>CM059206.1:27569714-29972214 GCA_030347435.1 Clarias fuscus
TTGTGGCTATTGTTGTTTTGTTCCTTCCTTTTTACGACATGATAAATCTCAAGTGACGGGACCAAAAAAACAACATAAAAATCAAAATGAAGAAGAAAAAGTACAAGAAGAAACATTGTACAGTCCATGAGGGCCACTGGATTCTGAATGGATTTTATATATCATGCACCACTAATGGATGATGTATTTTATACAGTGTGGTGTGAAAATAGAGAAAATACATATGGTAAAGTATATTCTTCCATATATCACACACATTTCAGTTGAACCCCCACAAGCAAATGAACAAAACAGAATAATGTTTGTAGGACAGTGGATAATATTGTCCATTCAATCCCCGTTTAATAGGTAGGAGTTTTGCAGGGTCTTGTTTATTGGTTCCAACACAGGAGGACCCCCTGCCCTGCACAATTTAGTGTTTTTTTTTTCTGCTCCCAGCACACCTGCTTTAACTAATCATCTAATTAACAGCTGTCTCTGAATAGACATAGGAATGTAAAGCAGGGAGAACACTAAAATATGCTGGGCTGGTGGTCCTCCAGGACCAGGACTGAGAATCACGGCTCAAGTCATGTCTGCAGGGTTTATCACTGGCTTCTTCTGTTTCTTTTCTGACCTCCCAAAACATATTGCTATGTGGCTTCACTACTATAAATAGCCCCAAGGTTTGAATGAGTGTGTAAATGTATGTGCATGATTTACATACATCATCCAGGATATATTCCCTCTTTATGGCTAGTGTTCCTGGGATAGGCTTTGGGTTCATAAATAAATGAACGAAGTGAAGTGTGCAATAATGAAGTCCATAAAGATAAATGCATGAGTTTTTAAGAAAGCAAGCTAGATAAACAGAACGGTCACCGAACAGGAAATTCCCTTAACAGCTATTTCCCATTACGTTTCTTTTAGTTGATTTATCCTATTTTCCCCCTTGTTTTCTCGCAGCAGTCATTTCTTTTTACCGTAGAACCTTCTTAACCAGCTATTTCTGTTGATATTCAAAAGGCTGAGAATAAAGCTCACATTTAGATTTTTCCTAGCAGTTTCACTGTACCTCAGATATAAGTGTTTCTCCATTCTTCAGCCAGTTGTATGATGGTTTGGGCTTCCCATTGGCTTTGCACTCCCAAAATAAGTTCTCCTCAATCGACAAGGCTGTGGCTGTTATGATCTGCAGCCAATGAGGCTTTGCTATAAAGAGACAAAAGCAGTTAAAAAAAAAACAACAACAGCTAATAACTCTTTGCAAGGATGTCAATCTAATTATGCCAATAAACACCGTTGAGACTCACACACAAAATACTATTTTGCATTTTGTGCAAAAACTTGTTAACTTGTATATACACAAGTTGAATTCCCAGGCCTTATTCTTACACTGGAGATTAATTTCTTAGTTTCAACCATGCGTGAAACATATAAATTCAGTTCCAAATATGCATTCCCAATTATAAGCCTTTTATTCCCTCTGTCACTATTTTCAATGAAATCCCCCAAACTATGAAGATAGGTCCCATGCTTTAATATAGAAAAAACGTTATCTGCATAAATGTCTCTACATAAGAAAACAAGGACTTCCCCTAGGTGGTCTCTTCTCTCTAGGTGGAGTTTTCACTTCCGAATGGATATTATCCTGCAGTGTGGGATTGGAGTCGAAATAAAAAAATCCAACAACGGCTGTTCATTTCATAGAAGCATAATGGCTATGAATTGGGCTATTGAAATGAAACGCCCCCTCTCTCCAGACAGAATGACAATTCTATCAGACCAAAGGCACGCTCTGTCCTTTCAGCACACAAATAAATCCTCTGACCTCGTTCCACAGCCTTATTATCCGAGTGCCTGGCAGACACCCTGCGGGGCCTGTGTACTGACTGCGAGTTCAATTAATGCTGGGGTATAATTGCATTTCAAAAATAATCTCCTATTTTGAAGTATGTGAATAAGACCCCAAATTCCCTCCTGATTTCCTGTTATTAGCACAGCGCAACTTTTGAAGGAGTAGACAAAATATATGTCAGAACTGCACTATTTGTTGGTGCATGGTTTGTAATTAGATTAATACAGGTTATTAGTTGGGATAAGGTATGCAATTAGACTAATAGAAGTTATTAGATGTTATTCAGAATGGGAAAATGCAGTCGCTTTTTACTGTGTATTTATGTAGGCTGTAGTTTTTGCTTGTTGCTAATGCTAAGTCTAAACACTGAGAAGGACATGTCACTGATGTCCTAATTTATGACAGCATCATCACCACCACTGCTTCATCATATGTGTCATTCAACATCATAGCTCCTCATGAGTACAAGAGTCATTTGACAGACTTGTCATGACATGACCTTGCTCTAAGTAATAACACAGATGACAGTGTGAGGGTAACACTCATCACATTCAGATCTATGCATCGTAATGAAAACGGAAGCTTGCCATAACATGCCTTTGTGCACGAGCCGGGAAGAAGATACAAAAAGCCAAGAGACATTTTTTTTTTTTGCCTTAGGGCTTTACAAATGCTTAACCAAAATACCAAATTAGTCTAGATCTCATCAAAGTGGAGAAGTGCTATCTGGATTAAATGAAGCATCACAGTTGCCCAAAAACATAAGCAGACCTGATTTGCTTCACTCAGAACATGGCAAATGTATTAATATTACAAAAAAACTTGAATGCAAGTTACAACAATTATAACAAGTTCCTTTACCATGAAAAGAAAGACGGCCTTTTGCTGCATTCTTTCCTCGACTGTTCTCTGCCACACACTCGTATGTCCCCGTGTCCTCCTGCTGGAATCTGGGGATCTCCAGAACAGCATTGGAGTTACTTAATTTGACTTTACTTGCGAATGGCACATCATTGGTTCTTCTCCAACTGATTTTAGGAACTGGGCTGTGAGAGAGAGAGAGAGAGAGAGAGAGAGAGAGAGAGAGAGAGAGAGAGAGAGAGAGAGAAAATTTGGCTAGAGCTCAAGTGTTTATGGGAACCTGCTAGTACAGTAAGTCTCAAATGGTTCCCATGTTTAGATTGGGACTGCTTTTGGAGACCATTCTGCTCAACAGTTGTGACTGATATTGCTATTTGTTTTCTAAAAGGCTGTAATCCCCTCTTCTGTAAAAAAACAAAACAAAAAAAAAAACAAGTGTGTCTTTTTTTCTACACTAAATGATGAACACAGAGGACGCATCAGACTTGTTTTCCACACTATTTAAAAGCTAAATCTTTTGTGTTAGTACACTGTGAAAAGCTGCCATTAAAATAAGATGCATACTATTAAATAAAATTAATTAAATAAATAAATGAATGAATAAATGAATAACTAAATAATCAGTCCTCATTGAAAGTCTCTAAAGGAATGATCTTGAAGGACCTGCCTCAGTGTATCAAAAAGAAATAAAAGTACATGTTATCGAGACGTGGATGTGATCCCCCGATTAACATTACTGCTTGATAAAACACACATACACACACAACTCACTTCCCCAGGGCGAAGCACTCTAGTTTCACAGATGATCCTTTTGCGGCAGGCACAGTGTCTGGGAAATGAACTTCTATTTTGGGTTCGTATTCTCCCATTGCACCTGTGATGGGCAAACAACACAAATACATACCTGCTGTGTAGTTCATCAATGATTTATGGCATATGCTCTTTATATTCATGTATACAGGCAAAATAATGACAAGGGGACAATAACAAAGAAAGTGCCAGGATAGTGTGTGTTTGGAAAAAAACAACAACAAAAAAAACAGGCAAGATGTCTATGAAAGATTTAGAGAATTCACTCAGTCAACTAGCACCCATCTCAGATGGAAATGTGGCCTCTGTGTGTCATTGTCAGTACTACATGTTAGCCTCCCTAAAAGGCAACAGTTCAGTCTTCAAAGACCTGGCATTTAGAAGAAAAACCATCTCAAGCAACCTTTTAAAAAAGCGACCTTTCTTGAAAAGGCATCTTCCTTTAAATCTCAGATTGTATCCCATTCAAAGCCAGCCATCAAGGATTGTCTGGTATGTAGACAGATCTTACCATCATTTCTCAGCACCAGAGGAGTGGGTGAACTGAGCACTTTATCCTTGGTGATGCTGTTGTTAACGACACATGTGTAGTTGCCCACATCAGATGGTTCAACTTTTGCAATGTAAAGGTTTCCAGTCTCCTGGGACACGAAGCGCCTGCTGTCTTGCTGGACAAAGTTCGGGTACTCGTTGAAGACCCAGGCAAACGTAAGTTCTGAGGGAAAAAATGGAAATCATAAGGTCTTCACCCTACTTTGTTCTAAAATGTTTTGTACGTATAAACAAGTTTTCCATTTATATTTTCACTCGAAATGGTCATACATATGTTTGATGTTTAATATGCTTTATGTTCGTGTTTAAAATGCTTTTTATAGACAGCATGATTTACCAGATTTTAAAAGCTTACACTGATATACACCAATAAACTCCGATACACCCTGATCAGCCATAACACCACTGACATGTAAACTGAACAACATTGGGGGAAACAAACTTCCAAGGGGCCACCCCGGTGGCACAAGTGGTACACAAAATCTATTAATTGTTTTAATATTATATCTGAATAATATTACAAAGCTGAAGAATTGGTGTATAAATATGAATTAAAAGCTGTACTGGGAAAAAGGTGCATTTTGCCCCCAACATTTCTCTGTGTAACTTCTTGGAGATGGTTAATCATTATATTACACCTCTTGTCAGAGCAGCATGACTGGGTTGAGCTCATATGATGGGGTCATGCTATTATAAACAGTGTTTCCACTTCTCTTCAAATATCGTTGAAGTATATTTGAGGGTCAAAGTCAAATAACTCTAAAATCAGCATTAAACTTGATGGACAGTGTGTAATAATTGCAGAGAAGTAAGCAGAACCTGAATATTAAACCAAGGACACCTTTAGGCAATTGTTATCTTTCAGCTGGAGATGCTCACACAGTACCCACACTTCTACTTTTGCCTTGGGCAGGCAGGGCTCAGTAAACAGACCAGCTCTTCAGAAGGGACTGGACAAAGGGAGCGAAACAAACTAGATTAAAAGTGCCTCACTGCCATTCTCTGGACACTGGCTTTGGTTCGCTTGGCCTTGTTCATGTCTGGCTGACTCACCTTCGTCCATCCTCTGAAAAAAAAGGCAGAGGTGGGAAGGATAGAGAGATCTGTCATGGTATATCAGTGTGTCTGTGTCATCCACAGGAAAAGGAAGAGGAAAAATGAAAATCAAATTCAAAAGCTGGAAACTGAGTTCTTTTGATGACAGACATGAGTAGCAGATGCATCAAGGTGTGGTTTACCTGTCAATAACCCAGAAATGTGGCCTGAAACGGATTTATTCTGATTACTGACCGAGTGACTGAGCAGCAAAAAGAGGTCTTGGAAAGAGAACGCTGAAAAAGGGCTGACAGAACCTTTTTGGACCATAACAAACTTGTATATTAAAATATTTAAAATGAGAAAATCAGTAATAATATACAATATCTTAGCATTTTGACTATTAAACAAAAAATAATTTTTCTTTTGAAACAAACTGCAAAAATGTACATGGAAAAAAATGGTCAATTCGACAACATTATGATAATAGGTGAAACATGCACATAATGTTTTTGGATATTATAACACAACATTAAAATAAATAAATAAATATATATATATATATATATATATATATATATATATATATATATATATATATAGAATAAATATGCTTATTAACAGACTGTTAGGAAAGGTTCATGAAAGGAATGTAACTCAAATTATAGAATGACACAAATACATACAGTACATACAGTATGCAAGAAGTGACATGCTTGAAATCAACAGTAGGGGAAAAAAAAAACACAGCCTTCTTATGCATACTCAGTGCCGGTGGAAACATGGTGCAAAGCTGAAAATGTAAAAACAAAAACAAATTATTTGGTTTTGTGTGAATACAGTATATTAAAAAGATGTGTGATCAAACCTGATACTATGGTATCAAACAACATACATTCTTATTCCCCTAAGGTACCATGTGTACAGTACAACTGTGTTCATAATGAATATAAAATGATTTTTTCTTACATGTTTTATAACAGTTTTAAATTGTATAAAATAACCAACTGACTGAAATAACTTATACAGTGGTATAAATTGGTAATAAAACTTTGCCTTACTGAAGGTGAGTTCTTAAGGCAAAGTAAATTTTGTATTGTGAAATGCATTTCCCCATTGATAATAATGTAAATATAAATGCAGATAATTCGCTCCAGGCACCCATATATATACTGTATGTATATAAAATCAATCAAAATATTTAAAAAAAGACATGTAAATCAAGTAAAATATTAAATAAATAGACATTAAACCATGTAACCTTAAATTATAATTCCTCTTGGCACTGGCTGCTCTAAAAACAAAACTGAAAATGGCTCAGTTTTCATAACATTCTTGGAACCCATGCTATGTCTTTACAAAATCTTGCAGAAAAGGAAAAAAAAAAACAGGAAAACACACAACCACAAAAGAAATGTGGACTCGCTTCGCTTGGCTTTCCAGGGAGGTAAACCTGAAGCCCGCTACCGAAAGTACGCGCAACCAGATGTGGCGAGACGTTCCGTCGTTCATATGCATAAAATGCATCGCATGCTGGGGCAAATTTCTTGCAAAATGTTAGTTATTAAGGTGAAAATCCGCTAGGCAGAGCGTTCAAATGCCAAGGTACCACTGAAAATTTGGTTAGTTTTTTTGTCATCAAATTCTGTGTGAATATTTTAGTAGAAGTATGATAAACACAGAGGGTATCATTTATGAACAGTGTAATTTGGAATGAAAGCAGTCCAAATATCAAAAATAAGGATATCACAAACACTGAAAGATTAAAGAGAAATCAGATGATCAGTGTGAAATATAGACAGAATTATGTGGATGTTTAAATGCCGTCCACAGGCACAAAGCTGGTTTTGTCTCCTTGCATTGTTTCCATGTACTATATATCTAGGAATTTGGCAGACACCTTTATCCAGAGAAACTTACATTGTATTATTTTTTTTATTTCATTATACATACTGTATGAGCAGTTAAGGGTTCATTGCTCAAGGGCCCAACTGGAACAACAGGGGGATTTGAACCTGGGACCTTCCAAACCATAGGCCAATAACTTAACCACTGAGCTATCCCAGTCCTAACCCTGCTACATTATGCATTTCCATTTAAAACATTCACTATTTGTAATAATTAAATTCCAAAGCATGAAAAACAACAGAATGTAACTGTTTTTAATCAATTAAACTTAAAGACAGTACATACTAATTACGTTCCCTTATATTACAAGCCCACACATGTTGTTTAATAAGTTGGAAATAAGTTAGTTTTCTGTTTTTAATTGCTATATATACAGCGCATCTATGAAAAATAATATTGTGCTTTTTTTTTCACAATTTAAATTCAACGAGTGAATCTCTAATATACTCTGGATTTATTATACATTAGTCAAAATATTCTAAACCTTTTATGTTTTATGTTTGAAGATTCACTTGTAATGAATCTACTTGTAATGAATTTACAATATATGAGTTTCACTTTTTTAATAAAAAAAAAAGTTCTATTCTAATTTTGAGATGCACAGTAATTTAAATAGGACAGAATTTAAATACAAATTTACTGTCAAAAATTACACTTAAATTTGTATATGTAGGCATATGACCATTTTATTTCTATTATGTTTAATGTTATGTTGAGATATGATATGGCTCACTGTAATGTACGCACATACATTATTTTTATTTTAATACAGTAACACTGTTTTAGATTTTTTTATTTATTATTTATTTATTTATTTATTGATTAAATAATATATTTCATTTCATAAGCTTCACTAAACATGTTTTCATAATTGGACATATTGGACATTTTTAGCCTTGAAAAACAAACTGAGAGTGAGCAGTCAGCATTTTTTTTTTTTTTTGCACATATGTGAGTTCTCCAAACAAACTCAGACCCCTCTGAAACTAATCAAACTGAGACCACCTCTGCAGCCTATTTCTGTGCTGAGCTACAAATTGACTACTCAAGAACAACAGTAACTTTGAGGTCAGAACTAGTGGGCTCAAGAGGTGGTACTGCCTGGATAGTCTGGAAGCAAATTGGGTCTAAACATTCTACCTTGTCAGAAAATTCTAAATGTCACAACCTTGATAGCATTCAGGGCACATTAATTAATTTAGAACACACCATGTATAACAGTTCATAAACATACAGAAATACATAAATACATAAATATAGACATGCACTACTATTTGGCTGAAATAGCTTTCTGCCAAGCTAACTAACACTCTTCTTAACGAATCATTCTCCATTTATTGCTTGATTTAAATCTCTTTCTTTTCAATTATACTCAACTCTGCTGGTAAATAGAAATACACTCTCTGATTTGGAGCTTCAACCCAATCAGAATGTAATATATTTCTCAGCAGAACACATTCCCTCCTCTAAGCAAGCAATCGATAGGTTTGTCATGTATGAAATGCAATAGAGAATGTTTAATAGGATACACTGCCACTAGCTACATTCTTAGCCTGAAGAATGGATATTTATATGCATGGTATAACAATTGAAAAGGAGAATTGCATTGTATAGAAATAACAAAGTGATTTTAGGCAGTTAATGAATATCTAGAGATTAATATAGATAGTTATAAAAAGTGTAGGGAAATTGACAATATTCAGAGGGTTCAGTTTTCAGAGCAAGCTGAAACCTGAAGTTTAGACAATCCTTCTAATTCAGTGGTCTTTTCTGATTTTTTTTTTTCTACATTGTAAAACAATGCTGAAGGCATCAAAAATATGCAATAAGCTCCTTAGAACAGTTGATGTTAAGATGTGTCGTCTACAGTACTTATGCCTTCATAACGTTTCTAAACTGATGTGCTGTAAATTCGGTCAATGTTAAAAAATGCTGTCAAGTGAGAATGTTTTTAAAAATAGAAGGGTTCATAGTTTTTTTTTTTTTAATCAGTTAACAAAATGTAAATTAAATGAATAGAAAATAAATTAAATCAGTATTTGGTGCAACCGCCCTTTGCTTACAAAACTTTGCTTACAGGAACCTTGTGCATGCTTCACTGTTGCCTGCAGACGCTTATTATTGTAGCCCTTTCCAGCCCTTTGGCAAACAACCTTCTATAAAAATATTAGCACTTGCTGACACTTTTCTGCCCTGCTGTTCCTATGTTTTCATACATAGTCGCATGGCCTTGTTTCCATGTCGAACGGTTCGGCTTTGGATGCAATACTTCCATAAAGACGTAGATGGGTGGCCCTGATTCCGTTTGGTTTCCAAAAGTTCTTTGCTTTCAGCTGGATTAAGTTTTAAGTCAAAGGATAGTCACACAAAATATTGATTTGATTTAGCTTTTTGAATTTTTATCAGTCCAGACATGAAGGTCAAACAATTTAGCCCAGGAGCTGTAAGCTGGGTCTGTGGGATGCTCTCTGTGTCTTGGATTTATTTCAGAGAAATGTACGAGGTGGAAGTTGAAACCAGCAAATTCAGCGTTTTGATTTATGTAATTAACCAACCTTGTTAGCCACGTAAGAAATGAAACTGTTTTGATAAAAAATAATCAATTGAAAATATATTTTTGAAACCATACTTTACAGCAGTTCCTGTACTTTATATGATAGAAAGGTATTAGTAAATGCAGTGCATTATAGTCTGCCACACATGGGGCTAAGTAGGCAAAGACTTCAAGGTTGTTAGCGCTTCTTCCAGATTCTAGATTCCCCAGAACCCATACCGATCAAGCATCCATGGAGTGCGCAGGGCAAGCAATCCAGGGAGCCTACCACCCCACAACTCACAGCAGAAAGGATCTACCACAGACTTTTTAATGCCAGACACCACAGCAAACCCTAGAGGTCCTGTACAGCCATACCCTAGTACAAGCATTCGGGCAGCACTGACCCTTTTTGATGACATGTACTGCATTGGCTTTTCTGTGGGATCAGATTGGATGGTTTGGCCTTTGGCCATCCATAAACCTAGGGTGTCCATCACTTTGTCACCAGTTCAACTAACACTGGTCATAAAGTTACATCTAGTTTGTGTGTGCGCGTGTGTGTGTGTGTGTGTGTGTGTGTGTGTGTGTGTGTGTGTGTGTGTGTGTGTGTGTGTGTGTGTGTGTGTGTGTGTGTGTGTGTGTACAGTATAGGTCCTAAAAGATCGATGTTGTCCACAATAGAAAGGAATCACAACCTGCCACATACTGTATAGACAAGCAAAGAGTTCAAGATCCGACCTCCAAACTTTGCAGATCCAGAGGTCTGAAGTCATGGCCCGAGGGGCCAGAAAGGGTCCATGTGGCACAAAGGGAAACCACACAATATTGGCCATGATGTTTTGCCTTGTAATGTTTGCCTTATAATATTACCTCACAACCAAGAGAGCCAGCATCCTGGTGACAGACATCACAGCACACCCGCAGAGATCTCATGGAGTCATGCCCTGAGGGGTCAGAGCTGCCCAGGTGGTTCAAAGGAAACCGACACAATCTTGGGCTTAATGAAATTGTGTTTTAATGTTATGGCTGATCAGTGTATAATGCAAAGTGATTAGAAATTTACTGACGTCAAGCACTACATTCATTGACATGATTATACCACTGTAAGCTTCTGAAATGATTAAAACATTACCAGTCCATATCTGTATATTGTAGTACATCCTGGATTTCCTGTCCTCCAACTAAGCACATGATTAATCACAGACTAATTATCTCTACAAATCCTAATTGCTGTCCGATGAAACAAGTCCCATGTCTTCTAATTTCTGAAGTCTCATCTGTTCCCATAATTGCTGCAATCTCAAATTGAAATGAATGTTTCACACCGCTGATCTGTCATTTCCATTTAGGCTATTAAAACTCCTCTCTAATTACTGATGTCTGAATAACAGTCCCAGTTTTTAGGTTCCATCAGCTGGCCAAGAAGATGTTGAACATGTAAAGTAGAACAGAACAGCTGTGACTCAGACCTAAACCATGATGAAGTGCAGTTAATTCATCAAGATGCAAAATAACGTTTTTTCACTTGCTTTTGTCTCGTTTTGAGCTGTGATTTAATTTAGATACTCCCACATCATCCATAACATATCGTAATGTCTTCACTTCCTCAGTCTTCAAATAGGCCTTGCAAGGAGACAATTTGCTTGTAATGATGCATTATCAAGCAGCAGTCCAAATACTGTATCTATAGTATATAGTTAGCTTTCTGTAATATTAGTTATACATGTTACATACTATATGTCCAAGCAAAGTGTATAGTAAATATATGTGAATAATCAGGCTTACCTCCAGAATGCAGTGGGGTTCCACATAACAGAACAACACCTTGGCCTTCTCTTACATTAACAGCACTTCTTGGCTGGGTTTTGAAGTTCTCTAGATCTATAAAATTAACCATAGATATAATGTTACATACATCATTATTTATAACATAAAACATATAGTATGGTACTGTTTTGTGTTTTGAATGAGATTTTCCACTATAGTACAGCCAATGTGTCCGGCTTTTCGAATAAACTTTAACTGCATGTTAATACACCTTTAATCTTAGGATACCTGTTAATATTTGCAGATACAGTATACAATAACTAATTAGGTTGATATTTGCTGGTGTCTCACATTCCTAAACTAGCAAGCTGTTATATCAACTAGGCATGCTGTAAGTCATAATTCACTGTGATATTGAATGAAATCTTGAATGTAAAAAAAATTACAGCAGCTCCAACAAGTGTTTGCTGTAATTCAAATGCATAATAAGTATTTCTACAGTAATAATGTAATAATGTACACATGTTCTAATGTACATATATTATTTCTGTAGCCTGTGATATTAGTGGTCAGTGTGGACCAGGTGGATGAGTAAATGTTCACATGATAAATACATATCCAAAGGCTGATTGCTGTTTTGTGATGTCAAATACATTTCAGTTTGTCAACACGCCACAGGGACTGGGGGATTAGCTCCACAGGAAGAATGTGACTCAGGAACGAATACAACAGAGTGGTGCTGGAGTGAGCAAATGCAAAGAACACAAGGGTCAGCTGTCGTTGGTGGTGACACATCAGCGGTATTATCAAGCGAGCCCTTTAAAATTAAAAACATCATCCCCAGTGTCAATGTGTTTCTGCACCAGTCATGCGCATCAAATTAACACAAGGAGGAAAAAAAAGCACTGCAGACAGCTGTTACCCACCTGGCCTGATAAAATCCTCATATGTGTTACAAGACTGAGAAGCTTGTAGGGATTCAAACAAACAGCTGGGCTTCAAGCTCAGCAAGCCAAACACACACAAAAAAAATGATCAGTGTGACCGATAAGACAAACCGCACAAGGGATGTGGTGGTGAAGAAAACAGGATTCTGTGGGTGGTGGTGGATAGAGCTTCACCTAATGAGACACCGTGCTGAAAAGAAAGAGATGTCCTATACTGCAACAGAGGAGGAGGTAGCGAAAGGACTTGGTCAGCTTACAATAACAGTATGAAAGCTTCAGAGTCTGAGATACTGAGGCCCTAAGGATGATTAACGAGCTCTTGGGTTAGAATGTGTATGGCTTGGCTCATAGATTTGAGAATAAGCCAGGCAGCTCTATAGCGCCTGTACATGTCCAGGTGCTCTGTAATGAAGAACATTTATATCAGTCCAGACATGAAGGTCAAACAATTTAGCCCAGGAGCTGTAAGCTGGGTCTGTGGGATGCTCTCTGTGTCTTGGATTTATTTCAGAGAAATGTACGAGGTGGAAGTTGAAACCAGCAAATTCAGCATTTTGATTTATGTAATTAACCAACCTTGTTAGCCACGTAAGAAATGAAACTGTTTGCTAAGCACAAAACTGCTCAGGGGCTATGGTAAAATCTTAATACAATGGATAACTTGAAATGACTGATGATGTATTTGAAAATGAAATACGTCCCTATGAATATACTCACCTTATCAGATGGTAATTGAATCTGGCAGAAATAGTGCCCTATTAACGTTGCCACTCCCTCTTCAACTAACCAGTGATCAATAAAGGAAATAAATGTCAAGCAGCTCCTTTTAACCAATCCCCAGAAGTGAGATTCATTATACTACCCATGAGGATAGCGGGAGCCTAAGGGGAGAGTGGGATGCTCTCTTTGGTCAGAGAATTAATCAATAGCAAGGCAGCATGATGTGCAGAGAGAGGGCAGAGGAACCTGACTATTAAACAGGAAAGAGCCTGAGAAGGCTGACTCTCATCTCATCTCATCAAGTCTCAAAGGTCACATGAAGTATTACTAAAACAGCTACCTTATAAAGCTGCATTACTATTTCATGGTGAGAATGGCAAATTGAATGTTGGAACCAAAGTGAATATTTGTAGGACTGATTAAAATGTGCAATCATATGATACCACTAGTGTGGGTTCATGACAGTTAATTTATGTGGACACATGTCACCACTGATTCCCTTTTTTTTCCCCTTTTTTTGTTATTGTCTTGTCAATAGATGGACTCACTGAAAAATGCCGCCATATTGTGCGTGTGCTCACTCGCTCACTCATTGTCTATACCGCTTAATCCTGTATTCAGGGTCGGGAGGCCTGGAGGCTATCCCAGGAGACTTAGGGCTGGATGGGGTGCCAATCCATCGCAGGATACACACACATACACATTTACACACTACGGGCAATTTAGGAACGCCATTTAGCCTAACCTGCATATCTTTGGATTGTGGGGAGGAAACCAGAGTATTCAGGGATACCTACCAAGAACACGTAGAACATGCACACAGAGACCACCGTGTCGCCTTATAGTAACTAAACGTCATTAAATTTGAGCTTCTTTTTTTTTAACCTACGGGGAAAAAAAAATATATATATATGCATTAATATATACAACTGTGGATCGTGCAATAATGGAATGTATGCTGTGTGTGTGTTTTTTTTTTTGTTTTTGTTTTTTGCATTGACGATTGGCACTTAAAATTTCGTTGTACTTGTTGCAATGACAATAAAGACTATACTATACTATACTATATATATATATATATATACATATATACATATATATATATATATATATATATATATAGGCAGTCAGGCAGTTGTTTAAGGTAGATACCATTGTGTGTGCAGTTGTAATCTGTACACCTGCAAATACATGTAATCATCTGCTCAGCAAATAACACCGATTAGCCATAAAATTAAAAGCTAAAACATTAAGCACGATATAATGTATGTTCCCCTGGGGCATGATTCCACAAAACCTCTGGGAATGTGAAAGCAAATAGGCAAGCCTCTGCTCCCCACAGGCATCGATGAACCTTGGGTGTCTATGATCCTGTATGCATTTTACTGGTATATGATTGATAATCAATGTTATTTGAGGTTGTGGATGATGTGTATGTGCTTTGAATAAAATAATGCAGAAAAAGGTAAAGAGCTTCAGGTATTGTTCTCATGAACAATCAGAAAGGAGAGTGTCTGCTGCTCTTTTTTCCTGTTTTTAACTGTCTGGCATCAGTGTAACTGGCAGCCAAAAAGAGTAATGCCACTGTAATGCGCATGCATGAACAAAGATAACTTCACTGTACTAAAGTTGTGTTGCCGTCACATTTAATATGACCGAGCGAGTGCAGCAAAGAATCTGCATTAAATTTGTATTAAGCTTGAACATTCCTCCAAGGAAATGCTTCAGATTATTTAGACAGCTTTTGGGTATGATGAATTGAATGCATTGCAATTAAAAGTACTGTATGGCACAAACACTTTGAAGATGGTCAAGAATCTGTTGTAAGTGATCCATGTTCTGGAGTGTCTGAAACAAGCAGAACACCTGAGAATGTTAAACATGTATCTACATAAATATAAAGAAAGGTTTTGTCTGTACGTACGCCAGAACAAGCTCATTCAATTATATATTTACGTTTCACACATTAGAGGAACCGAAACCAGTCTCAGAAAAATGCATGCCTGTCTGTCTATATGCATGTATGTATGTATGTATGTATGTATGTATGTATATCCAGAAAGAATTTGTCACATCATCACACAAATCTGTCTGGAAAAAAATTGAATGTAACTTTGGCAGTACTTAGATATTACATTAAATTAAATCGAATTAAAATGTTCTGTAGAAATGAAATCATGAGCAGTAATGTGCCAGATTACAAACCAAAAGTTATGACAGCGTATTGCGCCTGCGTTAAACTGTCTTAAATCGAGCACTGGAAATTTTTCAATAAAACTTTTGCAGTACTTCCATATCTGAAGTTTAACCTGCACCATTAGTAAAAGCAAAATGTTGAGTAAAAGAGATGTTAAGAACAATTATGCCAGATATAATAATCTACTTTAAAATAAGCTACTTGGTCAATGTAAACAAACACCTGCACCAATAGATATTAATTATAATAATAATTTGAGGTAAAATATTTAAGATAATAATTTGTTAATATTTTCATTGCTGAAATAACAGCACTAAAGTGGTATAAGTGAATTTTAACGTACTGAAGTCATTTTAAGACTAAACTTAACCTTTATCTGATCTACGTTTTTGATTTCTCATCTCTGATTCACTCTCAGATTACCGAACAGGAGTCTTTTTAGCTGACGATGAAAGAAGTACAACTTCTACAAACGCGTAAGATACTTAACCTTACAAAATGTTATTTCTTTGTAATCACACGTTATGCAGAAAGTTCTGTCACACAGAAAGACAGACATGCATGTATGTGGGCTTTAACCTGAAATAATATTATCAGTCATTTCATTAAAGCTGATCAGTGTATTTTTATCTTTAACCTTTAAACCTTTTCTAAAAACTCTTTTCCCGTCAACATTGTACACTTACATTAGTACACTATAATATTAGTGTACGGGTTATAATAAACAAAGATCAGTGACAGACAGTGCAAGAACTAAATGCGTAATTATGAGTTTAATTAAATTATTTTGACAAATTCAACAAAACTGCAATGAATTTAAAACTATGCAAAAATATAAATTCCTCTTTATTGGGAGTATCGAGTAAATTACTATAAACTGACATACTGTAAAAGTGTTTTGATCAACTAATAATTTAAAATGCCCATTTTATAATGTATCAATGTAGCCCTAATGGTTCAATTATGTTGACAGATATATTGATTTAAAAGAGAGATTTCTTTTCAATATTACCGTAAAAAATTTTTTTTTTTTTTTGTAAGCATAGTGTAGTTCAATGTGGACTGATCTGAAGGTAAATTATCATCTATCAATTTGAATAATTTCTTTCATAGTAGATTAAATTGTGCCTTCTGGCACAATTATATTGACAGATCCAGTGACTTTGAGGACCAAATGCTCGACATATAAAAAATGTATGTAATATATGTAATTTATTCATTCCCACTGTGAGCACAGAGTAGCTTACTGGAAAAAGTGACGGGAGTGGGTTTGAGACCTGTTTACACAAACATCCCCAGTGCGCTGTTTACACAACATCATATCGAGCAGAGCCCCGCTCTCACCTTGGCTACTCAGACCACATCTCTGTTATGCTAATTCCAGACAGACCACTCGTCAGGTGTTTAAAACCTGGCCAGCAGGAGCCGTCTCTGCTCTTTTGGACTGTTTGAGAACACTGACTGGAACATGTTCAGGGATGCTGCAACTTACTGTACAGCGACTTCACTGACTTGGAGGAGTACACATCATCAGTGACGAGCTACATCAACAAGTGCACCGATGACATCACTGTCTCCAGACGCGTGGACTTTTGAAGACCCGAGACTCTGCCTTCAGAGCGGGGGTGGGGGGGACAAGGTGGCCCTAAAAATGCTATGGCCAAACTTTCCCAGGCCATCAGAGAGACGAAGCAAGAACGTCAAGTCAGCGTACAGAGAGGAAGTACAAAGGCTAATGGACTGGTGTAAAGACAACAACCTGTCTCTGAACATCGATAAGACAAAAGAGGAGGACACGAAGCGACCACTCTCCGCTGAACATCAACGGCTCCTCTGTGGAGATTGTCAACAGCACCAAATTCCCTGGGGTCAACCTGGAGGAGAATCTTACCTGGTCCCTCAACACCAGCTCTCTGCACAAAAAAGCCCAACAGCGTATTTTCTTGCTGAGAAGGCTGAGGATCTTCTACTATTGAGAGCATCCTGAGCAGCTACATCACTGTCTGGCTTGGAAATTGTGCCATCTCAGACCGTAAGACCCTACAAGGCCCTACAGCGCATAGTGAGGACAGCATAGAAGATAATCGGGGCCTCTCTTCCCTCTACATCTACACCAGACGCTGCATCCACGAAGCCACCAGCATTGTGGCTAATCAGACACACCCTTCTCACTCACTCCTTACCATCCTGCCATCTGGAAAAAGGTACCAAAGGATTCGGGCCCTTACATCCATAGCTTCTACCCACATGCCATCCATCTACTAAACAAGACAGGACTGAACTGATACACACATACAAACACACACACATACAAACACACTCACACACTCAGATAAACATTCATCTCTATAAAATGAGACTGGACTGATAAACACACACGCACATACACACTGATCTACAACCATCCAGCATATTTTCAACACCAAACTTGAAATTGTTTTTTTGCACAAATACTTATTTTATCAGCTGTTATTCGCACTTGGACGCTTTCTCGTCCGTGCTGCTACTCGCAAGAAATCCTTACTGTTTTTTATATATCATACCATTAACTTGCACTACCTCAATCCACTCAGTATCACAGTATATTGCATATTCATGTTGTCATGTTGTCATGTTGCTGCTCCTGTTTGCTCATTTAGAGGTGCACTTTACGTTGTCTTTTATTATCTTTTGTATAGTAATGTCTTTTGTGTAGTACTTTAGAATACTTTTTTAATAATTTATGGTGTAAATTTGGTTTGACAGAGATAGTCAGCTAATTAGGTGTCATAGTTAGCTAGTCAATTTCTGTTGATTTATGTTACATGTACTGTACAGTACAGTATGCAGCACCTTGGTCCCGGAGGAACGTCGTTTCGTTTCACTGTGTACTGAACTGTATACGGTTGAAAAGGCAATAAAAGCCTACTTGACTTGACTTGAAATGTTTATTTCATTGAAGCATAGAGTTATAGCATCTACACTGTTGAGAAATGCATTTACAGTATGTATGTATGTATTTTTGTATGTAGGACTGATCGAATGGCATTATGAGACATACTGTTATTACACCTTGGGCAGCATATAATGAACAGTTTAAATGGAGGACAAAGACACAGTTTAACTGGAAGAAAAGCTCTCAAAGGGAATACAACTGCACCTGAAACCTGTAATCTAGCCGGCAAGTGATTAGATGTTTGCAGGACATGCTGCATTAATAGTTATTCATTAGTTTTATACCACATATTACCTTGTATTAGATATACATATTAAATGTATATTTAAAAGTACTATTATACTATATTGGGTATAATAATATTGATATCTATTGATCAATATTGCTGAGGCAAATTTGTTTAAAATTTGCCATGACATGTACAATGAGTAAAAAGTCAGTGATTAAGTAAACAATTAGAAGTCAAAAGTAAAAAGAAAAACACAAAGACTGAGCTGAAAACATTTTATAATGATACATTAACAGAATCCATTTTCTTAATGTTCGCACAACTCAAGCCTGTTAATTTCCTCTTTTTTTTGTTTTGTTTATTTTTTTTTGCCTTATAAGAAATCTTTCAGCTGATGTTGATTGGTATTAAAAAAGTATTTACTAAAACATGGAAAGAATAACCCAAAATGCAATGTGCCATGACACTGTTGCCTAGAAGCCACCCGGCTGAAAATTCACATGCAGCTAGATTAAGATTAAGCCTTTGGGAAGAGTGTATGATTTAAGCGCTGCATTATTTTGGAACAATCACACATACTCACAAGTGTGTTAATTATTTCTTCATTATTCAGGATCACTGGCACTAGATTCTTTGGTGACTCAGAGACAACAGAATACAACAGAATTCAGACACAACTTACTGAAGCTACATGAAAGATATGGCAAATATTACACCTAAACAATAAATAAAAACAAATTTAGAAACACAAAGGAGACTGGCCGTGACATCAGGTTTCATTAAATCTATTCATACTTCCATTAAATATACTCATGAATAATTGCCAAAATAGCATGCCATATATACTGCAGGTCTTGTGGGGATCCCAGTATGCATTGGTAAAGTAAGTCAGTGGTCCAGTGAAGATGCAGAGCATTTCAGCTTGCATCATATGGGGCAACCTAGCTGTAGACAGTTCAGAGTACCCAAGTTGACTGCTGTCTATTGATAAAAGCACCTGAGCACATGGGACCTGAGCTGGTGAAAGAATGTGGTCTCATCTAATAAATAACATTTTCTTTTAGCTGAGTACATTTGTGCTCCTTACCGGGGAAAGCGATATCACCAAGATGCACAATAGTTCTTTGTTTGCACATTTGCACATGAACTTTGTTGTCTATTGTCTATTGTTGTCTTTTTTTTTTGTATAGAAATATAATTGTAATATAAGATGTAATCTGTGTATAGAAATGGATATAATAGAAAAAAATGTAAATCTGTCATATCTGAGCTAGTCAGCTAATAAGGTCTCTTAGTTAGCTAGCTAGTTCTGGTAAATGTGTGTTGTTAATTTATGTTGTTGAATATATGTAGAACCTTGGTCCTGGAGGAACGTTGTTTCGTTTCACTGTGTACTGAACTGTAAATGGTTGAAATGACAATTAATGCCTACTTAACATTAGGATACCCAAACATACCTTTAGTGATCACTTTAGAATACCGCTGCATACCTTCAAAGGTCTCATGGATATGTGTTTAATGTATATACTGTATGTTGCTATAAATTGTATTTAATATATACATATTGTCACGGCGCGAACTAGTGACGGGCATTTGCCCAAATTTTTTCGCTCCATCCTCACTCTGAAGGCTCCCTACTGAGGTGGCATCCCCGTCTGCAAATGTGTGAAGGGACTGGACCGCCAAATTCAGCACGGTTGGCAGCGAATGAGGGAATGAATGGATCTCGTGCTCCCGCCACATTATAAATGCGTTGTGGGGAGCTTTGAGCGGGGTGTGTTTTACAGGGATGCTTTAGACTTTAAACTGCATATTTGGGTTTGTAGATATGTCAGGTAGAACAAAAGTTATCTATACTTTTATAAAGGGTAAACTGTACTACTACCAGAATATGGGAACAAAATGTAGAACTCTTTAAATTAGCAGATTTTTTAAAATAATTTTTGGTCATAGAAACAACCTTAAAAAAACACATGATTATGTGTATCTATGCTATTTCTTTGCCTATGTGACCCATAATGTTTAGAAAGCTGGACTAAAATTCAGTTCATATTTGCATACACAACTGCATATTTTGTGCTGAAAGAAAGGATATCACACTACATACAGTACTACACAATCCTATGCCCTATAAAGTATATGTTTATTTTAAAAAATAGCTAAACAAATAATGGTTAAAATCCCCTGAGCTTTAAGTGCTACAGCACAGAGCCTGATGTCAAAACTAAAGGGCGAGAGCAACATATGGGCTGAGCGATGTCACACGCTCCAGAATCTTCAAAGGCGAGTAAACAGAACGACTGTCCGGGAGAAACCACTTTGCCGCTTTAAAGCCGCCAATGAGAACCCTTCTGCACACGTGAGTGGCATGTGAGTGGAGTAATACCCCGCATCACGGGGGATGGCAAAAAGGTGAACCTTCAACACTACATTGTTGAAGCACCAGCTTAAGCACTCTACAGTGTTGCAGCACCATGTATGCACTGTTTCAGCTCCTTTTATGATTGTCACCGCCAAATCCGATTGAGCTCGCCGTATAAAGACAAAATTACAAAGTGCCGCCCTGTCACCTGCTTGAGCTCAGCATCTGGAGCCTGTGTGCCATTGTGAGCACAGCGAACCCACCTGTTGGAGGCCAATGTCTGAGCAAAGACAGACGGACTGCCTACCACCGATCCACACGCTAGAGCTCATAGCACAAGGACGGTTAGATGAGACATTGTGGATCGAACTGCACAACCAGAGAACGAAATGGAAAAAGGGTGAAGCCACACACCCCAGGAACTTCACAAACGAAAGTGCTAAACGCCGTCGTTTGACTGACGTCAAGCAAAAACCCACACGAGCCGACGCAGCAACGCTCACATCTGCCAAGTATCTGCCTGAGATCCAGAAAGAATGGTGTGATCACTGCAACTGCGTCGAAGGGCCGGCAGGAGCCGCTGCCCACGTCAACGCACTCTGCCACTTCATCTCTGCCCACGCTTGCCAGCCGAGTGCCCCTCTGCCAGCTGGGCACTGCCTGGACCTGCATGTGCAACCCTCACTTCTTTCTTACCCTACTTTTCCTTCCTCCCTCCTCAGTTCCCTTACCTTTTTCCCCACTATACTATAGTAAATAAAACTACCCCTTTCCCGAAAGGTAATATCCTATACATCGCAAACTTTTGACTGGTACTTTGTGTGCATATATATATATATATATATATATATATATATATATATATATATATATATATACAGTGTATATACACATACACACACCACAGATAGATAGCATGTATCTACATTTTGGTTGCCATGTCTACAGTTCACGAAACCCCATACTTGGTGCAAACGAGTATATAGTATAGTGTTCACGTTTCGCTTGAAGCTGAAAAGTCCATGACTAATGGAAATCAGCAATGGAGTCTGAATCCAATCAAACACTTCTCTGCTACTGTGAGCTGGTTGCATCTGACATCCAGTTCGATTTCACTTTGTTCAGCTGGGAAATCTCATTTGCTGCCTTACAAATCTGAACAGCCTCTACAGATAAGCAAAGGGTCGCCACAAAAGCTCCTTGTTCAAATAAATGCAGACAAGCCTATATTCAGAAACACAGAGTGTAGGGTAAAATGCTTCATTTACACTTTGCATTTACATGCATTTTCGGTGATCCAATCATGATTGTATACCATTTAACCTCATTAAAGTAAATTTAAAAGCACACAGTAGGGGTTGTGATTGGATTGTAATTGGATCAGCCAGACCTCCTGTGGAGGTAGTTTAGCTTAGTCTATTCTGGAGTAAGAGGTATCTGATCAACATTTAATGACTTAATGCCATTTCTTACCACAAAAATATTTATGTCCATCCATTTGTTGCTCTTTTGAAAGCTGGCTGACGTACCTACACATTATCTAGTTAACTATTTTATTTGCACATTGTGTGGACAAAATAACATCTAATGAGCATAGAGATGCTTTAAAACTACTGTATGTGTTTGTGTGTTATCAGTGAGTTACTACACAACAATGGATGAGTTCAATTTTATTGATGTAGCACAACCAACACTGACAAATGCAATTTGCCAATAAATTTTGTAAATCAACAAGATTGACTTGTAAGGTTCTGTCTGACATTTTTGTCAGCTTAAAGTATTGAGACAAATGGTTGACCCTCAATAACTTTACAACCTTATTTTTTTAACTTCTGAAACAACTATTTTGACAATTAAGGGCCAAATTCTTTTTGGCTTTTATATTTATTTGCCTATATCATTAACCTGAGTTTCTACTTTACAACATCAGCATCTGGCCTGTAAGGTCCACAGAGGTCACTCAGTTACTTGTTTAGTCCAGCGGTATCTTAGACTAATTAGATGAAGTGTTTCCAAACTCCTACACCACATTGCTTCACCTCATCACCTCCACTGTCTTCTTGTATCACAAACTGATGCTTGCACACAAAACAAAAACCAAATCAGGGCTCAGCTACATTAAACCACTTATCACCCTTAACCTTAAGTCCTTTGAATCACTACTACTTGGGAGAGTGGACACACCATCCCTCAAGATAAAAAGAAGACATGCCTCAAAATACTTCCCTGTCCAGGCTCCTAGGTGGTGCAATAAACTTTCCTTGGCTGTCTGGAGTGCTGAGTCACTGGCTGTGTGTAAGTGAAGATTAAAGACTAACCGCTATACCTGGCACTTGAATTAACACTTTTCATGTTTGTTGTCTTTCTTGCTGTACTAACTTCTTCCAACAGGGTTTTACTGTGGCTTGATGATCTTAGTCCCTGACCTCATGATTTAATATAACGATATTGTTGTGATGTAGACTAAAAAGCTCTTTTGCATGTTGCTCTGGTAAAAGCCATCTACTAAATGCTGCAAATGAACATAAAACTAAAAAAAATACTATAATGGCCAATGTTCTGCACACTTTTAGAACATTTTTTTTAGTGTTAGTATACTGTAGCTGTAAGGTAGCACGGTGGTGTAGTGGTTAGTACTGTCGCCTTGCACCTCCAAGGTCCGGGTTCGATTTCTGTCTCTGTGTGCATGGATTTAGCATTTTCTAGTGTGTGAGTGTGTGTGTCTGTGCCCTGCGATGGATTGGCACCCTGTCCAGGGTGTACCCTGCCATGTGCTCTACTGTAAGTCTCCTGGGATAGGCTCCAGGCCTCCCATGACCCTGAATACAGTATTAAGCGGTATAGATGATGAGTGAGTGAGTGAGTATAGCTATCTATTATCCACTGTAATAATGGAAAGTAAATTCTGTTAACCAAAAACCTATGGTCAAAAGGATGTTAAATCTTGATCTTACAATTGCAAAGTTAGTTCCATTGAACTCACATGCAAACTGCAGGGTGGCTCTATGACTTAGAATGGTTCCCCGGGCATTGGAGGCAGAGCACTGGTAAATGCCTCCATCTTGGTCTCTGTCCAATGTGTTGATAATCAGGTTCCCTCCAGACACACGACGCCTCTCGTCACCATCGAGATCAATGAATGTCCCGTTCAGAGACCATCTGCGGAAATGCAAACACAATCAACTATCACATCTAGGGAGAAATGCGTTTGTGAGCATTAATCACACACATCGATCTGATCAGTTCACCTTCATTATGCTGCCAGAGACTTGGGATGATTTAAGGAAGTACATACTGTAACACTCCAATAAGCATATTACAAAAATATAAAATGTATACCAATGCCCACTGTATGTAATGAATCAGTGAATCCCACATCCTAGCTTGCTTTATCCCACTGGTTATTTCAATGAAATGTCTACTCTTAAAACATGCACCAATCAGCCATAAAATTAACACCACATAGAAGTATACTAGTAAATTGGTGAAATGATCATGGTCACCCAAGATTCACCCATGCCCACTAAGTCTCATCTTACAAAAAACGCATACAGCACCCACTCAATGCTGACCACAATAAAAAGGCACCAGATAATTGTTACATGTTATAATTAACAAATCATAAGCAAATTAAAACAAGCTGTACTGTATATGGTAAAACTGTCTGGAAGGAGAATTTTATTTAATACTAGCAGAGTGAGTCTCCAGTGTCAGTGCTTTGTAAAAGTTAAAGAAAGAAATCTGTTCTTTTAAAGGTTTTCTTCCACACGTGAGTCTTCAGGACACAAGCTTTTTGTCCTTTTCCCATTACAGGACAAGCTACATCACACATCTCTCTGTTGATTGCATACATTTCTTTTTTTCTTTAAGAATACAATCCATAAAGAAATGAATCAAATCTTTTATGTTTCAATGTCAGTGGTCTTATGATTAAACTATGCTCTTTTTAGATAACAGTAGTGACTCTGTGCTATTGTTTGAAAGTTTTTTGGGTGGCAATACCAAAACATTTCTACATTGTTTGAGACCAGAATACATTAAAGGGTGAGTCAATAATCTGATGTTGTTAGCCGATCAAAGCGTACCACTTCACCTTGAGAAATGTAGGATATGTAGGTGTGATTATTTCCCAACTCCAGAATCTGGAAATCATACAGTGTCTAGAGAATAATAATTTGATACAAACTGACATTGGTTTTGACAGGCATCAGGCTGTGAGCATAACAAAACAGAATTCCTGATTGAAGCTGTGAATGTACTTCCTCTGTAGATAGCAGCACTGTGTTGTCGAAAAATCTCTACTGACTGACAAAGCCCTTCCATTCTTGCACTACATATTCCTTTAAACTTATTCAAAAGATACTGAGTAATTATACTAAGCCCAATAATACTTGACAGTAATTAACTGATTTTGATGCATGGGTCATGACCATTAATTTTTTTTTTAAATACTGGACAGAAATCCCAAAGTACACCAAACATAATGTTGAACTACTGCAATGTTGTACTTCACTCGAAAGAATCCTGAGCATTAATAACTCATTTCCTTAGAACAAGAAATGACAAGATTGAGTTCTAGTCTGGGGCTGCTGAGAAAGTATGACATGCTGATTGCAGAAAAAATGAAAGAGGAAAAAATCAATATTGTTCTTTCGCTATAGAAATCTAATGAGCAGGGAAGGCAGAGCTTCTTTATTATACAAAGCAGTCATGACTGTCCCCAGACAGCTCTGACAGACTACAAAAGCAATACTGTCTGTGTCTCTCATTCTGATTCTCATCTTATTATTTCATTTTTTCCACAGTGCATGCTTTTGCTTAATCTGACTTCTTTAGTCATTATTTTACCCGGTTTGCATTAAATGATAGCAAGACATTTTTTTCATATTCTTCCTCTTATAAAGGCTAAGTTACACCAAATTAGCCTTGTCCTTGTAAATGATGTCTTCTACTTAGTGCATGATTGTCCTTACAGTATGTAGGTCGGATATAGGGGGCAAAAAAAAGAAATAAATGCCTATTACATTCTACATTTATACAATAATGTTTTGTAATCACTTGCTTAGCATCAGACCTCGACATAAGAACACTTAGCCATGACTAGTAGAATTTCATATATTTTGCCTGTTGCCTGCTAAATTATAAATAAAAAAAGCTTGTTTATCTTAAGTGCAGCAGTTCTGTATGTGTGTGAGTGGTGAGGGTTCAGT
The DNA here is from genome assembly GCA_030347435.1 of Clarias fuscus. Classification (NCBI taxonomy): domain Eukaryota; kingdom Metazoa; phylum Chordata; class Actinopteri; order Siluriformes; family Clariidae; genus Clarias; species Clarias fuscus. The sequence goes on from CM059206.1 coordinate 27,595,621, forward strand.
AAAGGCTCACTAAAAGTAATTGACGAAGACAGGAAGCATAGAGTTGATAGGATGGCTGAGTTCTCTCTGCAGGCCGAAAAAGCTTTACCATTAATAATGCATGTGCACACACAAGAGCACACACTCACTCACACACATACACACACACACATTTGCTTTTGTTCCTTTTCAGTATATACAGGGTGGTCCATTTATATGGATACACCTTAATAAAATGGGAATGGTTGGTGACACATTAGTATATGTGAGGGGGCAAACTTTTCAAGATGGGTGGTGACCATGGTGGCCATTTGGAAGTCGGCCATCTTGGATCCAACTTTTTTTCAATAGGAAGAGGGTCATGTGACACATCAAACTTATTGGGAATTTCACAAGAAAAACAATGGTGTGCTTGGTTTTAACGTACCTTTATTCTTTCATGAGTTATTTACAAGTTTCTCTTTGTTCACAGCCATTGACATGTCGAACAGGTTAACACGTGATGAGCGGATTGAAATTGTGTTGATATCTGGTGAACGCAGTAACCGAGTCATTGCAGTTACTATGCAAGACACCCTACGAGACCACCCATCTCCCATGCTACATATACTAATGTGCCACAAACAGGACGTTAATATCACCAACCATTCCCATTTTATTAAGGTGTATCCATATAAATGCCCCACCCTGTAGAATTAATAATATACATACCGCTATACTGACTAGCTAATTCATTAGGCACACTTTGTTAGTCCTGTGTACTGTAGGACCACTTTTGCCTTCAGAACTGTCTTAACTCTTGTTGAATACAGGCAACAAGGTGCTGGTGCTCCATTCCTTGGAGATTTTGGTCCATACTAACTTGTCACCATAATACAGCCCACCGCCAGACTGGACCATTGGCAAGATGGATCCATGCTTTCACATTTTTTTTTTTTATGCCAAATTTTGACCCTACCGTCTGAATGTCTTAGCAGAAATCAAGACACCAATTTTAGTAAGCACATGTGAATTGTAGCCTCAGTTTCATATTCTTAGCTGAAAGGAGTAGCACTCGGTGTGGCCTTCCGGCGCTGTAGATCATCTGATTCAATGTTCATCAAGTTGTGCATACAGAGATGCTCTTCAGCATACCTTGATTGTAGCAAGATGTTATTTGAGTTACTCTTGCCTTTCTACCAGCTTAAACCAGTCTGACCTCTGGTACCATCAAGGCAATTTTGCTCAGAGAACAGCATGCAGTGGAGACTTTCCCTGTTATTATGACTATATTTTGGACTACAGGAAGTCAGTTCTGCAATCACAGCATAGCACTGGGATTTTTTAAGTCTCTTTGATCATTTACACTTTGATATAATTTTGCATGAAGTGGAGAGGTGTGCAAGAGACCACATAAGATCTCACTCAGCTAGTTTAGAGTCAGATCAGCATTGCATGACAGCTCAAAGAGGCTCCCAGACACTACTTTAGACATCACATGCTCCATCCATCATTAAGCTTGGATTTTATCATCATTAAGCTATAAAGAGTTTCCGTGCTGCACTCTCAGCCAATTAGTGTGTTTTTTTTGTTGTTGTTTTTTAAGGTGGGCTCATTCATACAAGTGCATTTGAGAACGGATACATACCTAAATACTGTAATATAATAAACAGTTTATTATTATTTTTATAGCAACAATTTATTTTATACAACAATATTACTTGCAGTCCTAATAGTGCAACCTTAAAAAGCACTGAGGCTGAAATTGTAACTTGTAAAACCAGATTAGATTTTTTTTTCTTCTGTTTTTGCTATTCTGAAAAATTATGTCAAGAAATTAGTTGACATTTATTAATTACATGTCAACCAGTATAAATGAATAGAAGTGTAATCCCCCCAACACTCACTAAATGCTTGAACTATTAATAGTTAAACCAATCTTTGCTTTGCTCATCTATTTATTTTTCAACCCATTCAATTATTCGATGATTCAATTCACCATCACTAGTGGAGCTTTGTGAGCACTGATGAGGCAGATTTGGCAAGAGAGTGCCTGGTATGTCCAAAACTAGCAAACAAGTAATTACTTGCAACAGTGCCTATCGAAACACTGACAAATCTATTCACCAGTGGGCCACAGCAAGACACTGGGTTAAACTCTGGTAATTAGACATGTGCTGAGAGCTGGTTAATATAACCTCTTGCAAATCATTTTTATACACAAATTAACACCAAAGTACAGTAAACATCAAACAATAATAACACACAGAAGAAATATCTTCATTAACCACCAAAAAGATCGATCTACCTACCTACCTAAATTGAGGTAATGTTAGAACTTTAGCGAATTATAGCAACTATTACGTTTAGATATCTTTCAGAAACAATAGTGGTGGTCTTCACTAAATCACAAAGAGTCAATGTTGAGAATGCTGTTCAAAGAGTCTTTGCTACACCACACCATGTAAAGCTGAAAAACCACATGCAACATGTAAATCCACACCATCTAAACTGATCTGATCTACAGAAATCTTTAAAACAAAATTAACATACAATAAAGAAAGAATAGATCATTGTTTGGAGTCAACCAACTTTACAATCTCTCAGTTTGTGCTGTAAATGAACTGTTTAGAAGATGCTGCACTTCAGTCTTTTCAGTTTTGCTTATACTGTACCCATCACACTCCAATGAAGACTATAAAGTTCCCACTGGGAACATGGTCAAAATGGAAACACGCATTTTCAAGTTCATAATACTTTCTAGCCTGTCTATCATGTTTTCAGTAATGTCCCATTACACACAGGATCACATGCTCACCAAGTCCAATGAGTTATTACTGTGTGCAATTACAGTATATCGCAATAAACTCTTACCAGGTGCTTCTCACACACTTACGATATTGCCATTCCATTGGTAAAAATACAGCAAAAAATAGGCAATGAGAGAAGATAATACTACGTCTTTAGTAGTTTTTGTTTGTTGGTTATTGTTTTTTGGAGAACATAGTGAGAACATGATGGAGACTTAAAATAAGATTGTGTTTCCTAATTTGGAAATCAAATGAGTATCTGTTTATGACAATACATGCTTAATATCATATAAAATCATAAAATATCATGGTTATGAAATCTGTATGACATTATAATTCTGTACGGTCACCCAATAAAACTGACAAAATAGCAGTTTGTATTTCAAATTTGTGCTCCCCATTGCTGATCATTATCATTATCTCTGTTTGACTATTCATAGCTTTTCTGGTCACTGCAATGTTTCTGTGTCAAAAAACAAATAAAAGGAAACACCCAACCAAATGAATACCCACGTATAATAATGACACACTGTATGAAATAGATAGAGTTATCTTTCAACTAAGATGTTTGGTGGCAATAGACAAAGCCAAGCATTTAAACCTGACAGCAACATATGTGGGGAAAGCAAACAACAAAACAACACAGGAGGCCTAATGAGCACTGGCACAGGCACACCTCTCACTCTTTGTGTGTTATTGCTGAATTTTAAACAACTGAGTGATCAGCCCACTCTCTAATGATTTACTTAGCCAAAAAACAGCTTTCAAGTTGCCTAGTTACGAAAGGTCCAGATGCAATTTTTCTGGTTCTAAGGTTAAATATACAGCTGGACTTGTACATGAATTAATAAGCGAAGTCAGTGCTCAGAAGCAATCATAAGAGATGAATAAAACACAGACGGCTTAAATTCTTTTTTTCGTGAAATGCTTCTCGGTTTTATGCTTTAGTCATCTCCTGTTATCTCCATGCTTTTATTAGCTTATTGCCCCATGCAGCCCAGTGATGAAGGCGCTCCTGTTTTAAAGCTCTTTGCCTCAGGGGCATTGTGAGGATAGGGACAGTTCCTGCAGTTCCTGGCTTAGTCACAATGCACTCTGGCTGACCTTCAAAGCTGCATAAAGCACAGGATTCACCTTACAGCCCTAGAATCTCTATCTAACACCATCTGCTGGCAAGACTTCCATTCATTGTTCATGAATGGAACAAATGAACAGTTTTCAACTCACAATCAATTAAGAATCAGTTACGTTGGCACTGAACAGCTGCTAGAGGCAACATCAAATCCATTTCAAATTATGTCTACAACATGCTGAACAAATATGCAATCAATTTTGCCTAAAGGTGTTATATGAAAGCCTCATAAGTCCCAATTCTGTCTCAAAGCCAGTTCTAAGTTCCAAGTTTATTGAGTTTCGGGAGTCTTTGTGAGTCATGCCAAAATGCTCAACTCTGACTCAACGCTGTGTTTGCAGCTCTGTAGAAATCCGAGGTGGAGAAACAAACAAACAAAAAAAGCTGTCATGATGTTATTCTCTGAGCTGATGCCAGCTTCACTGGAAGAGGATGAGGCTTCGAAATAACTATAAAAGGAAAAGTCACATTATCGTCTTCAATGACCGGGCTTTTTCCCCCCTAGCTGCTGTTGGATCAGAGATGTCCTTGACTCAACATTAGCTTCCCCTCTGCTCCATCAATACTGCTACATATTAGTGAGACTGATGATGACTTCACCTGTTGGATGCATGCTGTTCAGTTTCAACATAGACTGATGATGGTTGGCATTCAGAACAGCAGGGCTTGTAAAAACACCAGCACTTAATAACAGAGGACTTTCTAAGAATTCTGATGTTAGATTTGAGCATCTGGGTATTTGCTAAATTCAGTGTCACTGTCAAGTCTGAGATGGCAGTACAGGTGTAAGCTTGTTTCCTTAAAGACCATTTATAGTACTTCAAATATTTGCTGCCTTCAAAGTAATCTATATCTTAAGTAATTTAGACCTTTGCTTTTACAGTCCACTCTGAAATGAATCTTGACTTAGAGTCCCATAAGCTCTTAATATTTACACTAGGGAACAGTTGAAACGATTGTGCCATTTTCTGCTTTTTTATGTCAAATTAAAAAAAACAATTACTTGAATTGTATAATTTACACATTGCAGAAAACGTGTAGAAGAAAATCACAAATGTTTTCTTCTATCAAGTGCAAGTTTATCGTTATTCTCAGTGAGCACAGTAGTCCTGTGCTCTATGTTCAGAAAAACACTGTACAAATGTCATACAGTTATTACTGCATGTACTATACATAGCTGTTCCCCTAATCTGGCTGCGCACTTCTGATGATGTGAAAATTTGTTAAATAAAATAAAACCAATAAATAAATTACTTATAGTAACTAATTAATTGATTGAATGACTGACTGATTGATCCAGTCAATCATTCGACTGGAGTAATTGAAATCCGACTGCAGTGTAATTTTTTTACTAAATAATAGTTTTACACATTGTTGCTAAATAACAACGAATATGTATTGCAATTACTGCAAAAATATTAATTTGTATATAATTTATTAAAAAAAACAGGCAAAACTGTAAAATTATCCAAGTATTTAGATTTTTACAATCTATAGTATGGGCAATTTGGAAACACCAACTATGTGTTTGGATTATTTGAGGAAACCATAATATGGGGAGGACACACAGATCCGTGGAGTAATTCGAACCCTTGACACTGGAGGTGTGAGGCTATACTTTCAACCACTACACCGCCATACCACAAAAAACATTAATAAATAAAATATTAATGAATAAACTATTAATAAATAAACAAAACAAATTACGTTTTTCGGGATTTGGGTTGACAGGTCTGTATGTTATTGTACATGAGAGGAGCTGAGCAAATAAATGTGCTGTGACCTGTCCAGTAACTGACTGCATAAACATGTTTACTCTAAAAACATAATTTACTGCTGTGACGGCGGCCCAACCCAACGGCTCATACAGAGCTACATCTTTTGCTTATATGTCGATGCACTGCTAAAAGCACACTGCCACTACAGAACTGCCTATGTTTTGGTCAGCAATGCAGCACTCACTGATGGGGCAGATCTTAAGAATGAGGTGTGAATGCCGAGAGATGATTATCTACACACAGCAGAAGCCAACGTGTTACAAACACCTGCTGCAGCAGCAGAAACACAAGTCTGTATCAGTCACACTGTATTTTCTCTTTCTCTGATGATCGTGATAATAAAACTCTTGTTAATATTACTTTAAACCAGAGTTTAAATAATAAGTTATATAACTTTGAAGTGGGGTTTACAGATGTAATTGACTGAAGAAATTGTCTTTTACAACTTTATAATAACTTATACAATTTTAATAACTGTGGAATAACAGACTTGCATAAAAATCCCAGATATTTTATGATAACCTTGTTGTTAAATTAAAATTTCCCCTGTTCTCAGTATAAATTATTGTAATTTCACAAGACTGTCCTTCTGCCACTCAAATTCAATTAATGCTAGCTGCTTCAAGTTGTGAGCTTAGCAAGCCATGTTAATTGTTTAGCACTTCTGACAGTCAACCCTTAAATCTTGTTACCGAAGTGCTACTGAGAATTGTGTTCTCAGGCTAACTGGCAAGTGCTAACCAGGCAAGGGCAGAGGAGCCACAATCTGTGCAGCTCATGGGGCATTCATGTTTAAATGACAGAAATATCAGTGTTTTCCCGAGAAAATTCAGGCAAGGTAGCAAACTATGTCCTGGCTAAATTTTTGGTCAGTTATTTCCCATTTAACACAAGACTGTTGGTTGTTAATTTTATGTAAAGGTAAAGGAAAACAAAATAGAGAATTAATAAAATGCATTTATTTCACACAAATGCTAATGCATTTATTGCACACAAATGCACGAATGCAGAACACAGCATTGTTTGTTTTTCTTAATAGAGCTGTCGGAATCAGATTAAAGCAGGGAGGAGACACAGAGACAGGCACCTCACAGAGACTCCCTAATGATCATTTCCCTGTACGTTGGACTGGATTAGATTTTTAAAAATGGCTTGTCGTGTAGGCATGGCGGGAGTCTTGTTGTACTATTATAGGGGAACACTGAAGATCTACACAATAGGAAGATATTATGTTCAGCAAGAAAACAAACAAACAAACAAACAAACAAACAGACAGACAAACAGCAAAGGGAACATTGCTTGGAATATATGAGACCTAAGCAATTAGAGTAGTACATCTTTTTATGTCCTTAATGCAGAGAAGCCATCACAGAGCAATTGCACATTAAACATGTATTGATTGTAATTGACTGATGAAGCAGAACTTATGAAAAATATTCTAATTTCAATAAACATTGTAATAAAATATTGCACAGTATATAGTTATTATAGTATAACCATATTATTATGATAAAAAAACAAAACAAGGATGACATCTTTATGACTTCTGCGTCAAATGCAATTCACAACTCCTTGTGAGAAAATAAATTACTAGGCACCTGTCTCTTTTGTCTTTGTGATACCTCCTTTTGCTACCTTTGTGAACAATATAACAACGATATATAATTAGAAAAAAAAAATTCTATATATGTATGTATGTATATTTATTTTTATCAGCCATGACTGGTACTGGTGTGCGCATGCAATAAAGTAACAGCTGCATGCTTGCATTTGGGGAAAGCATGCATGTTACACAAGTGAGTCTGCTATCTCCTACAATCATAAAATTTTATTACACAGAATAGCCAAGATTGCAGCCTACAGAGCAACATGGACAGGTTTGTTCCTGAGTCTGCAAAAGTCTGTTCCTTTTGCTGAATTGGCAGAAGCCACTGCATCCTATTCTGTCGCCTTGTTTACAAGAAGTTCATGAATAAATCAAAAGCTTTCTAATTAAACTGCATAATCTAAGTCATTTCGCCTGTTTGAAGAGCAGCAGACAGCTTTTGCACTTGTTTCCTTTGTTTCGTGTGGTGCTGCGAGCGTAATTGATTAGCTCCTCGAACACTCCTCATCTCACACAACGAATATAATGATACCCCCTGCTGTTGACCTAGCATTGTGTTCTCCAATGAATAAAGGCAAATATGTCTATTTAACAAAATGTCACTTGCAAGGTTATTGTCCCTTTCCCATCACCATCCCCCAAGCACTAACTTGAGGATTTGCATGATGCTGACCCAAGCTCTGAAACACAATGTACCCAGGCCCAGCTGCTATTTTCAGAGCTGCTATTCCTCTCGAGATTAGGTGGGACAGTATCTTGGAAATCTTAAGTATAAATTAGTCATTTACAGCCTTTCTATTTTCAAAGCATTTTTCTCACTCCTACTGCACTGTAAATGCGTATTACTCTCAGGGAAAGGCTAATAAATCAGGCTTTCTGCTTGCTAATATCTGAAGCTCCTGCTGAGGTTTGCACAAGCCAGGAAAATAGCAAGTCTCTAGCTGCATGGGTGTTTCTGTGTTTGTGAGATTAAGCCATTTACTGTACAGAGTTGCTGTTGATGACCTTGACATCTAATACAGCACAGAAAAGCTAAAAAAAAAAATTAGAATAAGAGATAAGATACTGTCAGAAGAAGCACTTGTCTTTACAGTGGGTTACTGTATTTCTGTTGAGACAAACAAACTGCCTCTTGCCCTCCAAAATCGATAGCAATCAGCACTATTAGACTTCCATTCAATCCTCCTGAGGGAAGCATTGCCAATTTGCCAATCCCAACAGCCTGTCAAGAGCACAGGAGCACTGCACAGTGAAACGGTTGCCAGTGTGCTATAGAGAGGTATTACCTGTATTGTGGAAGAGGGATGCCCAAGGCCTCGCATGCTAGGACAGCCTCTTGCTTTGGGGACTGCATAGGGAGAATCAGGTCACTGGGCTCTGTTCTCCACCTTGGCCCATGAAATAGTGCATCTTCTGCATAAGCTGTTGAGAAGAAAAGGGAAAAAAGGAAAAACTCCTGTTTAATATTTAAAGAGTTTTTTTTCTGTAATCTTCATGCTGCATTTTATATAACCACAGCTGAGATCAAAGTCAACTGGCTAACCTTGACATGTAGGAATTTTATACTGTAGAATATTATTCTGTAGATTAGATGATTTTATGTGTTGTCATAAAGAGGTTTCTCTGTTTTACTATGGTTTCAATAATAAGTGAATTAATACTTTTTTAGAACCATATTCCAAAAATCATCTTATTTAGATTTATGGCAGACACTCTCATTCAGAGTGATTTCAATCTATCCCATTTATACAAATGAGCTGTCAAGGTGATAAATGAACCCTGGCCTTCAAAATTTCTTTATTTACAAAAAAATGTACATTTACAGTAATTTACTGGCTGCCAATAAAGTACTATAAAATGTTTATGTAATAAATAATTGTATTACATATGTAGAGTGAGTTATAGTAATATAATTTCTTCCATTAGCTGATGCTTTAAATGAAATGTAGCATACTGTACAGTGCATGTTGCAACTCAGGTGAAGGGTCTTGCTCACAGATGATGGCTTGGCATTTTGGCAGTGCTCATCTATAACTCAGTTTTAAAAAGTAAGCCAATGAGATTAAATAGCTTACACAGATTAAACTACTTCTAGCACTAAATTCCCTCATACTAAATCAATGTAAGTTACTTGAGCTAGTTGTAGTTCAATGACTTTGAGTGAACAAAAGGTTGTCTGCTCAAGTTCCAGCTTCTGTCAAGCTGCCATGGTCTTGTCCTTGAGCAAGACCCTTAACATTCAGCTCAGTTTTCTGCATTGTATGTAATTTTTCTTTAAAAGCATCAGCAAAATGAGCAAAAGTTACATTTATTATGTATTATAAAGTTTTACAGGACTTCATTGGAAACTGTTGCTGTTGAATTATTGAATTATTGTAAAATGTATAGTCCTTTTTTTTCACTGAAACAAAATTCCATGTACTGTAACTGGGCTTTATTTTAATACCTCTATTGTCCACTTAAGACAGATCCCTTTTCTAACATTGTAAAGCTTTACTAACTGCATCATTTAGGATTAAATAACTTGTTGCCAGATGACCCATAATCACTGCAGTAATTATCCATTCTAAGGCTTAACTACCTGGAACCTCGGTTTGTGAGTAACATGTTCTGCAAGACGAGCAAAGACTTTTAATAAATTTTGACTTGGAAAATGAGCAAGTCTTGGTTTACGAGTACCGAGTATCATGTAGCACACAAGCGCTTCTTGTTTTGACGCAGAGCGCCATGTGACCACAACTGAGCCAACGGTTTTTCTCTCTCTTGCGCTCCGGAATTGTGGGATATGGTCTCCCCTGCTGGGTCTTAGTGTGCGTCTCTCACTGGTATAATCAACATCCGTGCAAAACATCTTATGTAAAACATCTTTTATTTTGTGTTTGTATGGGGGGGGGGGGGGGGGGGGGGTTGTTTTATTTTTACTTTATACTGTAAATGTTTCTTTTATGTATTTAGTTTTTTGGGCTGTAGAACAAATCATTTGAGTTTCTATTATTTCTTTTTGGAAAATACAATTTGGTTTATGAGTGTTTTGATATACGAGACTGCTTCTGGAACCAATTACGTTCGTAATCCAAGGTTCAACTGTATTTGCTTAGTTAAATTCCTGTGCTGACAATTTCTGGGCAACGTATACTGAAGAACTTTAATAAAAAACTCCATTCCTCCATTCTGCCCAGTTCTGCACAATTGATTTAGAGGCCCTTTACTCCAAATATGTACAGTTAGTGAATATATAGGTATACTGACACTTTTTTATGTTTTAATGTACACTGATACAACAGCTATATATATATATATATAGCTGTACTTTACTTAGCTGTATTTTACTTAGCTGTTTTATATATATATATATATATATATATAAAACAGCTAAGTAAAATAGCTGGAATTGGGTTTAGAATTTAAACTATCTCACTTATTCTCTTTACCACTTATACTGTTTAGTGTCATGGGAAGCCTGGGGCTTATGCCAGGGACATAGAGCACAAGAGGGTCCAATCCAAACCAATCCATCACAGAGCACATAAGTACATTCATACTTTGCAGGCAACTTTAAAAACGCCAATTAGCTTAACCTTTATAGTTTTGGGAGGAAACCCACCAAGAACAGGGAGAGCATGAAAAATCCACACACAGACGTGCGAGGATGTGCGAGGCACAGTTCTAACCATAATGCCACTGTGACATCAGCTGATGGGAATGTGCTGAATGACCAGGTTATTCCAGCCGTCCCATTTTTTAATTCCCTGATGGCACAGGCATATTTCAGAACTCACAATGTGAAAGAGTGCTGGTAGAAGTATGAGGAATCATTTTAACACAGGAATCAACCACCACATTGGTAATCAAAGCTAAAAGTGATAAAATTAAACCTTATAGTGTGAGCCTTTTTTCACTCAGCCACTGTATATATAGTGTAAATATACACTTCACATGTACACACATAGCTTTTCACTTTGTACTTGTAATTATAACCAAATACTAAATTGAATATTAAACTGATTACTAGGTAAATTATACAGACATTGCCATTGGTAGGGAAGATTACACAGAAGAAGCAATAATGATGAAATTACTTAAAGGAACAACCTTATACAGTATGACACTCACATGGAAAAAGCTACAGAGCAAGAGAAAATACCTTAAACATCTCTGCCTATAAAATTTCTTGAATAACATGCGAGTGGAAAGTTCTTGAAGATGCAACTGATCATGCAACTTATCAATAAGTCACTTGAAAAGAGCTGTAGAATGGCAAAAGAAGCAGCAGGAACAACAATTACACACGGAACATCATGCAGTGAACTGCATTGCAATCATCTCTATCTCTATATCAAATGCAAAACTCCTCTCATCTCCAAAACTTCATTAAAATAGAAACAGAAGCATGGTGAGGCAGGTTTAAAGACATTTAGACAAATCCGAACTCTTTTGGAAGCAATACACTCTTGTTAGCTGAAACAAAACTAGAAAAATTTGGCAATAATTCAGCTTATCATGTTTGTTGGAGAAAGATTTCCACACATGATCCTAGTAACCTTTGACCTAAAATGAAGAACGATGCTGGGAACATCATAATATGGTGCTGCTTTTCTGCTTATTATGTCATAAAAGGAATCATTAATTGAGTATATATATATATATATATATATATATATATATATATATATATATATATATATATATATATATATATCTTGGACTGATTGGAATCCCATGAATAATAATAATAATAATAATAATAATAATAATAATAATAATAATAATAATTATTATTATTATTATTATTATTATTATTATTATTATTATTATTGTTGTTGTTGTTGTGAGGCTTTTGGAATTGAGGGTTCTGCAAATGGACCCTCAATTTGCCATGAGAAGTGGGCCAAAATTATATGAATATTTTCTTGTTGATATCAACTTTGCATTTTAAACTTTTAATATTTTTATGCTTAATCAATAAATACTTATTTGTTCACATTTATACATACAAAGGCAAAATACATCATATGTAATATATAAGTGAAACACACTTTAAATAACAACAATAAAGGCATCTGAGATCTTATTTCTTTTCAGTGTAGAGAAGCATTTTACTATGTATAGTCCCAGTTTTCAGATGCAGCAAATAATGACTTTGGCTACTACTAAAATTGGAGAAGAATCATTGCACAATGTAATGAAATCATATGGGCAATGTATATAATATAATGAGATAATATCAGAAATGTCAGAAGTGGTTTGTAAGCAAGTGAACGCAAACAATAAAAAATATGAATAAACTATTTACCTATTTAATTGATCATGCCTCTTTTTATTACACATTAACTGTTTGGGACATGTAACAGGTGACCTCCCCTAAAGTTATTCATCCACACTGATTTACTCTTTACATGTTTTCCCCAGTTCTGCAGTTCTGCGTGTCAGGAAGGATAGGCTACATTAAAACATTAACTGTTCTGTAAAAAGTTATCCCTTTACATAGTTAATTTGAGTTCCTGTCTGTTTTTGTACATCTTCTCAAAGGCACAGTGATCATCAAAAGGGTACTGAATTTTAGATAAATAAAATCCTTTACAATTCAAATTATTCATTATCTTTAAAGACTTTATCCTCAATTACGGGTAATTTAGAATAGCCAACGGTCCAGACTGCAAAATTCAGAAAGAATTCACACAAACTTCACAAAGAGCTTGCAATACTAGACAAAAATTCTAACTCAACCTGGAACTGCTGAGCTGTGAGTTGACAAACCATTACAGTACCATGTTGCTCAGCTAAAGTTATTGCTCCAAAATGAACATTCATCTTAACCAGAGTTTAATTTGAAAGTCTTTTAATTCCGACTACTTCTATGCAGTACAAATGTAAAGTCTGTAAGTGTTGCTTGTGTAAAGTAGTGCTGTAGAGATTATCTTCTGTAGACTTCAGACGCATATTATGCACTGATGGAATTGTACTTATGAGATCTTTTCTTTCATCATCAAGCCCTATCTGTGAGTCTACTTCTGTATTACCTAGCTGACACTTTCTTCATTTTTTTTCTGCTAAAGTAAACAGATAATGTTTGAAATGGTTTGCACTTGGTTACAATAAAGCCTAATTTAATTTATATTATCCTTGACCTTTGCTTTAAAGGATTGTGTGTGTGTGTGTGTGTGTGTGTGTGTGTGTGTGTGTGTGTGTGTGTGTGTGTGTGTGTGTGTGTGTGTGTGTGTGTGTGTGTGTGTGAGAGAGAGAGAGAGAGAGACAGAGAGAGAGAGAGAGAGAGAGAGAATGAAATTCACTGGAATTCCCGGGAGTGCAGAGGGTAGTACAGAGATAGTGCTTTGTGGGGAGATATGGACACAGCTCCATCCAAAGGTTCCAGATAATCATCTCTGACAGTCCCATAACCACTGATAGGACTCGAGACTCAGTGAAACAGGCAAGGCTGAATGCAAAATGACTCAGAATAATTGTCTGAAGGGCAACTCTTAAAATAAATCCTTTGTTATTTAAACGCAACGAATTGTTCAGAATGTTCCACACCTTGCATTAGTGTTATGTGTTCTAGCTAAGGTAGCAAGCATGCATGTGTTTTGGGAATGTGTCTTTGAGGGTGAAATTTTAAAGGAAATTATGAATTTTAAATAATTCTCAAATTAATCAGTAAAATTCCACACAAATACAGCACATTGTGATAACTGGTGTCAGCCACCCCATTTTCTTTTTGAAAGATCTCGTGAGGATTCTCTTAAGATTACATATACCTGAAAAGAATATTTCCTGAAACAATACTCTGCTGTAGAGGTAAATTGAGTCATGTCACCACTACATCTTAATCCAGTTCAGTCAAACACAACCCAAGTGCACAAGTTTTGATTATATTTCAGTTTTCTACTACAATTACAGTAAACAGACTTACGTGATACAATGTTTACACTGAATCTAAAATGAAAATGTAAAACAAGAGAAGAAATTGAAGTTTGGAATAAAATGACATATGAGACATTTTACCTGCAAGGCAGCCAGTGATTGATAGCAGCACTAGCCATTTCCATAGTAACGTCATCTTCAGTTGCCAAGGGCAAATATGACTCTCATCCAATTGCTTGTGAATGGAATAGTTTTTCCTCTTAAATCAAGACGTATAATCTGTGGGAAAAGTAATTACAGAAATAATAAAAATGAGACATTTTGGGCCAAATGTGACAGGATTCCTTTCTTTTTTTTACTTTAGGTTACAGACACATGAATGATTACATTTTTGCTGAAATGATTACCTTCAATCTAGAGGTAAGTGTAGTTAAAAGACTTTTAATAAAAAGATGGGCTAAAATATCACAAGCCTCTCTTTTCACTGAATAGGGGCAATACATATTTAAGACATTTCACATGTATCTGATCTGGCTCAAAAATTTATAAACAGATGGACTTAGAAAGTGATAAGTGTAATTATGGCAATTATTGTAAACCACTCATAAGGGTCCTATGTTTAAAATTCAGTGGAACCAACACTTTGGCATTGAGTAGGGGTGTTCCGATTGATCGGTCGCCCATCATAATCGGCCGATAATTGCTTTGGGAAGTTTGATCGGCAGTCTCTATAATGGCTGATATAGAAAAGCCGATCAGATGACGCAAAACTCGCGAGACAATTTTTTTGCGAGCTGCTAAAATGGCTTCACCGGTCTGGCAATTCTACGTGTTGTGTGAAAAAGACAATACATTAGCAATCTGCAACCTGTGTAACAAGCCAATTGCACGAGGCGGAAGCACCCAAAGCATTTTAACACCATGAACCTCATCAGACATTTGAAGGATAGTCACGTAAAGGAACATGAGCAGTTTACAAAGTTCACCAACTCGCGCGCCACTCACTCAGCTGACGGTAATACCCCTATCTCACCTATGCGGTTTCGCTTGGTGGCCGTAAGTACGGTTCATCATGATTCACCGCGGTTTTGGCGCTGTGATTACGTTTCCATCGAAACATGTTTAATTTTTTGTGCGGTCCTCGCGGATGCTTGCGGCCCTTGCAGAACTTCCGGCAACTCACGTCCTACTTGTCTGTTATTTTATTTAATTTTATATAATCTACAGGAAAGTTGTATTTGTCAAGCTCTAAGCTGTTCCCAATTACTAACCAAGCACAGGCTGCTATGTTTTAAATTGACATGGAGGCTTGCCAATAAATACCAAATGCCAAATGCCAAATGCCTAAATGTAAATACAGTTGTCAATTCATGATATTCCTCTTCTTGTAATTTCAGTACTTAATTTACATTGTTGTTAGATATAGTTTAATAAATAATGCTACATGATAAGGCTTCAAGTAGACCTTGTAATCTGTGTAATCTGTGTAATCGGTATCGGTGGTGATCGGAGATCGGCTACTAAAATCCTGATCGGAACACCCTTAGCATTGAGGTTGGAAACATACTTCCTGTTTAACAATGCATTCGTATAGTCAATCGGCAATGTTGTAAGTGTATTTGTTCATATGCTTGTTGGTATATTTTGTTATTGGAAGGTTCCAGTATGAGGCACACCAACAGACAGTTTAGATCAGACAGTTTTTAATAAAGTAAAAAAAAATAAAATAAAAATGGCGACACTCGAAGAGCTTAGTTTGCATGTCAACATTGAAAATAGTACTAATCTCCCACCGACTGTTTTAACATGCATATGTTGTGAAGCAGTAAAGATACATTATACTGTACAGGTGGGGGTGTTTGTGGACATGGTCGTTCAATTGTTCCTTAAACCTTTACACCGTTTTTAATGTGCCAGCTGACTACACTGCCCCTATCCTTTACATGCATATTGCATCTTGCGGATATCGTTCATTTCTGAGGACATGCACAAGCTACGCAGCAGTCAATTGCAGGATTTGCAAGACAGCCATCATGCATGTGCACACACACCGTTAAAAGCAAGTATACTGGCTTCCTAACAAAACATATCCTTTACCATTCACCTCAATTTAAACTGATTGTTAAGCTGGAAATTAAAAAAATAAATAAATAAACATAGGCTTACCTCACTGCTATAACAACTCATTGACCCCAAAAACTATTTTCCCTCACCTATAAATAGGAACTACCAGCCTCTATACTGACACTTTTTCACCGACTCTCAGGGATATACATGAGAATATGCTAATTATAGTACCCTTTTCACCCTGTCTATTTTTTTTCTAAGGGAGCTTCCAGGAAGCCAGCTGAAGTATGTTAGGCATTTTGAAAGACTGGAAGCATGCCAAGCTTGAGATTGAGCTGGAATCACAAATCCTGCCTTACGGAAGACAGCTGCTAAAGATGCTCTGAAAAGGCTCTCAATATTAAACACATTCTTATGACCACAATGCCCTAGATTGCCAAATATTATATGGTAGCAGGATGTTAACAGCAACTTTAGCATCGGAATTACCGTGGCCTATAACACCAATCAACAAACCAAAAACGCTGTAGCAAATCAGAAAACATACAGTACCAATTTTAATCATATCTACATAACCTATCTTAACAAATATACTATAAGCTATAATTATAACTGATTGGGGACACAAAATGAAAATATAAGCGTAAACAAAAATCTAATTCATGGATATTTTATTAAGATAATTAATATGAAATTATATTAAGGATTATGTTAACCTTCTATGTCGTTAATAAAAAACTCTAAGATAAAAACTTGTCCAACTTTTCTGCAGCACCTACCATACACACAGACACAAGCATATGTAGAATACATATGTAGAATGTAGAATACATATCAAACTTGCATGTGCATGAGATGTTCTGTAACAACTTATTTCATCCTAGATAACATCTACTGATAATATGCTTTTTAATAAGAACAATATGTAACAATACATTATTTTACCTCTTTCCACATATTGCAGCATTACCAAATATCTTTTGTGCCCATTTGGGTTTGCAGAGAAGTGATGAGGCTTCACAGTTGTAGTGGAGAGCTTAGGTGAAATACACTGGTGTGAGTGTCAGAGAATTCATGATACAGAGAATTCAACTGAAAGTTTGATACATTGTTATGCAACATACTGTATGTCACTGTATGTACTGTGTGCCAGAAAGCTGATATTCAAAAGTGCTGCAGATACGTTGCATGCATTTTCCTGTTCCGAGTATGCAGGGGTTGGACAATGAAACTGAAACGCCTGGTTTTAGACCACAATAATTCATTAGTATGATGTAGGGCCTCCTTTTGCGGCCAATACAGCATCGATTTCACTTGGGAATGACAGATACAAGTCCTGCACAGTAGCCAGAGGTATTTTGAGCAATTCTTCCTGCAGAATAGTGGCCAGATCACTATGTGATGTTGGACTAGGAGGAAAACGTTTCCTGAATCGCTCATCCAAAAAACTCCAAAGTGGCTAAATAATATTTAGATCTGGTGACTGTGCAGGCCATGGGAGATGTTCAACTTCACTTTCATGTTCATCAAACCACTCTGTCACCAGTCTTGCTGTGTGTATTGGTGAATTATCATCCTGATACACGGCACCGCCTTCAGGATACAATGTTTGAACCATTGGATGCACATGGTCCTCCAGAATGGTTCGGTAGTCCTTGGCAGTCACACAAATATTGGGCCTAGGGAATGCCATGATATTGTAGCCCAAACCATCACATGTTTCATTCTGGACATGCAACAGTCTGGGTGGTAAGCTTATTTGGGGCTTCTCCATGCCGTAACTCAGATGTGGGAAAGACAGTGAAGGTGGATTCATCAGAGAACAATACATGTTTCACATTGTCCACAGCCCAAGATTTTTCCCAAGACGTTTGGCATTGGCACGAGTGACCAAAAGAATGTATGCACACACACACACACACACACACACACACACACACACACACACACACACACACACACACACACACACACACACAGCAAAAGAATGTATACACATTTCAGGAAAAATAAAATAGTATGATATATATTATATTAATATAATATTTATGATATTATCATATTATTATGTATATCAACATATATAACATATAGCAATAAATTTAGTCTTACTATATACATTTCCAAAAAAAGTCAGCATCTGGATATAACAAATTTTTTGAAAAACCATGTTAGAATCCATACATCCAAAGATGTTTCTTTGTTTCAGAAGAATCAAATTATCATCAAGAAAAGGAAACAACTTACATTGTTAGAACTACTAAAAACTAAAATGTATTATTAAAACATAGACGGATACTGGTGAACCATCATCTTCGAGGAAGAAATGTGGTCTGACTCTGATCAGTCCAGATTTACCCTGTTCCAGAGTGATGGGTGCATTCAGGGTAAGAAGAGAGGTGGACTAAGTGATGCACCATCATGACCAGTGCTTACGAGAAAAGCCTGTGGGGGCAGAGTTATGATGGGGTTGCTTCTGTTGCTCAAATTTATGCACTCAAATAATGAGGTCAGCTGAGTATCTGAATATACAGAATGGCTTGGTGTTTCCATCAATGGATTTTTTTCCTTCAATGATGGCGTGGGCATATTCAAAGATGATGATGCCAGGATTCATTGGGCGCAAATTGCGAAAGAGTGGTTCAGGGAGCATGAGACACCATTTTCACACATGGATTGGCCACCACAGAGTCCAGACCTTAATCTCATTGAGAATCTTTGGGATGTGATGGAAAAGACTTTACGTAGTGGTCTGTCTCTCCCATCATCAATACAACATCCTATAGAGAAAGTAGTGCTGTGACAATGCATAAGCCTATTAAAATGATGCCATAATCAAACATAGGGTGGTCTAATGAAATATTATAGAGTGTATTCTTCCTGATTTTTATTTATTTAAATATTGTAAGACTGCTGAAGGCATCCAAAATATGCAATATAACGATATTTTCATGTGTCTGCTACTTATGCTCTGTAAAGCCTTCATGATGGCTCTTTAGTGGCTATTAAATGGCTATCTAGTCCGTAATCCTAAATGAACTTCTCCGCTGCAGCAGAGGTACTGTAAGTTTTGGTCTTGCTTTCCTGAGATGGTCTTCATGAGAGCCAGTTTCATCATGGTGCTTAATGGGAGGACAAATGCACCTGACAATACTGTTCTTGCAAGGACTATTTAAGGATGTTTGCCAATAATGACCACCTGTTTGCTGTTATAATCATGAGAAAACATTCAATCTTTTCATTCCATCCAGGATGTGAGACAAACACACATTTACTTGACATGAGATAAATAGTTCTATCATGTTTTTAAAAAATGTCACCTTTTAGGTTCATAACATGTGCATACAGACTGTTCTTTGGCTCTTATTCAAACAAAAGCCTTTCTTGTCTTCAACTAGCTATGCCTCCTAACCTCATGAATAAAGATGTAGAACAGGCATGGTCTGCTGTCAGTGGATAGGTTGGCATACACTTTGCAGACCTTGTGAGCTCCTGATGTAATTGTCTCTGGGAGGATTTGGTTAGTGTCTTAAGGTTTGAAGACTTTTTTTCCACTGAATTTATTCTCATAATGAATAAAACAAAAATCACATGCAGGGTAATCCTGAAGAAAGATATATCCAATCAACAAATTCAGTGATCATTCTAAGAATCACTTAGAATGGAGAAATGTTAGAAAAATATTTGAACAGTAAACCTTGTGTCTAATTACTCTGACTTTCAAAATCTGGTTGTGTTTTTTGTCCATCTACGTTTATGTCATTATGCGGACCTGGTGCAATAATATGATTCTGAAAGAAAATCATCCATGATACATATCATATTCATTTACTATAAAAGAATTGTGACTGTGTATGGGTCTGGAGATATACGGTATAAGGGCTTCAAAAGGGCATCTATGGTATGGGGGAGGATCAAACTAATATTTTTCAGCCAGTTTCAAATTGAGATACAATGAACTTGGCTCAGTGATTAATATTTGCCAGACATATAGTGAGGATGCAGAACTTGCA
This sequence comes from Clarias fuscus, assembly GCA_030347435.1. Lineage (NCBI taxonomy): Eukaryota > Metazoa > Chordata > Actinopteri > Siluriformes > Clariidae > Clarias > Clarias fuscus. Next base: position 27,615,846 of record CM059206.1, read on the forward strand.
CACACATTTGCACAGCACACACAAAAAAAGTCATGGGGGCCCTAATAGATCAACATTTCCAGTGCAGTCATTCCCAAATAATGCCTTTTAATGTTGGGAATAAAGCAGTGGACAATATGTGTGTTTTGTATAATTGTTAACAACTAGAACTTTATCTGGAATTTAGGGCAATTATATATATTTTTTTCCAATATGCAAATTCTGTGGTCACAAACACTCTGAAGGTCTGTTCAATAATCAGACTTAAAATTTTGCTGAGAAGCAAATAATTTAAAACCCATTATATAACACAAGTACAGTAGCATGATTAAAAAAGCAGAACGAGCTGACATGACTGCTCACATTGCTGTGGACACTTTCGTTCACTTGTTATTGCTTTGATGTTAAACCACACTTTATGTGTGTGTAACTTTGGATTGGATTACATAAAAATGCACATTGTCTACAAAGCGTGAAATTGTGTACAAAGCGTGCATGGTGGCATACAGTACATATAAATACTGTATAGTATGTATTTCATTCAGAATCTGTACAGGTTAATAGGTAGAATATGGTGAGTCCATCTGATCTATCAATGATATTTCTTTTTCTTATCTATCTATCTATCTATCTATCTATCTATCTATCTATCTATCTATCTATCTACACACACACACACACACACACACACACACACACACACACACACACACACACACACACACACATATTAGATTAGGTGGCGTTTAAAAAAGTAAATAAAATAAAAAGAAATATTTCTCAACTCTGATACCATTTTTTAGCCCTAATTGCTAGAGTCATTTTAAAGAAGCATAGGGTTGATAATGACCTGTCAGGAAAGCAAACTAGAGAGTCCCATTCTGAATGTTTATGAGTCACAAAAAAAACACAAACTGTGCCCTGTCATGCACTGCAATTACAACCAATCTCTCGTATGTCTTCATATAAACAATGCTATAATTGGAATGTGAGAAGTAGAATGATAGGCTCAAGATTGGACATCCAAACATAATGAGCTGGGCTGGCTTCACCTCTGTAATAGTGCTATGTAATGAACCCTGCCATGGTAAATCAGGGGACTTGTGGCACACACTTGCCCAACAGCCACTTATCTGATGAAGAAAAAAAACAATCTAAACAATTATTTGCCAATGCAGGGTATGCAACTGGTAATAAGTATTATGTATGTTGCCTGCACTAGTGATAAAAATGTCATACATGATATTATTGCAACATTATCATACACAAAAATGTTCAATCCCAGTCAACATCTGATGCCGAAACTGATATGCTTGTCATTTGATGTTCGAGTTAATAGAGCAGATGCATATGGATGAGTATTACTGGCCAGACACAGACAGAGCCTATCTACAACCCTCACTCAACCCTCAGGCAAAGCTGAATTATATAATAATCAAATCCATACTGTGCATTTACAACTTCAATTTACTGCTATATCCTGAAACATATGACTTAACAGATTGGTCTGTGTAAGTGCTCTCATATGGCACATGATCTCATTTGCAAAAAAATAAAATAAAATAAAAATAAAAATGGTGCACATAAATTGCTTGGTATTTAATAGTTAGAAGTGTACAAGAAAAGCCCATTACACAGTGTGTAGTGGAATTAATGTGCTCAGAATGGATTTTTGTGTTCTTGTCAGCCATGTTGTTTTGTGATACAGCAAGGCTGCACTGGAATCGTTTATGTAATTGCTAGTCTATCATGCTGTGCGTTGAGCATGGCATCTCCAGCCCAGAAAGTATATCAAGTGGGAATAAGAAAACAAAATCATAAATATATACTACATATATCACAGGAAAAAAATACCATAATGCCTTATATTACTGTCAATTCCAATCTATCACTCAAAGGTGGTGTAACTTAAGCACTGAAAAATTGTCCCCTCAAACCCCTCTTTGTCCAGCTAGCTGATTTTTTCAGTAGTTTTCATGATTGCTACTTTATTTTTGACTGCAGAGCTAAATGTCTATACACTTTAATGTTAATTCAAATTATATGCTCCTAAGGCTCACAAACTCCTAAGGCTCAGTCATGTCTGCAGGGGCCAAAAGCAAACCTATTCAGCCCCACAGAAAAGCTAATGTGGCACAACTCACCAGAAAAAGTCAATGCTGGCCACGATACAAAGGCACCAGAGCACACTACTCATGGGTCCTGGCAGGCAAAGAGCCCAAGGCTGCTGACCTCACCTTCAGATTCCCCAGATCCCAAACCGATCATGCACCCATGGGATGTCTCAGACAAACAAGTTCCAACCACAAAGGCCCCACACCACAACTCTCAGCACCCAAAAGATCTGCTGCCAATGTCCAGAGGCCCTGTGGACCCATGTCTTACAGTAAGTAGCCAGAGCTGCACCAGTGGCACAAGGGAAACCCAATACCCAAGTGGTTTTAATTTTATGTTTTTAAATTAATGGTATGGGTGATTGGTGTATGTATATATGGTATTTTTATTGTAGCACATTTTCATGCTCACTGATTGATCTGTACAAATCTGTAGCAGGAGAATATGTGCATTTCAAAATGTTTTTAAAAGTTAAGGTGTACAGTGCAAACATATAAAACAAACAATATTATCCCACAATAAAGTGGAATTACCAACAAGAAACCTGAGCACTACTGACTTTCTTTTATAAATGAATTTATTTCTCAATACTGCATGAGATATAGCTTCACCCTCCAGTAATGGGCATTTTATGAGAATAAATATGTAAGGAAGCAATAGGGAAAAATATATTACTTCGTCTCATGTTGAGTTTCAATGTGCATGTTTTTGGATGCAGGACAAACTACTAATTTCGGCCCTCTGGCAGGGGAACGTGCCAGGCTCGCTAAGCAAAGACATTTATTGTACTACTAAACTTTTTCCATTAATACACAGTGTACTGTACATCACATGGACTGAAGAGAAAAAGCATGCACAAATGCAAATTATCTGATATGCTATAATGAAAATCTAAAACATTTCCAAAATCATATTTCACTCAACGCGATGGTACACTATCAGTTTTGTTACATTTTAATGCCATGAATAGAGTTTCAGACGATCAGCTAGCTGGTGAAATTATAAATGACTATTTATTTACACTCTTAGCTAAGATAACAGTCTAAAGCCGCAACAGATTGCACGGGCTGTGCCAAGAGCCTCAGATAAAATGGACAATCAATACACACTCTGTTGTAAAACTATCTCTTTATAGTGTACCAAAAAAGGCTGAAATAAGTAGTTTGACAAGTGCTTTATGTACAAGTAAGTCTGAAATCTTAACATTCTTTGTAACCCACACACACGCACGCACGCACGCACGCACGCACGCACGCACGCACGCACGCACACACACACATACATACATACATGTATATATATAGGTGCTTGTTTTATATATATAAAACAAGCACCTAACAAAGACTCAGGAAGAGAACAGCAGAGTGGAGAGTGATCGAAATTCCAGGGGGCCCTTATTAGTGCAGATAAAATGTAAGGGTGAATCCTGAGGATAAGTGGCAGGGCCAGGGGAGTAAGTGCACTTAACGGAGAGGGGGGGCAGCGGCCAGTGAGCCGTTCCACAAGCCCATCATCACTCTGCCCTATTTCCCCTAGTCCATCAAACAGGCCTTGTCCCTTAAGCTCCAACCATCACCAAGGGAATTACACACAGAGAGAGAAAGAGATAGATAGATAGATAGATAGATAGAGAGAGAGAGAGAGAGAGAGAGAGAGAGAGAGAGATGATTTAACTTGATCTATTTTGGATCGATTAATTTTAAACATTAGCTCTATACAAGTTGGTCTTATTTATTGTTATGTAGAATAGCAATTAATTCTTAAATCTTTTGTTTAAACAAGAACTACATATTTTCAAGTGAGATTTTAGACTTTCGGCCCCTACTGTATATGTACACAATCCTTTAAAATAATAAGTTTAAGGGTAGGATATATGAGGCAGAAAGTAAACAGCAGTGTCCATTTGATCACCAACAAGGTCATAAGTGCCCACAACCCCCTGATGGGTGTGGGGAAATAAGACCTATCTGTCTCATGTGATCCAACAGAAGAGCGAGCTATGATAAATAAGTAACAGAAGACAGGGTGCATCACGGCATGTTGCAGATGGTGCTATGTAGTTGCAGGCCAGTCAGAGTGCCCAAGCTGAACACTGTCCACCATTAAAAGACTCTGGAGCAATAGAGGAAGGTGGTCAAGTTGATCAAATGTGCATCATTTACCCTGAGATGGCACCAGAATGCGTTACTGAAACCTCGAAGCCAGCTAAGGCAGTGTAATGCTCTTGGCAATGTACTGCTGGGAAACATTGGGTCCTAGCATTCATGTGGATGCATTGATACGTACCACCCACAAGTCACCAAGTACACCTCTTCATGGCAATGTCATTTCCTAATGGTAGTCGATGTATTTATTCTCATGAAATTCCCATTACTGAAGGGTATATCTCATGCAGTATTGAGAAATAAATTCATTTATAAAAGAAAGTCAGTAGTGCTCAGGGTTCTTGTTGGTAATTCCACTGTATTGTGGGATAATGTACCCAACCACACTAAAAAGAATGTAGCGATGGTTTGAGGAGTGTTGGCTTGGTCTCTGAATTCTCCAGATCGCAATCCAATTGTGTATCTGTGAGGTGTGCTGGGCAACAAAAAAGTCTGATCCATGGAGACCCACCTTGCAACTTAATGGTCTTAAATAATATCTGTGGCTGACATCACAATATGCAAAACACTTTTTGGAAAACAATATACATTTTGATCTTCTGCCAGAGCTGGGTTTACAGCATTTGGGAGCCATGATTCACTTCCCTATTAAAGAAAATTATATTTACAAAGGAAAATTAAACTGTGAGAACGCTACAACACTCAAGAGATGTATGATTGCTTTCTGAACAAGAAATGTGACATACATGTGCTGTGCAAGGAATGCAGTTGCTTTCATTTGCTAATTCTGGTTCAGTCTGTTACGCCTTGTGCTCCAATTGGGATTTCTGAGCTCTATTATAACTTAGAGGCATATAATAGACCACAGAGGCATATTAGATCAGACAATGCTCAAATTGACATTATATAGCACATACTTGTGTACTATGATATGGTGCTGTAGTCAAGTACCAAAGTTAAACTGAACCTGGTAAAGGAAAAAGCTGATAATACTGTTCATTGTAAACTTAATTGTTTTTAAAGTTTCTTATGATCTTCAACAAACTCAATACTTTTTTTCCTTGAACAAATTTGTGGCCAGCAGCTCACTACAAAACACAATCAAATCAAGAGTTTGCTATTTTTTTTTAATTAAAGCACAACCAATATATCATTGATACTAAATTACATATTTATTTACATATCCACAAACACAACTGAAGACTGATTTCGAATAACCTGAAATTTGTGCTGAGAGAATGTGAAATTGATATTTAGTTCTATCAATCATAAAATCATAAAACATAATGAAATTTTATTAAGCATATAAATATAGGCTTCCTGTTTATTCTCATATAGCAACGGAGATTAGATACCGAGGCTTTAACAGTCTCAGAAGATGAGAGTTCAGCACTGTTCTGGCATGTTTAAACAGAATTCTGCATACTGCTCTTCCCCAATGTTCTCACCTCTAATTTGGCTGTGCTTGTTAGCTACAAAATGAGATAAGCCAAGCATTCCAGATGCACCTATAAATAAACATGAAAACGAGGAAACTGGTCCCTTCTGAAAATTGCATGATGGGAGATGAGATGTGTATAGAACTCAGCATTCCAACACCATCTAACCTTAGCTTTATCTGTCTTCATCTCTCTATCATTTTTTGTCACTTCTATGCCTCATTCATTTTCACATGGCTTCCAATTTTTGATCCTCTCTGTGCCTCTTTGCCTTCCTTCAGTTTCTATATACCCCTCTTACTATGTGCTGCCCTTTTTGAGACCCTGTTTTTCTTCTAACATTTCCCTCATGTTCTCAGTTCCTCTCCATCCCTCTATATCTTTGTCATTTGAGTTCACACACATAAAAAGAGTGACAGCGATATTGATTTCTTTGCATGAAGATTTAAAGGAGATTAAACAAACCAAGAGTCAGAGCCTTGGTTTTCAAGAAGGGTCGTTTTCAAAAAGGGTCATACTGTAAACCACACAGGTCAGCAATCGTAACTCAACCACAGTCAATGTGTTGTATATAATATGATGTGTATCACACAAAGGTGGGCAATAGACACTTTTAGAATAAATAATAGATATCACTATTATATTACATTTATGCTTACTAGATTAACTGAAGTACAACTACAAAGTAGTAAATCTTTTACATCTAAATTTTTTTTTTTCATGTTGACTTTTAAATGTTACATAAGCTTTCAATTAATGTATGAAATGTGTTTGTTAAGGAAAATACTAATGATATCCACAAAGTCTCAGAAAAAATGTCTTGCAATATCAGTAGCAGCAAATATTAACAAACATTTTAAACTTGGTTTAAAGTTGTTTTTTTTTTTGCTCCTTCCTCCCCTTATTGTTTATTGACGCACTACTCCCTTCCATGCTTTCATCTTTACCTCCTCTGTCATTATATCCCCAGAGGCTATTCTCTTTTTCTCCTTCCTTAGTTCTGCTGATCCCAGCAGTGCTGCTAGGGATCATTAGGGCCCAGGTATGATTGTACTACTGATTAATCAGATCTATGGATGATCCAAAAGACTAAAAGGCGACAAGTTTAATCATATCCTATCGGTTTGGTGTATCCACAGTAAGTGTCATGAGCTGAGAGTGCTCACGTGTGTATACCGAGAGGCATCTGTAGATGACCACAATGAACACATGTGGAGGACCAACATCTTCCTGTGACAACATTCTTTAATTTACTCAATCATACATTATTTAAAGGTTCTCATTTATAATGCTGACGGCATAGTGATAAATGTATTTATTAAATAGACTACAGAAATCAGAACACATTAAGCAGGAGTCATTAGTGTTCAATTAACATCTCAATTACAAATTATTATTATTATTATTATTATTATTATTATTAGAGACTGAACTTCAATAAAAGCTAGTGTTGAGTGAATGCCAACAGTGTCCATGTGTGTCCAAGTCTGACCATTATGTTGTGTGAATGAGAAAACCTGGACCTCTACTTTCCTTATGGCTGCTGGAGAACATGAAAAAGGTGGACACTGGAACTTTGACAGGGCATTCCAGGGTCCAAAATGCCACAGATGCAAAGTGTTTCGGCACTACTGTACTTCGCCTCGTACACGGTATGGATTGTGTGCATTGGTATAGTAATCCTGAGTAGTATAGCATGAAGGAATAAGGAATGGCTGATAAACCAGCCTACGTGCAGTGCATGACTGACCAAACGGTGCATATGCATCAGGGTATCTCGATATTCAATCACGAAAAGGTGAACCAAGATTCATACATACCAGCTAAACGTGCGGGGTGTTTTCTTCTTCTTTTCTTCATCAATTTCAGAGAATGCGTTATTGCTTGGTATTCCGTTCCAAGTACGGGACGGAACCCACTTGGAGAGCGCTTTTCAACATCATTCCTCTCAGCTCGTGCTTTCAGCTGGAGCACGAAATTAGGCTTTGTACACAAAATCAATCAAAAAAAAACAAAATTCCAGAAGCACACACGTACCCCGGGACACACGCACACACTCACACACCTCCGTAAAGCTAGAAATCGCTATTAAATCCGTGTCACGGAGATGATGCTCTCTCGTGCTCTGTCCTCCGCAATGAGTACACCAACTGCGTGCTGCTCTCTCTCTCTCTCTCTCCCCCTCTCTCTCTCTCTCTCTCTCGCTGCGTGTGTGTGATTACAAAAGTGTGCAAGATGACGAGAAGCGGCGAAGGCAGAGGATAAATGAAGAAGAGAAAATAGCAGTACAGTATATGGAAGGAGGGAAAAGACTCCTACTGTCCTTGCTGTGCAAAAGAACACCACAAAATATAGAAGTAAATAACCTACCTACCTAGTGGACGCTGGAGGAAAGAAAAGAAAAAAAGTGTGCCCAAATATTCTAATCTGCACAAAGAAAACAATATATCGTTTGCAGTAAACAAAAAAATCATAATAAAATGAGACAAAACAATACGACACCGTTATCGAACTGCAACCAAGCAACTGAGCAGGACTGCCTTTCTTTTATAACTGAGTTTGTTTCTCAGTGCTGCATTAGGTAAAGCTGCACCTCCGGTAATGGGCGTGTCATGAGAATTACCCTGTCGGGAAGCAGCACGGAAAAATATATGGCTTAATATCGTCTTGTCGTATTGTAATGGGTGTTGACAGGTTAATGTTCTTTTAAATGTTTCTTTCGCTTGTGCTATTTTTGTTCCCTCAGTCACATTTTGGACTCACGGGTCAGAGAATCATCCTTAACCTAAAACATATCCCCAAGCAGATCATTACTGGATATCAGTGAAATATAGGTTTTTAGTTGCAATAGTTGCATTGTCCTAAGGAAAAAAAAAAAGAAAAAAAAAAGAACAACAACAAAGAAAACTGCACTTCATACAGTATGTGCACTCTTCTCAGAATGTTCTGGAATTCTTCCTTTTTTGCAAGCCTATACAATGGAGATATTTAGTCGCAAATCAGTATGACAACGCACCTCATCAGGGGTGAAAAAGTGGAAGCTTTCAGGCAGGCCAAGTCAATCACCAGTTAACTCCTGAACAAGCAGCTGAACCGCACCAAACAGATGGAAGAAGATCAACAATTCTGCTATATCATCTCACATTCATCTTTTGCCAAATGCCTTCATTGTATAGCAAAAACAAAAGAATTGGTCTTGCCGTTGAGATAATTTCTTTATTTGACTCACTGTGTGAGTTATTCGTCCATTTATCCTCAGTACCCGCTTTATCCTGGTCAGGGTCTGGATGGAAAGAGGGCTGTGTGGTGAAAACATACAGTTAATGGAATGCCATTGCATTTCAGAGCAGCATGTGCATGCATCCACACACTCTTTCTCACCTAGGATCAGTTTAAAGTGTTTTGGGAATGTAGGACGTAATTGGAGAACCCAGAGAAAACCCAGACAGGCACAGTAATCCGAGCTCAGGATCATGCGGCAACCCTTGGCTGTACTTCTCCTGAATTCATTTTTGTTTCCTCAGTCATCCGTGTTCTATTTTCAGCCTCTGACCAGATGATTACTGAAGAACAATGTGGAAAAAGTTGCATTGATTTTACAGAAAAAAAGCAAAACATGGAGGCAGCATATATGTAATTCAAACATACTGGAAAAACAAATACATACGGGAAAATATTTATGAAATCAAAATAAGAACCTTATTCCTGTTGTAATTTTTCCATTCTGTATCAACTTCTTTTGTTTTTTTTTCTCCGTAGTTTATTCGGTCACCATTTTAGAATTAGGTGATTTAGAGAAATGGGAATAAATCTTTAAATGCAGTTTTCATCTTTCTACAGTTTTAGGTTTAGTTTTTGAAGTGCAGTTGTTTCTGACTAAGAAAACCTTTTATATTCTCACAGAAAATTATATTGCACTATTGTTTGATCTATAGGGGAGGAAATATGTTTTTTGGGGAATTTTCTTCTTTTTTCTTCTCTCCAAAGAGAAAGAAAGAAAAAAAACATGTTTAAGTATACAGTGATCTCTCTTCATTATCACTGATGGCTCTGTACATGTTCACTCTTGTGAAAGTCCGTTCATGCTCATTGATTTCAACCCTCTAGCTGCCACCATTCAAATACCATTGCATTACTGGAGTGTGTGTGTGGAAGTGTGTTTTGCTGTACCCATGTTTTATATATTTTGTGCAATTTAATTGCATTTTTACTGCTGCACAAAAAAAGGGAGAAAAGTTAAACAAATTCTACCTACTGAAGTTATTCATTTATTTACATTTTATTTAAAATGTGCATTTAATTTTGATGTGTAAAGTAATATTAGCTTATTTAAGTTTTTAATTACTTAGCTAATTAAATACACAATGCCAGTTACAAAAGTATGTTGTATCTTAAATGTAAATATGCACATTTCTGTACAGATGAGCTTTCTTTGTTCTTTAAACACTAATGGCCAAAACAGAGCAGGAACATACTTTATGTTATAAAAACAACTAGTGCTCATGCACACAAAATGTCACCAACAATCCTACTAAGGTCACAATTGATTTGGGGACTACTGCATTTATAATAATGTTTCTTTAAAAAGGTGAAGAACCGGTTAATTAGTGTTTACATTTATTTATTTGTGTTTATTCCTTTTTTAAATGTTTGTTTCATTAGTACCATTATATTAATCACAACTTGTATTATGATCTTAGCCAAGTTATTAGCATATAGGAAGTGGTGTGTGTGTGTTTGGGGTGGGGGGGGGGCAGGGGGGGGAGTATGTGTGTGTGTGTGTGTGTGTGTGTGTGTGTGTGTGTGTGTGTGTGTGTGTGTGTGTGTGTGTGTGTGTGTGTGTGTGTGTGATTTAAATAGATTTCTGTGGAGTTCAATCATGCATGAGACTGACAACATGATGGATGGGCTGGCTGTTTTACATGCAAGTTAAGCTTTTTATGGAGTTAATCAAATGTTGGCTAAGATAGAATTTGTATCTGTTAACTCAGTACTTACCTTCCTGCTTTCTATTGTCTTGCAAAGTTAAGCTGAAGCTCATATTATCTCTTTTATCACTTTTAAGAATTTTTAATGTGATAATCAAATCCTCAGTTCATTATAAGGGTTTGGCCAAATATTTTTTTTGTAATTAAAGAATGAATTAATGTATTATTAGTGGTGCTTGAGAAGAAAAGCATCACTTGTATTATCTTATTCTTTTTTTTTTCCTTTTTGCGTACAAACTTTGACGTGTAACTAGTCCTGTATCATTTGTCATGGACCAATGAAAGAGGTGTCAAATTGTGATGCTTATTTGGGAATGGGGTCCAAAAAATCCTGTGGACTTAACAATGAGACCAATTTTGATGGATTTCTTGATGAATTTTGTAGAAATTGAAAATTTATCACATTTGTAGAGGCTTGCAAGCTGTGTCGGAACATTGAAGAGGTTGTAAGTTGTACCCCCGGTGTGCAAGAGGTGCCCAAAATGGTGAAGGTACTTCCCTTTGAAACAGGAAGTACTCACAGTTGCATTCCATGCTATGGCAACTTCCATAGGAACTTCCACTGAACTGTGGATCCCATTGTCATAGAGACATAGGAGTGGACTCATTTTACTCAGGCAACCAATCAGTCTCTCATGATCATTGTGAAGCCATGCACTAGCAACCACTTTAGAGCACCTTAGCAACTGATCCCATAGACTGTCATTATAAAAGGCCCAGAGGCCCGAGTTTTGCACTACTCACATTTTCTTTAAAAAATTTACCTCTCTTTGTTATTATTATTATTATTATTATTATTATTATTATTATTATTATTATTATATGAATCTGTAGAGTTGAGGGATGAATCTCACCTCTAGTTTGTTTTTGTGGAGAATGAATGTTCCCCCTGCGGCTCTCCTCTCTCTGGAATGGTAGTACAAACTCAAAAAAAATCATAAAACCAAAACAAAACAAAAAAATTAACAGTGTTTTACATTTTTAAATAAGAAACTAGGTCAACAGAAATTACTAAATAAATCAGCATTTATTGTGTTGATGTTCGAGACAGAAACAGAGACTTAACAGAATGAAAAGATAACAATGAGCCTTGAATGTTGCAAGAAATGGATCATTTGAATTCTTTATTTTACCTCAGATGATGAAAGACAGATTGAAGTGCTCTCTGTATTAGATTAGATACACATATAATTTACTAAACTACTGTTATGAAATTTCATAAAAAATCATCTTGAGACTAATACTACAGATGGTCGTTTCTCATTTTCTCTACTATCCATACATTAATTATTAATTTATATTTATTTATTTCATTATTTGTTTGGTTTTTAAACTGATATTAATATAATAAGGCCAAAAAGAAATCTATTGTATTTCTTGCATCTTAATTGATTAAAGTGATTTTGCTGGGTTGGGTTAAAATTATGTTGCCCTTGGCATGCTTTAAATCCTACAGTTGCAAAACAGCACAACCTACTGTCTAATATAACAACTATCACATGATGGTGGTTGGAGGGATTTTTTTAACTTTTCTTTTTACTTTTTATATATATTCCTCACCTAGCAAACATTATTAATGGATTGCTTTTCATAATTGAAACAGCAGGCTACAAACGTCAAGATTTAAGTGTTTCTTTAATAATCCTGTGATTCTCAAGAATATTAGAAACAGTATTAAAATATTTTTTTATGGCAACTATCCAAAAACTTGCCATCATAAAGCTGACTCAGCCTAATAGTCAAAACCTATAAGAGATGTTGTTTGTTAGCAATGTGAGTTAAACAGAAATGGAAGAGGAAGGTCGCTTATAATGTGACCACTGCATAAATATTTCTTCTTTTTTTGCATTAAGTAGCTTGCTGCTTCCATTTTCAGGTATCGTTACTGTTGCTAATTTATGGGTGACTGTTTATTATTTCTACAAGTTTCTACTATGATGCAATGTGGAATAAACACGCTCCATTCTGCTCCCCAGAGCTATCATGTTACATTTCATGTGCACAATGATTACTACCTCCCACAATATCTGGTATAATATGCTTCCGTAATAGTCAAAAACTAGGACAGAACATAACAATAAAAAAAAAAAGAAAACTGAACAGCAATTGCAATAATTTAATCAGAATAAATGTATTTAGAGGATAGATCCTGGACAGATGTTTATCCCCTCAGGGTGCCTTTTAGTCTAGAGATTGTCTCATACATAGGTCTGTAGCACTGGGAAAACTGGGACACTGCTGTTGTAACTCAATCATATAAGAAATTTGACCTGTGATGTCAGTAAAACTCTTCCAACTTTTTAAAAGTTACATCCAGCACAGACAAACAGTATATACGATATAAGTTAAAATGTACAAATTGAATCCTGGTCCATACATGTTATCATGGTTAATGGTGAGACACAATTATGGCAAGATGGTGCACTGTAAAATATTTTGATCTTTTCACTTAACGACCTGAAATCAGACCATATAATTTGTTATTGTTTGCTTGCTACTTATGTTTGCTTGCTACTTGTATTATGTGGTATTTTGATCAGCTTTACTGTAGCCATATTCTTTGTGTACTTTTAAAAACTAACAGGGAAAGGAACAAACATTTGAAAAAGCTTTTTTTTTTTAAACCAAAGACTACTGACTAGTTTAAATGCCTATATAATAAAGGTCATATATTATTTTATATACAGTACACTGATTAACCATATGTATTAACACCACACAGCATTAACACATTAACAGTGATTATCAATTATATACTAGTAAACTGATGACAGGATCATGAACACCCAAAACTCATTTATACCTGTGGGGAGCAAAGTCCCACATGATCCCACATAAAAAATATAAAAAATCTAGTACAACTCGCCAAAAAAGTGTCAAGTCAGTCCAGATCCCAATCCGACTGATCACTCAAGGAATACACTGGACAAACAAGTTTGATCCACAGAAGACCGATCCAGCTACACACCTAAAGAATCCACTGCCAACATCCAGGTGCAGGCACAACAGTACAACCCCACAGTCATGCCCCAAGGAGCCAGCGCAGCCCAGGTTGTTGAAGCGGAACCTACACAATGCTGGGCATAACATTTTGTGTAGTAATGATTTATTAATTTAATATATAATTTTTGTATGTTGGTGGTGATGCTGTTCACCTTTCCAAAAACAAGTTCATTGCAAGCATGAAAAGATTCACTTTTTATTGACCACATGTATGCAGTTATATTATATTTCTGGAGCTGGCACTGGGGATGTCTCAGCTCTCTCACACAATGCCCAATCATGCATTGCAGTGTAGAAAGAAGAAATAGCATCAAACAGAATTCAATCCTCTTGTTTTCTGGATATCCTGCTGTGGTTTTAAAACTTTAAAACGGAGTGGGGTAAAGGGGTGCGTTTCTATTTATCTACATTTTTAGCAAGCCAAGAAAATATCAAGGACACCTCATTTCTTTTCCTTCCTGTTGAGATTTGGATATCATTCATACTGTATATGTGAAAGTTTTCATCTGAAAGTTTGACTGAAACAAATATGCATTAATCAAACTCTTTCACAGAATGCATAAGAACCATTTAATTTCTTCATATTTCTTCAAAAGTCCTGTTTTTTAGGTGGAAAGAATTCACTGATGTAATCACTTATGTGATGTATATGTAGCAAGTAAAGGGCATCTTATTATTTTAAGCACATAAAGTTCAATATTATTGATAGTCAAATTATGGTAATTCACCTGTGATCAGGACTCCAAAAGACACAATTTTAAATTGGTACCACTAGATTTTAATATGACAATTTTAGCAGGAAATACCCCATGTTGATTATTTTAAGGGTGAAAGCAAAATAAACTGAATGAGAGCTGTTCTTCTTAATGTATCTTGTATTGGTCGATTAGCTACCAATTGACCAATCTGCTAAAGATACACTGCATAGTCTTTTTGCAATCATCCACTCCCTAGAATTGATGTCTCTGAAGTTGAATATTCCTATTGATTATTAATATAATATTAATATTGACTGAAAGGAATAAAACTCAGTATAGTTTTCTGTTATAGTAGCTTATACTGTGTTTGCATTCCGAGATGCTTTTCTGCTTACCACAGTTGTAAAGAGGGGTCATTTAATTTTGTGTAAGCTGTCCATCAGTACAAACCAGTCCGGCAATCCACCCCTCACCCCACACACCCTTTGAGCCCCCCCCCCCCCCTACCCCCCCCCCCCCCCCCCCCCCCCCCACACACACACAATTTTTCTGTTTAAACTTCTTAAATGTTGTGGATAAAGATTCCATGAGATTGACTGTTTATAAAATAATACAATTTTCAACACCCATGTTTTGGTCTGTATCACATTCTGCTTATTGAAAACATTAACTGAAGCTCTTGACGTTGCGCTACATGACTGGCTGACTGGACAATTTCATGAATGAGCAGGAGTACACATGTTCCTTTTGAAGTGATGAGTATATACAAGTATGTGTACAGGTATATGTATACATTGAAAGTGACTGAACAAGCACAAATGAAACTAGAAAAAATATACTGTAGATTAAAACCAAACACAATTTGTTTGAATAAAACAATTATTTACAGTATGGTAATAATATATATTTTTACCTTCTTAATGCATTATTGTAGGAGTTTTTAGAGGCTTTTTCATCGAAGTGAGCAATAAAATAATATTTTCTATTCTTTTCTATCACAAACTTTCTTATATTCACTTATTAATGTTTTTCCATAAATGTCATTTCCTGTTACTGCATGTAGTCACACCCAAATGCTAATCAAATACTCTTGACTGAAAAACAAGAACTGATTTGATTAAATGTCACGGCATTGTGTCTAATCACTCATCTTAATAATGAATTCCAACCTTTCATAGTTTGTGATGCTCTGGGTCACATACAGGAAACGCACAGAAGCTTGCAAACATACAAAGGCTAGACTTTTTGAAAGCAAAATGGGGTGTTTCAAATGAATCTAGAAGAATTCCATAAAGAGAAAATAGTTTGTGTATGCTTTCATTATGCAGTTTGGTATCAATAATATGTTGAGTTTTAATAAATAATATACACTCTAAAAATAAAATTGTGATTTATTCATTTCTTGGTAAAACACATTTACACTCAAAACACTGAATAAATATTAAAGTTATACAATAATTTAAATATACTTTATGAATTGAGTGAAAGTTTGAATAACGACATAAAATGGAGTAAATATAATAAAAATCATGATACAATACAAGTCAATACAATGGTAATGCTAAGTCAAAATGACAAAAAAAAACGAGTAGATAAAACTAAATGCAATGTAGGTGAAACTGAAAACTAGACTATTTAACATACAAGTGTGGTACATTTACAAAATATCTACATTGAATTTATCAGTATGCATATAATCAGTTAACTTTAAATTTACTGTTTTAACTGTAATTGTAAATTAGATTTACTCTTTATTTTACTACAGATCAATATGTATAACAAAACCAAATTATTCAATTTGTGCCTTGTAATTAAACATTTACTTACTAAATTTGACACATGACATGAGGTATGACATGACATGAACTTAACCTGGTTTACTTTGCAAATGACAAATATAACAAGGCCTATGCCATAAAAAATGGGGAGAATTGAACTTATTAATAAACAGTTTCTAAAACAACACATTTGGTAGAGACATTTTATAGTTAATGTGGTAAGAGTAGTTGGTATTAGGCTCGCACACCTTTCTGGCAAATTCTATACAAATGTGTATGCAGGCCTCCACAAGTCTTAAAAAGTGCAAGGACAGTCATGTATGAAGACAGGGCACTAAATATCTTCACCCAAAGGTACCATGCTTCAGTTGGTAATGCTTGAGAAGTGCTCCTTTTGATGAGGTGACAAATGTGCAGGCCTTGCACTGCTAAATAAAATACAAAAAATAAAAAAGTAATGAGGTGTTACTCTAAAGGCTCCCAGACTGGTCTAATGGTACTATTATAAATTTCCTTTTGGATTAATAAAGTACTTCTTCTATGTATCTCCCATTCAAATATATAAAAAGTATTATCATACAGGTCTACAGTATGAGGAGTGTTCAGTCAAACTTGTGATGGATTTTTTTTGTGAATGAAGGCATAAAACTGATTGACATTTACAGAAGAATTTAAACACAGTATGGTAATGAGACTAATCTGCAGTTAAAAATTTTGAATGGTGCAAATTTGTTAAAGAAAGTCATATGTGGTGAAACATGATCCTGGCTGAGGTGGCTCAGAACCCACTGCACTATTTTCCAAGAACAACAAACAGCCTGTTTTGATCAGCAAATAAATGTTTTTGCAGGACAATGCATGAATTCATACTGCCCACTGCTCCATTTCCGTATGTTTTAAGCCATTAAAGGAGTTCCTGTGAGGCCAGAGTTTCAGATGTGAAGCAGGTGTACTGAGAACATTTTGGATGGTATTGATGGTATCCAAGTACTAGTAAAAAAAAATGGGAAGTTAATTAGCATAGCTGAGCATTATATAGTGATATAAAAGTAGTTTTTACTCTCATAACTGTGCTTTGTTAATTTGCACAATCAAAAGTCCCAGTTTGATTTGTATAAAAATTATACCCAGTTTTATTTACTCATTTGTTACGTGGTGCGGTATGGAGAGCTGCGCCACAAGATGTTTTTAATAATAAGAGCCCTTACGCTGGGCTTTAAAGGGGGTTAACGAAATTAGTGAGAGTGCTTATGATACGCACGAGAAGACCTTCCCATTTGGAGATGGCATGGGATTATTAATTAGAAACTTAAAGGAAACAAAAGAAAACTGGAAACACAACATAAACAGAGCTCCGCGAGACGGACGGGGATTTGGAAACTAAAACAAAAACTTTGATCCTCTCGGGGCCCATGCCTTTACCGAGGATTTATAAAGAGAGGGAGAGAGTTTGTGCTTGGTGCACTTTAATTTATACTGAGTGCGCACGCAGGACTGACGCGTGCCACTCTCTCTTTCTATCTCTCTCTCACTCGCTGTCACCGGCGTCTTAAACAGACAAAGGCTGGGGTTTTTCCTCTGTCTCTGAACAGCACACTTTCACTTTCTGTGTGTCTTTCTTTCATTTTCTTTCTTTCATTTTCTTTCTTTCTTTCTTTCTTTCTTTTCTTTTCTGTCTGTCTGTCTGTCTGTCTGTCTGTCTGTCTGTCTTTCTTTCTTTCTACCTAAATGATCGCACGAAGTGCTATGGTATCACCCACCCTTAAATAAACATGCTGCCAGTTCTGAAATGCCTGTTCAGAACTCCATATGGTAGAAGCCTGCGGATCTGCCCATTCTGAACAGTTTAGAACCCTGCCCTCGCGCAACCCGTACCGTTATAGTCATTAATGTCAACTATATCTACTTCCAACTACAGTTAATAGAAATCTATCCCCACTCTACCAAAATGTTTAAATGATGGAAAATTTGGGTCCTCCTACTGTTATGTGCATCTCAAAAAATGTTATATTGTGAAATTTTTGTGGGAGTTTAAGTTAAAATCTGAAAATCTTATATATTCTAAATCTATTACACGTAAAGTAAAATATTTCATTGTTAAAATTTCAATCATTATGTCTTACAGCTCATGAAAATAATGTAATAAGGTGCCCCCTTTAAGTAAGGCAGATAAGAATGCTACTTTAACATGTAATTATTTAACATAATAATTATTTATTTTAATAATGAAATAAAGTCATTTAGTCACAATATTCCGCTGTATTTATTGATATAATTTATTTATAATAAAAAAACTAAATTGCATTACGTTCATTTGTGTTCCTGTACGCGGGGCGCCGGACAAACGAGTGTCTATGTCTAGGCACGTAAATTTTTTAAAAGTATGTGACTTGAGGCTGAGCTCTAATTGTATTTTTAAAAAATCATCCCTGGGGCGCAGCACTGTGTGCCCCAAATCCTCCCACTTTTGTTCTTAGCGAATCAATATTGTTTTTAAATATTGGGCTCATGTGATTGGACCATTCTCAATGAGTCTTATTAACAGTCAGCAGATTGTTAGTTAATGTATTGAATAATGATTGTTACAGGCGATTATTAAAAGTTTAATTAAAATTTTGTTTGCTCCCCCCTCCTAAAAAGTTTTTTTGCACCAGCCGCCACTGTCTCGTGAACTAAAAAGCCAGCTAGAAGTACTAGTACCTTTAAGTCCACTTATACATACCACACAGCATAGTTGCAGTATAAAATAAAGCTAAAATGTGAAACTACTTGTACACAACCTTACTTCCTTATAATAAAATGTTAGCTAGAAGTACATAACTAGTACCTCTAAGGTCACTAATTGTATAATTTACAGTATGTTTTTAGTATGTATATTTCTGCATTACTATGCACCCTAGCTTTAAGGACATCATGGTGGCACCGGCGTCTAGTTTTAAAGATATCATACTGGTGCCAAGCTCTTCCCAAAGGCCCACAAAATGACTTTTCAAGTCCCATTCCAGTGGTGATGCCAAGTTCCTGATAGCTCCCATATTCAAGTACCAACCCAGTGCTCATGTGAAGCTCAGTTTCAGCTTCCTTGCTTTCCAGCTCTCTTGCTAAGTTCAGTCCTACCTCCCGTGTTCAGCTTTGTCCTAACCTCCATCACAGCTTATGTGTTAAGCTCCATTCCAGCTCCCCACAGCAATCGTATTTCTCAACCCTCAGACTATGGCCCCACGTAGCCCGATTATCAGAACCTCTGCATTGCAAAAACCAAGCAAAGATAGTTAGTTAGTTAGTTGCCATACAGTAAGCCTTAGAGGGGATTCTGTCACAGTATCCTCTTGGGTTCATTCATTGCTTTATGTTTTTGGCTTTGTGGTTCACAGAATGGTGTGGTACTTTTAAGTTGACACATTCTGTTAGGTTTCTTGCTTCACCATCACTTTGGAATTGTTTACAGTTTTTGTATTAAAATAGGTTGTTTAGTCAATTTATTTAAAGCCAGTGGTTGAGTTAATTATTTATCTGGTTTTGTTTCTGTTGTGTGATTCCTTTTCAGTTTTACATCTTCTTCTGTTTATTTTCATGCCAATGTCATGTTAGGTACACTTCTTCCAAATCCAAGGACACAAGAAACAGTTCCATAATAATGTATAAAAACGGCACAGGAATATCTAAGCAGGTGATGAGGAAGTAGCTGAAGTCTTCTTGTATACCAAAGGTGCTGGGTAAGAGGCTTGCGGATGAAAGTGTAAGCATGTGAGGGTGGAAAAACTAGCAAGTCTGTGGGAAGCCTGTTGCAGTTCTCAGTGATCAGGTGCTAGGGCTGAATAAATTTACAGTGAGGGTAGGAGTAGTTCAAAGATGATCTGGTACTGGAACTGAATACAGGAAGGACAGATGGCAGGAACATAAATAGGTGATTACTAAGAGTATAGACAGATGGAAACAGAATGAAGAAGGCAAAATAGTCAGAGAAAAGGCAAACAATTATTAGAGGCCAGGTAATCAAATTCCAAAAAAATGTCTATATCCAATAAACATATAATACAGATAATATGAGACAGAGTCCAACCTTGGCAGGCCTGGAGTTTAACAGGGACATACTGTACAGGTTTGCAGATGTACCAACAAGGAGCAGGGTGAGAACAGGTTCAACATGCTGAGTCAGTATCACAGGCAAATTAAGAAAACAGGATGATGGCTGGAGCACTCAAATGAAACATGAGTAAAAGAAAAGTTATTTAGAAACAGTTGAAGATGACTGGAATGGCAGCATATGGAACATAGCAACTGGTCGTGGTGAAATTTAGAGAAAGGGCGAGTAAACAGTAAAACCAGGTGTGGACCTTGTCAAAGATGGACTACAACTTAGAGGGCGGGAAAAGGGAAATATGCCATAAAAGTAGAAACTTATCTTGACACATTTTGTATGTTTATTTGTTGAATAAAACAAACCTTTCGATCCATTCAAGTCCCTGAAGATAACAAATAGATTTAAATCTTTTAAACCCCAAGTCCGGGTTAATATGCGCTTTTCCAAAATAAAAAGCTACGCCTAACTCGAAGTTAGGCCTACTCTTTCTAATAAATATCATAGTCTTTACGATGTGAGTGAACAGATTACACTGGGACTCATGCAAGAAGTGATACAATATATATATAGGTAAACAAATTTTCTCTTACTTTGAATCTTATCCATGTGTCATCCAATTTTGTTCATACCGATTAATTTTGTTTTAATTTTACTATTATCTTAAGTGAGGGAAAATTGTTTGTCTAATCCATGGAAACATAGTTTTCAAATTGAAAAGCATAAATGCGTCAACTTTAGATTATTACATGTTTTAAAGGAATTATTATGATTTGATCACTTAATTCCTGGGCTAAAACAACACTATTGGTCTATTGCCCCCCCTAAAAAAAAAAAAAAAAAAACTTGAATGCTTGTGTGTGTTCTCCTTCAGGATCGCTTACAGATTGCTGTTACGTGCTTTGCTGATCCAGTGCTGTGATCTCCAGTGTGAGATCACACAGATGATCTCACACAGCCATTTAGGATTACCACCAGCATGCATTTGAACACATAATTATTAAAACCACTATTCAGTTAAAAATAAATAAATAAATAATTAATTAATTAATTAATACACTTATTGGATTACAAACATAATTCATTCCTGGAAGCGTGCTTGAAATCAAACAATTGTATATCAAAGTGAATGATTCATTTCACAACACATTTCCGAATATTCATATGAAAATAATTGATACAAAATATAATATAAACATAAAACAAATAAATGCAGTTTACCTTTGAAAAGAATCATGGGTACTGTGCAGGATGACTTTCTCACACACACACACACACACACACACACACTCACTGAATCACTGCTCTCTGACAGTCTCCGTAGGAAAACTGGAATCTTTTTCTTTTTGTGTGTCAACAGGGAACCTATCTAATGACACTTACTTTTGTCTTCTTTTGTGGCTTTTGCAGAAATGTGACATTGCGTTGTCGTTTAAGAGAATCATCGCTCACTACATCCTTTTTTAACTTTTCTTTTCTTCACGAGGGCTGTTGTTGCAGTACAGTTACTAAAGAATAACACAACATTTGGACACAAAATTTAAGAAATGCTTTATGTCCACACACATGTGGTCACAATGTTATACTAAACAGTATACGCGGACAGACATTGACTATATAAGCGATGCATGCGCACTGAGAATGAGCATGGGAGAGGGTTACCCACAAAAGAGACAGAAGGGCCTCCGAGTGGCGCAGTGGTAAAGTGGATCGCGAGTTCGATTCCCAGATGATACCGTAACCTCTCGCAGCCGGCGGTCTAGAGAGAGCTGATTGGCCGAGCTCTTGCAGAGGGGAGGGATGAGAGGTACTTACAGTAGTGCTCCCACATTAATCACGAATTTTACTGAGTCTGTGGAGAATATGCCAGAGTCCTTGTTATTTACTTTGTCACACTTGCTCCTTTCTATTTTCATGCAAAACCCAGGAGCCTACATTAGGTTTTTTATTTCCCTCGTAAATTCCCTCTATTATGTAATACAGTCATGTTCAAAAGCTAGTACCTGCTATTTTAATTATAAGTATTCTAAACATGATAAAAAATCACCGGGTCATAGTGTCTTTGTAATAAGCAAATACAACCATAGATGAACAACTTTTTTCACTGAGCTGTTATTTTGTTGACAAAAATGAAGCCAAAAAGGAAATACTATGTACCCCCATGATGCAATTGGTTGTAGATCTACCTTGGCTGCAATAACTTGAATGAATTGTTTTCATAATTGTGACAGCATTTCAAGGTTGCGGTCTGGACTTTGACTCGGCCATTGCAAAACCTTGATTCTTTTATTTTTCAGACATTCTAATGTAGATTTACCTGTATGTGACTTCAAATCATTGTCTTGTTGCATGATTTTCAATTTCAACCAAGCCTTAGCTGCTTGACAGATGGCCTCAATTTTGGCTCTAGAATCCTCTGGTATACATTTGAGTTCATGTTCTACTCGGTCTCATCTGTCCACAGGACATTATTACTGAAAGATTTTGCTTTGATACTTGTTCAGTCTTCTTCTAATTGTGCTGTCATGGACATTGCCATTTAACATGTTCAGTGAGGCCTGTAGGGTCTGACATGTAACTCTTAAATATTTTTTTCTCTGAGCACAGCAATCTGACCTTTGGGGACCTTTGGGAAGATCAATTACAACTGTCATCTTTCGACTGGCAACTGTAATCTTCAGCAAAACTTCAGGCTGTTTGACAAACATATATACAAAAAAACAAAATATTAAGAAATAGAGTTTGAATACACAAAAATTAGGTTAAAAGTGCAAGGGAGAGAGTTTCAGCACACACAAAAGTAAGTTTCAGAGTGAGTTTCACTAGAGCCACATCACAGACCTTTTGCTACTGCTCTGTTTTTGATGTACATGTAATGTGAGTGCTGTGGAAGATCACGTTTTTATTTTATTTATTTATTTTTTCAGTTGATTTCTTATCTTCCTACTACCTTTCTTTGGGACAGCTCAAATTCTTGTGGCCAATTTGCACACAGCACAACATGCATACAACTGGCATTATATGGTGCATATACCGCTATTTTATAAACACTTAAGCGGTTTGATTCTCTGTTTTAGCCGATGTTCTGCCTGGTCTGAGAGCTTCTGCGAGGACTGCCAAAAAAAGAAACAAATAATTAAACATGTTTAATATTTTCACGGAAAGATGGACACAATCACAGCGCCAAAACTCGTGGTGAATCGCAATGAACCCTACTAGGGGTATTAGTGGTTGTTACCTGTGCAACAGTAATTGTGACAGGTAGAGGAAATTAATCTACAACAAAGGTTAAAAAGAAAAGTAACACCAGCAGGAGTCGGCAGACCCGCCAGCGGGTCCACTTGCATTTTTTTCCTGTAACCGTGAAAAGAATTTAAAATGTTCTGTCATTTTTTATCCTACACATAAGTGTATTACATAATTTGAATCTGTAAAGGGTCTACTTTTATTGATGAACACTCACAATATCCACAAAACATTGTGCTTTTGTAAAATAAAGAAAATAAACAGGGTGCGCTTTCAGCCGTCTCAGTCTCCACGAAAAAAAAAATTAACACGTCATTAAAATGAACTGAAACTCCGCGAAAACTGCACACACAGACATGAGAAATATATCTATAGAAAGCTTAAAGGGTCTACTTTTAAATGATGCAAGTTACATTCTCAACAAACATTCTCATTTTATGTAATCCGTGTGAAACCAAGGAGAGGCACAGAATTTCTCTCGCACTTCATTATCCGATAATGACCTGAGGCAGGACACGCCCACACGCTATTCACAGGGAAAACAGTCCGGGTAATCTACAGGCGAGGCCACGCCCCCCGGACACCGGCTTGAAAAAGCACAGCACTGCTTGAACACACACACAGTTTCCACACAGATTCAGTGAGTTTTCTGCGTGTTTGGAAGATGGCACGCTACATAGCCGATAAAGCTCTTCAGATGATTTTGGACAGTGAGGAAGAATTTACCTTTTCCTCAGAAGAAGATTACAACTCCGACGACGAACGGGAGCATTTTGAAGAGAGAATAGATCCAGCAGAGGATTTTCAAACAAACTGTTATGACAATGGGTAAGTTATTAAGTCTTATATAACTCTTTTTCTGATAATATAAAGCTAATATTATATTTCTCCTCACTTCGGTTAGCTTATGTGAAACTTTGTCTTTCAATGTCACATACATGGTTTAGGTCAGCATGGTAATCATGCTAACATGCTGCTTTATGTAGCTTAGCACAAACATGTTAGTTCAGGTGGCTAAGCTAATGCCTTATGGAGTTTACAGATGTTTGTAAATGTTCCAAT
The DNA here is from genome assembly GCA_030347435.1 of Clarias fuscus. Lineage (NCBI taxonomy): Eukaryota > Metazoa > Chordata > Actinopteri > Siluriformes > Clariidae > Clarias > Clarias fuscus. The sequence goes on from CM059206.1 coordinate 27,640,340, forward strand.
GTATTTCACCTCGTTTTGGATAGCTTTAGATTATGGTTGCTAATATATATTTGGCTCAGTTTTGGCTAGCTTATGACACTGCTATCGGTAATGTTATTTAGCACAAGCATGTTAGTTACAGCTGGCTATAATAATGCCTTATGCAGCTAAGAGATGTTCATGAATATTTTCTGTGGTGTAAATCTTCACAATAGCTTTAGTTTAGCAGATATTTACAATATCTGCTCAGGTGTAAATGTTTAGAATGTGTTAAATGTGTATGAAAAACATGCCTGGTGCATGGCATCATGCTAATGTCTCGGGTGTAAATGTTTGAGATGCACTACATGGTCTGTGGCCCATCAACAAATATTTGTCCAGCCTATTGCTCATCAACACATACAGAGGGGCACAAAAGTGTATACACACTGACAGTTGTTATCTATGCTCTTTTTAAAACTTGATTGAATTATGTCAGCAGAGTAGTGTTATGCTTCCTCCAAAGATATCAGTATGCATTTTTGGGGCGCCTCTGTATAATTTTGTTCGTTTACTTGGAACAATACAGGCTAACAACTTTTTTTTAGGAATGTGTCTGCATCACCCTTGCCTTCACCAGCACCTCGCACCAGGACACATAAGCGACGTTCAGTTTTGAAGGCAATCGAGAATCATACTGCGTAAGTGCACACATATATGTATGTGTGTGTGTATATGATGATGATGATGTACATTAGTTTCTTTTATTGTGTTACCAGCATGCTCATGTTTTTTTTTTTTTTTTTTTTTTTTCAAAATAGTTGACAGTGAAAATGATCAGCCACCTGTCCCAAAAGCAGAGGCAAACAAGCAGGCAAGATGCAGACAAAATCATGGAAAACACAGACTGATGACGTGGTTCCACAGATTCTGCGATTCCTGCCTGCACGGGAACCTGGACCTCACCTGCCGTCTGTTAACTCCTATTCTCCCATGAGTCTCTTCAAACTGTTTTTTTTTTCAGAGAACGCTGTGTCAACTCTTTGCCACAACACTAATGCTCAGGCTGCCAAGGCAACTACGAAGGGACGCAAATATAAATGGACAGACGTCAGCATCACTGAGATGTACCACTACATTGGACTCCTATTTTACATGGCCATGGTGAAGTTGTCCTCTATCACAGACTACTGGAGACAGAGCAGTATTTTGACAGTACCTTTTCCAGCTACCGTGATGTCAAGGGACAGATACCGGACAATTTCTTGGAATGTGCACATGAGACACCCAGATGCAGACAAGGAGAATGACAGGAAGAAGGGCACATCCGAACATGATCGTCTGTTCAGGGTTAGACCTCTTATGGACACTATCCATCATGCTTGCAAAGCTATCTATCATCCCAGAAGAAGTTTAGCTGTGGATGAGAGAATGGTGGCCTGCAAACCACACACAGGAATGACGCAGTACATGAAACCCAAGCCAACTAGGTGGGGCTTCAAGTTGTTTGTTCTTGCTGATTCTTCAAATGGATACACTATGGACTTTTCTGTGTACACAGGAAAGAACAACTTTCCCACAGGCCATGGACTATCATATGATGCTGTGACGTCTCTCTTGGACTTTAGTTTTACGTTCAGGGTACCATGTGTACATGGACAATTTCTACACAAGTCCAAAGCTCCTAAAAGACTTGCTTACCATGAACTTTGGTGCATGTGGGACTTACAGAGACAACAGGAAGGACTGCCCTCGGAATGCAGATAATTCACTGTCTAAAAAGTCTGCCAGGGGATCCGTCAGGTGGATTCGAGATGGACCTCTTGTATTTGTGAAGTGGATGGACACCCGAGAAGTATCTGTTTGTTCTACCATCCATTCTGCTTATACAGGAGATACTGTGCAGAGGAGGGTGAAATTACAAGATACATGGACTACAAAGACATTTCTATGTCCTGCCTGTGATTGCATACAACGAGCACATGGGGGGCGTTGACCTGTCTGATCAGCTGTTACAGTACTACACCGCACAGCACAAAACAATGAAGTGGTACAGGAAGACTTTTTTACACTTCTTGGACATTGCTGCCACCAATGCTTTCATTGTGCATAAAGAACTATATGGTAACCTGTCCCATAAAGAGTTTATGGAACAACTCATCAAAGAGCTTTGTGGTGTCTCACAGGAAGTAGCACCAAAACGGACAAGTACTGACCATGTACCAGTTCCAGAAGCTGTGCTTCTTATTTTCTTGTGGCACTTCCCTCTGTCACATACCTGACTGAAAGGGGTATTTATGCAGCTCATTATTCGGGTCTTTGTCTTCTCTGGTGTGAAGTAGAGCATTATTCATGATCATTCACGCCTCCTCGCATACGGCCTTTCTAAACAAAAAGTGTCTTAGAAAATGTAAATTAATATATTGTTTTCTGTGAATGAGTGATCAAGATGATTGTCACATCATTTTGAAGTAAAAACTCTAGACTACAAGATCCAGGTAACAAAAGTCTTGTAAATAAATGTTATGAATATGTTTTGTGAACTTATTTCAGTGATGATTTTTGTTGTTGTTTTCAATAATCACGCATAACTGTTTTTTTCTCCAAAGTACAAATTTGTACATACATGCTGCTCACATATTACTGTAGCCCAGTTTGTGCTAAAAACAGTGTAGTTAGCCTTTAGACATTTATATGTTCATAAGTAACTGAAAAATATACAAATGTCAAGACATGTCAAAACTTCTTCACGGCCCCAAAACACCCTCAGACTCAGGGTTAAAGCGCCTTGTGCTGTGGCTAAGTCTAGGTCAGTGACTGTGAGTGTAGCTCAATCTGACCTTACTGTACCGACTGATGTGACGAAACAAACTCAAATTGATGCCGAGTTACAGGCTAACCGTGAAGCCATTAGAGAGCTCACTGCTCAAGTGTCTTCGCTGACTCGACATATCAAATGGGTGAATCAGACTGTTGACCGTGCACCGACTGGAAGCTCCAGTACACTTATTAAGCATACACCATCAAAGATGGTTGAGAAAAAGGGTAGATGCCCCGACTGCATAACGAAAGAGACAATGAACTGTCCCCATTGCTTTGTGTGTGGTCAGGCCGGGCATAGAGCGATCGGATGCTTGCAGCGACGGATGTCGGTAAACGGGAGGAGGTCACTGGAGAAGGGCAACCAGTGACCGTGGACCATTCCAAGCCCCCAGATACAGTTAAATTGTTAGCTGCACCATGCCATCCAGACCCAAAGAAATGTGTGGCCCAACTCATTGGAAATCATTGTACTGTTTCCTGTACTTCCAATGGTGTGCCTATAGAAATGTTATTAGATTCAGGAGCCCAAGTGACCATGATCAGCAAAACTTGGGCAGATGAGGCATCACCCCATGTCAAAATTCAGTCACTTTTGAACAGTCAGTCACTTGAAATCTCAGCAGCCAATGGCACTGAAATCCCGCTTGAGGGATGGGCAGAAGTTGACCTACAGATTCCTAGCAGGCACCATGGGATTGTAACCATTAAAGTACCTCTCTTAGTTTGCCAGAACTGCCACTACCCCTTGTTAGGTAGCAACGTCTTAGCTGAAATAATTAAAGAACATGGCAACACTGTGGATGTGACCGCCATCCTTACTGATTCGTTGAGTATTCCAGAGAGCACTGTGGCGACCCTGATTTCCCTCCTCCAGATAACTGCCACCAGTGAGCCAACGCCATATATGGTACGCATTAGGAAAAAAAGGTGTTACTATCCTTGCCGGTAAAGTCTATGAGGTCCGGTGTCGGGTTAAGAGGGTACCAGGAAACTCACTGAGAATACTTGTCCAGTGGGTTTGGATCTGTTTCCGGTACTGATAGACATTCCCTTGGGGACATCAACATGCATTAAAATTCCCATTCAAAACTCTACCCGGCACCCCATCTACCTGACTCAAAGAACAGTTCTGGGTACGCTGGAAGAAATTGAGAATGTGAAACCTGTCCTGATGAACCCCAAGTACATGCCTAGTGAGTTCATTCAGACCTGTGCAGCCCAGTTAACGACTGTATCCAAATTATCAACACCTAGGGCTAAATATACAAGCAGTGTCCAGGGCCAGAGACAAATGGCACCCTCCGGTTGATGTATCACATCTAGGGGAGGAGGAGCAAAGAATTGTTAAGCAAGTGCTATACGAAGCGTCTGCAGCCTTTGCCCAAGATGAGGCAGACATTAGGTGTATTCCAGGGTTACAACTAAGGATCAATCTTAGGGATGACACCCCAGTACAAAAGTCATATAACGCCATTCCAAAACCCTTATAGCGGGAAGTCAAAGATTATGTTCAGAATTTACTTGACCGTGGCTGGATCCGAAAATCAACATCAGTTTATTAATTTCCAGTCGTGTGCGTGAGAAAGAAGGATCAGACCTTACGTCTCTGTGTTGATTTCAGGGGGCTGAACAAGAAAACTATTCCAGACCGCCACCCACTGCCACGCATTCAAGACTTATTTGGACAATTTAGGAGGCCACTCCTGGTTCTCAATACTCGACCAAGGTAATGCGTGCCATCAGGGTTTTGTTGAGGAGGGTTGCCGTCACATGACAGCTTTTAGCACACCTTGGGGGTTCTATGAATGGGTACATCTCCCTTTTGGCCTCACCAACGCACCTGCAGCATTCCAGCACTGTATGAAAGGTGTACTCGTCAATCTGAGGGATGAATGTTGTTTCCCTTATCTGGATGACGTGCTCTGTTTTTCTAAGACCTTCAAGGACCATGTGGAGGACCTGAGAAAAGTGCTGTGTCGTCTTCAGGAATGTGGTGTAAAACTGCGACAAACCAAGTGTGAACTCTTCAAACGTGAAGTGCGGTATTTGGGAAGGTTGGTGACCAGTGAAGGTGTCCAGGTGGATCCTAAGGACCTAGAGGCAGTGTTGAAACTAAAGGAGAAGAAACCCAAGAATGTTGGTGAGGTTCGAGCTTTGCTGGAGTTCTTGGGTTATTATTGATCCTTTATCCAAGATTTCTCCAGCATAGCACGGCCATTGTTTAAGCTCCAAGAATATCCTGATGTGTATTGATGAGGGGGTCAGATGTGCAGTGCATATGTGTTTAATTGTCTTCTACAGGTGATTTCCCTGACGAGCAAGTGAGGCTGCTTTTTTCCGAGCTCCGGCAGACTGACCAATTTTCCAGCTTAATCCAGATTGACGTTCTAACTTTTTGTCTTCTTACGAAGAGCGAACATATAACAGATAAGTATTTATAATATTTCCACTCCAAACTCCTGTTATATCGCTAAGTTTTAATAGTTTTGCCATGCACCCGCGTCTAGCCGGCTATCCCATTAGCATCGCTAGCCCGTTAGCCCGGCTATCACAAGTTTGCCTACGCGTTTTCCACACCGATTATCTCAGTTTTTTTGACACCATGTCGGTTGTGTGTCTGCCTCTGAGTGCAGGTGAGGACACACTGGAGCTTCACTCGGCGGATTTGGAGATGGAGGCCTTGGAGAAGCAGATCCGCGACCTACAGGTGAAGCTGGCGCAGCTACGACAGCGGAAAGCCGCGCTGGAATCGTCACGGACCGACGCTCACCTGTCCCAGGTAAATTCTCGGCATGACGCACATCCTTCCACAACCTCTACTCCGCGTGTTTCTCTGTCCAGGTCAAACGCACCACGAACGCAGCCCGCCCAGGTTTCCTTCACCCCGGCGCCGGGATACCACGAAGCCTGGATACAGCAGCAGCGGAAGACGTGCGCTAGGCCCCGGGCGAGGACCTCTCCCCCTCCGCCGCCACCCGTCTTCGAGATCCCGACCCGAAACCGCTTCGCTCCTCTTCGCGAGACGGTACACGACGCGCTGGTCATCGGAGACTCCATCGTCCGGCACGTCCGTGCTACCACGGCTAAAGGTAAGGTGCGCACTCGCTGTTTACCTGGTGCTCGTGTTCTTGATGTCGCTGCACAGGTGCCTGCGGCCCTGAGGGAGAACTTTGGAGCTGTGGTCCTTCACGTTGGCACGAACGACACCAGGCTGAGGCAGACGGAGATCCTGAAGAAGGACTTCAGGAGCCTGGTTGAGAAGGTCCGCAGCACATCACCCACGACAAGGATCATCGTATCCGGACCGCTTCCCACATTCCAGCGAGGAATCGAGAGGTTCAGTAGATTGTTTGCTTTTAATGAATGGTTACAATCTTGGTGTCAACAACAGAGATTACCCTTTGTTGATAATTGGAATGTTTTCTGGGAGCGTCCTAGGCTCTACCACACCGATGGCCTGCACCCTAGCAGAGCTGGAGCAGCAGTCCTCTCAGACAACATCTCCAGGACACTACGAACCATCTGACTGGCGGTAAGTCGTGTCTTAGATTCCAAACATAATAGCCACATTGCAACTCACCATACTGATAGATGCGCACACATTGCTTGTCCTATAGAAACTGTGTCTGTTCCCCGAATAGTGAGAAAAAAGAATAAATTTGTTAAAATCCCTCGAAACAATCTAATAGCTATAAAACCAGAAAAAGGCCAAATAAGTAATAAAAAAACCTTTCTAAAGTTTGGGCTTCTCAACATCAGATCCCTTGCGCCTAAAGCACTGATTGTTAATGAAATTATCTCAGATTGCTGTCTTGACGCACTCTGCCTTACTGAAACCTGGCTCAGACCAAATGAATATATTGGTTTAAATGAGTCTACTCCGTCAGGATATTTCTATAAGCACGAACCCCGTCAAACTGGTCGTGGTGGTGGTGGTGTCGCAACTATCTACAGTGATGTTCTCACCGTTACTCAGAAAACAAGGCCCAAGTTCAACTCGTTTGAAGTGCTTATCATTAATGTTGCACTCAGCGAAATACATAATAAACCCTTGCTTCATTTTGTTCTGGCCACCGTGTACAGACCCCCAGGGCCATATGTCGATTTTCTTAAAGAGTTTGGACATCTGCTATCAGACCTATTGGTTAACTCTGACAAAGTGCTGATAGTAGGAGACTTTAACATTCATGTAGACGATGCTAACAACGCTTCAGCAATCGCATTTGTAGATTTGCTAAATTCCTTTGGGGTTAAACAAAATATAAATAGACCAACTCACCGCTTTAATCATACGCTGGATTTAATTATATCCCATGGTATAGATGTCTCTAATATAGACATTCTACCTCAAAGTGATGATATCACAGATCATCATCTCTTAGTATATACTCTAGCTGTAGAACAGCGTAGCTGTGCCTCCCCACGTTATCAATTCAGTAGAAATATTAATCCGACTACTAAAGACAAATTCACAAGTAATCTGCCGGATCTGTCCCAATTTCTTATCAGACCCCTAAGTGCAGACGATCTAGATGAAGTGACTAGCAGCATGGGCACTATTTTTACCAGTACATTAGACACTGTTGCTCCCATTAGATTAAAAAAAGTCAGAGATAAAACACTTGCACTGTGGTACAACAGTCATACTCGCGCTCTAAAGAGAGCAACCCGTAACCTCGAACGAAAATGGAGAAAAACTAAATTAGAAGTTTTTAGAATCGCGTATAAAGGTAGTATGTGCACCTATAGACGGGGTCTAAAAGCGGCTCGGGCCGAGCATCTGAGCCAACTGATAGCAAGAAACCAAAACAATCCCAGGTTCCTATTTAGTACAGTGGCTAGCCTAACAAACCCTAAGATGCCTGGAGGGAGTATCCCATCACAGCTTAGAAGTGAAGACTTCATGAACTTCTTCAATGAAAAGATTGATATTATCAGGAAGAAAATAATGGAAATTCAACCTCTAACAACATCTCATGATCCAGTTCAGTCTAAAGCTTCACTAATAGATTTTCAATGCTTTACAGGTGTAGGGCAGGAAGAGCTGTATAAACTTATCACCTCGGCTAAATCAACAACATGCTTGCTGGATCCAATCCCAACTAGACTTTTAAAAGAAGTGATAAATATAACTGGAGCGCCCCTTCTAAACATTATCAACTCTTCATTATATCTAGGTCATGTCCCTAAACCTTTCAAGTTGGCAGTTATTAAGCCTCTTCTTAAAAAATCTCATTTAGACCCAAATGATATAATAAATTACAGACCAATTTCAAACCTTCCGTTTATATCAAAGATATTAGAAAAGATAGTATCAGTCCAAATATGCACATTCTTGCAGGAAAACGATATCCTCGAAGAATTTCAGTCAGGTTTCAGGCCCCATCATAGTACAGAAACTGCACTAGTTAAAATTGCAAATGACTTGTTTTTAGCTTCTGACCAAGGCTGCATCTCAATTCTTGTCTTACTTGATCTTAGTGCTGCATTCGACACTATAGATCATGATATTCTCATAGATCGCTTACAAAATCACATTGGTATTCAGGGACAGGCTTTAAAATGGTTTAGATCCTACCTGTCTGATCGATTCCATTTTGTAGATCTGAATGGAGAACAGTCTGGTGTAATGCCAGTGAAATATGGGGTGCCACAAGGGTCAGTTTTAGGACCTCTGCTGTTCTCAATATACATGCTTCCCTTGGGTAACATCATTAGAAGACATGGGATTAGTTTCCATTGTTATGCTGATGATACTCAGTTATACATTTCCACAAAACCAGATGAAATACCCAAATTGTCTAGACTAACTGAGTCTATTCAAGATATAAAAGATTGGATGACTGATAATTTTCTTTTACTAAATTCAGATAAGACAGAGGTATTACTTATTGGCCCAAACCAGTTCATACCAGCTCTCACAATTCAGCCTACGTTTAGAAGGATGTACTGTTACCACCAGCTCGACAGTGAAAGACCTGGGTGTAATATTAGACAGTAACTTATCCTTTGAAAATCATATCTCCAACATCACAAAAACATACTTTTTCCACCTTAGAAATATTGCCAAGCTTAGGAACATTTTATCTGTATCTGATGCAGAAAAGCTGGTTCATGCATTCATGACCTCCAGACTGGACTACTGTAATGCATTACTGGGAGGCTGTCCTGCATCCTCAATTAACAAGCTACAGTTAGTCCAAAATGCAGCCGCCAGGGTTCTCACTAGATCCAGAAAATATGATCATATAACCCCAATATTATCATCCCTGCACTGGCTACCTGTTCAGTTTAGAATTAATTACAAAATAGCATTACTTACTTACAAGGCTCTAAACGATCTAGCTCCCACATACCTAACCAGTCTTCTGATACGTTACAATCCACCACGCTCCTTAAGATCAGAAAACTCCGGACTACTGGTAGTTCCCAGAATATCAAAATCTACAAAAGGAGGTAGGGCATTTTCATATTTAGCTCCAAAGCTTTGGAATAGCCTTCCTGACAGTGTTCGGGGCTCAGACACAGTTTCCCAATTTAAAAGTAGACTCAAAACGCATCTCTTTAATCTGGCATACACATACAGTAATTAATTTCTTTACCTCATACTCCAGTACATCTATCGTGAATGGCAATCATGCTAATTCTTTTCACCTGCTCTTTATTTTTCCACCCATCCCGAGGCATCTGGAGATTGTGCCAACCCTGCGAGGTTCCTGAGGCATCCAGAGAAGGACCTGCTCCAGCTGAATTTTTCTTCATGTTGGTTTGGATCTACACATGCTGCTCCTGAGCTCCCAGTGATCCAGACCCCCATCTGCCCTCTGCACCTGCTGACTCATCCCTGAGCTGAACTGGACTTTGTGTTAATTTAAATAACTTCTGTTATATCGAACTTTCATCTGCATAACACACATGATGTTCTACAATTTCTGTTATCTGTCATCACCCAGATGAGGATGGGTTCCCTGTTGAGTCTGGTTCCTCTCAAGGTTTCTTCCTATTGCCATCTCAGGGAGTTTTTCCTTGCCACTGTCGCCGTCACCCTTGGCTTGCTCATCAGGGACAATCTCATTATCTAGACACATTTTTCTTACACATATATACATTTCCATAAGTCTTCTTTTCATTTTCTTTTCATTTCTGTGAAGCTGCTTTGAGACAATGACCATTGTTAAAAGCGCTATAGAAATAAAATTGAATTGAATTGAATTGAATTGAATTGATGAGTCTCACCGAGATCCTGTTCTGGTAAAATCTACCCAAAGGAGAAAGCGTGGTGACCATCTACCATCTAAAACATCTATTTGTTGGTCCTCTGAGCATAGTGCTGTGGTGCCTCGCCTGGTGGACATGTTGGTTCGTCCCCCCATCTTAGCCTACCCCAACTTTGACTTACCATTTGTCCTACACACCGATACGTCCAACGAAGGGTTGGGGGCTGTGTTATATCAGGGATAGAGTGGTAAACTACGGGTTATCGCATACGGATCAAGAACACTCACGCCTGCTGAGAAGAATTACCACCTTCATTCTAGTAAGCTAGCCTTGAAGTGGGCTGTGTGTGACAAGTTTCGGGATTATCTGTACTATGCACTATGTACTTTCACCGTATATACAGATAATAATCCCCTCACTTATGTCCTTGGTAGCGCCAAGCTTAGTGCTGTAGGACACCGCTGGGTTGGTTAATTAGCCGATTTCCATTTCACCATTAAATACAGGCCAGGCAAGACTAATGTTGACGTGGACACCTTGTCCCGATTTTCAGTGAGCCTCACGGACAACCTGGGAGAATACACTGAGGTTCTGCCGCCTGAGGTGGCAGCTACTATATGGCTGGGGAATAAAGCTGAGAGGGAAGAAGAGCGGGTGGCTCTCCAGATTCGTGTAGAGGAGGATCTTTCTGCTGCATGCACACCTGTGTTTACTCCTGAGGATGTCAGAGATGCTCAGAATAGGGACGAGACCATCTGTGAAGTGGTCCGATTGAAAAAAGTGGATGGAATCCTAAGGACAAGGGTCAGAGTTTAGTGTCCAGTGAAGCACAGCGACTGATACCGGAGTGGAGCAGACTGAAGTTGATAGAGGGGATCTTGTACAGGGAGTCAGGACCCAATCAACAATTGTTCCTTCCAACATCACTCACACCAATGGTGCTGAAACATCTCCATGAAGATATGAGACATGTCGGAGCGAATAAAGTTATCCATCTGGCCCGACAAAGATTTTATTGGCCTTATATGCAGCGGGTAATCGAGGACTATGTTATCCGCCAGTGTCCTTGCATTAAGCAAAAACAACCCACGATCCCCGAAAATGCACCAATGGGGTCCATTGTCACAACCGCACCTTTTGAGTTACTCTCTGTAGATTACTTGCACCTCGAGCCTAGTAAGAGTGGCTACGAGTATATACTGGTTATTGTAGACCACTTTACTCGGTTCGCACAAGCGTACCCCACATGAAATAAGTCTGGTAAGACAGCTGCTGAACGGATCTTCTCTGATTTCATTCCTCGCTTTGGATATCCGGAAAAGCTCCATCATGATCAGGGCCGGGAGTTTGAGAACACCTTGTTCCAAAGATTGCAGCAGCTGGTGGGGATCTCTCACTCTTGTACCACTCCCTACCACCCACAGGGGAACCCTGTCGAATGCCTGAACAGAACGCTTCTCCAGATGTTAAGAACACTACAAGAGGAGAAAAATCTTCCTAATCTCATTCATGCCTACAACTGCACGAGACATGAGGCAACATGGTACTCACCATTCTTCCTCCGCTTTGGGAGACATCCTCGTTTGCCCATTGACCTGATCTTCAACCTCAACTCGGATCAGCAGGTGCGGACAAAGCAACCGTATGCACAGACCTGGGCTTTACGAATGCAGGAAGCATATAGGATAGCTGCAGAGAACAGTAAGAGATCCTCTGATAAGGGGAAAAGGTACTATGACCAGCATGTCAGAGGAGCGGTACTACAACATGGAGATCGCGTGTTGGTCAGGAACCTGTCTGAGAGAGGTGGTCCAGGCAAACTCAGACAGTACTGGGAACAACAGATCCACCGAGTTATTGAAAGGATAAAAGAAAGTCAAGTGTATCAGATTCAGGCTGAAACAGGTGACAGAACTCTGAGAGTGTTGCACCGCAACCTTCTTCCCCCGGTTAGTGACCTGCTAGTCAGTTTTGAGAAAAACGATCGGGGTGTTGAAAAGAAGTTACTTAGACAAAAAGGCCATATGCGACATAGAGAAACAGCTGGATCAGATGTGAGTATTTCGGAGAATGAGGAAGACCGTTCCTACAACTTTAGACACTTGCCCGTGTATGAAAGAAGGACTGTCAGACGTCATCTACCAGATCCAGAACGTCGTTGTGGATTGAGGGCAGTAGCTCCCGAGTATCAGCCGTTAAGTCAATCTAAAGAGCGTGAGGATCAAAGTACCAGAGAACAAGTTGATCAGATGGATTCGCTCATGACATCAGAGATAATACCCATAACCACAAATGCTGCACCACCACTTTTGGTGGAGAGACAGGAGGTGCAAAGTGATAATGTGGCGGAGGGTGGAATCTTTGACCTGCCCGAAATCAAGGCCACAACTGTTCCTGCACCAGTGAGGGAAATAGAACAACAATTGAGAAGATCTACACCACAAGTCAAGCCCAGAAATCTTCTGATGTATGACCAGCCCGGAGCACCCTCCTACCAGCCTTGAAGATTAGGAGCAAATGCTATGTGCTGGACCCTCTACCCAATGCCCGTCCTACCAGTATCACCGGAGATGAGCTATTACTCCCAGCCAGTGGCATGGGTTTATTGAAGAATTCCTCTGAATGAGATTAAGTCAGATATTGATATAGCAGATGGACATGATGTGCTGGTTAATGACTATATGTTGATGGACAAGTGGGAAGTGTAGATATTGACTTGATAAACAGTTCAGACTATAGACCATTCTCATTCTGTTTACAATATTATAGTTTAGGTAGTTTTGGATGCCAGGAGACATCCCTTTAAAGCAGGGGAGAGTGTAACAGGTAGAGGAAATTAATCTACAACAAAGGTTAAAAAGTAACACCCCCCCCCCCCACTTCTTTTTTCTTTATTTTTTTCTTTTCTTTTATTCTTGTTAGAACTCCTATGAGCAAATGAAATCGTTCATGTATCTCCACTCCACACCTGCAGAGGGCAGTGTGACGCTTTAGGGGTTTACCTAGGAGACCGGCAGTCGAGTTCTGTGTCATATTAAACTGCACTTGAGCAACGCAATAACGTGTCTGTCTCCTTATCATACACAGGTATGAATATAAAAACTCTTATAAAGTAGTTGGTGTGAAATATTTATCATCTGTACTTGGAGGAAATGTTTGTAAAAGATGTTCTAAAATGTTGGATAAAATTATTTGTTTTCAGTTGAAGTATATAGCAAATGCTATAGATATCCACTCGTGGTTAGCATAATTAGCCTAAGTTGTGTGAAAGGAGCATATAGTGACGGATGCATTTAGAAATCTGTATTAAACTGTATTCTAAGCATATTCATGTTTATTAATTGTGTTAGTTGGAAGGATTTACATTTGTCATGAATGTCAGTCGGATTAAGTTAATATGTAGTGATACTGCATTTTTGTAGTTATACTATTCTGAACTGTTGTGAAAGCATCATACTGTCCCATAGAATATTCAATGTGAATATTAAAACGTGATGGGGAATGTTTAATGTATTAATGCTGGGTTTATGGTTCCAAACAGTAATATTTTGCATGTTAATTAGCTTAAGATTATTAAATGTGTCCAATGGAAATTTATTTAATTCTATATTGTATGTACAGTACATGGGAATGGGGGAAAGAGACAGCTGTATTGATTTTACCATAGCGATCGGTATCATTTTTGCATTTGTACAAGTTGTTATACATACAGTTAAGAAATGTATCCTTTTAATATTTACAATATTACTGTGATATCTCAAAGTTTGACTAGTACTGCATAATAGTGAAATGTGTTCAATTGTAGTGGGTTCTTCTGGTGCATGTACTAATTTCTTTTGTTCATATGTGAAAATCTAGGTATATTGCATTGAATGTAGTAGTATAAGTATTGACTGAAGTGACACATTTGAATTTTTTTGGGTAATTTTGGTTTGATTCTAGACCACCCTGTATGATGAAGCAGTGATTATTTTTGTCATATTAAACTGCACTTGAGCAACGCAATAACGTGTCTGTCTCCTTATCATACACAGAGTTCTGTGCGTGATTTGGCTTGTGCCGGTCCAGATTCCCCTAGGTCTGGAGCCGGTAACATAATACTATGCACTTCCAGTGTAAGATCAAGTGGAATTCATCATTCTGGTCACCTTTTTCAGAGCAGATAGGGAAGGTTAAGAAAGTTTGGTGCATCTGGCATTGGCATCTTACTTTTAGGAGAAGATGTAAGAGACGTTTAAGAGAATTTTGCTTTATGAGGCCCAGTGTTACTTGAAGTCAAATAATATTAACATCAAGACAATGTCATAATTTATTATAAAATTGTATGTATCAGACATTCTATTCTATTTATTTATGCATTGATAATACATTTATTTACATTGATTTTGATCTTAGTGCTGTGTTCGACACTATAGATCATAATATTCTTATAGATCGCTTACAAAATTGCATAGGAATTCAGGGACTGTCATTACAATTATTTAGATGCTGTCTGATTGATACTATTTAGTAGATCTGAATGGAGAACTATCCAGTGTAATGGCAGTAAAATATGGGGTCCCACAAGGGTCAATTTTAGGACCTCTGCTGTTCTCCGTATATATGCTTCCTTTGAGTAACATCATTAGAAGACATGGGATTAATTTCCACTGCTATGCTGATGATATCCAGTTATACATCTCATCAAAACCAGATGAAATATCTAAACTGTCCAGATTGACTGAGTGTGTCCTAGATATGAAAGATTGGATGACCGATAATTTCCTCTTGAAATTACAAGACAGAAATATTACTTATTGGTCAAAAGAACAGTACAAAAATGCTCTCACACTTCAGCTTGCACTTAGAAGGATGTATTACTATTATTATTACTACCAGCTCAACAGTGAAAGACATGGGTGTAATATCAGACAGCAATTTGTCCCTTGAAAATTTTATTTCCAATATTACAAAAACAGTCTTTTTCCACCTTAGAAATATGGCCAAGCTCAGGAACATTTTATCCATATCTGATGCAGAAAAGCTAGTTTATTTATGACCTCCATTATGACAAGAGCCGACGAGAGTGAACTCCGCGGTGAAAGCCGGCGAGAGCAAGGAGAAGTCGTGCACGTTGGTGGTTGGTTTCGCAGGACATATTCGTGGTCAAAGATGAGCAGGGTTCAGAGCCACAACTTCTCTCCTCAGGGCCATAGCCCTCACAGTCCACCAGGTACCACCAGGAGATTTGAGGTAGATTCCGCCGTGGACCATGTACAGAGCATGGGTTGATGACAGGAGTGATCGTGAACGGACCAACGAAACTTGGCGAGAGTTTCCTAGAGGTGGTTTTGAGAGGAAGGTCGCTAATTATAACATGACCCTTTGACCGATGCAATATCTGGGAGCTGGTAAACAGTGGCGGTTAGCCTGATGCTAGAAGGAGCTGACAGTGCGCTGTAAATGGGCACGAGCCCACTGCCAAATCCTTCTGCAGCAGCGGATAAATGCCTGGGCAGAGGGATCCGCAGCTTCCTCTTCCTGAGGGGGGAAGGGATAACAGTGGCTGATACCCAAGGCAGCAGTGGAATGGACACATCCCTGTGGAGGAGGTGAGGAGCGTGTTGTGGGCATATTCCACCCAGGGTAGGAAGCGGCTCCAGGAGGCTGCATCCCGAGAGGCCAAGCACCTTAATGCCTTCTCCAGTTCCTGGTTCATGCGTTCAGTTTGTCCATTAGTCTGGGGGTGAAAACCAGACGAAAGGCTGGGGTGGCACCAATAAGGCCACAAAAGGCCTTACAGAACTGAGCTGAGAATTGAGGTCCTCTCTCAGAAACAATGTCCAGCGTAAATCCATGAAGATGAAAAACATGATTAATGAGAAGCTTGGCTGTTTTTTTGGTGGACGGAAGCTTGGGTAACAGAATGAAATGTGCTGATTTGGAAAACCGTTCTATAACGGTTAAGATGCAGGTGTTATTGTCAGATGGGGGTAGCCCAGTGACAAAATCAATACAAATGTGGGACCAGGGGCGATGGGGATTGGGGAGAGGTCTTAGGAAACCCTGAGGGGGGCGTCTAGTCATTTTGTTCCTTGAACAGATGTCACAAGCAGCTACAAACTCCTTAACATCTTCCTTCATGGTAGACCACCAGAACAGTTGCTGTAGGAGTGAGTGTGCATGTCACCCCAGGGTAAAAAGCCAATCTAGAGCTGTGGGCCCAGTCCAGTACTTGCGATCTCACTAACGCAGGGATGAAGAGCATCTGGGGGGGGGGAACATTACTTGTGCCTGGTTCAATCTACTTTCCGTGGGTGTGTGCTGGAAGGTGGAGAACTGCCGGAAGAGGGCATTGTGTTTGATATTCTTTGAACCTGGCCGGTATGATAGTGTGAAATGGAAACGGGAGAAGAAAAGTGACCATCGCACCTGGCGAGAATTAAGTCTTTTGGCTGTCTTTAAATACTCAAGATTTCTGTCATCCGTCCATACAAGAAAAGGGTTTTCTGCTCCCTCCAGCCAGGGAGAAGGTCCATAGCCCAATCATAAGGGGCAGTGAGGTGGTAGAGAGACAGCCCATGATTTGCTAAAGACCTGTAGAAAGGTCATGGTATTCGGTGGGTACTTTGGTCAGATTGAGGATCTCTTCTTGGAAAGTGGGCGAGGTTCGCCCTGTGGTGGCAGAGCTCGAGCATGATGAGAGGCAGGTGGGACTCCAACCCAGGCTGCTTCGTTTCAGCCAATCTGTGTGGGGGTTATGCAACCTTAGCCATGGGAGGCTCAAGACAATGTGTGCGTGAGCATTTGGACAGTGAGAAAAGTGATGGTCTCAATATGATTGCCTGAAAACTGTAAGGTAATGGGGGCGGTGCGATGAGTGATAGGAGCGAGTCTACTGCCATCATGGCCCACCTGGCTGCAGTAAAAGGCAGACCCATCATCCTTTCGCTTTCTTTGCGAATATGTGCACGACCTATCTGTATGAGTTCAGGAAGTGACTCAGGAGTGGTAAATGTGGGAGTTGGGGTGTAAAATCTATCAAAGGGCCGACGCTCCTCATTTTGGGATCATTTATGGGCGTCAATATGCGTCACTAAGTGCAGGTCTGATGGAAGCTCTCGGGCCACGATTGAGATTGAGTTCGAGAGTCCATTGAGGAAGCAATCAAAAATGATCTTTTCATCCCAGCCACAGGAGGGCACCAGTGTCCAAAAATCAATGGCATAGTCAGAGACAGAGCTAGATCCCTGGTGTAGCTGAAGTATTTGTGCTGCCGCCTGGTGTCCTGTGAATGAACAGTCAAAAACCCTCCTCATCTCATCAGTGAATGCTCTGTACATGAAGCAGCAAGGGACCTGGGCATCCCATAATGTTGTTCCCCACTCCCTTGCTTTTCCTGAGAGGAACATGATGCTATAAGTGACCTTGGATCATTTAGTGGTAAATGATGCCGCCTGAAGTTTGAGGACAAGGGAACACTGGGAGAAAAAGGAGCGAAAGGCAGATGGATCACCATCATAGGTGGGTGGGGCAGGGAGGCATGGTCCATGACCAGTGGCATGTACTGGAGGAGAAGGCTGTGGAATGGGTTCCGGGAGTGATCTTGTTTGCTGTAGCTGGGTGGTAAGTGATGTTAGGGTTTCCATGATGGTTTGGAGTGTGGAGGTGATCTGCCTGATCGCTTGTTGGTGAGTGCCTAGGAGGGCTCCCTGGCTCTCTAGTGCCTCCCTCAGACGAGCCACCTCTGCTGGATCCATTCTTGGCTACTCTTTAGAGGTCGAAGGTTGTGATGGATCCAAGTGCAGGGAAGGAAAACCTTGGAGTTTATTATGTTGTGTACTGATTAAAGTGAAGCTTTAAACGGGCTTGGCAGCTGATGCAGGGTTTTTATTAACAGGCTTGGCACTAGAGCGTTTGCTGCTCTGGGTCGGAAGCGTGCAGGAATGCAGAAGCGCAGTGAGCCAGCGAGACAGCCTTGGGTGCAGCGCAACTCATGCAGGAATGCAAAATAATAACAATCTTAACAGTTTGATTCACACACATTCACATTTCATACAAAATCTATTCTTTTGATTGTGTAAAGCTGCTTTGCGACAATGTCAATTGTTAAAAGCGCTATACAAATAAAATTGAATGAATGAATGGAGGTCTGGGAAAAAAAGGCGTGGCCGTTATCAAAAAAGCAAGGCATAAATAAATGCTAGAAAATTGGGCTTTGGGCACTCGATAATCTGGCAACTTGATGGTGTCAGAGTGTGGTTTAAATAGGTAAGGGAGATAATTAGTGATAGCGCACAGGCATGTGGAGAGTGGAGAGTGAGGTGGTGAGATGTAAGGAGCGGTTGGGAACGTGGAACCAGGAGTGCTCAGGTAATCATGGCGGAGCTGTGGCTTGGCAGGTCGTGACACTGTCACGTTACAATTCACCATGCTCGTTAAGATCACAAAACTCTGGATTTCTGGTAGGTCACAGAATATCAAAGTCCACAAAAGGGGGCAGAGCGTTTTCATATTTAGCTCATAAGCTTTGGAATAGCCTTGCTGATAATGTTTGGGGCTCAGACACAGTGTTCCAGTTTAAAAGCAGACTTAAGACATCTCTTTTGCCTGGCATACACATAAATCATCCCATAACCTTGTACTCCAGTACATTTAATTGCACACTCTAATCTAGTCCTGCTAATAAAATCAGTGTCAACTACGCTAATTCATTTCCACCTGTTCTTTCTTTTTCTATCCATCCCGGGGCATCTGTAGATTGTGCCCCACTCCAGTAGACAGAGGCCAATCCTGTGAGGGTCCTGAGGCATCCAGAGAAGGACCACCTCCAGCTGGATTCTGCTTTATAATGGTTTGGAGCTACACATGCTGCTCCAGAACTCCCAGCAATACAGACCCCCTCTGCCCTGTCTAACTAATCCTGGTGCCATGCTTGTACCGACCTGAACTGGACTCCATGATAACTTGGACATCTTCTGTTATATTGAACTTCCAGCTTCCATTCCTGCCAGACAATGACCATTGTTATAAGCGCTTTACAAATAAAATTGAATTGAATATATAGAAGTGTCACTGTTATTTCCTGTGATGCTATTATCTTAAACTTATACAGTATTTAGGCTTTCCTCTTCTTCCCTTCCTCCCTACAACAAACACACTGCTTTCAGGGCTACAGACTACACATCACTACCACTTTGGGTGGTTTTATGGGGATTAAACCCCTAAAGTTTCTATCAAAGCTCTCACTCATAATCAAAGTGGTATAAACCATACAAGAATGACTTATAAATTATGAAATATTATAAATTATGAATTTCTTACAGGCTGGTTCTCACTTGCTGCACACCGGCAGTGATTTTCAAGGCATGTTGCTTAAGTCTTCTGGGTGTTCCTGCTGGTTGCCATGACATCCAATCCAACCTGTTTAGTAGTGGATGGATGAATGGATGGATGGACTGACTTTATTGATCCCAAAAAATACATTTGGGATTAACTACAAAGCAAGTTATAGAACACTGGCAAAGCCATCCATTTTGACCAAAAATCAGAGATCAGATGCAAAAAGCTTATAAGAATCCTCTTAGATAGCACATCACTCAGCTTAAAACCTTTGCTTAAGAGTTATTTAGGACCAAACTCTGAGCAAGGGAAATACTTTTTATTTTAGTGGATAGGCGGAGTTGACAACATTGCTAGGTATGACATATATTTCAGTGATTGGTTGTCAAAAAAGAAAAAAAGAAAAAAAGTGGTAGTGATGTGTTGGTCAGCTGGCTAACAAAACATCATGTCAGACAGGTTTGGATTATCTTTATTGTGAAAATTATTGTGGGTTGTGGATCGCCGGGTCCATGGCTGATAATGTTTTCTGAGTTGGCCTAATTAATAAACATAGAAAAACGTCTCGGGTTTCTTGGCTGTAACCCTGTTCCCTGATAAAGCGGGAACGAGATGCTGCATGAAAACGCTATGGGAACATCTCTTTGTTGCCCAGTTGTGAAGCCTGTGCATGTCAAAACCGCCGAATACCTTCGGCTTATAACCTCTGCCAGGCATGACGTCACCGAATAAGGTGCACCTGCAGGTTATAAATAGGAGTGAACCGGAAACATCCTCAGGTCAATTTTGTCTGAAGGACGTCCAGGCACGCCAGCAGTGCGGCATCGGAATGCAGCATCTCGTTCCCGCTTGATCAGGGAACAGGGTTATAGCCAAGTAACCCGAGACGTTCCCTTTCAAAAGCTACACTCGATGCTGCGTGAAAACGCTATGGGAACAAGAATACCAACGCCGCCGCACTGCAAGTGTCTGGACCCCCAGGTTGTGTAGTGTGTGCGCACAAGCCGAGGAGGTCTCAGACCTAGCTCTGGGATGCTGACTCAAGGATCCGCGAACCCGGAGTAGCATTGACATCCAGACTATAAAATCTAACAAACGTGTGTGGAGAGGACCAGCCCGCCTGCTGGAGGGGGACGCCTCTTGCCAAGGCAATCGATGAGGCAATCGCCCTGGTTGAGTGAGCCCTGATTCCCAGAGGCGAAGTGTGACCATGCGCCTCATAGGCTAGGGCAATGGCATCTCTCACCCAGTGTGACAGAGTCAGTCTAGTGGCAGCCGCCCCTCTGGTTGCGACCCCCATGGCAAATAAAGAGCTGCTCTGACTTACGCCACTGGGTAGGTAAGTCAGAGCTAGGTAACCGGCGCTCCCCGAAACACCAGTGGTGGCGGGGATTGAACACCGGCCTCCCGGGAGTGCCAGGGAGGAGGCCCTGTTTTGTGATGAAAATCTAGGTGCCTCTCCCTGGGGGGAGACACCCCCACGGCGGGGAAGGAACCTCCCAAAGGCCTGTTCATATAGCTTCGCCTCCTGAAACCTAGTGGCGACGGAATTAACAGTGTCGCCAAAGAGGCCGGAAGCCGAGACGGGGGCATCAAGGAGCACAGCATGATCCTTATCCTTGGCTCGGCACAGTTCTGCAAACGCCCTGTCATCAATAACCCCGCCGGTGCTCAGGTCCTTCAGCAGGTCAGCCTGGTAAGCCTGCAAAACCGCCATGGTGTGCAGTGAAGCGGCAGCCTGACCTGCTGCCTGAAAAGCTTTCCCCACCAAAGCAGATGTCAATCTACATGGCTTGGAGGGGAGAGTAGGCTTTTTCAGGGAGGATGATGTCCCAGGAGAGAGATAGCCCCCAAGCGTCTCTTCTATCTGGGGCATCATCATATAACCGCGTGCTTTCGCATCAACGATATTCGAAGTCGAAGTCGATGGCACAAAAACACGCGATGAATACGGCTTGCTCCATGAAAGAGTTAATTCATCATGGATGTCACCAAAGAAGGGGAGAGAGAGACGTTGAGGCTCCTCCCCCCCGGCCACCCGACAGAAATCTGTCATCCAATTTCGAACGCTTGGGGGAATCTCGCTTCTGCGGCCGGTCGATATGCAATCGCTCGACCGCACGCGTTATAACCTCTAATAATTCCTCATAAGCTCTGTCAGCACTGGAGGAGCGTTGTGAGGAGGCTACTTCCATGGAAGCGAGAGAGGAGGATTCTTCCGCTCCTTCACAAGAAGCGCCAGAGCGCGCTTGCGAAGCGGAAGCTAAAACTTCCTGATCCAGAGAGAGCGAGAGAGAAATTGGAAATTCCATCTCGTGCGCGTCTGCCAGATCAGCACGCAAGCCCTAGGAATGCGCCGCGGCTCGCGGTTTCTCTTTAAAGAAAGCAAGCCGCGCGCGAAGCACCTTAATAGGGAGAAGATCACAGTACTCACAGTCTCCCTGAAGCCCGAGGCGAGCGTGTTCTTCCCCCAAGCACTCGAGACAAAATTCATGAAGATCACCCTCCGAAAGAGATCTATCGCACGGAGGCACGCATCTCTTAAGCAACTCCGCCATATCGGTGAGTTAATGCTGTTATTTTATTTTTGCTTTCGTTATGGCTTGCACATGCACACGCAAACACAAAGCGGTCCTGAAGACAAAAAGATCTGAGGATGTTTCTGGTTCACTCCTATTTATAACCTGCAGGTGCACCTTATTCGGTGACGTCATGCCTGGCAGAGGTTATAAGCCGAAGGTCATGCACATGCAAGCGGGCAACAAAGAGATGTTCCCATAGCATTTTCACGCAGCATCGAGTGTAGCTTTTGAAAGGGAACAATTGTTGCTTTCTTTTCCCTCTTTCTGCTTTCTT
The DNA here is from genome assembly GCA_030347435.1 of Clarias fuscus. Lineage (NCBI taxonomy): Eukaryota > Metazoa > Chordata > Actinopteri > Siluriformes > Clariidae > Clarias > Clarias fuscus. The sequence goes on from CM059206.1 coordinate 27,662,516, forward strand.
TTCTTGTCACTCTGTCTGTATTTAGACACACATACTGTACACCACATGAGCAGGCAGAATTATTCGAGGCTTACTTTTCCCCCAAATTGGTATTCTTAGCTTTTTTTATACTGCGCTTACAGCACTTGCACAAAAAATCTTATGTTTTTATCATTTGAAAGCATTTATTTATTCTTTTTATTTTTCTTTGTATTAGATCCTCCCTCTTCTGAGAGTAGGAGACAAAGAGTAAAGTTCTCTGTCCCCATATATCTATCTAGTGCTAAGAAAGTACATTGTTTTTATTTTATTTTTTGGTTTGGCGGGTGGGTGCCAGAGCTTGATTGATGTGTTGTTGTGTACAAGTACGAAAAATGCATCATCCCCACATCACTACAATTAATTATGATATAAGCCTTTAATTTAAAATAACTGGCCTATTTTACACTGATCACACTTATTTATTAGACTTTTATTATTTTTCAGTTTGTTGGTGGTGTGCCCATTTAAGTGGAAGGGTTAGTTTGCAAGTGACAAATATGGAAGTAAGAGTTTTGTCTTCATCTTTCTACCATTTTCATGCTATTTTCTTAATAATCTCTTAAACCTCTTAAATTTTGTTCCATTGGAGTGATTCTAATGGTTAAGATGATGCATGAATAACTTTCATCTGTATTAGGACCTGCTCTTCAAGTTTAAGGAGAAATCTTGGAATGTTCTTAGCCATTTTCTTTCCATCACTAGAGCATTTTTAATGAGAATTTTCATAAATATGGCCCAAATGTTTTCCTACATACTGTAAATACATTCCTGCTACAAAGGTTAAGGCTGCATGTTTGTTGTGTCTGCCTGTTTGTACCACAACAGCCATGCTAAGACATCCAGCATGCCTGTTGCTTCATAATTCATTTTTACATTTTGCCAGCAGGTGTTTTACCTCCTGAGCATCAAGCATTGTTTCAGGCACAGGAGCTTTTGGTTGATTGGTATCCTGATACTCTTTTTCTTCAGCTATTCCTTCACTCTTCCAAGTGACCCTTCATTAACTCATTTTAAATGATCAGGAAGAAAATGGATTTTTGAGCATTTGAGCATTTGCTTTTCACTTTTGTGGGATTTATTTGTCCTTCTTATTCAACTAGTAGGCTTAGTCTCCTGTTGGTTTAGCCTCTAGTCGGATTGCCGGCTAGTGGCTTTAGTCTCTGGTGTGGATTAGCCTCTTGGGTGTGTGTTTAGCCTCTTGTGAGTTCATTTTAACACACACATGCACAATCACACTGATCTACAACCATCTAAATGTGTTCATACCCACCTACCTGATCTACTATTTGCAATATTTGCACACTATTTATCTCACTCTGCTATTTGCACAAAAATATTTTACACAATGTAAATTGTCTACTGCTGTTTCTTTGTTTTTTCCCACTACCTCAACTCATACCTCATCATACAGTCTGCTATTTGCACAAAATATTTTTGACACAATGTCAATTGTTTACTGCTGTTTCTTTTTTTCTCACTACCTCAACACATACCTCATCACGAAAGAAAAGGCATTTCAGTACTGAAACGTGTTACATTGTTGTGTTACGTTGTTGTGTTATCATGTAGCTCTTGTTTGCACAATTGCACATGCACTTTGTTGTCCAGTGTTGTCCAGTGTTGTCTCTTCTAGTATAAAAATCGATAGCTTAGGTTAACTTAAAAATGTAAAATCTGCGTTTCTAATTTATGTTGTCTGTTAATTTATGTCGTCTGCATGTATGTAGCACCTTGGTCCTGGAGAAACGTTGTTTCGTTTCACTGTGTACTGAACTGTATATGGTTGGAATGACAATAAGGCCTACTTGACTTGACTTGATTTTCCATTTAGGGTCAGTTACTAACCTGTATAGATACTAACCCTCCTAGTTACTACCCCGGTTAGGTCATCATCCATTTCTACAAAAACCAGACTAACCCGACTAACTACTAACCTGTTCAATCATTAGTCTCTATTCTGGGACATGACATAGTTTTTCTGTTTGGAGGGCAACACATGAAGACGTGTTTGTGGTTTCTCCATACTGAACGTTTTTTTAAACACAAAAGCATTCTCGAATAGCCCAAAGAGGATTTCGTATAAGAGTATAAATTGTTCTAAAGATAGTTTATAGCAATATTCGTTACACAGTAAACCAGATAAGATGGCGGAGAGCAGAAAGGAGAATGGAAACTAATCCAAACCTCATTTTCCATGAGATACGAATTTTAAAAACAGAATTCCTATTAAAAATGAATGAAAAAGCCGAGGCCCAGGCCGCTGAGATAAAGCTGCAACGTGAGCAACTCAGAGATGAGTCTAGGACTGTGTTGGGCAAGGCACATGCGAGAATAACGTCACTTGAGACTCGCTCTGGAAGAAGCAGAGAGCGGACATTCAGATGACGTGAGTACTCTACAGTGTGAGTTGGTGAAACTTACTGTAGCAAGGACGTAGAGGCCAGATTTTGCCGCTGTAATTTACCCATTACGGGAGTGAAGGAGAGATGGGAGAAAGGAAAGCATATTCCTGAATTCATATTCATATACTTAAAGATTCGCTACAGTTACTGTAGAAAAGGCCCCTGTAATAGATTGGGCTCAAAGAACACTGAGAACAAAACCAGGAAACGATCAGCCAGCAAGAGCAATTATAGTGAAGTTTCACTATTTTCAGTAGAGAGAATTACTGCTCAAGAAAGCCATGCAGAAAAGGGAGACTGTCACACTGGATGGAGACAGAATTCATCTTCAGCCAGACTACACCCAAAAGGTCATGAAACAGCACTTAGCCTTCAATAAGGTACGTGGTGAGGGTGTGCTCTACGGTCTGCTCTATCCTGCCGAGCTGAGAATCACCACAAAAGATGGAGTGAGTCAGGTCATTAAAGATCCAAAACAGGCTATGGACTTTGAGATACTCTGAACCCTTAATGTTAATTATATTACTTGCAGCAAATTCCTAATTAACCCATGGCGAGTTTTTGTTTAAACCTATATTGCTCGGATTTTGTCTTGAATGCTGCTTATTGGTGATGATACCCAGCAGCTGAGAGTAAGTCGGCTGACAGTCACACTTGAGTGACATGTTCTTTGTTTCCTATTTCTTTTCTATTCTTTAGAATTAAGAATTTTCCCTGTAAATAATAGAAATGCAGTTTTGTGATGATATTCTGTTATACCAGTTCAGATTGGAGTTTAAGTCATTGAGGTGAGTTAAGGTGATATGCTAACTGGTAGTACTAGTAGCCTCAAGGAGGCCAGCTCAAGTTGTTGTTGTGGTTGTAATGTTGCTTTTTTATTAAATGTCTTCCCCTTCCATCACCCCCTTTCTACCAGGGAGCATATTATACGTTACAAAAAGTAATCACATATGACAAAGAAGGGGTACCACAGTTTTAAGTTGGAATTGCTGGGGCCTTAATCACTCAATAAAGCGAAGTAAAGTCTTCTTCCCCATCTCCAAACAAAGAGAGTCTATTGTTTATTTACAGAAAACACACCAGATTCCTAGGGATCTTTATAAGTCATCTTAATAAATTTTATTTATTCAAGATTTATTGGGGAAAGTTGAGGTACATTTCATATTAGTAAACAGATATTTAGCATTTGAGCATTACTCAATCATGTAAATATACAGTCATAGTAATTTCTGACCATAGCCCTGAACTAAAGACTGCTTTCCTAATAGTATGCCATCTCAGGGTATGTGTTGATTTAAGTCCAGATTACTGGCAGATGAGAAGTTTGTTGATTTCCTGTCTAATCAGATAGATTATTTCTTTGAAACCAACTGCATGCCAGGTACTTCAGGGTTTTTTTTAGGGCAGTAGTTTCATTTCATTTGAACATATGATTAGGCCATTTGATATTACTAAATCTAATTTTTTATAAATATCTTCATGTCCAAAAACATTTTAATACTCTTTTAACCACACCACTCCACAGCTGGATTGAGGAGTTTATTGACCCAAATATATCTAACCAAAGTCTGATATAAGCAGTGTATAATGTGATTGAAAGTGCATGCTCTCCATCTTTAGACTACAGTGGAACCTTGGATTGCGACCATAATTAGTTCCGGAAGCATGCTCATATATCAAAACACTCTTAAATCAAAGTTTAAAACAAAATTTATTCCATAAGAAATAATGAAAACTCAGATTATTTGTTCCACAACCCAACAAAATAAATACATAAAAATAATTAATACAAAATATAAAGTAAAAATAAAACAAATTAATCTGTACTTTACTTATTTGAGAGGGGGGAGCAATACTGTGTGGGATGACTTTCGCATATACACACATGCATTAACGGAAACACTGCCTCATCGGGAAAATTAACAAGAAACATCTCTAATGACACTTGAGTGCGCACACAATAATGGAATCACTGCTATAAAGTAAAAAAAAAAAAAGAAAAATTTACCTTCATGTGGCGAGGTGAAGGGGGCTGGCTCAAACGCCGCCGATCCCCTGATTTAACAACTGTAGCCAATTACGCCACCTTGGGAATTGCACCCAAGGAAATAAACAACCCTAGTTATTAAATTAACTAAGGCACCCAGGTTCGTTCACTGAACAGGCAAGAGGCGTGGATTTCGTACACAAACATTTATTCACTCAGACAATCATACACAATATAGCAATTAAAAATTTATTCACAACAATAATAAAAATAGTTACATCATCAAGGAACTACTACACTAAAATGATGCACATTAAAATCTACAAATCATCCACTTGGAGCTGGAGCTTACCAGTGGATGGCAGACACACGTGAATCACACCCCCACACACAATTCACTGTGACAATCGGCACAAGCGGGTGACCAACACGCGCACGGGAAAGGGAAACAAACCTCCAACACGTCACACTGCCACCAACCTTAGCTCACAGCTCTACAAGATTTGGAAATGTAAATAAAATACATACAACCAGCAAAACAGAAAGAAGAGAGAGAGAAACAACTTACAATTTGAAAACAAGTTCTCAGCCAGAAATGCATGCACAGCAGCAATATGGCAAAGCAACCCGCCAACAAAGCAACAGTCATGCAACATGGCAGTGAGGCATAATGCATATATTTACCCACCAACAGCAGAGCAAAAACAAACTCATAAAACAAAAGAAGCAGTACTCATGCAAAGCAATATTCATGCGAAGCAGAGTTAATACAAAGCAATGGCAAGCCAAGCTAATGCTAAGCAAAGTTAATATAGCTAAGCAATGAAGCAAAACAAAGCAAAGAGCAAGACAAAACAAAGCAAAGCAGCAAAACAGAATGAAGCAAAGCAAAGCGAAACAAAAAGTAAGACAAAACAAAGCAAAACAGCAAAACAAAACAAAAAGTAAGACAAAGCAGAATGAAACAAAGCAAAACAAAAAGTAAGACAAAACAAAGCAAAGCAGCAAAACAGAATGAAGCAAAGCAAAGCGAAACAAAAAAAATAAGACAAAACAGCAGCGTTCATGCACACACCTGCAGCACCCACAGTTTCTATAATCAGAATGAAACAAAATCAACAGGTACATACCACAGAGAATTATGAATGGGCTAAAATAAAAAAAAGTACATACCTGTTCCCAATGTTAGATGAACAACCACTAGCAATCCTGGTTACAACCAGGAAGTACAGGAAACGAGCCACTTACCGACACCAGAAGGGCAATGTTGTTCAAACAGGAACCCAAAAGTGGAACTAGAACAGGCAACAGTAAGTACCCGAAGCCGTAGTCATGGAGAAATTAGTGTATAGCGTTCATACCTGAAACGAAACCGGAAGTTCGGCGTGCAGCAAAAAGGCATGCGCTCTGAGACGGAAGCGGAAGTCAGACGTGCGACGAAGCGATGTGCACTCCACTCAAAGGAGAGTCAGCAGTAAGGGAAATCACTGTCGAGGAACCCATAATGACTCTTCAAACCAATTTAAACGATTGCCTCTGCCCATTAGCATAGACAAGAGATAGCAACAAGCATCCATACCTGATATGAAAGTGAAAGTCAGGTACACTAAACAGCGCGCGTGCACTCTACAAAGGAGGATTAGTAGGAGAAGACCTCACCATTAACGAGTCCAGAGGAAACCTAAAAACCATTTGAATGAGTACCACAGTCCATAAGCATAGCTAAGCGACTGCGAGGATCATTCTTACCTGTAGCAAACCGGAAGTCAGGTACACAACAAAAAGGGGCGGGCGCTCTACGTGAGAGAAAGCACTCTTCCACCACCTTTATAGCAGCCCACAGACGAGCTGATTGGCTAGTGCTGAAATGATCTGAGACACTACCCAGGTGACTCGGAAGTCTTTCAACCGAGGTTATGGCAGTATATATAAAACAGTGCAACCTGTTATGAATAAGGCATCCCTATCTAACCAAGATAATACACATGATGAAGCCACAGCTCATCCTGCTACATTCACTTTACCTTTGAAAAGAATTGCGACACAGCAGCGTTTCCGTTAGAGTGTGTGTGTAAAAACAAGAAGTGCATGCGTGTTATGCAATACTAGTAAACCAAGACTTGCTCATTTTTCAAGTAAAAAATTAATTCAAAAATCTTTCTCGTCTTGCGGAACGCTCACAAACCGGATTACTTGCAATCCGAGGTTCCACTGTACTTAAAAAACAGTGGGAAGAGGATTTTGAAAGTGTAGTCCCAGAGACAGTCTTGCAGTCATCAGTTAAGTGAATTCATTGAACTTTGAGCAGTGTCAGACATGGACTACTGCAATTTAAGATCCATAGGCTACACCTTCTAGAAGTAAACTGTCTGTGAATATTTCCAGAAATAGACCCAACGTGCTCTAGATGTTAAAGACGTGTGGCCACTCTGGGATAAATGTTTTGGACATGTCCAGCTCTAAGATCATTTTGGTCTACAGTGTTTGAGACAGTGTTAATGGCAATATTTGGTGTGGAATATGAAAACTTTACCACTAGGTCAATTGGATGCATTGGCTTTCTCTTCTTTGTTGGCCCGATGGCTTCTACAATGGAAGTCAAACAAGCCACCATCACCTATAAAGTGGGTGGAAAGTGTCATGGCATACTGTATTTAAAGTTGGAGAAACTTAATAAATATTCCACACAAGGTTCCGATTTTTTTAAAATCTGGAGACCTTTCCTTTTGTATTTTGAGAATAGATTAATCCCAAACACTAATGACCAGCTCCTCCAGAAGCCCCCCCCCCCTTTTTTACTGTGCTTCTGAGGTGTAACTTGTTGTTGTTGTATTATTATTATCATTATTATTGTTGTTGTTGTTGTTTTTGTTCTCATTATTATTATTATTGTTATTATCATTATTATATATTGTAAGGTTTCAGCTCTGATCAGATTTTATTAAACTGATTAAAATTTATGACATACACTTCATCTATCCATCCAGCATTTAGCACGATTTAGTGTATCTTACCAATTCTGTTTATCATGTGTGCACCGATGATAACACAAACTCTGGTATTTATCAATTATGAGCAAGGAAACGTAAGACCTGGGCAAATGTTTAAACTTTAAAATACATGACCAAGACAACAGTTCTTTATAAAGAAATGAGAATTTATGGAACTAATATACAATACATGAAATTATGCTACTTTAAACACACACACAGGCACACACACACACACACACACACACACACACACACACACACACACACACACACACACACACACACACACACACAGTTTGGAGGGTGCAAGTTAATGGAGTTCTTCTAGTAGTGTTTACTAGACCTGAGAAAGTCACAAGAGCAGAACATTGAGTTTAATCTTATGGTTTAGTTATGAATTGAGCACCAAATTTCAGCAAGGTATTTTTTGTAACATTTGGTAAATGTTTGTTTTACTTGCATTATGTGAGAGTTGTTCTCATTGGTTTGCCTTCAGTGAAGGGAATCATAGCATTGCTGATTGGTTGGTGCACTGGGATTGAGATTATGTCTTTTGGGAAAGCCCTTTGGTGAGGCTTTGGTTGCTGGTTATCGATGGCGGCGCTCTGGAACTTCTTCTGAGGGTTTCTTCGTTGCAGGACTTTGAAATTCTGACATGAAGTCTCGTTGAGAGTTCTTGAGGAGCGGAAAACCTGGTTGCTTGATGATGCAGTGGCAAAAAGACGGAGGCGAAGAACGCCAGCGATAAAATCGCTAAAATCACGTGATTGTTCCGTTAACGTCTTCTTGAGAACAAAGCGCCATCTAGTGGTGGCGGACGGTAAATGAATAAATATGGCTTCAATGGGCGTGTTTACTGTGAAATCTTGACACGCCTTCTGGCAGGAGAAGGAGGGGGATTCACATCAGCCACACGCCAGCCATACGCCATTCACACGCCAGTTGCCCGACCCTGGCTGTTTTGAGTTGCTACATCTGTACCTGCTTTTTTCATGTGCTTGCAGATTTACACCATCTGAGTTAGAGACGTGAAACCATTTCTTTCTTTATTTGCTGATGTCTCTTCCTTGTTCAACGGCTTGCTGATTTGTACCGTTTGTGGTCGGGGTGGATGAAAGCCATCTGGGTTTCCTCTTTTGACTGGGTCAAGCTTCCAGCTGCTTTGTATCACCGTGAGAGATCACGTTGTCAGCATGGCGCCGTTTCGCTGGAAGGTGACAGATTCACGGCTTCCTTTGAGGTGGCCTGCTAGTCCCTACAATATGCTTGGTGTGATTAGTGTTTGTTTTGGATTTTTTTTTTTAATTATTTGTCTATATACCTATAATTCTTCAGTGAATGCTAATTTGTTTGAAGTATGCCCTATATATCTTGAAAATCAAATTTTGTAATGAAGTTTGAACCTTTACATCTAGAAGGTGCTCAAAATTAATACTTCCCAACTTCAGTCATGGAAGATACTCTGCTCTGCACATTTCCACCACATCCGATTTAAGTAATCAGGAAATTAATAGCCTTTTTTCAGTTGAAGTGAGTTTGGTGAAGCAAGGACAACACTAACACATGGCAGTGTTGGGCCATGTGTTGTGGAACCAGGGTTGGGAACCAATGCTTCAAATTAAATTCTAAAGCCCCCACAGTCAGAAAGGTATACACAGGCCATACACAGGCACTGCACGCACTGACAGATGGTAGTGTTTTATTGTTTATGTATTGGGGAAACAGGTTTCATTTAAATCCTAAATTTGTACTGTGATTTTAGTACTGTGATTGTAAATTAGTTTAACGTTACATTCTTATTTTATAAGGTTTTGCCAGCAGTGGTATAGCGCAACGGAGGTGCTACTGGAATGTAAAAATGTAATTTGTTAAAACGTTTTCATTATTTATTAAAGAACTTTATGATGATCATAACAGCCTACTGCATTTAATTCTTATAATAACGCAAAAAAACTTTGACATCTAATGACTCAGTAGAACATCCTGACAATGTGTGAATTTTATAGTTATTTAGTTTTATTTAATAAATCTACTACAAATTTAAAGAACACAAAATATAAGATGACAAAAAATCCTCCACGCATAGATTATCTAATTACACATGATAAAATCTAAAGGCTCAATATGTTAATGTTTACTTTGCTTAAACTCGATCCTAATAAGATTTAATTAAATTTAAATTCTAAATTTGTACTGTAATTTTACTTGTATTGTGAATATGAATTTGTTTAATTACAATGTTTCACTTGATTTTATGAGCTACTCATTAATCCTTGAGAGAATGAACTAAGGCCTGAGGCATCGGTCTATAGTTATATAGCGCCACTCAGCGGTAAAAGCCTGCAAACACACAAACCCAATTGCTGTCGCCATGAGACGCAGTGGTAAAACAAGTAAAATGCTTGAGTACCATCTGTATTAATGTCTAATTTCTTTAACAAGATCACATTACAATTGTTTTATCAATAGAGTATACTGTATCATTATTGAAATCCAGTAATAACATCATATCAATGTACTTGTTAGTATTTCAAATATTTCTATTTAGTTAATAGTCAAATAATTGTACTTAATCCAAAATAAGTCCTCCAAGCTCTCACATGCTACTTTTATTTGCCAGTAGAAATCATGTCATGCTTGGTTTGATTTTGCTACTCTTAACAACCATTTGCATATTATATGTTAAATAAATAGTACATGTTCTTTAGTACAATTTTCACTTAACCTCTTACACTAATATATAAATTATATACTGGATTCAGGAATTTGTGTTGCATGAGAGCAGATGAATTTTTTCTGATTGCTGTCACTAGCTGTTTCTCAATGCTGTACTTGCCACTAGTCACAAAAAATTTCACACTGTACAATTTATTGCAGAGAATATCAAACATGCTTGAAAATATCAGGGCCTCTGTGATCACACTTGGACTGAGAAAATCATATTGCTGGGCACTGTACACTTAACGATCAGCTGCCACAAGAACACACAGCAAGTAGTCACCACCCGTGTGCTAGGCTTTATCAAAAGAGAGCAATCAAGGAACAGGTGCAGTTTATTTTAAAACACACATTTTCCACATTCACACATACGTTCCATATCACACTTCAAGTCGGTCATATGGAGATTTAATGATAAAAATGTTGATTCTTGTTATTTGGGGCTTATTAATTAGATAAACAGGCTAACATAATTGTAGACCATATGAAACAGATGATAGTAAGTGTACAGTACTACTTATTCATTTAGTTATTTAATTATAGAAAATATATAGAAAGTTTGACAAACCCAGTCTACTGTACAATAACTCTCAAGAAAACAAACAAGCTTCCTACAGTATGTAATTCCAAAGGAGATGGTAGATAAAAGGTTGACAAGCAGAATTTCTCCACACAAAAATATGATGCTCACATTACTACAGATGATACTCAAGCATTTGACCCAAAACAAAGTGGATTTGACCCAAAGCAAAGTGTGAAAACAGTACTGAAGTTGCCCACTGTATTATGAATACTGTAAATAAGTTTTTGGGAAGTTTTTATTATTATTTTTTTATTGTATGACACCACCTTGCAGAGAGCTTCTAAATCTGGCACAAAGTGAAAGCAGACACCACCACCAGGTGGATAATAGAAAGATTTCTGGAGCAAAAGCCTGTCTTACTCCATCAGAGATATGTTGTTAGTGTTTTTTTAAAAAAAATGCAAAAATGCACAAGCCCACACATGCACACACACACTAGGAGCAATACAGTACATACATTAGAAAATTAATTAATATGTTAATACTACAATGCAATTTTTCTTTGTACGTCCATAATTTTCTCCCTCTCTTATGAATTAAATGCATTTTTTCGGTTGAGACACAAATTGTAACTTTTCACAGTTATCTTTATGCAATGCTCATTTCATATAATAGTAGCTCTATTGGACAGAATACTCTTGATGTTAACTGATGTTCGTAACCAAAGATGTGAAACTGCAAGCAATTTGTGATCTCTGAAACTGAGACAAAAAAAAAAGCTGTGTGTGTGTTGATGCTTGGGCGCAAGGCCTAGATGTAACTATTTAAAATTTATATTCAGGAGTGTGTTTATATAGGCTAGCTTGTGAACCTTGCATTTATATTTGTTAGGATCCTCCAGTGGCGGCACTGTCGCCTTTCACCTCCAGGGTCTGGGTTCGATTACCAGGCTTGATTACCGGGTTCAATTACCAGTCTCTGTGTGCATGGAGTTTGCATGCTCTTCCCGTGCTTAGTGGGGTTTCCTCCAACAGGCCAAAGACCAGCAGATTATGGTAATCGACATTCCCAAATTGCCCGTAGTGTGTGAGTGAATGTATGTATGTGTGCCCTGCGATGGATTGGCACCCTGTCCAGGATATATCCTGCTTCGTGCCCTAAGCCTCCTGGGATAGGCTCCAGGCCCCCTGCGACCCTGGATACAGGATAAATCAACAATACATGAGTAAGTGAGTGAGGATCTTCCAGTGTTTGTCCCATTTTTGTGTTTTTTATCTATTTTGTGACATGTGTTTCAAGACTTTTATGTTGACGTTCACCTCAGTACTGTATTACCCACCATACACTGCACACCAGCCATGTTGTTATTGGAAACACCTTTTTTAGTTGATTAACTTGTCTATATATGTACCCTTGTTTGAGTTTGGTTTCTTTGACTTGCGTCTGTTTTGTTCAGATTGCCCTAGTGCTAGTTCCTAGCCGTAGTTATGGAGTGTTACAGAAGGGCAATGTAACGGTTATGAACCATGTACTGCAAATATACTGTACACAGGCATGTACATGTGCATGGAGACAGCAAAATTATCAGTGTTAAATTAACACCCTGCAGTGTTTATATAGATTCTATAAACTCTCAAAATGTTAAATCAACATTGAGCATTTTACTATCTATCTGATTTCAATTTTAATCACTTATTTCTGAAAACTATAATTGACAGCAAACAAATGTTTTTGTATTTTTTCTATGATTGAAAATTCAATTGTGCATTCATAACATAATATAAAAATTAAATAGCTTTTCTGTTTGTTTTTAAAAGCAAAAGGTTACAGGACATTCTTTTACTCAAACCTCAAAATAATAAAGTGCTCTAGGTTACTGTACAGAGATTTTTGTATAAATAAATCCCACTGAAGATGAGGCAATAACCAACTAAGTAGGTTGGAAATCTATCACATGCTTTCTTCGTGACACAATTTCCTAATTTATTTAGGAAAGTGAAATCCCTCTGGTCCGGGTTTGATTCCCATCTCTGTGTGCATGGAGTTTGCATATTCTCCCTGTGCTTGATGGATTTCCTCCGGGTACTTCAGTTTCCTCCTAGTCTAAAGACAATGTAGGTTAGGTTAATTAGCGTTCCCAAATTGGCCATAGTGTGTGAGTCTTGCAACTGTTAACTGTTAATGAGTAGGAACTGTCTAGGGGGTGTGTGTAGTGGGCTGCTTTTTTCCGAGCTCCGGCAGACTGACCAATTTTCCAGCTTAATCCAGATTGACGTTCTAACTTTTTGTCTTCTTACGAAGAGCGAACATATAACAGATAAGTATTTATAATATTTTCACTCCAAACTCCTGTTATATCGCTAAGTTTTAATAGTTTTGCCACGCACCCGCGTCTAGCCGGCTATCCCATTAGCATCGCTAGCACGTTAGCCCGGCTATCACAAGTTTGCCTACGCGTTTTCCACAGCGATTATCTCAGTTTTTTTTACACCATGTCGGTTGTGTGTCTGCCTCTGAGTGCAGGTGAGGACACACTGGAGCTTCACTCGGCGGATTTGGAGATGGAGGCCTTGGAGAAGCAGATCCGCGACCTACAGGTGAAGCTGGCGCAGCTACGACAGCGGAAAGCCGCGCTGGAATCGTCACGGACCGACGCTCACCTGTCCCAGGTAAATTCTCGGCATGACACACATCCTTCCACAACCTCTACTCCGCGTGTTTCTCTGTCCAGGTCAAACGCACCACGAACGCAGCCTGCCCAGGTTTCCTTCACCCCGGCGCCGGGATACCACGAAGCCTGGATACAGCAGCAGCGGAAGACGCGCGCTAGGCCCCGGGCGAGGACCTCTCCCCCTCCGCCGCCGCCCGTCTTCGAGATCCCGACCCGAAACCGCTTCGCTCCTCTTCGCGAGACGGTACACGACGCGCTGGTCATCGGAGACTCCATCGTCCGGCACGTCCGTGCTACCACGGCTAAAGGTAAGGTGCGCACTCGCTGTTTACCTGGTGCTCGTGTTCTTGATGTCGCTGCACAGGTGCCTGCGGCCCTGAGGGAGAACTTTGGAGCTGTGGTCCTTCACGTTGGCACGAACGACACCAGGCTGAGGCAGACGGAGACCCTGAAGAAGGACTTCAGGAGCCTGGTTGAGAAGGTCCGCAGGACATCACCCACGACAAGGATCATCGTATCCGGACCGCTTCCCACATTCCAGCGAGGAATCGAGAGGTTCAGTAGATTGTTTGCTTTTAATGAATGGTTACAATCTTGGTGTCAACAACAGAGATTACCCTTTGTTGATAATTGGAATGTTTTCTGCGAGCGTCCTAGGCTCTACCACACCGATGGCCTGCACCCTAGCAGAGCTGGAGCAGCAGTCCTCTCAGACAACATCTCCAGGACACTACGAACCATCTGACTGGCGGTAAGTCGTGTCTTAGATTCCAAACATAATAGCCACATTGCAACTCACCATACTGATAGATGCGCACACATTGCTTGTCCTATAGAAACTGTGTCTGTTCCCCGAATAGTGAGAAAAAAGAATAAATTTGTTAAAATCCCTCGAAACAATCTAATAACTATAAAACCAGAAAAAGGCCAAATAAGTAATAAAAAAACCTTTCTAAAGTTTGGGCTTCTCAACATCAGATCCCTTGCGCCTAAAGCACTGATTGTTAATGAAATTATCTCAGATTGCTGTCTTGACGCACTCTGAAACCTGGCTCAGACCAAATGAATATATTGGTTTAAATGAGTCTACTCCGTCAGGATATTTCTATAAGCACGAACCCCGTCAAACTGGTCGTGGTGGTGGTGTCGCAACAATCTACAGTGATGTTCTCACCGTTACTCAGAAAACAAGGCCCAAGTTCAACTCGTTTGAAGTGCTTATCATTAATGTTGCACTCAGTGAAATACATAATAAACCCTTGCTTCATTTTGTTCTGGCCACCGTGTACAGACCCCCAGGGCCATATGTCGATTTTCTTAAAGAGTTTGGACATCTGCTATCAGACCTATTGGTTAACTCTGACAAAGTGCTGATAGTAGGAGACTTTAACATTCATGTAGACGATGCTAACAACGCTTCAGCAATCGCATTTGTAGATTTGCTAAATTCCTTTGGGGTTAAACAAAATATAAATAGACCAACTCACCGCTTTAATCATACGCTGGATTTAATTATATCCCATGGTATAGATGTCTCTAATATAGACATTCTACCTCAAAGTGATGATATCACAGATCATCATCTCTTAGTATATACTCTAGCTGTAGAACAGCGTAGCTGTGCCTCCCCACGTTATCAATTCAGTAGAAATATTAATCCGACTACTAAAGACAAATTCACAAGTAATCTGCCGGATCTGTCCCAATTTCTTATCAGACCCCTAAGTGCAGACGATCTAGATGAAGTGACTAGCAGCATGGGCACTATTTTTACCAGTACATTAGACACTGTTGCTCCCATTAGATTAAAAAAAGTCAGAGATAAAACACTTGCACCGTGGTACAACAGTCATACTCGCGCTCTAAAGAGAGCAACCCGTAACCTTGAACGAAAATGGAGAAAAACTAAATTAGAAGTTTTTAGAATCGCGTATAAAGGTAGTATGTGCACCTATAGACGGGGTCTAAAAGCGGCTCGGGCCGAGCATCTGAGCCAACTGATAGCAAGAAACCACAACAATCCCAGGTTCCTATTTAGTACAGTGGCTAGCCTAACAAACCCTAAGATGCCTGGAGGGAGTATCCCATCGCAGCTTAGAAGTGAAGACTTCATGAACTTCTTCAATGAAAATATTGATATTATCAGGAAGAAAATAATGGAAATTCAACCTCTAACAACATCTCATGATCCAGTTCAGTCTAAAGCTTCACTAATAGATTTTCAATGCTTCACAGGTGTAGGGCAGGAAGAGCTGTATAAACTTATCACCTCGGCTAAATCAACAACATGCTTGCTGGATCCAATCCCAACTAGACTTTTAAAAGAAGTGATAAATATAACTGGAGCGCCCCTTCTAAACATTATCAACTCTTCATTATATCTAGGTCATGTCCCTAAACCTTTCAAGTTGGCAGTTATTAAGCCTCTTCTTAAAAAATCTCATTTAGACCCAAATGATATAATAAATTACAGACCAATTTCAAACCTTCCGTTTATATCAAAGATATTAGAAAAGATAGTATCAGTCCAAATATGCACATTCTTGCAGGAAAACGATATCCTCGAAGAATTTCAGTCAGGTTTCAGGCCCCATCATAGTACAGAAACTGCACTAGTTAAAATTGCAAATGACTTGTTTTTAGCTTCTGACCAAGGCTGCATCTCAATTCTTGTCTTACTTGATCTTAGTGCTGCATTCGACACTATAGATCATGATATTCTCATAGATCGCTTACAAAATCACATTGGTATTCAGGGACAGGCTTTAAAATGGTTTAGATCCTACCTGTCTGATCGATTCCATTTTGTAGATCTGAATGGAGAACAGTCTGGTGTAATGCCAGTGAAATATGGGGTGCCACAAGGGTCAGTTTTAGGACCTCTGCTGTTCTCAATATACATGCTTCCCTTGGGTAACATCATTAGAAGACATGGGATTAGTTTCCATTGTTATGCTGATGATACTCAGTTATACATTTCCACAAAACCAGATGAAATACCCAAATTGTCTAGACTAACTGAGTCTATTCAAGATATAAAAGATTGGATGACTGATAATTTTCTTTTACTAAATTCAGATAAGACAGAGGTATTACTTATTGGCCCAAAAACCAGTTCATACCAGCTCTCACAATTCAGCCTACGTTTAGAAGGATGTACTGTTACCACCAGCTCGACAGTGAAAGACCTGGGTGTAATATTAGACAGTAACTTATCCTTTGAAAATCATATCTCCAACATCACAAAAACATACTTTTTCCACCTTAGAAATATTGCCAAGCTTAGGAACATTTTATCTGTATCTGATGCAGAAAAGCTGGTTCATGCATTCATGACCTCCAGACTGGACTACTGTAATGCATTACTGGGAGGCTGTCCTGCATCCTCAATTAACAAGCTACAGTTAGTCCAAAATGCAGCCGCCAGGGTTCTCACTAGATCCAGAAAATATGATCATATAACCCCAATATTATCATCCCTGCACTGGCTACCTGTTCAGTTTAGAATTAATTACAAAATAGCATTACTTACTTACAAGGCTCTAAACGATCTAGCTCCCACATACCTAACCAGTCTTCTGATACGTTACAATCCACCACGCTCCTTAAGATCAGAAAACTCCGGACTACTGGTAGTTCCCAGAATATCAAAATCTACAAAAGGAGGTAGGGCATTTTCATATTTAGCTCCAAAGCTTTGGAATAGCCTTCCTGACAGTGTTCGGGGCTCAGACACAGTTTCCCAATTTAAAAGTAGACTCAAAACGCATCTCTTTAATCTGGCATACACATACAGTAATTAATTTCTTTACCTCATACTCCAGTACATCTATCGTGAATGGCAATCATGCTAATTCTTTTCACCTGCTCTTTATTTTTCCACCCATCCCGAGGCATCTGGAGATTGTGCCAACCCTGCGAGGTTCCTGAGGCATCCAGAGAAGGACCTGCTCCAGCTGAATTTTTCTTCATGTTGGTTTGGATCTACACATGCTGCTCCTGAGCTCCCAGTGATCCAGACCCCCATCTGCCCTCTGCACCTGCTGACTCATCCCTGAGCTGAACTGGACTTTGTGTTAATTTAAATAACTTCTGTTATATCGAACTTTCATCTGCATAACACACATGATGTTCTACAATTTCTGTTATCTGTCATCACCCAGATGAGGATGGGTTCCCTGTTGAGTCTGGTTCCTCTCAAGGTTTCTTCCTATTGCCATCTCAGGGAGTTTTTCCTTGCCACTGTCGCCGTCACCCTTGGCTTGCTCATCAGGGACAATCTCATTATCTAGACACATTTTTCTTACACATATATACATTTCCATAAGTCTTCTTTTCATTTTCTTTTCATTTCTGTGAAGCTGC
This sequence comes from Clarias fuscus, assembly GCA_030347435.1. Classification (NCBI taxonomy): domain Eukaryota; kingdom Metazoa; phylum Chordata; class Actinopteri; order Siluriformes; family Clariidae; genus Clarias; species Clarias fuscus. The sequence goes on from CM059206.1 coordinate 27,680,196, forward strand.
TTTGAGACAATGACCATTGTTAAAAGCGCTATAGAAATAAAATTGAATTGAATTGAATTGAATTGAGTGTGTGAATGTTTCTGCGATGTATTGACATCCTGTTCCCACGATGGATTGGCACCCTGTCCAGGGTGTACCCCGCCTTGTGCCCTAAGTCTCCTGGGATAAGCTCCAGGCCCCCCGTGACCCTGAATACAGGATTAAGTGGTATAGATGATGGGTGATGATGAAATCCCTCTCAGAATGTAAGTATAATAGTCCTTAGAGTACAGCCAATCTATTCCATGAACTACAGATCTCGAGATGTACTTAGATTCTTGCAATCGCTGTATGACAAGGCAACTGTCTCAGAAATCATTTATTCAGGCACAGCTTATCTTTCAGCTGAACCAGCGAACAGTTATTTTGGGGAGAAGTCATAATTTTAGAATGGTTTGCCACATGGGATGACCAGGGTGAGCAGTGCTGTATATACTGCTATGCTTTTCTCTATAGCATAAGTTCCAGTCATTCAGGGACTAAAACCCTTAATCTAAAAGAAACTAAAGCTAAGCTAAAAGAAACTGTCAAAACAAGAAAAGTTATGGTGCTGAAGTGACTTGGGAGTTGTTTCTTAAAGTACTGTTCTCATTGTTTTTTCTCGTTCTTGCAGGCTGTAAGAAAGAGAATCCAGATTGTGTGATGCTTACTGTTCTTCCATTTACCTTGTTGTGTTGTTGGGTATTTTTGATGGTATTCAGGCCAACATTAAGTTTCTTAATTTCAATCATGTACACACAAAATTAAGAAGCTGGGTAGTGGTAGAGGTTGAGGACCTGGGTGCCTCTTTGTCACTGGGCAAGCCCCTTAACCCAATACCCTTATAAAAGGGGAAAATTGTAGGGGGGGCTATACAAGCTATTTTATTAGTATTGTTTTTCACATTGGAAAGTTTTAGCTTTGATTCATTATTGAAACTATGTCTGGGCATTTTCGATTACTTACGATTACACATCTCAGTGACATACTTTATGGCCAGTTAACAAATGCTCCTTGCGCTACATCTGCCAATGTAACTTTATGTACTGGTTGAACATCGGCCAGACATACAGTATATGTGCTGCTTGTCAAATATAAAAGTCCTTAAAATCCTTAAGGCAATAAATCTTTCTTCAACACTGAAGCAATTTAGGGTGTTTAAGGATAGTTGTTCCCTTTCAAAAGCTACACTCGATGCTGCGTGAAAACGCTATGGGAACATCTCTTTGTTCTCCGGTTGTGAAGCATGTGTGTATCAAAACGCCGAATACTTCGGCTTATAACCTCAGTCAGGTGACGTCACCCGATAAGGTGCACCTGCAGGTTATAAATAGGAGTGAACCGGAAACATCCTCAGATCTTTTTGTCTTCAGGACCGCTTTGTGTTTGCACGTTAGAAAAACTTTACTTACCGATAATGGCAGAGTTGGTTGAGAGATGCATGTCTCCGTGTGATAGATTTCTTTCGGAGGGCGATATCCATTACTTTTTCTTTGAGTGCTTGGGTTTCAAGGAAAGTGCAAACATTGTGATCTCCCTATTATCTTTAAAGAGAAACCGCGAGCCACGGCGCATTCCTGGGGCTCGCGTGCGTATGAGACGGTATTTCCCCTTTCTCTCACGCTCTCCCCGGATCAGGAAGTTTTTAGCGTCCGCTTCTCAAGCACACTCCGGCGCTTCTTGTGAGCAGACGGAAGAGATTCCTCCCTTGCTTCCATGGAGATGGCTTGCCGATCTGGCAGACGCGCATGAGACGGAATTCCTCCTTTCTCTCGCGCTCTCGCCAGATCAGGAAGTTTTTAGCGTCCGCTTCTCAAGAGAGCTCCGGTGCTTCTTGTGAGTGGGGGAAAGAGACTTCCTCACTTGCTTCCATGGAGATAGCGTGCCGATCGGGCAGACGCACATGAGACGAAATTCCCCCTTTCTCTCGCGCTCTCCCCGGATCAAGAAGTTTTAGTGTCCGCTTCTCAAGCGCGCTCCAGTGCTTTTTGTGAAGGGGCCGAAGAGATTTCCTCTCTCGCCACAAAAATAAATAAATATATATATTTTAAATATAAAATAAATAAATAAATAAAAATCCCCAAGCGCTCAAAGTTAGAAAAGTTAGGTTTCTGTCGAGTGGCCAGGGGAGGGGCCTCAAAGAGGGTTCCTCCCCTTTTTTGGCGACCTCCATGACGAGTTTACTCTTTCATGGAATAAACCTTATTCATTCCCTGTTTTATGATGATACCCCAGATTGAAGAGACGCTTGCGAGCTATCTCACTCCTGGGAGCTCATCCTCCCTGAAAAAGCCCACACTCCCCACCAAGCCGTGTAGACTAACATCTTCGTTGGTGGGGAAAGCTTTTCAGACAGCGGGTCAGGCTGGTGCTGCGCTGCACACCATGGCGGTTTTGCAGGCATACCAGGCTCACCTGCTGAGAGTTCTGAGCACTGGCGGCAGTGCTCAGAACTCGACGGCGCCGAGCCACAGATTTATTTCTCCGTGCTGTCGGCCGTTCTATGACTGGCGCAGTCGCCACGGAGAGACATCTGTGATTTAACCTCACGGGCATCGAGGTCAGGGATCGCGTTTTCCTCCTTGATGCCCCCCCTCTCGCCTTCTGGCCTCTTTGGCGATGCTGTAAACACCACCACCACTAGGTTCGGGAGGCGAAGCTCTACGAGCAGACCTCTGTGAGGTTTCTCCCCTGCCGTGCTCAGGAGTCAGGACTGTCGGCCATCCAGTCGCGACCAGGTCTGGTCCCCACGAGGCGTGAGGCGCAGAAGGAGAGTGTACCGAGCCAGCTACCCCCTCGTAGAGACAGGGGAGTGACTCATCGCGCTTCGCAATCCACCTCAAAAAAAAAAAGCACCAGACCTGAGGAGCATTATATCTCCGCCAAAAAGGAAGTCCTGAGATTGACGTGCCCAGGACCACGGGGGTGTCTCCCCCCGGGGAGGGACGTGTAAAAATTCCAATAAGGGATAAAGACTCCTCCCTGGCACCCTCTGGGGACCGTTGTCTAATCTCCGCCACCACTGGTGTTTCGGGAAGCAGCGGTCTCCAGCGAAATGTTAGGTGCTCGGTTCCTTCCTGCCTTGTTTCAGGATGCCGGACACCTAACACCCCCCCTCCGTTGCACATCGTCCTCCGCGTTTTCAATGGCGTGGTCTTCACTTCCATGAAACCGGAACGAGCGCATCTGCTGACTTGGCAATTACAGACTTTGCTGGGAAATGGGCCATAGATCATGTTCCACTGCCAGACGAGAGATGGGGGGTTACATCCAATTTTACATCTTCTTGGGCTGAACATCAAAATGTTGACGGCCAAAATGATTGTTTCTCAAATTCAACCAGAGGTTTGGTTTGTGACGGTCAACCTGAATGACGCATATTTTCATATAGAAATATTGCCACAACACAGGAGGTTCCTGAGGTTTGCTTTCGGGGGCGAAGCTTACCAGTATCGGGTCCTTCTATCTGGCATAGCCCTGTCACCCCGCACATATAAAATGCACGGATTCAGCTCTGGCTCTATGATTCCAGGGCATCCATATTCTGAATTGTATAGATGACTGGCTGATCCTAGCTCAGTCTTATTAGCTAGCGCTTCGACATCGTGATGTCGTCCTAGCTCATCTCCATTCTTTAGGATTGAGACTCAATGCCACGAAAGGCGTTCTCTTTCCTGTTCAGAGGACAACATATTTGGGTGTCACATGGGATTTGATCACAAGGCGGGCACAGCTGTTTCCCGCTTGTGTTAAACCCATCCTCCAACACCCTGAAGGAAATCAAGCTAGGCCAGAAAGTGACTCTTCATCACTTTCAAAGATCTTTAGGTCTCATGGCAGTTGCGTCCACTGTGATACCTTTGGGCCTTCTGCACATGAGGGCATTTTCAGTTGTTGCTAATTCCCTCATTCAAGGGCCAATCCCCAGAGGCTAATAAAGGTTACGCGCCTGGGCTTTGTACCCTTTCTATGTGGTTCAGACCCCGGTTTCTGACTTTGGATCCCACTTTAGGTCCGTCTTGTCGTCGCAAGGTGCTAACGACAGATGCTTCCCTCACGGGCTGGGGTGCGGTCTTGGATGGCCGTCCAGCACAAGGGAGCTGGAGAGGTCATCTTCTCGTATGCCACACCAATTGCCTCGAAATGATGCCTCTGTTTCCGCCCCTGAAACACTTCCTCCAGCAGTTTAGAGGCTACCATGTACTAGTGTGGGTGGACAATACTGTGGTAGTCTCGTACATAAATCGCAAGGGTGGACTGCGCTCGTGCCACTTGAACAAGCTAACGCACCAGGTTCTGCTTTGGGCACAGGACAAGTTCCTGTCCCTCAGGGCGATTTACATTCCGGGGCACATGAATGTAGGAGTGGACATGCTATCCAGACAAGCTGTGACACATGGGGACTGGAAACTCCACCCCGAAGTAGTCAGTCAAATCTGGGAAAGATTTTATATAGCAGAGGTGGACCTCTTCGCCCCGCAAGAGGCAGCACAATGTCCCCTTTACTACTCTGACTCCTCCAGCTCCCCTTGGTCTGGATGGCCCACACGTGGCCCAGATTACGCCTTCATGCGTTTCCTCTGATAGTTCTGCTCCCAGGAGTCCTGGCAAGGGTCTGTCAACTCTTATCGATAGCGCCCCAGTGGCCGACCAGAGTGTGGTTCTCGGATCTAATATCTCTCCTCGACGGCTCACCCTGGGTGATTCCACTGAGGAGGGATCTTCGTCTCAGGCACAGGGGATAATATTTCATCCCCGGCCCGAATTCTGGAACCTTCACGTCTGGCCCCTGAAGGGGACCAACTAAGAGATGCTGGTCTTCCAGCCAGCGTAATTGAAACCATTTTAAGTGCCAGGGCTCCCTTCACTAGAAGAACTTATGCCCTCAAATGGAGTATATTTGAAAGTTGCTGCATGGTAAGACATGTAGACCCAGTCCACTGCCAGATTGTTTCAGTGCTGGAGTTTCTGCAAGAAAAGTTGTCCTCTGGCGTATGCCCTAGTACTCTCAGAACATACATAGCCACTATTTCGGCACCCTCTGACCAATGGGGTTTCTGTGGAAAAGCACCATTTAGTTGCCCGTTTTATTCATGGAGCTAAACAGTTGGGGCTGCCCAACAGTTCCTTCGTGGGACTTAGCTATTGTGCTCGAAGGCCTGGCTGACACCCCTTTCGAACCACTAGAGTCAGCGCCTGTCAGGCTTCTGTCTGACTTTGCCCCTGGGCTAGTAAAAGCTATTCTGCATCCTCACCTGAACTATCTTCCGAAGGTTCCATTCTCCACCATGCACCCAGTCGTTCTCGAAGCCTTCTGTCCTCCGCCTTACTGTGTCCAGTACGTGCTCTTCAGATTTACGTCCACCGCACTAGCCAGTGGCGTAAGTCAGAGCAGCTTTTCATTTGCCGTGGGGGCCGCAATCGAGGGGTTGACGTCACCTGACTGAGGTTATAAGCCAAAGTATTCGCGTTTTGATACACACAAGCTTCGTAAGCAGAGAACAAAGAGATGTTCCCATAGCGTTTTCACGCAGCATCTCATTCCCGCTTTATCAGGGAACAGGTTTACAGCTAAGTAACCCGAGACGTTTGTTTTAATGATGCTGAAATGAAGGTACAAGGTGCTGGATGATGACCCTTTACCCAGACGAATTAAAGTGATACAGATACTATACTGATTATACTGAAGATACTAATAAACAAGTGTGAAATATAATTTTGGATTGATTATTTTATTTTAATAATTTTTACTCTTTAAATCTTCTATATAAATAAAAGAGAGGTTTTGTCTATACATTGGTCAGAACTCGCTCTTTCAATGATATCTTTTCAGTACATTGGAGGACCCAAAACCAGTCTCAAAAAAAAAAAAATTTCTGTATATCTGTATGTCTGTCCAACCGATTTTGTCACAGCATCACGCCAAACTTGGCTTGACAGAATTTAGTGATACTTTGCCAGTCTTTCTGTATTTGCCTGACGTTCAATCTTGAAAATGTCGAGTACAAGGGACGTCCTGAGCAGGCCAAATTACCTCACAGCAGCCATCCTTTTTTTGTTTTGGACAAATATAGTTTTTTTTTTTCCCTCAAGGTGGGCATAGCTATACTGCACTCAACAGTTAGTCCTAGTTTACAATATATACACAGTGTGCGGAAGACACAAAGACTGTAGTGCTCCTACAGTATAAAGTGTCCAAATCCTCACAAAATGCAAACAAAAGTGTGATATAGCATGGCTTAGTCAAAAAAAGGCAAGTATACTATGAAAACTGATTTGTCAAAGGATGAATGGACATCTCAATGTATGTGTAATGTTTGTAATGTGGAATGCCCCTGTGAGATCAGCAGTCCTATGTGAGGGCATGTAAAATACCCGAACTGAGAGTGCATTGTTATGGGCTTAAAACAATATGTTGAGCAAAAGTGATATTATGTGGTGGATTTATTAATCTTCTATTTAAAAAAAATAACCTACTAATAAGCTACTTGTTTAATGTAAGCAAACACCTGCAGCAATAGATATCAAGTTGAAAATCTAAATTTAATATTTTCACTGCTGACATAACAGCGCTGAAGTGGTATATGTGAATATTAACGCATTTTACGTCAACAATTTATCTGATCTACTTTTTTTTTTTATTTCTCATCAGTGATTCACTCTCCGATTACCACACAGAGTGTATTTGGCTGACAATGAAAAGTACAAATTTGTACTCAAACTTTTATTTCTTTTTTTTTCTTCTTTGTATTAATAAACTAGGCAGAGAGTTCTGCCATATAGAAAGGCAGGCAGACGTGCATGGGCTTCAACCTGAAATAATAATCACTAATTACATTAAAGCTGATCAGCTTATTTTTTAGTTTTAACCTTTTAACTCTTTTTACCATCTAGTGTATCATAAAATGTTATTTAAACTGCAGAGCATGCGTATATAAAATATGGTACACTTAACATATTTTAAGTAAACATAGTTTTAAATGATTAAGTGTAGATTTAAATATAAATATAGTAAAGATAAAAAGTTTGACCAAGTTCTGAATAATAAACTAAATCCAAATTACATACCAAGCAACTACATGTAATGCCTGGACAAATATTTTAAAAATAATTAGCTAATTAAATTGATGAAACAGTCCCCGAAACCTAATAACTGGTTGTGCCACCCTTAGTCTTGGTCCACTTTTGGATTCTTTACATCACTGAAATAATTTCGACCCACTCGTCTTACAGGATTGTTTTAATTCAGCCATATTTGGAGAGTTTTCTAGCATGTCTGTTTAAGGTCATACGAGAGCATCTCAATTGGATTTAAGTCTGGACTTTTACTAGGCCTCTCCTAAACCTTAATTTTTATTTATTTAAAAAAATGTTTTTTTTTTTTTTTTTAGCCATTCAGAGGTGAACTTTCTGGTGTTTCGTATAACTGTCTTGCTGCATAACCCAAGTGCCCTTGAGGCCACAAACTGATGACCAGACATTCTCCTTCTGGATGTTCTGGTAGAGTGCAGAATTCATGGTTCCATCGATATTATGGAAAGTTTTACAGTCCGTGAAGCTGCTCCATGGTTGACTATTAGTATGATGTTATTCTCACGAAATTATGTTTTAGATTTTACACCTGATGTAATGGGACACACACCGTCCAAAAATAATGTTTTCCCAAAAGTCTTGGGGATAAGCAAAATGTTTTTTGGCAAATGTGAAACGAGCCTTTGGTTTCTTATTGGTCTGCAGTGATTTTTGGTCTGCAGGCCCTGTTTCTCTCTGGTATGGTTCTTTCACAGAGGGGTTTGGGTATTGGACAATACATCTACTTTAAATTAGACATTGGCTTACTTAGAGTACTAAATCCATAAAATATAATTAAAATGAAATAAAATGTCCCTCAATTTTGACACTTACCATGCCATTTTGCCCAGCCTCTTTTTTATTGTTGAATCATGAACACTTTGAGACAAGTCAGGCCTGCAGTTTTTTAGATGTTGTTTTGGGCTCTTTTATGAACTCCTTTATGGGTCATCATTGTATAGTCGTGGCCAAAAGTTTTGAGAATGACACTAATGACACAAATATTAGTTTTCACAAAGTTTTCTGCTAAACTGCTCTTAGATCTTTGTTAGAGTTGTTTCTGTTATGTACTGAAATATAATTACAAGCACTTCATATGTTTCAAAGGCTTTTATCGACAATTACATGACATTTATGCAAAGAGACAGTATTTGCAGTGTTGGGACTTCTTTTTCAGGACCTCTGCAATTCGACTGGGCATGCTCTCAATCAACTTCTGGGCCAAATCCTGACTGATAGCAAACCATTCTTTCATAATCACTTCTTGGAGTTTGTCAGAATTAGTGGGTTTTTGTTTGTCCGCCCGCCTCTTGAGGATTGACCGCAAGTTCTCAATGGGATTAAGATCTGGGGAGTTTCCAGGCCATGGACCCAAAATTTCAACGTTTTAGTTATCACTTTTGCCTTATGGCACGGTGCTCCATCGTGCTGGAAAATGCATTGTTCTTCAGCAAACTGTTGTTGGATTGTTGGAAGAAGTTGCTGTTGGAGGGTGTTTTGGTACCATTCTTTATTCATGGCTGTGTTTTCGGGCAAAATTGTGCAACCCCACACATGAATGGTCTCAGGATGCTTTACTGTTGGCATGACACAGGACTGATGGTAGCGGTCACCTTTTCTTCTCCAGCCAAGCCTTTTTCCAGATGCCCCAAACAATCGGAAAGAGGCTTCATCCGAGAATATGACTTTGCCCCAGTCCTTAGCAGTCCATTCGCCATACTTTTTGCAGCAGATCAATCTGTCCCTGATGTTTTTTTTGGAGAGAAGTGGCTTCTTTGCTGCCCATCTTGACACCAGGCCATCTTCCAAAAGTCTTCGCCTCACTGTGCGTGCAGATGCGCTCACACCTGCCTGCTGCCATTCCTGAACAAGCTCTGCACTGGTGGCACTCTGATCCCGCAGCTGAATCCTCTTTAGGAGACGATCCTGGTGCTTGCTGGACTTTCTTGGACGCCCTGAAGCCTTCTTAACAAGAATTAAATCTCTTTCCTTGAAGTTCTTGATGATCCTATAAATTGTTGATTTAGGTGCAATCTTAGTAGCCACAATATCCTTGCCTGTGAAGCCATTTTTATGCAACGCAATGATGGCTACATGTGTTTCTTTGCAGGTCACCATGGTTAACAATGAAAGAACAATGATTTCAAGCATCATCCTCCTTTTGACATGTCAAGCCTGCCATTCTAATCCAATCAGACTGACATAATGATCTCCAGCCTTGTGCTTGTCAACATTCTCACCTGAGTTAACAAGACGATTACTGAAATGATCTCAGCAGGTCCTTTAATGACAGCAATAAAATGCAGTGGAAAGTTGTTTTTGGGATTAAGTTAATTTTGATGGCAAAAAAGTACTATGCACTTCATCTGTTCACTCTTCATAACTTTCTGGCGTATATGCAAATTGCTATTATAAAAACTTAAGCAGCAACTTTTCCAATTTCCAATATTTATGTAATTCTCAAAACTTTTGGCCACGACTGTACTCTAAAGCAACTCACTAAACCAGACTTGCAGTCACTGGCTTTAAAAGACCCCAAGAGCTACAGAGGTGTGAAGAGGGGAATGTCTATTACCGCCACGCTCACCGCCGCGACAAAACGACAGCGGACAAAATAAATCAGTTGCATTTCAAAGTAATTCGCGAAATGACCGCCAGGTGGCGCAAAGTGACATTTTCCATCATCTCGGTTTTAAAAAAATAATTAAGTCATAAAAAAGTCAAAACAATATGCTGTATCGAAGAAATACTACAGTAATGGTAATTTCCACATGTGTGTATTTTATACAACAAGCATGAAAAATCTGAATCAGAGCTATTGATATTTGCTGTACAATAGTGTAAAAATAAAACATTGACGTTGAATATTAAAACAAGTACACTACACTGTAAACCTTAATGCTCAAAGTAATTAAACACACTGAGTACTGTTAACTTAAATAATTTAATGAGTAATAATTTTGAGTATGTAAGTAACAATAACTTAAGTAAAACTTCCACCAGTGTAAACTCTATAGAGCACTCGTGGTGCAGTAGTAAGTGTCTTGCCTGCCATGCAGAAAGTCCCGGGTTTGATTCCCGTGTTGGATGGTCTGCAATATTTTTTATTTTTTTAATTTGTTCAACAAACTCAAAAATTGATAGTTCTGTTTACTTAAAATTGGAAACATCATTAATTAAAAAAATATGTAACTGATTACCTCAAATATTTGGAGTTTTGCCAACTTAATCGGGTTTACAGTGTAGGGTTTTGGGTCATCTTAAATTTTGTGTTCTGTAAATTTGTAGTAGATAATACCGAAATAAATGAAACTAAATGAATATAAAATTAAAACATTGTCAGGACGTGCTACTGCGTAAGCAGATGTCATTGTCATTCAGCCCCGCTTGTGTTTTTGCGGTAGTATGGGAATGAAATGCAGTACGATGTTATGATCATCATAATTTTCTTTAATAAATAATGACCCTCGTTGCGCTGTACCACCGCTGGCAAAACCTTATAAAATACAATAACAGTACTAAGATTATAGTAATACATATAGCCGTTTCTTATTTGCATCAAATTTAAGCAAAGTAAATGTATACTTGTGTCATGGCGTGCGCCCAAATCAATATCGCTCCTCACTCATTCCGAAGCTCACTAGGTAGGCGGGCTAGATGCACACTGCAGGTATGCGAAGAAGCGGGGCCGCCTAACTAGGCACAACTGGTGAGCTATGGGCACTAATGATCCCGAGCTTCTCTCCGCGCTATGAAACTCAGCGGGAGTGTATCTCGGGTTCTGTTGGGGGAAACTGGACTTTAAAAAGCATCTCGCTGTTTACTTACAATGTAACTGATTACCTCAAATATTTGGAGTTTTGCCAACTTAATCGGGATTACAGTGTAGCAGTCAAAAAATACTCTAAAAATGCTGTGTTGTTTTTGTAAACACATTGTTGGGTTGTTTATGCTGGGTCAAAATTCTGGGTTATTTCGGGTACTTTAAACACATTGTTGGGTTGCTCATGTTGGGTCAAATGAGATGTAGGGAGTCATTTACAAATGAACACCTGGTTGGATTATTTTGACCCAACAATTGGTTTATTCTTTATTATCTGTTTCCTCCAAACGGCAGCCTGCAAAATGTTCGAAATATTATTGTTATTGTGCTACAAGTTGTCATGGCGTGTGCCTGTAATGGGGTGCGCCCAAATCAATATCTCTCCTCGTTAACTAGCTAGGTGGCCTCTCAGGCTAGTGCGGCCAAATCAATATCACTCCTCGCTCACTAGCTAGGCGGCCTCTCTTTCTGCTGGTGCACGAAGAAGCAGGGCCATGGAATTAGGCACGGCTGGTGAGCTATCACAGCTAATGATCCCGGGCTTCTCCCCACGCTATAAAATACAGCGGGGAGTGTCGCTCGGGGTCTGTTGCACTGTAAACCCGAATAAGTTGGCAAAACTCAAAATATTTGAGGTAATCAGTTACATCATAATTTTTAAGTTTGTTTAAGTTGTTCAGCTAACTTCAAAAACTTCAAAGTGTCAGTTCTACAAACTCATAAATACCAAAAAGTTCTGAATACTCAATTATTACTCATTCAATTATTTACGTTAACAGTACTCAGTGTGTTTAATTACATTGAGCATTAGGGTTTACTGTGTAGTGATGAAGCTAATCATGTTTTAGGGTTACTGTGTCTGCTCAGACAACATTCAAATGCAAATAATTTACCCCTCCCCAGGTGTGAATCAGCGGTTCTCACCTATACATTCAGAGAAAACTAAAATGCACCCCTCCCCACTTTAAGACCCTCTTGGATCTGAGGCTCTTCTGAAGACCTGCAGTGCTTCAGGCCTCTTTTTTTTTTATTTCATCTTCTGGATTCCAGATTCTAAAATTGACATTGTTACCGTTTTTAATCCCTGGAATGGAAGACATTGAGCTCTTCCTTATAATAACATGAATTGTATTGTTTTAATCACTCTATACACAATTTTCTTTGGTATTTATTTTTAAATAAAATGTAAAAATTGAATACAAAATGAAAATAAAAAACAAAAGAATAGACCATTTGTATTTTCATTTGTTGTGTATAGAGTGATTAAAAACAGTACAAGGCATGTTATAATGAGGAAACTTTCCATCTCTTCCACACTCACTGACCGATGTGCCTAACTTTTGTCAGCAGAGCCTCTGTTTCACTGAATAATCCACGACTTTTCATGAATATGTAAGACCTATTGACACCACTCAGGTGACCCCACCCCCACACACACACACACCAATACACACAGAAAGCAGACCACTACATACATAAAATTTACAAATTTATAATTTACATAAAAGCAGACATTTCACTTTTTATAAGTATATATTTTTCACGTCTGTGAGGCAAGTATACACGGGGTTTCGGTTCATTTTCTGACGCGTTCAAGTTAGCTCACCCTGAGTACTTTCATTATTTAAAAAACCATAAAGGTTTTTCGTCATTGTGAGTGCACTTAAATAAAAGTGGAGTCTTATAAAGGCTTGTACACTTGCTGTCCTCTCGCGGAGATCAAAGGGCGGCATTCCCCTTTTTAAAGTCTCTGGGGCGCGTCACATCACCCCGCTCGCGTGCCACTCTCCTTAGTAAACTCCACAGCGAGATGCTTTTTAAAGTCCAGTTTCCCCCAACAGACCCCGAGAAATACTCTCCGCTATGTTTCATAGCGCAGAGAGAAGCTTGGGACCATTAGCGCCGAGTTGTGCCTAGTTTAGCGAGTTTAGCACCAGTTGTGCCTAGTTAGGCGGCCCCGCTTCTTCGCACACCTGCAGTGTGCACCTATACATTTAACACAAGTATACATTTACTTTGCTTAAATTTGATGCAAATAAGAAACGGCTACATGTATTACTATAATTTTAGTACTATGATTGTATTTTATAAGGTTTTGCCAGCGGTGGTACAGCGCAACGGGGGTCATTATTTAAAACCCTACACTGTAAACCTGATTAAGTCGGCAAAACTCCACATATTTGAGGTAATCAGTTACATATTTTTTAAATTAATGATGTTTCCAATTTTAAGTAAACAGAACTATCAATTTTTGAGTTTGTTCAACAAATAAAAAAACATATTACAGAACATCCAGCACGGGAATCGAACCCGGGGCTTTCCGCATGGCAGGCAAGACACTTACCGCTGTGCCACTAGTGCTCTATAGAGCTTACACTGGTCGAAGTTTTACTTAAGTTATTGTTACTTACGTACTCAAAATTATTACTCATTCAATTATTTAGGTTAACAGTACTCAATGTGTTTAATTACTTTGAGCATTAGGGTTTTCAGTGTACACGCGTAGGCTTTCTAATTACACATTATAAAATTTAAAGGCTCACTGTGTTAACATTTACTTTGCTTAAATTCTTTACTAATAAAATGTAATTCTACACTTGTACTGTAATTTTAGTAATGTTATTATGAATTCGTTTAAGTACAATGTTACACTTGATTTTATCCGCTACTACGTGCAGCTCTAAAGGAGCTGCGGCTCATTAATCCTTGAGAGAATGAAATAAGGTCTGACGCGTCGGTCTATAGTTATATAGCGCCACTCAGTGGTAAAATCCAGCAACTGCATACCATCGCCGTGAGGTGCGGCGACAAAACTAGAAAACTGCTCGTTACACATCTGTAACATTTAAAAAGTAGAAAATCCCCAAAGTTTTATTTGACTGAAAAAATATATATTTATTTTTTATTTGCATATATCTGCCCTACTTTATATATGATGCATGTATTTGAAGCTATGTACTTCAATGTAATTAGTATTATAAATAAATGAGAATGAATGAATGAGTGATCGGTTGTGACTAGGTATGTCATGTTAGTCTCATTTGAACTGCCTTAAAATGTTGAGCACAAACATGCAAACAAAATCATATTAGGATCAGGGTCCAGAAAATTGAGAACAAAGGACCAAAACAACTCTCTCTCACCTGTGACAACTAGGGTGTGGTCAAACTTCTACTAAGAGGAAAGATCCCTGGCTAGTTAAAAGGGTTGTTACATATGCAAATGTAAAAATGTGAATACCCATTCAACTAGACCTCTAGAAAGGAACAGTGGTCAGTTTTTTCCCTTCCTTCTGCTCTTTGACATCTGTTGAGGAAGGCTTCTTCTTTGTGAAGAAAAAGGACAAGCATCGACCATGCATCGACTAAACAGGGCTTAATGAGATCATGGTCAAGAAACGGTGCACGCTTCCTCTCATGTCCACTGCATTTGAATTACTCCAGGACAGCCATCTTTTCTCCAATAAGAGAATGTGATGAGTGGAAGACTGCGTTCAACGCCCTCACTGATCACTATGAATACCTGGTGGTTTCGTTTGGTTTAACCAACGCACCGGCGGTCTTACAGGGGCTCATTAATTACATTTTTAGACATTTTCTTAATGTTTTTGTGTTCGCTTACCTTGACGACATTCTAATATTCTCCTGCTCCCTAGAGTAAAATAAGCTCCATGTGCTCCAGGTCTTTCAACACCTGCTGGAAAATAAACTCTGTCAATGATTAGAAATGTGAGTTTCATCTTGAATCCACCTCCTTCTTAGGGTGTGCCATCTCACCATCAGGCATTCAGATGGACCCAGTCAAGGGAAACTGGAGTTGGGGCCATGCTCTCTCAAAGAACAACCAAAGACAACAAACTTCACCCATGCTCCTTTTCCTGGTGGCTCATGCCCCCTGAACGCAACTACAACATCGGGGATCGCAAATTGCTAGCAGTTAAGATAGCCCTTGAGGAGTGGAGACACTGGTATCTTGTATGGACTGATCATAAAAACCTTGAATATCTCAAGTCAGCCGAGAGACTCAACTCACATCAGGCAGTAGTCACCTCCTAATTGGAGGTCAGTATTCTTTTCATGGCTCAATTTCACACTGTCATACTGCCCAGGATCCAAGAATACTAAGCCTGACGCCATCTTCCAACCATTCTCCACCCTCCAGGACACATCCACTACACTCATGGCTGTAACCCGGCTAGATGTGGAAAACCTTTTTCTGCAAACTCTTGAACAGGAACCATATCCCAGTAATGTCCCGCTGGGGCTACTTTTTGTCCCAGTCTCTGTTCGCCTCCAATTTTTAGAATGAGGCCACAGCTCCAGGCTAGCCCGTCTCCAGGGGTTGTCATTGTTTTCTCGTCACTTCTGATTAGCAACCATCAAGGAGGACGTCAAAAGCTTTGTGATGTCCTATGATGTCTGCGGCAGAAATAAGACAATAAATCATCCTCTTGAGGGTCCCCAGAGACCCCTCCCCACCCCCTATTGCCCCTGGTCTCACATTTCGCATGACTGCATAACCAGGTTGCCACCTTCTGACAATAATACCTGCGTTCTAACAGTGGTCGACCAGTTTTACAAGTTTGCCCTTTTATCACTCTACCCAAGCTTCTCCCATTGGACATAGTATCGGCCAGGTGCCCACAGTTCTCGGCGCAATTCTGGAAAACCTTTTGTGGCTCTATTGGCACCACACCCAGCCCCTCATCTGGGCTCCAGCCTCAAACCAATAGTCCAACCAAGTGCATGAATCAAGAATTAGAGAAACCTCTGAGATGCATGGCTTCATGAAACACAGCCTCTTGGAGTCATTTTCTCCCCTGGATTGAGTATGCCCATAACTCACTCCCCACCTCTTCCACAGGCATGTCACCTTTTCAGTGCTGTCTTAGCTATCAACCACCACTGTTCCCCACCCAGGAGGAGGAAGAAACTGCAGTCCCTTCAGCCGAAGTCATTGTCCATCTCTGTAAGAGGACATGGCAATGCGCTTACACTCAATTACAACGTTCCATGACCATCTTTCAGCGCAAGGCCAATCTCCACCATTCAGCTGCTCCAGCTTACCGTGTTGCCCAAAAATACTCTCTACTCCTGACCTACCATTCAAGACTACATCCAAGAAACTCTTGCCTAAGTTCATCAGCCCATTCACATCTCTTGCATCATTAATCCATGTTCTGTCAGATAGGCCCTGCCATTATACATGCACCAAATTAACCCCATGTTCCATGTCTCCCTGGTCTGTCGACTGGCCCTGTGTTCTTTGTCACCACTTTCTCACCTCCAAATCCCATTGCTGTGGGCGCAGTATCTGGTGGACGGGGAGGGCTACAGACCCAAAGAAAGAAGTTGGGTACCAGCCACCGTTATCTTGGATCACCAACATTCACAACCTTCCCCCCCTGAGGCACCCTCAGGAACGTCAGAACGCCTGGGATGGGATGGATGATGCAGGGCTACTAGTTTACGACATGCCAGATCACGCACAAATTTTAGGCATTATCACCTGTGACTTATATCCTGCTCCATGACCACCCTACCCCTTGCTTTTCACTGCCTCATTCACCGCCCCCACCGCACCTGTTCTTAATCTCTAATCATCACAGCTCCCTATTTAACACACGTCCAGACAACAATTCTTCGCCAAATTATAGTGTGCTACCTATGTCCTTATTCCAGCATTCTCTTCTAATCGACCACGCTCTATTTCACTGACCTCACGTTTGTCTCGCGTCTCTGATTTATTGCCTTCTCTGGTTTACTGTTGCCGAACTCTAAAATTGTCTCTAGACCACAAACTTGGATTACGGACTCTCTCGACTCACCATTTTTGACTCTCGCCTGTTTCACGACCACAAGTGATCTCCACGCTATCAAACACCTTGCCTGCTCTCCATACACACTGGTTTAGCACTACTGCATTCCCGCCGTTGAGCTTATTGACTGGAAACTCTGCATTCTCTCTCCACATACTTCCATATCCTCGTCGAAGATCTCATTTACAGTAGCACTCAATCTGCACATGAATTTTTCACCCCCATGGTGAACTTCAAATGAAAACCCTCCTTCCAGAAGCAAGTTACTTGGGATCTGCAGCTATACAAGTCCAAGCTTCAACATGCATTGCAACCAACCCTCTGCTTCCCAGCAACAAATGACAAGTACACCACTGCTCAAAAGTTTGGGATCACTTTTGGGATAACTTAGAAATGTTATTGTTTTCCAAGAAAACACAGTCAAAATTAGTTATAATAGAAAATATAGCAAAAGAACAAGACATGCTGACATTTTGAGGGTTAGAAATAATGATGTTAATGGAAATGATGAATGTTTTTTTCAAACTTTGCCTTCATAAAAAAAGAAAACTTTTTTCAGCAACTACACCCTGGCAGACCATAGCATCTGCTGCTGCATTCTGGAGGTCTATGATTTTCCTTATCATCTGTGTGTGTAAAAAGCACCCTAAAAATTTTACTGAGTAAACTTAAGTAAAGTTAAAAAAAAGTAAAGAAAATATATTTCCCAAGTATACATTATGCAGTATTTTCCCCCTAATATCACAGCACTAGTAGTCTATTTGTAAATGTGCTACATAAATACTTTGTGGGACTAAATTGGCCTGCTTTATAGTTTTTAAAAATCTGTTTTGAAGTTTATTTTAGATTATTATTATATTGAAAAAAATACATTTAAGTTTTATTTTATACTGCAACTATACCATAATTCCTAAGATCATTCAAAAAAAGGATTTATAATGCAGAAATGTCTAAATTCTGTAATAAGTAGTTTGGCCATTTATTGTCCCTGCTGAAAAAAACAGCATAGACCAGCATAGCTGGTTAACATTATACCAGCATATGTTGTGTTGTGGTGCTGGTATGCTGGTGACATGTGCATATTATATATATTGTTACATATTACACAATGTTAATATTGTTTGTATTAACATCAGTAAAGTGACCAGCATACCAGCAAAATGTATGCTGGTCACTTTACTGATGCTGGTCCACAGCATACCAGCATATATTTCGCATTATAATGCCATGATACTATGCTGTTCACCACCCCATCCAATGTTGGTATGGTATAAAAGCCAGAATACGTGGAAGATTGTCATCCAATATGTAAAATATAAAACACTCAGTCAGTCAGTATAAAATCAGCTTTATTGGCCAACACAAACAATATTAACATTGTGTAATATGTAACAATATATATAATATGCACATTTGTAACAATATGATAACTCAACAAAATTAAAAAAGCAAATAGGTTTTGATAAAAAAAAAAAAAATAAAAAAAAACATGAGACCAACATCTCAGGGTCACTTTCACACAGTCACTTTCACACCACAGGAGTGTAAATGAGTGAGCTTGGCCCTCACTCTTTATTTAGGCGTCTGCAGGTTTATGGGCCCTGAAGTTGTTCTGACATGTCATGACATTTGCGTATTTTTCTTACATATGAACATATAAATGTAACCTTACTTATAAACATATAAATGTCACCTCTTTCACCTAGTGCAAAGTAAATGTCCAGGATTGAGGGAAGAGGGACACAGATGATCTTATACCCAGAAAGCACATTTCTGGCATGCTGTAAATATGGCCGTGCAAACAGACATTCAGGGTTAAACATTGGGAACAGGAACAGTGCACTATGAAGAAAGGGTGTTAGGTTTGTAAAAGCCCACTTTTACACCCTATACACATTCATACATCTTTGTGCCTCTCTTGAAAAGCAGTTCTTATTTAACTCAAGACACAAGTGAACATCGCATACCTGGCATTTCCATAGTGTTTATGGTTGCTTACCATAAACTGATTTGCAATTCACACAGACCCTGTGACCAGCTGTGGTAACATTCCTGGCATCTGAGGTCAGTCCATGTGATGGTTGTGTGCAGTCACAGGTGACGGCTTATCGTGGGGTCAACCGCTTAAAAAAATACAAGAGATCCATCCCGATCCCGATTGAGGTTCCCATGATATAGTGATGGTCCGTCTGTATCTTGCCTGCTTGTTTGCATTTGGTCTCTATAAAACAGGTGGCTGATCATTTATGGTCACAACGGTTTATAAAACCATGATGATGATAAAATTACTGTCAGTAATCATGAATAACTATTGACCATGCATAAAGACGACAACAAACTTTTGCAATGTTTAGGCAACAGGAGCTAAAGTGTTTGTGCTAAATAACATTATAGATAGCAGTGTAATAAGCTAACCAAAAACTGAACCAAATAGCTACCATAACATGAAGCTATCCAAAACGGGGTGAATATATTATAAACATTTACACCACAGCTGATACTGACAACCATCTGTAATCTACATATTGTAAGGCATTAGCGTGACCCACACATTAGAAAATAGTGCTTTTGGTGACGTAGCTTCCTGTTTTTCGTATTGTTCCCACGAAAGTTCCTCGTCTGTTTGAAACAGCGTTTTAGATTATATTTTGTTTAGTTTTTTATAATTATATATTTTTCCCGTTTTTACTAAATAACAAACTAGTTTTTACGCTTTAACACTACTGGACTTTATCCGTTTTTTTGCGCTTTTTGAGAGAACGCGCCTATCATCTGACCAACAACAAGCGAATCCATCAGCAAATCAACTCCGGCACAAAGGTACGTTATTATGTCTACCATTCAGCTCGCTCAGTGTGTGGAGTGCAGGATGTTTAGACATTCTTCATCTGTCATTAGTGATAATTTTATTTGTGATAGGTGTGTGTTAGTTAGCACCCTGACGGAGAAGATATCAGCATTAGAGGAGCGCATCCAGACTTTAGAGAGGGTTAGAGAGCGCGAGAGCAGCGTTATTCCCGTAGCGGAAAGTCTGGGTGCCACAGGTGGAGATAATCAGCCCCCGACTCCAGCAGTAGAGCCCTCACAGCGGGGCGAGTGGGTGACGTGGGTGTCCATCCCACTCGGGAAGGTGCTGCTCTCATTTCTTGCAGTATAGCACATAGTCTCAGAAGAGGCCTAGTTAATCGGTGACAATCCAGATACCAGGCCAGGGAGCAGACAGACAGGCTAAACCAACCGTCTGCTAGCTGCAGAGAGTCGTCACTCAGGGTCCATCATATTGAGACTGTGTCTGTTCCCGGAGCTAAACACAAATTTAGAAAGACTCAGTCTGTTTTAGTAATTTAATTAACATAGATACTGCAAACTCAGATCACACTGAATGTGCAGTCGGCACCTCTGATCTGAAGCTAGGACTGTTAAATATTAGAACTCTCGCATCTAAAGCAGTTATTGTTAATGAAATTATCACAGATCAGGAGTTTGATATATTATGTTTAACAGAAACCTGGATTAAACAGGACGAGTATGTAGCTCTAAATGAAGCTAGTCCTCCTTGATACAGCTACATACACCAGCCTCGTTATAGCTTAGATAATGTAGCTCCAGTTAAAAGGAAAATGATTAGAGATAAGAAACTCGCTCCTTGGTATAATGACCACACACGTGCTTTAAAACAAACCGCTCGAAAATTTGAACGTAAATGGCGCCAAACTAAATTGTTAGTATTCAAAATAGCTTGGAAGGAGAGTATCCTGAACTATAAATAAGCTCTCAGTGATGCTAGATCAACGTATCTCTCCACTCTTATAGAAAATAACAAAAACAACCCGAGATTTTTATTTAATACCGTAGCTAAATTAACTAAAAACAAGACCACTGCAGAAATCTCCACAACAACATCATGCAGTAGTGAGGATTTCATGAACTTTTTCAATAACAAAATCATAAATATTAGGCAAAAAATTCAGGTTTTGAAACCAGACAATTTAAATAATACAGATGAACTAACCACATCACATCAGAACTTAGAATACTTTACTCCCCTTGAAGCGAGGGAACTAATTTCACTCATCTCTTCTTCAAAATCGTCAACCTGTATATTAGATCCTATACCGACACATTTTCTCAAACAGATAGTACCAGCAATAATAGATCCCCTGTTGAAAGTAATTAACTGTTCACTCAGTAGTGGGTATGTCCCCAAATCCTTTAAATTAGCCGTTATTAAACCACTAATCAAGAAACCTGACCTTGACCCCAGTCAGCTTTCTAATTACAGGCCGATATCAAACCTTCCCTTTATCTCCAAGATTCTGGAAAAGGTAGTATCACAGCAGCTATGTTCACATCTACACAGAAATAGCATAAATGAACTGTATCAGTCAGGATTTAGGCCTCATCACAGCACAGAGACAGCACTTGTTAAAGTAGTAAACGACCTCCTATTGACCTCTGATCAGGGTTGCGTCACTATACTTACTAGACCTCAGTGCAGCTTTTGACACCATTGATCATAGTATTCTCCTTAACAGATTAGAAAGGTAGTAGGAATTAAGGGAACTGCCCTCTTGTGGCTCAGATCCTATTTGACTGATCGTTATCAGTTTGTAGATTTAGATGGTGACCATTCCTCATGTTCTCAAGTGGAGTTTGGTGTTCCACAGGGTTCAGTTTTAGACCCACTGCTTTTTTTCCCTTTACATGCTTCCTCTGGGCAACATAATTCGTAAACATGGTATTAGTTTTCATTGTTATGCTGATGACACACAATTATATGTCTCAGCAAAACCAGATGAAAAAAACAGTTTGCTAAAATTGAGCAGTGTGTGCAGGACACACTGTACAGGATAGCTTTCTTTCACCTTAGAAATATTGCCAAGATTAGAAACATATTGTCACTAAATGATGCAGAAAAACTAGTTCATGCCTTTATCACCTCTAGGTTGGACTGTTGTAATGCCTTACTGTCTGGTTGTTCAACTAGGTGTATAAACAAGCTTCAGTTAGTACAGAATGCAGCAGCGAGAATCCTCACTAAAACCAGAAGATACGAGCACATCACCCCTATCTTATCTACACTGCATTGGCTCCCTGTGAAATTTCGCATCGATTTTAAGATACTACTTTTGACATTTAAAGCACTAAATGGTCTCGCGCCACAGTATTTGAGTGAACTGCTAGTGTCTTACGATCCGCCATGCCTACTTCGATCAAAGAATGCAGGCTGCCTGTTAGTACCACGTATTATTAAAACCACAGCAGGGGGCAGATCTTTTTCTTACAAAGCCCCAAAGTTATGGAATAGTCTTCCTATTAATGTTCGGGACTCAGACACAGTCTCAGTGTTTAAGTCTAGGCTAAAAACCTATTTATTTAGCCAAGCATTTTTGTAAATAGATTAACCTTAGGTAAAGGAGCAGATCTGGGGGACTCATGGACGTAGAGTATTCTGGTGAACTGGTATGTTTAGATGCTGTCCTCCCCACTCTCACTGATCACTCAGGTTTGTTGACGTGAGGTGATTGGTTGCTTTACATCACAGGGAGCCCTCATGTCTGTGTTTCCTTCTGGCTCTCCCTTTTAGTTATGCTGTTATAGTTAGTCCTGCCGGAGTCCTTGCTTGCACTTTGCACTAAATATACATTCACCTTATACATGTTGACTGTGACCATACCCATCTGCCATCTCTCCTTATTTTCTGTTCTCTCCTCTTCTGCTCTCTCCTCTCTCAATCTCCCTCTCTCCTTTCCCTCTCTCTGTCTCTCTGTCGAGCTATACATGTCACTTCTGAGTTGCCAGTGATCCAGACCCCTCTGCCCTCTGGACCCGTCTAACCCGTCCTGGAGTCCTGCTTCTGGTTGGAGATCTCGTCGCATGGATGCCCCGTGTGGTCTGCCAGGATTCGTGTTGTGGCTGGGGATGGTTTCCATGAAGACTGTCCTGTCATCGATTGATGCTCTGGGGACCTGTGACTTCAGTTGTTCGATAGCTCAGGACTGGAATCTCCTACAGTCTACCTGAGCCTCCAGGAACAAACTGGACTCCTTTTAATTTTAATTTTAAACACATCTCCTCTTATACTGAACTTCCAGTACACATTATTATGCTGATCAATCCCTACTATCCGTTATCACCCAGATGAGGATGGGTTCCCTGTTGAGTCTGGTTTCTCTCAAGGTTTCTTCCTATTACCATCTCAGGGAGTTTTTCCTTGCCACCGTCGCCCTCAGCTTGCTCATCAGGGACAATCTTATCATTTTGATTCATACACATTGCATACAAACTTACTTCTTTTATTGTGTAAAGCTGCTTTGCGACAATGTCAATTGTTAAAAGCGCTATATAAATAAAATTGACTTAACTTGACTTGACTTAGCCAGCTTGTGAGCTAACCTGTTTGTGTTAAGCTACATAAAGGCAGTATGTTAGCATGATTTAGCAGTGTTATCTACATGCTAACCAAAGCATGTAAGTAACATTAAATGACAATGTTTCACATAAACTGGCAAAAGCTTGTGAGAAAATGAAAAATAAATTAATATTATTTTTATATTATCAGAATAAGGATTATATTAGATTAAAAAACTTACCCATGGTAACAGCTTGCTGTATTCTCCTCCTTTGTTCTCTGTAAATCTAAACTAGGTAAATCTAAACTCCTCCCACTGTCCAGAACATTCTGTAGAGCTTCAGAAACCTGTACAGTGCCTAACATCTTCCACACGTGGAGGAAAATTATCGAATCTACTGTGTTTGTGTGTGTGTGTGTGTGTTTGGGGGCATGGCCTTGTATGTACACACCTGGACAAAATTGTTGGTACCCTTCGGTCAATGAAAGAAAAACCCACAATGGTCACAGAAGTAACTTTAATCTGACAAAAGTAATAATAAATAAGAATTCTATGAATGTTAACCAATGAAAGTCAGACATTGCTTTTCAACCATGCTTCAACGGAATTATTTTTTAAAAAATGAACTCATGGAAACAGGCCTGGACAAAAATGATGGTACCCCTAACTTAATAGTTTGTTGCACAACCTTTTGAGGCAATCACTGCAATCAAACGATTCCTGTAACTGTCAATGAGACTTCTGCACCTCTCTGCAGGTATTTTGGCCCACTCCTCATGAGCAAGCTGCTCCAGTTGTTTCCGGTTTGAAGGGTGCCTTTTCCAGACAGCATGTTTCAGCTCCTTCCAAAGATGCTCAATAGGATTGAGGTCAGGGCTCATAGAAGGCCTTACTTGAGCTAAAGGCCACTTTAGAATAGTCCAATGTTTTCCTCTTAGCCATTCTTGGGTGTTTTTAGCTGTGTTTTGGGTCATTGTCCTGTTGCACGAACCATGACCTGCGACTGAGACCCAGCTTTCTGACACTGGCCAGCACATTTCTCTCTAGAATCCCTTGATAGTCTTGAGATTTCATTGTACCCTGCACAGATTCAAGACACCCTGTGCCAGATGCAGCAAAGCAGCCCAGAACATAACAGAGCCTCCTCCATGTTTCACAGTAGGGACAGTGTTCTTTTCTTGATATGCTTCATTTTTCCGTCTGTGAACATAGAGCTGATGTGCCTTGGCAAAAAGTTCCATTTTTGTCTCATCTGTCCATAGGACATTCTCCCAGAAGCTTTGTGGCTTGTCAACATGTAGTTTGGCATATTCCAGTCTGGCTTTTTTATGATTTGTTTTCAACAATGGTGTCCTCCCATGAAGTCCACTTTGGCTCAAACAACGACGGATGGTGCGATCTGTTCCTTGAGCATGAAGTTCACCTTGGATCTCTTTAGAAGTCTTTCTGGGCTCTTTTGTTACCATTCGGATTATCCGTCTCTTTGATTTGTCATCAATTTTCCTCCTGCGGCCACGTGCAGGGAGGTTGGCTACAGTCCCATGGATGTTAAATTTCTGAATAATATGTGCAACTGTAGTCACAGGAACATCTAGCTGCTTGGAAATGGTCTTATAGCCTTTACCTTTAACATGCCTGTCTATAATTTTCTTTCGAATCTCCTGAGACAACTCTTTCCTTCGCTTCCTCTGGTTCATGTTGAGTGTGGTACATACCATGTCACCAAACAACAAAGTGACTACCTGGAGCTCTATATATAGGCCCACTGACTGATTACAAGATTGTAGACACCTGTGATGCTAATTAGTGGACACACCTTGAATTAACATGTCCCTTTGGTCACATTATTTTCAGTATTTTCTAGGGGTACCATAATTTTTGTCCAGGCCTGTTCCATGAGTTTATTTTTTTAAATAGTTCTGTTGAAGCATGGTTGAAAAGCAATGTCTGACTTTCATTGGTTAACATTCAAATTTTTTTAATTATTACTTCTGTCAGATTAAAGTTATTTATGTAACCATTGTGAGTTTTTCTTTCATTGACCAAAGGGTACCAACAGTTTTGTCCATGTGTGTAGCTTACCCTGACTGTTTCCATATGAGCAGCGTGCGGGCGTGTCCTGTCTCAGGTCATTATCAGTGAATGAAGTGTGGCAGAAAGACTGTATCTCACCTTAGATTCATATAGATTACATAAACTGAAAACATTTATTTTTGATTAAGCTTGCTACATTTAAAAGTAGACACTTTAAGATTTTTATAGATATATATGTATAGATATATAGATGTATGGATATGTGTGTGTTCATTTTAGTGACGCATTTTAAAAAGATTTTTGGGGAGACTGAGACAGCAGAAAGCACTCCCTGTTTATTTTCTTTATTTTACAAAAGCACAATGTTTTATTGATATGTGAGTGTACATTAACAAATAAAGATATAAATCGATACATTACACGTATTTGTATGGTTAAAAATGATAGAACATTTAAAGTTATTTTGAAGTTTACCAAAAAAAAATAAAAAATGCATGTGGTCCCACCGCCAAAACAACTGACCCCATGGTGCTGGTATACTGGTAACACTGCTGGTATAATTGCTGGTCAAGCTGGTAACAGCTATGATGGTCTATGCTGTTTTTTTTTTTTAGTTTTAAGTGATTTCCATTGATTACTTTAAAAAAAAAAAGTGCATTTATATAAATGGTTTGTGTTGTGTTTTAGACAACCCACAGATATTTAATAAATGTAAAATAATGTATTTACATGTTTTTGGTAAATGGGTTACTTTTGTCTCTTGTATGTAAATCCATATAAAGATAACACTACACAGTCCATGTATTTACATCACACATTATTTTCAGTACTAGCTATTAAATAACAAGATAATGAGCTAAAATAGTAACCAATTTTTACTACCAAAACCTTGCTAGTGGCCTAGCATATAAATCATGCTGGCCTATGCTGGATTTTTCAGCAGGCATGCTGGTATTCCATCTAAACCAGCATCAGACCAGCACTAACCAGTATTAACCAGCATAGACCAGCATATAAATCATGCTGGTCTGTGCTGTTTTTTTCAGCAAGGGTATGCACCCAATACGTGGTTGGGGGTCCTTTAGCACAAATTACTATACTATATCATATTATATAGTAATAAAATAATACATAATCATATATCAAATTACTATACTTTATCTTTTGCTATATTTTCTACAATTCTATATCAGTTTGGCATAGCATGGAGGTGATCAGACTGTGGCACTGTTGAGGCATTACTGAAGACTAGGTTGCTTTGATTTGTATTGTTGGGTCTCTGTCTTTTTACTTCCTCTTGACAATATCCTAGATCCTCTATGGGGTTCAGGTCAGGCAAGTTGGCTGGCCAATCAAGCACAGAAATATCTTATTATTAAACCAGGTAGTGGAGTTTTGACATTGTGTCCAGGTGGTACATTCTGCTGGAAAAGGAAATCGTCACCTACATAAATCTTGTGAGCAGCTGTAACCATCTGCTCAAGGCTGCAGTCATCCCTATTGCTGGTGTATCTTTTCCTATAACACTTTTCCTTTCCAGTCAACTTTCTATAAATATGCTTTGAAACAATATTAACGGAATCACTTTTTAAGTTTCACAACAAACGGACACACACATAAACACAACGGAAACACTGTTTTAACGGAAAAAAGAAATCTCTCTGAGACTGGCGTGAGCGCATACTAAGGGAATCACTGTGGTAAAGTAAAAAAACAAAAACAAATGAACCAGCACCTTAACTTTGAAAAGAATCACGACAGAGCAGAGTTTCTGTGTGTTTGTGAAGCCGGGGAGGGGGTGAAAACACATATCATACTGTGTATGACTGTGTATGTGACGAATAAAATTTGAATTTGAATTTGAGTTTCTGTGTGTTTGCGAAGCTGTGGGGGCGGGGATGGGGGAGGTGAGAGAGTGACGCTTGGTGTCAAAATGAGAGTAGCATGCGTGATGCATGATACTCAGCGCTCGTAAACTGATACTTGCTCGGTTTCCGATTAAAAATTAATTAAAAATCTTTGCTCGGTTTGCGGAACACTCGTAAATCACGTTACTCGCAATCCGAGGTTCCACTGTATTTATACTGTATAAATAGTAATTTTTAGCTCAAAATTAATTATTCTAATATTTTGAGATGCTGGTGTTTTTTATTTTAATTAACTATAAGCTGTAGTCAGTGTATTTTAAATAAAAAAGACTTGAAATATTTCACTTTACGTGAATGAATCTAGAACGAGTTTCACTTTTTGAATATAATTAATAAAAACAGAACTTTTCCACAATATTCTAATTTAATTGGGATGTACTTCCATATGGAAATGGCCTATATTATCAGTCAATATGAATTAATTTCTGTTACAAAAATTTCACACATTGGAAGAATTGTCAGGAAAATCTAATGTGTGGGTTACTAAGTGAAACTGTTTGATCTATTTGCCATTATAAAACAAAAAAAAATTATTTTCCCTTGCACTCGGGACCTCCCCGCCTGGACACCGGGTGCTTATTTTCTGATAAAACTCGTATTTAAGAGATCTCAGCATGCACTTTGCTGCCAAATTATTGTTGTTAGGATTGATACAGCGGACACAATCGCAGGTAAGAGAGGTTTTAGGTTTTCTTTTAGGTTTATTATTTAGAGGTTTTTTTAGGTTCATTACTAGAAGAAATTGTAACCACAGGTCTTGCAGGGGGCAGATCCTCAACACTCCTCACAATCTTCATCAGCACTTTTCACCATCCAGTCATGTCCCTGTGCGCAGCCTGACAGAATAATTCAGGCAAGACATGGATGCAGCAGAACTTGCTTGGATTTGCCAGGGAGCCCGCCTTGGGGCACATCAGGAAGAGCTTCTTCTTACACTGTGGAAGCTCTCTGACATCACAACCCAGATACGACTACTTATGGTGACTACCACTCGTCACAAGGAGAGCTCAGAAGTGGAGCACCAAATTGTGGCATTCTCAAGGCGCTTCCTTTTCTCATTTTCATGACTTTGCTAGGGAGATAGACTGAGTGTTCAACTGCCCTTCCCTTGAAAGACAAGAAGGGAGTAAACTACTAAGACTGGCAAGGAGCTTGTTCAGCCTATGATTATGATTTTGCCATTGAGTTCCAGACCTTGTTTCTAAAAGCTGGAACGATTGTGTACTTTCGTGGAGAAAGTGAGCCAGTTATGTAGAGAAGATGAGCCAGTGGGGCTCAGATATTCTTGTAACTTGATATTTGCAATGCCTATCCTCTCGTCCATATTTGTAAGCATGACAAATGAAAGATCAATTTCTACACCCGAACAGGGTATTATGAGTACCTAGTGGTTCCATTCCATCAAGTCCTCCAAATGTCTGGACATATGATCAAGGCCTGTCCAGAAAAAAGGTGGCACCCTCTATTATGGCTGGAAAGCGTAACGGCTCGAACTGTGTTGGGCAATCACACTGAGGAGTTTTCTCACCCTTCGGTGTGGCTTAGGTGCCTGGTTACCATTCCATCCGAGGCGGTGCTCTGGAACTTCTGTGGGTTTCTTCATTGCAGGAGTTCTCCTGCAAGTCTCGTTGAGAGTTCTCGGAGAGTGGATGACGCCAGCAAAGGCAAGTTTGCTTCCTTCAGACCTCCATGATGAAGACTGACGAGGCGACGATGACGTGTAGAAGAACTTGTTTGGACGTGCTAGGACACTGAGTTTTGACTCTTCGTGTCAGTCCGTCCCACGGTTGATTGGTCCAATCGGATGTGGTTGTGGGGCTTAGCCACGCCTCATGTGGTCCCCCCTTTTGTGCATACATTAGGCCGGGTTTCGGCTATCACGTGGGGCCCGTCCGATTGGAGTTTTAATACCTTTTATGAAGTACGTTTTCCATGAACTTCTGTTAATGCTACCAATTTTCCGTGTACACCACTGTTCTTTGAATAAAATAAGCTTTCGATTGATATTGGACATGCCGTATCTTACACACTCATTTATACCTTTGTTTAATAAAAGGGGTTTGTAAATAAAACATAAAACATACTCAATATATGTACATAGCATTTTGCCCTACTGGCACACTTTACATTTTGCTTAAATAGTGTCTCTCCTGTATCCCTCTTTGTTCATTGAAAGGCATGTGGAGACATGGCATGGGACATCCTGTGTCCTGGGGTCAATGAGATGTCAGTGGCCTTTTGGGGGAAACTTTTTCCCCCACTCAGAGATGTAAAACTGCCTCCTTTGTTTATCAGATTGCCAGTTTACACTGTTCGAGGTCGCCTGCTTTTATGGCTCCAGATGCAGTAGACTTCCTTTCCCAAGCTTGGTTTGTCATGCGCCGGGTTATAACGGCAGGGAGAAAAGGAAGATCCAAGAGCAGAGACAAAATTTAACTTGCACTTACAGTTTTAGTGAGGAAGCAGAAAAGCTTCAGGTGACTTGGAGGGTGAAATCCTGTAGCCCAGACGTGCAATAAATCCAAACATACGTTTATTCCGAAAAAACACTGAACAGTTTTCCGTGTGCAACGCGGAAGTCAAAAAAGCCGGTAATCCAAACGTGCAGTAATTCCAAAACGCTCGGCAGTCTCGTGGTCAATGTGCACGCGATAATCAAATCCAAACAGGCAGTGAATCCAAAACGCTGGGCGATCTCGTGGTCGGAATACAACGCGGAAGTCAAAACCGGTAATCCAAACATGCAATAGATCCAAAACGCTAGGCAAGACGAGGTCGGGAACAAAACAGGGTCAAGAGCACAATAAGCAAATGGCAAAACAAAACGCGGGAATATTGGCATAGATGGCACAATAATCTGGCGAGGAGCAGCACTTTTCGAGTGACTAAAATAGCTGAAATGATGAGAGCAGATAGGCAGCAGGTGTGCTCAGCGCGGTGACTGAGGCGGTGAAAGGCGAGACACGGACTGGAGTAGGAACGGGAAAGAGTCAGGCTCGTCTATGGTGTAGACATGGTTTGACGGGTTGTGACAGTACCCCCTCCTCTATGGACGCCACCGGGCGTTCTAGACGGGGCCTCGGGGTGGAGCTTGTGAAATTCCCTTATCAAGGATGAGTCCAGGATAAATCTGGCAGGTACCCAACTTCTTTCTTCGGGGCCGTAACCCTCCCAGTCTACGAGATATTGCAGGCCTCTACCTCCGCGACGGGCTTTGAGAAGCTTGCGGACTGTAAAGGCTTCACCCCCATCGATGAGGCGAGGGGGTGGGGGAGGCCGGGGGGGAGGTGCCAGAGGACAAGCGACCAGCCGTCGGATTTGAGAGACATGGAATGTAGGGTTGATACGACGCATAGACAATGGTAGAGACAGTCTTACGGAACACGGGTTAATAACTCGGGCAATGGTGAATGGGCCGATATACCTAGGGGATAATTTCCGGGAAGTGGTCTTGATGGGTATGTCGCGAGTGGAGAGCATTACCTTCTGGCCAGCATGGTACCTGGGAGCTGCAGAACGATGGTGATTGGCTTTTCTTTGAAAGGTGCTCACTGCGCGCAGCAGCTGAGAGCGAGCACGCTGCCAGGTTCTTTTGCAGCGGCGGACAAAGGCTTGGGCTGCGGGAACAGCAGCTTCTTCTTCCTGAGCCGAGAACAACGGTGGCTGGTATCCAAGACAACAGTGGAAGGGGGACATGCCAGTGGAGGAGGTGGGGAGAGAGTTGTGGGCGTATTCCACCCAGGGTAACATTCTGCTCCATGAAGACGGGTCATGTGACGTAATACACCTAAGGTATTTCTCAAGTTCCTGATTAGCGCGTTCAGACTGTCCGTTACTTTGAGGGTGGAAACCAGAAGAAAGACTTGGCGTGGCACCTATAAGTTTACAAAAGGCTTTCCAGAACTGTGCAGAGAACTGAGGACCTCGATCAGACACTATGTCCACCGGGAGACCGTGAAGTCGGAAGACATGGAGAATTAAGAGCTCCGCTGTTTCCTTGGCTGATGGGAGTTTGGGTAGGGGAATAAAGTGTGCAGATTTGGAAAAACGATCGACCACTGTCAAGATGCAGGTATTTCCTTCTGAGGGGGGAAGTCCGGTGACAAAGTCGAGTGAGATGTGTGACCAAGGTCGGTGTGGGGTTGGAAGGGGCCTTAAAAGACCATCAGGGGGGCGGTTGGTGGTCTTGTTCCTGGTGCAATTGTCGCACGATGCTACGAATCTTCTTACATCGTCTTTGATGGTTGGCCACCAGAAGCGTTGATGTATGAGGGATAAGGTTCGAGTGGCCCCTGGATGACATGCAAGTCTGGAGCTGTGACCCCATTCTAGCACCAAGGAACGTGTAGAGGCAGGAACGAAGAGTCTATCCTGAGGGACATTGCTGGGACCAGGTTCTTGCTCGAGGGCTCGTAATACTTGGTTCTCCACCTCAAGACGAGCTGTGGCCACTAGACAGTGGTGTGGGAGGATAGTTTCCGGGGGGGCTGGGTCTGGGAAGGGGGAAAACTGGCGGGAAAGGGCGTCGGGCTTGACATTCTTAGACCCTGGGCGATAAGAGAGTGTAAAGTTGAATCTTGAAAAAAAAAGCGACCAACGAGCCTGGCGTGAATTAAGTCTTTTTGCTGACCTCAAGTATTCAAGATTCCTATGATCTGTCCAGACCAAAAAAGGGTGTTCCGCCCCCTCCAGCCAATGCCGCCATTCCTCCAGGGCAAGCTTAACGGCCAGCAATTCACGGTCTCCAACGCCGTAGTTGCGTTCAGTCGGAGAGAGGCGACGAGAGAAAAAGGAACAAGGGTGGAGTTTGTTGTCCTTGTGGGACCTTTGAGAGCCCCCACTCCAGTTTCTGATGCATCCACTTCCACCACAAATTGGAGGGAGGGGTCAGGGAACATGAGGATGGGGGCAGAAGTGAAGCGGCGTTTGAGATCCAAAAAGGCTCTGTCCGCCCGAAGGTTCCACTGAAAAGGAAGTTTTGTGGAGGTGAGAGTAGTGAGAGGTGCTGCTACCATGCTATAGTTCTTGATGAATGGCCGGTAAAAGTTGGCGAACCCCAGGAACCGTTGAAGATCCTGTCTCGATGAGGGCAATGGCCATTCCATGACTGCCTTGAGTTTGGATGGGTCCATTTGGATACCTGAAGGAGAGATTACGAACCCCAAAAAGGATGTGGAATCACGGTGAAATTCACATTTTTCCGCCTTGACATAAAGTTTGTTCTCTAAAAGTCTTTGGAGTACCTGACGAACGTGAAGTTTGTGCTCTCTAAGGGAACGAGAGAAGATAAGAATATCATCAAGGTAAACAAAAACAAACACATTCAGAAAGTCCCTTAAGATGTCATTTACTAGTGCTTGGAAGACAGCCGGCGCGTTGGTTAGTCCAAATGGAACCACGAGGTACTCATAGTGACCGGTTGGTGTGTTAAAGGCAGTCTTCCATTCGTCCCCCTCCCTAATCCTGACCAAGTGATAGGCATTTCTTAGATCCAGCTTTGTGAAAATTCGGGCATCTTGCAGGAGTTCGAAGGCGGATGTCATAAGGGGCAGGGGATAACGGTTCTTGACTGTAATTGCATTCAGTCCCCTATAATCTATACAGGGTCTGAGGGACTTATCCTTCTTCTCCACAAAAAAGAAACCGGCACCTGCCGGGGAGGAGGAGGGACGGATTATTCCAGCTGAAAGAGACTCCGAGATATACTGATCCATGGCTTCTCTCTCGGGGCGAGAGAGAGAGTAGAGTCGTCCCTTGGGTGGTGTTGCGCCTGGAACAAGATCGATCGCGCAGTCGTATGGCCGATGAGGAGGGAGCGAGGTCGCACGCGACTTGCTAAACACTAGTTTGAGGTCGTGGTATTCGGTCGGGACATCAGATAGGTTGGGGAACTCCTCCTTAGAAAGGGGGGTCAGGGTCTTAATAGGGGCGGTACGGAGACAAGAAGACAGACAGGATGTGCTCCAGTCCAAGACTGTTCTCCTGGCCCAGTCTATATGTGGGTTATGTTGGGCTAGCCAGGGGAGGCCCAAGACGATTGGTGCGTGAGAATCTTTGACAATAAAGAACGAGATTGTTTCGGAGTGGTTCCCAGAGAAACGAAGAATTACTGGAGCAGTTTGATGAGTTATTGGGGCTAGGTTGCTTCCATCAAGGGCTTGGACAGAAAATGGGCGACCCAAGGGTAGAAAGGGGATCTTAAGGGTGTTAACCATAGAAGAGCAGATCAGGTTTTGGTCAGCGCCGGAGTCTACGAGGGCATGAGTGGCATGGGCTTTACTATCATAAATGATGGACACAGGAAAGCAAGAACGGTGGTCTGGGAAATTCGCATGGCTTGGGCCCCCCTTTGTTCCCAGGATCAATGAGGGGCCTTGCCTTTTAGCGGACAGGTTCGTAGTAGATGACCGGACTGACCACAATAGAAGCAAGCCCCTTCGTCCCGTCGTCGTTGGCGTTCCTTTGGAGAGATTCGAGTACGATCCACCAACATGGGTTCAGCGGGGGGTTCAAAAGGACAAGGAGGGGTTGGTGGTTGAACTGACCTGGTGTCCAGGCTTCGCTCCTGTTGTCTGAGACGTTTGCAAGCGTCGATGCGTCCAGCAAGATCAATGAGATCCTGAAGGCTAGATGGTAGCTCCCGTGCAGATAGCTCATCCTTTATTGGGTCCGAAAGTCCATGAAGAAAAGCATCGAACAATGCCTGACCATCCCAGCCGCATGATGCTGCAAGGGTGCGAAACTCAATGGCGTAATCGAAAACGGAGCGGGATCCTTGACGGAGATTTAGGATCTGACCTGCTGCCTGGTGTCCAGTGGAAGAGCGATCGAAGACCTTCTTCATTTCACTGGTGAATGATCTGAAATTGGCGCAGCAGTCATCTTGTGCGTCCCATACTGCCGTCCCCCATTCTCTCGCCTTTCCAGACAAAAGGGTTATTATGTATGCCACCTTAGACCGTTCGGTAGGAAAAGACGAGGCTTGAAGTTCCAGAACGAGAGAACACTGAGATAAGAAGGAGCGGCAGGTGTTAGGGTCACCATCATAAGTAGGTGGAGCGGGAAGGCGTGGTTCATGGGGTGAAGGTGGAGTAGCAACGGGAGTAGGGACGACCGGAACTGGGGTCCGTGAGGATTGCATCTGCTGAATCTGGATCGTTAGGGAGGCGAGGGTGTCAGTGACGGTTCTGAGGGTTTCCGTAACCTGCTGAATATCTTGCTGATGAGTGCCAAGAAGAGCCCCCTGGTTTTCTAGTGCCGATCTCAGGTGGGCAAGCTCTGCTGGATCCATAGCTGGCCAGATTATACTGTCACGCGCCGGGTTATAACGGCAGGGAGAAAAGGAAGATCCAAGAGCAGAGACAAAATTTAACTTGCACTTACAGTTTTAGTGAGGAAGCAGAAAAGCTTCAGGTGACTTGGAGGGTGAAATCCTGTAGCCCAGACGTGCAATAAATCCAAACATACGTTTATTCCGAAAAAACACTGAACAGTTTTCCGTGTGCAACGCGGAAGTCAAAAAAGCCGGTAATCCAAACGTGCAGTAATTCCAAAACGCTCGGCAGTCTCGTGGTCAATGTGCACGCGATAATCAAATCCAAACAGGCAGTGAATCCAAAACGCTGGGCGATCTCGTGGTCGGAATACAACGCGGAAGTCAAAACCGGTAATCCAAACATGCAGTAGATCCAAAACGCTAGGCAAGACGAGGTCGGGAACAAAACAGGGTCAAGAGCACAATAAGCAAATGGCAAAACAAAACGCGGGAATATTGGCATAGATGGCACAATAATCTGGCGAGGAGCAGCACTTTTCGAGTGACTAAAATAGCTGAAATGATGAGAGCAGATAGGCAGCAGGTGTGCTCAGCGCGGTGACTGAGGCGGTGAAAGGCGAGACACGGACTGGAGTAGGAACGGGAAAGAGTCAGGCTCGTCTATGGTGTAGACATGGTTTGACGGGTTGTGACATGGTTAAGTTTCCCGCTTCTTCATGTTAGAGATGCTGCCTTGTCTAAAAGGGCAGATACGATTAGCGAGATGGCGCCATGGAGGCTGGGAGAGGGTTCTGGAATGTGACCGATTGTTTGCTCTCTTTGGGGCCTGCTCATCCCTACAGTGGTTTCTACATGTCCTATTTCCTTCTCGACAAGTAATCCCCCACCGACTCAGTTATTGTGTCATTGACTTGCTGCCTGGCACTACTCCACCCAAGGGCCTTCTCCACTCATTGGTAATGCAAGAAAGAGAGGCAATGAACAAATACAAATGTGATGACTCTCACCACAAGTGTTCCCCTTCCCTCCCCTTCCCCCAGGGTTATTTTTGTCCAGAAAAATCAGATGTCCATGCATTGATTATTAGGGATAATTGAGATAACGGTGAAGAACCGATACCTCCCCCTTATGTCCATGGTGTTTGAGCTCCTCCAAACATCTCAGATATTCTTGTAACTTGATATTTGAAATGCCTATCCTCTTGTCCATATCCGTGACAGTGACAAATGGAAGACCACCTTCTACACCCCAACAGGATATTATGAGGACCTAGTGGTTCCATTCCGTCAAGTTCTCCAGAGGTTCCAGAGCTGGGAAATTCAAGTTCCATACAAGATCTATAACATTCTTGGGATTTGTCATATCACCCTCTAGAATAGAGAAGGAAATGGCCAAATTACAGGTGGGAACCACCTGGCCAACCCCACAATGGGGTTTCTAGAGATTCCTGGGCTTTACAAACTTTTACTGCCACTTCATAAGGAACTACAACTACAGCCCCACTAACTTCCTCAATCTCTAACACTGAGGTTGGAGGCATCTTGTCACAACTATCTTCCCAGGAAAATAAATTGCACCCAGTTAACTCAATGCTCAGTCTTCTCCCAAATTCAAGTTTATTTCCAGCCAAAAGTAACTATGGCTTTGGCAACAGAGGACTCCTAGCAATCAAACTGGCTCTGAAAAAACAGAGGCACTTAAACAGAGAGAATGAATCGCCTGTTCTCCTGCCAACTTGCTTCTGCACAGACCCAGTATATCATCGAGCAACATTTCTGGTAGCCCACATTAAAGAAGGGCATTCTCAGCTTCTTGATGGCATGTGATATTTGCACAAGTTGCAAACACCACAACCAACCAATTGTTTATCTACCACAAATGGAAAAACCTGTATCATGACCATTGTGAAATGCTTCTTAAGGGCGGTGAACTTTGTTGCTCTCCCCAGATTCAATCCAATGGTCAAAATCTTTGCAATCTCTTAAAAATGCATGACATCTTGGGACCCCACTTTCTGGAACAAATTCATCCCTTGGGTTGAGTACACACAGAAATCGCATCGCTTGTCGTCCAGTGCTGTCTAAGGTACCAACCATTATTGTTCCTAACCTCAGAGGAGGAGACGGACGTCCCATCCACCCAGAAATTTGTCCACCACGTAACTATGTTCAGTCAAGGCTTATAAGAAGTAAGCCAAGGAGTCATGCTCGCCACCACGGACATTCTACTGAAAACCCTTTCCTGTAAACACTCACCTTGATTCATTGGGCCGTTTACCATTATTAAAAACATCGACCCATGCTCCGTTAGGCTCTTGTTCAGTTCCAGTGTGCACCCTGACAGTATATATACAGTGACAGGAAAAAGTATTTGGCCCTTTCTGATTTTTTTCTTTTTTTTCCATATTTGTCTCACTTAAATGATTTGGACATCAAAAAATTTTTAGATTACACAAAGGTAAAATTAATAAATAAAAATCCATTTTTAAAATTATGTTTTCATTTCAAGGAAAAAACTCCAAACATACCTGCCCTATATGAAAAAGTAACACACACCATCCCTGCTAAATCATGAATGTACTGTGATTTTTGGAAAAGCTCAGTTAAATTTCAATCGTTGTTTACTGGCAGTCCTGTTGAATCAAGAAATCACAAACCTTTCATGGTTTATTAAAGCTTTGTGCTTGTGTGATAGTCATGGAGAAATTTTTTTGATGAAATCTCTTGAAAAATTACACTGAAATTATACATATGGCTAACCGTACATGAGGAAAAATTTTTTGATTATAGGCAGGGAGATGCATTTAAAAAACCTTATTTCTTGTCTATGGGAAGTTGGTTTCTCCCCTGTCTGAAAAGGCTTGTTTTTTTTAAAATGGAGAAGGTGAAAGTAGGAGGGAGATCCATTAGAGAGTAGGAAGAAAACTGATAGGAAGAAACAGCAATATACAGGGTGGGCCATTTATATGGATACACCTTAATAAAATGGGAATGGTTGGTGATATTAACATTCTGTTTGTGACACATTAGTATATGTGAGGGGGCAAACTTTTCAAGATGGGTGGTGACCATGGTGGCCATTTGGAAGTCGGCCATCTTGGATCCAACTTTTGTTTTTTCAATAGGAAGAGGGTCATGTGACACATCAAACTTATTGGGAATTTCACAAGAAAAACAATGGTGTGCTTGGTTTTAACGTAACTTTATTCTTCCATGAGTTTCATGAGTGTATATATATATATATATATATATATATATATATATACAGTCAATCCTTGGTTTACGAGCATAATTCGTTTCAGAAGCGTGCTTGCAATCCAAAACACTCTTAAACCAAAGCATGCTTTCTCATAGGAAATAATACAAACTCAGATAATTTGTTCCACAAGCAAAAAATATTTATTATAAAATTATCCAATATATACAAAATATAGGGAAAAATTTTACCAAAGTAACCAGCACTTTTAAAATAAAAATGAAACAAAAATAAGCTGCACTTTTAATGTAAAAATCTAATAAATAAAATAAATAAAATACTGTAAATAAAACCAAGACTTTCACAATCACGATTTACTCATCACTGCTGTCTGTTGGCTCACCAGCCTCTTTCTCTTTTTGGGTAACTCTTACCAGGAACCTATCTAATGACACCTGCTTTTGCCTCTTTTTGAGAATCTCACGGAAATGGGACATTTGCATTGTCATTAAACAGATTGATTGTGCGCACTGCTACAGCCTTATTCGGGTGGTGATTTTCTACAAAATTTTGCACAGTTTTCCACATTTTACACACCTCCTTAATCTCACTGGAAATTAGAGATTCCACTGTCTTTTTCTCCTCCTCCTCTTCTGATGAGATCTCCTCCATAACCTCTTGTTGTTGCTCACGATGCAGATCCATCAGTTCATCGGTGGTCAGCTCCTGGCTATGTTCCTCCACTAGCTCTTCAATGTCGTCCTCATTCACCTCCAGTCCCATAGTCTTTCCTAAGGACACAATTTCATCTACAACTGCCGACTTTTGTTCATGAGCAAACCCCTCAGGGTCATGTCCAAGAATGCAATCAGGCCACAGATTTTTCCAAGTAGAATTAAGGGTTCTCTTGGTAACCCCATCCCAGGCTTTATCAATGATTTTGAGGCAATGCACGATGTGAAAATGATCTTTCCAAAACTCTCTGAGGGTAAGGTTTGTTCCTTCTGTCACTTCAAAGGATCGCTGAAACAAAGCTTTGGTGTAAAGTTTTTTAAAGTTTGAAATGACCTGCTGATCCATAGGCTGGAGTAGTGGAGTAGTGTTGGGAGGAAGGAACCTGACTTTAATGAACTCAAATTCCTTCAGTAAGTCATCCTCAAGACCTGGAGGATAAGCAGAAGAAGCAACTTTTCTACATCATCCAATAGACGTGGCCGCTGCTTTGATATCCGCGTGACTCCTTTTGCTGCATCTAGTTCGGCTATTTCTTTTTTTTTTGCTTTAATATTGTGCATATCGTTGACGTAGACTTTTTATAAAATCTTGCGAGGTCGGCCACTCACGTACCTTGCTCGCGCTTCTTAATGATTTCTTTTTTAACTACCAGTGTGATCATCTCCTTCTTTTTACCACCTTCCTTTTGCAACTTTTTCTTTGTGGGTGCCATTGTTGCAGTACACTAAAGTACTAAAGCGCAGTAAAGACAGAAAAATAAATAAAACACTTTAAAAGTAAATAAAAAAATGCTTTACGCGCTCACGCGGTCACAGCATACACGCGCTCGGATGTTTACAACTCGATTGCCCACAATCCGCAGCGTGAGAAAGTGAATAGCCATTGGTTCAGTTGTGATGACGTGCACTCGGCATCAAAACAGGAACCGCATGCGTGCATTTCTTGTTTTGCTGCCGAGTGCACGTAAAAACAAGAAAAACAAGACGCGCATGCATGCCACATGATTTTTAATGATATTTGGTGCTCGTAAACTAAAACTTGCTCGTTTTTCAAGTCAAAATTTATTAAAAATCTTTGCCCATCTTCCGAAACCCTCGTAAACCGCGTTACTCATAATCCGAGGTTCCACTGTATAT
The DNA here is from genome assembly GCA_030347435.1 of Clarias fuscus. NCBI lineage: Eukaryota > Metazoa > Chordata > Actinopteri > Siluriformes > Clariidae > Clarias > Clarias fuscus. The sequence goes on from CM059206.1 coordinate 27,719,583, forward strand.
AAATGTATTTTTTGTGTAGTTTGTATTTATTTTCTGTAGCAGTCATTAAAATATTTTATGACACTTGCTAATGTATGTGTATAAGATCCTCCAAAGGAACACTGAAATGTAGAATTAAAAAATCTAAACTTGTCTCTTCTGTAATAAAAAGAGAAGAAGTAGCTGTAGACCACAATGCAATTATGGTCTTTACCATCAGTGTTGCTTTTGTACAGAACTCAAGCCAAACAAGTTTGTCAGGCTGTGTATTAAAAGAAAAAGCAAGAAAGGAAGTGGCCATTCACATCTCTACAATGGTTGTATTTTAAAAAAACAGACAAAATGCTTTTTTTTTTTCTTAGTCCTGTGTACTGTTTGATTTTATTGTTCTACACCATGGATGAGTCATATTCACTTCCAACTAGTGTTTGATTTCATTATCATCATAGTAATTTTTGCCCTTAGAACAGTTTTGAGTAAGTAATATACCCACAAACCTGATGAGTCCAATTTTTAGCTTTGGTCAACGCCTGGTCTTCTTATGCTTAGATGGAGACCTGGAAAGGCTAAAAAGACACAGTGTTGCACCAAATGTGAAACCTGGAAGAGAATCAGTGATGATCTGGTGTGATTCAGCAAGGCTGGAACCGGGCAGATTTGTATTTTTTGAAGGAGCACTGTAAAAAATACAGTGATAAACAGTAAAATTGTGACAGGAAAAATCCGTAAACTATAAAATATTTAAAAACTGTAGATTTAATGTGAATTTCCCGTAAATAAATGAATCTATGAAAAACAGTAACTTGTATATTGTTTCTCAGAAAAAAATACTTAATACCGTAATGCACTATTGCAGTGTTTTTTAAATGGAAAACACTATGATTTTTACATTTATTTGTTGAAAAAAAAATGCAGGTTTTAATTGTTGAATGCAAGCATGATTGTGTTGGTAATGAACGTATGCTATAATATGACATTGTGATTTTTAAAAATATTTTCACATAATAATGAATTAAATAGCACTATTAAGAAATCAAAATCACTTTAGACTTCAAGTGTCATATTTAAGTAAAATTAAATCTTTACATGTCTTTATCAGTTCCCTTTTGTTTTTGTTTTTTTAAAACAGCATACTGTATTCTTCTTCTTTATACTTGAAACAATCTTTTTTATGATACCCAAAACATTTAAATAATAATCTCTTGCTTGTTCTATTAATTTATTTATACTTAAATAATACTATATCTCAATTTCTTATGGAAAATAGAACTGTATGATTTTAAAAGTATCTCATCCAAAATCGTTTCCCTCCTGAAGTCTGGAGGAGCGTCCTTTCACATCAAGGCGCCTGAATTCAAACGGGCCAATCAGCGAACTGCATCAATTAACGTCTTTGCAGCTGCGCTCACTTTGGACTACGGCATCACGGCATCATCGTTTTCACCAAGTTTTTTCTATGTTCTTGGATTTAATCTCAACCACAGCTCGTCTTCAGCTACTTCGGTAAGAAATTTATCTAAATTGGTTTATTTATGAACAGTGTTGTGTTGCAGACAGCGAAGGTGCAAAGTTTTGTTAGCTTTAGCTCAAGGTCTAGCACTAACGTTAGCCACCTCAGACTAAAAAACAGCCTTCTAACGCCAGTAGTGGATGTTTCAGAGATGTGTGGATTAATATAGGCCGTCTTATAAATGTACCTCCATTTTAAGGCTTTAGGTAAAGGCAGCCTGGATTTTCTAGCTTTTTATGATACCAGGCTAGAGCTGTAAGTTAGTTCACTTCACACCTGTGTTCTATGGAATATGTGTTCTTGCTGCATATGTGGAGAATCGGTTCAGTCCGTGAAAGCTTATGTTTTTCTTTGCTTTAAAGTCTCACTTCTACCGGCACCACACTAGTGCTGCAGCCGTCTCTCACGATACTTCCCTCATGGTATTGAATTGTACCGTTTCACTATAGCCCCACTTACACTGCAGGTCTCGATGCCCAGTTCTGATTTGTTGCCTATATCTGATTTTTCTGACCGTCTGTTTACACGTTCTTTCAACTATGACCCATATTCGATTCAAGTGTTTACGCTTGCCATACCGTCTGAAACATCGCGCATACTTAAAGGGAGGTTCTTGCACTACACACTTGCCAAGATGGACGAAGGTGAAATATGCTTGATGCTAGCTCTGCGATATTTGCAAAGTTCGCGAAACGTCACCATGCAGCCTGCGCATATGCTTCCTTTATTGTGTCCTCAACCATTCAGAGGAATATCTGGGTGCGAGCGAGATCTCAGGACTGGTAGGAGCATGTTGTGGTTGGTTTTAACGAGGAGCAATGGGTCCGAAATTTTCGGATGAGCAAGCCAACCTTTGATATGTTGTTTCAACGTTTGTCCACATTCCTCTCCTACGACAACACAACGTTGCGTCGGCCATCCCTTTGCAGATGCGTGTCGGGGTTGCTCTCTGGTGGCTTGCAACCGGTGTGGGCTACCGCACACTGGCGCATCTCTTTGGGATTTGCAGCGCATTGGTGTGCTTGATCATCAACGAATTCTGTCGAGCTATGCGAGACGAGCTGTGGTGCTCACCCAGCTTCCACAGCTGGGTGAGCTTCAGAACGTCATTAGAGGTTTCAAAACCCACTGGGGATTCCCTCAGTGCGCTGGGGCTATCGATGGAAGCCACATACCGGTCATCGCTCCATCTGAGGACCACACTGACTACTTTAAATCGAAAGGGATGGCATTCTGTGATTTTGCAAGCTGTTGGGGACCACAGATTTTGGTAAGGACAACATTTTGAAAATAATTACACACCATGGTGAAATATAGTCTCACTTGTTAACCAGCATCCAAACTTCCATTGCATACTTAGCATAGCCTATCCAGGTATATTATCTGTGCTAGGGATAGATTAGATTTAAATTCTGTCATCAAACCTGTATAAATTTCACAAAAAAGATATTTGGAAGAATTTTAGTAACTGATCAGATCTCGCACCCATTTACTACCATAGTCTTATGTTACAACCTTCTCATTCCAATAGTTTTACAAACATCAATGTTGGATGGCCTGGAAGTGTTCATGACTCCAGAGTTCTCAGGAATTCAGACATTTATGACAAGGCAGAAAGAGGAGTGCTTTTTCCCAACGTGAGTTACTTTTCCATATGTACAGTGACAGACTGATCAATCTAATGTTCTAACCATGTAAGACACAACAATTCAATGCTTTCAACACATTCACATTTCTGTTATTAAGGTTTAGAATCATGAGTCATATGCTAAACATACCATATTATAATTGGTGTTGATGCAAAATTGTGTACTGCAATATACCTAAAACATTAACCTGAATTGTAAATACTTATGTTCTGTACTTTTAATCTGTACATTAACTGCAGTTACACATTTTCTGATATTTCCACTCAGATCACAGATGATGTCCAAGCACACAGGTGCCCATCATGCTGCTGGGAGATCCGGCCTACCCACTTCGACCATGGCTCATGAAGGGTTACCCTGATACAGGAAATCTAACTGAAGACCAGCACTACTTCAACCAGAGGTTAAAGAGGGCTAGATGGCAGTGGAATGTGCATTTGGTCGATTAAAGGGTAGATGGAGATGTCTAGCCAAACGACTTGATGTTGACATTATTGTTACATGTTGCACTCTGCATAATATATGTGAGAAGCACAATGAAACATATGGTGAGGACCTCCCTGCAGCTGGCCCTCCTGAAGCAGCAGGTGATGATGGTGACCCAGTGGGTGCTGTGGACACTCAACCACAGAGTTCGGGAGGCACTGACCCAGCATTTTGCTACACAGCGCTGAACATGGCAATACGGCAAGATAATGTGTGAATACTGTACAAAATCAATGAAATATAGTATGAATACCTTTGAATTATTTATTATTTTTGAAACTTTTACACTGTGGCGGTTTACAATTCCACTCCAATTACCAAGTTGTCTTGTTCCAATAAAATCAAGACCACATTTATTCTTGCTGAACATGTATTTATTTCAACTGTATTCAATAACAGGTCACATGTTGAAAAATGAAAATGACAAGTGCATTCAGGTCACATGATATCAAAACAAAAATTCCTCTAAATAACCTGAGACGGCTCAAATGAACAGTGGATACACATTATGATGAAACACAAAAGTCCATCCTGAACCTTCAATTCCCTCAGTACTGATAAATACAAAATGGGATGCAAGTTTTGCCCATCTCTTTTCAAATATGAACAGTAGAGAAAACAAACGAAAGGGAGTTCTTAGCCTTGAACTGCTAGATTATTATTTCTAAACACTATCAATTGTGGGTGTAGGGCTGGGTGTTGAGGCTGAACACTGTTGGGGGCTTCCTGGCCTTGGCTGAGTAGAAAGGATGGACTGAGGGTGTTTGGGGCCCTGGTGATAGGTCGAAGGTTGGACATCATGGTGAGAGGAAGGGATGTGTCTCTGAGTAGAAGCATGACCTTCATACCAGGTATGAAAGCTGGTAGCTTCACTTTGGTGAGGTGTTACTGTTGTGCATGTTTGATCTGTGTGATAAGGTGCAGGGTGGGTATAATCTGGGTGGAAGGGAGGATGGCGAGTGTAATCTGGGTTGAAGTGATGAGCATTAGTATGATCTGGGTGGAAAGGTGGCGTATAGGTCTGATCTGAATGGAAGGGAGGAGGGCGTGTGTGATCTTGGTTGAAGTGATGAGCACTTCTATGATCTAGGTGGAAAGGTGAAGTGTGGGATTGATCTGGGTAGAAAGGAGGAGGATGTGTGTGTTCAAACCAAGGAGGACGGGAGTGATCTGGGAATGACCTTAGGACAGGAGGTCTGCTGGCGAGGAACTGAGTGAACATGTTCATAATGCGTAACTCGTGGTCCTGCTGGGCAGCCTGCATTTTGAGCTGAAGCTCTGTGTCATCCGTCTGGGTGAGAGTACTGCCAATCTTGTTTTTTCGTTTTCTCCGTGTTGTAGTAGAACCTGTAAAAAACAAAACAGAATTTCTGGTAACATTTTACAATAAGCTGCTAACACTTTAATAACAGTTAATTTATTCATGAACATGAACTAACAATGAACAATCCATTTGTTACAGTACTTACAGAGAAACCTCGGCTTGCGAGTAACGTGGTTTACGAGTGTTCCGCAAACCGAGCAAAGATTTTAAATATTTTTTTATTCGGAAATCGAGCAAGCATTAGTTTACGAGCGCCGAGTATCATGCTTCACACATGCCACTCTTATTTTGACACCGAGCGTCACTCTCTCACCTTCCCCCCCCTCCCCCCATGGCTTCGCAAACACACGGAAACTCTGCTCGTGCGCGCGCAATTTGACACTGACACACACACGCACAGAAGGTCTCTCCCCTTTTCACCTCCTCTTTGGCTTCACAAACACACAAACTCTGCTCTGTCGCGATTCTTTTCAAAGGTAAGGTGCTGGTTCATTTGTTTTGGGATTTTTTTTTTTTTTTTTACTTTACAGCAGTGATTCCCTTAATATGCGTTCACGCCAGGTCAGAGAGATTTCTTTTTTTTTCCTGTTAAAATGGTGTTTCCGTTGTGTGCGTGTCCGTTTGTTGTGAAACTTAAGTGATTCCTTTAGTATGCGCTCATGCCAGTCTCGCTTTTTTCCGTTAAAACGGTGTTTCCGCTGTGTTTATGCACTTGTTGTGAAACTTAAAAAGTGAGTCTGTTAATATACACTCATGCCAGTCTCAGAAAGATTTCTTTTTTCCTGTTAAAATGGTGTTTCCGTTGTGTGTGTGTGTGTGTTTGTTGTGAATCTTAAAAAGCGAGGTGGGGAGAGGGAGGAGGAGTGTTACTGTGTAAAACGAGGCGAGGGAAGGGGCTAATTCCACACACACACGGCACTTGCCCGCACCAACGGAAACACTTATCTGTCAGGAATTATTTGTACTTTTTTTAAAGGTAAAGTGCAGATTAATTTGTTTTATTTTCATTTTATAGATTGCATTAATTATTTTATGTATTTATTTTTTGGGGCTGTGGAATGAATAATTTGAGTTTTCATTATTTCTTATGGGAAATGATGATTTGGTTTACGAGTGTTTTGGAATACGAGCCCACTTCCGGAACGAATTATGCTCGTAATCCAAGGTTCCACTGTATTTATCTTTGTTAATGTTAATGAAAAAAAGTTGTTTATAAACCATTTGAGTCATTTGATTTTAATAAACTGTATTAATGCTGTAGAAGGCTTGTTCATGTTTAGTTTATGTTAAACAATACAGTTAAATAATGTTAACTAATAAACCGTATGGAAATTATTTATGAGAGCAACTACATTTTTACTTTTTCCATTTAAACACTAAAAACAATTATTTGTAAAGTGGACACACGGCGACTGGTGGACACTCTACCAGTTCCACCCTTCTGCTGGCGTGAACCAGCTGCTTCTTTGATGGATGAGGTACTGTAGGCCTATTGTCGCTTGAAGGGGTTGAGTCACTGAGTGAGGTCTCAGGAGAATCATGAGATGCATCATAAGGATCATCTGGATAAAAACAAATCCATTATTGATACATTAATATGACAATTACAATATCAGAGAATTGTGCTATTTAATAGGTCAGTTTTGGACATAAACAATGGCAATATATGAATAAAGCGAATTTTGGATGTATAATATGTGCAAAGCCTTTTCAACCGACATATTTTAGCCTAGCTTATAGGTACAGGATGGTTCACAAATCAGAAATGTTATCTTTTTAATATTATATAAATGTTTTGTATAGAGCTATGGAAAAAAGTGACCCATGTGTGGAATGTGAAAAAAGAATGTGGTGATTTAACGTTATTAAGCCTAAATAAGCATGTAAACAAATCATGTTTACATTATTTATATTTTGTTTTATTTGAGTTATTTAAGCTTTGCAAATGCTGCATGATCTGGCGTTATTTTAATGTGTTGTGATGACGTCATTTCCTTTAAATATACACCCTTACAACAATAGTTATATTTTAATTCAGGAGAAATATTATCAGCACTACAACCAATACATGCATTGTAAAAAAAAAAAAAACAGATTATTTTACAGTGGTCACTGTTTTCTGTATAGTGTAATGAACACATCACTTTTTCTCCTCTGGCGAGTAAACGACAACGTAGGCTAACAAACTTTAATGTGAGTAAAGTTTTTACCTGTAGTAATGTCGGTGTCCTCCCTATCCACAAGCTGTTCTTTGTGGGAACTGTCCAAAACATTTGTTGGTGTGACACTGGGCTTGTCCCCTAAAATGCTGTCCATTTGCTGATAGAACGGGAATGTAATTCGCCCATTACCACTTTTATTATTGTGATCTTTCTCCTCCTTGTACTTAGATTTAAGGGACTTAATTTTTCGCTGACACTGAAGCCAGGAGCGTTCAATCATTGCAGCCGAAATTTCCTCGAAAACAGATTTGTTTCCGCGCTTCCACCGGAGAATAACATTACGTCATTAAACCGCGAAGAAGTCACAGTTTTAATGATGTACAGTATGCAATGTCTCAGAAAATCCGATCTGTCTGTTTACACGACAATCACATTTACACACACGATTTATATCTGATTTATTTTCACATATGAAGGAGGCCTGAAACCGATCTCAAAATATCGGAATGCATGCGTTTTTTTCCTGTTTACAGGGGCACAGAAAATATCCGATATGTGTCACATATGAACAAAAAATCAGAATTGGGTCACATTTAACTGACAGTGTAAACGTAGCTTATGTGAACGCCAGTGTGAGGGAACCAAAGCTTTGATTGCTCACTTAAAGGAACACATTGATGAGGGACGACATGTGACTTGTCCAGTGAGAGGATGTCAAAGTGACTCCCATATGACTAGAAAACACAAATGTTTAGAAAATGTTATTTGGGGTTCAAGCAAAGATACTCGGTCAGAGAGTCCAACTACAAGTGCCACCATTCAGGAAGCTGCCAGTGTGTCTGGTACAGAAAATCCTTGTATGTATGGGCCTACAGTAATACAGTGACCTGTATCTCAGAAATGTATGCATGTTTTACATTAAACTACAGGGACAGCATCTTCTGCCAGCATCTACCGTTCAAACAATTGTTGAAGAAATACAAAATATACATGAATTGGGACAGATGTATACACTGAATAGACTAAGCTCACTTCTAAAAGATATGTCAGTTTCAGATGAGGATGTTATAAAAATCTGTGACACAGTAAAACAATCTGACTTGTTCTCTGCTTGTCACACAGGACCTATGAGAACTGCTTACTCAAGAGTTCAGTGCTTTAAAGGTGCGTTGAAGTATGTTGAACCAAAAAAGGTATTCCTGGGCAGAGACGAGAACAGAACTGAGAGATTTGCTTATTATGTTCCTGTGCTAAATACTTTGAAGAATATACTGGAATCTAGTTTTTGGCAAGGTCTCATATCAGTGGATCCTGATGTTTCAAGATTAGATGTTCTCAGTGACTGTTGTGATGGAGACGTGTCTGTGTCAAGTAGGGCTGCAACAACTAATCGATAAAATCAATAATTATCGATGATGATTTGTTGTCAACGAATGGCGTTATCGATTAGTTGGACTGCTGACGTTACTGAGGAGCGCGACCACAAGATGCACAAATACCTTTAGGGGCCGCTCGCGCAATGGAGGTTACAGAAGCGTCTGCAGGAAAAGCGCACGCCTATGGTGTTATATTCCTGCCACAATTCTGAGTGCGCGGTTTGACATTTTGAGAGCAACAAAGCACTCTATGCGCATGCAGTGTCTCCACTGCGCGCTCAACAGCTCGATTCTGCGCGAGCAATGACTTCCCTGCTCGCTCAACATGTTCTCCGCGCACACGCGACTTCTCGATTCTGTGCGCGCGACTCTGCCTTCAACTTTGTCCAGTGTTATAAAACTGTCACAATCACAGACTTCCACACACTACTTCTGATTGGCTGTTCCTTCTCTATCAGCTGGCAATATCTCCAATTATTTTTAAAATGCTGTATTTTGCATACTCAGATGCTGTTATTTATTTGTTTTTAGATAGAGACAAGTCAGCATAAGTTCATTCAAAAAAGAAATCCCCAATGCACTCCACAACAAGCAGCCACTATAACAGATGCCATCCGATATAATAAGAGTACAAAAATTGTTTTGCTTTTTTATTTATTTATTTATATTTTGGATATTTAGAGGAGTTTTACTGTTCAAAAACAAATTTTGTCTTTAATTTTAGGTTTAAAATGTCAAAATTAAAGTTCATTAAACTCTATATGTGGCTTTTGCATTTTTTTAAGTTTAGTTTTATACATAACTAATACCCTGATTTATGATTTTATATAGTTATAAGCAAAACATCAAATTAAAGAAGCATTTAGTTTGTATCCGATTAATCAAAAAAATAATCGCCCAACTAATCAATTATCAAAATAATCGTTAGTTGCAGCCCTAGTGTCAAGCACATTTTTTAAAGAAAATCCAAATTGTCTCAAGCTGGTTCTATACCAGGATGCATTTGAAGTAGTGAACCCACTTGGTTACGAAAAAAAAGAAGCACAAGGTTTTGGCTGTGTACTTCTCTCTACTCAACATTCCTACCCATGCCCGGTCGAATGCTGATCATATGCAGCTAGTTTTACTGTGTAGGGAGAAGGATTTTGGCCATGACATAGTTTTTTCAGAACTCCTGAATGATTTGAAAGTACTAGAGGAGAATGGCATAACCATGGCAGACAAAACTGTTGTGAAGGGAGCTCTCTACTGCATTGCTGGAGACAACCTGGGCTCTCATTGTATTGGGGGTTTTACAGAAAATTTCAGTTCATCTGTGTATTTATGCAGATATTGTCTGTTAACTCAAACTGAATTTCAGGGTGCTGATTCAGCAGTCTGTGGACCTCAGAGGACTCCAGAAACCTATAGATCTGCCACAGAACAGCTGGAAAGGGAAGACGTGTCAGAAGTACAGGGGATAAAGTTCAGGTCTGTGTTTAATTCTTTACAAAATTTTGATGTTTGCACACCTGGCATGCCCCCATGTCTCGGTCATGACATTTTGAGGGTGACCTCTCATATAATCTTGCTCTTTACCTCAATTATTTAATCTGCACAAATAAATGGTTCACTTACACTGTTATGAACAGGCGCATCAAGCAATTTAAATACAAAGGAACAGATACTTTATCCAAGCCTTCTGAGGTCAGTCCAAAAACATTTAAAAACTTGGTGGACAAGCTGTTCAGAATTGGAACTTCTTGAGACTTTTACCTCTCATAATTGGAGACAAAGTGCTGAACCCTCAAGATGATGTCTGGCAGTTAACGGTGCAGCTCAAGGACATCGTTGACTTAATTTGTGCTCAGCAAATTTCCAAGGCCCAGGTTACTTATCTGGATGCACTCATCCAAGAATATTTGGAAACCTGAAAGGCATTGTTTCCTAATACCAACATAAAACCTAAACACCATTACTTACGACATTATCCAGGGCTAATCCTAAAATTTGGCCCTCTCATCAGGCTTTGGACTATGCGCTTTGAGAGCAAACACAGTTACTTCAAAAGATGCACAAGGCATCTGAAAAATTTCAAAAACCTGTGCTTGACTCTTTCAGAGAGACATCAAATATAGGAAGGGCCAGTTTTTTGTCATGAAGTATGATGAGTCAGTGGAGTTTGGTGAACTTGTGCTGATTTTTGTTAAGGATGATTCAGCTCTTCATTTTCTCATGAGAGTTTATGATGCTGAATTTATTTCTTACTACCACATGTACTCAGTAAAAAAAAGACACTGGCAGATTAGAGTGCAGACTCATCAGTGAACTGATTGACTTGTGGCCATTATCATTTTATGTGAAATCGTTTACCAGATTATTCCACTGAAGCACAGCATCTTGTCAGACTGAATGCCTTAATTTCATTGGACCAGGGACCAAACAGATATGGCTGAATCACAGCTGCTAAACAACATAGGGGATGCGATAGCAGGAGTGCTTCCGGACCTTCCTGATCAACTTGTTAAGTCCGTTGAAGATACTTTGAAAACACTTGGTGCGGCAACCACAGATGATTTAAAGTACATCACAGAAAACGATTTGCTGCCAGTGTTAAAGCCCATACAAGCCCGAAGACTGGTTGCTGCCTGGACCCAAAATAGTGAGTACAGAACAATGTCACCACATCACCCACACTTGTTAACATGGTGTTAAGGTTAGAATATGAATTGTTACGAGTCTAATAATGATGTGATCATCATTATTTCCTGAATAAATAAATGTTATTATGCAATAGGAGGCTGTTTCAAAAATTTGAATTTTTAAAATGCAATCTGTTAGACAAATTGCTAGAAGGATTAGAATGTTTTTAGTTTTTACTATTTTGTGTAACCTTAATGTCTCCAAATGCATCTATACAGTGTGTAATTTAGCAAAACACAAAAAGCATTACTCGATGTTTAATACTTTCATATCTTTTTTTTAGTCTCCGGGACTTCAACACCAAAATCTGCACATTCATCTCCAGCGGTTGTCTTTCCCTCTGCACCCTCAATTTCTTCTTCACCAGCGTCATCCACCTCCACATCATCTTCAGAAGTCTGTACACCATTACTACCAAACTGCTTAGAGCGATTTGAAATACCGTTCCAGAACTTGGAAAGACAGAAAAGACCTAGTGCAAGACAACGAAGAGAAATGGTAAGGATCATGGTTTCTGAAATGATGAAGATTTGCAAGAATCCAACCAAACACAACATAACAGAGAAAGCAAAAAGGATGGTGGCCAGGTATCCGAAGTCTCTGCAAGATGTGGTTGATGGCGACGTTATTGGACCAGGATATCTTTCTCTGGTGAAGCAACTTCAGGCAAGAGTTGAAGAGTTGATGTCAAGTGACCTGACACACCAGAGATTATAAAGCGCAAAGCAGCATCAGATGATGACGATACAGACGAAATACCTGCCGAACAAAAAGCAAGTGTTCAAGACACCTATGGATGTATTAGCTGGGAGCCAAAGCATTTGCCACTCTCGGAGACTGTGGAGACTCAGCTTGAAAAAAAAGACGAAATGAAGATGTTTAAAAATAACTACAGTACAGATGTCGTGAAGGAACTAGTCAAGTGCACCTATTACACCCAGCGTAAAGACATCAACAAAGGGGCAAGCATCCAGAAACTATGCCAGGAATGGCCCTTTCTCTTCAATGTAGTTGGTATGCCAGCACATTTCCAAGAGCTGACTGGTGTGAATCTGATGAAAACCTTCCTTGCCAATGTAGACAAAAAAGGGGCACGTCTGTTAAAGTTCCTGAGACATGTTGATGCACAAAAAAGCAAACGAGTCCTGAAGGCTCTTCTCAAGCTTCAGACTGAAAGAGGTCAGTCCAGTGGTTGCTCCCAAGAAGTCATTGAGATGCAGCTTCTTTTACTGGCTCATTTTGATGAGAAGGAAGAGCTTCTGTTCCACTGTGTTGAGATGACAAGCCTTGCAGAGGATGTTCAGATGGAGAAAGTGCCACCAACACCCTTCATTATTGTTTGTGGTAAGTAAATAGAGCAAAATTCAACTGTTTTTATCTGATGTAGCAGCAATGTTATTGTGCTCTTGTCTTGTTTAGTTTTGTTATACAAATTTTGGGAAATTATATAACATTTTATGTAGTCCAGAGGACTTCACTACATTCAGTCATTTATTCATTCTTGCACACATTCGCTAGCTTACGTACTGAAACACTGGCTAACACAACCTCAGAAGCTCAGCCAGTAAGATGATTCATCCTATGATGTATGTAACTATTGAACATGGATCCTGCCTTAATTGGTAATAGAAAAAACTAAATACATGACTTGATTAATTATTGTGCCAAATATAGCATCCAAAAAAAAACTTTACCAACTTATTTTATTATACATTGACATACTGTAGGTCAATATTTATCATTTTCAGTTTTAATTTAAAATTAGCACTTTTATTTAATTTTTCCTTTTATTTCCAATGTTATTGTTTAATAATTACTTTCCTTTTTATGTAATATTTTTATTTGGCACATTAATTATTTATCAAGCCATATTTTATTTGTTTACTACCAATATTGGCAGGGTCCATCCTCCAATTTGTTTCAGGTTTCTGCATTTTATATAAAAACTGACATTGAAGCCCCTGTTATGAAAAGTTTGAATTATAATTTTTTTAAAATCATTATTATTCTCAGGTCCCTCCTGCTTCGCTGCTGAGACATTCATGTTGAGCATCGACAAGAAGATTGTCAACGACCACATCACAACCTTCACCTCCGCCCTCTGCCTGATGTTTGGCAGTTATTTCTGCTTTAACATACACTACCCAGTGGAACTACGATCAACACTGGAGTGCCTCCAGCGGTAAAATATCTGTTTTTATGGACACTTTTTTTGGATTTATCAAACATATCAATTTCATATCTCAATTTCAAAATGATATCTCAGGTTGTTAATTTTCTCAATCTTCGTCTCACTCTTTCTTTTCCCCATAAAGTTGTTTCTTTTCCATAAATCCTGAGAGAGGCACCAATTTTGAATCCAAGAAGAAAAAAGTGTTCTCAGTCAATCCCAGAGTCCTCACTCTCATCTCAGACATTGCTGACCATGAGTGTATCTAGTATTACCCCTCTTGTTGTGGACAATGTGATAGAGATGTGTTACAGACTCTCTACGTAGATGTTTTTGTTGGTGAAACAATTGTTACACTTCTGAATGTCAGTGAAAAGTTTTTAACAATTTGGAGTTTTACTAAACAAGATTTGTTAAAGTACCTGTTAATTTTTTTTCCTTGTTAGTTCCAGGAGTTTCTTAGATTGTAATTGTGCATTCTAATGATGTACATCCAGCCACCTTTTTACATCACTAGGTAGCATTTTGAAAATCAAAAACTTCTGTAAAGTTCTCAAAAAAGTGTAACCTTTTTTTGTTTTCCTTTTTTTTCCCAATTACATGATGCAGTTTGAAGATGTACAGTTTCAGCTTTACTGCACGGTTCTGTGCATAAATCAAGTCAGTAATTTTTTCCCAGGAATTTCTTGAATTCAGATTTTATTGAAATAGAAAAATAGGTTGTTTTTTTCATAACTGCATTTGCATATTTTAAAATGAGGAACATTTAACTTGTTTTAACATTTTTATAGTTCAAACAGCACCAATAACAAAGATGTTTGCAAATTGTCTGCCACAGTTGATGTAAAATATAATGTATGCTCAAACCCAATTTTTTGTTTTGCACAATTTGAAGAGAACTCATTCAGACAGGCCTTGGTGATTTGAGTGAAATGTTTAATATTTAATGTTCACAACTTCATAGATGGTGAATGAAATACTTTATTTGAAATATAAGGTGGACATTTGAGTTGCATTTATAAATTTTAATGAATTAATGCATTGTGTATTAAGCTTACAGAATAGACCGATTTAAAAGAACTCCTTCTGAAAAGGGTAACTACTAAGCAGACTTAATACTTTACTTGGACTTAATTATTTGTATGCATGAAATGAGGTAGTAGTTGATCATTCATTGTGAAATAACCAGCAAAAGGTGATCATATTTCATATATTCAGGTAAAACCTTTGTTAGCACATAAATGTTTTCCATGTCATCTCTAAATTATTATTAATCATAATTATTAGAAAGGGGAAACTGCAAAGCACTTTTTTTAAAAATAAATTCTGGGACTTTTTACAGAATAAAATTGTATTTTATAATTTTTGATGGTTAATTTTACAAGGAATAGATGTTTTTTGTGGCACAAACTTAATTTTATAGGTTGTTTTCTTGTTCATTTTAAGGAAAAAGCAATGTTTTTCCTTAAGTTCAAACTTTCTTTTACAGTAAAACATTGACTCCAGCACCAGATTTGACCGTAAAAATGACCATGCCTGCCAACCGTAAAAGAAAAAAATGTTTTACCCGTCATTTTACGGTGGAATTCTGGCAACCCCAGCTGCCAGCGTTTTACCGTAGAATCAAAATTTTTTTTTCTTTCTTTTTTTACAGTGAGGAATGAATACATGAATCTGTGTACAAGGTTATAATGGAAACATAAAAAAAAAAAAAAAAAAAAAAAACTTTTGCTTCCTTCTTCTCTATGTTCCACAACTCTGAGAGTTATTTTTTCCCCAACAGGGCAATGCTCCATTTCCAGTATCACACAGGAAATCTCTGCAATGTGATCAAGAGGAAGATACAAGCTGCTTCATTTTTAAAAAAAAGTCTTTCAGGAATGTGAAAGACTGGTGGTTGCTTAGTTGAAATATTAGTATTAATATTAGCATTAGTACCACATTGAATAAACTGAATATGAACTTGTTTTCTTTGCATTATTGAAGATCTGCATACAGGTGAAAAAAAAGGATGTAAAGTGTATTAAATCATAGCATACCAAAGCATACTTAAGTGTGCTTGTAGCTAGACTAATAATTATTATACTTGAAATTTGCCCTTTGTGCTCAACTGTTTGTCATCAGTAAAAATGAGGCAGTTTTCTTTCATGGGTTTAACAAATTTACTTTAACTGCACATGGTTACAAAAATTTAATACTGCTATTGACGTCAGTTTCTTTAAATAAATAATATTCTCTAACTAAAAATATTTAGGGCCCAAGCACTATATGTAGGGTGCTCAGGACCCTCTTGTTTTCATTGAGAATTTGAGAGAAATGTTGTTAGTATTTTCTATAATAAAACACAGCTGTTCATTTAAGCAAAACATGCAACTATATATAGTAAATCCTGAGAAGCTGATCATTTTGCATTGGTCTCTTGTACAGCTTTTGAAAAATTAAAATGTGGAAGTGCCCTCCAAGCTGCTAGTTGATAGTCAGAGCAGGACACCAGGATGAAGGACTTTTACCCCAAACTTCTATACACAATATCTTTCCTTTTCTAAAATTATTCTCATTTGTGAACTTTAGTATATTATCTGTATCTTAAAATACTAATTGCTGTTAAAATTGACTAAACACATACATTCATACACTGATATATAGAATGCTTGTAATATTAAACAAGCTTAGACTTAATCCTGACAATAATCACCACAATATGATTTAAGGATTCAGCTTAAATCTGACCATGCACTTCATGCTTACAGTATAATCACTAGTGCACATGCAAAAGATAAATTAGTATAAGTAAAAAAAATAAAAAAAAAGAGAACATCAAAGTTTATTCAACATCAAAAATTATGTATACTTCAATTTGGCTTCAGAATAAAAAAAAATTCTATATTTTCTAATATATTTAATAAGTTTCACTGGCACAAATATTATATTTGCATAGTTGTTGCTGGAGATATGAAAGGATCTAATATTTGAATGACCTCCTAATCTAATTGATTAATCTAATTAATTCATTCATTCATTCTTTGCTTGAGTTTTTAAATTAGAAAGTGTGTGCTGACCGGTGAAAATACACATTAATGTTTAATATATTTGTTTTATATAGTCACTATATAGTAATTTTCCCCCTAAAACTGGTCTTTATTTTCACTACGAGAACACGACATTTTACTGGAAATTTCATCCATATGACTTGATGTGCATTTTAAATATGTGCATCAATCTTATTGGAAATAACGAAGCAAATGCTTTAGACATATTTTAGAAAGGTTATTTTAGAAACAATTGACAAACGATTATTATTAGTTGTAGTAGTAATATTAGATAGGAGCTAATATACATTTTTTTAAATTCCCATTCATCATCATCATCATCATCATCATAATAACCCATCATCCATCTAGGAATCTCTGTAGTCCAACTAGGGGCAGCAGAGGCCAATGGCGATTACCAGGATATTTATTCACATTTTACGACCATTTTTTAGGGCATCATCACTGTTACTCCTGCTTCTTATTGTACTGGTCTAGACCACAAAAATTTCCCAAACCCGGATGGACCTGCTTCCACCCACAAGTTATTCCTCAAAAACTGCATGTGTTTATATGGCTTCACAACACAGCCACATCACAAAGGCAATACTGCAGCAACTCTCCTTTCAAGTCTCCTGTCAGTAGGAATACCCTAGTGTAGTCACTTGCCTATTTATTTAAGCCGCATCAATATTTCATTTGCTTACGTGTTGCTGAAGATCACACAAGGGACCCTCTGCTGAATATGCAAGGGTCTAATAAATATTTCAAGCACTCGATTTCACTAGCACTAGCCTGCCAATTGCTCACAAGCTGATCTGTGCAAGAATTAAACATGTTTGCTTGCAGTATTTATTCTGTTAAAAAGCAGACAGGACATTGAATAGTTGTGAGATAGCAGCACCTGAAACAGGTTTTTACGCCCTGTCTTTGGAATGAAGGTGATAATATTAAGAACACACACACACACACAGAAACTATTCAGTGCTAATGTGCAGGGTCTTCTAACACCTCATCTCCTTATGAACATGTCCTGTACTGTATACGGTATGGGTTTAGAGTTAGTTCCTGCTTACACCAATATATAATACATATATCACTTTCTAACTCTACCCAAGCGAAAAAAATTCCAAGTATATTAAATCCTAGCATGCCAAAGCATACTTAAGTGTACAGTACTTGCAGCCAGACTAATGACTAGCATACTTGAAGTTTGCTATTTTGGAACAACTAATTTTGTACTAAGTGCATTTAAGTTGTAATAAAATTGTACAAATGCACAATTTTAAGTGTATAAAGTATACTTTTGTGTGCTAAAGTGGAACAACTTTAAGTGTACTTAGTACACTTAAAGTATATGGCTGTGTGTGTACTAACGTACATACTGTATCTGACAGTAATTAATACAATTAAAGTATATGTTTATTTATTTTAAGGATAAAGACAGACATTAGTATTAGAATATACAGGTACAATATTAGTTTAAACCTGGTGTGTTGATTCTAGCTGTTAAACAGCGACTCTGAAAACAGACCGAGAGATACAGAACATTATACCAGAAGTGAGGTACACAAGATTTTTGTAGCAACACGTTAGACAATACATTCTATAGTTTGTATGTATGTCACGGCACGCCAGGTCATGCCTATGTCTCCAGACAATCCATGCTCACCTGATCCTCCAATCCACACTCCACTCCACTCTTTCCCTTTTGCTTTCTGCACACCTGTTCTCTATCTCAGTTCAGCACCTCTGCCTATTTAAACTCATCATCAAGCAACCATTCTGGGCCGAATTATTGCGTGCTCATAGCCCAGTTTTCTCATGCCTCACGTCAAGTTATGTTCTCGCCTTCACATTGACAACTTCTTCCCCTTTTGCATGCTTCTTGCCTCACAGATTAAACCTGTTCACTACGCTGATTGAACTCCCGGCTTTGATCTTCCGCTTCACGACCAGGACTTTACCGCAGGATTTATTGCAACTCGGACTTCAGGTATGCGCTTCAGGAATTAGAGTGCTTCTCTTCAGCGCTTCTGTCTGCACCTGCCTTCACGCTGCATGTTGGATGCTGCACTCATCTTGTCACTCTGATCTCGTCACCACCTTCATTGAATACTCAAGCTTCTCTTTATCTCTAACCAGTGCTTTATGTACATTTAAACATAAGTTTTAATTAAACAAAACTTTCAGTTCAGTTGTTGTCTGCTTTTGGGTCCTCCATGCCTGCCCAACACGGCCCACCCGTCACAGAATAATTTGGCCATGACGGACCCAGCGGACAAACAGCGTTTCGTGTCAGGTATCCACACAAAGCCCTCGTCTTATATCCATGCTGAGGCAGAACTGCGTCAGGCCATCGCCCAAAGGGGAGTGTAGCTGGAAGCTAATCAGCAAAGTCTGCACCAAGTGAACCTGACACTCTCTGCTATTTCTGCTCAGTTGCAGCAGCTGCTTATGACCCTACCTCTAGCTGCGACACCCTCGGTTCGAAGTGAGCCTTGTCCCCCCAACCTTGAATCCCATGATCAGTTCCTGCCTGGAATACAAACTTGTCCGACACATTCTAGTGCCTCCGTTGAACTCGAGAAAGCCGACCCCCTCCAGATGATTCTGCCAACCCAAGACCAATCATGTCCTGTCCTGAAGTATGTGACACCAGAACCATGCCCTGTTATCTCCAATGACCTCGCTCAGGGCCCAGTCTGCTCCAAGAGCAGAGGCTTCCTCTATCCTGTACCATGTGCCCGATAAAGCCCCCCTTCCACGTGTCTCAGACCAAGCCTCTGTTCTTATGGCTACCGAAACCCCCCACCCACCCAACTCCTCCTCCCCAAGTTTTCAATGGCAGCAAAGCTTACATCATGCGCCGGCTTTGGAAGGCCCCACGACATTGGCCAGAACGCCACGTGGCGCTTGTAGGAGGGAGGGAACTGTCATGCACCACTCAGATGGGCCCAGTGCCAAGCTCCTGCCCAGACCCAGTGCCCGTGCCAAGCTTCTGCCTGAACCCAGTGCCCATGCCAAGCTCCTGCCCAGACCCAGTTCCTGTCCCAAGAATCAATTCCAACTTAGTGCCAGTGCCAAGCTCCTGCCCAGACCCAGTGCTAAGCTCCTGCCCGGACCCAGTGCCTGTGCCATGATCCAACACTATATTAAGCTCTGGTCTCATGTCAAGCTTAAGACCTATACCCATGTCAAGCCTCCCAACTCTCATGTTCAGCTTAAGAGCGAGTGCTCCACTCCATCTGTCCAAAGCCTTACTTCTGGTGGAATTGAAACAGCAGGGTGGAGTGGCTGCCCCGGACCTCCTGTTAGGCATATTAGGAACAGATCATAAAGGTGGGGGCTCTCTCAGCATCCTCCCTGGGTCACTGAGGGGGATGACATTTTTCCCAACACCACCCAGAGACATACTCTAGAACGCCAGGTGGCGTCCGTGTGTGTGTGTGAAATTTACCTTATACCGATGAAAATAAAATAATAGCGATAAAAACTAATGCATGCAATGCTGCAGCTTACAGCTGCGAATTCAAACTAAAAGTGAATGACTGGGGAGCCAAATAGAAAACAGACAGTCTGAATGTGCTGAATGTGCCCACCTCCAGTTGGTATTGCCCCTACTCTATTCTCTGGTTAGCTGGAATAGTGGCTGCTGCAGTTTGTGCATGTGTAGCTTTATGATAGTGAGCGCACAGAAGAGACAGAGTTCGAACACATTAAATCTTGAATGTACAAAAGTGAGTTTCAGCGTGCAAAAAAAGCGCTTGAGAGAGATTCAGCGTGCAAAAACAAATTGAATAAGTAAATTCAAATTTAAGTGAAAATATACTGAGAGCATATATTTATATATACAACCATGTCATGCTCTCAGCGCTTTCACGCTGATCAAAGACCACCTCCGCCTCCCAACATTTCCTTTCCCACACTGTCATGCTTCTCATCACGCGGCCATGTTTTTGCCCACGCTGTCATCTCTCGTCTCATGCCCCCCTCACCGCCCCGCCGACACACCGGTTTCTCATCTGGTGCTGATTTCTTCCGGCATATAAGGAAGCGCAGCACACTATCCCGCTGCCGGATTATTGTGTTTTGCTCCAATATTCTCGCGTTTTGTTTCATGGTTTTCACGTTACCGACTCCGCTTTGTTTTCTCGCTTTCCCGATTCTCGTCTCACGTTTTGGATTACCTTGCTCACGGATTTAACGGCATTGAACTCTTGCTTTCTCTCCTCGACTTCGGCTTTGCTTCACGTTTTGGCTAGACGCTCTTGCTGATGGATTTAACAGCTTCGAACTTTCACTTTCGCTCCTCGACTACGGCTCCTCTTCTCTTCTCTCCACAGCACACAGCTTCAGGTTACCCAGGCCACGCATCTCAATATCATCTCTGCTCCTCTGCATTCCATCTCTTCGCCCCTTCATCGCTCGTTTGTGGCTAGAATAATCCAGCCACACGTGATGCCCGCGATCCATGTTGTAACGACTTTGAAGCGTTCTCCAGGGAGATGAGCAGGGTTTTTGTTCGCTCTCATGTCGGCAGGGAGGCTGGGAGCAGGTTGTAAGACTTCGCTAAAGAACGCGCTCGGCTTATGATTACGCCATTGAATTTCAGACCCTCGCCTTCACCAGTGGAAGGAACGACAGGGCCCTAAGGTTTATCAGAGGAAGTCAAAGACGAACTTGTTTCTCAGGAACTACCTGCCGACCTGAACGGACTCATGGATCTCGCTGGTCGGGTCGATGCGCGCCTCCGCTCAAGACGGACCTCCAGGAGATCGCCTCTCGCTAGCAGACCTTCCCCCCCAGGACGGCTCACAGGCTCCTTCCTCCATGACAGAACGATCAGGAGTAGCCCATGCAGTTAGACAGGACACGAATTTCAGAGGAGGAGAGGCGTTGGCGTCGCCAGGAAAGAGCCTATTTCTACTGGGGAGACTCTGGACATTTTCTTAAGAACTACCCCGTTAAAAGGAGGCGCCCTCTAGTCAGGCTGGAAGCACTAGAGGGCGCTCCTTCAGGCAGACTCCCAGAACCATGTCCCCTACTCCCTGCTAAGTTAATCATCTGCGGCCAAGCTCCCCAGGTCCAGGCACTCATCGACTCCGGTTCTCTCACCTTACGTATTTCCGTATACGAACCAAATGCCTGTTGGTTATTGAGAGATCCCATGCTGCTGTATTTCTCGGTCTTCCCTGGTTAGCGCTTCATGGCCCACACGTTGACTGGACTAAGCACACTATCACGGTTCCGAGTCTTGTCTTCTCTCGGCGCTCCCTCTACCTTCCACTCCAGCCAAGCCTGACAATCACATCACAGGAGCATCGACATCACGTTCGTCAGGTGTTATAGAGACTGTTGGAGAACAACTTGTACGTCAAGGCAGAGAAATGTGAATTTCACACAACGTTGACCACCTTTCTAGGCTTCGTCATCTCCCCCTCGTGGCTAGAGATGGAACCGGCCAAGGCTTAGGTTGTCTCCACCTGGCCAACCCCAGCCTCGCGACGAGACCTCCAACGATTTCTGGGCTTCGCCAATTTCTACCACAGGTTCATTCGAGGGTACAGCTCCGTTGCCGCTCCTCTAACCTCTCTGACGTCCTCCAAGACGTGCTTCCATTGGAACGCGGAGGCGGAGAAAGCCTTCTCCGACCTCAAGAGAAGGTTCACCTCAGCCCCAATTTTGATCATCCCCGAACCATCCCGGCAGTTCGTGGGGGAAGTAGATGCGTCCAACTCCGGCGTTGGAGGGGTCTTGTCCCAGAGGTCGTCACAGGATAACAAACTGCACCCTTGCTCATTTTTTCCCCGTCGCCTGTCCCCGGCCGAAAGGAACTACGACATGGGCGATCGGGAACTACTAGCCATCAAGTTAGCGCTAGAAGAAGGGAGACACTGGCTGGAGGGGACTGAGCTCTCGTTTCTAGTATGGACCGATCACAGGAACCTTAAATACTTACACAGTGCCAAAAGACTTAATGCCTGTCAGGCCCGCTGATCCCTGTTCTTTTCTAGGTTCAACTTTATGCTGTCCTACCGGCCAGGCTCCAAGAACACCAAGCCTGACACTCTCTCACGTCAGTTAATTCTTCCCCATGACTCCATGCCATGCGACATGATCCTGCCTTCTCGCTGTCCAGTAGCAGCTGTGGAATTGGACATTGAAGCTAAAGTTAAGCAGACATTGACCCAGGAGCCTGGCCCCAGCAACGTTCCCCCTGATCGTCTTTTTGTTCCCCTCAGTCTACTGTACGCTCACAGGTTCTTGAGTGGGGCCATGGATCCAGATTGGCCTGCCACCAAGGCTCAGCCCGAATGCGCTTTATCATTCAGCAGCACTTGTGGCCCACGTGGAGAGGGATGTTTCCAGCTTCGTGGCAGCCTGCGACGTCTGCACTCACTGTAAACATGACAACCGTCCCCCGGCTGGTCTCCTCAGACCCTTACTCATACCACACCGCCCCTGGTCTCACATTTCACTGGACTTTGTAACTGGTCTACCTTCATCAGATGGGAACACATGTATTATGATCATTGTTGACTGTTTTTCCAAGTCTGTCCACCTGGTTCCGCTTCACAGATTTCTGCCAAGGAGACAGCGGAACAGCTGATCCTCCACGTTTTTCATCTTCATGGTCTTCATACGGACATAGTTTCAGATCGAGGCCCTCAATTCACGTCACGCTTCTGGAAGGCTTTTTGCAAACTCATCGGTGCCACTCCTAGCCTGTCTTCCGGCTTTCACCCCCAATCCAACGGCCTAACGGAGTGAAAGAATCAAGCAATGGAAGTCGCTCTACGGTGCATGACCACGGACGATGCTACCACCTGGAGTAAGTTCCTCCCGTGGGTCGAATATACTCGCAACTCTCTGCCGTCTGCCTCCACGGGGCTCTCCCCATTCCAGTGCTGTCTAGGCTACCAGCCACCACTATTTCCAACTCAAGAGGAGGTAGAGGTCCCCTCGGTCCAACATTTCGTCCGCCGATGCAAACAGACATGGCTACGAGCCAGACGAAGCCTGCTGCAAGCATCCAGGTTGTACAAGCGACAGACGGACCCAGGTACCACGTGGGGGAGTGGGTCATGCTCGCTACTAAGGACATCCCGTTAAGAACCCTCTCACGTAAACCCTCACCTCGCTTCATCGGCCCCTTCACTATAACCAGAATAGTAAACCCGTGCGCTGTCTGACTTCTACTCCCCTCTTCTATGTGACCCGTTCATCCCACCTTCCACGTGTCTCAGCTTCGACGCATTGTAAAGTGCCCCTCTCACTGCCCCGCCGACACACCAGTTTCTCATCTGGTGCTGATTACTTCCAGCATATAAGGAAGCGCAGCACGCTATCTCCCTGCCGGATTATTGTGTGTTTTTGCTCCAATATTCTCACGTTTTGTTTCATGGTTTTCACGTTACCGACTCCGCTTTGTTTTCTCATTTTCCCGATTCTTGTCTCACGTTTTGGATTAGTTGCCTCACTCACGGATTTAACGGTTTTGAACTCTCGTTTTTGTTCCTTGACTACAACTTCACTTCACGTTTCGGCTCAACGCTCTTGCGGACGGATCTAACGGCTTCGAACTTTCACTTTATGCAATAATCACCTTTGAACAGTTAATGTTGAGATGTGTCTGCTACTCATGATCTATAAAGCCTTCATAATGGCTTTAATTCAAGGTACTGTTAATTGGTGATTTTTGAGGCTGGTATCTCTAAATTAACTTCTTCTCTAAAGCAGAGATAAGGTCTTGCCTCCCTGGTATGGTCTTCACGAGAGCCAGTTTAATTATGGTGCTTGATGGGTTTTGCAAATGCACTTGACAATACTATTCTTTCAAGATCTATTCCAGAAAGGCTGACCTCCGTGTCTTAAAATAACAACTGACTGCTGCTGTTGTTGGTACATAATTACCTAATTCCATATGCTTTATTTTACAGTATTGAAATCTCCAGTATTGTTGTAAAATATAGAAAATGAATCGCTAAACAAAAACAAAGAAATTTGCAAGTGATCCCAAACTTTTAAGCGGTTGTGTACATATACAAAGTACACATAATGTACATGTATACATGTATGTGACAATGGTTGGATGATGAATCAAAGCTGTAAAGCCTGCCTGCTCTGCAGCTCTGCGGCTTTGTTAATTACAGCTTCTATTTATGTACGTCTGACCATTCTGATTGGACATCCAAAAGTATCTTCCTAATTCTATGTGTGCATAATGAAGAGACATGATTTAAGTTAAGAAATTAAAAATTTGCCTGGGTCAATTGTACCATTCCCACCTAAAAACTGAAAGATAAGCAGAATCCACGCACACCAGATTTGGATCCAAAACCCCAAGTAGGGTACGTGAAATGCTTATTATGGCCAACATTCAGCTTGTTCAGTGTGGAGTGTAAACTAAAGGATATTTAGTCATTCTTCTTCCATAATCAGTAATAACTTTTTCTGTGATAGGTGTGTACTAGTTAGCACTCTGATAGAGAATATTGTAGCAATAGAGACCACATCCAGACTTCAGAGAGGGTAGGTGACTGAGACCAGCATTAAGTCTAGGTCTCTTAGGAGGAGTTAGCAATCCCCCAACTCTGGCATTGGAGCCCTCACAACGAGCCAAGATGGCTTTGTGGCATACTAGCTCAGCCAAACAAATGCTAAGGCTTGCCCACTGGATCACACCTCTTCTGTGCTTCACATATCCAACAGGTTCACTCTCCAGGTAGAAAAAACTCAGGTTATATGAGACTCTATTCTAAGGCACATAAAATTAGCTAGGCCTTTATGAGTACCAGTGGCATTATTTCGGTGAAACCCTGGAGCACCTAAGAACCAGGGCACCCAACATACCAGATTTTTTAAGGGTCTTATGCCAGCATAAAGTAGCTAAGCATGGTGTGGTATGGTATGATAAGAGTAACTTTGTAGAGATGTTTAAATTAGTGAAGGTAACATCAGATAAAGTAATGTGCTTTGGCCCCATCCCAGTGTGACATGGCAACAAAGCTTATGGCAGCTTATGGTCCCTAAACCATTGGATGTCCAGGTGGGACCCAGAAAACAAAGTGGGCGGTGAAGTTTGGTGTTTTATAGGGTTCTGTTCTAGGGCCCACTACTATTTTTTTTCTCTACATGATTTCTCTGGGTAATATAATTAAAATCAAATCAAATCAAATTCCGCAGATTCATAAGCATACACACATGGACAAAATTGTTGGTACCCTTCGGTCAATGAAAGAAAAACTCACAATGGTCACAGAATAAATAAGAATTCTATGAATGTTAACCAATGAAAGTCAGACATTGCTTTTCAACCATGCTTCAACGGGATTATAAAAATAAAAAATGGACTCATGGAACAGGCCTGGACAAAAATGATGGTAGCCCTAACTTAATAGTTTGTTGCACAACCTTTTGAGGCAATCACTGCAATCAAACGATTCCTGTAACTGTCAGTGAGACTTCTGCACCTCTCTGCAGGTATTTTGGCCCACTCCTCATGAGCAAGCTGCTCCAGTTGTTTCCGGTTTGAAGGGTGCCTTTTCCAGACAGCATGTTTCAGCTCCTTCCAAAGATGCTCAATAGGATTGAGGTCAGGGCTCATAGAAGGCCACTTTAGAATAGTCCAATGTTTTCCTCTTAGCCATTCTTGGGTGTTTTTAGCTGTGTGTTTTGGGTCATTGTCCTGTTGCAAGACCAATGACCTGCGACTGAGACCCAGCTTTCTGACACTGGCCAGCACATTTCTCTCTAGAATCCCTTGATAGTCTTGAGATTTCATTGTACCCTGCACAGATTCAAGACACCCTGTGCCAGATGTAGCAAAGCAGCCTCAGAACATAACAGAGCCTCCTCCATGTTTCACAGTAGGGACAGTGTTCTTTTCTTCATATGCTTCATTTTTCCATCTGTGAACATAGAGCTGATGTGCCTTGGCAAAAAGTTCCATTTTTGTCTCATCTGTCCATAGGACATTCTCCCAGAAGCTTTGTGGCTTGTCAACATGTAGTTTGGCATATTCCAGTCTGGCTTTTTTATGATTTGTTTTTAAACAATGGTGTCCTCCTTGATCGTCTCCCATGTAGTCCACTTTGGCTCAAACAACGGCGGAATGTGCGATCTGACACTGATGTTTCTTGAGCATGAAGTTCACCTTGGATCTCTTTAGAAGTCTTTCTGGGCTCCTTTGTTACCATTCGGATTATCCGTCTCTTTGATTTGTCATCAATTTTCCTCCTGCAGCCACGTCCAGGGAGGTTGGCTACAGTCCCATGGATCTTAAATTTCTGAATAAAATGTGCAACTGTAGTCACAGGAACATCTAGCTGCTTGGAAATGGTCTTATAGCCTTTACCTTTAACATGCTTGTCTATAATTTTCTTTCGAATCTCCTGAGACAACTCTTTCCTTTGCTTCCTCTGGTCCATGTTGAGTGTGGTACATACCATGTCACCAAACAACACAGTGACTACCTGGAGCCCTATATGTAGGCCCACTGACTGATTACAAGATTGTAGACACCTGTGATGCTAATTAGTGGACACACCTTGAATTAACATGTCCCTTTGGTCACATTATTTTATAGGGGTACCATCATTTTTGTCCAGGCCTGTTCCATGAGTTTATTTTTTTAAATAATTCTGTTGAAGCATGGTTGAAACGCAGTGTCTGACTTTCATTGGTTAACATTCATAGAATTTTTAAAAAATTATTACTTTTTGTCAGATTAAAGTTATTTATGTGACCATTGTGAGTTTTTCTTTCATTGACCGAAGGGTACCAACAATTTTGTCCACGTGTGTAAGTATTAATTTCCACTGTTATGCTGATGACACACACTGTTATACAGTGGAACATCGGATTGCGAGTAACACAGGTTGCGAGTGTTCCACAAGATGAGCAAAGATTTTTAATACATTTTTATTTGGGGAAAAATGAGCAAGTCTTTTTACGAGTACCGAGTATCATGTGCTTCTTGTTTTGATGCCGAGCGTCATGTGATCACAACTGAGCCAATTCTTTTCTCTCTCTTGCGCTGCAGAATTGTGAGTAATCGTCTCCCCTGCTTGGTCTTAATGGGCGTCTCTCACTGGTATAATCAACATCCGTGCATGCGCACACTGTTTACCACGTGTATGCATGTAAAATATATATTTTTATATGCGTGTGTGTGTGTAAAACTCAAATAAGAGAGGAGTAAAGGTTACTGTGTAAGACGAGAAGGTGGAGGGTCTCATTTCTCCTCTCCTCTTACTTTAGCTTCACACATACACAGCTCCTGCGCGCACAAATGGAAACACTCAGCTGTCAGGAGTTATTTTTCCTTATTTATTTTAAGATAAAGTGCTGGTTAATTTGTTTTATTTTTACTTTAGATTTTGTATTAATTATTTTTATGTATTTATTTTTGGGGGCTGTGGAATGAATAATCTGAGTTTGTGTTGTGAGTTTGAGTTGTGTTGAATATTTTTTTTCCATTATTTCTTATGGAATAATTCGATTTGGTTTATGGGGGTTTTATATACAAGTCTGCTTCGGGAATTAATTATGTGCGTAATCCAAGGTTCCACTCCATGTGTCAGCAAGGCCGGATGAGCGACACCAGCTTAATAAATATCAGGAATTTGTGAAGGAAATTAGACACTGGATGCTTATTAATTACCTTCTTTTTCATTCTGACAAGACAGAAGTAGTCATACTAGGTTCACATGCAGCCATAATTAAGCTTTCTGTTCACACAATAGTTCTTGGTGGCCTTTCTGTTTCATTAAGTGTAGTAGTAAAAAACCTTGATGTAATTATTGATTCCTGTCTTTCATTTGAAGCTCTGTAGGTAATATTACGAGGATAGCTTTTTTTCATTTCAGAAATATTGCGAGGATAAAAAAATATGTTGTCACAAGATGATGCAAAAAAAAAAAAAAAAAAAAGCTTTTGTTACCTCTAGGGTTGGATTATTATTGTTAGGTTGTTCTACAGTGCAGAATGCAGGGTCCCTAGAACTAGAAGATATGAGCATGTACCCCCATCTTATCCACACTGGATTGCCTCCTAGTGAAATTTCATATTATCAATTTAAAAATATGTCTTCCTTTTTTATTTTCTTTTGGCTGCTCCTATAAAGTGCTAAATGGTGAGTCAACTGTTGATGTTTTATTACTTGTCTACTTCAATCAGTGGTTTTCAGGCCATTGGTAATTTGCATTATGAAATAGGGGGCAAAGGTTTTGCTTACAAAGCCCACAGTTATGGAGTATCCTTCCAGTTAGCGTTCAGAGTGGTGGATTGATATGTTTGGATGGCTTTCCCCACTCTCATTGATCACTCAAGTGACTGGTTACCTTAATTCCCATGGAGCCCAATTGTCTTTGTTTCCCTCTGGCTAACCATATTAGTTATGCTGTCATAGATATTCTTTCCACAGTCCCTGCTTGCACTGTGCACAAAATATATATTAACCGTATACATTATGGGATTATTAGAATACCAAACAGTTTTTTTTTTCTCTTTCTCTCTCTCTCTCTCTCTTGGTGCTGAGTTGCCAGTGACTCTGACCCCTTCTGCCCTCCGGACCTATCTGACTCATCCTGGTGGAGTTCTGGGTTGTCTAGCTTACTGCTGCATATGTCCACGCATGGTCTGTGACTGAGGACAGTTCCATTTCATGACCATGAAATAATGGAGGCTAATGGAGGCAGTTTTTCTGTGATAGCTTGTGACTGCAATCACTAGTAAATAGTTTTGGACTGACATTTTCATGAACAGTTTTGTACCTGAATCTCCAATAATGAAACAGACTTTATATTAACTTAAACACCTTTCCCATTATAATTAACCTTCATCCTCATAGCACAAGGATATAACTTGGATCTGACACCAACCAAATGACAATGGATTCTCTGTTGAGTCCCTCTCAAGATTTCTTCCTTCCTCTTTTTTTAATTCTGTAAAGAAGCTCTGTGACAATGATATTATTAAAAGTGCTGTGCAAATAAAATAATAGCATAGACACTGGACATGAGTGATTTCATAATATGTGCAATAAAATATTTCTGTTGATTTCTTTTCATCTGTCAGTGTTGTATTGTGTTGAATATTTTTAAATGGCAACATGAATAAAGTAAGCTAAACAAAAAAGTAAAAATAAATCAGAAAAGATAAGGTTTTTCCGTTAGTGTTTGTGTGTGCACGCGCTGTGTGTGTGTGTGTGTGTGTGTGTGTGTGTGTGTGTGAGTGCGAGAATCTAAAGTAAGAAGATAGGAGGAATGACACACTCTCCCTCCTCTCGTCTAACACAATAACCCTTCCTCCTCTCTTATTTGAGAAGGGGGAGGACTACTGTGTGGGATGACCTTCACACACACAAACTAACAGAAATACTGTCTCATAGGGAAAATTAACAAGAAACATCTCTTACACTCGAGTGTGCGCAAACACTCACCGGACTCAATAAAAATAAAACAAATTAACCTGCACTTTACCTTTTAAAAGAATTGTGACAGAGTAGTGTTTCCGTTAGAGTGTGTGTGTGTTTGAAGGCGAGAAGAGGAGGAGTATCTGTGTGAAGGCGAGAGGAAGAAGGAAGGGGCACGCTGTCCAATGACGCGTACACAAAATAACGGAATAAGTGCAAGCTGAGAGAGAGGAAATAGATCTTTAACCTCTCTAATGAGACATGGTTTTGCTTTACATGCTTGTTATAATAAACAGTATATGTGCCCTGTACACACATACAAACACAAAATACAAGATGCTTTACACGCACACACATGGTCACAGTGTTATAGTAAACAGTACACGCACTCACGGATGCTGATTATACCAGTGAGAGACGCATACTAAGACTGAGCAGGGGAGACGATTACCCACAATTCCGCAGTGCAAGAGAGAGAAAGTTGTGATCACGTGACGCTCTGTGACAAAACAAGGAGCGCATGCTTGCTACATGATACTCGGTACTTGTAAACCAAGACTTGCTCGTTTTTCAAGCCAAGATTTATTAAACTTTTTTGCTCATCTTGTGGAACACTCGCAAACCGGGTCACTCGCAATCTGAGGCTCCACTGTAAAATAAAATCTTGCAACTGTACGGTTGCATGCTTTTGTCGCTGTAGAGGGAAGAAGATAAGAGGATGTCTGGAAAAGGCATCAATCATATCTTTAAATCTGTATCCTCAATAGTAGAATATGTCACATACTGTAATAAGTAAAAACAACAACTAACAAGTTAATATGGTCAAACTCTTAAGTTTAATAAGTGGGTTTTCAAAACTGCCTAGGTATGATTTTGTTATATTTGTGTTGTTTGGAAAACCTGGTTGTGACCGAATCCAAAACATTAGTCAGGAGTTACCAGCATGACTTAATAGTAAAGACTCGGTCACTGTATTCTTGAGAAAAACCTTGACTGTAACTGGGTCTAGCGTCATATGTCATTATATGTACTGTAAAATATTGTGAGTATGGAAGATATTGTGCTTGTCTGCCATGAATGTGTTGTTCCACAGATATGCAGATACTAATGGTGTGATTATGGAACTAATGTTTGATTTTTAAGTTTTTAAACATGTATTGTAGTAAGTATGCGAAGTCTATCTTGATGTATACTTTTCAATTAGTACTTTTTCCTCTTATAGCCTAAAATACTTTTATATAGAAATTATCATTATGTTTATCATCCTTATGTTAATTCCAAAACTGATATCCATGAAAATGGATTCCTTTTATCGTTATAACGTCTCTTCCCTACACACGAAATGGTTAATTCTGCTGTTGTCTCTTTTTGTTTGCTCAGCTTTAGATTTCTGTAAAATTGTTTTGAGACTGTTATGACTAAGGACTATACAACTAAAAATTAACTGTACCAAAAACTAATTAAATAGGCTTTCTGTAACTATAAGCCATTTTAGCCAGAGAGATGCTGCTGGCTGTTAAAAAAAGGATTTATAAAACCTAGAACTGATGCTGTTATTCAAATACCAGCCATCTACCATCTGCCCACTATGAATGCATACTATAAAACCATGGTCAAAGCCACGTTTACTGTTTTTCCTCACAACTTCAACTTTTTATGATGAAAAGTGCTAGTGGATATGAGTTCCCTTAATATTTTGCTCTAAAATCTGATTTAGAGGACGGATATAAAGTTTAGACCTAAACATGTTTATTTATTTACTTAATCACTTACTTTAACAGGGTAAAAACAGATTGGAATCACAGTATGCCCATCAATCCTTGTCATGTGCACATAGAACACAGTGAGTAGCTTCAAAAAGTAGATTCAAAATAAGCAGCAAACTATTTTTAGATGAAAACTTTTATTCCTTTCAAGCATTCACTTATTTGACAAAATCCAGTCTGACAAAAAAATAAAGATTATAACACTATTCAATTTATTGTTGTTTTTAAAGATAACAGTTGATGCTGTAATGTTTGATGAGATGGGTTAACAAACCGATTCAGAAAATGAAGGCCATTACTCTCTCGCTCTCTCTCTATAAGCAGTGGCGGCTGGTGCAAAATTTTTTTTTTTTTTTCGATTACACTTTTAATAATCACCCCTGCGCCCTGTATTGAGCTGCCGCCACTGTATATAAGGTTTCCAAACCTTCTTGATGCTCGTTTCTAAACATTCCTAATCAGCTCACTGCCATAAGCTCATAGACAATGAACTGGCTAGGTACGGAGGCTATATCATTAATATTCAATTGAAGAGAAGCTTCTTGTAAAATTTCAATTCCATTCAATTCAGTTGTATTTATACAGTGCTTTTTAAGAATGGCTATGTCACAAAACAGCTTTATAGAATAAAAAATATATGGAAATATGATACGTATGAAGAAATATGTTGTCCCTGTTGAGCAAACTGAGGGTGATGGTGGCAAAAAAGCTTACCTGAGCTGAGAGGAACCAGACACAACAGGAAATCCTCTCTCATTTGGATTATATCAGAGAGTACGGCCATTTTTATTTGCGGCCATATTGATTTGCAGCCATACTGTGTGTTAGACTTTGTCCACTTTATCAGCTGTCTCCACCAAGTGCAATTGTAACACCATAATTACTGCTATTGATTTCTCCTATCAGTGGCTTTACTGTTATCGCTGATTGGTGTACCTACTGTATGCATGCATGCATATTTACACCTAAGACTTATCTAAGCATGTGGGGACCAAAGGTAAGCCTGTCCAATCTGATTCCAGTGAAAAGCCAATGTAGCACATATATTGCTGAAAAACTTTAATGAAGGTCATGATAGAAAGGTGACATAACACCCAGTGCAGCACAGCCTGCCATTCATGGGTCTTAGAATGCAAAACCTTGAAGGACGTTGATCTGGCCTCCAAATTCTCCAGTTCCCCATCTGACCAAACATCCATGGAATGCGCCAGACAAACAAGTATATTGAATGGAGGCCCCACCTCACACCACACAAGATCGAAAGGATCCACCACTACCGTCCTGGTACCAGGCATCACAGCACATACTGTACCAGAGGTCTTGTGGATTGATGCCCCGAGGGCCCACAGCTGCCCCAGGTTGTTTACAAAACCTGCCAGAACAAAATCTGAAATAAAATATATTGTGACAAGATATTTTTCTTTATTTTCAATATAGAAGAAATATGTGATTGTTAAAGTCATTCTTATATGCAGTGCATATGTTCAACAGTGGTGCTTATTTTTCTCCCATGTAAGCATCCATCAATAGAAAATTTAAGCACCCAGCAGAGCTCAGCTCTTTCTGCACAGTTTATGGCAGGAAAAATGAACAGACACATGGATGAATGAATAGGGAGAACGAGAGAGAGAGAGAGAGTCCTTAAAGCAGGTGGAACAAGAGTCCTCAGCAATAGCAACGCAATCAATCAGATCTTACTCCCATCAAGCTCAGCGTCTGCATTACTTCTCTGCTCCTCCCCTCTTCCTCCATGTTCACCAGCTCACTGTGGGGAGAGGAAAATGCATATTAGTGTTAAGACATGAGCTATTTATCTTAGTGAAATTTTGAAGAGAATGGAAATTTTTTATATCATCAAGCCCCATGGACAGCTTTTTAAAATTATATTACAGTATTTTATAGGTCATAGTGTTGATGTGCAACAAATCTCATCTCTTACCTGAAGCTTGATGTAGAGAAACTGTAATGTAAAGCCCACATTTCAATATCTTTTAAGATATGTCTGACTCAAACATTGACTAGGAGTACTAGGCACATGCAAATTTAAATGGAAAATGTAAATAAGAAGCATGGATATTAGGTTTGAATCACTAGTTTGTAGGAAATAGCTAAGTCTGATAATCAGCAACTTTTACCATCTGAAAACTTAAAGTTTTTTTATTTTTTACTAAATCCTACACACTTGTGTACTATATCCTTTTTACTTGTGCGCCCTGTTGTCCCTGCAGAGAGCTTTCATTTTTCTGTTCTAATGCACATTTTTATCAAATGTGCAAAATATTCCCATATCAGCTAAGTCACTAGTGCTCACTCTTAATAGAGCTGTTGGACTATCTGTTTTCATTTAATTAAGTTCACTAACTGGTAAGGTCCTTCTGTGCTAATCAGCAGGGTGTTAAGGTCTTTCCCTTGGCACAGTGTTCATGCATGGGAGACCTTGTGTTGAGCTGCATAGCCTCTAGCATGCGAACGGCATTGAGCAGTCATTTCTTGCTTGTTATACCGCCTACATTATCCCAATGGTCAGGCAGGAGATGAGCTTCATTCTAACCTAATTGACTAACTGCTGAGGCAAGGGAATAGTTCTCATAGCTTCAAAAGAGATGACTTATCATGCCTAACAAGTTAAATTCGTTTAATTTTTGTTACATATATTAAGCCTTTAAAAATGAGAAACACATTGACTGGTAAATATTAAAGTCACATATTAGTTTCTTTATATTATAACAGATCCCTAACTGTTCGAGCTGTTATAATTCTGAATTTTGGGAGGGGCCAAAAAAAGCTAACCAGAAATATGAATCAAACAGCACAAAACCAAATTGCTTCAAAATCGCATCACATTTATATATAGAATTAACAATCAGCCCAAAAGAAAAAAACAAAAAAACAAAATGAGTTTAACAAACTGAGAGAACAGGCAAATAGCAAATCTTTGAAAGAAAATGATAAACCCAATTCAGACCAAGTATGCATGAATATGGTTTGCAAGAAACCTTGAAATAGTCCATTGATGAATGAAAATGATTCTTGTAATCTTTATCCGCCTAGAAATACATGAGATGAAGAGATCCAAAAGGTCTATCCAAGATCCACACCAAAGTTTGTTTGTGCAATTTGTGCAATTAATCCATTAGGACTCACAAGCGATGTCAGAAATATAGCAAATCCATTTGATTCTCCTGTAGAACCCAGAAAACAGTTAATAATGTACACTAAGGAGTCCTTTTTCTATAAGTACAAAGGATAATCTAAAGTCAACAAAACATGGCCTTAAAGTAAACACAAACACAGTTGTGATGAATATCATAGATACGGACAGAGAAAGAAACCTAAAATTGCTTTGAGAAAATAATTCAAAAGAATTTTACTTAGATTGAGCAGGAAACAAAAAGTTTCTCAATCAAGAATTCAGTATGGCGATGCAGCAGGAAAGCCATGCTTTTCTCTGCCCAAACAGATCTCTCTTCTTCTATTACACGTCCTAATTCTTAACCCAATGCATGAGCACTCTAGGGCCCCCTTGTGGTGAGTAAAGCAGAACATGTTAACAGGCCCATGACTGTTACAATATTTTAAATAAAATATCAACTGAAATTGACAATAAATTGGGTTTCAATAGTGACTGATGTTCTCTTCAATATCCTACAATTTATTTTATTTAGAAATAGTCTTTAATGTGAAAAATGCCATCCATATGCCCTTGTCTTTCAAAGTTTACTTGCTTAGTATTCAGTAGTATTATACTTTCCCTACGTAAAGCATCTGTAAATGAAAAGTAGCTTGAGTCTATATCCTATTCTGTAAGCATGTACAGAGCAGCTTATTTTGAGGGGAAGACTGAACAAAAATGAGCTCCAATCCACCCTCACAGCAGAAAAGCACAGAGCACAGGGACCTCATTATGATCCAGACTTTTGGATCATCACGAAAAACTTGTTTAGTTATATACTTTTATCACTTACTCTCAATCTCTTAAGTGTAACTCCTTTTCCAACACACACACACACACACACACACACACACACACACACACACACACACACACACACACACACACACACACACACACACACACACACACACACACACATTCCTCTTTTTCTGTTCATCTGTCACCAGACAGCCATTTCTGTGATTTGTGTAAATGCATATGAGATGACATCAAAGCATGTTTACTTTAATTTGGAGAAATGCACACCTTTCCTCTGAATCAGCGAACTCAATAAAATTGCTGCACCTGTAAAAGGGAAAAATTTACTCAAATTTAGTTAAACAATCATATTTATAACATTGTTATAGTCATTGGCAGAAGTTAACAGCCCATCTCAAGTGTCCAAGTACACATTTATGGAAATGCTGACAAAGAGCAGAATGCATTCTTCCTTTGACTGTAAATATGGTCCTTGCTTTTTAGCATGACAGGATGCATTGTTTTATAAGAACAGCATGTGGCCTTAAGGTGTTTAATGACATTGTTTGTTTCTCTCTTCTATACACACATACCCTTCAACAAGATCCACCTACATTACATTCTCTAGTGATTTGCTTTCTAGATTGTCTCAGCTAGTCTTTAGGGAAAGTTTTTTTTTTTTTTTTTTAACAAAAGACAAGAGCATAATAATGTGTGAATATGAATTTAGATTGAAATAACTTAGAGATATTTTTTTCAAAGTCATAATGTCCTATTGTAAGCCACAAATATTTCACAAAGGATAAAACTATATAAAAGAAACTAGAGTGTGTGGAATAGGGATATGGGGTGTGGGGGATATGGGAGTGGAATTGTTAAGGGGCAGTCTCCCCTGCCCTATAATCCATATAATTCAATATAACTGTAATTGAAAGAGTCATTTAGAAGACAAGTTGTGCAGTGAAGGAACAAATTTAATGAGTGTCTAACTTAAGTGTTTCCCTCAAGCATAAAAGTGTAGCATACTTCAAAGTCCAGCAAAGGACTCTAAGCTTTCTATTAAAATGTAACTCCAAATACCTACTCACAGTGCTTAGAAAAGCTTACACATCGAACTTGGACAAACATGCAACTAAAGTAAATATGAGTTACTGTATAACTTCAGTGATTCTGTGCCTTTAAATACAAAAGCAGCATTTCACAAAGGTATACAAATGTTGATCACCCTAGGGATATAGATTTTTTTTTAAATCAAAAAATAGAATACACACATATTTGCTGTTAGATTCATAATAACCTGAAACATGAGTAATGCTTGAAATTATTCTATTTTAAAATTTCCCACTATGTATTAAGGATAGGAAATGCCCTGTGAAGTTCTATACTGTTTTTTTTTTCTCTCCCTGAGCACTTAATGCCCTATATGTAAATATAAAACCATGCATTCCAATTGAGAAGAGTAAATTCCATCAACATTTGTGGCATTTGACAGATTACCTCATACAGAGTGGCATACCAAATTGCTTTAAGTACTCTAGTAATAAATACATTATGATAAACTAAGGGCAGTGGTGGCTCAAATGGTTAAGGCTGTAGGTTACTGGGTTTCTGATCAGAACTTCAGGGGTTCTGAACCTTAATCCTACAGGCACTGTATCCTGTATCCAGCCCTGTGCTCTGACCCAGCTTCCTAACTGGGATATGTGAAAATTACAATTTCTTTGCAGTTGAGTTGTAACACTGAGGATCAAAGAAGGGCAGTTATGGATTATTCAAGAATCATGGTCAGGATTCATAATCATATCCAAATCCATATTTTTTAAACACAGAACAGGGAAAATACTACAGCATTAAAAAAAAAAAAAAAAAACATGAGTGAGACAGAAGTACACTGATCAAGTGCAAGGTACTGTGTTGAGTTGGAGCTGGAGAGAAACTGAGCATAGGTAAATGTATGTTTTCAAGCATTATAATGGCACTTGCCTCAGAGTGAGAGTAAAATACTTTCATAAAAACTGTGCCTTTTTTATTTTCTTCATACACAACTGGTGCTAAACCCCTTTAATGACAGAGATTGAGTAATGCCCACTGTGATGCTTGTGCTTTCTATTTATGAGTGTTCCATCCTAATGACTACTACAGAAGTGGAAAGACTTTGTTTAATGTGCTATAAATTTTTATAGCCAGCCTGCAGGAATTGCTGGTGTATTCATAAAATTTTCAATGCATGAGAATGATTCAAATGATTCATCTTACAAACCTCTAAATATATCAACCCATTGGTGGTAAAATAATAAAATAAAATAAATAAAAATCAGTTATTTAGAAATACATGGTGGCCATGTAAACCTTTAACTCATTATTCCACATTATAAAGGAATGATTAAATTAAACATCAACATTAAAAAGTAGCAGTTCTGTTTATAAGGCTCATGGAAATACAGTCATACACTGAAAAAAAATAAGAAGTAAAATTTACTCAATTTTTCTTTTGCAAGTTTTTCAAGTAAATTTTACACTTGTGAAAATGAGTAAAATTTACTTAAGGAAGTTGAGTAAAAATAACAAATAAATATTACATATCACATGGCCTCTTTAAATTATGTTAAGTAGTATTTACTTACTGATCTGATGTAATTAATTGATATAATTAAGTAAAACTATTTTCTATTTTAAGTAGATTTTACACGTTTTATTCAGTCAATGTTATTTATTTTAAATAAATAAAATGAATCACTGTTACAATATGACAAAATAGTACTGTGGCAATAAATAACTCTTGATTGAAATCTTTTATTAAAATCTTTATTTACAGGAATTAACATGCCCATATATAAACAAGATCAAAGCTTAATATTTAAACAGCTCAAGCAGCAATAAAGTGCAATGACATTTTTGATTATAAAACTTTTGCTTATTCAAGCCATCTTAACTTACATGTCTATACAAAAACTGGGCAGAATCTTAACTAGAGCAAGTATTAGAACAAATATTAACATACTGCTTTTACAAATAAATCCTGTCTTTCAAGTACATTCAGCAAGTCCATGGCCAAGTGCTCTGTAGCAAAGATAATACAGCTGACAGGATCCACATAAGAAATATATTCTGCAATATAGAAAACATAAAAAGTAGTAATTATTAGTCTGGAAAGACCATATACAAATACATTCAAAATACTTTCACTCATCTAATGATGAAACAAACAAGGCTAAACATAACAATCTGTGTGTTTTACACTATATTTTGAAGAAAAGGATTTGATAAGGTCACTGAAAAAAAAAAACCTTAACATGGGGGCATTCAATATAGACATGAAATGTTAAGGAAAAAGTATTTTTCCTTAACGTATTTCATTCAAATCTTGATGAAGTCTGAGGGTTAAAAGCGCGGCATGTCTGCTCGGAACGGCGCCAGAAAATATACAGAATTAAGCGATGACAACTCCATTGCTCAGGATAAACACAATTACCAAATACACTGAGTCAAAAACTCATGCATTTTCAACTATTACTTACCTGTCGAAGAAAATGGAGAAGCACTTTTGAGAAGGTGATCTTCGCGGGTGAGCTTCTTTTTCGCGCATGCGCAGATTACCTAGAGTCAGCTTAAATTCTACTTGATTTTTTAGAGGTATATAAGTACTCTATTAATTCGTTTAGATTTGTCAAAGAATCATAAGTAACATTTACTTGACTGTTGAATGTTTGATATTTGCAAGTTTAAATTAAGTAAATATATAGATTTTACTTAATACTTTAAAGTTTTCACTTTAACACAATTATTATTTGTAAAAAATACCCTTCTTTTCTTGTTTCATGTACAAAGCCTTACAATCCTTTTTTACAGTGTAGGTTAAATAAAGAATGGGAGTTTTCAGTTGTACAGTGGCTGAGACTACTTGCTTGTGTACTCCTTTACAGAGACAAAGGGGTTGTGTTCTGTGCTTCAGTGATGGCTGGCTCACCATAAGCTCTTTGTAAGTACAATTTCAGGATAAAACGGAAATTTTGCCAAGCACTTGGAACAAGAGTTTTCCTGTCATTACAGGGCGTGAGTAGGGCTCCGGATTACTCTGCTCCACTGGATAAATAATAGAACTGTGAAATATCCCTGATTGAGTTTGCATTTGGGAGGTTATATCTAGCACCCAAGGGGTGAAAGCTGGGGCACAATGATAATGTTAATAAAATGAGCTTGTGATTTTGAACCTTAGATCTGATTGAGGAAATTTCTCTTTCAAATGATATATAGAGATATAGAAATATGTGTGTGTGTGTGTGTGTGTGTGTGTGTGTGTGTGTGTGTGTGTGTGTGTGTGTGTGTGTGTGTGTGTGTGTGCTAGATTCAAATGAAATATTGTTATTTTAATATTTAGGATTACTGCTTAATGCTCATTTAAAAAATCTGTCTTAAATGGATATTGAGATGCAGATAAATACATAACTATAGGAGTTTGTCACCCAGAATTAGAGCATAATGAAAGTACTGATGGGACAGGCTAGCCTTTGGTCCCCACAGGCATTATGATTTATTATACATACCACGCACCACTATTAAACTCTTCTTTCTCTTACTGGCAACAACAGACTTTTGATAAACCCTTGATATATACAGTGTCTCTGTGTTGTTCCATGGCTGCTGGCTGGAATAGTATTCAGTAGTGATGAGCTCAACATGGGGGAAAAACAAACACCCGCTTCTTTTACATAATCACACAATTATGACCACTTGGCCTGGATTAATTGCCAAAATGCGCTCTTTTGACATTGCTCCTATTTTTGTCCAGAAATATTTGTATTATCCTTTGATAATTCACAACACTACATTGTTATATCACAATTTAGCTTTAATTTGACAGTTTATAGTATTTGATTATCCATGCTAATGGATATAGCATTCCAGCAATTATGGGATGGTCTAAATGCTATTTAAAGGCAGAGATTAGCCTGCCTGATCACTGGGTTACATGATTGCTTTGTAGGTTTTGTTCCTGGCTTTGTATAAGAAGATTATTATGTCTTTAGTTTAATTATTGGTTCAGAGCTTCTTGACCACTGTTGATAAATCAGAACATTTTCACCACGTTATGCAGCAAACCTGTTTGAATTAACATGCACATAATTTTGTCAATTCAACACTGGGGGAAAAATTTTGGCAAACTATACTCTGCCAAGCTAGACAATTACTTCAATATTGAATACCTTATTTTACAATGTAATTTATTTAATGTAGTGTGTATTGTATGTGCATGTTTTAGTGTGCTGTGGGCAAAAAATACCAGAAAAGCACTAAAGTCTTTGGTATTATGAAGATTTTTCACTCTTAATTTTTCTACACTACAGACATGAAATGGAATGTGTTACACATTGTAAGTATTTTTTTAAATAAAATCATATATTATTAAAAGAAATACTTATGGCGATATTCTGTTGGTTTTATAGTGCGTTATAGAGTTATGCTGAAATGACTGATGCATGAAAAAAAGAAAAAAAGAAGTACTAAAAGCTAGTCATTGTTGTCATTTTTGCTACAGTGATATAAATCAGAATTAAAAATACAACTAATCTCATTTGGAATCTAATCCTAAATGTAATCATAAATAAATGGTTCAAAGGATTAAGTTCAAAGTTCTGAAATAATAATAATAATAATAATAATTAGCAGAAGACAATAAATGGCATTCTGGAGTTTTGGCTTAAATAAAATAAGTTACAATTACAATATTATTGGACGCATTTAAACAGTGTGGCTTTTTTTTATCACATTTGCAAAACTTAAAGGGAGATTTAAGAATGCTTTGTCTACATATAGTCTAATTAAATCATAATTATAATTTACTACTACTTATATTTTCTTGCAGTTGCTTTACAGTAGGGATGGTATGGTGGTGTAGCATGTAGCACTGCCACGTTACAGCTCCAGGGTTCTTGGCTCAGTATTAAGCTTAGTGTATAAGGATCATGTCTGTGAAGATTTTTTGCATATTCTCCTTGTTCCTCAAGTAAAATTGAGTGAATGTGTGTGTATTGTGACCTGTGATGGACTGGTGCCTTCCCACTTAATTTTG
Source organism: Clarias fuscus (assembly GCA_030347435.1). Lineage (NCBI taxonomy): Eukaryota > Metazoa > Chordata > Actinopteri > Siluriformes > Clariidae > Clarias > Clarias fuscus. The sequence goes on from CM059206.1 coordinate 27,761,119, forward strand.
CAGTGCTCCTGGTCAGGCTCTTGATCCACTTTGACCCTGATTAAGAAAAAAGCAGGATACATTAGTTATGCTTAAATGATTGTACTGATTATTATTATTATTATTATTATTATTATTATTATTATTATTATTACTACTACTACAGAAAGAAGGGTTACAGTGGGATTTCAACAGCTTTTAATGAGGTAAGTGGAATAACAATGAAGACCTCACCTTTTGATTGATATAATAATGAAGATCAGTGTATATTGTAGTGATAGATGGAGTCCTGCAGCTGTTGAACATAGCTCAGGACAGAGTAAAGTGCCACAAAATTAATATGAAATATGGCTTCTGTTATAAATGAGGACCAGGTGTATCTTGTTAAAATCGGGCACACTTTCAAAGCTACACACATACATACTCACTCCACATAAATTGATCCACATAAGTGTGCCATCACATAAGTTGGCAGTGAGAGACACTACATCTGCCCAGAACATAGCAAACACCTTGTATTATTGTACATTCAAATTTGGAGCCAAGTGTATGTGCCCCTTAATTTCTGAGTCTAAACAGTCAACAAGAAATCAAGAATCCTCTGCTCTCCATCTGCTGTCCTGGTGAGACCGAGCCTCACACTCCCTGGCTTGATTGAACATGCCAACTTGACCTGCATCTGGCTCTGATCCATATGGTTCTGCTGGAAGCTCAGACTGAAAATATCCTTGCAATTTATCATGAAGACTGCCAGCTGGGAACAAATGTGTTGTGTATGTTTGTGATGTGTCTTGTTGCTAGCTATTTCTCACAGACCTGATGGGAGGCCCCTGTGAACGTGGAGACAGATTATTTTGATCTTGCTCTCTTGACATACCAAAAGTGACATTTATAACAAGAGCACAGCATGAATAGAATGTGCATATTCTCATTTTTTCTAGATGCAAAAAATGTTTTTTTCTTTCTTTTTTTTAACCTGCAGGTATTCGCATGACTTGCTTTTGAAAAGTGATAGTGTGACTTCTTACTTCAAAAGCAATGACAAATGTAGCTGGTTCCCAAACATCCTAGGATACACTACTTTCTTTAAATCATAGAAATTACTCACCTCTAGAGCATAGCTTGATTTGTTTACATGAGGCAATTCTTTGGTGACTGAGAGCAAGCTGTTTTATTATTTGCTGAAGTGTTGAAAAACTTAACAGCTGCTAGATCAATTTCTGTGAAAGTAGGTAAGTAACAGAGAAAAGAGAGAAATAAATTTAAAAATGCCTGAAACATAGTCACAGACAAGTGTTTCGTATATGAACATGATGCGATAATAAGATTGCAGATTTGATGTTAAAAGGTAAACGTAGCATGGTATGTTATTATAAGATTGTGATTTATATTAAATATTAAGGGTTCTTAACTTTAGTTCAAGGCACCCACTTCCCTGCAGTTTCATACTGTATTTTCCCAAGCTCTAACACACCTGATTCAAGTCAATAAGGCTTTATAATTAGCTTATGAATTGCATCTCATATCAGGTCTGCTGGAGGAAGTAAAATATGAGGCTGTGTAGAGCCATCGGTTGCCAGAACTCCAGCTTAGAACTCATGTGCCAGACTGATAAAAGTACTGAGCCGAAGAATACTTCATCTCAGACAGATTCAAAAAGGAATGATGGATGAAAATGTGTTTTCACTTTTTTTTTTCTGTCGATCAGGACAGCTCGGGGAAAGTTTACATGGAATTCTTGTAAAATCATACTCTGAAGCATTTTCCTTTACCAGATTTCTTCTGCACTAGGCTAAAATGACAGCTTAATATGCAAGACTTCCAATAATTCTATATTTTTGTGTCAATTGTTGAAAATTTTAAGCTGAAAAGAACACAGGCAGTTTTCAAGTTAAAAGCCACGAGCAATCATACATTACGAAAAAGGCAAAGTCTTCTTGAGTCTTGATGTCTTCTCTAGTTACACCTGTACTTAAGAGCTTTCACCCTAAATTTTACTAAACTGCAAGACATTTGACAGAAACAACCAAAGAACATCTGTTTTCTGTCCTCATCTTTCTCAACCTGTTCAACAATTTCAACACAGCTTCTTGTCAGCATTCATTGGGGATCAAGGACTATGAATAAAGCTGACTCTGCTCATATGTTAAAATTAAATTCTTTCTACGTAGACGGAATCCTCCTCAATTGTATCCATAACTGCTATTGTGGCCGCAGGTCTTTATCAAAAACAAATAGGATCCACAAATACTAGCCACTGAAATACCAAGAATCAAGATCTAATACAATTCCTGTAATAAAATGTGACTTGTGAGGATAGAATGAAAACATTCCATCATAAAACAAAAATATGCCAGTCAAAAGTCTTTGGGCACTGTGGTGTGATGCTATTAAAGTCCTTTTGCTTTTGGACTTTTTTTGTGGCAACTTAAAATAAAGCAAACAAACGAAATAGGATACAGGTAGAGCAACTATAGCCAATTACTTTTTATACCTCTCCTACTTCCCAGGCTTTAGCCTTTACAGTGTTCGCCAAAGCTCAGGTCTTGATTTACTTTAGTCTTACTAAGACAATGACTTTAAATGCTTGCATGTATAAAAAACATACACATTTGACACCCATACTATTACTATGACTATTAATAATAATAATAATAATAATAATAATAATAATAATTAATAATCGGGCTTGGCGAGGGTTTAATCTTTTAGCTTGTTGGATGTACTCTAAATTGCAATGATCGGTCAGTACTATAAACGGATGTTCAGCTCCCTCCAACCAGTGCCGCCACTCCTCTAATGCCGCTTTTACTGCTAGCAGCTTGTGATTGCCGATATCATAGTTGCGCTCGGCAGGTGTTAGTTTACGCGAGAAGAAAGCGCTGGGGTGGAGCTTTTCTGGGTTGCCTTGACGTTGTGACAGCACCGCTCCGATCCCTACTTCTGAGGCATCGACCTCGACCAAAAAAGGCTTGGTCGGGTCGGGTAATTTTAGAATAGGTGCTGTAGTGAATGCTGACTTGAGATACTGAAATGCCCTGCGTGCCTCCGGCGGAAACTCACGCAGGCGTTTTGGTTTCCCTTTCAGGAGGGTTGTGAGCGGCGCTGCCAACATACTAAAGCCTCGAATAAATCGAATAAAAAAGTTTGCAAAGCCCAGAAAACTTTGTAGCGCCTTCACTGACTTGGGTTCCGGCTATTGCTGCACCGCCGCGACCTTGGTCGTCTCCATTTCGAATCCCCTGTGGCCCTATGCGATAGTCGAGAAATGCAACCTCCTTCTTGTGGAACTCGCATTTCTCCGCTTTCGCATAGAGCCCGTGTTTGCGTAACCGATGAAGGACGGCGGTCACATGTTGGACATGCTCAGGGTATGACCGGGAGTATACCAAGATGTCATCCAAGTACACTATAACATACCGGTTTAACATATCTCTGAACACGTCGTTCATGAACCCCTGAAACACAGCAGGTGCGTTTACCAATCCATACGCCATCACATTATATTGGTAATGGCCTGATGTCATGCTAAACGCAGTCTTCCATTCATCGCCTCTTCGCACACGAACGAGATTATATGCGCTGAGGTCGAGTTTGGTAAATATGGAGGCGCCTCAGAGTTGGTCAATTGCGGTCGGTACCAGCGGCAGCGGGTGCTTGTACTTTATTGTTACTCCATTGAGTCCTCTATAATCAATGCAGGCCCCCCCCCCCCCCCTTTCTTATCGATAAAGAAAAAACCTGCCGCAGCGGGTGACGTGGACCTGCTGATGAGACCCTGCTGGAGAGCTTCACTCACGTATTCCTCCATAGCCCGTGTTTCTTCCACAGATAATGGATAAACACGCGAGCTCAGTGGTGTTTTCCCCGGCAAAATTTCGATCGCGCAGTCCCACAGCCGATGAGGGGGAAGTCGTGCTGCTGCCTTAATACTAAACATAAAAACATTGAAACCGTTCATACTCTGATGGCACAGTTATTGATACTTGGGCACGCAAGTTTTCAATTGAGGTGGTTTGGACCGTCAATGTCAGCGGTATACATGTTTTAGCACATCTAGGGGCCCGGGATATGATGCGAGAATTGACCCAATCGAAAGTAGGATTATGAGAGCTAAGCCATGGTAAACCCAGCACGACGGAATGATCAGAACGAGGGAGCACAAAGAATTTTAATTCCTCCGAGTGCCCGGGAAAAGTTGACGCAGACACCGGGAAAAATCGAAGTGACGCAGAGATTTGTTTAACAGGCGAATGTCTAAGATTGTGACCATCTAGAGCTTTAATTGCAATAGGGTATGGTAGCTTCGACATTGGAGCTTGCAGCAAGGAAAGAAGGGAAGAAGATATGAAGTTTCCAGTCTACCCAGAATCTATAAGGGGAAGACAAACAAAGAGTGGTTATCATAAGACAATTGAGCTTATACACAAAAGGAATGGTGTGTGGTGGAGTGCGGTACGTTACTTTAAGTAACGGGCAAGTGTTAATTTTATGTTCTCCCCCCCACCGCAGTACAGGCACAGTCCCGAAGCAATTCTTCTTTGCCTCTCCTGAGCCATCAGGCGGGATGTGCCGATGTCCATGGGTTCTCCCGGTTCCCGCGGTTCCGTCGTGGGGGTGCTGAGGCTGGTGTGACGGCTGCAATCTGACCATTTTGCTGTAGTTTTCGGGGGGAGGTGACGTCTCTGACTGCGGAGATGTTGATATAGCCTGATTGCTAGTGTAATGCACTCATCCAGCGACATTCCTGTGTCCCGGCAGGCAAGCTCTAATTACACCTCAGGTTGTAACCCGTCTCAGAACCCCACCAGCAGGCTACAATCACACCATCCACTCTCCGCAGCCAGCACCCGAAACTTAATAGCATAGTCAGCGACTATGCGAAGCTCTACGGGTTCGACTGGAATATATGGTCAGACACACAAGGGAATCACAGGTGCTCATTATTTAGTCCTTAAGTGCAAGCAGTACACACATAGACACACTAGGTGGGGACAAAGCGTCAACTCAGTAATCCGGGGAACTAGATCTTATTCCCCTGAGCAGCGGAGGTACAGGTGTTACACGTGCATGAACCCGCGGCTCGTACTTTCACTTACAAAAGGTGCAGACGTACTCCCCCAGAAAGTCATCGCCTCTTGCAATAATGCAGATCAAACATACTACACCTGACCATAAATAAAAAGGAATATTTAAGCATACACAGACGTCTGCTAGGTTTTGTTCATTCTTTTTAAACCACTCAATTCTGCCAATTCATAAACTGGTTTGATAACTTCACACCTATTGTGAATGAAAGGTGAGAAGAGGGATTACAGTAACTGGGGGTCTGCGGGTGTTCAGCTTGGAACGCGTTGTATTGAGCGAATAGACTAAAACAAAAACAAAATCATGTTTGCTTCAGCATTGGAGACAATATTGTCTTAGGCTAACTTTATTAAAGATTTTACATTTTCGTATTCTTTGTTGTACTTAATTTTTTTGCACACGCTTGTGCATCTTTAAATTTGAACAGAAAATAATAGTGGGCTGGTAGGCACGTTATTTTTTATGTAACTTAAACAGCTGAATGAAGTTAAATATACACAATAAATTAATAATTGCTTTTGCTTTAAATTTGAGCACTCATGTGTAAATAGCCTTTTAATTGTATATACTACCATATCATACATGTTTGTCTAATACTGTTTTATTCATATTTTACATTACATGCAGTTTGTAATTTACTTGCAATTGTACTTTTGAAATGTTACCTACGAAGGGCTTTAGAGGAAATAGGAGTATGTGAGAGTGCTTGTCATACGCACGGAAAGACCTTAATTAAGAACTTAAACGGAAACAAAAGGAAAATGAAAACACAAAATAAACAGAGCTCCGCCGTACGCAAGAACGAACGGGCTCTGGAAACTAAAGCAAAAACTTGTATCCTCTCGGGGCGTATGCGCTTATCGAGGTAGGATTTATTTGAGAGTGGGGGGTTTGCACTAGTAAACAGCGACGACCAGAGGCAGCTGAGCTCAATCAGATAAGCGAGTTCCTAGAAATTCATACAGAAGATGTAACCAATGTCACACGCCTGTCCTTAGTCAGTCTTCTCAGTAATCATCTGCTATGGAGGGAGCTAGAGGAGCTTGAGGATGGAGGCATGGCTGAGCTACTAAGTATAAATGAGAAATTGAGTGAAATTATGATAACTGATGTACATGAAAGTGAAGCAAGGCCAACTTCAGGACGAACAGGGGAAAATGTGGTACCAAAGCAAATGAGTGAAATTAAGGACACAAATGACCTGTCTACTGCCGTGCAATCAAATTCAGCTGTTTTAGAGAAGACACAAGTAAGACTTGCATCAGCGAATGGTGTGGCAGTTAACTCTTTGCCTCCAGCACAGGGACCAATGGTGTCGACTATATGACACAGAGAGTTCAAAATTTCAGGTTTCATTGGGGAGCCTGGCCAAAAAGTCAGATTAACCTTTTAAAGCCTGGCCCGTCAAATTGAAAGTGGACTCAATAAGGGTTACCCAGAGCAAGAGATAGTTGATTCTGTGATTCGGCCATTACGCCAGGTCTTCAATTATGTAGCAAAGGCAGATTTGACACTACCAATGTTGAGACGAATACTACGTTCCCATTATCAAGAAAAGAATGTGACGGAGTTGTACAAGCAGTTGACTGCAGAAGCACAACGTGCAAAAGAAACACCTCAAAGTTTTCTCATACGTGTGCTTGACTTGAGGCAGAAAATTCTCTTTACTTCACAAGAAGATAAGTCAGGTTTAAAATATGATCCAGCTCTAGTGCAGAACATGTTCCTGCACCCAGTGTTAACAGGTTTACAGAACGATCGTATCCAGAGTGATCTCCAACCGTACTTGACAGACACTACAGTCACAGATGAAACATTGTTGGAAAAGTTGAATGTAGCATGCTCCCACGAGGCAGAGAGACAGAGTAAACGGAAGGAATACAGAAATGCTGCTGTGAATGTCACTCAGTTAAGTGAACCAATCCAGTCAAAAAGTAAACAGAAGCAGCCAAAGATTGATTTGATGTCACAGTTGAAAAGTTTAAGTGAAGAAGTTATGCAGATTAAAGAATCAATACAGCAAGGTCCAGTTTCATCACAACAGTGCTGTGTTGTCAACAGTGATGTTTCAGCTTTAAGAACAGCCCATCAGTCCATCTTAGAGGAGAATCAGGTGCCACAAAATCAAGTCTTGAGATTAAATCAGAAGGGAAGCGAACAACAGCAGCATCCACTTCAAGCTTCTACTTTCACACCACAGCCATATCAACAGCGGATGAATCCAATGGCGCTTCCAGCCAACACAGTAAGCAGCTCAGGGCTTCAGTCCCCAACAGTTTCATGCAGGGTCACAGTTATATGCCGCTTCACCACAGTCACAATATTTTCAGCCATACAGACAACCGCGCCCCTCTAGGGTAAGACGGTGCTTTCTCTGTCAGCAAGCAAGCTCAATGGAACTGTGCACTCACTGTTATCACTGTGGGAGTAACGAACACTTCCTGGCAGGTTGTAAAGAGAGAGGTGCTCGATCACAAGGTAGAGTTCAGTTAAACAGGGTAGGGTTGCACATCCAAAGCAGCGCATTCAAAATGCTAGACTACTACCAGAAATCATTCCCTTCGAGTGTCAAGTCAACAAACATTCTCCTGTGATTGCCTTGGTTGGTAAACAATGCTTAGTGTCTTGTTATTTGAACAGACACAAAACAGATGCATTGCGGGACACAGGATCCCAAGTATGCATTGTAAACCAGCAGTGGAAGGATCAGTTCATACCTGGAGTAAAGATACGAGATGTTTCAGAGGCGACAGAGACCACAGACAACTTGAATCTTGTTGCAGCCAATGGATCCAGCATGCCCTATGAAATATGGGTAGAAATCACATTCAGTTTGGCTTCTCCTGGGAACCAGATGAAAGAATTAGTAATTCCTGTGCTCGTTCTAAAAGGTCAGCAATTGTCCAAGCCAATCATTGGGTACAATGTGATTGAGCAGGTAATGAAACAGAGCGAAGCGAGTGGGCAGAGCGATGTAAGCAAAGGGCTCTTGAACAAGACTGTCCGATGTCCCTTTGCGAGTTTGAAAAAAGTAAAGTCCAAACATTCATTAACCTGGTGACAGCTGAGAGTTCAAGTGAATATTTAGTCAAGACTTCGAAAGAACATGTTAATGTGCCAAGACATGCAATTGTACAGGTCAAGTGTCAAGTAAAAGTGCCATGTATGAAACAGGATAGGATCATGTCAGTCGGTCAATCCGCAGTACCCTGATGGACTGGAACCTCTTGAAACACTCTTGACAAAAAAGGGAGCTGATTGTGATTCAGATTGGTATTCAGAATGTGACTGATCATGACATCTGTCTGGTGGGAAAGACTGAGCTTGGAACAGTACAAGCTATAAAATCAGTGTTACCAGCAACAGCGTCATCATGTGTAATAACAGCCTGTGTTAATGAAAGTGCAAAACAAACCAGCAAGAATGACAGTGAAAAAGCATGGGACCCACCTGTGGATGTGAGTCATTTGTCCTCCCAACGGAAAATCAAACAGATGCTCCGAGAGGAGTGTAATTCTTTTTCAAAGTCAGACGAGGACATTGGATGTATAAAAAACCTACAGTTAAACATCAGTTTGACGGACCAGACACCTGTTGTGCGAATGTACGCATCTGTTCCAAAACCGTTGTACCAAGAAATGAAAGATTACCTTCAAGACTTGATTGCCCAGGGGTGGATTGAAAAATCTCATTCACCTTATGCGTCACCAATTGTGTGTGTCAGGAAAAAGGATGGCAGCCTTGTGTATTGATTACAGGGAACTTAATCGGAAGACCGTTCCAGACCGCCAACTGATTCCAAGAGTACAGGACATACTGGATGGCATGGGAGGAAATAGATGGTTCTCCTTGCTAGACCAAGGGAAGGCATTTCATCAAGGGTTTATGACACTAGAAAGCAGACCACTGACAGTGTTTAGCACACCGTGGGGATTGTATGAATGGGTCCATATCCCTTTTGGGGTCATGAATGCACCTGCTGCGTTCCAGCAATTTATGGAAGGATGCTTGGAAGGACTGCGTGACAATATTTGTGTACCTTATCTGGACGACATCTTGGTCTTCACAAAATCCTTTGATGAGCATGCTGAGGCAGTAAGGGAAGTCTTACAGCGGTTGCAGTCACATGGAGTGAAACTGAAGCTAAAAAAATGCGAGTTGTTCAGAGAGGAGGTCCGTACTTGGGGAGGATAGTTTCTCAAGAAGGTAGCCGGATTGATCCTGCAGATACCATCGCTGTGACAGCACTGAAAGAAAAGAGACCTAACCGTAGGAGAGTTAAGAAAGATATTGGGGTTGTTGAGCTACTACCGTTCTTACATCAAGGACTTCTCGAGAATTGCTTGCCCTTTGTATGAACTACTGAAAAATGATGGCAACAAAGTTCAGGGACTATCTATACTATGCCCCAACTTTTACTGTGTACAGTGACAACAATCCCCTTACTTATGTTTTGACATCTGCCAAATTGAACGCGACAGGATGCAGATGGGTAGCAGAGCTTGCCAATTTTTATTTCACCATCCAGTATCGGCCAGGAAAGGAAAACATTGATGCTGATGCGCTATCCAGATTGACCACGGTCTTAGAAGAAACAATGCCAGAGTATACAGAGAAACTTTCATCAGATTCGATCGGAGCTATGATACAGGTAGTGGAAGCCCAGTCAGATGTGCCATGGTCCTTTGCTGTACCTTGCCAAAGTTCATCAATGAAAATTGAAATGTGTACGGCTTCACCAGAACCTCTGTCAAAGGAAGAAATCAGGAGGGCTCAAAGGGAAGATAAGGACATAGAACTTGTAATTAATCACTTACAATCAGGAGTAAAACCTCCTGCTAAGCAGTGGAGGTCTGCGGGCCCCACCGTCAAAGGATTGATCAGGGGCTGAGACAGATTGATGCTGGATGACTTGAAGAATTGCATGATGAAATGGGACACCAGGGTGTCGATCAAACCACAAATTTGATAAGAGACCGCTTCTTTTGGCCCCGCATGCAGCAAGATATTGAGCATTACGTGTTAAGATCTTGCTCTTGCATTAAACAAAAGAAACCGTGCAGAGAGGTGAGGGCACCCCTTAAACCAATTATGACGACTTGCCAATTCGAGCTTGTCTCAGTGGACTTTCTTCATTTAGAAAAATGTACAGGAGGATATGAGTATATCCTTGTTATTGTTGACCATTTTACAAGATTTGCACAAGCATATGTGACAACATCAAAGTCCGGCAAAACTGTGGCAGACAAAATCTTTAATGACTTTGCTCTCAAGTTTGGATTTCCGCTGAGAATCCACCATGATCAAGGTGGTGAGTTTCAAAACCAGCTGTTTACTCAACTGCAAAAGCACAGTGGGATCAAAGCATCAAGAACTACCCCCAGGAGAACAGACAAGTGGAGAGATTTAATCGAACACTGTTGCAAATGTTGAAAACTCTCACCGAAAAGCCGAAATCAACTTGGAAAAGATTATTGGATAAATTGATTTATGCCTACAGTTGTACAAAAAGTGAAGTTTCACTTTTTCAGCTCTCCATTTCAGCTCTTGTTTGGTCGCTCCCCGAGACTCCCCATTGATGTACTCTTCAGCCTTAGCGAAGGTAGCCCATCTACAAGCCAAAGTGAATACCTGGAAGCATGGAAACGAGGGATGCGAGAAGCACAAGAGATAGGCAGGGAACATGCAAAAAAGGCAAGTGAACGAAATAAAAAGAATTATGATCAAAAGGTGATATACTGATCTGGACCCTGGCGGCAGAGTCCTTGTGAGGAATTTGACCCCAAGGGGAGGGCCAGGTAAACTCCGGAACTATTGGGAAGAGCAACGTACTACACAGAAACCTTCTAATGCCCTGTGATCACTTACCTCTTGAGATTGCTCCCACGTCAAGGTACAAACCAAAGTGGAGACAGTTACAGGAGAAATCCAGCATACCTGTAAATGAGATGGGAGAAAGTGAATTGGAAAGTGAAAGCATTATGAGCATTATGTACCAGTTGAGCTAGAACAGTTGAGAAAACATCCAAGTAGTTGTGGTCAGAGACAGGAGGAAGTATAAATACAACCTGTTCCCACTGAGTTTCTGGTGCATGAGAGTGAATCAGACACAGAAACAGTTACCTTCAGTTGAGACAGAACAGGATCTTCCAACACCCATCAATATACCTGTGCAAGAACCAGCTGAAACAGGGGAGTCAAGTGATGGGTCTGGGGGAACGTATTGTAAAAATTCAGTGAGGCAAAGATGACCTCCAAAAAGATTCACGTATGACAGTTTAGGCACACCGACCTGTTACAAAATCCAAATAACTGGTCCAGAATGTAATCGACCCTTTCCGAATGTGTGGACACCTGCTGTAACGCCTTGGGTGCCAAGGATGAAACTAAGATTACAATAACATATACACCAATCCTTTGTATGGACTTTGAAAGAACTGGTGTAGAACTGTGAACTTTTGCATACACTTACACACATACACTTGAACTGCACAGTTTTGAGTTCTCAGGTACATGGACTGTCTTGCAAGGCCTATGTGAACATTAAGCGAACATTTTCGAAAATGTTTTTGACACGTTAGAGACTTTGAATCGTTCTTTTCAGTTTGTCGACATGGCACCGGCCTGGGACTTAACAGTGATTTTGCACACTGCAATTGACTTCCTTTTTTTGTTGTTGTTTTAGTGATAGAGGAAAAGTCCTGGACTTTGAATCTTTTCTTTTTTCCCCTTAAATTGGGCATGGTCTATTGCATTTGGGGCAGGAAAGACTTTTAACCAGATGCCCAGAATTTTGTTAAAAAATAAATAAATAAAAGAATTATGTTGTTAAAGCGAGTGTGTGACTGAATCTGCAAATGTGGGAAGACTGTTCCTTAAAGGAAGGTTCTAGAAGTTTATAAGGACATTAGTGGATGTCGGGACGACATCTTATCCTGTAGGGTAGAGTGTGATAAATATGGTGAATGTACATTATGTTATATGTTGTTTGATAAGATTGCTGAAAATGTTTCTGCTTGGTATGATATACATTGGATACATGTCATGTTGATGTTATTCTGAAAATGTATGTTGACTGCTTATTTGTGCTTACTTGAGAAAAGGTGTTCTGTGCCTTTAAAAAGTGCTTCCTGTTAATTGGCATAGCTGTGTCATGACATCATTGCATGCCTCAGTAGGTGGCGCGCATGTGCTGTGCTTCATTTCGTGTTGAATACAAAGTCGAGGAAGCCATCACTGCTGCGCATGTCTTTCTGTAATTCTGTAATTAATCTTCTGTTTGTGGTATGTGCAATAATTAAAAGCACAAAACACACTTCCGTTAAGTACACTGTTCAATGTAATATTGCTGAGCTCTGTGTTTAAAGTTGTGTTTTAAGTAGTTAATAATACTAAATTGATGCTGCGCTTCATTTCGTGTTGAATACAAAGTCGAGGAAGCCATCATTGCTGTGCATGTCTTTCTTTAATTCTTTAATTTATCTTCTGTTCAGGAGTGTTACAGACAGCTATTTATTTAGTTATTATTATATTAATAATCATTATTTATCAACAACATCCATTCATCAATGTAGTATGTCTGCATTTTATCAATAAATCAAATGCGTTTATCACCTTTTGATCAAAACGCTGACTTTTGTAAAGTGAAACAGCGAGCCGCGGGTTTGAAATGAATCGTAGATTATTTTTAAAGCACGATTTAGGGCATCTCATTTCATTATTATAAACATAATTAACAAATATTGTAAGTAAACAGCAGTAGCACAAGTTTAGAAAAAAAATAGACTCTAAATAGATGCCGAATTATTTTTAAGATATGCGAGCTAGCACTATTCTTATATTGCTCTTTGTCAGGGTAAATCGTTCAGTCAAAATCCTGTAAAATTCCATATACTGTAAATAGGTGCTGTACATCTGTATGAATAAACCGAGATGCCCACCCTCGTGAAAATGGCGAATTCAGGGAAAGGCTGCCCACGAGAGGTTTTGTGCGGACCACTGAGCTTCTACGGATTCTAAAATTGACAGTTACTGTTTTTTTAATAGATGCAGTGGAAGAGTCTGAGAATTTATTTACCATAAGCTTTGATGTATTGTTTTTAATCACTCTATACACAACCTATGATTTCACCTATGCTATTTTACAAATGGAATATTTTTTTATGTTACACTCTTAAAACTGCTGGGTTAAATCTTAAAGTGCTGGGTTACTTTATCTATTTATTATTATTTAGTAGATTGCCTGTTAGAAATATGCCAAATGGCAGAGACAGTTAATCAGCATTAGTTTTCACTACTATTATTAATGATAATAATACTGAAAAAGCGCAGTCAAATAAGTAGGAGAGGAGAGTATTGCAGGAGAGAAGAAAATGAAGAATAAATACATATCAGTTTGAGCTCGACACGTTCATGAGCTCTGGTGCTTGCTGTCAATGGGCGCCTAAGAGAGAGAACATGTTTGGCTTCAGTAGACACACAATATTTCAGATTGAAACATGACTGCCCCCTACAGGTAATGAACGACATTTTCACAGCTTCCCGCGAGATGCCGCGAAAGCACACAAGATCCCTTTTCTCGAAACTGCTGAGTGCACGTGAAAAATGCATCTGCTTTTTTGTGTCCAAGTGTAATGACTGTTCTAGTAACTGCTGCAACAACAGCCCTTGGGAAGAAAGTTCAAAACGCTGTAGCAGTGCGGGAGATGACTCGGTCAGAGAGGAGTCATTCCATTTGTGTGTGTGTGTGTCAAAGTCGTCTACACAGTAGCCCTCCTGCTGCTGCTTCTTCTATCGTTGAACACCAGTCATGATTCTTTTTAAAGGTAAAGTGCAGGTTAATTTGTTTTATTTTTACTTTGTATTTTGTATTCATTATTTTGGGCTGTGGAACAAATAATCTGAGTTTCAATTATTTCTAATGGGGAAATTTGCTTTGATATATGAGTGATTTGAAATACAAACATAAATAATGCATTCATTGATACATTTATTGTTTAAATCCAAAAAGAAACTTAAAAAAGGAAATTATGTACTTGTATTTCAAATCACTCGTATATCAAAGCAAATGTCCTCAGCATTGTTTTACAATGTAGAAAGAAATAAAAATCAATAAATACCATTGAATTAGGTGTGTCCAAACTTTACAAATCTACTCCACTACAATTAGAAGTACCACTTCAACAAGTAGTAATGCATGCTCTAAAATGTACTTTAAGTGGAGATGTACTCCATAAAGATACCTATTTGAGTGAATTACTGATAATCAGTATTTTAAAATATTCTAAACACATTTGAAACTGATGCATGCATGAATTTCTGCAGAAATCTAAAAAGTTATTTATAAGTATAAATAAATAGTTAATAAATAAATATACAATTAATCGGCTGTGTTCAGATTCTTTACAAGTTCAAGAAATCTTTTAGGCATTATAAGAGAAAATGTTTTAGATCAATTTATTTACATTTTTAGCGCAAGTTATATTGATTATTGGACTAATTCGTTTAGACATTGCAGGGCAAAGAGGAGTAACCACTGCATATGTTTTTAGACAAGGGATATTACATAACTAGAATGGCAATTACTTTCAGAATAGGGGTGTTTTATGGATAAAGAAACCACCTTACCACAATGCAAGTAGCTTCTCTGCTATGCCAGTGGATTTATTTCAAGGGATGCTAAAAATAATAAATAATAACGTTCTTAAGTAAATAAAAAAAATCTAATATTTTTTTTTACATTTTCTTAAATAAAAATAAATTATTTAAACTTGTAATAGCCCGAGCTGTAGTGACTGAAAATGTGTTTTTGAACAAACAAAATTTCTGACAAATGTATTATTATTATTTTTTTTTTATTTTTTTTTTTTACAAAAGCAGATTAAAAAAGATAAATGTAAGGTTATTAAGTTACTGATACTAATGACAAAGATGCCCCGGACAACACGTCAACAAAATTTTACATAGATGAAACAAATGGCCAATTCTTTGCTGGGCAAACACACACAAACAATGGGCAATTTGTGCACGCCAACTGGGATGAAACCGGAGAACCAGGTGGAAACCCATCATGCATGGGGAGAACTCTACACATAGACCGGAGGCAGCTTTTAAATGCTTGTCCCTGGAAATGCAAGTCTATAGTGCTAACTGCTACGACACCGTCCGCTATGTTCTTATAAGTGTGGAACATATCTTGTTAGATAGTTAGCTATCATGTCAAATTGTACCTTAACAAGTGTGCCTATTGAATATCCTTGAAAAAGGAGCTAGAAGAATAAACAGCCCAGAGACCAAGTGGGCAGCATTGTTGCCCAGGTAACAATCGATCACTTGATGACCTGACAGTCATTTCTGTAAGCTAGGATTGGTGGAATTGTTTAGTTTCTGTCCTCATGGGGTAGCTTAGGTCATGAAATGGTGTGACTTCGGTATGGTGTGACTGCATAAAGATAGATGTTTAGATTAGAAAATCGAAGTACTTTTGTGTCATCATCATCTGAAAAGTAACAAGTCTCTATTTAAAATGTTAAAGTTAAAGTACAAAAAGAGTTGTTGTTTTTTTACGTAAAGTATATATACTGTACATAACAGAAACTTTAAAGTATTTGTACTTCATTACTTGCCACCTCTGCTACTCATGAGATGACGAGTCAGGGTTTAAATTTAATGCCCTTCATATACACCCACTCACAAAAGTTTACCCCTCTTATTTCAGCAGACATTTTAGTATATATTCTTAAAGGACAATAGTATAGAAATTAAACTTGGATATATTTTAGACTAGTCAATGTTTGACATACACGCACACTAACAATCATTCCTCTCTGACAGAGGAATGTCAGAAAAAAAAACATTCCTGGAAAATCATTATAATAAATTATAATTTTAGTGTCATTATTATGAAATGCTGCTTAAAAGAGCCAAATTTTGGCATGTCAGTCAAACTTTCTGATCTTCCTTGGGTCTAGGGTCGAATAAAAAGGGATATATTAAAATAATAAAAACTTATATATACAAATTGTTTAAACAATTTTCAATCAAAATCCAAAAACAGCTACAAATATTTGACACACTAAACAAATGTAGATATGGCTAAATATTCCTTTAATGTGCACAACATATCGGTGTACCAAACAGTTTGTACGTCTAATTTTTTATTAATGCTGATGCTTCTTTTCACAGTAAATTGTTCAGTGTCAAATATTTAGTGTTAAAGTACAGTGGAACGTCTCAGTAACTCTGTTGCTATAGGAACATCTCTTTGTTCAGTTGGTTGTGAAGCATGTGTACATCAACCACGCCAAATTTTGGCTTGTTTAACTTCGGTCAGGTGACGTCATCTGATGAGGTGCACCTGCAGGTTTTAAATAGGAGTGAACCAGAACAATCCTCAGGTCAATTTTTGTCTGAAAGGATGTCCAGCCACGCCAGCAGTGTGGCATTGCAGTGCAGCATCTCGTTCCCACTTTTTCAGGGAACAGGGTTACAGCAACCCGAGACGTTCCCTTTCAAAGCTACACTACGCTATGGGAACGAGAATACCAACTCCGCCGCACTGCAAGTGCCTGGACCCCCAGGTTGTGTAGCATGTGCGCACAATAGCCAAAGAGGACTTCCATTGGAAGACATAACATTGGGATGCTGACTCGAGGACCCGCGAGCCAGGAGTAGCAAGGACATCCAAACTATAAAATCTGACAAATGTGTGCGGAGAGAACCAACCTGCAGCATTACACACTTGCAGCAAGGGGACACCTCTTGCCAGAGCAATTGATGAGGCAATCCCCCTGGTCGAATGAGCCCTGACTCCTAGAGGCTAGTGTGACCATGTGCCTTGTAGGCTACAGCAATAGCATCTCTCACCCAATGTGAGGGCGTTTGTTTAGTGACGTCCGCCCTCCGGTTGCAGCCCCCACAGCAAATGAAAAGCTGGTCTGACTTCCGCCACTGGCTAGTGCGGTGGACGTAAATCTGAAGAGCACGTACTGGACACAGTAAGTGAAGTTTTTCCTGCTCCGGAACTGTAAAAGGCGGAGGACAGAAGGCTTCAAGAACAACTGGTCGAGAATGGATCTTTCGGAAAATAATTAGGGTGAGGATGCAGAATAGCTTTGACTAGCCCAGGGGCAAAGTCTAGGCAGGGTGGGGAGACTGACAAATCCTGCAGATCTCCAATTCTCTTCCAAGAAGTAATGGCCATAAGAAAAACCATCTTAGGAGTCAGAACACTGACAGGTACTGACTATAGTGATTTGAAAGGGGTGTCAATCAGACCTTTGAGCACAATAGCTAAGTCCCACGAAGGGATCGTCTCTCTAGTGGGTGGCCTCAACCGCTTAGCTCCATGAATAAAATGGGTAGCTAAAGGGTGCTTTCCCATAGAAACCCCATCGGTCAGAACATGACAACTTTTCTTGCAGAAATTCCAGCACTGAAACAATCCGGCAGTGGACTGGGTCTTCATGTTTTGCCATGCAGCAACTTTCAAATACACTCCATTTGAGGGCATAAGTTCTTCTGGTGGAGGGAGCCCTAGCCCTTAGAATAGTTTCAATTCAAGACCAATGGAAGACCAGCATTTCTTAGTTGGTACCCTGCAAGTGCCAGACGTGAAGGTTCCAGAGCTTGGGCCGAGGATGAAATATTGTCCCCTGTGCCTGAGACTGAAGATCCCTCCTCACTGGAATCACCTACGGTGAGCAGTTGAGGAGAGATATTACATCCAAGAACCACTCTCTGGTTGGCCAACGGGGCGCTATCAATAAGTGGCGCAAACACTGTTGACAGACCCTCGCCAGGACTCCCGGGAGCAGAGCTATCAGAGGAAATGCAAAAAGGCATAATCTGGGTCATGTATGGCCCATCGTGTCCAGACCCAGGGGAGCTGGAGGAGTCAGAGTAGTAGTAAAGGGAACATTGTGCTGTTTCTTGCGAGGCAAAAAGGTCCACCTCTGCTACATAAAATCTTTCCCAGATTTGACTGACTACTTCGGGGTGGAGTTTCCATTCCCCATGTGTCACAGCAAGTCTGCTCCCACATTCATATACCCCGGAATTTAAATCGCCCTGAGGGACAGGAACATGTCCTGTGCCCAAAGCAGAACCTGGGGCACTAGCTTGTTCAAGCGGCGTGAGCACAGTCCGCCAAGGCGATTTATGTACGAGACTACCGAAGTGTCGTCCACCCGCACTGAGACATGGTAGCCTCTCAACTGCTGGAGGAAGTGTTTCAGGGCCAGAAATAGAGCCATCATTTCAAGGCACTTGATGTGCCATGCGAGAAGATGACCTCTCCAGCTCCCTTGGGCTGGATGGCCATCTAAGACCACACCCCTAGAGGGAAGCGTCTGTCGTTAACATCTTGTGATGACAACATGGACCTAGAATGGGACCCAGAGTCAAAAACCAGGGACTGAACCACATAGAAAGGGTACGAAGCCCCTGGCGCGTAATCCGGGGATTGGCCCTTGGATAAAATCCCCTGGCTCTTAGCCACAATTGAAATTGTCTCATGTACAGAAGGCCCAAAAGGTATCACCGAAGGCCCAAAGGTATCATTTTCTGGCCTAGCCTGATTTCCTTTAGGGTATTGAGAATGGATTCGACACGCGCAGAAGACAGCAGTGCCTGCATTGCGATCAAATTCCATATGACAATTGGAAGGACCCTATATTGGTAAGCTTCTTCCACGAAAGCGAACCTCAGGAATGTTCTGTGTTGTGGCAATGTTTCTATATGAAAATATGCGTCCTTCAGGTCGATTGTCACAAATCAAACCCCTGGTGGATTTGAGAAACAATAATTTTGGCTGCAACATTTTGATGTTCAGCCCACGAAGATGTAAAATTGAATGCAACCCTGGAGACTGATGCTCAACTGAAACACCAGAGGGTGCCAGGGATAAGTCTTTATCCCTTATTGGAATATTTACACGCCCCTCCCCAGGGGGGAGACACACAGCCTCAGGACTTATCTTTGGCGGAGATGATGCTCCTCAAGTCTGGTCTTTTTAAGGCGGATTGCGAAGCGCGGCGAGTCCCTCCCCAGTCTCTACGAGGGGGTACCCGGCTCGCTACACTCTCCTTCTGTGTCTTACGCCTCATGGGGACCAGACTTGGTCGGGAATAGGTGGCCGACAATCCCGACTCCTAAGCACGGCAGGGGAGAAACCTCATAAAGCCTGCTCATAGAGCTTCGCCTCCCGAAACCGAGTGGCGGTGCTGTTTACAGTGTGGCCAAAGAGGACGGAAGGCGAAGTGGGGGCATCAAGGAGGAAAACGCAATTCCTGTCCTTGATGCCCGTGAGGTTAAGCCATAGATTTACATTTAGCCATTTGGCAGACGCTCTTAATTCAATTCAATTTCAGCATAGCAAAGCAGCTTTACACAATCAGATGAATTATTTAAGTTTGTATGAAATGTGAATGTGTATGGATCAAAAAATGGTCAGATAGTAACTGATGAGCAAGCCGAGGGCGACAGTGGCAAGGAAAAACTCCCTGAGATGGCAGTAGGAAGAAACCTTGAGAGGAACCGGATTCAACAGGGAACCCATCCTCATTTGGGTTAAACAGAAAGCAGAAATTGATCTGCATTCATACTGTGTGTTGGGTGGCAGGCAGTTCAGTATAATCGTTGTTAATAGATGTTATAGTTCAGTCCTGAACTATCGAGCGACTGTAGCCAAGTCCACAGAGAAAGGGCCGTTAACATCATGCAAGGCCAGAATCGTCTTCCTAGTATCCCAAAGAGACACACGGGACATCCATGTGACGAGATCTCCAACCAGAAGCGGGGCACCAGGATGAGTCAGGCAGGTGCAGAGATCAGAGGGAGTCTGGATCAATGGCAGCTCAGGAACGACATGTGTAGCTCGACAGAAAAAGGGGAGAGAGAACAGGAGAAGGGAGAGCAAAAGAGGAGAGATAACATTTAGGTATGGTCACAGTCACATAATGTATAAGGTGAATGTATATTTAGTGTAGAGTGCAAGCAGGGACTCCGGCAGGACTAACTATAACAGCATAACTAAAAGGGAGAGCCTGAAGGAAACAGACATGAGGGCTCCCTGAGATGTAAATTAACCAATCACCACACCGTCAACAAACCTGAGTGATCAATGAGAGTGGGGAAGACAGCATCTAAACATACCAGTCTACCATAATACTCTACATCCATGAGTCCCCCAGATCTGCTCTTACCTAAGGCAAATCTTCTTACAAAATGCTTGGTTAAATAAATAGGTTTTTAGCCTAGACATAAACACTGAGACTGTGTCTAAGTCCCAAACACTATTTGGAAGGCTATTCCATAACTTTGGGGCTTTGTAAGAAAAAGCTCTGCCCTGCAGTTTACTCAGATACTGCGGCACGAGACCATTTAATGCTTCATATGTCAAAAGTATTATTTTAAAATCAATGCAAAATTTCACAGGGCGCCAATGAAGTGAAGATAAGATAGCGGTGACGTGCTCATATCTTCTGGTTTTAGTGAGGACTCTGGCTGCTGCATTCTGAACTAATTGAAGCTTGTTTATGCACCTAGTTGAACAACCAGACAGTAAAGCGTTGCAATAGTCCAACCTTGAGGTGTTAAAAGCATGAACCAGGTTTTCTGCATCATTTATTGACAATATATTCCTTAACTTGGCAATATTTCTTAGGTGAAAGAATGCTATCCTGGTGATATTGTCTACATGAGCTTCAAATGAAAGACTAGAATCTATAATCACACCAAGGTCTTTTATTATTGCACTAGATAGAACAGAAAGGCCATCTAAAATTACAGTGTGATCTAAAATCTTGCTTCTAGCTACATGCGGTCCTATGACTAGAACTTTTGTCTTATCAGGATTAAGCCGAAGGAAGTAAATTAGCATCCAATCTCTTATATCCTTTGCACATTGCTCAACTTTAGCAAGCTGCATTCTCTCATCTGGTTTTGCTGAGACGTATAACTGTGTGTCATCAGCATAACAGTGGAAATTAATATCATGCTTACGGATTATATTGCCCAAAGGAAGCATGTAAATGAAAAAAAGCAGTGGGCCTAAAACCGAACCCTGTGGGACACCAAACTCCACTAGTGAACATGCAGAATAATCACCATTTAAATCTACATACAGTGGAACCTCGGATTGCGAGTAACGTGGTTTACAGTTCCGCAAACTGAGCAAAGATTTTTAATACATTTTTATTCGGAAACCGAGCAAGTATTAGTTTACGAGCGCCGAGTATCATGCAGCACGCATGCGACTCTTATTTTGACACCAAGCATCACTCTCTCACCTTCCCCCCTTCCCCCTCCCACCCCTCCCCCCACGGCTTCGCAAACACACAGAAACTCTGCCCGTCTCTTATGAGTGTGCGCGCGCACACACGCACAGGCGCACAGACACACACACACACACACACACACACACACACACAGACGCTCTCTCGCCTTTTCACCCCCTCCCCGGCTTCACAAACACACAGAAACTCTGCTCTGTTGTGATTCTTTTCAAAGGTAAGGTGCTGGTTAATTTTTTTTACTACTTTACAGCAGTGATTCCCTTAGTATGCTCACACCAGGTCAGAGAGATTTATTTTTTCCCTGTTAAAACGGTGTTTCCGTTGTGCGTGTATGTTTGTTGTTTAATTTAAAAAGTGATTCCTTTAGTATGTGCTCACACCAGGTCAGAGAGATTTCTTTTTTCCCTGTCAAAACGGTGTTTCTGTGTTTGTGTGTGTCCGTTTGTTGTGAAACTTAAGTGTATGTGCTCATCCCAGTCTCGCTTTTTTCCATTAAAACGGTGTTTCCTCTGTGTTTATACGTTTGTTGTGAAACTTAAAAAGTGAATCCATTAATATACGCTCATGCCAGTCTCAGAGAGATTTCTTTTTTTGTTCTTGTTAAAACGGTGTTTCCGTTGTGTGTGTGTGTGTTTGTTGTGAATCTTAAAAAGCGAGGTGGGGAGAGGGAGGAGGAGTGTTACTGTGTAAAACAAGGCGAGGGAAGGGGCTAATTCCACACACACACACACACACACACACACACACACACACGGTGCCTGCACGCACCAACGGAAACACTTATCTATCAGGATTTATTTGTCCTTTTTTTAAAGGTAAAGTGCAGATTAATTAGTTTTTTCATTTTATAGATTGTATTAATTATTTTTATGTATTCATTTTTTGGGGCTGTGGAATGAATAACTTGAGTTTTCATTATTTTTTATGGGAAATGGTGATTTGGTTTACGAGTGTTTTGGAATACGAACCCACTTCCGGAGCAAATTATGCTCGTAATCCAAGGTTCCACTGTACTGATAACAATCAGTCAAATAGGATCTGAGCCAGGAGAGGGCTGTTCCCTACATTTTCTAATCTGTGAAGGAGAATGCTATGATTATCCAGAGTGACTTACAAAAAGTACTTTAAAGTTTACACCACTGGATAGATACTTACACTGGAAACTAGGTCAATAACTACTGTAGGTCACTAATTAAGTGCCATTAGTCTTACACAACTGGGAAGAGTTTTTTTTTTTTTTTTTGGCATTAGTCAAGTACTGGAGAAATAGATACGTTTTGAGTTGTCATTTAAAGATCGTCAAAGTCTCTGCTGTACGGACATCTAGAGGAAGTTCATTTGGCCACATATGTGCCAGAACAGAAAAGAGTCTGGATGAATGCCACCCTCGATCCCTCAGAGATTTTGGGATGAGGGGAGCAGTGCTGGAGGATCGGAGGGAACGTGGCGCAGTGCGTGGTGTGATTATAGCAGAGAGGTAAGTGGGTGCTGGGCCAGTTTTAGCTTTGTAGGCAAGCATCAGCGTTTTGAATTTGATGCGGGCAGCTACAGGAAGCCAGTGCAGGGAGCGGAGGACTGGGGTGGTGAGGGAGAACTTGGGAAGGTTGGAAACGAGACGTGCTGCTGCATTCTGGATCAGTTGCAGAGGACGAATCGTGGACAGAGGCCAGCCAGCCAGGAGTGAGTTGCAGTAGTCCAGTCTTGAAATAACAAGGGGCTGAACAAGCACCAGAGTAGCCTGGGAAGAAAGAAATGGGCGGATTCTTCTGATATTGTAAAGAAGAAATCTACAAGAGTGAGAAAGGTTAGCGATGTGTGGGAAAATGACAGGCGATGATATGACCTTACCAAGAGACCGGGTATAGAGGGAGAACAGAAGAAGAGGACCAAGTACTGGGCCCTACGTGGGGCAGATGTAGATCCCCTCCATGTCACCTCATACAACCTATCTTCAAGGTAAGAAGCAAACCATTGCCATGCTGTTCCACAAATTCCAAGGTTTGTAAGAATAGATAATAGAATCTTGTGGTTCACTGTGTCAAATGCAGCTGACAGGTCAAGGAGGATCAGGCCAGATGACAGTTTAGCAGATCTAGCAGCATGGAACTTTTCAGTGACTGACAGAAGGGCAGTCTCTGTGGAATGTGCCACTTTGAATCCAGATTGTTTGGGATCATTAAGGTTGTTCTGTGAGAGATAAAGAGACATTTGGTTATAAACAGTCCTTTCAAGAATTTTGGAAATAAAAGAGAGAAGTGATACCGGGTGATAGTTGGATTGATGGTGGGGTTAGATGACGAGATGATCTGCTGAATCTCATCAGATGACAGGTTGGAGAATTCTGCTAAGGGAAGGAAGGGAAGGTCCTGAGGTTCTGCTGTAGGAGTTTGGTTGGGAGCGAAGGACTGATGGATTGCTGCAATTTTCCCATCGTAGAATATGGCAAAATCATCAGCAGTCAGAGAGGAAGGGGCAGAAGGAGTCGGTGGGTTGAGTAGTGAGATGATGATGTGGAGTTTGCCAGGATCATGTGCAGAGGCTTCCAGCTTTTCTCTGTAGAAGGCAGTTTTGGCAGAAGTCACGCCACATGAGAATTTGGAGAGAATAGTCTGGTAAGAGCCAAGATCGGCATCAAGCTGCGATTTCTTCCATCTTCTCTCTGCAGTTCTTAATTGTCTTCTATTGTTGCACAGTACATCAGATAGCCAAGGAGCAGGACAAGACGTCTTCCTTGGTTTAGATGGCAGCGGGCAAAGGAGATCTATGGATGAGAAGAGAAAGGAGAGCAAAGTTTCAGTCGCAGTTTCTAGTGGTAGAGAGGAGAAGGAGTCTGGTTCTGTGAGGGATGATAGGGTGCATGAAGACACAGAGGAAGGGGAGACAGAGTGAAGGTTTCTGAGGGTAAAAGATAAATTTTGGTGGTTATTTTTAAACAGAATAAGAAGGGTTATGGTGAAGGATAGCAGGTAATGATCAGATTTATGAAGGGGAATAGTAGTGATATCTGTGACTGGGGAAGGGCAGCAAAAAATGAGGTCAAGAGAATTCCCTGCCTTGTGTGAGGGAGGGCAACTGTTTAGAGTTAAAAGGAAAGAGTTAAGGAGAGGGAGAAGGAAAGAGGATTGGAGTTTGACAGAAGGGAGGTTGAAATCTCCTAGCACAGTGAGAGAAATGTTAGCAAAAGGAAAAACAGTAAGAAGCATGTCCATTTCATCCAGAAAGTTTCCTAGAGAGCCAGGTGGACGGTAGATAATTAAGATGTGGAGGCTAATTGGAGAGGTTACCTTAACTGCATGAAATTCAAATGATGAAAAACTGTGAGACAGATCAATATTCAAGAAGGACAACAGCAGATCCATACCACCACCTCTGCCAGTTTCTTGTGGAGAGTGAGAGAATATATAGGCAGAGGATAGATATATATATACAGAGGAAATATTCAGGTCTCTGTAAGTGCCAGAAAGTCAAAAGAGTAATGGGTAGCTAGGGCTGAGATTAAATCTGCATTCTTTACAGCAGATTGGACCAGAGCCCACCTACCACCAGTGCAGGGCAATGAGACAGTACTGGAGGGTAGATGAGGTTTCTGGGAGATCTGCCTCTGCTGTGTGAGTAAAAGCATCTTGGTCTGTGAGAATGACAGAGATGTCTCTCCATGGCGACCATGGCAGCCAAAGAACGGCCGATAGCACGGGCCGTCTGCTTGGTGCTCAGATCTCTCAGCAGGTCAACCCGCTGCCTGAAAAGCTTTCCCCACCAACGAAGATGTTAGTCTACATGGCTTGGTGGGGAGTGTGGGCTTTTTCCAAGAGAGAGAGAGAGCCCACAAGTGTCTCTTCAATCTGGGGTATCATCATATAACCCAGCGCTTTTGCAATGATATTCGAATTAATCAATGTTAATAGCAAAAACAGGGGATGAATAGGGCTTATTCCATGAAAGAGTTAACTCGTCATGGAGGTCGCCAAAGAAGGGGAGGGACCATTGTTGAGGCCCCTCCCCGGCCACAGAAACCTGTCGTCTAATTTTGAGCGATTTTTTGTTTAATTTATTTTTTGCTCCTGCAGCAAGAAAGGAAGTCTCTTCTGCCCATTCACAAGAAGCGCCGGAGCGCACTTGAGAAGTGGGCGGTAAAACTTCCTGATCCGGGGAGAGCGCGAGAGCGTGGTTTCTCTTTAAAGAAGACGAGCTGTGCGCGAAGCACCTTAATAGGGAGGAGATCACAATGCTCACACTCTCCCTGGAGCCCAAGGAGAGCGTGCTCTTCACCCAGACACTCAACACAAAAATTGTGGAGATAGATTTCTTTCAGAGGACTATCACACAGAGACGCATCTCTTAGTAAACTCTGCCATATCGATGAGTTAACACTTTTCTTTTTCTTTTGTTTGTATATTCGCTTGCACACACACACGCAAACACAATGCGGTCCTAAAAAAGACCTGAGGATGTTTCAGGTTCACTCCTATTTATAACCTGCAGGTGCACATCATCAGATGACGTCACCTGACAAAGGTTATATAAGCCAAAATTTGGCATGTTTGATACACACATGCTTCACAACCGGCTGAACAAAGATGTTCCCATAGTGTTTTCACGCAGCATCAAGTGTAGCTTTTGAAAGGGAACCTCGGATTGTGAGTAACCCGCTTTGTGAGCGTTCCGCAAGATAAGTCATCAATCATAAGTTTTGACTTGAAAAACAAGCGCCTCTTGATTTACGAGCAGCACATGATCTCAAATGAGCCAATGGTTCTTCTCTCTCTCGCGCTGCGGAATTGTGGGTATTCATCTCCCCTGCTCAGTCTTAGTGCGCGTCTCTCACTCGTATAGTCAACATCCGTATGCATGTGTACAGTTTACTATAACACTGTGACCACATGTGCGCTTAAAGCATCTTTTTTTTGTGTATGCGTTTGAAAGATGTCCTTTCCCGCGCTTGTATATTATAACACACGTGCACACGCACAAAGCAAAAGTCTCATTAGAGAAGTTAAAGATCCATGCGCGTACGCGCTGTGTATGTGTTTTTTGTGCATACACAGCGCATGCACGCACAAACAATAATGGAAACACTTTTTAAGGTAACGTTAAGGTTGCAGGTTAATTAGTTTTATCTTTACTTAATATTTTGTATAAATTTTATATATATATATATATATATATATTTTGGGATGTGGAATGAATAATCTGTTTTCATCATTTCTTACGGTGAAATTCGACTTACATTGGGGTACATTGACTGTTTCAGAATTGCTTAAACACTTAAACACACGGAAGATGTGCTTGTGGTTTTCTGATTTGTTTTGTATTCTTTTTAAATAGTCAGAATTTCAATAAAATGAAAAAAGGCTGCATGTGTTTGGGGTTAACAGTTAACTATATCGGGTTGTCTAACTCATGTGCTTAAAAGTCTATTACAGTAACATTGCACAATAACATACGGTAACTAACTCAATTTAAATAATACATTTTTTATTTTATTTTATTCCAGATTTATGAGGGCTTTTAGCTTATCATTTTAACACAGCCATTCAACAATGGTTTTTGCATTATTTGATGTGCCATTTCAGTCCACACATGGTGATAGGATAAAAACAAGGATGATGACCTAACAGACAGTGAGGTCATATATGTTTACATTTGGTTTTAAATCATTACGCTATTGCTATCAGTACAAGAATTTTCATCATCAAACTTTGCTATAGTTCCCTGCTGAAAAAAAACAGCATAGACCAGCACAGCTGGTTAACATTATACTAGCATATGTTGTGTTTTGGTGCTGATATGCTGGTGACCAGCATACATTTTCCTTGTATGCTGGTGTTGGTATGCTGGTCACTTTACTGATGCTGGTCCACCATTATAATGTTGGTCACCAGCATACCAGCAAAATATATGCTGGTATGCTGTTGACCAGCATTATAGTGCCATGATACTATGGTGTTCACCACCCCATCTAATGTTGGTATGGTATAAAAGCCAGAATACATGGAAGATTGTCATCCAATATGTAAAATATAAAACAGAATCAGTATAAAATCAGCTTTATTGGCCAACACAAACAATATTAACATTGTGTAATATGTAACAATATGCACATTTCTAACAATGATAATTTAACAATGAACAGCAAATAGGTTTTGATAAATACAAATACAAAACACGAGACCAACCTCTCAGGGACACTTTCACACAGTTACTGTACTTTCACAACACAGGAGTGTAAATGAGTGAGCTTGGCCCTCACTCTTTATTTAGGGGTCTGCTGGTTTATGGGTCCTGAAGTAGTTTTGACATGGCCTGACATTTGTGTATTTTTCTTATTTGTATAAATGTAACCTTACTTATAAACATATAAATGTCACCTCTTTCACCTAGTGCAAAGTAAATGTCCAGGATTGAGGGAAGAGTGACACAGATGATCTTATACACAGAAGGCACATTTCTGGCATATGTTAAATATAGCGTCCAAACAGACAAGAAAGGGAGTTAGGTTAATAAAAGCCAACTTTTACACCCTATACACAGTCATACAACTTTGTGCCTCTCTCGAAAAAGCACACAAGTGAACATCGCATACCTGGCATTTCCATGGTGTTTATGACTGCTTACCATAAACTGATTTGCAATTCACACAGACCCTGTAACCAGAAGTGGTAACATTCCTGGCATCTGAGGTCAGTCCATGTGCTGGTCATGCGCAGTCACAGGTCAAGCCTTATTGTGTGGTCAACCACTTAAAAAAATACAAGAGATCCATCCTGAATCCAGACTGCAGTCGTGGTCGAGGTTCCCATGACATAGTGATTGTCCATCTGTATCTTGCCTGCTTCTTTGCATTTGGTCTTTATAAAACAGGTGGCTGATCATTTTCATGGTCACGACGGTTTATAAAAAAGGAAAAAGAAACATAAGCACAATGATAATAAAATTACTGTCAATAATCATGAATAACTATTGACCATGCATAAAGACAACACAAACTTTTGCAATGTTTAGGCAACAGGAGCTAACGTGTTTGTGCTAATTAATATTATAGATAGCAGTGTAATAAGCTAACCAAAAACTGAACCAAATAGCTACCATAACATGAAGCTATCCAAAACGGGGTGAATATATTATAAACATTTACACCACAGCTGATGTTGAGCTACATTAGCATGATTTAGCAGTGTTATCTACATGCTAACCAAACCATGTAAGTGACATTAAATGACAATGTTTCACATAAACTGGCAAAAGTTTGTGGGAAAATAAGGAAAAATAAATTAATATTAGTTTTATATTATCAAAATAAGGATTATATTAGATTTTAAAACTTACCCATGGTAACAGTTTGCTGTATTCTCCTCCTTTGTTCTCTGTTGGAGTCTCAGTCTTGTTCTGAGGTAAATCTAAACTCCTCCCACTGTCCAAAACATTCTGTAGAGCTTCAGAAACCTGTACAGTGCCTAACATCTTCCACACACTGAGAAAAATTATAGGATCTACTGTGTGTGTGTGTGTGTGTGTGTGTGTGTGTGTGTGTGTGTGTGTGTGTGTGTGTGTGTGTGTGTTTGGGGGTGTGTGTCATTATCAGTAAATGAAGTGTGGCAGAAAGACTGTATCTCTCCTTAGATTCATATGGATTACATAAACTGAGAACATTTATTTTTTATTAAGCTTGCTACATTTAAAAGTAGACACTTTTAAGCTTTCTATAGATATATGGATAGATATATTTATATATTTTCTGGCAGACTGAGAGGGCAGAAAGCGCACCCTGTTTATTTTCTTTATTTTACAAAAGCACAATGTTTTATTGATATGAGTGTACATTAACAAATAAAGATATAAATCGATACATTACAAGTATGTGTATGGTTAAAAATGATGGGACATTTAAAGTTATTTTGACGGTTACCAAAAAAAAAAAATGCATGTGGTCCCACCGCCAAAACAGCTGACCCCATGGTGCTATTTTAAGTGATTTACATAGATTTTTTTTTAAAGTGCATTTCTAAAAAAAGGTTTGTGTTGTGTTTTTAGACAACCCACAGATATTTAATAAATGTAAAAGAATGTATTTACATGTTTTTGGTAAATGGATTATTTTTGTCTCTTGTATGTAAATCCATTTAAAGATAACACTACACAGTCCATGTATTTACATCACATTATTTTCAGTACTAGCTATTAAAAAACAAGATAATGAGCTTAAAATGGTAACCAATTTTAACTACCAAAACCTTGCTCGTGGCCCAGCATATAAATCATGCTGACCTATGCTGGATTTTTCAGCAGGCATGCTGGTTCACCAGCTAAATTAGCACCAGACCAGCACTAACTAGCAAGACCAATGCTGGTGGTGAGGTTTCATCAGCGTAGATCTGCTGGTCTTCCATCAGTTATGCTGGTTCACCAGCTAAACCAGCATCAGACCAGCACTAACCAGTATTAACAGTTTTTTTCAGCAGGGTTCTGCTCTTTTTAAAAACAACCCAAAGCGCCACTTGAAGTGTTTAAAAGTTATATGGTCTCAGGACAGACATGGATTCAGAAAAGAAGTACACACGTGGACAGAATTGTTGGTACCCTTCGGTCAATGAAAGAAAAACTCACAATGGTCACAGAAATAACTTTAATCTGACAAAAGTAATAATAAATAAGAATTCTATGAATGTTAACCAATGAAAGTCAGACATTGCTTTTCAACCATGCTTCAACGGAATTATAAAAAAAAATGAACTCATGGAACAGGCCTGGACAAAAATGATGGTACCCCTAACTTAATAGTTTGTTGCACAACCTTTTGAGGCAATCACTGCAATCAAACGATTCCTGTAACTGTCAATGAGACTTCTGCACCTCTCTGCAGGTATTTTGGCCCACTCCTCATGAGCAAGCTGCTCCAGTTGTCTCCGGTTTGAAGGGTGCCTTTTCCAGACGGCATGTTTCAGCTCCTTCCAAAGATGCTCAATAGGATTGAGGTCAGGGCTCATAGAAGGCCACTTTAGAATAGTCCAATGTTTTCCTCTTAGCCATTCTTGGGTGTTTTTAGCTGTGTGTTTTGGGTCATTGTCCTGTTGCAAGACCCATGACCTGCGACTGAGACCCAGCTTTCTGACACTGGCCAGCACATTTCTCTCTAGAATCCCTTGATATTCTTGAGATTTCATTGTACCCTGCACAGATTCAAGACACCCTGTGCCAGATGCAGCAAAGCAGCCCCAGAACATAACAGAGCCTCCTCCATGTTTCACGGTAGGGACAGTGTTCTTTTCTTCATATGCTTCAAGTATAATTAGCAAAATTTGCCTTGGCAAAAAGTTCCATTTTTGTCTCATCTGTCCATAGGACATTCTCCCAGAAGCTTTGTGGCTTGTCAACATGTAGTTTGGCATATTCCAGTCTGGCTTTTTTATGATTTGTTTTCAACAATGGTGTCCTCCTTGGTCGTCTCCCATGTAGTCCACTTTGGCTCAAACAATGACGGATGGTGCGATCTGACACTGATGTTCCTTGAGCGTGAAGTTCACCTTGGATCTCTTTAGAAGTCTTTCTGGGCTCTTTTGTTACCATTCGGATTATCCGTCTCTTTGATTTGTCATCAATTTTCCTCCTGCGGCCACGTCCAGGGAGGTTGGCTACAGTCCCATGGATCTTAAATTTCTGAATAATATGTGCAACTGTAGTCACAGGAACATCTAGCTGCTTGGAAATGGTCTTATAGCCTTTACCTTTAACATGCTTGTCTATAATTTTCTTTCGAATCTCCTGAGACAACTCTTTCCTTCACTTCCTCTGGTCCATGTTGAGTGTGGTACATACCATGTCACCAAACAACACAGTGACTACCTGGAGCCCTATATATAGGCCCACTGACTGATTACAAGATTGTAGACACCTGTGATGCTAATTAGTGGACACACCTTGAATTAACGTGTCCCTTTGGTCACATTATTTTCAGTATTTTCTAGGGGTTCCATCATTTTTGTCCAGGCCTGTTCCATGAGTTTATTTTTTTAAATAATTCCATTGAAGCATGGTTGAAAAGCAATGTCTGACTTTCATTGGTTAACATTCATAGAATTTTTTTTAATTATTACTTTTATCAGATTAAAGTTATTTCTGTGACCACTGTGAGTTTTTCTTTCATTGACCGAAGGGTACCAACAATTTTGTCCGCGTGTGTACTTCATTCAGGTATAGTCTGATTAAAATGGCTAAACCTTTTAGGTTTTTATATCTTAACATCTTTCAGATCCATGTGTGTATGTAGTAAATTAAGAAGTCTACGGTCTCATTTATATAATTTTTTTTTTTTAATTGATATTAATGTTACTAAACATTTTGATATATTCATGTTTAGGAAAAGGTGTGAGCACTGGAACAAGGCTTGACAAGTCCCCAATAAATAATGAAGTCCCCAATAAAATAATCACAATTTGAAAGCGAAGCATGAGCAGACAGGTAACAAGATTACACAAAGAGAATGAAGGAATAATAGATGAGAAAATAGCTCATTTTAGTGTGACAGGTGAAACAAGAATGAAAGATAAGGAAGTTAAAGACACTGGACTGAAAACAGAGAAATGTGTCTAATACTGCAACCAGTGAAGGAAGCAAGTGGAGAAAATGGTTGCAAAATGCATGGCAAGGCTCAGAAAAGAACAAAGAGAGAGGAAATGAAAGGAAAACAGAGGACAAGTCATGAGCTGGCTAAAGTAGACAAAACCAGCAGGCAGATAAGAAGCAGTGCTGAGCACAATAAGGTAGAAAAAGAATATGACAGAAATGACAAATAGGATGAAGAAAATATAGTGTACAAAACAGTTGAGTTAAATGTGTCAGATAAAGACATGACCACAGAAATGGCCCTAACACAGCAACCAGTGAAGGGAGCACATAAAATGTGATAGGCCCACAGAATGCCAACCAGAAAGCCCAAATGAGCAGAATGCCTGATATGCAAAGTAAAGACAGTGAGAAAGAAAAACTTGTATCAGATGCACAGGCTGACATAGAAACTTAAATGTCATATATCGACCAACAAGTTGACACAGTGAAGATAAGACCAAAGAGGAAATGCAGGAGAGCAAAAAACAACAAGACTTGGAAGAGTAAATGGGAATTTTATTTTTACCTAAAATTAAAAAATAAGAAGAAGAGGTTTACCAAAATTTAAATGCAGGGCCAAAGACATTCTCAATTGTCATTAAGCAAAAATAATAGAAACAAATAAAATCTAAACATGGGAGGAAATTTAATTTTTTATTATTATTATTATTTTTTATCAAGAATTGTTAAAAACAAACCTATGTTGTATGGGCTTTTTCAGTACCAACATGTGAAGATGAGTGATAGTCAGAAAAAAAATCTCCCTTTTTTCATGCCTCAGCAAGATGCACATTTGATGGATGCAAGGCTGTGTATACCTTTATGAAAAAATACAAGCCAAAATGAACAGATAAAAACATCTGACTCGGATAATAATAAACGAGACTGGCAGTCAGTGGCGGCAGGTGCAATTTTTTTTTGGAGGTGGCGCAAAAAAAAAAATTTAACTTTTAATACTTGCCTGTAAATATCCATTTATCAGGTGATTGCGCATCATTACTACTAGTATAAAATAAAGGCATGACTCACATCACATCCAGTCAGCCAGCTCCACTTGCCATAAGAAGTGCTGGAAAAGACTCTTTGAGAATGCGCCCAAAATATTTGAAAACAATATTGATTCACTAAGAACAAAAGTGGGAGGATTCAGGGCGCACAGTGCTGCGCCTGAATGATGATTTGGCAAAATCCAATCAGAGCTCAGCCATAGATCAATCAGAAGTCACATGCTTTTCAAAAATGTACATGCCTACATAGACACTCGTTTGTCCAGCGCCCCGTGTACGCGAACACAAATGAACATAATACAGTTTAGATTTTTTTTTAATTGCAAATAAATTATATTAAAAACTACAGAGGAATATTGAGACCAAATGACTTTATTTCATTATTAAAATAAATAATTATTATGTTAAATAATTACATGTTGAAGTGGCATTCTTCTCTGCCTAACCCCGTATTGACCGGCCGCCACTGCTGGCAGTCATGCAACAGGCTATCTACAGCACTTACAAATTGATCCTTTTGCTTTGCATTTACATACAGAAACATGAATTCAGATATTAGCTGCACACTTAAAAAAAATAAAAAATAAAAAAAAACACCACCCATTTCTTTGAACCTTGATGCAAAGAGGTGGTGGTGTGCAAAAAAATCCCAGACCAAAGCAGATGTGTCTTATATTATGCCCTAGTATTGCCAGGCATGGTAAAAGATACGCCTCCCTTGCCTGCCACAGAACTGGTGTCAAACAGCCATTCCAACCATTTCCTATTGTCTCATGGAATCCAAAGGAAG
This sequence comes from Clarias fuscus, assembly GCA_030347435.1. Lineage (NCBI taxonomy): Eukaryota > Metazoa > Chordata > Actinopteri > Siluriformes > Clariidae > Clarias > Clarias fuscus. The sequence continues at coordinate 27,794,880 of CM059206.1, forward strand.
ATGTCATATGCAACAAAGAGAAGGATTGCACAGGTGGAAACAGACTATAGCGATATCCTGTCAGAGGACGCAGCTGGTGTCAAAAATGAGTTCTTCTGCCCTGGTATCATAGATGTCCTACTGGTAAACTACATGTGAATCTTTTCATTGTGGAGTGGCTTGTTACTGGGGGATCTCAAAAGGTACAGAAACATTGTAAGCTGTGTAAAAGAAGCTAAAGTAAAGACAAGAGAGACAAACTACCATGCGGAACATTGGTTTGGTTTAGTAAAGCACTCCATTCTATTAAAGAAAAAAGACAAGCAGAGTTTATTTCGAAAATATATGCTTCAATACAAGGATGATACCAAGATGGCACTGGTGAGGTCGGCTGCCGCCACAACTGCTCCGACGTATTTTACCTTGTTTTTGCTTTTTAAGTTAATTTTCAACAACTTCAAATCGGTTAATTCATCACCATTGAGTGCATTAAGTACGATAGAGATACTTTTATTTCTATTGGTTTACAATGTACTCACAATTTGACGTTTTTTACTCCGGATCCGAGCTGGCCGAGTGAGAGCAAAGGACGCGACGCGAAGCGGCGGCCCCGAGGGAAACGAGCCGGCATCAGGAACAGGCAGAGAGCTCGTGCACACCGCACACCTCTGCCTAGCATCCTTCTTGCCAATGTCCAGTCACTGGAGAACAAGCTTGATGACCTCTCAGGGCCAGGATAAAGTTCCAGAGAGACATTCGGGACTGCAATCTCCTCTGCTTCACCGAGACATGGCTGAACCCAGCAGTGCTGAACCACGCCATTCAGCCGACCGAGTTCTTCTCGGTTCACCGCATGGACAGGACACGGGACTCGGGAAGACAAGGGGAGACGGCGTGTGTTTAATGATGAACAGCAGCTGGTGCAGCAGCGCAAGCGTTGTTCCTCTTACACGCTCCTGCACACCCAATCTGGAACTACTGTCCATCAAATGTCGTCCCTTTTACCTTCCTCGGGAATTTACATCGGTCATAATCAGTGCCGTTTATATTCCACGACAAGCGGACACGGACACTGCCTTATTCGAGCTACATGAGGCACTCGCACAGCACCGGACACAACACCGGGACGCTGCGCTTATGTGGCGGTGGACTTTAACAATGCCAACCTCAAACGCGCAGCGCCGAACTTTTATCAGCACATCACCTGTCCGACTAGGGGCGAAAGGACACTGGACCACTGTTACACAACAGTCAAGGACGGCTAAAAGGCGCAATCTTGCCCACCGTTTGGGAAATCTGACCACGCCGCCATCTTCCTTATCCCAAAATATAAACAAAGGCTTAAACAGGAAGTTCCGGTTCAGAGGGAGGTCGCGCGCTGGACGGACCAATCGGTGGCCGCGCTACAGGACGCACTCGACGACGCAGACTGGGACATGTTCCGAAACAGCTCCGATGACGTCAACGTGTTTACGGAAGCGGTTGTGGGATTCGTCGGGAAACTAGCGGATGATTCCGTGCAGAAAACGACCATCAGAACGTTTCCCAATCAGAAGCTGTGGGTGGATAAAACCATCCGCGACGCTCAGATCTCGCACCGCTGTCTACAATGCGGGACTTACATCGGGGGACATGTACAAGGCTATATCATACAACGTCCGGAAGGCAGTGAAAGAGGCGAAGCAGCGCTACGGAAGGAAACTAGAATCACAACTCTAACAGAGTGACTCTAGGAGCCTCTGGCAGGGACTAAGGACAATAACGGACTATAAAGCACCAACTTCCGGTATGACAAACGCGGACATGACTCTGGCAGACAAGCTGAACACCTTTTATGCTTGTTTCGAGGCTGCAGCTAAAGACGCTAGCAATGCTAATGCTAGCGGTGCTAACGGCTGCAGACAGGAAGACACTGTCAGCGCCGGAAACATATCTGAGCATGGCGTGAGGAGAGCCTTCAAGAGAGTGAACACCAGAAAAGCAGCAGGACCAGATGGCATCTCAGGTAGAGTCCTCAGAGCCTGCGCAGACCAGCTAGCACCTGTGTTCACAGAGATATTCAACATCTCCTTATCTCAGTCAGTGATCCCCCACATGCTTCAAAGAGTCCATCATTGTTCCTGTTCCGAAGAAACCACATCCTGCTTCCCTCAATGACTATCGACCTGTAGCCCAGTGGGAATGTGCCTTGATTGTCCTGCTTTTCAAAAAAGTAATGTGCCTTATTTCATGAGAACACAGTTAATAATATTACTGGTTGGTTAATATTTTTTGCAGTTAACGTTGTTGTGGGAAAAAAAAAGATACAGAGGTGGCCGTTTCAGTTCTTCCGCTATAGACCAAGGGCCACAGTATTCTAATCCACTACAGTGAGCTATACTCACTTTGTCCAAACCAGTGGCTGACAGGTGAAGTATGCTAATGATTATTTTGAGCAACTAAATTGACACTGTGACATGTATTTTATGTAAAATTTTGATTACATTTAAAATTATAACTAGAAGCTGTTGGGTACATGTACTGTAACTAATGGTCTTTATTTATTTAAAAATAACTAATTTTTTTTTTTTAGCTTATTGAAGGCCTGTTTCATATTGATGCCCAAAAATATTTTTTTATGTGGTAAACAACATTTACATTCTAAATCATTACAGGCTGTTAAATTTCCTGTTTGGTGACAGATGTTACGCGCCCCAGAGACTATAAAGAGGAGACCGGAATGCTGCCCATTGATCTCTGCCAAAGGACAGCGTGGGGAAGAGCTGCTCGAGCTCTTGTGGCACCTTCTCTCCCACGTAGAGTCCGCCTTCGCTTCCCTACTGCCGAAAAGGAAAAGGCCACAGAGAGGACTGCTTAGGGCCCCTGATCCCAGCCGGTAAAGCTGCCCAGCTGACGAATGTCCAAGAGAGACTCCCGCCTGTGGCCGCGCCAAGAGAGAGCTGGGAGGGGCTGATCTTGGCTCGTGTCTGCCGGAGAAGTCATCATTTTTAATTCAATTCATTTTATTTCTATAGCGCTTTTAACAATGGTCATTGTCTCAAAGCAGTTTCACAGAAATGAAAAGAAAATGAAAAGAAGACTTATGGAAATGTATATATGTGTAAGAAAAATGTGTCTAGATAATGAGATTGTCCCTGATGAGCAAGCCAAGGGTGACGGTGACAGTGGCAAGGAAAAACTCCCTGAGATGGCAATAGGAAGAAACCTTGAGAGGAACCAGACTCAACAGGGAACCCATCCTCATCTGGGTGATGACAGATAACAGAAATTGTAGAACATCATGTGTGTTATGCAGATGAAAGTTCGATATAACAGAAGTTATTTAAATTAACACAAAGTCCAGTTCAGCTCAGGGATGAGTCAGCAGGTGCAGAGGGCAGATGGGGGTCTGGATCACTGGGAGCTCAGGAGCAGCATGTGTAGATCCAAACCAACATGAAGAAAAATTCAGCTGGAGCAGGTCCTTCTCTGGATGCCTCAGGAACCTCGCAGGGTTGGCACAATCTCCAGATGCCTCGGGATGGGTGGAAAAATAAAGAGCAGGTGAAAAGAATTAGCATGGTTGCCATTCACGATAGATGTACTGGAGTATGAGGTAAAGAAATTAATTACTGTATGTGTATGCCAGATTAAAGAGATGCGTTTTGAGTCTACTTTTAAATTGGGAAACTGTGTCTGAGCCCCGAACACTGTCAGGAAGGCTATTCCAAAGCTTTGGAGCTAAGTATGAAAATGCCCTACCTCCTTTTGTAGATTTTGATATTCTGGGAACTACCAGTAGTCCGGAGTTTTCTGATCTTAAGGAGCGTGGTGGATTGTAACGTATCAGAAGACTGGTTAGGTATGTGGGAGCTAGATCGTTTAGAGCCTTGTAAGTAAGTAATGCTATTTTGTAATTAATTCTAAACTGAACAGGTAGCCAGTGCAGGGATGATAACATTGGGGTTATATGATCATATTTTCTGGATCTAGTGAGAACCCTGGCGGCTGCATTTTGGACTAACTGTAGCTTGTTAATTGAGGATGCAGGACAGCCTCCCAGTAATGCATTACAGTAGTCCAGTCTGGAGGTCATGAATGCATGAACCAGCTTTTCTGCATCAGATACAGATAAAATGTTCCTAAGCTTGGCAATATTATGGGAGCGTGCAGAAGCGCTACCGCCGAGTGCTCCATCCTGCCACTCTGCCTTTCACCAGCCATGTGCCCACATGCCAGCTGGGCATTGCAGACGGATCTGCACATATACACCTTCACTTCCTCCCTCCTTTTAAACTGTTCCTTGCCCATTTTACCTAAATAAAATGACCCTTTTTCCCGCAAGACCTCGCCTTGTGTCTGTGGTGCCACCTGTGCACAAAGGGTCGAACCCATTACAGTGTGCATACAGTATATACACTGCCCATCCAAATAAAGTCACACACCAACACTTCCTTGGACTTTTGCTTGGATTATGGCAGTGACATTGTTTTGATAAGCTTATGCAACATCAAGTACATGAATTTCTCTCCAAGATTGTATTAATGACCACTGTGAAAACTCTTTAGTAGTTTAGTCAAAATCTCTCAAGTTCTCTTCTTGTGGTTAGGTTTGTCATTATAACATATTAGACAGGAAAGAATGAAAATTGTTACCCAGAACCACCATCCAACATTAAAGAAGAATCTCAATAATATAATTCTAAAGAAAGCAAAGAGTATATAGGCCAACAAAAACCAAGTAATAATAAGTAAATAAACACACCGCATGTGTAGAAAAATATGACCCTAAACGCATCAATCATTTTGAGTGCAAAAGTTACTTAAATTAGTGAATTCATTGAGTTCATTATCCTCATAGCCTCAGGGGAAAAGCTGTCTTAATGCTAAGACTTCCCAGTCTTCTACCACCACTATTAAACATAGCCATGAGTTCTACTGTGCAGTAGTTTATGATTAGATTTCACTCAACATTTAATTCAATTCAATTCAATTTTATTTGTATAGTGCTTTTAACAATTGACATTGTCGCAAAGCAGCTTTACACAATCAAAAGAAGTAAGTTTTTATGAAATGTAAATGTGTATGAATCAAAATGATAAGATTGTCCCTGAGGAGCAAGTCGAGGGCGACGGTGGCAAGGAAAAACTCCCTGAGATGGTAATAGGAAGAAACCTTGAGAGGAACCAGACTCAACAGGGAACCCATCCTCATCTGGGTGATAACGGATAGCAGTGATTGATCAGCATAATACCATGTAAGACTGCAAGTTCAGTATAACAGGAGATGTGTTTAAATTAAATGGAGTCCAGTTTGTTACTGGAGGCTCAGGTAGACTGTAGGAAACTCCAGTCCTGAGCTATCGAACGACTGAAGTCACAGGTCCCCAGAGGACAGCTATCTGCATCAGTCGAGGACAGGACAGTCTTCATGGAAACCATCCCCAGCCACCACATGCATCCCAGGCAGACCACTCGGAGCATCCATGCGATGAGATCTCCAACCAGAAGCAGGACTCCAGGACGGGTTAGACAGGTCCAGGGGGCAGAGGGGTCTGGATCACTGGCAACTCAGGAGCAACATGTATAGCTCGACAGAGAGACAGGGAGAGGGAAAAGGAGAGAGGGAGAGAGAAAGAGAGAAGAGAGCAGAAGATAAGGAGAGATGGCAGTTAGGTATGGTTACAGTCAAACATGTATAAGGTGAATGTATATTTAGTGCAAAGTGCAAGCAGGGACTCCGGCAGGACTAACTATAACAGCATAACTAAAAGGGAAAGCCAGAAGGAAACACAGACATGAGGGCTCCCTGAGATGTAAAGCAACTAATCACCTCACCGTCAACAAACCTGGGTGATCAATGAGAGTGGGGAAGACAGCATCTAAACCTACCAGCTCACCAGAATATTCTACATCCATGAGTCCCCCCAAATCTGCTCCTTTACCTAAGGCTAATCTATTTACAAAAATGCTTGGCTAAATAAATAGGTTTTTAGCCTAGACTTAAACACTGAGACTGTGTCTGAGTCCCGAACATTAATAGGTAGACTATTCCATAACTTTGGGGCTTTGTAAGAAAAAGCTCTGCCCCTGCTGTAGTTTTAATAATATGTGGTACTGACAAGCAGCCTGCATTCTTTGATCGAAGTAGGCGTGGCGGATCGTAAGACACTAGCAGTTCACTCAGATACTGCGGCGCAAGACCATTTAGTGCCTTATACGTCAAAAGTGGTATCTTAAAATCAATGCGAAATTTCACTTGGAGCCAATGTAGTATAGATAAGATAGGGGTGATGTGCTCGTATCTTCTGGTTTTAGTGAGGACTCTTGCTGCTGCATTCTATACTAACTGAAGCTTGTTTATACACCTAGTTGAACAACCAGACAGTAAGTGTAGGAAGTGGGCTATCACTCTATTGCACCCCAGGGGTCCCCTTTTAGTAAACTACATGACTCCAGCTCCTCCTTTTATCTGTCTTCTGAGACAGTAAAGTCCCTCTCTTATCTGGAAGCAGGACTCGTAACAGGCCCTGGAGAAGAGTGCCTGCCACACCTGGAAGCTGTAAAAGCCCAAAGACCTCGACCTCCAACCGTGTAAATTGGCCATCTGGTAAACAAGGGAGACATCTGGTAAACAAGTCCACTGATACCCCCTTTGACCTCCAGAGAGGCCTTTCCGCGAACAAAGGGACACATGGCCGAGACACGGCTGCCGATCAGCTCTAAAGTATACCAATGGGACAAACTGACACCTATATATATATATATATATGTATCATATTATATCATATCACCTGTATTATCATGTTAATATCTATATGTATCTCTGTTTACTCTATCTGTCATAGAACATGTAATCAGCAGTTATAAAGTCTTTTTAACTAGATGAAGGCATGAATGAATGTGTGACACATGCAATGTGTGGTATCTATCTATAGAAAGCTTATCCTATTCAAGGAATGCTTATGTACATGAATTACTAGTAACATGAACAGAGCATGTGTAAAGTTAATTCATAAAGGTATTAAAAGTTTCCAACCGGATAAGTACCACGTGATGCCCATATAACCTGGCCTAATGTATGCACAAGGGGAGGAAACACGTGAGGCGGTGATAATCCCGCAACCCCCTCTGATTGGAGCAATCACTCGTGGGATGGACCGATAACAAAGGGTTAAAAAGCCACGGTCCGAGCACATCGTACGTCTTCCAATGTCTTCCAACATCATCCAACGACTGACCATCTGAAGGAAGCAAGCTCGCCGCTCGGGCTTCGGCCCTTGCAAGTGCTACGACGTCTTCCAACATCACGTCATCCAACGACGGACCATCCGCACATCTGAAGCAAGCTCTCTCTCTCGTCGCTCGTCCACCGTCGACTCTCGCCTTGCGTCTGACCGGCAAGCTAACAGCTCATCTGCTCTCCACGGCGTCATGAAACTTCATGCCAGAACTTCAAATACGCCACAAAGGCTCCGCTAGAAGAAGCGTCAGAGCTCCGCCGTCAGTAACCGAGCAACCAGCGCATTAGCGAAGGGCTTCCCAGAGAGACTTCATCACAGCGCCAGAGCACCAATCAGCAACGCCGTGATTCCCTAACACCGAACACGAATCACAGAGGAAGACCGCAGCGCAACGCAAGTAAACAAACAAAAGCTTCATACCTTGCTGAAATTGGTGCTCACGTCATAACAAACCGTAAGATTAAACCCAAGGCTCTGCTCTTGTGACTTTCAGGTCTAGTGAACATTACTAGAAAATTACGTTAACTTCATCCTTTGAACTGCATTGTGTGTGTGTGTGTGTTTAATAGCTTAGTTTCATGTATCGTAGTATAGTCAAATAAATTCTTGTTTCTTGATAAAGATCTGTTGTCCTGGTCCAGTGATTTTAAGTTTAAACATTTGCCCAGATCCTAAGTTACCTTGCTCATAATTGTCAAATACTAGATTTTGTTATCATCGGTGGCCACGTGATAAGCAGAACTGGTAAAGTTACACTAAATCATACTAAACGCTGGTCGGGTAGTTGATAAAGTGTACGCTATAAATTTTTATTCAGTTTTAATCAAATTTACCTGAATCCTTAAAGATTCGATTCACCTCTGAACCAGAGCTGAAGTCCAACCTAGAGGTGATAAAAGCATGAACTACGAGTCAGCATACAGAGAGGAAGTGCAGAGGCTAACGGACTGGTATAAAGACAACAACCTGGCTCTGACTTCAGGAGGACACGGAGCGATCACTCTCCGTTCAGCATTGACGGCTCTTCTGTGGAGATCGTCAAGAGTACAAAATTCCTGGGTGTCCACCTGGAGGAGAACCTCTCCTGGTCCCTCAACACCAGCTCTCTGCATAAGAAAGCCCAACAACGTCTTTTCTTCCTGAGAAGGCTGAGAAAGACACAGCTTCCACCACCGATCCTCACCACCTTCTATAGAGGAACTATTGAGAGTATCCTAAGCAGCTGCATCACTGTCTGGTTTGGGAATTGTACCATATCAGACCGCAAGACCCTACAGCGGATAGCTGAGAAGATCATCGGGGTCTCTCTCCCTTCTATCAAAGACATTTACATCACACGCTGCATCCGCAAAGCAACCAGCATTGTGGCTGACCGGACACACCCCTCACACTCACTCTTCACCCTCCTGCCATCTGGAAAAAGGTACCGAAGCATTCGGGCACTCACATCCAGACTGAGAAACAGTTTTTACCCGCAAGCCTTCCATCTCCTCAACACAAAGGGACTGGACGGATAAACACACACACACACACACACACACACACACACACACACACACACACACACAAACACAAATCACTCAGACGAACTAAATAACATCTGGACTGAACTGATAAACACACATGCACAATCACACTGATATACATCCATCTCAATCTGCTCATACCTACCTACCTGTGCTGCTCTTCGCAATTTTTTTGCACAATATTTATTTGACTGCTATTTGCACACGATACTCTTGTCAAAATGTAAACTGTTTACTGCTGCTCTTCCCACTACCTCAACTCATACTTCATCAAAAAAAGTAGTTATGTGTTACATTGTTGTGTCTGTCATGTACCTCTTTGTTTGCACATTTGCACGTGCACTTTGTCTATTGTGTATTTTTGTATAGAAATTTGATAGTTCTTTTAGATTAACTTAAAAATGTAAAAATGTGTGTTGTAAATTTGTGTTGTTGCATGTATGTAGCACCTTGGTCCTGGAGGAACGTTGTTTCGTTTCACTGTGTACTAACTGTGTATGGTTGGAATGATAATAAAAAGCCTACTACTACTAGTTTTTCTGCATCATTTAGTGACAATATATTTCTTATCTTGGCAATATTTCTAAATTGAAAGAAAGCTATCCTGGTGATATTATTCACATGTGCTTCAAGTGAAAGGCTGGAATCTATGAACACACCAAGGTCTTTTACTGTTGTACTTGATGGAACAGAAAGGCCATCTAAAGTTACAGTGTGATCAGAAAGCTTACTTCTAGCTGCTTGTGGTCCTATGGCTAGAACTTCTGTTTTATCGGGATTAAGCAGAAGAAAATTAATTAACATCCAATCTCTTATGTCCTGCACACATTGCTCAATTTTAGCAAACTGGTTTTTCTCATCTGGTTTTGCTGAGACGTATAATTGTGTGTCATCAGCATAACAATGAAAACTAATACGATGGTTACAAATTATGTTGCCCAGAGGAAGCATGTAAAGGGAAAAAAGCAGTGAGCCTAAAACTGAACCCTGTGGAACACCAAACTCCACAGAAGGTCATTTACTACTTTAACAAGTGCTGTCTCTGTGCTGTGATGAGGCCTAAATCCTGACTGATACAGTTCATTTATGCTATTTCTGTGTAGATGTGAACATAGCTGCTGTGATACTACCTTTTCCAGAATCTTGGAGATAAAGGGAAGGTTTGATATTGGCCTGTAATTAGAAAGCTGACAGGGGTCAAGGTCAGGTTTCTTGATTAATAACTGCCAATTTAAAGGATTTGGGAACATACCCACTGCTGAGTGAACAGTTAATTACTTTCAACAGTGGTTCTATTATTGCTGGTACTATCTGCTTGAGAAAATTTGTCGGTAAAGGATCTAATATACAGGTTGATGATTTTGAAGAAGAGATGAGTGAAATTAGTTCTCTCGCTTCAAGCGGAGTAAAGTATTCTAAGTTCTGATGTGATGTGGTTAGTTTCTGTATTAATTAAATTGTCTGGTTTCAAAGCCTGAATTTTTTGCGTAATATTTATGATTTTGTTATTGAAAAAGTTCATGAAATCGTCACTACTGTATGATGTTGTTGTGGAGATTTCTGCAGTGGTCTTGTTTTTAGTTAATTTAGCTACGATATTAAATAAAAATCTCAGGTTATTTTTGTTATTTTCTATAAAAGTGGAGAAATCCGTTGATCTAGCATCACTGAGAGCTTTTTTATGGTTCAGGATGCTCTCCTTCCAAGCTATTTTGAATACTAACAATTTAATTTGGTGCCATTTACGGTCAAATTTTCGAGCGGTTTGTTTTAAAGTGCGTGTGTGGTCATTATACCAAGGAGCGAGTTTCTTATCTCTAATAATTTTCCTTTTAACTGGAGCTACATTATCTAAGCTATAACAAAGTGTTAACTCTAAATGTTCAGTCGCCTGATCCAGTTCTGTGGAGTCAGATGGCGATCCAATCAAAGTTGATAACTCTGGGAGATTATTGATAAAGCTCTGTGTGGTATTTGATGTAAATGTATGTTTAAGGCGGTAGTGCGGTGCTGTTTGTACATTATTACTATGACATGCTTTAATCGAGACAAGATAGTTATCTGAGATAACTTCAGACTGTGGAATTGTGGTTATATTTCCTATACTTAATCTGAAGGATAATATTAAATCCAAAGTGTGACCTGCTTTATGAGTTGATTTACTCCTACTGAGTCCAGTATGGGACATAAATGCTTTTCTCAGAGGGTCTTCTGGATTCTCAAAATGAACATTAAAGTCTCCAGCAATTAACGCTTTGTCTACAGAAACAAGGTTTGAGAGGAAATCTCCAAATTCACTGAGAAACTGTCATGGGTCTAGCTGGTGGTACTCGCTAGACCGGCTGATGTTGTTGCCATGGGCATATATGGTAGGCATGAACGCAGAGGGGTTTTCAAACAGAAAGAGTCTTTATTATCAAAACTCAAAACAGACACAAACAAACAAAGGAACCAAAACAACAAACTCAAACTAAAACTAGGGCTCAGGAAAAACACAGGGAACGGCGCGCTAACACAGGGACAAGAACTGGACACAGGGAACCGACAGAGAGAACTGGGGATAAGGAAACATGGAGCTGAAGCTAACTAAGACACATAGGGGAACTAGAGATGAGACAGGGCTTGACAGGAGAGACAGGGCTAGACAGGAGAGACAGGGCTAGACAGGAGAGACAGGGCTGGAGACACGAGGCTAGACAGGAGAGACAGGGCTGGAGACACAGGACAAGACATGGGACAGAACACAGACTAGAGACAGGACCAGAACACAGACTAGAAACAGGGCTAGAGACGGGACCAGGGACACAGAGACTAAAGACGGGACTAGAGACGGGACTAAACTGGCTGGGTTAGTGGTTAGTTGGGTTAGTAGCTATATGGAATATGGGGACACTGGATGCTGACCTAACCAGGTTAGTATCTAAAGGTGTTAGTGGCTAACCGGGTTAGTACTGACCTAATAGTGGGGAACTGAACACAAAAGGCAAAGCACACATGAGGCTATTCCAAACTAGCGGCTAACCTACTAGCGACCAGAACCACTAGCAGGCAATCCCACTAGAGGCTAGCCTACTGGAGGCAAACCCTACAAGGGGCTAACCCTACTAGCAATCAAGGCCTACGAGCGGCTAACCCTGCTAGCGGCTAGGCCCTCATGTGGCTACACAAAACTAAACAGACAAAGAACTAGACCGGAAGACAAACACTGGGAAGACACAGAACAGTACTTACACTGTACACAGGAGGAGACACAGCCTAACTAAACATGAAACAGGACAGCTCCATGAATCCATCAACACAAGGAACATAAGGAAAACTAAACTAGAGCCCTCTAGAAAAGCAAAGGTAAAACAATATAACTAAAATATAAACTCAAAGAAACAATCAAAAAGGAATGCCCACATGACGGTAATACAAACAAAACATACCAAACAAACAGACAAACAATGCTCGACCCAGTTTCCCAGAACAAACTGCTATTTATAGAAACTTTAATGAGGCACCTCAGTTCAGGTGAGCACTCATCACCTGACTGAGGTGCCTTCTGGGAAACTGAGTCAACCAACAAGAACTACACAGACAGACAGACATGAACAGTGACCGCTAGTGGAGGTTCCTAACAGAAACTCTGATTACGGCCCTGGGGGTCTGTAAATGATGATTAGTGGCATCGACTGAGCTGACTTTATGTTACTATAGAGAGCTTCAAATGCATTAAATTGAAATCTGTGTTTTTTTTTTTTACGATAGTCAGATTATCATTGCAAATAACTGCGATGCCTCCTCCTCTACCAGTTAGCCGAGCCTGGTGTACAGTATCCAGGAGGACTAGCTTCATTTAAAGCTACATACTCGTCCTGTTTAATCCAGGTTTCTGTTAAACATAACATATCAAACTCCTGATCTGTGATAATTTCATTAATTTCATTAGATCTCTCGCATTTAAAGCAGTTAAAAGTCCTAGCGTCAGATCAGAGGTGGTCAATGCTGACCATGATATTACTGCAACGGAATTATAAAAAAAAATGAACTCATGGGAACAGGCCTGGACAAAAATGATGGTATCCCTGACTTAATAGTTTGTTGCACAACCTTTTGAGGCAATCACTGCATTCAAACGATTCCTGTAACTGTCAATGAGACTTCTGCACCTCTCTGCAGGTATTTTGGCCCACTCCTCATGAGCAAGCTGCTCCAGTTGTTTCCGGTTTGAAGGGTGCCTTTTCCAGACAGCATGTTTCAGCTCCTTCCAAAGATGCTCAATAGGATTGAGGTCAGGGCTCATAGAAGGCCACTTTAGAATAGTCCAATGTTTTCCTCTTAGCCATTCTTGGGTGTTTTTAGCTGTGTGTTTTGGGTCATTGTCCTGTTGCAAGACCCATGACCTGCGACTGAGACCCAGCTTTCTGACACTGGCCAGCACATTTCTCTCTAGAATCCCTTGATAGTCTTGATATTTCATTGTACCCTGCACAGATTCAAGACACCCTGTGCCAGATGCAGCAAAGCAGCCCCAGAACATAACAGAGCCTCCTCCATGTTTCACAGTAGGGACAGTGTTCTTTTCTTCATATGCTTCATTTTTCCGTCTGTGAACATAGAGCTGATGTGCCTTGACAAAAAGTTCCATTTTTGTCTCATCTGTCCATAGGACATTCTCCCAGAAGCTTTGTGGCTTGTCAACATGTAGTTTGGCATATTCCAGTCTGGCTTTTTTATGATTTGTTTTCAACAATGGTGTCCTCCTTGGTCGTCTCCCATGTAGTCCACTTTGGCTCAAACAATGACGGATGGTGCGATCTGACACTGATGTTCCTTGAGCATGAAGTTCACCTTGGATCTCTTTAGAAGTCTTTCTGGGCTCTTTTGTTACCATTCGGATTATCCGTCTCTTTGATTTGTCATAAATTTTCCTCCTGCGGCCACGTCCAGGGAGGTTGACTACAGTCCCATGGATCTTAAATTTCTGAATAATATGTGCAACTGTAGTCACAGGAACATCTAGCTGCTTGGAAATGGTCTTATAGCCTTTACCTTTAACATGCTTGTCTATAATTTTCTTTCGAATCTCCTGAGACAACTCTTTCCTTCGCTTCCTCTGGTCCATGTTGAGTGTGGTACATACCATGTCACCAAACAACACAGTGACTACCTGGAGCCCTATATATAGGCCCACTGACTCATTACAAGATTGTAGACACCTGTGATGCTAATTAGTGGACACACCTTGAATTAACATGTCCCTTTGGTCACATTACTTTCAGAATTTTTTAGGGGTACTGTACCATCATTTTTGTCCAGGCCTGTTCCATGAGTTAATTTTTTAAAAATAATTCTGTTGAAGCATGGTTGAAAAGCAATGTCTGACTTTCATTGATTAACATTCATAGAATTTTTTTAAATTATTACTTTTGTCAGATTAAAGTTATTTATGTGACCATTGTGAGTTTTTCTTTCATTGACCGAAGGGTACCAACAATTTTGTCCACGTGTGTGAATAAAAATACTTTTTTTCAGATTTCTTTGTATTGTAAATCCTTTTATGATCTAAGTTGGTATTCTAATATTTTCAGGTACTGTCGTACTTCAACACACATTTTATTTAAGCCAAGTTCTTATGGTGAATTTTCATTTTTCAAAATGCATTTTCCCATAGAAATAATGTAAATGCAGATAATCCATTCCAGCAACCCAAAAAAAACAAAATTACCAACATTACTATTAGCAGTTTCCAAAAAACTATAGTAATAATAATAATAATAATAAATAATATCCTTAATTCTTGCCACTGTCCTTGCTTCTTGCACAAAATGCAAAAATCCTCACAAAATTTGCTTCGCTTGGCTTTGCACTGATGTAAACAGGTTTTTTAATGGCTCATGGGCGCGTGTGCAACGCAAAAGTGCAAGCTGGATGTACATGCAACGTAGGCCCAAGAAAGTGTTCAGTATGGCTCGGTTTGGTTGCTTGTGTGCTAAACATTCTTTGCATACCAAGGCAAATTTCTTACTAAATTTCAGCTCTTGAGGCAAAAATTCCTTAGGGCGGGCGTTTGTATGCTGAGGTGCCACTGTACTGGATTTTTGCTCTGGTTTTCTCTGGCTCTGTTTTTTGTACTGGATTTTTTCATGCTCTGGTTTGTAGGTATACCAGTGAAAAAGATTTTGAAAAGTTTCCATCATAACTTCAAGATCCCTTCAACGTATGCAGACTTATGTTCAGTGTGCATATGTGCTGGGGGTACAGCACATGGGGACCTGCCATGAACATATTAAAAAGCTTGATACATGTAAGAGGGAACAAGAAGGAAATTGACAATTTGAGCTTGTACATGACAGTACATTGTATATTCTCTGAAGTAGATTTTAAGCAGGTTTTCTAATCCCCTTCATAAAGTCCTATGTTGAAAATCACACCTGAGTAGTCTTTCTTTTCAATTCAATTCAATTTTATTTCTATAGCGCTTTTAACAATGGTCATTGTCTCAAAGCAGCTTCACAGAAATCTCCACACCTCCTCTCTGCAATGCCCTTGTTGCTTCAAACTGCTCAAGGTGCAGATGAGCTTGTTTCCTTCTCCACTGCCCTTAAACCAGCTATCAATGGCAGGTGGGTTTGTAGGCTTAATAGAATAAGTGTGGCTGGTACCCCAGAATGCACTGAAAAAGATTAAGCTTGGTTGCAGAGCAACAGAGTTCTGGGAATATTATTCCTAAAGAATGAATTGTGCCCAGTTGTTCTAATTGTTGGCACACAAATGTGTGAAGAAAACATCTGATTTTCCTGGTTTGCTCCCTCTTCTTGTCTGTTGGCTTTGAGATAATACTAATATGTCAGGCTAACAGACACCAAACTTTCCATCAAACCTCTGCACAAACCAGAGATGAATTCACGGCCCCAGGCACTCATTATGTCCTCAGGAAGATCAAACTACAGTACTTGAAACATGATGAAATACAAGTTCTGTTATCTACAAGGTTTTTGCCACATGGGCAGGAGAAAAAGTGTACCTGCTGTTTTCTCCAGAAGTTCCAAACTGCCAGCAGTGTATTTTTTCTTCTGCTAGTTACAGAAAAAGGGCCACCAGATGGAGTTTGGGTTCCCTTTCAAAAGCTACACTCGATGCTGCATGAAAACTCTATGGGAACATCTCTTTGTTCAGAGGGTTGTGAAGCATGTGTGTATCAAACACGGCAAATTTTGGCTTATATAACCTTGGTCAGGTGACATCATCTGATGAGGTGCACCTGCAGGTTATAAATAGGAGTGAACCAGAAACATCCTCAGGTCTTTTTGTCTTCAAGGAGCGCATTGTGGTTGCGTGTGTGTGTGCAAGCGAAGCGAATATACAAACAAAAGAAAAAGTGTTAACTCACTGATATGGCAGAGAGATTTTTGTGTTGAGTGTCTGGGGGAAGAGCACGCTCTCCTTGGGCTCCAGGGAGAGTGGGAGCACTGCGATCTCCTCCCTATTAATGTACTTCGCGCGTGGCTCACCCTCTTTAAAAAGAAACCGCCTCTTATTGATAGCGCCCCGTTGGCCGACCAGAGTCTGGTTCTCGGATCTAATATCTTTACTTGGCTGCCATTGTGGCTACTCCGACGTTTTTTTTTTTTGTGTGTTTTAACCTAACATTCAGTAACTTAAAACCGGCAAAACATTCACCATTGAGTGCATTAAGTACGATAGAGATACTCTTATTTCTATTGGTTTACAATGTACTTACAATTTGAAGTTTTTAACTCTGGATCCAAGCAGGTCGAGTGAAATCTTGAGGGAGAACAAAGGATGCGAAAAGAAGCGCTGGCCCTGGGAGAAACGAGTCAGCGTCAGGAACAGGCTGAGAGTACGTGCACGTGCACCTCTGCCGAGTATCTTGCTCACCAACAGGACACTAGAGGAGGTCAAGAGGAGGTGGCATGTGCTTAATGGTGAACAACAGCTGGTGCAATAGCACAAGCATTGTTCCTCTCGTACGCTCCTGCACACAATACCCAACTATTGACCAACAAATGTTTTCCTCTTTACCTTCCTCTGGAGTTTATATCGGTCATAATCAGCGCCGTTTATATTCCACCAAAAGCGGACATTGACACTGCCTTATGCAAGCTGCATGAGGCTCTCACACAGAATCAACACAACACCAGGACGCTGCGCTTATTGTGGCGGAGGATTTCAACAACAGTTGCCCGACCAGGGGCAAAAGTGGACCACAGTTACACGACAACCAAAGTCTTCTACAAGGCACAATAACGCCCACCATTTGGGAAATCCGACCATGCCACAATCTTCGTTATGCCTAAATATAAACAGGCTCAAGCAGGAAGTTCCGGTTCAGAGGGAAGTCTGGACGGACCAATCAGTGGCTGCTCTACATGACACACTCGATGGCACAGACTGGGACATGTTCCGACGCAGTTCTGATGACCTCATTATGTTTATGGAAGTGGTAGTGGGATTCATCGGGCAACTAACACATGATACACAAAAAGCGACAATCAGAACGTTTCCCAATCAGAAGCCGTCGGTGGATAAGACCATCCGCAACGCTCTGAGATCTTGCACCGCTGCCTATAACTTGCGTCGGGTGACATGAACTCGTATAAGGCTGTGTCATACAACGTCTGGAAGGCGGTGGAGAGCCTTCAGGAGAGTGAACACCAGGAAAGCAGCAGGACCTGATGGCATTTCAGGTAGAGTCCTCAGAGCCTGTGCAGACCAGATAGCACACAGTCAGTAATTACCACATGCTTTAAAGAGTTCTCCATTGTTTCTGTCCCAAAGAAACCCTATCCTGCTTTCCTCAACGACTATCGCCCTGTACCCGTGACTTCAGTAGTGATGAAGTGCTTTGAACGGCTGGTCAGATACTTCATCATTTCTTCAGGACCTGACAAACTAGATCCACTGCAGTTTGCATACCGTTCAAACCGCTCTACAAATGATGCCATTTCTCATCTCCTCCATACATCACTCACTCACCTGGACACTAGAAAGGGGAATTATGTCAAAATGTTCTTATCGACTACAGCTCAGCATTTAACACGTAACATGTAATTCTCTCCACATTCACCACCAAGCTGAAGCACCTGGGACTTAGCCCATCTACGTGTTAGTGGATCTCCAACTCAACTCCAACTCTCCAACTGGCAGACCACAGGCAGTAAGGATGGGCAGACATGTCTCAGCCTCCATCATCCTCAGCACTGGAGCCCCCCCAGGGTTATGTTCTGAGCCCCCTGCTGTACTCATTGTACAAGTATGACTGCGTGGCCACTACCAACTCCACCACCATCAAGTTTGCTGACGATACTGTCGTGGTGGGCCTGATCTCTGACAATGACGAGATGACCTACATGGAGGAGATTAGGAATATGGAGGGCTGGTGCCAGAGTAACAACCTCCTCCTGAAGGAGCTTATAGTGGACTATACTACTAAGCAGGAGAGGAACTACCAGACCCACATCGTCAATGAGAGCCCTGTGGAGAGAGTGGACAGCTTCAAATACCTTGTTCACATCACGCAGGACCTGTCATATTGTCATATTGCACTGCTTTGCGTCTATGGGAGTCATATCAACACTGTGGTGTAAAAAGCCCGGCAGCATCTCTACCGTTCAGGGTCTATATCATCGCATCTATATCATCGCTCATATGGCACACTTGCAAATTTTGCAGACCACATGACTGCAAACTTTTCACAAGGACACACACATTCACACATTACACATGGAACATTTGCACATTTTGCACACCAGTATACTGTGAACTTTGAACTGCAACTTTGCACAGTCCACTCATTATCTCTCCTTAATATTCCACACATTATCTTGCCTATAACTGGACACGGTTCTACACTACACTACACTACACTACACTATACTACACTGCATTACATTTAAACTATATTTAATTTTTTAAATATATTTTATTATCTTGTATTACTTGTACATTATGTAAATTTAAAAGTTTATTTCTTATCTTAAGTTATAAGCATAACTTTACATAGTTGTTTAAACTAGCGAAGGATGTCCAATGAAGTAGTTTGCTCTGGCCCCTTCCCAATGAGACGTGGCTACATAGCTTACAGCAGGTTATGGTCGCTGAACCGCTGGATGTGCACGTGGTGCTCCGCAAATAACGTGGGCTTTATAGATAACTGGAAAACCTTTTGAGGGCAAAGCTGGCCTGTTAGGGCGGGACGGTGTCCATCCCACTTGGGAAGGTGCTGCTCTCATTTCTTGAAGAATAGCGCATGGTCTTAGAATATAGTAGTTAAAGCAGGGGGCTATATTAGTAATATAGATAGTTAATCGGTGACTACCCAGATCCTAGGCCAGGGAGCAGACAAACAGGCTAAACCAACAGTCTGCTGGCTGCATAGAGTCGTCACTCAGGGTCCATCATATTGAGACTGTGTCTGTTCCCGGAGCTAAACACAAATTTAGAAAGACTCATAGTCTGTTTTAGTAATTTAATTAACATAGATACTGCAAACTCAGATAACACTGAATGTGCAGCCGGCACCTCTGATCTGAAGCTAGGACTGTTAAATATTAGATCTCTCGCATCTAAAGCAGTTATTGTTAATTAAATTATCATAGATCAGGAGTTTGATATACTCTGTTTAATAGAAACCTGGATTAAACAGAATAAGTACGTAGCTTTAAATGAAGCTAGTCATCCTGGATACAGCTATATACTCGGCTAACTGGTAGAGGAGGAGGCGTGGCAGTTATTTACCATGATAATCAGTCTTTCGTACAAAAACACGGACACAAATTTAATGCATTTGTTTGAACATAACAAGTGTAGCTACAAATCTTAAGTCTTCTCAGTCGATCCCGCTAATTATCATTTACAATTACTCTGAATTTCTTTGTGAATTTGCATGTTTCCTCTCAAACCTAGTCATTTCTGTAGACAAAGCATTAATTGCTGGAGATTTTAATATTCATTTTGAGAATCCAGAAGACCCTCTGAGAACAGCATTTATGTCCATGCTGGACTCGGTAAGAGTAAATCAATGTGTAGTAGGACCCACTCATAAAGCAGGTCCCACTTTAGATTTAATAATATCCTTCAGGTTAAGTATAAGAAAAAAAAGAAAAATTATTAGAGATAAGAAACTCGCTTCCTGGTATAATTATCACACGCGCACTTTAAAACAGACCGCTTGGTAATTAGAACGTAAATTGAGTCAAACTAAATTGTTAGTATTTCAAATAGCAAGGAAGGAGAGCTTGCTGAACTATAGAAAAGCTCTTAGTCTAGCTAGAGCAACATATCTCTCCACTCTTATAGAAAATAACAAAAATAATCGTAGATTTTTATTTAATATTGTTGCCAGATTTTGCCAGAAATAAGACCACTAAAGAAATCTCCACAACAACATTGTGCAGTAGTGAGGACTTTTTTAATAATAAAATTGTAAATATTAGGCATAAAGTTGTGGCTTTGAAACCGGACAATGTACTTGAAGCAGCTGTTAAACTAACCATGTCAGAATACTTTCACTCATCTCTTCTGCAAATTCATCAACCTGTATATTAGATCCTATACCGACACATTTTCTAAAACAGATCAACAGAACAGAACGCCTGTTGAAAATAATTAATTCTTCACTCAGCATTGGGTATGTTCCAAAATCTTTTAAATTAGCAGTTATTAAACCACTAATTAAGTCTGACCTCGACCCCTGTCAGCTGTCCAATTACAGGCCAATATCAAACCTGCCCCTTATCTCTAAGATTCTGGAAAAGATAGAAGCGGAGCAGCTATGCTCATATCTACATTGAAATAAACAGAGACAGTACTCGTTAAAGAAGTAAATGACCTCCTATTGGCCTCTGATCAGGGTTGCATAACTATGCTTGTGTTACTCGACCTCAGTGCAGCTTTTGACACCACTGATCATAGTATTCTCTTTCACAGATTAGAAAATGTAGTAGGAATTAAGGGAACAACTCTCTCCTGGCTCAGATCCTATTGTTATCAGTATTTACATTTAAATGGTGATCATTCTGCAGTTTCTGCAAGTCTGTGTTCTCTAGTGGAGTTTGGTATTCCCCAGGGTACGGTTTTAGGCCACTGCTTTTTTCCCTTTTATGCTTCCTTTGGGCAACATAATCCGTAAGCATGATATTAGTTTTCATTGTTATGCTGACGACACAGTTATATGTCTCAGCAAACCAGATTACTAAAGTTGAGCAATGAGTAAAGGATATAAGAGACTGGATGCTAACTAACTTCCTTCTGCTTAATCTGGATAAGACAGAAATTCTAGGACCGTTCATAGGACTGCATGCAGCTAGAAGCAAGATTTTAGATCACACTGTAACTTTAGATGGCCTTTCTGGTCTATCTAGTGCAACAGTAAAAGACCTCAGTGTGATTATAGTCTTTCATTTGAAGTTCATGTAGACAATATCACCAGGATAGCATTGTTTCACCTCAGAAATATTGCCATGTTAAGAAATATATTGTTTTTATCACATCTAGGTTGGGCTATTGTACCGCTTTACTGTCTGGTTGTTCAACTAGGTGCATAAACAAGCTTCAATTAGTTCAGAATGCAGCAGCGAGAGTCCTCACTAGAACTAGAAGATACGATCAGCCGTATCTTATCTTCACTTCATTGTCTCACTGTGAAATTTCGCATTGATTTTAAAATACCACTTTTGACATATAAAACATTAAATGGTCTCGCGCCGCAGTATCTGAGTGAACTGCTGGTGTCTTACGATCCGCCGTTGCCTACTTCGATCAAAGGATGCACGCTGCATGAAAACTAAAGCAGGGGGCAGAGCTTTTTCTTACAAAGCCCCAAAGTTATGGAATAGCCTTCCAAATAGTGTTCGGGCCTCAGACACAGTGTTTAAGTCGAGGCTAAAAACCTATTTATTTAACCAAGCATTTTGTAAATTGATTTGCCTTAGGTAAAGGAGCAGATCTGGGGGACTCATGGACGTAGAGTATTATGGTGAGCTGGGATGTTTAGATGCTGTTTTCCCCACTATCATTGATCACTCAGGTTTGTTGACGGTGAGGTGATTGGTTGCTTTACATCTCAGGGAGCCCTCATGTCTGTGCTTCCTTCTGGCTCTCCCTTTTAGTTATGCTTGCATTCTACACTAAATATACATTCACCTTATACATTATGTGACTGTAACCATATCTAACTGTTATCTCTCCTCTTATGCTCCCCCCCCTCTCTCTTTTCCTCTCTCTGTCGAGCTACTATACACATGTCGTTCTTGAGCTGCCATTGCCCTCTGGACCTGTCTGACTCATTCTGGTGCCCCGCTTCTGATTGGAGATTTCGTCACATGAATGCCCCGCACTTTGGGATGGCTCCGGTGTCTGGGGATGATTTCACTCTACTATGAAGATGGTTCTGGCCTCAACTGATTTTGACAGCTGTTTCTCTGAGGACTTGCCTGCAGTCGCTCAATAGTTCAGGACTGGAATTTCTTTCAAGTCTACCTGAGCCTCCAATAACTACCTGGACTTCATATTAACATTAATTAACATCTGTGAACAACTGTTATACTGGAGTGCCTGCCACCTAACACACAGTATGAATGCAGATCAATGCTTCCTTTCTGTTACACCCAAATGAGGATGGGTTCCCTGTTGAGTCTGGTTCTTCTCAAGGTTTCTTCCTATTGCCATCTCAGGGAGTTTTTCCTTGCCACTGTCGCCCTCAGGCTTGCTCATCAGGGACTATCTGACCATTTTGATTCATACACATTCACATTCCATACAAACTTAAATAATTATTTTTATTGTGTAAAGCTCCTTTGCGACCATGACAATTGTTAAAAGCGCTATACAAATAAAATTTTATTTAATTTAATTTCCATATTTATCTTAATTTTATTCTAATATTTTTTCATTATTTTTATTGCTTATACATTATGTAAATTTAAAAGTCATTTACATCAAAGTGTATTTCCATATTTCTCTTATAATTCTAATTAGTAAATTCTCTAGCTTCTCATATTTCGCACTGAAACTTTCTTTTTGGAAACTTGAGGTCATCAGCAGTCGTATAAGCATTTCGTTTCATATCATACTGTGTATGTCTGTGTATGTGACGAATAAAATTTTATGTTTACAATAATTATGGACATGGATTCTGTAGACTCTGTAGTTTATGTGAGGACAATCATAACTTCTTCTGCCGTCCATCCCTAAACATTATTCTTTTTATATGTTTGTAGTTTTATATTTTCCTTGTATATATTAATTTATCTTTCTGCATATTTTATTCCTTTTATTCTTATTTTGTATTTGCACGTTATATTCTTATGTTTATATTTTCAAACTTTAATTTTCATTTTCATTGTCTAAGTCTTTACTTAAAATTTTATTCTAATTTAAGCCTAATTTCATTTTAGCATAGATTTTACATACCTTAACACTTTTTTTTTTTTGGCAGTTGTGTAAGCATTTCATTGCACATTGTACTATGGTTGTGTATGTGGCACGTTTAAATTTGGGTGTTGGGAACACTGTAAAAAAAAAAGCCAATTTTACAGAAAATAATTAAATAGTAATTTTTTATAGTAGATATTATCTGTAAATTAATAAGTTGACTGTTATTTTAAGTATAATTTCAAAACAACAAAAAAATTCCCCTTTTTTTGATAAATGTCATAATATTTTACTGTATTTCTTTCTGTTTATGTAAATTATGTACAACTTTATGCAGAATTACAATAATAAGTTGTAATTAAATATGAAACTCATTAGATGAGGGTTAATGTCGATACTAATTATGTAAAGTTTTTCTTTGTAATTTTGAGGTTTATCATATTAGTTTCAGATTGCTTTGACATTTAAGTTTTAGATGCAAGTTTAGCATTTTTTTCCCCATATTTACTCAGTCATGGTTATATCCTAAAAAGTTTCATTGCAATAACCAAAAGGAGGACTGGAAATCAATCAACAGAAAAATTCCAAAACCTAACATCATAAATTGAAATGCAAATGAAATACAAAATTTACCTTCATCTGAAAAGAGGACTTTGGACCACAGAGCAGCAGCATAGTTCTTTTTCCGGTTCAGGAGTGGCTTGATATTAGGAGTGAAACCGTTGTACTGTAGCCCATTTCCATCTTTGCATGGTGGCTCTTGATGCTCTGACTCCAGCCTCAATCCACTCTTGTGAAGCTCTTCCAAGTTTTTGAAGCTTCTTAAATCTAGTGTTATCCCGTTTGCTTGTGCACCTTTTCCTATCACATTTTCCTTTACAGTCAACTTTTCATGAATATGTGCTGATACAGCACTCTGCAAGCTGCTAGCCCTTTAAGCAATGAACTTCTGTGGCTTTGTCAGAACTACAGCTAGCAAGAACTACAACTCCCAACACCAACACTCTAGCTCACCTGAGTACTAGCACACCTAAGACTAATTACAAGATTACACAGATTAAAAAGACTCACGTACTTCCGGTCTTTGCACAGTATATGCTCTCCGCATTTTATGCTCTTTTGGATTTTAACCCCATTTTGCTTCAGCATTTATGAGTTTAGCCTGTCCCTGTTAATGCCTGTCGTATATCGCCCGACCTTTTCCTGTTTACTGGACTTTCGGGTTGGATTATACTTGTTGGTCTTGACTGTTGTGATTCTTAATCAGTTTGTTAATAAAATATCTCATCTGCATTTGCATTCTTCGAGTCTGGGTTCTAACAGAATACTTCGCCAAACTATGGACGCAGCAGGAGAGAGATATTCTGGAAGCTCTTCAGAGCCATGCCAGAGTTCTAAATGAGCTCCGTCAGGATGTTGCACAGATTAGAATGGACATGGTTCAACTCCAGCAGAACTTTGGAAAGACGCAACAAGTGATGGATCAACTCACCAGCAAGGTATCTGACAGCGCAGCTTCCCCTACCCCAGGAATTTCAATCAGCACTTCCTCTTCTACTGTCTATAAAAATGAAAATGGAATTCTCCAGTAAGAAAATTTATGTTCCAGATATCCCCTGCCTCTAGTTCCAACAGCCCTGGAATAGCTTCGAGAAACAAAGGTTTTTTCAAAACTGGATCTACGCAGTGCGTATAATCTAATCAGAATTTGCAAAGGAGATGAATGGAAAACTGCCTTTAGCATCACATCTGGACACTAATATTGTGTGATGCAATATGGACTATCTTCAGCCCCAGCAGTCTTTCAGAACTTCATAAATGACATATTCAGAGAAATGCTGGGAAAATACGTCATATCGACGACATCTTGATCTATTCGCCAGACTTGAACAGCCACATCATGCATGTAAAAAAGGTACTAACCTGTCTCACAAACCATTATCTGTATGTCAAGGGAGAGAAATGTGAATTCCATGTTAAATAAATTGCCTTTTTGGGGTGTTATTGGCCAGGATGGCATACAGATGGATCAAGAAAAAGTATCAGCTGTCAGGGACTGGCCCAGCCCGACATCTATTAAGGAACTACAACGTTTCCTTGGATTGGCAAATTTCTACAGATGGTTAATTAGAAATTTCGGCCGTACAGCAGCACCACTGATGAACCTTCTAAAAGGAAATTCCAAAAGATTAAACTGGAACCCAGCAGCACAACAATCCTTTCTGCATCTCAAAGAAGCCTTCACAACAGCACCTATATTAAAGCACCCTGATCCTTCTAAACCATTCTTGGTGGAAGTGGATGCCTCAGAAAACGGAGGAGGAGCTATACTTTCACAAAGATTTGGCCTCAAACCAAAACTGCACCCCATAGCATTCATGTAAAAAAAAAAACGTGGGAAATTGAGTTACTCGCTGTAAAATTGTAAGAGTGGCGCTATTGGCTCGAGGGAACAAAGCATCTATTCATATATTAAAAACCTGGAGTACATAAAGACGGCCAAGAGAATGAATGCCCGCCAAGCCCGATGGGCATTGTTTTTCACAAGATTTAACTTTGTGCTGTCATACCAAGGATCCAAAAATGTCAAGGCAGATACCCTTTCGAGGATGCACAACACACCCTCTCCAAACAAAGGTGAGGACATACATCCCCAGGAACTGGTCACCCTGGAGCTAATAGAACCCATAACCTGTTATCTGGAAAATATTGGTGGCCAATCATGAGGGCCGACATCAACAAACACATTTCATCCTGTTCAGCATACATCCAAGCCAAGGTCCTGAGAGCTCTCCCTCCTGGCAAATTAATGCCACTGCCAATACCACAGAGACCGTGGTCCCACATCGACATTGACTTCATCACTGACCTACCTAAACCACCATAACAGTAATAACTGACAGAATCTCTAAATCCTTGAGATTATTTCCCCTATCTAAGCTCCCCACCGCCTTCAGAACTTCAGAAATCCTGGTGCAGCAGGTGTTCAGGTACTTCAGGTAAGCGCTCATGGACCCCAGTTTACTTCAAGAGTATGGAGAGACTTCATGGAGAAGATGGGAGTCACTGTAAGCTTGACTTCAGAATACCACCCCCAATCTAATGGGCAAGTAGAGCGTGCTAATCAAGAGGTCGGCAGAATGTTGAGAAGTACACACAAAACTCACTCATTTACTCAAGTACAGAACTAACACCATTTTAATGCGTAATAGGATATCAACCCCGTGTTCCCATGGAATGCAACCATCACAAACTCACCAACAGTGGATGAAGGGTTCAAGAAAAGTGAACTGAAAATCTGCAGATTAAAGAGGACTACAGAAAACTCTACCATCAATTAATTGGACCTTACAAAATAGTGAAAATAAATTATGTTTTCTACAGGGTTCAACTAACCCGTGACAGCCACATCGCTCCAACCTACCACATATCACAACTGGAACCAGCAAAAGAGGGACCTCTGAATGAACTGATGCCCACCAACGCCTCACCTGAATCTATGAGGATAGATAACCAACCGGTCTTCAGAATGAGGAAAACACTGAATTCAAGGATAAAACAAGGTAAACTACAGTACCTCATTGACTGGCATGGGTATGGACCAGAAGAGAGGTGCTGGATCCCAGCTCAGAACATACTAGACCCTCTATTAATGCAAGAATTCCATGCACTTTACCCAAATAGGCCAAAACAAAGGCAAAATGTGTAGACCCTGAAGGATCATCGCTCCCAGAGAGAGCTCTTTTGTGGGGGGCTCTGTCAGAACTACAGCTAACAAGAACTACAACTCCCAACACCAACAGCTCACCTGAGACTGATTACAAGACACAGATTAAAAAGACTCATGTACTTCCAGTCTTTGCGAAGTATACGCTCTCTGTGACTAGCTCCAGTGTTGTTACCAAACTGATTGTATTTTGCATGGTCTTTTGGATTTTAAGCACATTTTGTTTTAACGCTTACAAGTTTAGCCTGTCCCAGTTAATGCCCGTCCTACATCACCCGACCTTTGCCTGTTTACTGGACTGTCAAGTTGGATTATCCTTGCTGGTCTTGACTGTTGTGATTCTTAATCAGTTTGATAATCAAACATCTCAATTGGATTTGCATTCTTCGAGCCTGGGTTCTAACAGGCTTACCCTCATTGTGGAGGGTGTAGATGTCAGTACTCTTCCCTATAATTGTAATTGTGTGCCCTGAACTTGATTGAGAGATATGTGTTCTTCTTACTGTATCAAATAATAATTTACTCAAACACATAATTAAATATTCTAATATCTAACACATCTAGAATGATATAACTATGAATATGAAGGATTCAATAATAAGATTATGATTTTTTTAAATTAAATAACTAAATTTTTTAGATGTATTTGGATATGTATAAAGTAAACTTAAAGTCTTCATATCAGTTTAAGTCAAGTATATTTGTTCCCCCTCAACGTTGGTTCCCTTTCAAAAGCTACACTCGATGCTGCGTGAAAACGCTATGGGAACATCTCTTTGTTGCCCGGTTGTGAAGCTTGTGCATGTCAAACCCGCCGAATACCTTCGGCTTATAACCTGTGCAGGCATGACGTCACCGAACAAGGTGCACCTGCAGGTTATAAATAGGAGTGAACCGGAAACATCCTCAGATCTTTTTGTCTTCAGGACCGCTTTGTGTTTGCGCGTGCATGCAAGCCGTAACAAAAGCAAAATAAAAAATAACAGCATTAACTCACCGATATGGCAGAGTTGCTTAAGAGATGCGTGCCTCCGTGTGATAGATCTCTTTCGGAGGGCGATCTTCACGAGTTTTGTCTCGAGTGCTTGGGGGAAGAACACGGTCGCCTCGGGCTTCAGGGAGAATGTGAGTACTGTGATCTTCTCCCTATTAAGGTGCTTCGCGCGCGGCTCGCTTCCTTTAAAGAGAAACCGCGAGCCGCGGCGCATTCCTGGGGCTCGCGTGCCGATCTGGCAGACGCGCACGAGACGGAATTCCCCCTTTCTCTCGCGCTCTCTCCGGATCAGGAAGTTTTAGCTTCCACTTCGCAAGCGCGCTCCGGCGCTTCTTGTGAAGGAGCGGAAGAATCTTCCTCTCTCGCTCCCATGGAAGTAGCCTCCTCACAACGCTCCTCCAGTGCTCACAGAGCTTATGAGGATTTATTAGAGGTTATAACGCGTGCGGTCGAGCGATTGCATATCGACTGGCCACAGCAGCGAGATTCCCCTAAGCGTTTGAGATTAGACGACAGGTTTCTGTCGGGTGGCCGGGGGGAGGAGCCTCAACGTCTCTCTCTCCCCTTCTTTGGTGACCTCCATGATGAATTAACCCTTTCATGGAGCAAGCCGTATTCATCGCGTGTTTTTGTGCCATCGACTTCGACTTATTCGAATATCGTTGATGCGAAAGCACGCGGTTATATGATGATGCCCCAGATAGAAGAGACGCTTGCGGGCTATCTCTCTCCTGGGACATCATCCTCCCTGAAAAAGCCTACCCTCCCCTCCAAGCCGTGCAGAGTGACATCTGCTTTGGTGGGCAAAGCTTTTCAGGCAGCAGGACAGGCTGGCGCTTCACTGCACACCATGGCGGTTTTGCAGGCTTACCAGGCTGACCTGCTGAAGGACATGAGCACTGGCGGGGTTATTGATGACAAGGCGTTCGCAGAGCTGCGCCGAGCCACAGACCTGTCTCTCCGTGCAACCAAGCAGACGGCCCGTGCTGTGGGCCGTTCTATGGCTGCCATGGTATCCACGGAGAGGCATCTGTGGCTGAACCTCTCGGGCATCAAGGATAAGGATCGTGCTGTCCTCCTTGATGCCCCCGTCTCGCCTTCCGGCCTTTTCGGCGACGCTGTTAGTTCCGTCGCCACTAGGTTTCGGGAGGCGAAGCTATATGAACAGGCTTTTGGGAGGTTCCTTCCCCGCCGTGCTCAAGAACCGGGACCATCGGCCACCCGGCCCCGGCCAGGGTCTGGCCCCTATAAGGCGTGAGGTCCAGAAGGAGAGCGTGACCAGCCGCACACCCCCTCGTAAAGACTGGGGTGGGGCTCGCCGCCCTTCCCAGAAATCTGCCTCAAAAAGACCAGATCTGAGGAGCTTCCTCTCTTCGAAGAAGAGGCCCTGAGGTTCGTGCGCCTGGGGCTGTGGGGGTGCCCCCCCCCAGGGAGGGGCGCCTGGATCTTCATCACAAAGCAGGGCCTCCTCCCTGGCACTCCCTGGAGGCCGGTGTTCAATCCCCGCCACCACTGGTGTTTCGGGGAGCGCCGGTCTCCAACGAAGAGTTGGGTGTTTGGGTATCTCCTGCCATACTTCAGGATACCCAACACCTAACACCCCCCCATCCAGCCGAAGTGTCAAAGCTCGTGCCCCTTTCGGAGAAGCTGGCAGCGTGGAAACTACTGCCAGGCATATCTCCTTGGGTAGAAAAGACTGTAGGCACAGGCTACAGGATTCAGTTTGCACATCGTCCTCCGCGTTTCAACGGCGTGGTCTCCACTTCCGTGAAACCGGACCGAGCACATCTGCTGGCCCAGGAGTTAAAGACTCTGCTGGGCAAAGGGGCCATAGAACATGTTCCCCTTCCAGACAGAGAGTCAGGCTACTACAGTCGGTACTTTTTGGTGCCCAAGAGAGGGGGGGGGGGTTGCGTCCGATCTTGGATTTTCGCGGCTTGAACCGCTATCTCAGGAAATCCAGATTCAAAATGTTGACTGTAAAAATGATTGTTTCTCAAATTCAACTAGAGGATTGGTTTGTGACAATCGATCTCAAGGACGCATATTTCCATATAGAAATATTGCCACAGCACAGGAAGTTCCTGAGGTTCGCCTTTGGGGGCGAGGCTTACCAGTTTCGGGTCCTTCCATTTGGCCTAGCTCTGTCACCCTGCACATATACAAAATGCATGGATGCGGCTCTGGCTCCTTTACGACTCCAGGGCATCCGTATTTTGAATTACATAGACGACTGGCTGATTCTGGCCCGGTCTCAGGAGCTAGCGCTTCGACATCGGGATGTCGTCCTAGCCCATCTTCATTCTTTAGGATTGAGACTCAACGCCACGAAAAGCGTTCTCCTTCCTGTTCAGAGGACAACATATTTGGGTGTCACATGGGATTCGGTCACGATGCGGGCACAGTTGTCTCCTGCTCGTGTCGAATCCATTCTCAACACCCTGAAGGAAATCAAGCTAGGCCAGAAGGTCACTGTTCATCACTTTCAGAAATCTTTAGGCCTCATGGCGGCTGCGTCCACGGTGATACCTTTGGGCCTTCTGCACATGAGAGCGTTTCAGCTGTGGCTAAGAGCCAGGGGGTTTCATTCAAGGGCCAACCCCCAGAGGCTAATAAGGGTTACGCGCCTGGGGCTTCGTACCCTTTCTATGTGGTTCAGACCCCGGTTTCTGACTTTGGGTCCCACTCTAGGTCCGTCTTGTCGTCGCAAGATGCTAACGACAGACGCTTCCCTCATGGGCTGGGGTGCGGTCTTGGATGGCCGTCCAGCACAAGGGAGCTGGAGAGGTCATCTTCTCGCGTGGCACATCAATTGCCTCAAAATGATGGCTCTGTTTCTGGCCCTGAAACACTTCCTCCAGCAGTTGAGAGGCTACCATGTCCTAGTGCGGGTGGACAGCACTGCGGTAGTCTCGTACATAAATCACCAGGGTGGACTGCGCTCGCGCAGCTTGAACAAGCTAGCGCAACAGGTTCTGCTTTGGGCACAGGACAAGTTCCTGTCCCTCAGGGCGATTTACATTCCAGGGCACATGAATGTAGGAGCAGACTTGCTATCCAGACAAGCTGTAGAACAGGGGGAATGGAAGCTCCACCCCGAAATAGTCAGTCAAATCCGGGAAAGATTTTACGTAGCAGAGGTGGACCTCTTTGCCTCACAAGAGACAGCACAATGCCCCCTTTACTACTCTCTGACTCCTCCAGCTCCCCTGGGTCTGGACGCAATGGCCCACACGTGGCCCAGGTTACGCCTTTATGCGTTTCCGCCTATAGTTCTGCTCCCGGGAGTCCTGGCGAGGGTCCGTCAACAAGGGTTGCGCCTCTTATTGATAGCGCCCCATTGGCCGACCAGAGTGTGGTTCTCGGATCTAATATCTCTCCTCGACGGCTCACCCTGGGTGATTCCAGTGAGGAGGGATCTTCTGTCTCAGGCGCAGGGGACAATACTTCATCCCCGGCCCGAGCTCTGGAACCTTCACGTTTGGCCCCTGAACGGGACCAACTGAGACAGGCTGGGCTTTCAGCCAGCGTAATTGAAACCATTTTAAGTGCCAGGGCTCCCTCCACTAGGAGAACTTATGCCCTCAAATGGAGTGTGTTTGAAAATTGGTGCATGACAAGACACATAGACCCAGTTCACTGCCAGATTGTTTCAGTGCTGGAGTTTCTGCAAGAAAAGTTGTCCTCGGGCTTATGCCCTAGTACGCTCAGAACGTATGTAGCCGCTATTTCGGCCTGTCACGCTCTGAACGACGGG
The DNA here is from genome assembly GCA_030347435.1 of Clarias fuscus. Classification (NCBI taxonomy): domain Eukaryota; kingdom Metazoa; phylum Chordata; class Actinopteri; order Siluriformes; family Clariidae; genus Clarias; species Clarias fuscus. The sequence continues at coordinate 27,826,463 of CM059206.1, forward strand.
GTTTCTGTGGGCAAGCACCATTTAGTTGCCCGTTTTATTCGTGGAGCTAAACGGTTGAAGCCGCCCACTAGAGCGACGGTCCCTTCGTGGGACTTAACTATCGTACTCGAAGGCCTGGCTGACACCCCGTTCGAACCACTAGAGTCAGCGCCTGTCAAGCTTCTGTCTCTTAAGATGGTTTTTCTGATGGCTATTACTTCTTTGAAGAGGATTGGGGATCTGCAGGCTCTGTCAGTCTCCCCATCCTGCCTAGACTTTGCCCCTGGGCAAGTCAAAGCTATTCTGCATCCTCACCCGAACTATCTTCCCAAGGTTCCATTCTCAACCATGCACCCAGTTGTTCTCGAAGCCTTCTGTCCTCCGCCTTTCACAGCTCCGGAGCAGGAAAGACTTCACTTACTGTGTCCAGTACGTGCTCTTCGGATCTACGTCCACCGCACTAGCCAGTGGCGTAAATCAGAGCAACTCTTTATTTGCCATGGGGGTCGCAACCGGGGGGCGGCTGCCACTAGACAGACTCTGTCACACTGGGTGAGAGATGCCATTGCCCTAGCCTATGAGGCGCGTGGTCACACTTCGCCTCTGGGAATCAGGGCTCATTCAACCAGGGGGATTGCCTCATCGATTGCCTTGGCAAGAGGCGTACCCCTGCAGCAGGTGTGTGATGCGGCGGGCTGGTCCTCTCCACACACGTTTGTTAGATTTTATAGTCTGGATGTCAATGCTACTCCAGGTTCGCGGATCCTTGAGTCAGCATCCCAGAGCTAGGTCTGAGACCTCCTCGGCTTGTGCGCACACGCTACACAACCTGGGGGTCCAGACACTTGCAGTGCGGCGGCGTTGGTATTCTCGTTCCCATAGCGTTTTCACGCAGCATCGAGTGTAGCTTTTGAAAGGGAACGTCTCGGGTTACTTGGCTGTAACCCTGTTCCCTGATAAAGCGGGAACGAGATGCTGCGCTCCGATGCCGCACTGCTGGTGTGCCTGGACGTCCTTCAGACAAAATTGACCTGAGGATGTTTCCGGTTCACTCCTATTTATAACCTGCAGGTGCACCTTGTTCGGTGACGTCATGCCTGCACAGGTTATAAGCCGAAGGTATTCGGCGGGTTTGACATGCACAAGCTTCACAACCGGGCAACAAAGAGATGTTCCCATAGCGTTTTCACGCAGCATCTCGTTCCCGCTTTATCAGGGAACAGGGTTACAGCCAAGTAACCCGAGACGATTTCAACCGATATGCATCCTTTCCCTTGGCTAAAAAAAAAAAAAATAAAGACTAAACTATACTTCCTTATAATGCTTCCCAAAAATGCATGGGGCATTATCTAGTGTCATTAAATGAATTGATTATGGCTGTCGGTTACTGGGTTACTGATCGGAAGGTCAGGGGTTTAAGCCCCAGCACTGCAAGTTGCCATTGTTGAGCCCTTGAATAAGGCCCTTAACCCTATCTGCTCCAGGGGCACTATTTATTGGTTGACCTTGCGCTCTGACCCCAGCTTCCTAATTGGTATATGCTGAAAAAATAAATATAAATTTCACTGTGCTGTAAGGTACGCGTGACAAATAATTTAATAATAATAATTATTATTATTTTATTATTATTAAAGTGCAGACAACATAATACCATGTTAAAATGTGGTGTACTGACGCATCCCTAATTCCCCATTCAGAAGTCAGAATTTTTATATTTTGATTGACATGGAGACTTTTAAATATAGTTTAGTTTCTGATAGAGAAAACAAAAATAAATATACGATGAGAAATAGAAGTATTTTGATATAACGTGCCCATTGTGTGCCCTGTGTGTTTCTGAGATTTATATTATAATCCTGTTTATTTGAAAACATACAGTGGAGCCTCAGATTCTGAGTAACTCGGTTTGCGAGTGTTTCGCAAGATGAGCAAAGATTTTCAATAAATTTTCACTTGAAAAACGAGCAAGTCTTGGTTTATGAGTACCGAGTATCATATATCACGCATGCGCTTCTTGTTTGACCCCGAGCGTCACGTGATCACAACTGAGCCAATGATTTTTCTCTCTCTTGCGCTGCGGAATTGTGGGTAATCATCTCCGCTGCTGGGTCTTAGTGCTTTTCTCTCACTGGTATAATTAACATCTATTCACACATGTACTGTTTACTATAACACTGTGACCATGTGTGTGAGTGTAAAACATCTTTTATTTTGTGTTTGTGTGTGTGTACAGCCCGCGTGTGCTGTTTACTATAACACACGGTTAAAGATCCATTAAAATCCCTAACAGCCCTTTTTCACGGATCAATACAATTATTTTTAGACTTAATGGAATGTCTGTGACTTTATTCAAAATACTTCAAGGATCAAACACCACACTCACTTTTCAGAGCAGCTGGATGTTTTCTCGCTTACAATTTTATCATTTTGATTCATACACATTGCATACAAACTTACTTCTTTTGATTGTGTAAAGCTGCTTTGCGACAATGTCAATTGTTAAAAGCGCTATATAAATAAATTGACTTAACTTGACTTATCTTTTTAAGTACAAATGAGCCACTTCTCATTAACACCCAATATTTCCATTAAGATGGTAGAAGTGAGAATGAGACACCCCTTGGAGAGAATCAACACAGTACAATAGATAAGTGCATCCCGAGCATGGATTGGTGTGAGCAGCTATATTTAAATGATAAACATAAATATATAACAATAATAATGATTTCATAAACACAGCACAGATGTGTTTGTAAACATGAAAGGGAGCTTATACCGATGTGAGCAGCTTCATTTCAATCAAAAACATAAACATATAAAATATGATCACACAAGGCCAATTTTCACAAAATATAGGCAATGCAAAATCAAGAATATTGACCCAATAAACACAGACTCCCTAAGGATGTGTTCACATTTATAGTTTGCTTCTCTTGGTTTAGACCAAGCATGAAACTATTTTGAGTTCTGGTTCACTAGGATGAAGTCCTGATTTGGGTCATTCTACAAAAACGGTGGAAAGTGCTCACTTAGTTTTGCTGATGCCAAAATAATTTTAATTAACATAACAGACACATTACTGTATATATTCAGAAAATCTAGTGTCATGAAATAATTTTTCTTTGTTAAATGTTCAGTATTTAATTGTAGCACCTTTTAAAGGCCAAGTTTAAGGTCATGTCTTATCACTTTTTTGTGATCATACTGTACAGTACATACCTTAGACTTTTCATCTAAATATTTTTTTTTTGTGAAATAAATCCCATTCCATCACCATGGGAAAAAATGTTTTTTTAATTCTTTGCTAGACTCTCCTAGCTCCTGAGTCTGCCTGCCTAGTATGAGAGCACACTGTCATAGCGCAGTAGAGATAACTGTGTTCAATATGCAAAACATATGGCATTTCACCAAACCACTCAACTGTCATACATTCATGAACATTTTGCAAGCACTCTTGTTATTGAACGCGACCTTGCATGTGCCACTGCACTTTCGACTTTCGTCCTAGGATGCTTGTTAAATTTAACATTTAATTTGGCATTGTTGAACATTTTAATGATGTAATTTTTTTTTCTTTTTTAACCTTGCCATCTTACAAAAGTCTTCCACGTGAAAGTGAAGTGCATGTGAACAGATTTATTTCAATCAAAAACAGAAATACTTACATTTTCTTCATCTGCAGTTTCTCCACTTACACTTGGTACTGATGCTTCTTTTAGTTTGGTGGTCAGTTAAGCATTGCACTGGCCTAGTTGGTGAAGCAGACGCTAAGTGCTTGAAACACCCACAGGTTTCTTTTATTCTTTTCAGTTAGTTTAGTTTTTTTTTTAATTAGTCCATGAACCAGGTAGCTGATGTAAGCAACACCGACAAAAACATGTCTGAAATCTTTGCACATTCAGCAGCATCCACCTCGAAAGTTTTTTTTCCCTCTCTTGTAGCTTTTCAACACCACCTTTCAACTTATGTCTGTCTGTTTTGATCCGAGAGATGGAGAAGAACAGGAAAGAGGTGGGTCAAACTTGATTGTTCTGCCTATGGCACCTTGGGATTAGGAAAGATTATGCTTGCCCATGCTTTCTGCTTCCAACACATTAACATCAGGAAAAAAGGTTTACTTTTGACTATACAGCACCAACAACAGGTCTGACAAATGCAGACGTGTCTCTGGCAGACGAGCTGAAAACCTACAGGGCAAACTTCACTGAGTGATGCTGAATAATTATAAAGATCTTGACTAAAACAATATGCATGAGGAAGCACAAAGGAGTTTTCATTTTCTTCAGTGGAAAAGTACTCTAACTCATTACTTTTATCAGAAAGTAATGCAGTAATGTAATGGATTACTTTTTGAAGACAGTAATTTTGTAATGTAATTAGTTACTTTAAAAAGTAACGTCCCCCAACACTGTTTGGCAGACGCCCTTATCTAGAGCTGCTTACATTTTTATCTCATTATACAGGGTGGGCCAAAAGTAGGGTTACAGTTAACACTTAAACATTTTTCCTTTATTAGAAATTTAGACTTTTATTTACATATATTATAATTACATATTAGGCATTTTACATTGAACATTTAATCTCTCAAGTGCTCAAACAGTCCACCTTCTTGATAATAATAATTTTTTTATCTAAAACGTGATTGTGAAGGTGAAGCAGATAATGAAGTAACTGTAACCCTATTTTTGGGCCACCCTGTATATCTGAGCAGTTGAGGGTTGAGGGCCTTGCTCAAGAGCCCAACAGTGGCAACTTGGTGGTAGTGGGGTTTGAACATGGGACCTTCCAGACCATAGTCCAACACCTTAACTGAGCTACCCATGACCCTAGCATATCGTATTGTGTATGGCTGTGTATGTGACTGTCAGGATTAACCCCTAGAGTGCGCCTTGTGTCCAGAGACTCCAGAGTTTTGAGCTGAACTGAGGTGGTTCATTAGTTTAAAGGTATATAGCCTGTTTTAAGTTCTGTTTCCTTTGTCTTGAATCTGTTTTGTTGGAATTCGTGTTTGGTATAGTATCTTGGTTTGGTTTGTTTATGTTTTGTTTATATTAATAAAAAAAACATCTACAACGTCTTAACCTCTGCATTTATGCCTCACCTACACCACCACAGTAAACGTGACAGTGACAAAAAAACATTTTTAAATTGAATTAAAATTTTGACTGCAGTTAATTTTTTATTTATTATTTATTTATTTCATTTATATCTCTTTTCAAATAATTTTACACTTTACAGTGAGCATCCTACTCTAAGGTATTTATATTGAGAAATTTTTTATTATTCTCGAACACATAAGTATATTCAAACGCTATGATATTAGCCTAAGTATGGAGTATATATTAGCCACTGGAGTACCTAAAGAAAACAAACAAAGCACAAGGAAAAAATGCAACCTCCATGTACACAGACCCTAGGCGGGAATCAAACCAGTTGGAAACATGACTTACCAAAATTCAATTGGACTATTAAGTCTGCGTTAGATTCTGTGGTCAGGCACTGGTTCTGTGGTCAGGCACACTAACAACGTAGACAGTTTTTCTCAGCTTGTCCTTTCTCACGTGTTTTCTTTGAGTGTGGGTATAAAAAGGGGTGTTAAAAAGTAAAAAAATGCACAAAATTATGTCAAAATGATGATGATTTAGTTATATATGTATGAGGTTTGTGTGATTTAGCAAATCACTGTGATTCCACCTCCCACTGTTTTTCTCACAATGGATAAATCAGCCTGCAGTTGTGTTTGTGGCAATTTAAGTATTCAAATTAGTAAGGCTAATTTGTTGTGGTAGTTGTGATAGAATGACAATAATCAGCATCAGGAAGAGCTTTATTGTCAAGTGCGTTTGCACATACAGTACAAGGAATTTGTTTTGGTGACAGAGGGTTCCAGAGAAGACAACAACACACACAACACAAAAAAGCACAACAAAAAACGATACAATTAACAAGAAATGGAATAAGATGTGGGGTATTCTCAAATAAATATCAGTGGTATTGGACAGAGAGGAGAACTTTCAATTATTTATGCAATAGATTGCCTGGGGAAAACTGTTCTTGTCCCTGGCTGTCCTGGTGTTTGGTGCTCCGACCAAACAGCAAACATTCAAGGAGAAGATGGCTTGGATGTGAGGGTTCAAAGTGATTTTCTGAGCCCTTTTATTTACTCTGGATATATGTAGTTCTTGAAATGTGGGCAGGGGAGCACCTATAATGCTTTCAGCAGTCCAAGCTGTCCTTTGTACAACACCAGTCCTTCAAACAACTACAGGACCACAGACATTAGAGCAACAGGTTTAAAGTCATAAAATCCAATTATTTGGGGTTTCTTTGAAATGGAGATGATTGTAAAGCGTCTGAAGCAGGAACAGACTTCACACAGCTCAAGTGGCCTGTTGAAGATCTGTGTGAAGTGTGGTGGAAATTATTTAAAGAAATCAGAGACTCAGTCTAAGTCACAATAAGAGAAGAAGATTTTATTAGAGACTGCGCAGGACGTCTCAGTCACACACACACACACACACACTCAGTGCATCTGTGAGAGAGAGAGGTACTTCCTCTTCTCTCACTCTGCTTATATACACTGAAGATTACTGCGTTCACACAAAATGTATATGTTGTTGGACAGATGTTTCCTGTCCTTCTCTCTAAAGCTGGGGTGTTGAAATTATGGATCCCCCACCTTGTTAACTTCCCCTTGAAGAGGGGAACCTGTTGCTCTAGCAGTTATCTTGCAAACCCTTCTGTCATCACTATAACTGCTAAGTATCACCTTAAACTTGGACAATTTGACACATACACACAAGCATTTTCTTTACCATATAAGGTTATGCATTAAAATTTTCTACCACAGAAGCTAGGGGCCAGCTAGTCCCAAAGCTAGTTCAAATCTACATTAGAAAACATTCAGGTCGTAACCAGTTGTTAATTCCCTACAGAGGTGGAAGATGGCGTCTTGTAGTTAGTAATGGCTTTCAGGTTTTTCCATTCTCAAGCAGGGTTGTTTGCAGAAAACTGGTTTTCCAGGCTTTCAGAGTAGCTCCTTTTAGTCACTCCGATCTCCTCGGTTAGTGTGTCCCTGGCCTGATTGTACAAAATCCTGTTGCTACACCTGTAGGCGTTCTTTTTGGCCTGACGAAGCTGTCTGAATTTTATTGTGAACCATGGTTGTTGTATGTAAAAAGTCCTAGTAGGAATGCACATATCCTCACAGAAACTGATATATGATGTTACAGAATCTGTGAGCTCGTCCAGATGAGCAGAGAGATGAGGTGAATAGAAAGCCTTACAGTTGATAAACAGCGCTTCTACATTGGAACAGTACGGCTTCATTGCTGTTACATCTATACACCACCTTTCATTTATGTAAAAGCATGTCACATTGGCTCGCGATTTCCCCACTGATTCTGTTTTGCGAACCGCTCTGAACAGCCTGAAAGTCTAGGAGATTTGCGCGTTGTCTGGAATTCAGCCAGGTTTCTGTGAAACGCAGAGGAGCAGAGTTTGAAATGTCCTTATTTATTCAGGATAGCAGAAGAAATTTATCCAGTTTTTGGTTATAGAGCAGAGATTTGCCAGATGGATACTGGGCAGTTCTAAAGCCAAACTGTCTGAGCTTGACAAGCACGCTGGCTCTCTTTCCACATTTGCGCGTCTTAAAGCATTTGAACTGCACCATACTCCACCAGTTACAGTTTCCAGCAAAACTTCTAAATAATTTAAAACCAGTAGAAGATTGTGTGGTGTGGTCTGCCGAATGATCAGCAGTTAACTGACCCCTCACCCTGGCAGCCATCTACGGCGCCATCACTGCTAAAAGGCTGTGTAATAGTAATAATAATAATGTTTTTTAACCTGTAGCAGCAAATTGGAGCAAGGAAAAATTCTTTTGTTACACACCAATCTATTCTAAAGATTGCTAAAGAACATAAACATTAAAACACCAAGTGCCTTTTAAAACAATGCCGAAAGTTTGGTTTAAAATTCCGCCTCCTCATCTACCAGTTTAAGTTTCACTTCAGTAGGTGTTGACAGCTCATTATCATAGTACAGTGTTGCAATGTTATCTCTATGCTTAATTTTCTTTCTAAATGATTAGTGAAATATGCATCATGTCTCCCAACTGAGGTCCATGACCTTTCAACCAAGTCTCTCCTAATATGTTACGTTTTCTTCAATGTTGAGCACTATCGCCTTGCCCCTACAGGTTCTATTCCCAGCTGCCTCTGTGTACATGAAGTTTGCATGGAGTTTTCATTTCTCCCCTTGCTTGGTGGTTTCCTCCTGGTACTCTGGTTTTCTCCCACAGTCCAAAGCTGAGTAGGCTAATTGGCGTTCCCCAAATTGCCCATAGTGAGTGAGTGTGTGTATGTGTGTATGCATTGTGATGGATTGCCACCCCATCCGGGGTGCGTAAAGTGCACAAAGGCTCTTGTGATAAAGCCCCTGTATAAAGTGGATAAATTAGTAGACGGTGAGTGAATGAGTGAATCAATTAAGTTTTACAATGCTTTGTGTGGTACATTTGAATAAAGACATGACTTAGAACACATTCTAATCTATCCTGCATTTGTCTGGTATGTAGATTGTGTAGTCCTTAGAAATTAATGTGACACACCCAGAAGCCCCCATAAAATGCAACATTCATGTAAATGGATGGGCAGTGTCATCAGCCGGCATGTTAAAAATGCTGAAAGTTTCAATATATAAAAAATATTTTGCTCTCCTTTCTTCGTTGAGAATGGTCCAATCAAATGAGCCCAAATATTTAAAAACAATATTGATTCGCTAAGAACAAAAGTGGGAGGGTTCGGGGCGCACAGTGCTGCGCCCCAAAGATGATTTGAAGAAATCCAATTAGAGCTCAGCCTCAAGTCACATGCTTTTCAAAAATTTACGTGCCTACATAGACACTCTTTTGTCTGGCGCCCTGTGTACATGAACACAAATGAACGTAATACAGTTTAGAGTTTTTTTATTTATTTATTGTAAATAAATAATATTAAGAAATGCCATGAAATAATGTGACTAAATGGCTTTATTTAATTATTAAAATAAATAATTATTATGTTAAACAATTACTTGTTAAAGTAGCATTCTTCATTGACTAATTTAAAAGTACCTCTTATTGACTGCCACATAATAATATGTGTATATAGGGGGCTCATGAGCCATACTCAATACTAAGTGTCAGAACTTAGAAGCTAAAGCAAATTGAGTGACAGAATCCTGACCATTATTTATACAAGAAGTTCACTTCATACTATTATCCAAAAGCTTGCTTTAACCATTTCAACAGTCCTTCAAAAGTTGTCAGAATCTCTTCTAGGCAACTGGAGCCCTAATGTAGGTCTGATACTACCAACAAGTTATTGTCAAAGAAATTTTACTGTCATTACTTGCCTAAAAATGTACTGTAGTAAAAGTACCACTTATGTTTTTTTTTTTGTTACTCAAGTGCAAGTACTAAGTGCATGCCCTTAAATGTACTTTAAGTACAAAGTACAAGATCTCCACAAGGAGTTTTTTTCCTTCTGGATATCTATCCAACCAAGTTACTAATAAACAACATTTTAAAATATTTTTAAAACAGTTAAAGTGGATGCTGTTGATGGCATGCTAGTAGTGATTTTTCTTTTTACAAAAGTACAATGAATAACTATAAATAAATAGACAAACAAATAAATGAATAAATAAATAAACAATTAATTAGCTATATTCAGATGCTTTACAAGTTCATAAAATCTTGTAGCCATTACAAGAGATGTTTGGCCAAGTGAGATGTTTTAGGCCAATTTATTTACAGATTTTAACAACGTTGTCTGGTTGGTTTAGACATGGTGGGACAGAGAGGAGTTAACACTGCATATCTTTTAGACAAAGGACATTACAGGTTATGTTGAAGTAAATTCAGCATTGGTGAGTTTTCTGGGTAAAGAAGAAACCACCTTACAATGATGCAAGTAGAACTCTGTCATGCTTGTAATCTCAAGAAATTTGTGGCTTTTCAGGTGATAAAAATAAGTAATTGGGTAACTTTTAAACAACTTAACAATTTTCAGCTTTTAATAGCCAGTGTTGTAGTGATTTGAAATATCAACCCAGAGAAATGTGCCTTTTCACAAAGGAAGATGAACAAATGTTAATTGAGGAATTATTAAGTTACTGAAGGTAATGGAAAAGAAGCCTTGGACATGATACCATGACTTGTTGAAAGCTACTATAGATAGTTGCTACCAGAGGTGGGTAGTAATTAGTTACATTTACTCCATTACAGTAACTTTTTGAAAAAAAAAAAAAAAAAAAAAAAAAACTTCTACGAGTAGTTTTACTGCACCATACTTTTAACTTTTACTTGAGTAGTGAAGAAGAAATACTACTCTTACTCCGCTACACTCAGCTACATTCGACTCGTTACTTTTCTAACCATTTATTCTATACATGCCACTGGTAGATCCACCACAAGAGGTGGAAAGAGTACTAAAATTTTGTACTCAAGTAAAAGTACTGTTACTTCAGTGAAATTTTACTGAAGTACAAGTAAAGTTACCATTATAAAAATCTACTCAAGTAAACGTAAAAAGTAGCTTATAAAAAATTTACTCAGTAAACGTTACTGAGTAACTTTTTTTTTTTTTTTACAGTGGGGGCGGGATGAGGCATTCTAGCGTAGTTCAAAAAAGATGAGCAGATATAAATCTCAAACTAGTTGTTTTTAACTGAAGGAACACCTTTGCATAATAAAGCTGTTGTCTTTCTTGTGCTTGAAAATCAAAGTGGTCACTTAAATATGGCGTTACATCCCAGTCTATGGTTGGGCCGTATAGCAAAAGAATAGTTCAGGGTTCTGTTTTAAACTGTATGGAAATGGTGGTATATGGCAGAACGAACTAGATGCAGTCATTAACTGATGAAATAATGAGGCTTGTATTGATTTACAAAAAAATACAAACTCTCTCACATACACACACACAACAGGAGGAGGAGGATCAGATTCAGGGTGGACACAGGCCAAAATAATAAACTAAATGGTATTTACACACACACACACACACACACACACACACATACACAAACCAAAATATAGTTACCTTCTCTGACTCCCTAAACCAAAAACAGTGAATAAATTCCCTCTTCCCAAAATAAATGGCAGCCATGCCCCTACTACTGGTGAGTGCACAAACATACAGTGAAATTATCTACAAATATATACAAAGACCAACCAAAGCAATAATCAAAGTCAATGGGAGGCAAAATCTCTTTCCTCTTTCCTGCGTCTCTCTCCGGTTTATATATGGTCGCGTTGGTTGATGACGTCACTGTCAGGGCGGAAGCGACTGTGTGGAAGGTCAGGTAGACGCTGATGTGGGGAAAGTCAGAAAACCTGGAGTGGCGCACGACCAGGACACGATACACACACACGAGCGCAACGAAGCATTTATACAAAGCATAATATTTTTTGCATTTTCATTCATTTGTTTTACTCAGTAGCGCATATGATTTAAAATGTAGCGAATTACAATACCTCAAACAAAACATACTTAAGTAAAAGTAAAATTACAGATTTTAAAAACTACTTTACTGTAATTAGTTAATTACGCGAGTATTTACGCGAGTAAATGTAATTCGTTACTTTTCACCTCTGTCTACCACCTGACTGTTTCATCAATCAGACGCAGCAACAATAATCACATGACTCCGTTTGACCAATCGGCTGCAATAATAATACCCACATGTAGTCAGGCGGCATTTTGGGAAAAAATCTTCTTGGTATTGATCCTTGGCATCATATACAAAGCATGTTTCGCTTGCAAAAGAATAGCTTCATACTGTGGTGTCTTCTCTATCTGCCAAAACAAACACACACTTCAGCATATAAAAATATGACTTCTAGCCTGAGGAAACATGTCACAGTAAGTTTAGCTGTTTCATTGAATGTTGCAATGTTGGCACATATAATTATTATAATTATTCTATATATATTATATACTGTATATAAGATATATATACTGTGTATATATACACATACACACACACTAATATGTAATTATTACAATTTTTTTTTTAATTGATTGAAACAGTTACTCAGTACTTGAGTTCTCTTTTCACCGTATACTTTTTTACTCTTACTTGAGTAATATTTTGGATGACTACTTTTTACTTCTACTTAAGTAATATTATTTTGAAGTACAGCTACCCTTACTTGAGTACATCTTTTTGGCTACTCTACCCACCTCTGGTTGCTACCATTGATAACGTGTATAATGCAAGTAGTCTAAGCAGTTATATATGGGCGCACTGCAAGCATACAGAATACAATAAGGTTAAAGGATACACCAAAAAATATTATAAATTTATTATATAAAAAATCATTGTTAATGGCATGAGACACAAACCAAATGTGCTTGACTTCACAACTTTTTTTGCTCAGTATGTTAGCTAGATAACTTCTACTGTAATCTTTACTTAATATTTGCTCCATTCAAGATGCTTGAAAAAGGCAAAAGAATCCACAGCCCAGAGATCCGTGGGATCTGTTGCCCAGGTAACCGTCAATCACTTTGATCTGCACTTTCATAGTGACCTGTCGGTTATTTCTGTAAACTAGGATTAGTGGAATTGATTTGTTTCTGTCCTTCTCACATAGGACGGAGCTTAGGTAATGGCATGGTATAAGTGATTGCATAAACACTTATGCTTAGAAAGTCAATGCATTTTGGGTGATCATCTACTTAAAATGTAGTCAGTAAAAGTAAATTTTTTTCCATCAAAAATGTAGTGAGTCAAAGTAAAATGTATAACATATTGTAAATGTTTAATAAAGGACATAGTATTTGTACTTTGTTACTTGCCACCTCTAACTTTTAGTGTGGTCAGGGGAACTTGAACAGGTTGAGAAAAACCTGCTGTAGGACTTGACTGACTTAAGTTTTGCATAGACTTATAATAGTGTTTGTGAGTGAACACAAATTAATCTGGCAAGATGGCTGATTGAGAGAGTTATTGTTCATGTTTAAATAGAGGCCCAACAGTCAGGTGGACAATCCTTAAAATCCTTGTACAAGACAAACTCATCTAATGATTCTTTGTTAATCAGGTGTCTGTTATCAAATCATATAGTACTTCTTACATAGGAGAAATTTACCCATAGTAAACTCAACCCCATGACTGTATTGATGCCTTTTAAGAAATAAAAAAATTATGCTGGTAGGACTCAGGTATGAGCTCCTACACACATAATAGCATGAATTTTACTCACAAGCTGACACTCAAGTAACAGTGTTTTTAAGCCTTTAGACATGAAGGGAGGTAAAGAAACAATATGCTTCTTGATAGCAAAATTGGGCTCGAAGTCTTTATTAACGTCAGGTCTAGGTGCAAATCAGGTAGACACTCGACTAGATGCGCTAGAAGTTTAGACAGGTTTTTTAATTTTTTTTTTACTAATTTGCTTTTCTTAAAATATCTGGAGCTTAAATTGGCTTAAATAGAAAGAACATTGGCTCTGCTCAGAGGATAATGTTCACCAAAAGTCAGTGATCAGATCGGGAGAGCATTAGCAACCAAAAGGCCAAGAGTATGTCTGAAAAAGCTAACATCCACAACTAGCAGTTTTTTACAGGACCACAGTAGCCTAGATAATCCATAATGTTATGAGAAGACAATAACATACTGAAGAGTAGGCAAACACATGAAAAAGTGTTCTCTGGTATGATGAGACTGAATTATACTGCAGTTTGTCCTTGGGACTATATTTGGTGTTATCAACAGGAACACATTTTCTAATGTCAAGCAAAGTGTCAACAATACGGTTATAGCAGCAGTTTTCAGGGTCTTTGAAAATCTTTTCAGGGTCTACAAGAGACCTCAGACTGGGGCAGAAAAAACATTTTCTAGGATGGCTTTAAGCAACATTAGAGCATTTGAAAACCAAGATTTGTGGCAAGACTTTTACATTGACACAGCTTGAACAATTTTTAAATAAATTAATCAATCAATGAAATAAAATAATATAGATATGAAATTAGAAAAATATATCAGGATCCAGTTGTCAAAATCTTGTGCATATCCCAGAAGATTTGTTGCTGGAATTTCATGGTACAGCTAATTACAAAAAACAGTGGGTAAGATACATGTAATAATAATAATAATAATAATGATAATAATAATAATAATAATAATAATAGGGATTGAGGGTTTGATTCCTCAGATCTGTGTGCATGAAGTCAGCATGTTCCCCCTATGCTTGTTGGGTTTCCTCCGGGTTCCCCGGTTTCCTCCCATAGATCAAAGACATGCAAACTAAGTTAATTACTGTTCCTAAATTGCCTATAGTGTGTGGGTCTGTCTGTGTATGTCCTGCAATGGATTGGCCTCCTGACCAGGGTTTATCCCACCTCGTTCCCATCATCTCCTGGGAAAGCCTCCAGGGCCCCTGCAACCCCGCAATTATGATTAATAATAATATTAATAATAATAAAGTTCCACTGAAAAAAATTGACAATGCTGGACTGTGCAGATAATTAATGTCAAAACATTGTGTAGGAATGGCAGGATTGTGGTTTGGAGGGATTCAAATGCTGCCTAAGAGACACATTCCAACAGAATGCACCAGTGGGTCCCTGCCACTGGCCCTCTAATGAGGAGAGGGACTGTCAACAGCAGACTTCCACATTTCTCCTCTCTCTCTCTCTCTCTCTCTCTATCACACACACACACACACGCACACACACACACACACACACACACTTACTTTACAGTCTTCACAGTTTTTCCCCAACGGCCTGCCTGGGTCTTTCACACTGACTGACTGTGCAGATTAATCACACAGGCCCTTCTGCCACAATAGCCTTCTACCAACTTAAACAAACCTCATTGTCCCAACACTCTCTCTGTACTTGGAGGGGTTTCATTGCAAATACACAAAACAGACTTTGTACTGATGCAGTAGTGCACTGTTTAAACACAGTTGTATTTGTGCAGTTTATGTAGTTTGGGGTTCATTTAATGTAACTTTTATATATCTATAGTATATTTAGTATATATTGTTTCATGCAGGACCATGGTCCTAGAGGAATTTCTCTACACACTGCAAAAATCCACCATGCAACCGCAACCCATAGCACCCAATTGTTAATTTATGTTGTTGCATGTATGTAGCACCTTGGTCCTGGAGGAACGTTGTTTCGTTTCACTGTGTACTGAACTGTATATGGTTGAAATGACAATAAAAGCCTACTTGACTTGACTTGACTTGACCCAAAGGATCCACTGCTAATGCCCTGGTGCATGGCACCACCATACCCAAGACCCTCCCCCCACACACACAGATCTGGGCATGGTAATCTTGAAGAAGATGGTTTACAGCAGCAGAAGACCACACCAGATGCCACTCCTGTCTGCTAAGAATAGGAAACTAAGGTTAAAATTCATATGGACTTAGCAAACCAGGACAAATAAAGGTTGCAAAAGCGTTGCCTGTGATTAAAAATGTACAGTCAGAATTTGGTGTAAACATTAAAGCATGGTCCCATACTTTGTTGTATCAACAGTTGTTGTTGTTGGTGGTGGTGGTTGTGTAATGGTGTGGGGGATGTATTCTTTCCACACTTTGAGAACCCTTCCTTGTGACAACTAAGCAATGTTTAAATGCCACAGCCTACCTGAATAGTGAGGCTGACCATGTGCATCCCTTAATGACAAGAAGATAACATGTCATGTCACAAGGCTAAATAATCATTCTAAACTTTCTTAAACATGACAATGGGTTCATTGTACTGTACTCAAATGGCCTCCACACTCACCAGATCTCAATCCATTCTCCAATGGAGATTCACCTCATGAATATGTTGCTGACAAATGTGCAGCTAGTTGTGATGTGGTCATGTCAAAATGGAGCAAAATCTCTAAGGAATGTTTTCACTTCATTGGGTAATCCTATGCCATGAACTGAGGTGGTTTTAAAGGCAAAAGCAGCACAGTCCAGTAGCAAGGTGTACCTAATGAAGTGGGCAGTGAGTGTATGTACAGTCGTGGCCAAAAGCTTTGAGAATTACATAAATATTGAAAATTGGAAAAGTTGCTGCTTAGGTTTTCATAATAGGAATTTGCATATACTCCAGAATGTTATGAAGAGTGATCAGATGAACTGCATAGTCCTTCTTTGCCATGAAAATTAACTTAATCCTGAAAAAAACTTTCCACTGCATTTCATTGCTGTCATTAAAGGACCTGCTGAGATCATTTCAGTAATCGTCTTGTTAACTCAGGTGAGAATGTTGACGAGCACAAGGCTGGAGATCATTATGTCAGCCTGATTGGGTTAGAATGGCAGACTTGACATGTTAAAAGGAGGGTGATGCGTGAAATCATTGTTCTTTCATTGTTAACCATGGTGACCTGCAAAGAAAACCATGCAGCCATCATTGCGTTGCATAAAAATGGCTTCACAGGCAAGGATATTGTGGCTACTAAGATTGCACCTACATCAACAATTTATAGGATCATCAAGTACTTCAAAGAAAGAGGTTCAATTCTTGTTAAGAAGGCTTCAGGGCGTCCAAGAAAGTCCAGCAAGCGCCAGGATCGTCTCCTAAAGAGGATTCAGCTGCGAGATCGGAGTGCCACCAGTGCAGAGCTTGCTCAGGAATGGCAGCAGGCAGGTGTGAGCGCATCTGCACACCGAGTGAGACGAAGACTTTTGGAAGATGGCCTGGTGTCAAGAAGGGTATCAAAGAAGCCACTTCTCTCCAAAAAAAACCATCAGGTACAGATTGATCTTCTGCAAAAAGTATGGCGAATGGACTGCTGAGGACTGGGGCAAAGTCATATTCTCGGATGAAGCCTCTTTCCGATTGTATGGGGCATCTGGAAAAAGGCTTGTCCGGAGAAGAAAAGGTGAGTGCTACCATCAGTCCTGTGTCATGCCAACAGTAAAGCATCCTGAGACCATTCATGTGTGGGGTTGCTTCTCATCCAAGGGAGTAGGCTCACTCACAATTTTGCCCGAAAACACCACCATGAATAAAGAATGGTACCAAAACACCCTCCAACCCAGCAACTTCTTCCAACAATCCAACAAAAGTTTGGTGAAGAACAGTGCATTTTCCAGCACGATGGAGCACCGTGCCATAAGGCAAAAGTGATAACTAACATTGAAATTATCGGTCTATGGCCTGGAAACTCCTCAGATCTTAATCCCATTGAGAACTTGTGGTCAATCCTCAAGAGGCGGGTGGACAAACAAAAACCCACTAATTCTGACAAACTCCCAAGAAGTAATTATGAAAGAATGGGTTGCTATCAGTCAGAATTTGGCCCAGAAGTTGATTGAGAGCATGCCCAGTCGAATTGCAGAGGTCCTGAAAAAGAAGGGCCAACACTGCAAATACTGACTCTTTGCAGAAATGCCATGTAATTGTCGATAAAAGCCTTTGAAACGTATGAAGTGCTTGTAATTATATTTCAGTACATCACAGAAGCAACTGAAACAAAGATCTAAAAGCAGTTTAGCAGCAAAGTTTGTGAAAACTAACATTTGTGTCATTCTCAAAACTTTTGGCCACGACTGTATACCTGTATGTACCAGTCAAAAGTTTGGACAACCTATTTGTATTGTTTTCAACATTGTATATTAATATTGAAGACATTGAACGTGACAGAACAAATATAGAATCATGTTGTTGTAAGTCTTTTGGCCACCACAGCAGACCAACCGTTCTTGGCACAGGGTTTATGCCGGATGCCCTTCCTGACGCCACCCTCCCATTTTATCTTCATTTTGATCCTTCAAAATAGGCACCTTTTACTTGCTGAGGACAGTTTTGCACAATCTTGAAATTCTCCCAGTCAGCCCCATGAGGTAGTAACTTAAAATGTTTTTTACTGACCTTCATTTATGAAAGTAATAATAGACTTTCTTTTCTCTTTACGTAACTGAGTGTTTCCTGCCCTAACATGAATTTGTATAGTACTTGTAGTACCACTAATAGGGCTATTGACTATGTACCCACCTTTCCTTTGCACAAGACAGTTGATTAGATTAGATTAGATTAGATTAGATTAGATTCAACTTTATTGTCATTGCACATTGTTACAAGGTAAGGAAATGCAGTTAGCACCTAACCAGAAGCGCAAGTTAGCAGTGCGATATGTATATACAGATCTATATTGGTAGAGTTTGCCTGTTCTTCCTGTGTTTGATTTGCCTTCTACGGTCAGGGAGGACGGCGAACGTCTTCCTCCGCCGCCGCCCTGCTTCACCGAGGATGGCGAACGTCTCCTGCGTCCGCCGCCCTGCATCACAGAGGACGGCAAGTTTCCTAGTCCTCCGCCGCCCTGCTTCAACGGGGGCATCAGGCTACCTGAACTACTGGACAAGGGGGCCAGCCTCTGGGTGAGGGGGGTAGACAGAGGACCCTGGGGGGGGGGGGGGGGATGCCCTGGACCCCCTGGGGCGCCTCAGGAGTTGCACCCGTAGAGGGGGGGGTTATGTCAGGGATAACCCCTAGAGGGCGCCAACGCGCCCTAAGACATTTTTGTGTAGTTCTTTTAAGTTTCAGTTTCAATACTTCATTTCCCAGTTCGCAACTCGGTCAGGTGACATGGGCACTCACCTGAACCGAGTTGATCATTAATTTCATTATAAAAGGTGTGTTTGAGTTCAAGTGGGGGTCTTGCATTTGTTACACTAAAGTTTAAAGTATATGTCTCGTCTGTTTAATCGTGTTTTGGTTTATTTTACAGAAAAGTGTTTTGTTAGGTTTTTATTTTATAAATGAAAAGCAGGGAAAAAATCTGTGGAACATCCGCCTCTGCATTTATGCCTTGAACCAACAAACGTGACAGAATGCAAGACCTAAATAGAGGCATAGCAGAGGACCCCTTCCGGCTGATTCTTTTGGGGGGAGCATGGATGTTATCACCTTGGGAAGCCGACGCGGAGGGCGGGCGGATTCCCAAGGAGGGGTACGGCAAAGCGGAGGAACCTTTCCCAAGGGAGATTACGTTGGGGAGTGCAATGGTGTGTGCGTTGTGGGGAGCAGACGCGAAAGGCGGCCGGACCGCCACACGCCGGAGCGACAACAAAGAAAGGAGAAAGGGCAGGAAGGAACATAAGCAGGTCAAGACAGAGAAGGGGTTGCAGAGAGAGCAACCCAACTGGGGAGGTGAGAAGCTGGCGATACGGCGCACGTCGTTTAGTGCTGGCGCAGCGTGGGGTGAAGTGAGTCCCCGCACCGTCCGAAAGGCAGCGACCGTGAGGTCTAGTTTCGGAGGTGACCAGGGTGAAGGAAGACCCCACAGCAGACGTCAGCCAGGAGCGGAAAGGAGGAGACCAACGCAGCATGGAACAACCCCCCAGCGGGAGTGGAGCAGCGTAGGGCGAGGCGCTAAGAAAAGGGAGTGGCGCACTCGTAACCTGCAAGAGCAGGTAGTGGAGGTTCAACTATTGCTAACACAGATACACCTGGAGGAAAGCACAGACCTGCTGGTTCATAGCACAATGTACAGCGACGACGACAGCGAACTAGAATATATCCCGTTTGACGACGACGACATGGAACTTGTCTACCAGCTGTATAGCAGCGAAAGCGAGTGCTGCAGCGGCGACGAAGACGACGAACGCCTTTTTCCGCCGCACAGCTGCGGCGACGGCAGCGAACTCTTTATACTGCCGCGTAGTTGTTTCGTGGATGAAGATGAGCTGCCGTCGCTGCACAGTGCCTTCTTAGACAGCGAGTTTCCTCCGACGCGGGCGTCATCACGCACCGAGGAGGACAGGGAGCTGCCGCCGCTGCACCTTGCCGAAGGATACAGCCGAGCTTCCTCCATCGCCGGCGTCATCACGCAGCGAGGAGGATAGCGAGCTGCCGCTGCTGCGCCTTGCAGGATTATACAGCGAGTTTCCTCCGTCACCGGCGTCATGACGCAGCGAGGAGGACAGCGAGCTGCCGCCGCGGCCGTCACGCGCCGATGAGGACCACGAGCCTCCTCTTCCTCCGCCGTCACGCGCCGCCGAGGACAGCGAGCCTCCTCTTCCTCCGCCGTCACGCGCCGCCGAGGACAGCGAGCCTCCTCTTCCTCCGCCGCCGTCGTCACGCGCCGCCGAGGACAGCGAGCCTCCTCTTCCTCCGCCGTCACGCGCCGCCGAGGACAGCGAGCCTCCTCTTCCTCCGCCATCATGCGTCACAGAGGACGGCGAGCTCCCTCTGCCACAGCCGCCCTGCATCATAGACGACGGCGAAAGTCTTCTGCCTCCGCCGCCCTGCATCATAGAGGACGGCGAAAGTCTTCTGCCTCCGCCGCCCTGCTTCACCGAGGACCGCGAACATCTTTCTCCGCCGCCGCCCTGCTTCACCGAGGATGGCGAACGTCTCCTGCGTCCGCCGCACTGCATCACAGAGGACGGCAAGTTTCCTAGTCCTCCGCCGCCCTGCTTCAACGGCCACCTTCAGGCCACCTGAACTACTGGACAAGGGGGCCAGCCTCTGGGTGAAGTGTGTTACAGAGGACCCTGGGGGGGTGGATTCCCTGGACCCCCTGGGGCGCCTCAGGAGTTGCGCCCGTAGAGGGGGGGGTTATGTCAGGGATAATCCCTAGAGGGCGCCAAAGCGCCCTAAGACATTTTTGTGTAGTTCTTTTAAGTTTCAGTTTCAATACTTCATTTCCCATTTCGCAACTCGGTCAGGTGACATGGGCGCTCACCTGAACCAAGTTGATCATTAATTTAATTATAAAAGGTGTGTTTGAGTTCAAGTGGGGGTCTTGCATTTGTTACACTAAAGTTTAAAGTATATGTCTCATCTGTTTAATCGTGTTTTGGTTTATTTTACAGAAAAGTGTTTTGTTAGTAGTTTTTCCCCTGCTTTTCATTTATAAAATAAAAACCTATCTGTGGAACATCCGCCTCTGCATTTATGCCTCGAACCAACAAACGTGACATCTCCAAGTACTCTCATTACCTCTCACAGTGCAAAGACATGTGACATGTGGTTAATTTTCATTTAAAATTGCCTATAGTGTATGATTGAGTACATACGTGTGTATGTAAGCTTGTAACCTGTAATGGGTAGGCAACCAATCCAGGCTGTAGCCTGTCTTTGTCTTATTTCACTGCAGACTCCAGATCTCCATGACCCTGCACAAGATTTAGAGAAGGGATGGAATGTGGAAAAATTCATACAATGCAAATGTACAGCTGTTTCAGCAGCATCATTTGGAAGTGGAAGTAAGATTAGGCAAAGCAAGAAGAGTGTGTATGGCACATTGACAAATTTCATACACACAACAGATTTAAAAAAAGAGTCTGATTTGAGTAACGGAACCTGTGCCCCTGTCGAGCATTACATCTACCAGCACCCCTGGTTTGCATGTGGGTCATGATTTATGTATACTAATTGGTATGTGTAGGGTGTGAACAAAAAGCCTTTAAAAATGTAGTTTAATAACTTAAGAGCCCAATTAAATTTGTTATTGTTTTATGATCTTCGACTTCTGCTTTCGGTCTTAATCCTAATTTCAAACTATTATCTATTCAAACTATTATTTTATATGCTGGTTTTATTGTTTCATAAACTGGCAACAATCTTGCTTTACTTGTTTTGATACTTGTTTTGTTATTGCTGTTCTCATTTCTTAGGTGAATGAAACACTGTATTGTTACTATATTTCTGTATTGTTACTGTATTTCTGTATTGTTACTGTAACTCTTTGGTTGTTGACTGGATGAATGATTTAACTAATTTACTCATATATTGGTTTAACATAATTGTACAAAGGAGTTAAATATTATGGTGACTGATGTAGGTTGGTGGAAATGCAGATTGGAAACATCTCCCTTGTGCAAGGTTACAGCCAAATTTTGCATATTAGCAGATGGTGCCTGGCATGAGTTGGCAGGAACTGTCTGTGTCACAAAGTGATCCATCATTACTTCTTTATAAATTCAACCATGTGTGAAAATAGTGTCACCTGATGCATTCCTGCAATCAGAGTCAGATAATACATAAGACTGTGTTTAAGTTTTTTTTTAAACAAAATTGGAAAAGAAACTGGAAACATAGTTTTTTTTTTAATTATTATTGTTGTTTTTTTGCATGAACTATGAAACAACAACAAAGTTATTTAATCTATATCAGATTGGCATTATCCTGTGATGTCATGGTAACATTGTGAATCACTACTCCACTCATCAGCCACAGCATGTCACTTCATTACCCACTCTCATCTGTGTCTTTTTAAAATCTTATTCATACCCCTGTTACAGTTCTAGTTGTTCACCGAAAATGTAAAATTAAATTAAAAATTCCATTTTTGTTATTATATGGCATACATTCTGTTTGTTTCTTATAATGTATCCATAATTTTTGTTACTGGTCCTAGCTGTCCTTTCTTGTTTACCCCCATGCCCCTTGCTCCCCTTGCTCAATAATGAATGAACTGTGATTTTTGGAAAGCTGACTTAAATTTCACTTGCCACTCCCAGGCCTGTTTACTGCTAGACCTTTTGAAACAAGAAAGTACTTAATATAACCTGTCTGACAAAGTGTAGCACACTAAAATATCCAAAAAGCAACACAATCTAAAGAAATTTAGAAAATTTAGAGACACGAAAGCAAGTACAGTGGAATCACGGATCGTGAGTATCATGTATCATGCATGCGGTCTTATTTTGAAACCGAGCGTCACGTAATCACAACTGAGCCAAAGATTTTTTTTCTCTCTTGCGCTGCAGAATTGTGGGTAATCGTCTCCCTTGCTGGGTCTTAGTGCTCGTTTCTTACTGGTATAATCAACGTCTCCCTCTCTGTTTCAGCGTGTCTCCTATGCGTGTGTGTGCGCACGCAATTTGACACAGACACATACACACAACACCGACACATGCATACACACACTCTCTCACCTTTACACCCCGCTCCCCGGCGTCAAACACGCATTCAGACACACACTCTCTGCTCTACACAGAAAACTCTGCTCTGTCGCGATTCTTTTCAAAGGTAAAGTGCTGGTTCATTTGTTTGTTAGTTTTTTTACTTTACAGCAGTGATGAGTGTCATTAGAGAGTTTTTTTTTTCTGTTAAAACAGTGTTTCCGTTGTGTGTGTTTCTTGTGAAATTTAAAAAGCAGGGTGGGGGGAGGGAGGAGGAGTTTTACTGTGTAAAACGACGCGAGGGAAGGGGCTCATTCCACACACACACACACACACACACACACGCTGCCTGCGTGCACAAACATAAATACTTACCTGTCGCGATTTATTTTTATTTTTTTTAAAGGTAAAGTGCAGGTTAAATTGTTTTATTTTTACTTTATACTGTACATTCAAGTAGCATAAAGAGTATATATGAGAATTAAAAATACATTGAAACCAGTTACAGTTGTCAGAATCAGAGATGAGCTAAAGGTGTGAACGCTCCCACACTCACCTTCCCATTCTCTCTTTATGTCTCTCTCTCTCTCTCTCGGTCTCCTTCCCTCTCCCCCCTAATCGAGCCAATATCTTGTGATCCTTCTCTGGACGGACACCTCTCTGTCTTCCTCTCCTTTGATTCTTCAGGATCTCTCCAGGACATTTACAATAGTTTATGTTCTTTGTAGTAACATATGTCAGTGGCACAGGCATTTGGTCAAACATATTATGCCGCCCTTAATCACAACGCGAAGGCTGAGGTTCTTTTCACAGATGTTTAATATGTTCATTGACACCGTAGAACTAAATAAACAGGACAAATATATAACAGACATCACATTAAATTACACAGAAAACATGCATACAACATTAAACTCAGAAATTAACAAAAATATCTTTACATACCACTTTTGCCTGCTTGTGCACTAAGAGAGGGGGTTTATCTTAAACTTTCTTGGCTGGATGGCTTACATTCATCAAGAGAAAATTCTATACACCTGCACACCACAGCATCGCTCGTCTCCTTATGCCAATGAAAAACAGGAAGTGGCATGCAAAATGCAATATGGGAAAAGAAATAAAACATGACCAAAGTTCTTGTATCTTAATCAAACAAACAATAACTGACTATAAAACCCACAAGCAACATTATAAAATAATCAAAATATAAAATTATACTAATTAAATCAATCAACATTAATTGAAATAAACACGTGTTCAAGTACACAAGCGCCATCTAGTGGAAACGAAACAAAACTTTGTGTCAGCAAATACATATATAAACCCCATCTTTTGCTGTTAATAAACAGAGATTTTTCTGACAGACTGAGTCTCTCCTGGCGCCAGAAAAGCTTACCGAAGCACAGCGGACAGACTGAGCAACTCGCTTCTTCTCCTACGAAACTTTAAAAACTTTACAGTGGGTATGCCCGTAGACGTACTGTGCATGCACCACATGTACCTGTTGAAGTTGTGTGTGTGTGTGTGTGTCTGTGTGTGTGTGTGTGTGTGTGTGACAAGTAAACAAGTCCATGTGTGAACTCGTGTTGTGCGTGTGTTATTGTTAGTGAGTAAAACAAAACATCCAACAAATGTGCAGCATGTACAGCAAGAGTTTGCACAGTAGTGGTGCAAAAGTACTCCTTCTTGAACAAATAGCTCTTATATAACCTAGAGGTGTGTTTGGTGTCATTGTCCTGTTGGAAAACAAATAATGGTCCCGCAGAGTGCAAACCAGATGGGATGGCATGCCACTGTAAAATGCTGTGATAGCCATATTGGTGAAGTGTGGCCTCAACTTTACACAACTACAGTATGTGATCACACCGCCTCTTCCATGCTTCGCAGTGGAAATCACAGATTCAGGAACTGTTTGTTCACCCTCTCTAAATCTAACAAAGACAAGGTGGTTAGAACCAAAATTTTCAAATTTGGACTCATTAGACCAAAGGATGATTGTCCACTGATCTCATGTCAATTCCTTGTGTTTCTTGGCAAAAGCAAGACTCTTCTGCTTGTTGTTCTTCTGAAGTAATGGTTTCCTTGCCACAATTCGACCATGAACTCACACAGTCTCCTTTAAACACTGGATGTTGAAATATGTCTGCCACTTGACCTCTGAGAAGTATTTATGTGGGCTCTAATCTGATGTGCCCAGAGCAACGCTAGCTTTTGTTCTTAGTTCCCTGGGATGCGGAAATATTAAGCCCTAGCGAAGAGCCTTTTTAATACTTCCCTTTCCAGCCCACTCACCCTTTCAGCCCTCTCTTCCATTACACTCCCCTTCCAGTGGAACACAAGGACAGAGTAGGCCTTCATTAGCCTCAAACTTTAGGTTCACTTCAGCACCAATCCACTTTGTCCCAGATCCTGCCCTCCAGTTCGTCAAGGAGGCGGATGCTTCTAAGACGAGACTGAGCTATTCTCTCTCAGAGAAGCCCCAAACATAGCTGATGATAACAAGATGAGGCTCATAGCTGCCAAGCAAAACTATGACATTGGGGATCAAGAGCTAAGGTACTAGCTATCAAGCTAGCCCTCAAGGAATAGAGACACTACTTGCAGGGGGCCCAGCATCCTATCCTACCTGTCAAGCCTGCTGGTCATTATATTTCTCCAGGTTTCATTTTACCATATCATAACAGCCAGGTTCCATATAATAACACCTAGGTAACACCTAGCCAGATGCACTTTCTTGACAGTTCTATCTAACCCAGGATACAAAATCCTCCACCTGTCTGCTACCCAGTTAAAAACTAAAAACCCAAGTCAACCAGGCCCTCGAAGCAGGTCAGAGTATGTTCCTCCCAACTGCCAGTTTGTACCAGAGTCAGTTCGCCCATGGAATAGGTTATAGCTCCAGATTGGCATTTCACCCGGGAGGAACCCCCACTTTGTTTCTTATCCAGCAACTTTTTAGTTGGGTGACTATGAGGTAATATGTCCTAGGCATTGTGGAAGCATGTGACATATACCAGAAACAAATCCTCCAATCGACTTCCAGCAGACCTTCTAAGACCACTTCCATACCGTCACACTAGACTGAATCTACCTCCAACTATGCACCAATGTTTCACAGATCAGACGCCTAGTACCCAGCCCCTTCCCCCCCCCCCCCCCAGCCCCTTCCCCCCCCCCGCACACTCCTCCTCCTCGACTCAATGATGGGCTGAAGCTTTTCCTGTCTGCAGTTTTCTAAAATCTCAGTATCAACGACTGACAATTCAAAACCTAGTGGATTGGGAGGGATATGGACCAGAGGAGAGGAGCTGGGTGCTAGTAAGAATTATCCTGGATCCGTCTCTCATCACAGAATTTCAAAGTCTACACCAAGTGGGCCATTAGGGGGAAGGGTCTATCACAAAATCGCCCTAGAACCTTACCTGCCAAGTTGATCCTTTTCTTTTCACCACCCCTACTTACTTAATTAAGCTTCTAGTAGAAAGGTGTGACGCAAACTTCTCCCCGCTCCCAGATTATTGTGTGCCTTCCAAGCCCAGTATTCCCACAATTTCTTTCCGTGTTCATTTTTCCCTGATCTCGACCTCGCCTGTTCTTGCCACTTCTTGTGGATCTCATTTTTGGATTGTGGATTTACTGGCTTTGATCTCCCGCTTCGTCTCTCAGTAACAGAACTGATTTCTCCTCTTGGACTCCTGCATGTAGGACGGATTTTCTGGCTCCTGCTCTTTCATTTTGTTTCAAGGATATGAGACAGTTCAATCTTGTTAAACACATGAACATACAAACTTTTACCCAGCCATCCCACAAGTGTTGACAGCAAGCACACAGAACCTCTCTCACTTAGGACTGCCTCTGAACCATGCCCAGTTGACCCGGGTTAACTTGCATTTGGGTCCTATTTCTCTAACCTACAGATTCCTATGTTATTACCTGCAATTTTCTGTTGACAAACCACCATAAAATTGTTGGTATGTCTTTTATTCTTACTTTTTTCATTGTGCATGCACCTACTATTGCTTGAGTTAGCAGTTGCTGCTGCATGCAGAGAGTGGTTTGGACACAACCAAGTCTCACCGATGGGCAAGGTAGGGAATGTTATTCTTTGTTTGTCAATTACATTTGTCACACCGTGCAAGGTGGCTGGCGTGCACCAAAATATTTTTCTTGCTACTCGCTCCCTCCACAGTCTAGTTAGTCAGCCCCTCCTTCTGCAGATGTGTGAAGGGACGATGCCACTAGATTGGGCATGGATGATGGATGACAATGGTAATAAATCTTGGGCTTTATCTCGATCACTCGCCAAGTCCCACATGCCAGCTGGGCCTGGACCTGCTCTTGCACACGTTCACTTTCTCCCTCCTTAATACTGTTCAGTCATAAAATGTGCGAAACCCACAATCAGAACTTACTCTGAAAAAACATTATGAGGCTTTGTAAATATCACAACAATAAAAAGGTTATATCTGAAAATCACACATGTGATTGTTTGAGTTGGACATAATACTTAAAAATATTTTACACTAGAATGGACAAGAATGGACAAGAAGCATCTAGAACACTCCTTACAATACTGGTGAGTATGTAGCTAACAAAAGTTAGATAATTAATGCATCAATGTCTTCATGCATACACTTTTCTCAATACTGCTGGAGCCATGCTAAATAGCTACAGTATCATGCACGACAACTACCTGGCAAGAACAAGTCCTGATGTTCATTGTTTGTTTTCGTCATCAAACTGATATCAAATCAGCTATTAAGAAAAGTTAATGGAGCAACTTAAAATTTGGTGTAAAAGGAGCAATTTATTTGTTTAACCCCCTGCAACATGCGCATACATGTCAAATTTTTTCCATCAAATTTCTCAATGAAGGTGACCACGGTTGTGCAAGGCAGGAAGATACAAAATACAGCATCTTTTAGTGGCATATTTTTTGGGACAGAGCATATCATGTATAGGCAGTGCAGGATATGCGCAGCCCCGCTGTAGTTCTGTGTCAGCGTCACATCCCTCACAGCTCCCTCCCTCAATAGCTCACTACGGTCAGTCCTGAGGCTCTGCGCACCCTCTTACCATCTATATGTTCAGATTTTTAACATTGTTAAACACAGAGAAGGCGGGTGTAGTCAACTGTTTGAAGACATAAATGCATCAGCTGTGCGTCCAGCTGCATCCATCCAGTTCTGAGTCCAGTACAGATCCACTCATGTTTTACAGCAGCAGAGGTAGGCAGAAGACAGTCTGAACTAGCCTGAGTTTAATTAACAGCATATTGTGGCATTTCCCCAATACCGCTTCAACCTTTATTCAGTCTTAATTACATGATACTCTAAAATTTACTTTAAAAAACAAAAGCACTACAAATACTCAACAGACTCAAGAAAAGATTGTACTTAAACATTATTAGTGGTGCTTGCGAAGCTGTACAAAAAAGCTTGTTCTTCTGTACAAAAGTTTGGCACGTAACTAGTCCCGCACCATTTGTCGTAGACCCATGAATGAGGTGTCAAATCGTGCGGCTTGGTCGGGAATGGGGTGCTATGACTTCTCTAAGGGGTGGGCGTTTTTTTTGCCCCCATAGACTTAACATTGAGACCAACTTTGACGGATTGTAGCGCAGAGGGAATTTTGTAGAATGGTCAAATTTACCACATTTGAAGAGGTGTGTCAGAACATACCCTGCAAAAGGGGATAGGTTTTACCCCCGGGGCAAAACAGGTGCCCAAATTTGCCCCATTGACTTATAAATGGGGAATTTAGTGCATGACTCGTCACTTTCCATTCGTCGTAGACCCATGAAACAGGTGGCAAATTGTGTGGTTCATTCTGGAATTTATTTTATTTGGGTTTATTCGGGGAAAGGGTGCTTGACATGACTTTGCTAATGGGCGAG
This sequence comes from Clarias fuscus, assembly GCA_030347435.1. NCBI lineage: Eukaryota > Metazoa > Chordata > Actinopteri > Siluriformes > Clariidae > Clarias > Clarias fuscus. The sequence goes on from CM059206.1 coordinate 27,855,202, forward strand.
TGGTAAACTGCCCCAGCAGGGGGCAATTAACATACAATAGTAACTTCCAGAGGAACTTTGAAACTGAATTTAACTGTGGATCCCACTGTTGTAGAGACACGGGGGAGGGTTCATTTTATTCAGGCAACCAATCAGTCTTTCGCATTTATCATAATGCTCATAAACCACGCCCCCTAGCAACATCATTAGCATGCTGTTAGCATAACACGATTAGCATGTTGCTAGCATTATGCTAACAATATTAGATGCAACAACATTATGCTAATTATATTATATCATTAGAATGTCGCTAACATGATGATAGAGTGCCTAGCATGTTGCTAGCAAGACGTTTACCTTATTAGCATGTTGCTAGCATTATGCTAACTATATTAGCATGTTGCTAGCTACATCATTAGAATGTCGCTAAGATGATGCTAGGGTGCTTAGCGTGTTGCTAGCATCATGTTTAGCTGATTAGCATGTTGCTAGCATTATGATAACTGAATTAGCATGTTGCTAGCAACATCATTAGAACGTCACTAATATGATACTGGAGTGCTTAGCATGTTGTTAGCATGACTCCAAAGTTTTGCCCCGGCAAGGACCACTCAGATTTTTTTCAGGAAATGTACTTCTCTAGTTGAATTTGCTGTTGATAACATAAAATGTGCCGGTCTATGGCCAAAAACATTTTTATTCATTATTATTAGTTAATTAGATTATCTTATAAGAATCGGCATCTGCAAAAAGTACAGTAACTAGTAACCAAAGCTGTAAATTAAATAGTAAAAATACAACATTTCTTTCTGAATGATAGAAACATAAAATAGAAATATTATTTTCTTATTATTTTATAACATAAAATATAAAATGAAGTGTGATATGTATGTTTATATTATATCTAGCATATCTAACTAGGTAAAATGTTAAATATTTTCTCTTTTTTGAAGGAAGCAAAGTTAAATGGAAAATGTCAAACATTTATTTTACAGGAATATTAAATGTGTAACCACTGAACCAGAGATCCCAACATATCAGTTGGGTTCATACAAGTTCAGGAAAGCAATGAATAAGCAACATGACCCTGACCCTGACATCAACATCACCTTGATTTTGGTTGCACTGTGCAGGGAGCATACTGTATACTGTACTGGAAAGAGAAACAATGACTAATCAGAAACATCTTGGTAATAATCATTATGCCAAATGTTGAATTTGTGAATACAGCAACACCTAATTGCGGATCTTTTGAATTTGGCTATGTACAGTGCATCTTGAAGAATTGGGATATCATGGAAAAAGTAAAAAAAAAAAATTATTTAGTTAAAAAGTGAAGCTGTCATATATTCTACATTTATATTCTAAATATATTTATGTAAAGTGACATTCGTCAAGCCTTTTTTGTTTTAAAATGATTTACAATAACAGAAATTTTGAACTATTACAGGTGAAACTCGAAAAATTTGAATATCGCGCAAAAGTTTATTTTAGTAATGCAACTTAAAAGGTGAAACTAATATATGACATAGACTCATTACATGCAAAGCAAGATAGTTCAAGCCGTGATTTGTCATAATTGAGATGATTATGGCTTACAGCTCATGAAAACCCCAAATCCACACTCTCAGAAAATTAGAATATTGTGAAAAGGTTCAATATTCTAGGCTTGTGTCCCACTCTAATCAGCAAATTAAGCCATAACACCTGCAAAGGGTTTCTGACCCTTTAAATGTTCCCTTTAAATGTTCCCAAAGTGCTGTATCAAAGAACATTAATAGAAAGTTATGTGGAAGTGAAAACTGTGGAAGAAAAAGGTGCACAAGCAGCAGGGATGACCGCAGCCTGGAGAGGATTGTCAGGAAAAGGCCATTCAAAAGTGTTGGGGACTTTCACAAGGAGTGGACTGAGGCTGGAGTCAGTGCATCAAAAACCACCAAACACATATAGATCCTGGACATGGGCTTCAAATGTTGAATTCCTCTTGTCAATCCTCTTTTCTGATGAGAGCAACTTTTGCATCTCATTTGAAAACCAAGGACCCAGAGTCTGGAGGAAGAATGGAGAGGCACACACTGCAAGATGCTTGAAGTCCAGTGTGTTTTCACAGTCTCTGTTGATTTGGGGAGCCAGGTCATCTGCTGGTGTTGGTCCACTGTGCTTCATTAAGTCCAGGGTCAACGCAGCCATCTACAAGGAGATTTTGGAGCACATCACGCTTCCTTTCGCAGACAAGCTATATGGGGATGCTGACTGTGGGATTACTGTGCTTGATTGGCCAGCAAACTCGTCTGACCTGAATCTCATTGAGAATCTATGGGGCATTGCCAAGAGAAAGATGAGAGACATGAGACAGAACAATGCAGAAGAGCTGAAGGCCGCTATTGAAGCATCTTGGTCGTCCATAGTGCCACAGGCTGATAGCTTCTATTTCATTCATACTATTCTACTTTTCTGAGATTGTGGATTTGGCGTTTTTCATGAGCTGTACGCCAATAATCATCTCAATTATGACAAATCACGGCTATCTTACTTTGCATGTAATGAGTCAACCTCATATATTAGTCTCACTTTTTAAGTTGCATTACTGAAATAAATTAACGTTGGCACAATATTCTAATTTTTCAAGTTTCACCTGTATGTTTTTGATAGCAGCCTTCAGTTCATCTGTGTTGGTGGGTCGGATGTTTCTCATTTTCCTCTTGACAATAGCAAGGTTCTCTTCAGGCTTCAGGTCAGGCGAGTTGGCTGGCCAGTCAAGCACAGTAATACCTTTTAGAGTAAACCAGTTAATCATAGTTTTGGCACTGGGGGAAGGTGCTAAGTCCAGCTGGAAGAGGAAATTGGTATCTCCATAAAGATTCATAGCAGATGTAGCATGAAATGCTCTAAAATTTCTGGTAGATGGCTGCATTGAATTTGGTAAAACACAGTGGGCCAACACCAGCAGATGACATGAAACCCCAATTCATCACAGACTGTGGAAACTTTACACTGGACTTCAAGCAACTTGAGTTCTCTATCTCTCCACTCTTCCTCCAGAGTCTGGGAGCTTGAATTTTTAATTAAATGAAAAATTACATGGAACTAAAAGGACTCCAAGCAATGGTCCATTTCTTTTCCCATTTCTTGAAGACATCTGTGCATGGTGGCTTTTAAAGCACTGACTACAGCCTCACTCCAATCCTCGCAAAGCTATTCATGTTCCCAAATCAGCTTGCTTGACAATCTACTAAAGACACTTCCCTGTTGCTCAAAATTAAATATTCTAATGTGTTGAAATGGACTTTTACTAAGAGCATTCCACTAGAATATTCACTGAAACAAATGCAGTGGGCTTAGAATGCTGTGGGCTTATGTCAGCCAGGATCATAATTCACAGACAGTCTTCTTCAAAGCTTTTGCACCATTCAAAAATTTTACAAGCGTCTCTTCACCCTACTGTGTTTAAATGTCAGTTGCTTTAATGCCTTCATTCAAGAGAACTTTCATCAAAGGTTCCAGTTTGACTTGAACGCCCTTGAAGATCTGTATGATTATTTAAAATACATATTATTCCACAAAGTATGTATGTGAATGGAAGTACCAATTTACAAGTCTGGTAGCAATTCTAATAACAGTCAAACTTGTACTTACAGTACAGTAAAAGTATCATTCTATGATGACGGCATACAGGATGGCAGTGTAAGCTTTGCACATTGGTTGCTTCATCAAAAGTTTCACTTCTCAAGAATTATCAATGGTTCCTTTGGTCATGAATATTCAGTGCCCTTTTTTCATTTAGACTATCATTGTTTTTGTTTTTAAGTCATGGGGAGGTCTGCGCACACATTTGTATAGATCCTACAATCTGCAGGAAACTGAAAGGTAACTGAAAAGATGTAAAATTGGTGACTCATTAGATCCTAGTACAAAAGACTAACTTCCACATTTTAAATGTATTATGTATCTGGAAAATGTATTGTTTGAGAAACTGTTTACTAAAAAGCTCAACTCAGCTCACCTTTTTATGACCTACAGTTGTGCTAAAAATTATTCATACTCTTGGACAGATCAATACTTTTAAATTTTTTACATTCATAAAAATTACTTTGGCGAAACTTCCATTGTATTTAATATATATTAGTTGTTATGCACACCACCCCACCACATATGTGTTAGCTAAACTCCATTTGAGTACCAATAGATATGGCCAGAGATTCTCTTTTGAGCCTTTTCAAAATAATCATACCCTATTCCCAATCTTAGAAAAAAATCCTTCTTTTGTGAAAGTGCATGTAGTTTCACATTCCAGTGACTATTATCAATTTAGGTATAATAAATAAAGGCTTGATAATGTGAAATGGTAACACCTTCTCTGTAAAGTATAATTAAGTGGGCAAAACTTTCATTATTGTTAGTCACTGTCACTATGGCCTAGAAGAAATAACTCAGTCATGATCCTCATATGTGGGTTGTCCATCCCCATAGCGTGTCATGCGCACTCAACGCGACCGGCACTAGGACCCGGAAGTAGTACGGTCGCGATTCAGGAAGTATAAAAGGAAATAAGATGGCGCCGCACATCACTCAGTCATTGAGTTTTCCAATGCCGTCTCCGACCCTATCTCTCCAATTTTGTGAGTACTCACCATTTTGTGCCATTTTCCTGATTGAGTGTGTGTTGTTAGAACGTGGGTTTACTTGCTCTCTGTGTGAGAGAGTTCTAAGAATAAATTGCGTGGTTATCCTGCCTGCTCGCGCTGCTTCCGCGTTTGGGTTTATCCTCCACACTACACGGGCAAACTGCTAGTCTTCTGATTCGCCTCCGGTTTTCCTGTGACAGAATGACTGAGTCCGCAGTAAACCCAGCGGATTACGCTCACCTCTACGATGTGGTGAACGGACATGCTAGGCTGATTGAGCAGCTGCACGGTGAGGTCGCGGAGCGGCGGCAGGAGAGCGCGCCGCTCCGTGAGGCGGATTCTCGGCCGGCTAGGGCGTCGCCCGTCGCGGTGGCGCCGCCACTCCCTCACCCCTTTGATGTGTATTTAGCTTTACCGGACAAATGGGACGGCACAGATGGGAAGTGTAATGTTTTTTTAACCACACTGGATCTTGTGTTTGAGTTTAATTCCACCAGATACTCCACAGACCGGTTGCGCATTGCCCTTCTCATCTCGTTGCTGTCAGGGCAGGCAGCTGAGTGGGCCACGGCGGTTCTTCGCTCCGATTCGGACACAGCACATTCATATAATGAGTTCACCTGTCAACTAAAACTCACTTTTGAACATCCTGCTGCCAAGGTGGAGACCGACTCAAAGTTATACCATCTGCGGCAGGGAGAATTGTCTGTGAGCCGTTACACGGCAGATTTCAGGATCCTCGCCATCCAAACCACCTGGGGAGACACCGCCCTCCGGACGGCCTACTACGAGGGACTGGCTTCCCGTATAAAGGACGCACTCGCCGGACGAGAGCTTCCCACTACTTTGGAGGGGCTGATCCAACTCGCCCTCCGAATAGACCAACGACTGCTCTCTCGTCCGAGGCCAGCTCCCCGAACCCTGCCGCCTGCCACTTCATCACCATCTCCGATCATGCCACGACCCTCCACGTTCCTCGCCCACAATCCAGTCACTGAAGCACGCCCCTTTTCCACTGCCATCACCACCGGACCTGTCGGATCTCCATCTCCCGCCGTGGTTGACACCGGAGCCGGGGAACCCATGCAATTAGGACGCGCCTCCTTGCACGCTGCAGAGAGAGAACGACGTTTCAGAGGAGGGCTCTGTGCATATTGTGGGTCAGCGTTGCATCACAGAGCTATCTGCCCTCTTCGCCCGGGAAGACGCTCAGGCCCGGTGAGTAAGGAGGGCGACTCGCCGGGTTCCCTCCACCTCTCTGCCACCACTACCAACATTTCCCGTCTCACGGTGCAAGTACACCTCCAGTTTGGCCACAAACGGGTCAGAAGTACGGCGTTCATCGACTCCGGTGCCGCTGGCAACTTCATTGACTCTTCTTATGCCAAAGAACTGGGAGTGGAACTCGAGGCGTTATCCCAGCCCGTTCGGATTACATCTGTCGATGGTCGGCCCCTTTCATCCAGCCCTATCATCACCCAGACCCAACCAATCACGTTAATCATCGACCAGCACCAAGAGCAGATCCGGTTTCACCTCACCCCCATTTCATCTCCCCCCCTCATCCTCGGGCACCCTTGGCTACTGCAACACGACCCGCTCATCTCATGGACACAAAACCGGATCCTTCAATGGGGCCTGACCTGCACCGAACTTTGCCGACGGGCCTCGGCTGGGACATGCTCTAGGGAGTCCGAGGCCCCCGAAGTCGACATCAACGCCATCCCCGTCGCCTACCGAGACCTGGCTGAAGTGTTCTGCAAGAGACGGGCCACTCACCTTCCTCCTTATCGTCCCTACGACCTGGCGATTGACCTTCAGCCGGGTTCTGTTCCTCCCCGCGGCCACCTCTACTCGCTCTCTGCCACCGAGACGCAGGCCATGGAGAAGTATGTTCTTCTTTAAGAAAAAAGGTAACGACCTACGCCCATGTGTCGACTATCGGGGGCTCAACAATATCACCATCAAAAATTGTCACCCATTGCCTCTTACCAACTCTGCCCTGAACACCCTCTCTGGTGCCACCATTTTCACAAAGTTGGACCTACGGAGCGCCTACAACTTGGTGCGCATCAGAGAGGGCGATGAGTGGAAGACGGCTTTCATCACCCCAACAGGACACTATGAAAGCCTGGTAATACCATTCGGACTCTGTAACGCCCCCGCCGTCTTTCAGCAGTTTATTAACGACGTCCTCCGAGATATGTTAGGCCAGTGGGTTTTTGTCTACTTAGACGACATCCTCATATACTCCCGTACCGTTGATGAACATGTCCAACATGTCAGGGCAGTCCTCAAGAGATTGCTTGCCCATCAACTGTATTATAAGTTGGAGAAGTGCGCCTTTCACAAGCGCTCCACCACGTTCCTGGGTTTCGTCATCTCGCCCCAGGGTGTGGCCATGGACCCGCAGAAACTGGAAGTTGTGCGTCATTGGCCCCTACCCAAGACCCTCAAGCAACTTCAATGGTTTCTCGGGTTTGCGAACTTCTACCGTCGCTTTATCCGGGGCTACAGTACAGTTGCAGCACCTTTAACCGCCCTGACACGACCATCATCTCACCCCTTCATCCTCAACTCTACCGCCATCTCCGCCTTTCAGGAACTGTGTCATCGCTTCACCACCGCACCAATCCTCCTCCATCCAGATGCAAGTAAGCCATTCGTTGTGGAGGTGGACGCTTCGGATGTGGGCGCCGGAGCCGTTCTCTCCCAATGAGGTCCAGACCAGAAGCTATATCCCTGTAGTTTCTTCTCCAGGAAATTTAACCCCACTCAGCAGCGATACGGGGTAGGGGACCGTGAGCTGCTGGCCATAAAGTGGGCCCTGGAGGAATGGCGACACTGGCTCCAGGGCACCAGAGAGCCGTTCATCATCTGGACCGACCATCAAAACCTAATCACCATCCGGAATCTAAGACAGCTCAACCCAAGACAGGCGCGGTGGGCTCTTTTCTTCGAGCACTACAATTTCCATCTGTCGTACCGCCCGGGGTCCAAGAACACCAAAGCCGACGCCCTCTCCCGACAATACGAAGAGGACGTTCCCCAGGCGGACCCCGCGCCTGTCCTCCCACCATCCAAGATAATTGCACCTCTCCGCTGGGATTTGGAGACAAGGGTTCACCAGGCACAGGCTGTGGAGATGGAACCGGCATGAGTGCCGCCTGGACGATTCTATGTGCCTCGTGACATCAGAACGGAGGTCCTTCAATGGGGCCACTCATCCCCCCCTCTCCGGACACCCCGGCACCAAACGCACCCTCCAATTCATCCGGCGTGCCTTCTGGTGGCCATCCATGGCAAAGGACACAGAGGAATTCGTCCAGGCATGCCCAGTGTGTGCCAGGGCTAAAGACACCAACCAGCCAACACCGGGGGAACTTCAGCCACTCCCGGTTCCCCGTCGGCCCTGGACCCACATTGCCGTTGACTTCATCACGGGCCTGCCGGTCTTCGAAGAGAAGGATACCATCATGACCATCGTCGACCGATTCTCCAAAGCCGTGCACTTGGTGGCCCTCGCCGGACTCCCGTCAGCTAAAACCATAGCCGAGCTGATATTAGAGCATGTAGTCCGCTTGCATGGGTTCCCAAAGGACATCGTCTCGGACAGAGGGCCCCAGTTCACTGCTCGATTCTGGAAGGCCTTCTGCCGTCTGATCAACTCCACCTGTAGTCTCTCATCAGGATACCACCCTCAGACTAATGGTCAGACGGAACGGGACAACCAACAACTAGAGCGTTATCTGAGATGCTTCGCCGCCGATCGTCAGCGCTCCTGGGCCCGCTACCTCATCTGGGCTGAACTCTCCCACAATCTCCATGTTTCGTCTGCCACCGAGTTGAGTCCATTTGAGGTATGCCACGGTTTCCAACCTTCGATGTTCAACCACCAGGAACTGGAGGTTGATGTGCCGTCGGCCCAACGGTTGGTCCGTAGGTGTCGGCGGCTGTGGGACCAAGCAAGAGCAGCCATCCATCGTGCCAACACTCGCTACACCACTCAACATCGCCGTCGATACCCTCCGGGACGGTTGTACAAGGTCTGGCTATCAACAAAGAATCTGCATCTTCACACAGAATCCCGAAAACTTTCACCTATGGTTCATCGGCCCTTACCGTGTCACCCTCCGGATCAACCCTGTCACCTACCGGCTCCAGCTGCCTGCGGCGCTCCGAACCCACCCGGTATTCCACACCTCTCAGCTCAAGCCCTTTATCACTTCACCTATGGTTCCACCCACCCACCCAACTCCTCCTCCCCGGATCATCGAGGGCGGTCCCGCCTATACTGTACGGCAGATTCTCGACTCGCGGCCTCGGGGCAGAGGTATGCAGTACCTGGTCGACTGGGAGGGCTATGGCCCCGAGGAACGGTCTTGGATTCCGGCCCGGTTCATTCTCGACCCCGAGCTTATACGGGACTACCGTCGTCGGGTATCCTCCACCCCAGGACCATCAGGAGCCGGTCCTGGACGGGGGGGTACTGTCATGCACACTCAACGCGCCCGGCACTAGGACCCAGAAGTAGTACGGTCGTGATTCAGGAAGTATAAAAAGAAACAAGATGGCGCCGCACATCACTCAGTCATTGAGTTTTCCAATGCCGTCTCCGACGCTATCTCTCCAATTTTGTGAGTACTCACCATTTTGTGCCATTTTCCTGATTGAGTGTGTGTTGTTAGAACGTGGGTTTAATTGTGTAAACCCTTGCTCTCTGTGTGAGAGAGTTCTAAGAATAAATCGCGTGGTTATCCTGCCTGGTCGCGCTGCTTCCGCGTTTTTTGTTTATCCTCCACGCTACACGGGCAAACTGCTAGTCTTCTGATTCGCCTCCGGTTGTCCTGTGACATAGCGGAGGGAAAGGCTACAAGGCAATTTCAAAAGAACTGGATGTCCCTATATCAACCATACAGAGTATCATCAAGAAGTTCAAGATGTTTAACACTCTCAAAAACCTGGATTGGCGTAGCAGGAAGTGAAAATATCCTCTAAAGTCCCTAGAAAGATCTGCTGCGATGCAGACAACAGCCCCTGTATTGCTACCAAAGCTCTAATAGACACCCTCAACCAAGCAGAGGAGATCATGATCCACCGTTCAGTGAATTCTGCATCGAGGTCGTCTCTATGGACATTGCAGAAAAGTACCACTGGGATGCACGTCCGGCCTTTGCAAGGGGTCACCTAGAGAGAGATCCGAACTTCTGGTCATCCATCCTCTAGTTAGATGAGACTAAACTGGCCCTCTTGTTTGGCGTAAGAAAGGAGAAGCCTTCAATCCTAAAAATACCATCCCAACAGTCAAGCATAGTGATGATCACATCATGCTATGGGGATGCTTCTCTGCCAGTGGTACAGGTAACCTTGTTAAGACAGATTGGATCATGAAAATGTCAAGATTCTTAATGAAAACCTGGTGGCGTCAGCATACAAGCTCAACCTGCCAGAGTATAATGACCAGAAGCATATGGAGCGAGGGCTCAAGCAATGGTTCAGGGACAACAACATAAATTTTCTGTAGTGGCCAAGTCAGAGCCCTGACCTGAACCCAATTGAGAATTTGTGGAGAGAGTTGAAGATCTGCGTCAGGGCTAGGAAGCCTTCCAATCTCCAACAACTGGAAGAGTGGTGAAACATTCTGCAGCAGACCTGAAGAAATCTTGTGGAAACCTACAAGAAGCGTTTGCAGTCCGTCATTAAGAACAAATGCTTTTCTATTGACTATTAAATCATTGTAATATAAAGAGTATGAATGATTCTGAACGTGGTAATTTTTAAAATATTTGTCAATAAAAACCCATGAAATGTCATATTTCTCAAAATATCACATTATTATTTCTTCAGTTGTTTTTCACAGCTCTAAATAAAAATACTGCCATTACAAGTGCAGGTTCAAGAGAGGGAACCCACTGAACTATAACTCGCTGAACTATCACTTCAGAAATTACACTTAAAGCCATTCAAATTCATATCATCTGCTAAGTTTTCCATTGATAGATTTAATACCTATGATATATAATTAGCAGGGGGGGAGTAATACAGGACAAAGTCAATGTAAATGTAATTAAAAAAAAGAATTACTTTTCCTCAGCATAATGAAAGGACTTCAGAGATTTCTTGGATTTTTATAAGATGCTTATTTATGTATTTTACTCCAATGCTGCTCACCTTAAAAAGGCTCATGAAAGCTTACATTCTCAGCTCATACCAATCTAAAAGAGACATTTACAATAATCCCTGTTCTGAAAAATTTAGACCCATCCAGGCCATATATTATGCATGCAAATGGGTCAGCAACTGGAGTAAGGGCTGTCCATTTTGAAAAGTGTTTGTGGACTGTGGCAAAACCCAGCCCTGTGGCTTTCTTCTCTAGGAAGTTGTAATCAACTAAATAAACACTGGCATTAGGAACAGAGAGCTTTTACCTGGTACCAAAGGAGTGGCAACACAGGTTAGAGCAGGTGGTCACCCAATGGTTATCTAAAGCCATTTCATATCACATTTAAATTAATTGAGTAATTAAATACTGATGTGTACAGTCAGAGACAGGCCCAATAGGCCTCAATCTTTTCCAGATTTCAGTTTATGATCATGTATCATTCCTGGCTATGAAAAGCAGATCCTCTTGTCCCAAGTAAATGCAATAGGATGAAATGGGAGTGATGCAGAACAGATTTAGCGAGAATCATGTTTTGTCAGCGTCATGTTCTGAGACACTAATTAGGAAATAAGCAAATGTCACTATGTGGCCAAACAGTGTCCCAAAAATGAGTGATATTTTTTTAACTAGGCTATGTGGGAAATAATCACCTGGTTTTCCAAATGTACCATTTGTGTCAAAGTTAAAATGACTCTGTTATGCATATTACAAAGACTCTGGTCAGACCTTCACAAATTAGTCACTCTGGTAGAAAGATATTTCCAAGTCAATTTCTCAGCTTTCAAAACAGACCTATTTACACATGTATTTAGAAATCCCTAAGATGAAACAGCTTGGTTCTAGACCAATGTGCGGAAATCATTCATGGAGAAATTATATGACACAATAAGCCTCAGGTCTCTGCATGACTCACATTCAAATGGAAAAATGGTGAGTGTTAACCAGGAAATAGATTACTGATAACCTTTTGTGCTGAGAACCAGGAGGATTGGGCCTGATAGAATATGCTCAGAACTCACTCAGCCGTTAATTGAACCCCATTCCGGTAGACCTTAGGTCATCAGCCTCCCTTCTTCCCATTAAATGCTAATTCCATTGCCTTACCACAATGGATGAGTTGTTTCAAAAGGAGTGAACAGGTCTGCGAGTGCAGACACCAGTGTCTTGAGGCACAACATAAGAATGCTGTAGAACACATTAAAGGAGAATGTATAGTCTGAACAAGGAGACAAGATAAAGCTGTAGAAAATTGTCCCATTCGAGTCATCAACAGACTTTTAATCATGCAAACCTCTTGATCATTATGCGTGCAATATAAATAACCAGGACTTTTATTCATGCTGTTTTATTGTTGCTCCTTAATTGTCCAGTGATTATTTGACACAGCTTCATGTGACTTTTTGTCTGCTTGACTTTGATTTTTGGATTTTGTCTATGATGTACATCTGACATTTTAATATTACATTATCCCACGTTAGTTTACATTTCTGCTGACTGTTTGACAGCATTAAAACTACTGCTTACAGGAAATGTTTTCACATATTATTATGCCCCTGTACAGAACTGTTTGACAGATCCTCTTGTTGTTCTGACATACCATAAATGCTCTGTTCTTTAAGATTTTTATTTTTATTTTGTATGCTTCTCATAAGTGGTTCTACTGAAGCATAAACCAGTAATACTTCAGTACTTAAACTTGCAGTACTCAGTACTCTCTCTTGCACAAACTTGCAACACAAGTGGTAGCCAATAACCTCCTTGCAGAATGTAACATTACAAATCATAATTTTTTTTTTTAACTGGGGAATATACAAAATGGTCAGAGAACCTTGATGCAAAATACCATCCATCCATAATATACTTTTTTACGTTGTCTGTTTAAAGAGGCCCAAGCCTGGGGAGAAAAAAGAGACAATATATATATAAACTAATGAGCTATACAGTTAAAAATATCAACCATGTCTATCTGTACTGTCTATCCAGCAAACCTTTATGTTTTCCTACTCTCCAGGACCATGGATTGAGAGCCTGTGATATGAGGGATAGTAAAAGAGCAATAAGCGAACATGCATACCGAGGTAAGTACAGCTAGCCAGCAGAGGGCAGTCAAACCCCACATTCAAAATCTTTTGACTTGAAAGAAGACCAGTTCCTATCATATTCTGTATTCAGTAACTGAACATCATTTTGGCAAGCCCAGAAATTTTCCATCTGTGCTATTAACACAACAATACTAAGCCTTTGATGTTCATATAATGTTTTTAAACAAATCATTTATTCATCCTACTTATATTCAAATTTAATTTACTAGACTTGGGCTATTTGATTAAATTAATTTATTAAACACATTGATTTCTCCTTCTAGCTCCACATACACAGGATCCCATTTAATAAGGCAATCATGCCACAAAATGGATGTTTCAGCAAAGAGATCAAGATATTCTTTATAAGGTTTCTAACTCGCACACAGCCTCACCAAGCAGACAGATGCCTAATTGGCTGAAAATGTGGCTTTGTCTCATAAATATCAGTATTAGAGACAAACCTCTTATATCCATGATGATGTAAAGTACTGGGTTATTTGTTTTAACTAGGAGGAAATACCATCAATATATTTAAAAACACAACCCTATGCCCTTTATAGTGTACTATTTTGGGAATCCATGCAGATATTATACAGATAATGTAAATTAACATTAAATTTAAACTAATAAGCTTATCAAAATGAATTCTTATTATTTTGCTATGACTTAAACAATTTATTACATAAATGAATTACATGATAAAATAATATAAAATATTAAGTTCTGGAAATCAACTGATCATTTAATGGCGCAAAGAATTTGCAGAAAAATCATGTCTATATGACTATCAAGGCAGGATTTTCATCTGTTCAGGTTAAAAACTTAAATATTTAAAGACCTTTAAAATGATTCTCCATAACCGATAAGGTTATATAAACAAGTACTCCACCAATATTGAGTGATTATTATCCTCAGTGATGCACGATATCAACTCCCTGAGCAGTTATTATTCTTAATGGAGTTCCAAAATCATGTTTGATTCTCATTCCCAATACAGGCCAGAGCAATATTTATTTTCATCATAATTGAATAGTATCAATAATTTTAGTGAGTATCATTTTTAATGAATGATAGTATTGGCAGTATTTATGTTTGCTGTTTGTTACTGGCTGTTGATGTATGTTGAAGCATATTACCGCCCTTTGTGATGACTCTTATGAATGGCCTCCACTAGTTCTAGTAGAAGGAAACCGCCCTGTTGGGTTCAAAGTCCCAACATGACAACATGCCCTTGGTACTTAAAAAGGAAAAAAGCAAATGGGAATGCTCCTCTAATGCTTAAGTCGTAGAACAATGGTTACATACATAATTTTACATAATACTGGTTTCATTATCCTGGCAGATACAAAATAATTGCATTGCTCTCACACACACACACAAACACACATTCTCTCTCTCTCTCTCTCTCTCTCTCTCACACACACACACACACACACACACACACACACTCTCTCTCTCTCTCTCTCTCTCTCTCACCCACGCCCACGTGTGTGTGTGTGTGTGTGTGTGTGTGTGTGTGTGTGTGTGTGTGTGTGTGTGTGTGTGTGTGTGTGTGTGTGGGGCCACATGTCAGCATAGTCATAAATGACAGAATCAAAACAGCCAAGACATCAATATTTGTATTTTGGCTGCAGGTCAGCAATTCAGATACTAGTTTCATAATGTTTGCCAAGAAATTCTGTACTGAACTACTAGCAGACAGAAGTCGGAAGGAAAAAATAAATGCCTAGTATTTTTAACAATATTTTCTTTATTGATCATCAAGAACAATCCACTTTAAGAAGCACTTTCACTTGCATTAATAGTACAAAAAAAATCCTGTGATGATGGTTATGTACATTATGACTTTTTTTTTTTTTTGCAGTAAACACTCTAGGAACATCTAAAGACAGGCCATGATGAGGCACAGACAGTGCAAGACTCATGCTTGCAAAGCCAGTACTGAGACAGAGCGCATTGCAAATTTTGCGCAACACTGAATGCCTTTGTGCACACAAGCAGACGTTTTTCGAGCATCAGAAGCAGAGCCACTTTGTCAGGCATGACAGATTTATCAGACCCTCCTTTGTGAGGCTATTTCCTAACCTTGGATTGCCTCCTATGTCCAGCCTGTTAACAAATAGATGTGGCCCACCAAGTTTATTCAGTTAAGCTGTACAATAGCTTATTTAAGTTCTTAGGAGTTAGTTAGGTAGTACAGTTTTGCACAGTACTATCAGGCTACATATGCAGAGCATTTATGTATTATTGTCCCTTTAAAAATCTATATAAATCTACAATTTCATTTAATGTACCAAAATAAAATGAACAAAAGCTGTCATTCATACTATTGGGCCTGCATGAGAGACAATATCTAATGATATGCCATTTGAGAGTTAATGAACTTCCTGCATGCCCCATAGCTTCTATCTCCATAGCAACCACTGGGCACTACAAAGCAGTAGCGGCAGTAGGTGGGGGGAGGAATCCAAAATAAACCTTAAGAAAACCTTTACATTTCAGTTCATCTTTCCAAATATCCACATATGATGATTTTGCCGTTTGTTTTGCATATGAGAAGCCGCTAAGCCTCCCTGAAGTCTCTGCTGTGGTTCAATATGTTTCTGTATAAATCCATACCTATATATGCTAAAACTAAATAATAAATGAAAAAGCAACTCGTAATATCCATCATAATATGTATAGTACATACATATTAAAAAAGCACAAAAATATAAATGTCTTTAAAGTCTGTTGTCATCCATCCTGGTGTGTCTCATTATGGGATCATCCGTATGATTCACAGAATTGTTCGTTAAGATGAGCTGCTTGGTGAGTCATGCAATAATCTGTTAACACACTGGCCAAAACTTACCATATATGGCTATTGATACAGACAAGCCCTTAAGGCCTGACATCATTAGTCAATCCATTAACACACACACATATATATATATATATATATATATATATATATGTATACTCTTATATATGAGGGGCATTCATGTCAAACCAGGACATAGAGTTAATTTTTTAAACAATATATACAGTGAGCAACCCGTAACCTCGAACGAAAATGGAGAAAAACTAATTTAGAAGTTTTTAGAATCGCGTATAAAGGTAGTATGTGCAGCTATAGACGGGCTCTAAAAGCGGCTTGGGCCGAGCATCTGAGCCAACTGATAGCAAGAAACCAAAACAATCGCAGGTTCCTATTTAGTACAGTGGCTAGCCTAACAAACCCTAAGATGCCTGCAGGGAGTATCCCATCACAGCTTAGAAGTGAAGACTTCATGAACTTCTTCAATGAAAAGATTGATATTATCAGGAAGAAAATAATGGAAATTCAACCTCTACCAACATCTCATGATCCAGTTCAGTCTAAATCTTCACAAATAGATTTTCAATGCTTTACAGGTGTAGGGCAGGAAGAGCTGTATAAACTTATCACCTCGGCTAAATCAACAACATGCTTGCTGGATCCAATCCCAACTAGACTTTTAAAAGAAGTGATAAATATAACTGGAGCGCCCCTTCTAAACATTATCAACTCTTCATTATATCTAGGTCATGTCCCTAAACCTTTCAAGTTGGCAGTTATTAAGCCTCTTCTTAAAAAATCTAATTTAGACCCAAATGATATAATAAATTACAGACCAATTTCAAACCTTCCGTTTATGTCAAAGATATTAGAAAAGATAGTATCAGTTCAAATATGCACATTCTTGCAGGAAAACGATATCCTTGAGGAATTTCAGTCAGGTTTCAGGCCCCATCATAGTACAGAAACTGCACTAGTTAAAATTGCAAATGACTTGTTTTTAGCTTCTGACCAAGGCTGCATCTCAATTCTTGTCTTACTTGATCTTAGTGCTGCATTTGACACTATAGATCATGATATTCTCATAGATCGCTTACAAAATCACATTGGTATTCAGGGACAGGCTTTAAAATGGTTTAGATCCTACCTGTCTGTTCGATTCCATTTTGTAGATCTGAATGGAGAACAGTCTGGTGTAATGCCAGTGAAATATGGGGTGCCACAAGGGTCAGTTTTAGGACCTCTGCTGTTCTCAATATACATGCTTCCCTTGGGTAACATCATTAGAAGACATGGGATTAGTTTCCATTGTTATGCTGATGATACTCAGTTATACATTTCCACAAAACCAAATGAAATACCCAAATTGTCTAGACTAACTGAGTGTATTCAAGATATAAAAGATTGGATGACCGATAATTTTCTTTTACTAAATTCAGATAAGACAGAGGTATTACTTATTGGCCCAAAAACCAGTTCACACCAGCTCTCACAATTCAGCCTACGTTTAGAAGGATGTACTGTTACCACCAGCTCGACAGTGAAAGACCTGGGTGTAATATTAGACAGTAACTTATCCTTTGAAAATCATATCTCCAACATCACAAAAACATCCTTTTTCCACCTTAGAAATATTGCCAAGCTTAGGAACATTTTATCTGTATCTGATGCAGAAAAGCTGGTTCATGCATTCATGACCTCCAGACTGGACTACTGTAATGCATTACTGGGTGGCTGTCCTGCATCCTCAATTAACAAGCTACAGTTAGTCCAAAATGCAGCCGCCAGGGTTCTCACTAGATCCAGAATCATATGATCATATAACCCCAATATTATCATCCCTGCACTGGCTGCCTGTTCAGTTTAGAATTAATTACAAAATAGCATTACTTACTTACAAGGCTCTAAACGGTCTAGCTCCCACATACCTAACCAGTCTTCTGATACGTTACAATCCACCACGCTCCTTAAGATCAGAAAACTCCGGACTACTGGTAGTTCCCAGAATATCAAAATCTACAAAAGGAGGTAGGGCATTTTCATATTTAGCTCCAAAACTGTGGAATAGCCTTCCTGACAGTGTTCGGGGCTCAGACACAGTTTCCCAATTTAAAAGTAGACTCAAGACGCATCTCTTTAATCTGGTATACACATAATTAATTTCTTTACCTCATACTCCAGTACATCTATCGTGAATGGCAACCACGCTAATTCTTTTCACCTGCTCTTTATTTTTCCACCCATCCTGAGGCATCTGGAGATTGTGCCAGCTTCAGTAGACAGAGGCCAACCCTGCGAGGTTTCTGAGGCATCCAGAGAAGGACCTGCTCCAGCTGAATTCTTCTTCATGTTGGTTTGGATCTACACATGCTGCTCCTGAGCTCCCAGTAATCCAGACCCCCATCTGCCCTCTGCACCTGCTGACTCATCCCTGAGCTGAACTGGACTTTGTGTTAATTTAAATAACTTCTGTTATATTGAACTTTCATCTGCATAACACACATGATGTTCTACAATTTCTGTTATCTGTCATCACCCAGATGAGGATGGGTTCCCTGTTGAGTCTGGTTCCTCTCAAGGTTTCTTCCTATTGCCATCTCAGGGAGTTTTTCCTTGTCACTGTCGCCGTCACCCTTGGCCTGCTCATCAGGGACAATCTCATTATTTAGACACATTTTTCTTACACATATATACATTTCCATAAGTCTCCTTTTCATTTTCTTTTCATTTCTGTGAAGCTGCTTTGAGACAATGACCATTGTTAAAAGCGCTATAGAAATAAAATTGAATTGAATTGAATTATACAAAAGTTTAGGCACCCCTTGATAAATAACCTTTTTGGTGATTTTTTTTTATTGAAAAGATGTTAACACAGTCTCTCTTGGAAATGGAAAAAATGCACAATATTTTCAGCAAACATTGATGCATACACACGTGGACAAAATTGTTGGTACCCTTCGGTCAATGAAAGAAAAACTCACAATGGTCAAAGAAATAACTTTAATCTGACAAATGTAATAATAAATAAGAATTCTATGAATGTTAACCAATGAAAGTCAGACATTGCTTTTCAACCATGCTTCAACGGAATTATAAAACAAATTAACTCATGGGAACAGGCCTGGACAAAAATGATGGTACCCCTAACTTAATAGTTTGTTGCATAACCTTTTGAGGCAATCACTGCAATCAAACGATTCCTGTAACTGTCAATGAGACTTCTGCACCTCTCTGCAGGTATTTTGGCCCACTCCTCATGAGCAAGCTGCTCCAGTTGTTTCCAGTTTGAAGGGCGCCTTTTCCAGACAGCATGTTTCAGCTCCTTCCAAAGATGCTCAATAGGATTGAGGTCAGGACTCATAGAAGGCCACTTTAGAATAGTCCAATGTTTTCCTCTTAGCCATTCTTGGGTGTTTTTAGCTGTGTGTTTTGGGTCATTGTCCTGTTGCAAGACCCATGACCTGCGACTGAGACCCAGCTTTCTGACACTGGCCAGCACATTTCTCTCTAGAATCCCTTGATAGTCTTGATATTTCATTGTACCTTGCACAGATTCAAGACACCCTGTGCCAGATGCAGCAAAGCAGCCCCAGAACATAGCAGAGCCTCCTCCATGTTTCACAGTAGGGACAGTGTTCTTTTCTTGATATGCTTCATTTTTCCATCTGTGAACATAGAGCTGATGTGCCTTGGCAAAAAGTTCCATTTTTGTCTCATCTGTCCATAGGACATTCTCCCAGAAGCTTTGTGGCTTGTCAACATGTAGTTTGGCATATTCCTGTCTGGCTTTTTTATGATTTGTTTTCAACAATGGTGTCCTCCTTGGTCGTCTCCCATGTAGTCCACTTTGGCTCAAACAACGACGGATGGTGCGATCCGACACTGATGTTCCTTGACCATGAAGTTCACCTTGGATCTCTTTAGAAGTCTTTCTGGGCTCTTTTGTTAACATTTGGATTATCCGTCTCTTTGATTTGTCATCAATTTTCCTCCTGCGGCCACGTCCAGGGAGGTTGGCTACAGTCCCATGGATCTTAAATTTCTGAATAATATGTGTAACTGTAGTCACAGGAACATCTAGATGCTTGGAAATAGTCTTATAGCCTTTACCTTTAACATGCTTGTCTATAATTTTCTTTCGAATCTCCTGAGACAACTCTTTCCTTCGCTTCCTCTGGTCCATGTTGAGTGTGGTACAAACCATGTCACCAAACAACACAGTAACGACCTGGAGCCCTATATATAGGCCCACTGACTGCTTACAAGATTGTAGACACCCGTTATGCTAATTAGTGGACACACCTTGAATTAACATATCCCTTTGGTCACATTATTTTTAGTATTTTCTAGGGGTACCATCATTTTTGTCCAGGCCTGTTCCATGAGTTTATTTTTTTAAATAATTCTGTTGAAGCATGGTTGAAAAGCAATGTCTGACTTTCATTGGTTAACATTCATAGATTTTTTTAAAATTATTACTTTTGTCAGATTAAAGTTATTTCTGTGACCATTGTGAGTTTTTCCTTCATTGACCGAAGGGTACCAACAATTTTGTCCACGTGTGTAGTTACTTCTTATGCCATGAATTGAACAAAGACAAAAAAATAAAAATAAATACATTATTGTGGCACTGGGCGGCACGGTGGTGTAGTGGTTAGCACTATCACCTTGCACCTCCAGGGTCCGGGTTCGATTCCCGTCCAGGCTCGATTCCAGTCTCTGTGTGCATGAAGTTTGCATGTTCTCCCCGTGCTTGGTAGGTTTCCTCCCACATTACAAAAACATGTCTATTAGTCTAATTGGGGTTCCCAAATTGCCTGTAGTGTGTGTGTGCCCTGCGATAGATTGGTACCCTGCCTTGTGCCCTAAGTCTCCTGGGATAGTCTCCAGGTCCCCCGTGACTCAGAATACAGGATAAAACGGTATAGAATTTGAGTGAGTGAGTGATTATGGCACTGTGCAAAAGTTTGGGCACCCTAAGAGTTCCAGAGTCTCAGATTCTTTTTACAAGGTTTCAGACCTTAATCAGCTCGTTAGATCTGATGCATGGCAACAGCTGTCATTAGTAAATGCCAATTTTAAAGCTTTACAAATACTTTGACTCTTCAAACCTTGTGCACACACTTGCAGACCTCAACAACCATGGGTTCCTCTAAGCAGCTGTGTAAGACTCAATAATTTTTTTATTGATGCCCACAATGCAGGAGAAGGCTTCAAGAAGATAGCAAAGTGTTCTCAGCTTGCAGTTTCCACAGTGAGAAATGTAATTAAGAGATGGCAGTTCAGGGGAATTGTGGAGGTCAAGATGAGATCTGGAAGACCTAGAAAGACAAATCAAAATCCCCCATTTGACTTTGAAAAACCTGCAGGAAGATTTAGCATGTTTTTTTTTTAGACTGGTTACTTTATAAATATCGGTGGTAGTAGCCAGAGGACATGTCTAATAACCGTCACCCATAGCAGAGCAAGGTCTAAACAATTCTGATGACTATGATGTCTGATCACACTTAAAGAGGCATGAAACTCTAGTCAAATGATGGCTTGTCAATCAGCTCAGAAAAATAATACACAAGTGGAATTTTGTTATTGCGCCCCCTTATACACCTTTGACTTCCATTTAAACATCATGTCAATATACTGATCACATATACTTAAACATCATACTTACTGATTTTCGGCTTCTTTTTGTTTAATTAGCATTTATCCAAGGCCCCTGGATAGTTGGTATTGATTATCTCTACAAGGATATCTTGCTAATAATTACCCAGAAAATGTCTGCACCCTTTTCACTTAAATGTGAACATCTGATCATTACTGTCAAGGGAGACTGATTTCATCTCAATGTCTTCAGAAACCCTATGAGAACAGAAAAATATTAACCTCTGATGCAATAAGCAGCACAGTACAGCTATGCCTGGGAGATCATTTTAAATATATGATTCTTTATTATAGAAAGAGGCAGCATCCACCCTATTATTCAAGCAAATGATCTGATGCAAGTTGCACAGATGATGGCACTATAGTGTATCATGTATCATCATTCCATAGATATCACCTTTCTCCAAATAGAAGCAAGATTTGGATGAATCTTGAAATGAATACAAAATAACAGTTTCTGTTTGAGTTTAGGCTCATTTGAGTGAGCTGATCCTTGAAAACCAGAGGCAGCTCCATCAGCTCCATGAGAAGGACATTGCTTTGCCTCCCCTCTCCCCTAAGAATATCACTGGGTCTTGCTGCTCTGCTGGGACTATTGATCCTTCCCCTTGCTTTGCAGTGTATGACACTCACCTTTTTTGCTTCACAGAGAACTTTTCCCCCCACATGTTCTGTAATGGATTGGCACCCCACTCACACATTGGATCTTGCTCCCCCTGATGGATTTGTGCTGACCAGCAGTCCATTTTTCCATGACTCCTTATTTGGTTTCGTGCACCAGTAGCTTTACATTAAATACTGATCATGTTTACACTGTCACTTCATTTTCTATAAATGTAAGTTCTGGTTTATTGTGTTTCTGTGCATTGCTCATTGAGTATCATTGAGATGTTGGTGCCTTGTACCATGTTTCATGGTTCATATTTCTTGTTGCCATGAGTAGTTTGTATTGTTTGCACTACATATGTGTCACCTCAATCCCCTGACATTTAGTGTAAAAAGGTTTATAATGAAAGAGGATTGAAGAGCAGGTCAGCCATTCACATTTTAGCAACACTTAACACTGCCCAATTATCCTCTTGTATTTAGCTTCATCAGTTTCAAATTATGTAATGACAGGTCTTCAGAACAGAAAAGCTTTCACTGAAATATCACTGAATATCACAGCAAATAGTACTCCCACTTTCAACCTTAATAGATTAAACAG
The DNA here is from genome assembly GCA_030347435.1 of Clarias fuscus. Taxonomy (NCBI): domain Eukaryota; kingdom Metazoa; phylum Chordata; class Actinopteri; order Siluriformes; family Clariidae; genus Clarias; species Clarias fuscus. The sequence goes on from CM059206.1 coordinate 27,877,718, forward strand.
GCCCCTACCATTACCCTGCCAACTATGTAGCAGCATTGCCTTGCGTGCATATAGGGTAGACTTCATATTAAATGTTGTAATAGGGGCCAATAGGACTCTGGCATGTTTGCCGGTGCCAGACAGGAAGAATAGTGTGTACTGTAACAACAACTAGCAAGTAGTAGAATTACCTAATTGATCAGACAGAAAAGCTACAATAACAGAAACCACTTATCTTTATAATCTTAGTGAGCAGAAAAAGCATCACAGAATGAAAAATATGCTGAAACATGAGTGAGTGGAATCTTCAACTGTCTACTTTAAGAAAGCGTAGTGTAAAGCGAAGTGTTTTATATACACACACAGACACACACATTGAGCGACATTTTATCACATATCATTTTATGGTAAGCACAAATTATTCACTGTTTTTTTTTTTTTTTTGCATATACACCATTTTAAGTTATTGTTGTTTCTGTTTCCAGTCTGTCTGGGAGACAGAGGTGGAAAGTAATGAATTACATTTACTGTAATTAAGTAGTTTTTTTGTGTACTTCTACTTTTTAACATAGTTTTTAAAATCTGTAATTTTACTTTTACTTAAGTATGTTTTGTTTGAAGTATTGTAATTCGCTACATTTTAAATCATATTCGCTACCGAGTAAAACAAATAAAATTAAAAATATGCTTTGTATAAACCAGGGGTGTCCAAATCCAGTCCTGGAGGGCCAGTGTCCAACACAGTTTGGTGCTTCTTCTTCTCAAACACAGCTGATTTAACTAATCTGTTAATTACTAGGTTCAGTGGGTGTGTTTAGGTGTTGGTGAATTACAAACTGTGCTGGTCACTGGCCCTCCAGGACTGGATTTGGACACCCCTGGTATAAACGCTTCGTTGCGCTCGCGTGTGTGTATCATGTCCTGGTCGCGCGCCGCTCCAAACTCCACTCCAGGTTTTCTGACTGTCCCCACATCGGCATCTACCTGACCTTCCACACGGTCGCTTCCGCCCTGAGAGTGACGTCATCAACCAGCGCGACCATATATAGACCGCAGAGAGACGTGGGAAAGAGGAAAGAGATTGTGATTTTGGCGTTTTGACCTTTTGCCTCCCATTGACTTTGTTTAATGCTTTGCCCCTTTTGTTTGGTTGGTCTTTGAATATATTTGTAGATAATTTCACTGTATGTTTGTGCACTCCCCAGTAGTAGGGGTGTGGCTGCCATTTATTTTGCGAAGAGGGAACTTATTCACTGTTTTTGGTTTAGGGAGTCAGGGAAGGTACCTGTATTTTTGTTTGTGCGTTTTTTTTTTTTTTCAGGTAATCTAGCTACTCAATATAAATACCATTTTGTTTATTATTTTGGCTTGGGTCCACGCTGAATCTGATCCTCCTCCTGTTGGTGTGTGTGTGTGCAATCGTGTGTATTTTTTTGTAAAGCAATACAAACCTTATTATTTTATCAGTTAATGACTGGATCTAGTTCTTTCTGCCATATGCCACCATTTCCATACAGTTTAAAATAGAACCCTGAACTGGTCTTTTGCTGCATGGCCCAACCCTAGACTGGGACATAACCCTATATTTAAGTGACCACTTTGATTTTCAAGCACAAGAAAGACAACAGCTTTATCATGCAAAGGTGTTCCTTCAGTTAAAAACAGCTGGTTTGAGATTTATATCTGCTCTTTTTTTTTTTTTTTAACTACACTAGAATGCCTCATCCCACCCCCGATGTTAAAAAAAAGAAAAAAAAAGAAAAGAAACTCGGTAACATTTACTCTGAGTAAATTTTTTATGAGCTACTTTTTACTTCAGTAGATTTTTATAATGGTAACTTTACTTTTTGTTAAGTACAAAATTTTAGTACTCTTTCCACCTCTGCTGGGAGACATAGATATATGATAAAAAATATTAATAAACAACAAATTATTATAAATACAGCATAAATATGAGTGGTGTTCGAGTCCAACCAGGACATGATGAAAGTTCTCAGCAGTGAAGGCATTAACCAATTAAAATTTACAGACAACTTCAAGCATAGTAAAAAAAAAAAAAAAAAACATGAAAACTCTTAGCCATAGTAAAAAAAAAAAAAATGTCTGTAAATCTGTGAAAGATGATCCTGGCCAAGGTGGCTTGGAGCCCACTCCAGTCATTCCCATGAACATTCAGCAAGTGTTGCCAACCTGCGGAAGTGATGGATCTGTCTCACACTGTACACACAATCATTCACAAACACTACTTGCAGGAACTTGGCTGGAAGTTCTTGCCACATGTTTTGGCCATTAATGGAATTCTTGGAAGGCCAGCATTTTGTACATGATGTAGGCAGTCTGACCATGGCTTCAGCATACTGAGAAAATGATCTAACTTGATGGTATCTAAGCAAAGTGATATGCTGGGATAAGTGCATTAGTATATCGGGTAATTATAGAGAGAGAAATTGAAGAAGATTAGGTGTGCTCATAATTTGTTCCTGTTTATTTACATAGTAGAGGTGAGTAAATTATATTTATTTCAGAAGTTTAGAAGGTTTGTTTGCTTTTAGCCCCTACAATATTCCTGCTTATGTTGTTGGCTTCCCTAGCGAAATATTAAAGCATGGTTCCCCCAGTGGGAGGAGGGTTTTGAACACACTTTACAAAACTGTGACATTTAAATTACATGTCCATCCCCATCAAGGGGAGTTTCCAAGGCAACAGGCTGGTCAAAAAGGTCACAATATTGAATATGAATGGCACAGCCAAAGAAACAGCAATATTATCTTCCCTTGTGTGATGCCTTTACTACATAGAAAGTGGTCTTTGATTTGATATAAAACAAAATCCAAGGTCCCGAAAAGGAGACATGCCATGCAAAGCTATTCCTTATTGTTACTGAGAAATTAACATATATATAAACACAGACAAAACACAAGCACACAGAGCATGAACTGGAGTATCAAAAATACAGGAAACTAACCTGCACCAAACTAGCCCACCTGTGAAGCATGGCTGAAACGAGAAAAAGATCAATGTGAACTTAAAAATCTTCCAAAATCCCAAATTACAAAAACAAAGTTCAATGTGTATAGATTCGCCTGGACATAAACCCTGTCCCCCGTCCAAAGGTGCTACTCTTGTCCTCCACTTGATGGTCCTGGAATCCCCCCTCTAAAAGTTTTTGATAAGCTTCCTAACACTGAGAATGAGGTCAAGTTGGGTGTGGGCAGTATGTCAAGACTGCATGGGGATGGAGCTGAAACTTGGTACAGGGACAGGGCTGGGTGTAAACATGGAAAAAGAACTGGAAATTGGGAAGGGGAGAGAGCTGGAATTTGGCACAGGGATGAAGCTGGAACTCGACAGGGAGCTAGTGCTAGGTGTAAGCACAGGAATGAAGCTTGAACATTGTATGGGGTCTGGGCTGGATGTGAGCACGGAGCTGGGCACAAACACAGGGCCTGAGATGTCATTCCCCTGGCATTTCTGAAGGTAAGCAATGGCACCATGATGATATCATTATAACATTGTGGTATTATTACACTGTGGGAATGAAATCCCCAAACCCTGGGGATTTGCTTGTGGGCCGCACACAGGGCTAGGATGCACATCAGGTATGGCACCTTCGAACCCTATTGGTTGTGCTAGAATGATACTCATGAGAAGGCAAGGAAACAGGGAGGTTAAACTTAAATGGTTGGTTAAAGGTGAATCTGCAGAAGAAGGCACGCATTCATGTGTGCTGGTACATTATATCCCTGTTTCTCCTTTTTTGCCACTTTGGGAAAATGGATGGGACCTAGATCAAAATGAGATTCTGGCTAACGATTATTTGCTTTACTAGTATTTGTCCTTCTGGATTGAGTAGCAAACAGATGTCAATACAAATGCCAAGATAAACACTGAAGCATTATAATAGCTTTCATATAGTATTTTGGTTTCTCTAAAATTACAGCAATGTGTTTCAAAAGTGCTTCACAGTTTAAAACCCCTACAGAGTATACCCCTACAGAGTATATACTGTGCTGCAGTACAGAGCCAATTAAAAAAATGATGCCAATGTCAAAATATGTACAAGAGGCATTGTAGACATAGTGTACCCTATGAGTCATAGTGACTACCATCAAAAAAAAAAAATTCACACATTTATCAGAGTAGCTATACCACTTTCGTGAAGCTCTGTTAGGTCTTTATGCTGCCATTCTTAAATCCTTTTATCTACACTCACCCAGCTGTGACACATCATTCAGAGCTGGACGTTCCTCCTCAGTTTATGTTATCATGTGTCTATCTGATTGCTAGTTTATCAGTGAGCTTGGGGTTAAAAAATAATTCCTTCCTTTGCCTCTACAACAGATCAGTGTGTGTGACAGCTGTCCTTTGAATGACAATAAATCAATTAGAGGTTGAGAGCTTGGTTTTCAGGACTGGGTAACCTCATATAAAAGATCCAATTATATTCTGTGGCTAGCAAATGTCATCGTGTAAACCTCTATCTATGACATTTAATTGGTCCAGATTGAATTAGCTTTGATTGGCTTGTTTGCTGTTTTTAGACATATGAGAAGGACTTAAGCATCAGGCTACAGGATGACTATTCGACCTAGTTCATACGTTATGCAATCTTAATTTCTTTGTTGACTTATTTGTAAAAAGTGTACACTTGATAGAAATAGAAATTGTTGTGTACATTGCTACCAAAGCTCTTTAACAGCTTGATTCGATCATACATTTTCTATACTGCTTATCCTGTACAGGGTCATGGGAAGGCTGAAGCCTGTGCCTGGAGACTTCAGGCATGAAGCAAGGTCCATCCTGGACAGGATGCCAATCCATCGTCAGGGTACACACGCACACACTAATACACACTCATTCATGCTTTATAGGCAATTTTAATATGCCCATAAAGCATGAATGAGTGTGTATTTGTGTGTGCGCGTGTACCCTGGCGATGGATTGGCATCCTGTCCAGGATGGACCTTGCTTCAATGTGCATGTCTTCAGACTGTGGGAGAAAACTGGGCCCGTATTCACAAAGCTTTTTAAGCCTAAAAGTTGCACCTAGTGACGAAATTCTAAGAAAAAATCTTAGAATTATGGCATTTTCTTAGAATTTCCTCTGAAATTTAGGATTAAATCTTAGTAAAGATAAAAATTATTCACAAAACATCTTAGCCCTAAAAACAGCTCCTAAGGTAAAATTTGTTAAGAGTACAGAGGAGGACTTTTAAGAGGTTTAAGAGTTTCTCTAGGAGAGGACAAAATGGCGGAAGGAAGAAATATTCTCCAAACACTGAACGTAAAGCTAAAAGTAAACACTGCTTTTCTATCCATTTTGGTTTTCTTGTTGTTTTACTTCCTTCCATCTCTCTTGGATTGTTGGCTACAGACCATCCAAAAGTGCAAATTAAATAGACTGTCCCGCAATCATGTAAATTGTAAAAGCTGAGACATTTTGCTCCCATCAATCTAAAATGGATTACAAGTATTAAAATCAGTGCAGTAAATAAATATGAGAATTTAAATATAGTAACTACTGTGTGGAAATTTGTTGCTTCAAAAGTAGACACATTTTCAACATTTGGGTGTTTAATTATCTTTAAGACATTTAGCCTAGAAACTTTGCATAAAGTAGCCTGTAGTCATGATGATACAATTTCTTCATATACAAAAATTATGATTTCACTCTTTGTTCTATTATCATGTATTCTGTCTTCACAAAGAGCTCATTTCAAAACCTTTGCAGATGTCAGAGGTTATTTCTTTATTAACCAATCACAGTCCTTGAATTGCTGCATCACAACTCCTCCTCACTAAGATAAAAGTTTTTCTACTTTCCTTACTCAGAGTTGCTCTAAAAAGTTTCCTAAATCACTTTTAGTCTAGGACTCTCAGCTAGGATTTTTTAAGCTAAGATAGGAGCTCTTTGAGAGAATTCTAAAAAGCTTTGTAAATATGGGCCTTGGAGTACTCAGAGGAAACCCAACAAGCGTGTGGAAAACGTGCAATTTCCATGTACACAGACCTAAGGAGGGAAACAAACCCTAGACCCTGGAGATGAAAGGCCACAGTGTTTACCACTATATCACCGACTGGATTTTTCTCTAGCCTCTATTAGGTCTATTTATGTATAAACAAATACATTAATCAAACCAGAGTTCCTGTCTGACAAGGTTTCTATTAAACGACTTGTTAATTCTATGAATACAAGAGCACTATTTTTTCAGCATCAGTATTAAATTTTGGGCAATTTTATATAAATTGATTTTCAAGTAATTTTATTTTATACCACACAAAATTTGCTCTTGCTGATATTTTTGTAGTTTAAAACATTCCAAATTAAATTAGGAATGAAACAGTCTTTTTCAAAATGACAGTGTGTTATTACAGTATGTCACTCTTTACAGTTACAAATAAATATCATAATTTGGAATTTACAGCCCCTACTTAATGCACATTTGTTAAGACACAACGAAGAAGACTAAGAAATGTTAAACTTTAAGAAATGTTACAGTTCAGAAGGTCCCAGGTTCAAATCCCACGACCACCAAGTTGTCCCTTTCGTGTCTTTGAGCAAGGCCCTTAACCCTCAACTGCTCAAATATATAACGGGATAAAAATGTAAGTTGCTCTGGATAAGGGCATCTGCTAAATGTAAATTCCTGATTAGAAGGTGCAGAACATTTTTGCTTAGACAGCAGTTTTTGCAATATTATAATTCTTAGGTTTATATTAATGCACTACTTGTTGCTATAGTGTATATACAACAGCACTTGTATGGTGAACATTTCACATAATCTAAGCCTTGGATAACATGTCATTATTTAAAATAAACAATTATGATTAATGTGGTGAAGCTTTTTGTAAGTTCATTCTTATTTAACATTTATGAAAGGAGTCCAAAGGATTTATCAAAGGAGTAATTTTCCAAAGAGAGGCGAGTCTTCAGTACAAAACCATTTCTACTTTCTTAGTAACTGCTTGTTTTCTTTGCTTATTTGGTTGATTTATTATCTTCAAGAGAAAAAAAGACAGGGCATTGGGGGTGTGATCAAGCATCACCTGTAGGAGGAGAGGGGAAGGTAGAGCCAGCAGGTGATGCATGATGATTACTCTCAACGGTAATTAACAAGATTATGTAAATGTTTTTATTTTGTGTTTATGGCGAGAGGGAGATCTGTTATGATAAACAAAGTGTACTGAAACACCAAGCAGAAAGTGTGTATATGTGTGCATCTGTGTTTTTCATAAAGACTGCAAAAAAAGCAGAATTCAGCCCAGGAAATAAAGTTATAGTTTCTAGCTTTTCATGAGGACAATCTTCAATCCAGCAGCAACTCAGCAGTGATATGGAACACACAGCAAGAAGGAATGGGAGATCCTGCATGACACTTCGAGAGGAGACTGCCGATGGAAAGCAAGCAGTGCAGCCTATCTGGGCAGGCTCCTAGCTTACTTTAATATGCCATAAGCCTTGGGACATGGCACCAAGGTGTCCAGGGTGAAGTGGCTCCAGGCACCATGTGACAAGTAATAACAGGGTAAGGAGAAGTAGGGTTGATGCACAAATCACAAAGACATTTGCAGACCAAGCAGTGGAATGACCGCTGGATCTCCAGGAGCAAGGGGCTCTGCTTAAAACCCAGCTGTCACATCTAGAGATGGAGATAAACAGGGAGACACCCAATGCCAAGTCTTAACAAGGATAAACCGTGTCCCTTTTTTATTTCTCCCCAAACCAAGCATTGTTATCCCCCGAAGTTAACTCTGTTAGTTCTGAGGTGCGTTTTGTTATCCCGACTATGATTTTTGTTAACTTGAGTAGCGCTTGGATGCTTTCTTTTAAAAATGTTTCTTGCTAGCCTAAAGACACCTATTGATAGTCCAGGAAGCCTTGGAGTGCGTCCTATTAGCTAACAGATACTCCCTATTAGCAACCCTGTGTTATTTCAGTCCTGCTTAACCTGAGCCCTATATTACCTTGACTGAGCCATGCTCTGCTTTCACTAAGCCCTACCTGAATCATGCCATGAGAACTCAGAATTAAACCAAGTAGACCCAAAAACATACCCTGCTCCATACTATTCTGTTATGCTCTGTTCTGCCTGAGATATGCTCTGCCCCCCCTTGATCCTTGTCCTGCTTCTCCTGAGGCCTGCACTGAACGCCGCACCATTTCAACCTAGCCCAACGATGCTCTCTGGCAACAAGAATGTGCTGCTATCTCCACCAGGTGGGTCATCAGGGTCCCCGGGGCACACCCAAGCATCAACAACATGCTGGTACTCCCGATAGATTTCTGGAACATTATGACTGTAGTATGCATCAGCTTTCAGAGCATCAGTCTGGCACACCTGCTAGGATTTGGACATGGACATTAGGTGCATGGACATTGTGCAAGATGCCTCTGTCTAGCATTCAGGAATGCAGTGCTGAAACCACCACCTGGCTTTGATGGGGTCACGCTGACATGAAGTTTTCCTCAAAAGCTCATGAAGCGATGCCTAGACACAAGACATGCAAGACACTTAGCACTCATCACTGCAAAGAATATGTGACCCATGACATCAGGTATTAAGTCGCAAAAAGACTTCATATGATGGGTCACATATCTGGTTGGCAGAATATCAGTTGGTCCTTAACATTAATACTCTCTGAAGAAATTGCTGTTTGGAACATGTTTGTTTGGAATAACCTCAGCAAGTCAAATCTGTTGTGCCTGTTTTTATTGTATGGATCACAAAACGATACTCCACAGTGATCAAAAGAACATGTGGAGATCAGCCCTCAGCACCACTGCCTAACGTTTCTGATCTGCCTATCTTAACGTTCAATGATGTAGGGGATGCTTGAAATTGTACATGACAGTGAACTGTGTTTATGAAGTGGAGTTGTTTTTAATTCAGTGTAGTTTTTTTAAAATGACCAGGCTGCGTTGTGGTTCTGAATGAGTGAGTGAATGCTTTGCGTGTGTGTGTGTGTGTGTGTGTGTGTGTGTGTGTGTGTGTGTGTGTGTGAGTGAGAGACAGAGAGATTTATGTTCCATCTAGGTTGTAGAATCCTGCCTCTCACTGTTTCCAGAATAAGCTGAATGGATCCACTGAAAACATGTGCATAGTGCCCCTGATAGACTGATGCTGTGGATGTAAATATCCACTTTTTTTTTTTTTTTAGCTTGATTGCTTTTTGGACCATTTGGGCTAAACCTGAAATCAGACTGGCTAAGTCAGGTGGTGATTGTGAGCTGCTGTCTAAGGTGCTGAAAAACCAAGCTGGCACTGTTCATCGAGACATTGAGAATGGCTGGTAAGCCAGATACACCCAGTGGCGAAATGGGTTTGCTGAAACAAGACGATTCAACAATTCATTAACAAAACCTGACTAATTCGTCATAATTATCGAACATGTCATGAATTGCCCTGAATAGTAAAATACGAGTATGTGGTTTAGTGAACATTCCCTGCAGATCCCTTCCCCCCCAGCTCACGCGTCGATACCTACAACCTAGTTACTCTGTTCGCGGGAATAATGTCGCTGTCACTGTGGTGTGTGTGTATGTGTGTGTTTGTGTGCGCGTGCGTGCATGCGTGTGCGTTAACCCGGTCACAGCGTGCTGAAGTTGAGGAGGTTTTTTCCCTCCCGGTTGCCATGGATTCCTAAAAAAAAAAAAGCCATTGACTGCAACTGTTCTCGTTCAGAGCAAAGAGCAGAGCAAAGCTGTTGCGTTACTTTATTTTCTGTAGCGGAGAAATAAATAATAGATTCTCGCGAGAGGCATTTCCACGGCAGATTTCTTCCACTTATCGCTCGCCACACACTCAGTTCTCCGAAAGGTAGGCTAAGTATGTACATTTTCCATATATTTTTGTCCCATACCGTAATACCATGTCAGTACTGGTTACAGTGCGTTGTGATGATGGAAAACTCAGTGTAGTCTTTATGTGTAGTCCTAATCGTATCATTTTGATTCATACACATTCACATGAATTGAATTGAATTGAATTGAATTGAATGTCGGGTGACGATTTACTTTAGTTAAAATAAAAAAAAAAACCTCCGATAGTATGCTACATTATAACATCACTTAATTGGCACGTTATTTCTGTTAAAAACACTCACAAACTTAACTTTATTACTGTACATTATGAAGTCTGGACGGAGTTTTCAACCTATTGAATATGTTTTCACATTATTATTATTATTATTATTATTATTATTATTATTATTATTATTATTTACTGCGAACATTATACATTCTCTTGAAACAAGTCAAATGATGACTACAGTGTATGGAGGTTTTCAATGATCCAAACGTGTCATTCAGATGTTTACCTCATTCAGTCAATATGGTCAGGTTTGATGAATCCAACAGAAAGAACCATCCATCAAACTTATTATTTTATTTCCCATGGTGCGTCAAAGAGCACACGATCAAAATCGGGTCGTCATCTTGAAAACCACCCTCATCACATGGAAAATTTCAGGCATTGAACTGCAAAACATCTACCTTTTTATTTTTATTTGTTTTATTTTAATTATATTCATTTGTATACTGTTTATTTCGAACATTTGTAGAGTTCTTGTTTTTTTCTTCCATTGTACATAATGTGAGCTTTATTTTGTTGCTGATTTGATTCTCTAAGGTGAATGCTGGTTAAAATCAAGAAATATATGTTTAACTAAAAAAAAGAAGATAATAATGAAAAAAATTATAGTTTATTTAGAACAGGGATCTAAATATAGCCAAACACCTTAGAAAAAACCCACACATAATGGTACTACTCATTTCAGTAAAATTCATGTTTTTATCTACATCTACATTTATTTACATCTATGTCAATGTTGGTAAAATAAAATAATAAAATTGAAGGAAAATGGGAAGGTGAAGCAGGGAGTGAAGAGGCGATTGCTTCTCTCTGACACTCATTGCTATTTCATTATTTTTTCTCATTTATAAGCAACTGAGTCCGGAGCTCTTTATTTATTGCAGGATATTTGTAAGGTACTGAAATCATTTAAAAACAGCAAATCTTTGCACACCATTTTCCAACACTTCCTAAGTGTTCATATTTCTAATTTACAGAGTAACATTATCACCATGACTTTGTTGTAATGATACAAAATTAAATTATATCTCAGATAGAAAGCACCATTACAGTGAGATGAGCTACAACAATTTAATGAGAACAATTAAATTCGCATTAGAGACAGACAGCAGGCTTCTGTCAGAAGACTCCAGTGGGCTGAGACTTTGTAATTGAATTGGGTAGTGGATGATGTGCTACTGGTTTCAGAAATGGAGTTATGAAGCATACTGTCCTATAGGTTGGAAAAAAGATATCTCCTTCTATCACATGCAGGTTTTCAGTACTCTTTTTAGTAATGATTAGGTGATTAGATGATTGATGATGATGTGATGATTTTTCAAAGGCTTTTAACCATAACCATATAACCATTAACTATAAAATATATTGTCTTTTTTTTAATTGTTTTGTTTAGACTGTTTTCAAGCCTAATTCACTGCTCTCATCATTCTAATTAACATTTCTTTTTGCCAAGCTTTGCCTATTGAGGTCACTAGCTCCCCACCAAGAAAATTAGGGCAAACTCTTCTCTAAATTAATGGTAGGAATTAACTGTTGGATGAAATACAACTTCAGTGAATGCATGCCAAATGCCAGAAAGAGGATTCAACACATAAAACATTTGCATATCTTTCACTATTTAAACCTAATTCAACATTATAATTTGGATAAGACTTTAATTAGTAACAAACAAATAAATGACAGGGGAGATACTCTTAAGCTTTTTCTTAAGCTAAAAGTAGTTTCCCAGAATTATTGTTTTATTTTTCAAAATGTGTGCATTGCTTATTTTAATGGCATCTGTACCAGTATAACATAACATTTATCTTTACTGTATATTTCATTTTTATGAGCACAGTTTGTGTGCTCCTCTATGGTGAAAAGCAATTACATTTTTCTTTGATTTAATGGAGTATCCATGTGGTCTCTAATGATATTCATTGAGTACCTCACTATTTTCATCCAGCTATTACAGTCAGAGCTCAAATCCACAGCAATCCTTCCATCTCCATATGTGACTCCCGATTCAGTTAGTCATATAAACTCATTACAAAAGCACCTGTGCCCTTGCCAAAATATGTGGCATGCTTTTTTTGTCCACTTTTTCATGCCAAGTGTCAGTCCTCTGAGGCAATATGGCATTTTACCTAGAGAAAAAAAAAGTTTGGGATCAGGGAAAACAGGCAAGCTAGGGATGGGAAATATTTGAGGGAAGCAAATGTGAGAAAAATATTATTACCTTTGTTTACTGTATAGACCACTAAAGACCTTATGGAAAATAAATAATGTTTCCATCTAGCCTGCTTTAAAAAAAAAAAAATCTACATTTGCAAACCCTGAATATCACAAAATTGTTTTTATGATATGTTGGCAAACAGGATTTGTACTTTTTATTTGTATATGTAACATTGATGTACCTAGACCTGACCAGATGAAGCAACCCCAGAGTATAATGCTGACCCCACCAGCTTTTATGGTAGGCACTAAGCACTTCATCTTCTTTCTCTGATATGTCCATCACCCTGTAACAGGGTAAATCTGGACTCAGCAGACCACATGACCCTTTTCCAATGCTCAACAGTCCATTCTATATGCTCCCCAGCAAACTGAAGACTTTTTTCCTGATTAGCCTGATACAGCTGATAAGCTGTTTTGTCCCAATCCTTTGAAAGCTCACCAAATGTTTGCAAGAAAAAATATTCTTCTTTCATTATTAAACATAGCTGTAAGTTTTACTGTTCTTTTTATATGATTTCATTGAACATTTAAGTGATTTGATTGAACATTTAAGGCTCTCATCTTGAGTCTAGTCCCTATACCTGACCAGATTCAGAGGACTGTTTTTGTGTGTTAAACCACAGTGCGACCCATGAATTATTCTAGTGTACAATCAGCTAACTTAAGGGATGAACCAGTGAGAAACAGGTACAGATGATGACAGATGATCAGGATGGAGAGTAGTATACTGGTGATGCTAAATACTGAATGGTTGGAAAGGACGAGAGGTGGAATGAGGTTGCTGCTGAGGTTAAACATAAACACTCTATCACTCTCATTAATTCTCTACACTGCCTGTCCTGTACAGAGTTGCAGGGCATTAGTTGTGGTACACCTTGTAAGGGGTGCAAATGCATCACACAAGCACACAAACTCACACAACTCTGTATGTCTTTGGACTGTGCAAAGAAACCCACCAAGCACGGGTTGAACACGGACCTGAGGCCAGACTCAAGCCATTGACATTGAAAGTCTGTGACACTGTGCCGCCATGTTGCCTTGAACATAAACAATGTTTTTTAACTGTATCATCTGGTAATTTGCAGCCAATAACAATTAAATGTTTGCTGCCATTTCTTTAATTTATTCAATATGCAAAGTATTGCATGTAGAATAGATATTCAAAAAGTGAATGGATGTTTATTTTAAACATCAAAACCATTGTCTAAAACTATTCATAGCTCATTTTAATCTCACCAATTACACAATTGGTTTGATTTTATTTATTCATGAAGCTAAAATCATGATTAACTGTACAGCCTTAGGTTGAACCCTGTGTAATCGCTCATAAATTTCTATGTAATCCAAAAAAAAAAAAGCTGACTTTGGGAAGAGGTTGCCTTACATGCATGAGTGCATGTGAAAGACATCCTTAGCTGTCCATTGAGCTCTGGGGGAGGGCAGAATGGGTTGAGGCAAGTAAAGCACAGAACATATCTTATTAAACAGGACCCTTGAGCCAGTGGATGGCAAAAGCCAATTAATCTGATTGGCCCATTGAAGGACAAACCTGAGTGTGAGGTCAATGTTATCACACATGCTCAGGTTTGCTTTGCTCAGTAGAAACTGAAAGGATGAATAGAAGGAAGGAAAGCTGCATGCTTTGGTTGCAAGATGATTTCTTCTCTTGTGTAAAAAAAAAAAAAAAGCCAATTTACATACCTTTCTGTCAATTTAAAATCACATCATGTTAGAGAGTGGTCTGGAAACATTTATGTGTGGCAACAATGCCTGCTGGTGTTTTTGAGGAAGACATTGAATATAGGTGTAAAATAACAATAATGTTATAGGTTTAAAATAACATCTTGCAGCAAATTGAAATTAATCCCCTACAGCTCAAAATAAAACTTTTCTTGTCACATCTACAGTATACATGTATAATTCAATGTTCACAATATAGGTATTTCTTTTCTCTTTATTATGCATCAATCTTTAGTGGTATATTATGATACACCTGTGAGATTACACTGTACGAGTGGTTTGGAGTGGTTGGCACTTGATTTTGTAAAAATTCTGGCATAAAAAAACTCCCTCTGGCCTTTTGTGATTAGTTATTTCAGAGAATCAGGAGCCATGACCATTGCTGATCTTTTGCAACAAAGCACATCATTACTGAATCATTACCTTATATGGTGCTAAACTACCTCTTATTTTGGCTGTTTTCCTTGGTGTCTGTAGTGGAAAATAAATCCTCAGTAGTTTTACATCAGTGCAATGCTAGAAAAAAATATTTATTTTAGCCATACATACATATAATGTATTACACCCATTATATACACAACTGTTTTGATTCATCTATGAACTTTTGTGGTCCAAGTCACATTAAGTTATCAGCGTTTCTGGAAATTCTCTGTTTTAAAAAGCTCTCTTGGCATTTACCTTAAACCTGATATGTATGGCGGATATATAGTGTTATAAAAAGAGAGCTTAGCCTGTAGGAAGCTGAATATATGCATAAAGGCAAGAACCATTAAAATGATGAATGTTCTCAACTGGCAATGGAAAAGCAACCTTTGTCTCCTGTACTCCCTACAGGAGACAGGTAGGGGGTATGCACAAAGTTGTGCGGACTTCACAATTGAGGAAAGGACAAACAGATGGGGGGAGCAAGGATGAAGCAGGATAGATGTGACAGCCATGGGGACCTTAGCAAAGAAAAGGCTCATTGTGTTTTATGGGACGTGATATGAAACATGGAGTAGTTTCCCATTCCTTTCAGCTTTTTGTCCCTCCATGTAACAGGGAGACACCATTTAGAAACCTCTAGAAACATTGAAATAGAGTAGTGACTAGGCCTTACAGTAGCTTTTCACCAGCTTCTAGCAGTTGATCGAAATAATGTTCTAAAACTTTTTTTTTTTTTTTAGCCACCGTCTGTTTGAATCATGTTGATTGCAGTTACCAGTTGCTTGCTTTGATGAAGTCAGAATACTATGTCCTATTTTCCACTGCATATTGTCAGCATACATCAAATGACTTTGTGTAAAACTGCATATCTCTGTTTAATGAGCCTACAAAAGCTTTGGATGCCAGATGCTTGCTTACAACTGCCTGTGTGGGTAAACTGTTTGGTTTCATGGTCTGTCTAATGCATTTCTCTTTTTTTGTTTACCATGAGCTATGTTCTTACTAAGCACCCTATCTGTCACACAGAGTAGCAGGCCCACACAAACTCTACCATAGTACCATTCATTCCATTTTGTAGGGCAGGTAATGACACAAATATTTTACATTTTCAGGTCTTTTATGGTGGAAACCACAATATATCCATCATTTACTTGTGCTCTGAATTCCAAAATCTTCTTTACAGCCTTGAGCCTGACACTGTTATCCCCTAATTGAGCATTAGCGTGCTAATCATGAGCTCTCACTACAACAAAATGGACGACGAGAGCATGCTAAGTACTTCAGAAACAATTCATGCAATATCTAGCACTAAGACGTTACATTTTACAATGCTACATTTGACAGCAAAATGGAAAATGAAAATAATAATTTTCTTTTGCCATATTACAAGCATGATTTGCTTTATTTCCAAAGAACATTTTGTTTAGTACAAAGTTATGTTCTGTACGTATCATTAAATACATGTTTTACCCTAATACTGTACACCTTTCCTATACATTTTTTTGTATAATGCTGTGACTTTAGGTCTTAGTGTGAAGACCATTTGGAAAATATTTATTAAGGTTACTGCAATGAGAACTGGATCTTTGTGTCTGTCCTTGGCATGCTGTGAAAAAATGGAGGATAATAAAACCTGCAGTGAGACCAGAAGCACAGTTATAGTCTAGATCTTATGTACTTATCCTGGGGAAAGAGCATCTGTTGTAGGAGACAAACTAGTCAGGATACTTTAACAATTAATGAGTTGTATAAAAGAACAGTATTGTACAAAATTTGATCCAGAAAGCACTTGCAACTCCATTATTCTCTCTTTAACTTCACATAGTGCATATTTCACAAGTCTGCACTGGTTCTCTCAGATACACAACCTAAAGTAATTTTGAAACTACTTTTTTTGTAGTACTTGTACCCATGTATACACTGTTGCTGTAGACACGTCACAGTCTGGTCTAGGATTTCAGTAGCTAGGAACTCGGCTTGACGTACCCGTTTTCATCATAAATGTTCTTCAGAGCTCTGCCATTTCAGCAGCCCTCAAACGTGCCTGTAGTATTCGTTGCTGAGTGAAGCGCGACTTTCATAGACATTCTACATTCTGCTCTGTTGTTTTAATAGCTTTAACTGGCTGTTTTTTAGGTGGCATTTTTCTCTTAAAAGAATGATGATGCTGCCTACATGTACATGAGGTCAGGAATGCCTGTGACATGCCTGTGAGGGTAACTACCTATGCAAACACACAAACCAGCCACACAGGATTTCTGTTTAATATATATGTATATATAAATCTTAAATTGAATGAATTCACTATTGTTGTACAATGTAGAAAACAATGAAATAAATAAATACACAGTGAGTTTTTTTTGATAGGTACTATAATGATAGAGTTATGGTTAGCACTTTGTTCTCGCACCAACAAGGTTGAGGGTTTAAATTCTGCATTGGGTCTGTGTGCATGGAGTTTGCATGTTCTCCCCGTGCTTGGTGGCTTTCCTCCAGGTACTCCAGCTTCTACCCTGAACAGGGTAAGTGGTATAGAGAATACGTGAGTAAAAAAGAAATAATAAATGTCGTTTTTAAAAGCAAAATGTCTATTTAGACTAATACTTTATAGAAATGAATGGAAAACTTCTTTGGTTCCATTTCTTGCAAGGTATTTCTTATACATTATGTATGTATTCTCACCTAGGCTGATTCAGCTAACCACTAATTAAATAGAGCTGAGTAAAAAAAAAAAATCTACTAAATAGGATCCAGGCAACACTACAGAGAATAGGTTTGCTATTTTGCTTGTATTTATGTATTATTATTATTATTATTATTATTATTATTATTATTATGGTCTTTTTCATATGCTGCTACTTCTTCTTCTTCTAAGAAGAAGACTTCTAGAAGTATAAAACTAAAAAAGGGGGGGAGGGGGCAGCTGGGGAATTAAACTACCTCACCTTTAAGCTCCGGTCCTTTTTTACCATGTAAAATACATACATCTTATTGCATCATTTAAGGATGCCTTGATGTCAGTTGTGCATTTATCCCAATTGGCAGGGACATTTCATGGTGACATTTGCATGTATTGTTACTATGAGTCCAGTCTATCTGACAATGAAGCTTACAATGGTTGTAAGCTTACTCACACTAAGCAAGGTTGTTTCATTGTTTTCACAGTTTCAAGTGTTAGTTATTGTACACATTGTCAGTACACATTGTATTGTACACATTGTCAGTGCACCATAATAATGTGAACAAAACACTTTGTCACAGCTTTTATTCAAAAATTTCATTTTAGTATGAACGTGTCAGATCTGAAGTATTTGTGAGCACAAATGTGAACATGTTCTTTGTTTTATAATAAACATCCAGCACTGCACAACAGCAACAGTGTACCCGGTTAGTCATTACTTGTCACTCAATGTTTTCCCAATCAGTAGATTAAATCCATTGTTCATTTTTCTGATGGGTGACTGACTTAAAGCTATCTTTTTTTTAACTGCTCACTACACATATAGATAGTATACAGTATATTGCTTATGTGAATCCTCTGTTGGCCTGTAAAATATCACAGATCTTAAATATGTCAGATTAAATAGCACATTGCATGTGTTTCTGCTCTGGTATGTGACCCTAACAGAGAGGAGCACTGCTTGCTGGTAATTAGACAGTGAGACTGCCTGTCATCCTAACTGTGGACAAATAAGCTCTGCCGACAGTTCAAACATTACCAGCTGTGACTGACAGGCAGCTTGCAACCGAGACATGTATTTTATTTATTTTTTTATATAAATTTGTTGCGTTTGAGGTAGCTGTAGCTGTTCTTTGTATTACTGTTGACTATAGTTTACATACAGTACTTATCTTGGGTAACTGGTAACACATGGGATCCTTGGTGACACCTGGTCCTATGATGTCTTAACCCCAACAGCTACTATACATAGTCTAACACATGCACACACAAACATTTCTGACCTACCATAACTTCCATCTGGCCAAGATGTCCTTGTGTTCTTTATGTTGTTATTTCCCATATGCAGAAATGGATACAAAGAGAAAGTGCAAAGAGAGAGCGTGAGAGAGACTAGTGTTTCAGCTAGGGTATAGAATCTTGCCTCACTCATCTCAATGTTGCCAGGATAGGCAGAATGTCCTGAATCCACTGCAAATGTGCATTGTAACCCTTACCAGGACAAAGAATGAAGGTAAAGATCAAGGTAGACATAAGATTAAGGTAGCTTTGTCACACTAAGGTCCCTGGAAATATTCTAACAGACTTTATATTTGTGCCAAACAGTTTGAGCTTTACTGTGCCAACCATTTATTAACTTCCACATTCCTGTGGCTGTTTTTATGCCATGGGACCATGAGTTCTCACACAACCTCATCTTCATTCATGTCCAAGTGACCACTTGTGTGCCTAAACAGACTTTTTAGTCTCTTATATAGTATTGCTACTAAACTTGAAGTTATGATATAATCATCATTATGGCTGCATAGAGTATAGTTAGAAGAGGCAACACAGGATTCCCTTACAGTTGTCTGTTAGTACACCCTCTTGATGATTAAACAAACACCAACAGGATTACTGTCAGTCTATAAGTGTTCCAGAAAGTATAGAAATGTACACCGGGCAAAGACACTCAATGAAAACCGTATCATATTCTTGGACTTCAAACTAACTCACCCACCAAAATGTTGTGAGGCTTCATAATTACAAGAAGCATTTTGTTTGGCTTATTTTTATCCTCAGTGCTGTTTAAGTAATAGAAAATGGATAGCATTGGTAGCTTCCCTGCCTACAGACACTGCTGGGAATGTTGGGATTAGCAGTAGAGTCACGTCATCCTGCTTTCATGCTCTGAAGTGTGGCTGGCGGAGCACAGCTAGCAGTGATTGCTAACACAAGTGTTCCATCATTCCTGGTAAGACAAAAGACTACTAGTGCTTAAATGTAGAAAAAAAAGAGAATTTGCCTATATCTATTTAAGCGGAATATGGTTGCCTTGAATAGACAAAGCACATCTTTAGGGGAATGGTGAGGAGCCGTTACCTACAATACCATTTTCAGTGATAGACAGGTGAAGTGCAGAGATATGCTGGGAATCCATAAAGGACTGTGGATGGGAAAGGGTGATTGTACTTCACTGTTGGCCAATAAACAAAACATATGTTCCTCTCGAATATTAGCAAGGATGAATAGGAAGGCTTAAGCTAGAAACAGGAGTTAAAGGTGTTTTTTTGCAAACTGATAAGGGAGGCGGTCTGCATGGGCGGTAGGAATAAAAAAAATCTGTGTGTGTGTGTGTGTGTGTGTGTGAGAGGGAGAGAGAGAGAGTGCAAATGTTGTATTTAACAGAATCTCAGCTGTAGTAGCACCTTTGACAATGATCCAAATTCATAGTGTGCATTTACAAAACACTGAACATTGGCCAAGTGGGTGATGTAGGAACCTTCTAACTAACAACTTAGTGTAATGTATAATATGTATTGAGAATATATTGCTGAAAGTACAGCAAAAACTAGAGAGAGCAGCTTGTTGCAAGTTTATGTTGCACTAACAAGATCAGCATTAACATAGACAGAAACACAAAACCAGTCTGAGATCCTCAGAGAAAGCAAGAGGGAAGCTATGTTATACATATGGTTTATGCTGAACATGTCCTGCTACGATATTTTGTGATTTAGCCTTTTCCTGCAAGCAACTAGGGGAAGTATGAAGACAGACAGCACAATCAGCAACATTGTAAACCCATGAGTGGGGGATGTTACTTACTTCATTAACTTCAGAGAGCAGCAGCATCACCCCAACCAGCATTATACCCCCATTACATACCAGAGAACTAGAGACCGCAATAACTGCCTCGTTCTGCTACATCTGCACTTTCTGCGAGATCATTTGAGACCAGTGAAATATGTGCTATGGGACATTTGCGTGAACCTTGTAGCACCTTTTGTGCATTTTCCTTCCACATCTAAGGTAGCATGCTGTCTTCATAACACAATCTTATTTAAGCAGTCTACCATAGGTTTGTGCTAACAATTTCCACATTAGGTATAAAATAGAATTAAACGATGATTAAAGATTGAGTGTTGACAGCTATAGGACATTGCTCAATGTACTGACCTTTAATTACACGAATAGCATTCCAAGACTCTTTCAGAATGCCTCTTAAATTAAAATTAAAGATGCATGCTATGAAGTGAGATGACCACCATTGCATTACCTCAGAGATACAGCATGTTGCAATCTGCATTCATCAAGCTGTCGCTTGTGGTGCCGAAAATATCACGAGTCGATACAATAAGACAACAATGGTCATTAATCAACTGTCTACCAAAATGTTTCTCTGAGTCTCATCAGGAGTGTTCACAATTGCATGCTGCCCAACACAGTCTCTGGAGTCAAGCTGGGGATATGGATTTTTTCACACCAAACTGCACAGTCCCCATGCTCAACAGCTTTTTTGTCTGTTTTAAATGAACCTATTCAATCAATAATTATTTGATTTAACTCTTTCGGTTCCAAATAGAGTGAAATATATTATCTCTTAGTTAAAAGTGTAATCAATCTTTGTAATTAAAAAAATGTTTTTTGAACAGATTTAATGTATAGAGGTGTATTAAAACACCAATAGGAATTTTTCAGAGAAAATGTCATGATCATTTAGTTACGTGACTTTACTTCTCTCAGAGCAATCACTTTGATTTCAAGTGGATCAAACATGAAGAGGTTGCCTCCTGTTTGAAAAAAATATGCATTTCTTTAGAGAAGTTGAATGATATTTATCATGCTAAATAAAAACCATGTGCTTATAGTGCTAAGGATTTGAAATAATTTTTGTAGAATTTCCTCTTGCTTTGTAAATTAAGGAACAATCATTGTCTCATTTTCTGCTTTGCAGTCTGTCTTTGAAAGCACCAAGTTAAAAAAAATGTTAAAAGGAACACAAAGAAAAACAGAGAAGAACAAGGGTATACTGGTATTTTTTTTTTTAAAGATTCATGACATTGTGACACTTTTTTAAATAGAATTTGCACCCTTTGATTCCCCACCAATGGTTTGATGTAATCTTATTAGTGCTTGACTGTGTTTCTAAGGTTCCTGCCCACAAGGACCTCTGATCTTTATTAACAGAAGAGGCATGACGCATTTGATTCTTTGAGTCATTTCTCAGTGTTTCCTTTCATGTTTTATTTTATTCTCTATCAGCACATTATTTGTTCTCCTTAATAGGCAGTGCACACGAATAGAGTCAAATGCAGTACACACAAATATGGTCATACTAAAGTACTAAAGTACTAAGCATTTCACTGCATATCGTACTGTGTATGACTGTGTATGTGACAAATCAAATTTGAATTTGAAGTGTGAATGTACTCATTTGTCAACAAAAGGTACCATGGAGCACTAAAAAAAAACTAAAAGGCTGCTAAAGGAACAAGCCTACCACACTCAGATCAATTTCCCCTCCCCCAGTAACCTTATTTTGAATGTTATGTTCTCTGCAGAGGAAAACATCCCTTAACACCCCATACCACTTCTGTAGAAAGAAAATGAATATGACAGTTTTTACAGAACTATATACTACATATATACTCGGTGCACTGAGTAAATTGCTTGATAGTCAAAAATGACACTAAACACGTATAGATTTAATTTAAGAAGAGTAAAGCAGAAGTGCTGACATAAACATTTGACTCTAGACGAGTGATCACTAGTGTGAGAATAGGGGGTGGGGCTCTGGGGTGCATAAATAAACAGTTGTCTGTGTGAATCAATATAGACTAGGCTAGAAGAAGGGCATTTATACACTGCTTATTACAAAGCTCTTAAAAGAAATTTGATTCATATGCATTTAACACAGAAACTGATTTTTTTTCTGTAAAACTGACAGCTGTCATGGAGTAAAACATTGTCATATACATGACTGAGTCGCAATAAGGCATATATTTGATTATTTTATGCATGCATAAGCAAATTGATAGAAAATAACCATAAAAACTAGCTCAGATAACTTTTAGACCATATCTTTTGTCTTCCTTGTTGTTGAGATTGGTCTTAATGTTACATCAGTCTACTAGTCGGGGATGCACCATCACAGAGTATTGCATTGTGTATCGCACTTTATTTTGTCTTTTTGATTATTTGTATAATTCTTAGGTAGTTTTGTTAATGTATGGTGTTGACTTTTCTTAGCTAGTCAGCTAATTAGGTTTCATCTTAGTTAGTTTTCTTAATTTATGTTATGTTAATTTATGCTGTATGTACCACCTTGGTCCTGGAAGAATGTTATTTTGTTTCACTGTGTATATGGTTGAAATGACAATAAAAGCCTACTTGACTTGACTTGATATCTTGTGTCAAAATCGAGCCTTTGAAATTATATTTGTCTCAGCCTCATGGCCAAGGAGCTAATTAGTATGCTTGAAGACATAGCCATAGTTACCCATACCCACTGGTTACATTAGTCAAAGCAACCCTTGCTCACTCGTGCATGACATTAACGCTTGCCTGCCGAACTCTGTGAAAAGTGGAATACCTCATGCAGTTGTCTGATAGGGCAAATGAAAAATAAATGTGATATCCTTACCTATTTTTCTGTTGTGTAAACAGTTACTATTGTTAGCTTCCACTAGCAGATGCCATGTACTGTATTTAGTCTGTCGACCAGTTGCCTAATCAGAAGCTGTGTTCACTACTGGTTGACCAGCAGGGGGATGTGTTTCTGACTGCGCAGTTCCTGAAAAATAGCAGACATGTAAGATTAAATTGTTTGATAAGCTGAATTATGATTGCTGATATAATGAACAGTAATGAACATATTTAAATATAATGAACAGTAAATACATTTAATTGGACACGGCATCACCATTCTTCCTTTGTGAGCTTTTTGGAGTCCTTCCCTACCATGGCAACCACTCTTAAACAACAACAGTGTCACAACATTATTGATTACTGAAGTCCCAATATTAACTAAACAAAATATTTTTACACTGGAAAGGCAGGGATAAATATTTTATATAAGCACAGCATCATTTCTGTCATTTAACTAGTGACCTGCCATATGTTTAAATTCGAGTGCATTGCGTTTTCATTTGTTATGTGGTTATCTTGTCTTAGCTAATGTTTATAATACCAATGCCCATTTGCGTTTTAAAATTTTAAATCAAATTAAATTAATTGTTGTTTTTCACTCTCACTTTTGACATTGTTGTCACAGACCACAGACGTCTCTGGAAGTCACTGAAAGGCTAACAAGACACTGAAATATCAAGCTCGGTTAGCAAGACAAAAAGAAGTGCACTACTAAGTTAGGCTAGCAATACAGACTAAAAAGAGGTGCACTACGTTAGCAATAAATTATATCTAACCCTAAAAGCACACATACATCTGGCCGCGGTCATCCCTATATATTACGTTACATTGGCAAGATGTAGCTTGGAGAGCATTTGCTAATTCGGAATATGTCACAGGGATATCTGCATCAAATCCAAAATTCCCCCAGATGATGTTGAGACGATGAATCGAAGCAGTAGCATTTGGCTGCTCTGCAGATAGGATTTGTTAACTATGACCTTTATTTATTTAGGTTGGATTTTTCAGTGAGAACTGATGTGAGAAACAATAGTGACATCCAAAACTAGTTTCCTAATGTTGTGTGTGTAATGAAGAGACAAGATTTAAGTTAAGAAACTTTAATATTAGACTGAATGCAATCAGAAAGAACTCCAGCGCAAGAAGGATCACAAAAGCAGTAAGAGTAAACAGAGGAACAGTAAACAGTAAACATCACAGTCTAGCCGAGAAGGCACACAGTCTGGATCTCTTCCTGACTGACTGCAAGAGGGAGAGAAAAAAAACATTCCTTTAAGAAACAAATCCTAAGCCACTTCACCACTGTAACTGTTGTTTTTCTTTTAGCTGTTGTCTTGGCCTTTCTGTATCTTAAGGTATAGAGAAACGCAAAGTATATATGATTTGCATTTGCTTTGTGAGCAGTAAGTTATATATGTGGAGTCTGATCTGTGTCATATCTCAAAAATAAATATATGATTCACAAATGTATTTCATGATCTACATATAAATGTCTCCACAAATATTTCCTTACATTTATTTAAAGACTGATGACCCAGCATTCCCAAGCTGCTTGATTTTCATGAACATTCCTGCATTTGTGTGTGGACTTTTGAGACTTCCATTATGTGATTAGATTCATTCATCCAAACAACATTTGCTGCAGCCTATCTGTTGTCTCCTAGAATTTCAGCCAAAAACATATACATAAATTTGTATATCGCACACAATTAAAGAAATAAATAAATAAACTTCAAATTTACATTCATGCTAATGGCTGATATTGTAGGAGACATCTGACAGGCTGCAAAGAATGCCGCTTGAGAAAAAAATGCATTGGGGAATCTAACCATGTCAGGGAAGTCTTAAAAATCCACACACAAAAATGCAAGGATTCCAAGAATTTCAAGCGGTTTGAAAATGCAGGACTGTCTAAACAAATGTAAAGGAGAAATGTTTCTGTGTGCATTGAAAAATATATATTTGTGGTTCCATTTGCTCTGGAGAGGATCTCATAAATTTGTACTTTACACTAAAGGCAACCTTAGTTAATTGGTGGTGACCATGTAACAATCATGAATGTGAGGAAGCTTCATAAAATAACACTGTAACTTTATTAAATTAGCTAGCTAACAAAAGTTGGTAATGTGACGGCATCTGTGCTTTTCACCTGTGTCATGTCTTACTAGAAACTTTATTAGCTGTCACAGAATGAACAAAATAGTTATTTAATGGCAATTTAACTTAAGTGAAAGCTTAACCTACCCAAAACCACCGATGCCACGGGGAGTACCCATCACATCATATTGCAATATTTTTGGAGAGAATATAATCTCAAGTTCAGCCTGTCAACTTTTTAAAATAAACTCTCCAGAGTATGGTGAAGTTTGCACAGTGCCATCGACAACTAGCAGTTTATAATAAACTGCTAGTTTATAATGGTTTATAATTTTGTTATACAGGTTTATTATGTCTGCATTATTATGTACAATAATGCAGACATAGACCATTCCCTACAATTCCCTACAAAGATACACTAAAATTAATGAATAAAGAACATTACAGAACATATTTACAGTACTGAAAATAAATAAAGAACATTACATTATATACTTACAGTACTGTGCAAAAGTCTTGGGAACCTCCAAACAAATACCATATGCAATGATGCTTTTGAAAACATTTCTACATTAAAAGAAACTTCTATAAAAAGCACCAAGTAATAACAAACAATAAACGGTCAATATTTGGTGTGTAAACTATTTGCTTGAACATAAGAGGTAGTGTTCGAAACAGATTTGTGCAGTATTCTAAGTAAAACAGCTGTTAGGTTTTACTGAGCATGCTGGAGTTCTTTTGGTAACTTCATGAGTCACACTCGCTCTACAGTATTTTCACTTTCTATTTTCATGCAAAACCCAGGAGTCTAAATTATTGATTTTTTTTGTTCCCATCTGAAAACTGGTCTGTCATGTAATATGTCACCTTCTTTACAGACATGCAAATATTCTGCTGTAATGTTATTTATTCATTAATTTTAGTGTGTGTCTTGTAGGGAATGGTCTTGTACATAATAATGCAGACATAATAAACTTATATAACAAAATTTATACTACAGATAATATAGTGCCAAAGACTTTTAGCATTCCAGGTAGCACTCATGTTGCTAGCTTTGGGTCCTGTTTTACCCTTTAGTAAATTTAGTAAAATTCTTATTTTTAAAGTTAAACCATCTGACAACTACTGACAAATCTATTTTTCTTAAATACAAAATAGCATCAACTGTATCTTGTCGAAGTATTGAAAGTGTAAAATTAGCCCAATAGCTCAAGTTAGATGATCTTTTACAATTAATTAATTATTTTTTTTTTTTTTGGGGGGGGGGGGGGGAGCATAAATATGCTCTTATTAATAAGAAGGAAATAGGCAGTTCTGAACAGCCCCCAACCCAACCCCCAAACAAAGATTGTTTTTTCTTTTTTACTTCTACCCCAACCCCCCCCCCACCCCCCCCCCCCCCCACCCCACTACCCACACAAACGCATTATTACAATCCTTCAAGTCAACTTTGTATTAGATGCAGTCAGTAAAACTTAGAGGTCCACCACCAATAGGAAAGTCTTAATTAGCTAAAAGACCTGACATTTGCAATCTGATAAACTTCCAGGCAGTGTGTTTGTGCATGAATCTTGTGATTTCTTCCCCTCATAATTTTAAGATAAAGCCCTTGTTTCCAGGATACCTACAGAATGCTGCCAAGCAATGCAGCTGATCAATGAAATGAAAGCGCAAAAGTGAAACTTCTAAAACGCATAGCTTTCTCAGTTCCAGTAAAACACCCACCAAAGAAATCTTGCATTAACTGTCAGACTTCCTATTTTCTGTTCTAAGTTTAATATGAGCAAAATGGAGGATTTGAAAACCCCTCTTTTAATAGAGCCTTTCACAGAGGCACAGGATGACGAACAAGCACTTTCATTCACAGCCTTCCAAAATGCAAATGCCTCTGGCCCTTAACACTTTTTATTGAGGTTCCCATGTCACAATATGGCATAGAGTGCATCAGTGTCTGCTTTTGCGTGTACTGCATCAGAGAAGTAGAAAGCCTTAATGATTTTCAGATAGATAACTGGATAGTGGTGTTTATATGTGGACACCATAATGTGGAATTTAGGGATATTCTTCAATTGCTTTAGACCTTTTAGTATCTTTCCACTGTAATTACTGTAAACTTATTCTGTGCAGAATTGCGTAAATACCTCCCTATTTTGGGGTGATATTGATGATATCATCCCCAGTCATTTTTGTATTAAATGTTCTTCTGCTAGTGTATTACTCTAAAGATGCAGGGTTGGTCATATTAATTAATACTCGTTTTCAGTAAAAGGAAGAATGTAAGAATTGTTTTGCTGCCTTAGAAACAATGAGAACAAAGAGGCTATAAGCAATATAGGGTTCAACTGCTTCTTCTCTTAAAACCTTTTCTTTGAACCAGTTGAAGTAAGGCGTGTTTTTTAAGGTCACCAAGTTTCCTTCACAGTCCAAACAGAGGTACTTAAATGGGGGCTTTTGTTTTGACTCAAGGCAATTCCTGAAGACGGAACTGAAACACAGGTAGTCAATGAGTCTCCTGCTTTCCACAGTCAGTAGATGCATTGCCTTGCACACAAATGAGAACTAGACTGACGCATTGTGGAAAGCAAAAGCAATTATTTCCTAATCTTGGCTTTGCAAGTTCTTTCTGCTCTTAATTGACGATAAAATGCATAAACTTATTGCTTGAACTTCTGTTGGCCTAAATCTCAGTTTTGCCTGTCGTACTACATACCAGTGAGCTTACCAAAATTGTCTTCAAACCAATTATCCTGGCAAATCCTGTTTATCAAAGAGTGCAAAGGCATCATGTTGTGTTGTGTCTTAAAAGCATAAAGGATTTTTTAAAAATCAATATCCAAGGTGGTGAGAATAACATGTTATACAATATAATGTATAGTCTTTTTGTTTCTCGACTTTACTGTCAAATAGTTGGTCAGACATGGATGGGTGGATTATTCCTTTTCTGGAGCTTGCTACAGGACGTCCAACTACTAAATATTAATAGGTGAAACATGAAAATCCTGTCTGATATATTCAAAAAAATGAAACATATATATAAAAAAAGTGCCACAACAGTCATTTAAGTCTTTAGTTCTATGAAGAAAAGTGCTCAAAGCCCATTGTTTTACCATATATGAATTTTCATGAGCATTATCTAGGGACATAACCTACTTTCATTAGGGCCCAAGCACTGAGTGCGCAGGGCCCTCTTGTTTTCCTAAGGATTATTATTATTTTTTTTTTTATTTTTATTATTTTTCTTTCAATCATCCGGGCACTTTCGGGCCTCTTAAAATACTCAAAAACTCACCAAAATTTGCACACAGATTGGAATCTGCGGCCAACAGGTCCTCAGTGCGGCTCGGCCCGGGGCGTCGCACACGCCCCGCACAGCGCCCCCTACAGAGTCTTGCCTTATAGCTCAGACACACTTGCACGTATACTTATAAAACTCGGTGAACATTTAGATCTCATCAAACTGAACAAGTTTCGCGCTGCATGTCATCAGGTCTAATCAACAGGAAGTGAGTTATTTTGAGTTGTTTGCAAAACGCACCCAATGGAATGTGATAAACTCCTCCTAGGAAATTTTTACAATTCGCACCAAACCAGCTACATATGATCTAAACAAGTTGCCGATGCAAAATTGCAGAGATCTTTTTGATACCTCGAACGGTTCGGCCGTGGCGACGCTTTAAAATTATGGCGAATAAAATGAAACAGGAAGTGGCTAATAACTTCTGTGTACATTAAGTTAGGCACATGAAACTTTACAGGTATGTTAAGAGTAGGAAGCTTATCACATCATATGACAATCATGAGTCTATGTCATAGCGCCACCACGTGGCAGCAGGAAGTGTGTCACTTTTGGAAATCATTAATATTTTGTCCTTTACTTTCACCTGATTTGGTTCAAAATCAGTCAGAATAATGAAAAGACATGGGTCATTTGAAATCATGAAGGATTTTTTTCTAATTTGAATCGTGTTGCTATGGTGACGATTTAACTCAAGAAAAAATCGAAGAAAATTATTCTTCTCATATCTTACGATTGGAAAGATCTACGGGTCCCAAATTTTATGGGTGTAGACTCTCACTGATTGTGAGGAAGCCCTGAGAGCCTGGAGCCCGGGCGTGCCACAGGGCCTGTACAGCGCCCCCTGGAACTTTGTAAAGTTTAAGCTGCATAACTCATATCCACTTTCACATATATGAATGAGACCCAGTATAAATTTAGATCTCATTGAGATGAACAACTTGCATACCCCATGTCATGGAATCCGCTGAACAGGAAGTCGGTTATTTGGCGTTGTTTGAAAAACGCACCCATTGGAATGTGATCTACTACTCTTACAGAATTAATAGGTTTTTGACCAAACAGGGTCTAATTTAATCTCAAGACATTGAGGATCTAATATTGTGAAGGGCTGGTTGATATCTTAAACGGGTCGGCCGTGGCGAGCCCTTAAACCTACGGCGAATAACAGGAAACAGGAAGTGGCTAATAACTTCTGTATAAATTGTGTGACGTTCATCAAACCTCAGCAGTAGGTTAAGAGAAGAGCCCTGCTCACAGTGACATGGGTCCCATGAGTCTCAGTCATAGCGCCACCAACTGGCAACAGAAAGTGTCTACTTTTAGAAATTAAATTATTTTGGGGCTAATTTTCAGCTAATTGGTTTCAAAATCAGGCACAATAATTGGAAGACATGGCTGATGTCACCCTGTAAAGGACTTTTTGCTATGTTAAATAGTGTTGCTATGGCAAGGTAAAATTTTAAGGAAAACTAGGATACTCATATCCAACTAGTGGAAAGTCCTAATGTCTCCAAACATTTTACATAGAAGGTACAACTGGTTCTGAGTAAATTTCTTGAGTTTCACGATTTTGTTATGCTCATACGCCTCCCAACAATATTTTATGTTTATTAACTCATTGTTTTAAAAAAGTGTATAAACTAACTCCTGCAGTACTAAACTATGGCCACTAGATGGAGGTATCACACCACACATCCCACACACACGGAGACGCACAGAGACACACGTGACCTCCCCCTCCCTCACAGATTTGAGTTTTGGTGAAGCGGACTGACACAAACGCTGCCGCTGAATAGTTGTTTATGGACTGTTGAATTGTTTACAAATCGCCCTTTGGACCAAGTTTTGTGCGTGAATGCAACAGTAAGTGTGAAGTCTGTAACTATATTAACAATGGACATTTTATCTGTTCCGGTAACAAGTTATTATGCCCGCGAGGTCGCGATATATATATATATATTTACATGTGTGTGTGTGTGTGTGTGTGTGTGTGTATTCTTAGTAAGTATGCCTAGAATCAATATGTTATTGTGACTGTCACTATTATCTTTTGCTGTTGTTATTTCGTGTTATAAACACACACACATTTGAAACACGGCCCGTAGCTTTAAGGGCCACGGCGAATAACAGGAAACAGGAAGTGGCTAATAACTTCTGTCTAAATTGTGTGACGTTCATCAAACCTCAGCAGTAGGTTAAGAGAAGAGTCCTGCTCACAGTGACATGGGTCCCGTGAGTCTCAGTCATAGCGCCACCAACTGGCAGCAGAAAGTGTCTACTTTTAGAAATTAAATTCTTTTGTGGCTACTTTTCAGCTAATTGGCTTCAAAATCAGGCACAATAATTGGAAGACACGGCTGATGTCACACTGTAAAGGACTTTTTGATACGTTGAATAGTGTTGCTATGGCAACATATAATTTTGAGCAAATATAAGATACTTATATCCACCAAGTGGAAAGTCCTAATGTGCCCAAACATTTTAGGTAGAAAGAACAACTGGTTCTGAGTAGATTTCTTCAGTTTCATGTTTTTGTGATGCTCACACAGCTCCCAACAATTTTTACAGTATATTTATCAGCCTTGGTTTGAACTTTCTGTACTGACTCCTGCAGTAATAAAATATGTCCAGTAGATGGCAGTAGTAGGCAGGTATTCTGCAGTCAGGTCTTTCCCCTTCTCCTTTACTATGCCTTCATGTTTACAATTTAAACATATGCAGAAATTATTAAAAATAAACAATACAAACATTTAAATTGCCCACTGTGCAACATTCAGTCTGGTGGACAAGCGCGGCGATATACACACCAGACCACACATTCTAAACACACACACACACACACACACACACACACACACACACACACACACACACTCTACACATCGGTCATGTACACATCCCGACAAATACACAATATGAACACACTAACTATCCTACATGCACACACACACACACACACACACACACACACACATCACAAGCACACGTCACTAATGTTACCTGACTAAATAAAAATCAATATATCATGAAAAAGGAAAAAGATCCTTAAACAAGAGGCTCCTGCGCACCTATAGTGTGTGGGTGAGTTTTTAATTACAAATCAGTTTTGATATCTCAAATGTCTCAGCCGTGCTAATGTCTTAAACTTACACAACGAAAAATGATTAACACACACATCACTAATGTCAACACACTACATTAAAAAAGAAAAGAAAAGAATGATCCTTAGGAAAACAAGAGGGTCCTGCACATCTATAGCACACATCTCTCACGACACACACACACTCATTATATTCAGTGACACGGACAGTGACATCACATTCTGGAACATCCTTAAACTTACACTGAAAAATTATTAATAACACACATCACTAATGTTCACACACAGACTCACACACCATACACACAAACACACACACACTCCATATACACAAACACAAGCACATTTACTCGTCACACACAGACTGACACATCTACATCTCACACACCTCTGTCCCTCACTCTCACACACACTAAACCTCCCACACACACATACACACGGACACACACACACGGACACACACACACGGACACACACACACACACACACACACACACACACACACACAGACACAAATCACATCACTGTCACACACATCTCTCCCTCACTCTCACACACACATCACATCACATCACACATTTTGATATCCCAAACGGGTCAGCCGTGCTAATGTCTTAAACTTACACCCAACAATTATTAATCACACACACATCACTAATATTTGAACACACCATACACACAAACATGCACAAACACAAGCACACATCACTAATGTTAACACACTAAATAAACACACAAAGACACAAACACATCTCACACACACGCACACACATGCATGCACAAACACAAACAAATACACTCATACATCACACAAATGAGCACCTACATACACACACACATTATAACATCACAAATTATAACACTCACACACTCACATCTCTGTCTCACACACCCTCACGCAGAAACACACACATCCACTAACAAGTCACATGTCTTAGACATACTAACACACACATCACTAATGTTAACACACAGACTCACACACCACACACACACAAACACGCAAAAACACATTTACTCATCAGAGACAGACTGACACATTAACTAGTCACACACACACACACACAAATATTTAGGGCCCAAACTGATATTAGCCCAGTATGATGTGTGACGTTCTGTGTGCAAGTTCCGCGGTGCAACCGGGTGCCAATGACTTTTTTGAGGTTTTGACACACTCGAATAACACGCAGGTTGTGCGGTGCGCCCGGGGTGGGGACCGCGCCCGTTGCTTGGGCCCGTCATCGTTGCTTGCAACTTTAATTTAAATTGTCTTCTTTTTTCGCTCGTCCCCCCACGGTGCCATGTTATTTGTGAGAGAAAGCATTTTGATTTTTTTTTTTCAATGACTTATTTACAAAGATCAACTTAAAGGCAGGAAGTATAAGGCTTCCAGAACACCCTGGGCAAAAGGCACTCACTAGACAGTAATTCAACAAACTATCTGAGCATCTTGCGCTCTCTCTCTCTCTCTGCCTCAAACACACACGCGCGCACACACACACACACACACACACACACACACACACACACACACACACACACACACACACACACGTGTGAATGACACATTTCCTTTACTTCTTTTGTATTCAAATGGGTTTCTATAGTGGAATATTACTCATGTATTGCTGCATGACTTGAAGAGATTCTCTGGAACCCTCTTTACCTTCTCTATTTCTTTTACTCTTTGATGTTTTGTCAGAAGTACACAATGCTTTCTTGTATTCAAACTAGCCTGATTGCTCAGCTGTACACAGTGAATAGATGAGAGCAGAGTTAAACAAAAGGAAAGTTAATCTTCATCTGTTTCCTTGGCATTCACATAAAAGAGCCTGTAAAAGTGTTGAATCACTGTAGACATATCATGTAATGTAAATGTTTCATTTTAAACACATACTTTAAACATTAATAAAAATGTAATTATTATTAATAACATACATAATATCATATATAATATTTTTTGTCCAAGAAAACACATAATTTTTTAAAGATCCCCCAATATGAAGCCAAGGGAAACTCAAGGGATCAAGGGATACCACAGCCACAGAGCACAGAATGAATAGAAGTGTACAATAAAGGAGATAAGTCTCTGATCTCTTTAGTCTGAGTCATCACAATCTTCTGAGAGTGTTGTGAACATCTGCTAGGTATGCACGATAGCAGTAGCCCTGCTAGACTCTTTATTATTACATCATTGCTCGAAAATGGTAGTAGCAAACTGTGTGGCTGCCCTGAGTAATAATTAAGATGTTCGGACATGTTAGGGTATTTCTATATTAAAAATTTCTTTTTTAATATCATTTTTAGCATAGTAATGGCCATTAGATGTGAAGTTTTTAGATTTCCGTCTTATATGGTTATGTCTGAAAGCTAGGTGACAAGGTAGAGAGGACTATTTTGTTATCAACGGTTTTTTACTATCAAGTTTTATTTCATGTAATAACCCATTATAAAAATACTCATAAAATTTAAATGTGTATAAATTAGAAAGACAATTCTGATGATGTTCGCATTTGTGGAATACATTTCAGCTTATAAAAAGTTATTACCGTTATCCACACTTGCCAGTCTCAAAATGACAATATATTCTGACATGAATTGACAACAGGCATCAACTAAATAATAAAAGAAAAATTTTGCCATTTAGAAATGAAAAAGCTGTCAGTCATTCATGCCAAGCATAAAAATCTATTGTCAGTTGAATTGCACAGTATGTGATGTGTCTTTCATGAGCAGCTCCAACTCACAAAGAACATAGCAGGAGTAAGATACAGCTGACAGACAAAT
Organism: Clarias fuscus; assembly: GCA_030347435.1. Taxonomy (NCBI): domain Eukaryota; kingdom Metazoa; phylum Chordata; class Actinopteri; order Siluriformes; family Clariidae; genus Clarias; species Clarias fuscus. The sequence continues at coordinate 27,912,040 of CM059206.1, forward strand.
TTATTAATTTGTTGAGTTTCATCCTGTATAGGAGAAATTCTTTGGCTTTGTAATGCCCTATCATGCTTTTTAAAATATCATTTAAAAATAAAATAAAGTTTCATTATGATGTGCAATTAAGATATACTATCAGGTCCAAAAGTCTGAGACCACACTAAAAATCTTATTTTCATACAAAAATTGGAAATAAGCAATAATCTTTTTTTTTTTTTTTTTTTAAGAATTTATAAATATGTATACCATACATAAGCACTGTCGCCCTTGCATCACCAGGGGTCCGGGTTCGATCCCCGGCCAGGCTCGATTCCCGTCTCTGTGTGCATGCAGTTTGCATGTTCTCCCCGTGCTTGGTGGGTTTCCTCCGGTTTCCTCACACAGTCCAAAGACATGTAGGTTAGGCTAATTGGCGTTCCCAAATTGCCCGTAGTGTGTGAATGAGTGAGTGTATGTGTGTGTGTCTCTGCCCTGCGATGGATTGGCACCCTGTCCAGGGTGTACCCTGCCATGTCTCCTGGCCCCCCCGTGACCCTGAATACAGGATTAAGCGGTATAGATAGTGAGTGAGTGAGTGAGTATACCATTCAATAGCTTAAGTATGTAATATTAAAGATACTGCAACATTTCTAGGTCTATTTAAATGTATCTATGTAAATGTAGTGTTAGTGTATCAGTGTTATGGAGTCTATAACTACATTTTCCGGGAAAAAAATGGTGGTATGAATTATAGTCACACAGTGTTAGTCAAAAAATCTGAGTGAATTTTCAAATTATTGTGATGGACAAAGTAACAGGTGGATTATAAAACTGCAAGACTGCTCAGCAAGTCTAAGAGAACATTGATTAACACCCACACAGTTAGATGATCAGCAGGGTGTTTCCTTTAAGGGAATGTTTCTCAATTCTGTGACTGGAGTCACTCCAGCCTGCACATTTTGTTGTTTTCCTTGTTTCCACCTTACCTGATTCAACTCATAAGCTAAAGAACAACTCATCCAAAAATTGGATGCATTGGAGAAGACAAAACATTAGCATGAGCAAGGTAGTGGTTCTCAGAAGATTGAGCAACACTGCTGCAAGGAATTGCTTATATTATTGGCCTATTGGGTTCAAAGTCACCAGATGTGCACTGCAGGTGCTGCTTTACAATAGATCACAATACCATAGGGGTACAGCAATGTAAAACGAGAGCCTTTTTAGTTATAAACAGTGTGTCCAAACAAAAAAAGATATTCTAGAATTAACTGAACTACAGACAACTATAAACTTTGGAAATGAATTTGCACTACAAGTGATGTCCATTAGATCACAACAGTCTACTATACACATTAGAACTTGCCTTTAATTGCCTTTGCATATAATGGATATTTATTGCTATTCATTACTTCCTCCTGCTTAAAGGTACCTGATAATATTACCTATAGAGACTTTTCAAACTGAGAGCTTCAGGAGCAATCATGTATGATTTTCTGGTGAAGTAATTATTCAGTGCAATCAGTTGTGCAAAGCAAGCAGGAACATTTACATAATAATGCAATTTCCCAGGACAGCTTTGCCTATAGGCCCCAAGACCTGGTATCTAATTATTTATATTGTTTCTGAAAATAAAATACTTTTACACAAGTAAGTGTTAAGCCAATTGAACTATTTGTTGGTTTTTATTTTTGTCTCAAATTTTCTCCATTTTATTTTCTGTATGTTTGTGCATCAAATAAAAATGTTATTAACTTGCATTCAAGAGCACTGTGATGAGAGGTGAAACCCAACTACAAGAATGGGTCATCATTATTATAGTTTTCCTGCATTTTCAAAATCAGCCTAAGAATTTTGGTTCATTCCTGAACAATAACTCTAACATCTACGGATAAACACACACACACACACACACACACACACACACACACACACACACACACACACACACACAATTTTGCATTCATTATTCAGAAGAAATATCATACACTATTCTGTAGCTTTGTATGATTGTGGCTAGAATGTATTGAATTCAAACACACCTCATAGGTTTTTCCTCTTTCAAGTTCACAAGATTTTACTTTTGTTAAGAGGAACTCATTAGAAAAGTTAATCCTTGGTGCAATTTTCCGCTGTTGGATTAGCTTGTGTATTGTAACATAACAATCTATCTCCGAACGCTGCTTAGTCCTAAGGCTCATCTCTCCTTAAAAGGCATCAGCTTCATGCTGAGGCCTTATCTTTGCAGGCTAACCAGAATTAGTCTGGGCTTATCTCATTAAAGTGTCAGGAGGAAAAAAGGCTCGGATATGGATGCTTCCAAGAAACATTAATCTCACTTGTTGTAAATCTGATTTTGCAGCACAGGAGGCGTTTGTTTGGCGGCAGACTTTCCGCTTGTAGCCCACTGCAATGGACTTCCTCTGCTGGCAGGTGGGAAGATAATGGTGATGATCCACACAGAGCTCTATGCCTGCAGCACTGCTGCATTAAATTACTATCGAACCACTGAACTACTTTCATTCTGAGCTAGGGCACATCTCGTTTTTTTTTTCATTTCAGCTCTTCAAAGTGTAAGCTCTAAAATTACACAGAGCACATTTGTTTATCTGGTCTGGAGTTGCTATGTTGCTATGCATGTTAAATATCTGGATGGTTGCTTTAATGATTTTGTCTCCGTGACTTCATGTTTGTCTTAACGTTCACAATTGGCTTATGTAAACACTCAAAATACCCCTGGGCTCCAGACCTTTGACTTTGTTAGGCTTGAACACTGAGGGAAATAGCTCATCGATTTCTGGGGTAACATAATTAAAATGGGTTCAATAGGACTCTTCATTTAAAACCTGTCAACAACAACAGTTCCGTATGTGTAGTAAAAGCCTGTCTCCTACTTTTATTAATATTATTTTTTATTAATAAATTGTATTTATTTATTTCAGATTTTCCATGATGGCATGTTTGTCTTTAAAGTTGTATTGCAGGCATTGTGAGAGAACCTAACATTTGGTGCTAGCTGCTTTATCATAGCAAATGTTGTCTGTTGCCTGAGACCTTTGGTGAGGATGCCAATCAGGAAAGCTGATCATATAATGCTTGTTGCCATAATCACAGGGAGTGCCATCTGCGATCAAGTCTGCCAGTGAAAAGTCTGAAAAAGGCAGAGGAGAGGAAATCACTCAATGGGATTGCAGCCCTGCAAACCATGTTACTCACAAACAAACAGACACACACCAACTGCAAATGTCTCATGTAATTTTCGCTCTGCAATTTAACATGTTTAAGATTTCACTAACCTGTGTAGAGAGTAGAAGTTTTGCAATGGAAAAGTGTGGCTCCAAGAATGCAACATCTCTCCCTTTCCACGCCTGACTACACTGTAAAATGAATACCTGATGTGGTGCATGTTGTACTCACCTATAAAAAAGATCTGGAATCAATTTAAAGTTGTTAATATGTCAAGGCTAATGGGGAACTGCAAATAAACAGTCATGCTACTTTGTCTGGAGAGGCATATGGTGTTAGAGTTCATAAAGAACTGACATCAGATATCAAGCCATTATTTTAGGCATGTGTGGGTTCAAAGGAGCAGCTGAGAAATAAAAAAAAGCTTTGAATCCGAATAAAAACACCTGTCAAATGAGTCTTGTCCTAAACAAATTAAATTCAACAGAAAACAATCCTTAAAACAGTTTGTCATCATTTATGATGACCACATGCACATAATTTATTAAGGTCTGAAATGTCTATATTAAGCATTAAGATTAAGTCTTGAATCCTTAATCTTAACTGATTTTTGTAGAGATACAGCATATTAACATTTCCATCTGTAAGAATTATTATTTTTTAAACCTATTCTATTCTTTCAAAACTGAGCTCTAGATCACTAATGCACATGTTGTGGATTCAGGTAAAAACATTCTCTGTAGGTTTTATGTTGCTCACCTTGTCATGCCAATGACCCCTTATATTCCTTAAGCTTCTTTTTATTCCTCAGTCTACTTTATATACATGCCCTGGGAGATGCCAAAACATAGATCACCAAAGACCCAGGAGAGCACATGGTCCAGGTTATTAGTGTTGCCTGAAGGTTACACTGAGGTTATGTCCTGTAGCGGAGAACACCTGTGCTCCCCATGCACTGCATTTGGCTTGGCAAATGAGGTGATTAGTTAGTTTTTGCAGATAGTGCAGGTAGGTTTTTTTATGCTTCTGCAGTGACCTGACTCAAAATGCTGTTTTGAACGGTAATTAGATAATGTTTGTCTGGTTTTATAATTTATAAATGTAGGCCGTTATTTGAGACAAGTTAAGTAGAAAAATACCATTAAGGAGGGATTAGAGCTTAAAACAAATGATGCACATAATATGTGTCAGAGTTGTTTTGGTCTGTGAATGCTAGATCAGATGACCCTGTAAGAACCCTGAAATGCATGGTGGCTTACTGTGAACCATGGAGAAGAGGGACACAAAGACACAGAGATGGTGAGAGAGAAACGGAGGGAGGGGAAGTTATCCTCTAGGCAGTCCCAAGAACAATGTCAGGTTTGTTCAGCTTGGCTGAACTCCGGAAAGCTGGCAGCTTTGTCCATCCTTTCCACAGTTTTATTCCTTCCCTCTGTCACTGCCCTCTGCTGCTTACCTCTATAAGTGCTTGAGCAAAGTTCATAAGGCTTCCCTCTGTTTGTGCTGCCCATAATGGCAGCCCCATCTTGCTGCCACTTTAAGGTTATGCCAAGGGACCTGCATTGACGCCTGCAATGAGTGTCCTCAGTGTCTAGTTTTGGCAGTCTGGTCTCACAATTAATCAAGCTCTCTGTCAGTTGAAGCACACTGACGTTTTAGAGTGGTGAATATTTCAAGATGAAACGTGTTTGCTTGTTTTTGATATTTGTTAAATGAAGATGAATGATGACTAATCACAGTTCGGCTGCTTTCTCAATCTAGTGTATGATTTATTTGCAGTGATGGCGGTACCTTTATTGCCTTACATTTGCCGAACAGCTGTTGCTCAAGTTCACACAGGAATGATCATTCTGGTTTATCAGAATTGGGCTTCAGTGATTTATTGCTTTCTTTAATATCTGAGGTTGAGGCATTTATGCAGATATGAAGCAAAACAAGAAATATACAAAGACCAGTTTTGTCTTTGATGTAGATAATTAAGATAATTACCAACAGTCAGAGATGGTAAAATTAATTAAATTAATTAATTTAACGGTATTCCAACTAAATGATGGTACCTGTTAGGATCATATATCTTACAGCAAGTAATAATAAAATAATATAACAATAAAAGCATGGAAATACTAAGGAAGGTTAATGCATCATTGTAATATAGGCTCATGTAAAATCTAGTTTTAATTTTTCAAGGACCTTTTTGTGCCTTGAAGTTGTTTCTGTCTCATAGTAACTCGTATCAGTAAAATTCAAGCATAACCCCCATTACCCTTCCCCCTTTTCCAATTTCCCTCTTCCTTCTTGCCTGTTAAACTGTAAGCTATACACCCCATTCCACATCATATATCATCTTGATATCCCCCTCTCCCCCTGCTACCCAACAAAATGAGAGAGGACTGAACTGTTTCCCCAGTTTGCTGGTGAGGGATTGTTTTTAGCCCACCTATGGCTATGTTGTAAGCTAAATAAAAATCACATGCTCTTTGTTTCTGGTCAGGTTATATATTATGTTTCCATTTAATTGGTACCAATTAGTTGGACATAAACAGCCACACTATTTGTGGGCATCTTATAGAACCAGAGCGGAGTGTTATATTGTGCTTATTTTATTCCTACTTCTCTGCATGCTCTTATGCGTTACTTTTACTAACACTTATTAAATGTTATAATTGCAATTTGAAACAGTACATTGAGTAAGCTAGGTGTTTAATGTCTTAACATAGATTACATTACTATGGATATCAGTATACTTTATATTTAAAATGTATTTCCTAAACTGCGTCCCTATTCAAAATTCCTTCACTGGTACCCCCCACCCCCACCCCTCCTTCTCTCTCTCTCTCTCTCTCTCTCTCTCTCTCTCTTTCTCTCTCTCTCTCCTTCCACCCTCCACCCCTACCCACCCAGTGCAGTGAATAGCTCTCAGATCAGGCTTTGTGCAGCGTGATTGTCACTCACTTAATGAGCTCCTTTGCTAAGGGAGAGGCTCTGGCAGCTTACGGTTTCTCTGTGCCTCCCATCTTGTGGCCGCCTACAGAGCACTTTGTCAGTTCCTCGTATCACGCATTCTTGTCTGCATTCTGTTTTCAGTCTGTTGTAATGTGTATCAGAGGAAGGGGTTAGCCAGAGGCAGAAGGAAAGAAGAGAATGGAGCGAGGACTTGTGAGTAGAGAGACTTCTGTTTGGTGTGCTTTGGCTGAGCTTGTTACAAGTGCATCAGGTAGGGGATTACAGTTGCAGAGCAAGTGTTTTGGGTTTCTGCACATGTGTTGTGAGTGGTAGGTTAGGAAGCAATATGGGACTTAAGAGATAGTGGATGAAGAAATTTAAGGATTAAAATTTTTGTTGGTTTTATATATATATATGGTGTTTAAGAACAAACAAGAAATACATCTGAATTTTGTTTGTTACTTACGTATTTTTCCATCATATGCTATTTACGTCTGTGGCTGTGCAAGAATCCATTTTTTTATGTGCATCAGTTTGAATTTGTTGCTTTTGTCCAAAAATGAGTAAATATTTATCTCTTGCTGTTTTTATGGTCACAGTTGTTAGAAAGCTTCCTGTAAAGCTGGCCTATTTCAGATAGTCAATTGTAAAAGAAGAGATAAAGGAGATACAATAAGCTTATGCAAGCACTGGAATGATGAACAAGCACGGAACATTTTTACTATGACTGCCAAATCTTTAAACAGCCTGTCATGAAGAGTTTGTCCAGATTATACCAGGAAGTTCATGTTTGTATCGTTCAGCATAGCACTTATGAATCATACATCCAGAACCTGAATCTCAGTGGACAATATGTTCAGTTATGAAAACAGAGCAATAGACAAAACAAATAAAAGTTATCCTTTACTTATTGCTCCTGCATATCACTCCTGTTCTCCACAGTACTGGGAAATCAAAATCTCCCTTTCTGGTGCAGAAATCCATTTGACTTCAGGTTCTAATATAGGGGATCTAGAATGCAATTATAATCCATCTCTTCCAACGGTTACCAGTTGCTTTCTAGGAGATTACTAACATATGTCAGATGTTGTGAGTGAATGTGGTGAGGGCCTTGGCTGTTTCTGTCCCTACCAAAGAGTCTCTCCTGTGAAATTACTCTCAGCCACACACCCACTTCATGCCACTCAGAACAGATCACAGGCTAATATCATTATTGTCCCGAGAATGGATCCTCTGTGATTCACAGACTTCAAAGAGACAGAAATAGGAAGAAAAAAAAATCAAAGAAAGTAATTCCCCTTGTGTTCACAAACACAAGCTTGCATTTACAGTACCAGTAATGTTAATTCTGTATTTTCCCTCACTTGTTCTATCTACTAATCCAAGCCCATCTCTCTTACCTTCCATTCATTATATCATTCTCCCTCACTTCTAACTTGAAAGCACAAATGTGATCACAAAGCCCCAATGATATATTGTCTTTCATTTTTTAATATCGCGTGTGACTTGAAATCGCTGTATTGAAAATGTATTATTGTTCCTGTACTGCAGTAGCATTGTTTTTTTTTTTTTTTTTTTTTGCAAGAGCTGATCCTTATACTTGTCAGATACTTATTTTATCCATTTTGTCTGATTTATGAAAGGCAACACACTTGGCTTATTTAATTCGTGTATTTTATAATTTTCTCAATGTTGATGGATAACCTATGGAATTGTGTCACCTCATAGTCATACCTCAGTGAAACACTCAATGACCACTTAATATTCCTAAACCTAAAACATATTTAAAAGGAAAATGGGAACATGCTTCAGTTGTATTATGTTCATAGGATTATATTTGTAGGTGTCACCAGTCACTTCATTAGGTACACCTGTTCAAATGCTTGGTAAAGCGAATATCTAATCAGCCAATCAATGCTATGAGGCAGCAGCTCATAGCATTTAGATGATCTGTTCATTGAGCAACAGAATTGGGAAGAAGGTTATTTACGTCACTTGAAACATGCTGGCCTGAGTATTTCCAGAAACTACTGATCTACTATGATTTTTATGCACAACTATCTCTAGGGTTTACACGCAATGGTCTGAAAAAGAGAAAAAAGAAAGGCCAGACTGTTCAGGCTGATAGAAAGGCAACAGCAAATCACAGCAAAAATGGCAACAAGACCACACCTGGTGCAATTCCTGTTAGGTAAAAACAGGAAACCAGTGCAACAGTTTACATGGGCTCACCAAAATTGGACAATAAAGAATAAAAAATGTTGACCAAAACTGACCATGGAATCACCAAACTGAACTCTGGGCAGGCTTTCTCCAGCTTCTGGTAACAAGATTTCCAAATTAAACGCAACATTTACTTTTACCTGAAAAGACTCTGAAAAATGGTTTAGTTTTTTTTTCTCTTTAGCCAAGGTACTGTAAGCTCGGGTCTGTGTTTCAGGAGTGATATTAGGAAAGCAACAGTTGTAGCCCATTTCCTGAAGACTTATGAGGTGGCTCTTGATGCACTGACTACACCCACTCAGCTCTCTCAGGTTCTTAGAATTTGAATTAGAATTTTTTTTTCTTGTCAAATGGTGGAAACCAGTTGGTCCCAGTTACATCTACTGTCTGGAGAAGTGTGGCCAGAAATAGTCTTCTTGGAAGAATTGCTACCCAAAAGCCATATCCCTGACATGGAAACATATCTAAACACTTAATTACGCATGAAAACAAAGGAACTGGAGTGCAGAAACATGGCAACAAGTACTCTGGAATGATGAGTCAAATATTAAAATATTTATCTGTAGCAGGATGCAGGTTGTATGGGCAATAATGTGTACAATACAATAATTAGTTGCTGCAAGCTACAGTGAAAAAATGGTGGAGGTTTCTTGCAAGTTTGGGGCTTAATTTCTGCAAATGCACTTGGAGATTTGGTCAGTGTCCCTAATGCTGAGAAATACCTGCAGATACTTATCCATCATGCAATACCATCAGGGAAGTGTCTGGTAGGCCCCAAATTTATTCTGCAGCAGGACAACAACTCCAAACAGAGAGCCAATGTCACCTTCAGCGTAGAGAAAAACAAGGACTCCTTGAAGTGATGGTTTGGCAAACACAGAGCCCTGATCTCAAAACCATCAAGTCTGTCTGGTATTACATTAAGAGACATAAGGATTTGTGGCAGCCTACATTCACAGAAATTTTGTGCCTTATCCACGATGTTTAGAACACAACTTGCAATTGATACATTCATAGGTGAATCCTGTACCTGCGGTCAGACTTACAAAGGGATTAAGTCTTATATTGTATCTACACCTACTGTGGTTGCCTTGGTTAGTAGTTTTATATTTATTATAATTCTGTTTGGTCATTTTTGACAGATGAATTAGTTAAATTTTTTAATCTTAATTGTATTAATATTTTCCATATGGTATAGCAAAACTATTATTCTTATTCTTTGCTTTTGCCTGGAGTACATCTTTGTGTAGTGAAAGCTTGACCTAGACCTCAGGTCAGACCTAGACCTCAGATCCTAATCAATGAAATCAAGAAAAGCATGTTGCAGTTTACTGATTGTGGAAAGGCACTGGATTGGATCGAGATTTTAAATTGTGTATTTGATAGAGTTGGAGGAGCTGTTGCCTGCAGTGAATTTTACTGCTGTCACAGGGTTATTCATCATGCTGTCACTGGAGAGCTTAGGTCAGGAGTTCCACTGTTCATTTATTGTGCTCAGGCAGTATCTATCAACTTCATCATCCTCTTACTATCTTGGTTATGTCTTAACATCCACTTCATCGTTCTGGGTATCTTTATAAATCTTGCACCAATGTATACTTTTTACTCCTTTACACATTGCCTGTCCTTGTTAATGTTGGCCATTTGACCTTTACTATTTCATTTCTATACTACTTAAGTAAAGCATTAAGTGAGCATGAAGTCCTTTTCTGATTAATTACAATCATATCCATATATTTTAGACTGTGACATAGATAAACATGAATGTTGTGGCAATACAACATTTTATTTATACAATGCAATATTTTATTTGCAATAAACAGTATGTTTGTACCCAAATTTCTGAGTAATATACTGTATTCCAAATACTTCAGAGAACAATCAGCAAAAGCAATAAATAAATAATAATTACATACAGTGTATTTGGGAAGTATTCATAACACTTCCACATTTTGCTATGTTAAAGCCTTATTTCCAAATGAATTAAATTCATTATTTTTCTCATAATTCTACAAACAATACCCCATAAGGACAACATGAAAGAAGTTTGTTTGAAATCTTTGCAAATTTCATTAAAAATGTAAAATGAAAAAAATCACATGTACATAGGTATTCACAGCCTATGCCATGACACAAAAAATTGAGCTCAGGTGCATCTTCTTTCCACTGATCATCTTTCAGATGTTTCTACAACTCGATTGGAGTCCACCAGTGGTAAATTCAGTTGATTGGACATGATTTCAAAAGAAACACACCTGTCTATATAAAAAGGTTCCACAGTTAACAGTGCATGTCAGAGCACAAATAAAGCCATGAAATCCAAGGAATTGTTTGTAGACCTCCGAGACTGTATCGAGGCACAGATCTGGGGAGGGGTAAATAACAATTTCTGCAGCACTGAAGGTCCAGATGGGCATAGAGCATCCATAAATGGAAGAAGTTAGGAACCACCAGGACTCTTTCTAAAGCGGGCCACGTGGACAAAGTGAGCGATCGGGGGGAAGGGCATTAGTTAGGGAGGTGACCAAGAACCCGATGGTTACTCTGAAAGATCTCTAGTATTTCACTGTGGAGAGAGGAGGACCTTCCAGAAGGAAAAGTGGAACCAGCATTAACCTCTTGAGCAATTTCAGCTACTGTAGCTCTTCTATTGGATCAGACAACATGGGCCATTGCTCCCCATTTGCATCAAGGAGACTTGGCTGCCAATCACCCTGTCCCTGTTCCACTGGTTTTCCTTCCTTGGATCACTTTTGGTAAGTCATGACCTCTGCAGACAAGGAACATCCAAAAAGAGCTGCATTGTTGGAGTTTCTTTGACCGAGTTGTCTAGCAGTCACAATTTGGCCCTTGTCAAATTCGTTCACATCTTTAGGCTTGTTCATTTCCGCTGCTTCCACATCAACTTTGGTGAAAAAGGTTCCCTTGCTGCCTAATATAGCCCAGCCACCTTACAGGTTCCAAAGTAATGACATTTTAACTGTAGCTACTGTAAGAAAGGCCAAATTGTGATTGCTAGACTATTACTTCAGAGCAACTGATTGTAGGTCTTGTGGTATGTTTCTGGTCTGGTCTGTTTGATAAACATTAAAGTTCCATAAGGAAAATGCCCCAAGTGCATATAATTTGGGATACAAAGGTACTAAGAAGACAGTTTGGTGTTAAAAGTGGGTGGCATGGCATGCCTCTGTGCTCAGCACCAAAAGGACTTTATAAGGTGCCCCACTGTCACTTTTAATGTCCCACCTTTCCAATCTCTTCTCTTTCATGCTTAATTTTATGAGATAAGGAAGTATAGGAATGGGAGAAAGATGTCATCCATCTGAAAAGCCTGTTCCAGATTTTTCTTGCCCCAGATTTTTTTTTTCTGCAGCCTCAGCTTCCTCTCCTCCTCCTTTGGCACCTGTCGTATACTGATGTGCTTAAATAGTGCCAAAACTAGCATGGGTCAGAGGTCACACTGGGCTTCCCACGCTGGCAGCTTTTAGCCTCCTGCCAACTTCAGCAGGCATGGGTGTGAGCGAAGGGATTAGGAAATAGCCTGAGGTCCTTAAACAGGTCTTAGTTCTATGTACATAAGAACATAAGCAATTGCCTGGCAGCTTGGCTGTTTCTGAATCTGTTCTGCTATAGCAAGCAAGCTCAGCATATGCTAATTAAGATATTTAATTATGAAGAAGGTGCTAATGTCAAAAGATGCTTATGTTGAACTGTGTTTCTACCAAGATGCTTTGTGAATCTTCACTTTTAACATATACCATATGGATGAAGTACTTCTCAAGTGAACGTCTTTTATGTCTGGTCCCATGGTTTACAAGCTGTCCCATGCCAGATGGCCATAGTGCATCCTGCTAGACACTCAACAATAATGAAGACCAGCCAAATTTGATTTGATAAAGACGGCTCCGGTTCAATTACAGTGTAGATATAATATATCCATATGAGTGGTCTTAAATTGAGATTACAATATGTAAAAAATAGAGCATATTGTCTTAGGATAGTAAAAATAGCAGCTTCATGATTCAGATGTGCACAAACCAATTTTCTTAGCTCCTAACTATTTTTCCAGTAACATCACATAGGTTATACACGGGGTTAGAGCATCCAGCATTGACTTGATGAAAGGAGCAAGATAGAGTTAATCCTATTATTACACTACACAGACTTGTAGAGCAGTGCTCATGCCCATCTGGATAATAAGAACCACCTAAAGAGAAACAAAGGGGATCGACTTCTTCTTGCACATATGTCAATTATTCAATAATGTCTACATATAATGATATTTGATCCAAGTTGCCCTGTTGAATTTGTTAAATTGCACAGCATGTTAAGTATTGAAGAGGAAATCAGAAGCAAGGCAACAGGAGAGGATGGGGCATGAATTCTTTCTGCTTGACTTTTTACTGGTTCAAAGAAGCCATTTGTGTGTGTGTGTATGTTTTGTATGTCATGCTGAACATTATGAAACAAAGGTTTTGTGAGGTAATTTATCTGAGCCTGGTTGGAACCCTGAGATTACTTTTCTGTTCCACGTTCACAAATAATCATGTTATAATTAGTAGTTCTTTTTGCTGATGTATATTTGACTAATGAGAGCCAAAAGGAAGTAATCTAATGAGCTAGGTCACAGCCTAAGTGAAAAGAGTTCATCAGCAGATACTCAATTGCTTCCAGTCAGAGGTCCGAGCTAAAACACAAATATGAATTCAAGTTAATTAGTCCTAGTGACTTTAAGATCAGTCATAAGCTCTCATTATAAATATCTATCTTTTGTTATCTATATAAATCAATATCACAGAGTAATGTAATAATGGTATTATAAGATCAGATCAGTAATTGTTATTAGCAAAAAAGCTTTAATTTTTTTTAAAATATTTAAAGTCACTCCTCATTTCCTGTTAGTTTAAGCGTAGTTTAGTAGCAAGTACGGTATGCGCCAAAATATACAGTACTTAAACTTGTGTATCTCAAACATGCATGAGTGTTTGTCAACAGGGCATATCTCCAGCCACACGTCTTCCCAGTAGTGAAAAGCAATTTTTTTGTTAGAAATGGGTCTCTCAACGGAGGGAAAAGTATTCATAGTTGATTATTAGTTACGCACATACGGAAGTGGTTGTGAATGGGGTCCGAGTTTGAAAAAGGTGGCAGAACAATTCCTTCTCATACCCATCCCATTCACCCGATCTTACACCACCTGATGGCTACTTCTGGAGAATGTTAAAGGAGAGTGTGTTCTACTGTAAAGATCCACAAAGAACTGTGCCTGCATTACGGAAGCAAATTGTCTACTTTTTGCAGGAGTCTGCAGCAACCGGTTCACACATACAGTATTTCGAACACATTACGCATACTGTGGTAAATCAACAAGCTAATAGTGTGTATGTTAGTTTCTTTCAGGAGAAATTAACTTAATTAAACAAACCTAGTCCAATATGGATGATTGATATAATTAAAGTTATTACTCATTTTCATGGTTGTATTTCTTATTTTTATACTTTACTTATTAATTTATTTATTTTACACATTAAAATTATTAAATCAGCAGCAATGCTTCAGTCAATAAAACCACCGATGTCTTTCCCGTGGAGTAGGAACTCAACAATTGGTTGAATTTTTAATTAAATGAAGAAAAGCCTGTGTGTATATATATATATATATATATATATATATGGTACCCCTAACTTAATGGTTTGTTGCACAACCTTTTGAGGCAATCACTGCAACCAAACAATTCCTGTAACTGTCAATGAGACTTCTGCACCTCTCTGCAGGTATTTTGGCCCACTCCTCATGAGCAAGCTGCTCCAGTTGTTTCCGGTTTGAAGGGTGCCTTTTCCAGACAGCATGTTTCAGCTCCTTCCAAAGATGCTCAATAGGATTGAGGTCAGGACTCATAGAAGGCCACTTTAGAATAGTCCAATGTTTTCCTCTTAGCCATTCTTGGGTGTTTTTAGCTGTGTGTTTTGGGTCATTGTCCTGTTGCAAGACCCATGACCTGCGACTGAGACCCAGCTTTCTGACACTGGCCAGCACATTTCTCTCTAGAATCCCTTGATAGTCTTGAGATTTCATTGTACCCTGCACAGATTCAAAACACCCTGTGCCAGATGCAGCAAAGCAGCCCCAGAACATAGCAGAGCCTCCTCCATGTTTCACAGTAGGGACAGTGTTCTTTTCTTGATATGCTTCATTTTTCCGTCTGTGAACATAGAGCTGATGTGCCTTGGCAAAAAGTTCCATTTTTGTCTCATCTGTCCATAGGACATTCTCCCAGAAGCTTTGTGGCTTGTCAACATGTAGTTTGGCATATTCCAGTCTGGCTTTTTTATGATTTGTTTTCAACAATGGTGTCCTCCTTGGTCGTCTCCCATGTAGTCCACTTTGGCTCAAACAACGACGGATGGTGCGATCCGACACTGATGTTCCTTGACCATGAAGTTCACCTTGGATCTCTTTAGAAGTCTTTCTGGGCTCTTTTGTTACCATCCAGATTATCCGTCTCTTTGATTTGTCATCAATTTTCCTCCTGCGGCCACGTCCAGGGAGGTTGGCTACAGTCCCATGGATCTTAAATTTCTGAATAATATGTGCAACTGTAGTCACAGGAACATCTAGCTGCTTGGAAATGGTCTTATAGCCTTTACCTTTAACATGCTTGTCTATAATTTTCATTCAAATCTCCTGAGACAACTCTTTCCTTCGCTTCCTCTGGTCCATGTTGAGTGTGGTACATACCATGTCACCAAACAACACAGTGACTACCTGGAGCCCTATATATAGGCCCACTGACTGATTACAAGATTGTAGACACCTATGATGCTAATTAGTGGACACACCTTGAATTAACATGTCTTTTTGGTCACATTATTTTCAGTATTTTCTAGGGGTACCATCATTTTTGTCCAGGCGTGTTCCATGAGTTAATTTTTTAAAATAATTCTGTTGAAGCATGGTTGGAAAGCAGTGTCTGACTTTCATTGGTTAACATTCATAGAATTTTTTTAAATTATTACTTTTGTCAGATTAAAGTTTTTTATGTGACCATTGTGAGTTTTTCTTTTATTGACCGAAGGGTACCAACAATTTTGTCCATGTGTGTATATATATATATATATATATATATATATATATATATATATATATATATGTGTATGTATGTATGTATGTATATATATATATATAATTTAATTACTATTCTGTATAGATTACGTAACGAACTACATGGTCAAAAGAAATTTTACACATCTAAATTTCTTACAAAATGTATTTCTGTACAGTCTAATAAATAAAAAAATTACAGTTTATAGAGAAATATGGTTGTCAATCAACACCAAATATGTAAAATTCAGACAATGACAGAGTCAATGTTGGCCCACGATACAGCCTCCTTGCAAGTCCATCTGCAACCAAAAGTTGTTGAATGGTTAACATACAGTGTTACTATGTGTAATATGTGTTAGTGGCAGGGTTTTCTGTACATTTTTTAAAACAAAAACATAAAATTATTCTGTTGTCACTCTTGGCCTTCCTGACCTAGGGCGATAAGCAGTGGTACCAGTTGTTCAGAATCTGTTCCAAAGCCTGTAGATTCTTAGTGTAAATGGTATTCCTGGCAACTCCAAATCGTCTGGTGACGTCTGCTTGCGTTTAAGCATTCCTAATGCTCTCTCTCTGCCAGCTTAGTCTAAATATGGCATGATAATGTAAAGACAAAATGCACAACCAGAATGTTTTCCTTATTTTTGAGACATGTTAGCTGGATATAATCATATGCTAAATTTTATGCAAATGCATGGTGTCTCTTGAGAAAACATGAGTAAAACAATCCACAAGAAAGCAGCGCTCTACTGAGCATGATGATAATTTTACCTTACCTGTGTGCGTAATGTAACAAGCTAACCTAAATTAAGAATTAGATTTTTGGCTTTCATAACAGAACATTTTTATAGTGCAATGTTTCTTTTGTCTATGAGTATATTCTTGCAAATAATAAAATGTCAGAATTTCATATTGTAAAGGGTTTTCTCAGTAAATCAACCATATAGTTATATATAAAAATTATATGCAGCATACAGTATATACAATAATAAATAATGTTAAAAATAATTGTATAAAGTACTCATCATGCAGAAATTGCCTCATCTAATAAAATTGTTAACAAATACAATGCCCAATTTACATGTAATTTTCTATAAATAACAGTAAACAACAATATACAAGTACTAATCAATGTCAGTATTTGGTATTTTAATGCTTTGCTTTGTGACTCATGTACAAATTTTACATTTGTGACTAAGCATCACACAGTTCTTTTAGAGACTTTGATTGCAGTCATGCAGTATATTTGCCCACCCTTTTAAAAAATCTGTCCAGGGGAACAATGCCACCCTAGTGAAAAAAGTACACTTCCGTGTATTACAAATATATTCAAATCTTTTATAGTACATTGCAAATATACTAACAAAATGTTGTACCATTAGTTATTATATAAAAAGTATACTAATATCAGGCTGTTACCAATTTTTGGAATTAAACTTTAAACATCTTTTAAAATAATTGTATTATAGTAGTATATTATAGGAAAATATACTTTATGTGAAAGGAAAGTGTAATTTCCAAAGCATACTTATTTAAACTTTGTTTTTCAATTTTAATTTTGAAAACACGGCTTCTGTTTTGAATTCTGTTTTGATATCATAACATATTTTAGTTATCGTTATTATTTAATTTTTGTTGACATAAGCTATGTTTTTTTGTAGGTACAGTAGTTTGAAATTAAGCACATAGTTTAAACTGTAGAATTTATTGTCTAATGTGTAACATAAAATCCTATGTACTTATGTGCTGCTAGTATAATGTGTCGTAGCTTTTGGCCTGTTTTCAGGGTCTCAGCGTAACAACTAGAATCAACACACCAGGTTTGAACTAATACAGTATAATCCAAACTTTTTTATTATTATTATTATTATTCAACTCATGAATAAAATCTGCCAAAAACATGTAATAGTTTAGAAAATGCATTTAACATTTGTAAATGGTTCTAAACTCCTTTTAATGTACTGGTAACACATTTGCAATACAATATTATAGAAGACTGTGTGTACTGTATGTATATTTTTATTAACCACAAAGTCTTTTTTTAAGTTTCGATGAATCCCAAATCGCTTGCTGTTTGCAGAACTAGTGTTCTAGGTGGGAATCCATTGTTTTATTGGGTGAATGGGGCATTTACTTTAAGTAAGGATCAAGCTTAACGTAATAAATAGCCAATGAATAAGGGATTTGTGCTTTTATTCATTTGTTTTGTCTGTTTAAGAGATACTGCAATACTGCAATAAAGCAGTATCCAGCAAAGCCAAAATTTGCCCTGAGCAATGAAATGTGTGGGGGTGGTGCAGTTGACACTCATGTCTGAAGCACTGTCTAATCTTCTATATCTGAGCCTCTTGTACCTGACTCCCTATTGAGTCTTCATTATATTGTAGTCTCTGGTTTCTCACCACATGTGAACTTCACTATCATTCAAACAATGGGTTATACTAGACCTAAAATATTTTTTATTATTCGTGGCTAGGCATTTATTACAAAATAACCATGAAAACAGTGGTTTTACAGTATGTCAAGCACTATTATATCCCTACCTCTGTGTACTTACTTGAATATGCACAACAGCTGCTCACTGGAAGTGGCACCCGTTCTATGGCAGGACTCTTCATCTTAAAAATAGTTAATCAGAATGAATTCATAATTCAACATAATGCTCAGCAGATGTTGCAGAAATTATCATAACCACAGGAGGCCACTCATTTATTTACATTTATGCCTGTCTGTATGACGCATTATGAAAAAGAGGATGGAGGGAAATGTGTCTGCCACTCACTCCAACAAATAATAAACAGGGATACAATGTCTGGTTCCTTGGAGTGTTCAGGAGAAACCTTTAATATGGAAATTCTGCTCATTTTGTCTAAAGAGACGCGTGGGTAGGATACATTAATGCAGGTGTGCTCTTTCAGCGACATGTGTGTGTATGCATGTGTCTGCATGTGTGTGGGTGCATGGGGATGTTCAAATGTGTGTTATTGAGCACACATGCTCCTGTGCACTTTCTGTGGGCATATGGTGTGTTCGAGTGGGTGTGAAAATTTTTTTGGGGGGGAGGGGGGGGGGGATTTGAACTATCTAACACTTAGGTGTGTCTTGACATTTTTTATGAAGAATCAGTGGCTGATTCTGAGCAGTGGAGCAGTTCATGTGTGAATGATAATTTTGTGTGTTGTCTTGCACAGGTCACAACTCTACTGTACCTACTGGAGTGAGATGTACTGAGATCTGGCCCACAACATCTTTTCTTCTTACTCTTCTTAACCCCGAGTGTGTGGCCAGTGATGCAATTACTGTGGAGGCTGGGCATCTCCCTTCTACTGGGGACACTTTTTAATACCAGGCATCTCACCAATGCTCTGGACATTCCATTGGAGAGTAAGTTAAGAGTGTCATATTGTAATTTCCTAGCACTAATTATTTATTTCTGACTTTATTTTCATAAATGATGGATATATTCTCTATAATGCTGCAAAGTATCGAGTGAACATATTTGTTTCCAGATTCTTGAACACATTAATAGGACTTTTTTTTTCTCCAGTTATTCTATTAATCCAAATTAGGGGACATATCTGAATGCATATTTTAAACATCATTTATCTAATCATTTTATTTTACTATTCTCTAAGACATTGAACACTTTTTTTCTTCTATCAAATTAGTGATTGTATGAATGTTTTCAGTGTTTGTAGAGAATAAGCCTATTTACTGAATTTCTCACTGCCAACGTTTTTTGCTTTAGTTCTGGAACAAGGACTAAAACAATTCAGTAAAATAATTCTATTTAGTTAATTGTGTGAACACATTCTGCTGCCACTGGCAATTAAAAGGAAAAATTGCAACACTTTGGCCAGTCTACGACGGAGGCCATGGTCTAATTAACATCTGTTCGCAATGGCCCTGGAGTTGAAATTTGGACACCCCTGCCATTGAACATTTATCTCAATCTAAAAAAAGATTTTGAGACTACATTAACATTGTTGTGTGCTAGAAGAGTCATAATATAAGGCTGTTTGTGTTTAACTTCTGTTCCATCCATTGATACCACTAACACCCAATTAGAAGTTAGGCTAGAATACAGAAAAAGAAAAAGGAGGGCTAATATAAACTTTTAAAACTTTTAAACTGTTCAAAAAACATTAAGAAAGACATTTAAGGAAGACTCACGCAGTCTTATCCCTGTCTTAAAAATATTTTCTTTTTCAAATGACAAATTGTAGGTCTTTATAATTTGATATTTGGAGTATTTTATTAAGACACACTAAAAAGACAAAACTTTCCACACTTTTGAATCCCAATGCAGAGCTAAAAACATTGTACACATATTATTTGCACTTTTTGACAAAGAAACTTGTAAATAAATGGCTTTTGCTGCACAATGCTGAACTTATGATGTGATCGGGGTGCCTTAACAATTCTAAAGTAAAGGAAAGAAGTGATTACGCCACTGAGAACTTCACCCCATGATTAAACTTATTCAATTTAATGCTTTAATATTTTCGATTTCTGATTTATTTAAATAAATTACACACACACACACACACACACACACACACACACACACACACACACACACACACACACCTTATCTAAAACTAATTATTGACTGCACAACCAACTTCCAATGGATTATGTAAGAACACAAAATACATTGAAACCAAAACGTAATATCTGCCCCCTGTTAATATTCCAGCCATAGCCAGTTACTTTAGGAAATAATAGATAAAAAAAAAAGGAAAACAAGTAAAAAAAAAAGGATGCACCATGGCCATGGGTAATCCAAGTTACCCAGTCAACAGTGTTACCATTCATGAAAATGGTCTAGAGTAAAACATCGGCAACATCCGTGCACATTCACATGCAAAAATCAATCATTAGAGAAGTCACTTGTGCTAAAAGAAGCAGCTATTAGATAAAATAAGAAAATACCTAAGAAAGCACACGTGACTCTTGCACCTATTACCAACACTCCACATTAGACTCAGAAAACATTCGGCATGCACAAACGAGATAAATATTTATCAGAACATTCCTTCAATAATGGTAGCACGGGAAATAAACCATACTAGAGACCTACAGTGGCTAAAAGGAGGACAATAATGGCAATGACAGTCTCTGCCAGTTAGGATGTCATGGAAAGATATTATCACAAAGTGTAATGCTAAGTTAAATTCTATCAGGTTGGACCGTAATTGCTTGCTTACTCACCCACTCTGTCATCGTCTATACTGCTTTATCGTGTATTCTGGGTTTGTTAGAGGGGGTACAGTGCTAACCACTACACCACTGTGCTGCCTACAGTAATGGCTAATAATGCAAAAGATTATCTGTTTTATTTACACCACACACCACACCCACTAAACCTGAATCATTGCTAAGTGTTTGAATGAGTGTAACAATGTGTGTGAATGCAGAGTATGTGCCAATTCTCAGCAGACCATTCTCATACAGGCCTCATCAACTTAATGTTTACTTGACCTCATCCCATGATTTGATTAATTTTATTTTTCTTGACAATATTATTATGTTTATTTTTTGTACATCTTGTATTAGACCTGCAAATCATTGTTAATCAAGGACTACGGTCACACAGTCACAGTAGTACACATGCAGCATTGCCCATGATTAATGTGAGCACACAAATGAGGCTTACCATAGTGTTATACCACTGTTTATTTTAACTAAACCTCTTCTGTGCTCTCTTTACCCAGTTGAGCAGCCGCCAACAATCACAGAGCAGTCACCACCTACTCTTATCGCTTTGTCTTTTGATGAGAGTTTTACTGTCAAGTGTGAAGCTAAAGGCAATCCTGATCCAGAGTAAGTACACAAACAAGTACACACATGCACTCATGCCTAGACTCACACAATAGATCATTAGCAGTGCCAAAAGAGGCGTATCTTATAAGAAAATTGCTGCTCCTGCTGCCTAATGTCATGTTGTAAATACAATTATGCACATTTTAAAACACAGCAAATATTTTTCTCCGTTTGTAACACAGGGGAAATGGTTGTATTGTTATCACTTGCCAGTGTTCTGTATGCTTGTTATTTTGCATGTATACTTTTTCATTCTTCCGCAGTATATACTAGTTATATGTTTATGCAAAATATTTTATCCATTATATGTTGAATGTGTGCCATAATGCATCCAGGAACACTAAATAAACACTAAAGAAATTACTGTAAAAACAAATAGTAATTTGTAAAACGTTAGTTGAACTTCTGCAGTTCTATGTAATATTACTAAGTAAACTAAAGAAGATCTTTCAATATAGAAAAGTTTTTCCCAAATCAGGAAACTGTTGTTTATAGCTGCCGGCAAAAGTCATGTAATATTATATTACTATTACATTTATTTAAGTTTTTTGATTGCAACAGACTCGAAGAAATAACTGCAGGTAAGGGCAATAGCAAGTGCATACACAATGAAAACTGTGAAAGGCAGCTGCACTAGTTGGGATACATAGAGCATGTTGTTTTGGTATTTTTCTTGCACTTAAAACTAGTGTGATTTCAGTTTAAAACTTTTTTTCCTGAAAAACCCGTGCATTACTTACATTTTTTGTTCACAAATGTAAAAAAAATTATAATAATAATTTGCAGAACATATGTTCAACTTGTAATGTGACTGAGTAAAGATATTTTAGTACAGAAAAGTTTTTCCTAGTGAAGGAAACTGTTGTTTGTAGCTGCCAACAATAGTCACATAATTATATATTTTTCGATTGATTAATTTTTTTTGGTGCAACATCATCTAAAACAAAGCTTGCAGTGCTACCGTGGGTCTAAATGAAGTTACTAGTCACAGGGGGGTTACTAGTCGGTTGAGCATTTATGACACTATTCTGTCTTGTGCAGTTCCCAGGGAAACTCTTAAATCTTGCAAAGCAGACATGGAGAACGACGTGGGAAGTTAGATAATCGAATCTTTGATTTAGATATGTTGTAGAAGTTCTGGTTTATATTCGCAATTACACAGTGACATGGACAGGAGAGCTAAAATCTAATAAAAGCCCTTCTGTTATAAACAACCATAAACTACAAGGTCACATAAACAGAAATACAGAAAATACATTTGCGATATCAACAAGGGCAGTATATCACCTTTGTGTAACTATAAATTAACTTTAATTAACCATGTGCAGTACCAGGCAACCTTGTGAACAACCTTTTAATTCACTGGCCTTTCCTGATTTTTTCCTTTCTATATTGTGAAACGATACTCAAAGAGTTAATGTGAGGTACCGTTAATTTGTAATTTCTCAAGCTGGTAGCTTTAAATGAACTTCTCCATAGGAAAGTCCTAGTCTTCCTTTTCTGGTGAAAAGGTCCTCATGAGAGCCATTTTAATCGTGGTGCTTAATGGTTTTTGCAAATGAACTTGACAAAATTATTATTGAAACTATTCCAGAATGACTGATCTTCATGTCTTAAAATAACAACTGTTGTAATATATATAAAATAATTACACTTTTACTTTACTTGAATTACAACACTACCTTACATTAATACTAACATTGCAACATTACTAAATTACTTTACTTAATTGTATGAACTTGTGTTATTTCATCTATTTCATATTGTAGTTTTTAACTATCCAGTATTGTTCTAGAATGTAGAAAATTAAAACTCTAAACAAAGACCAGAATCAAGTGTGGCCAAACTTTTGACTGGTACTGTATTAACTTTTGTAAATGCATACTTTTCAGGGGAATGGGTTGGTTGTAACCCACACAATAATTCAATCCAGCCATTACAACTCCCCAAATATAATATGATGCGGGTGTGGGCATTAGCCAGTGCATACGCAATGAAATTCCTCTTTTCATTGGTAAAAGACCAAGTTGTTGGTTTGTTGTGGTATGTTTCCATCTCTTAAACTTAATGTGAAACGGGCCAGCTACAAAAAGAGGTAAAATGTGAGACCATTTATATCGATACAGCTTGATGTTGTATTACATGACCTGTTTCTTCTGTTTTCATCTCTCCTCACACTCTTTACATAGCCCACCCCTACTCTCCCACTGCACTGGGTGCAAACCCAGTGTTTATGATATACTATTGTTCTAGCACAAACAAATAGCTAAGTTTGAAAGTAAAAAAAAGTTGGAAAGGAAATAGGATGTGTAAATTGCATTGTAAATACAATTTGCACTACACTGACCTCTCAAAAAACTACAGTTCATTGTGGATGTGGAGACCTTCTTAGTGACAATGTTAAGGTACTCTGGCTACTAACAATGACTAGCAAGCATTAACCATATGTTTTCATATTGCATGCCCAAACTGAAATAAACCAATTAGTGAATGAATATAACTAGTGATGTGAGCCACTTAGTGGTTCATACAGGCTGTCTGTATTATTAAAGTACATTTTAGAACACATACGTAGCACTTACTAATTGTTGTGGAGTACATTTTTTGGCTTGTACTTGTACTTGGAGCTTTGTTCATTTTGCACTATTCACATTGGTTAGTGAATAGTTGTGACTCATTTTGTACACACATGATGGATTATAATCATATTATCCTGAATAGGGTGTCATTGCTGCTGAACATCGTCAGGGCCCCTAGTTTGAGCCTGAGCTGAAATTACTGTCTCTGCTATGATTCACATGTGGCCCCAACCGTAACCACCCATCCCTCCAACCCCCATGTCCATGCAGGTTTCCACTTTTCTGTGCACATTTTCTGGGTTCCTCGAACTTTCAAAACAAACACATAGCTGAACTGACCTTGCTAAATTGCCTCTAGGTGTGAATACATGTAAGATATAAGTAAGATATAAGATAAGTAATAAGTAAATAATACGTGACAATATGTATTATTCAGGGTATATGTCTGAATATTTCCCAGTGTTCTTGACGAGGAAGATAGTTGCTGTATAATCTGCAATCTAAACACTAAAATATCCGTTTTGGTTGGGGGGAAAAAAAAAAAACTGAATAATTCTCATTATGAACTTCTTCGTATCTTTTTGTGTGCTTTTAGTGGTAATAATTGTATTAATCAGATGGTTATCGAATATTTTTCTTTCCTAGATTCAAATGGACTAAGAATGGGCAAGATTTTGATCCCTACCAGGACCCCATGTTGATCACTGATGAAGATTCTGGAACCTTTATCATCCCAAACAGCGGAAATCTCACTGAATACCAAGGCGTCTATCTCTGTTATGCCTTCAACAAGTTCGGAACTGCAATGTCAGAAAAAATTGAGTTTATCATTCCTAGTGAGTAAAATATAATTGTAGTATTATGATTTTTTCAGTTAGATTTAGAGGCTGAAGTCTGCTGAAACAGACAATCCTGCAATCAGTGCCGTTGTCCTCTGTATTTACTTGCTACAAGCCCCCTGAACTTTGCCCTTTCTCTGTTGTGTATGTGTGTATGTGAACCTTGGGGATCGAAAGGGTGAAAAAAATAGACCTACTGCTCTCTTTTTCATACTCCTAGATACATTCCTCACAGTGCTCTAAAACTCACCATATAAATCTCTGAATGATGGAACCAGGCCAAAGGGGGCACCAGTGACAAAGCATGAGCACTTCTTATTCACTCACTGAAGTTTGATGTGAGGCAGTGCTGTAGTAATGGTGTGTTATTACTGTGCTTTGGGACCAAGGTTGTCTGGTGCTATAAATCTTCTCTTTTTTTTTTATGTTGGCACATTTTTAAGAGGCCTCTAGAGAACCAGGCCTCTTACTGCCCTCCTGCTGCCACAGTATATTACTGCACCTGCAGATTTCAGCATTTGCCTTGTTTTTATTGTGCTTACCAGATGTTCCAAAGTTCCCTAAAGAGAAAATTGATCCAATCAAGGTAGAAGAAGGACAGCCATTTATTCTGGAATGCAATCCACCTAAAGGAATCCCTCCATTGGAAATCTACTGGATGACCATTAGTAAGTAACATAGCATGACATACAGTAAACTCTGTCATCATGCTTCTATAAATTGAGGATTTAATATATTCTCAAGTTTATGGCAAACTTTATTTTCATATAGAATCATTTATGTTACTACATAATGTGAAGTATTCTTCAAAATGTATTTATGAAATTTGTGCATCACTCCATACTTATTTTGAGCGATTAAAAGCACTTACCCAAGTGTACTTTTAATGATCATCCAATTATATTCAATGATGGTTGAAGCATGTATCAAAAAAAAAAAAAAAAAATTATATATATATATATATATACACACACACATATACACACACACGTGGACAAAATTGTTGGTACCCTTCGGTCAATGAAAGAAAAACTCACAATGGTCACAGAAATAACTTTAATCTGACAAAAGTAATAATAAATAAGAATTCTATGAATGTTAACCAATGAAAGTCAGACATTGCTTTTCAACCATGCTTCAACGGAATTATAAAAAGAAATGAACTCATGGAACAGGCCTGGACAAAAATGATGGTACCCCTAACTTAATAGTTTGTTGCACAACCTTTTGAGGCAATCACTGCAATCAAACGATTCATGTGACTGTCAATGAGACTTCTGCACTTCTCTGTAGGTATTTTGGCCCACTCCTCATGAGCAAGCTGCTCCAGTTGTTTACGGTTTGAAGGGTGCTTTTTCCAGACAGCATGTTTCAGCTCCTTCCAAAGATGCTCAATAGGATCGAGGTCAGGGCTCACAGAAGGCCACTTTAGAATAGTCCAATGTTTTCCTCTTAGCCATTCTTGGGTGTTTTTAGCTGTGTGTTTTGGGTCATTGTCCTGTTGCAAGACCCATGACCTGCGACTGAGACCCAGCTTTCTGACACTGGCCAGCACATTTCTCTCTAGAATCCCTTGATAGTCTTGAGATTTCATTGTACCCTGCACAGATTCAAGACACCCTGTGCCAGATGCAGCAAAGCAGCCCCAGAACATAACAGAGCCTCCTCCATGTTTCACAGTAGGGACAGTGTTCTTTTCTTGATATGCTTCATTTTTCCGTCTGTGAACATAGAGCTGATGTGCCTTGGCAAAAAGTTCAATTTTTGTCTCATCTGTCCATAGGACATTCTCCCAGAAGCTTTGTGGCTTGTCAACATGTAGTTTGGCATATTCCAGTCTGGCATTTTTATGATTTGTTTTCAACAATGGTGTCCTCCTTGGTCGTCTCCCATGTAGTCCACTTTGGGTCAAACAATGACGGATGGTGCGATCTGACACTGATGTTCCTTGAGCATGAAGTCCACCTTGGATCTCTTTAGAAGTCTTTCTGGGCTCTTTTGTTAACATTCGGATTATCAGTCTCTTTGATTTGTCATCAATTTTCCTCCTGCGGCCACGTCCAGGGAGGTTGGCTACAGTCCCATGGATCTTAAATTTCTGAATAATATGTGCAACTGTAGTCACAGGAACATCTAGCTGCTTGGAAATGGTCTTATAGCCTTTACCTTTAACATGCTTGTCTATAATTTTCTTTCGAATCTCCTGAGACAACTCTTTCCTTCGCTTCCTCTGGTCCATGTTGAGTGTGGTACATACCATGTCACCAAACACCACAGAGCCCTATATATAGGTTCACTGACTGATTACAAGATTGTAGACACCTGTGATGCTAATTTAGTGAACACACCTTGTCCCTTTGGTCACATTATTTTCAGTATTTTCTAGGGGTACCATCATTTTTGTCCAGGCCTGTTTCATGAGTTTATTTTTTTAAATAATTCTGTTGAAGCATGGTTGAAAAGCAATGTCTGACTTTCATTGGTTAACATTCATAGAATTTTTTTAAATTATTACTTTTGTCAGATTAAAGTTTTTTATGTGACCATTGTGAGTTTTTCTTTCATTGACCAAAGGGTACCAACAATTTTGTCCATATATATATATATATGTAAAATACTACATTTTTATTAGCAAATGTTATGTGTATTTGTACTTTCTATCCATTTACAGGCATACATTTTCAGTGAACCTATTTCCTGGGCTTTTTCTCTCTTTTACTCATGTAGGCATGAAGCAAATAGAGCAGGACGAGAGAGTGACTGTTGGACTAAATGGAAACCTCTACTTTTCTAATGCTATTCAGACAGACAGCCGGAAAGATTACTGCTGCTATGCATCCTTCCCAAGAATACGTACCATCGTTCAGAAAACAGCTATGTCCGTCATTGTCAGCAACTGTATGTATAACCCCCAAAAAGTCTGTTCACTGACATATTCTACATTGGCCTGGGTCATAACTTTTGTAATATAAACTTGGCATGCTTAAAGGTTATAATGCAGGTGTGTGTGGATAAGAGAGGGAAAGGGAATGATACTGTGGAAAAATCACTTGATTGCCATTTTAAACATATACATTTTACTTAACTTAAAATCATAAGATTTATTATCCAGTACATGCATGGCAAAACAAAACAAACTCAAAACTAAAGCTAATACTCAGTTATATGAGTTTGGAAGAGAAAACTAGAATGCTTGTAAGTACATTGGCCCTGGAGTACAAAACACAACATTTCACAAAACATAACAACATTTGCCAAGAAACACAATATTTGTGTCTTGTTAAATGTGGTTGTGTTTTGATTAAAGTCATTGTGTCTTATACTTCAGGGCCACCATATGTATTGTGAGCTTATCAAAAAACGATTTTAAATAGAGGCTACACATGGCAGATTATAAATTTAAATATCATGCAGTTTACAAATCATGGAAGGTTGCTGTGTGCAATTTTCTTAAGACATAGTAAAAATTAATTAAATAGTGAATACAAAAAATAAGAATTTCTTCCCTTTTAATAACCTAGCATATTAGGAAGCTAGCAGGGTCATCTGTACTATGCCAACCTTGGAAAAGAGAGAATAAAGTGTCTTTCTGAAGAGCACCTTTCTGACCTATACTCGCATTATTTTTTCTGCAGTAGCACAGAAAAAAAAACATATCTAGAGCTTATTTTTGGATCTATCATTACGTTTATACTTATATTCATATTCTTCGCCCTAATAATTAGGGTAGGAGACTGGTGCAGGAAGTAGCTAACTGTTTGAAGGCCTCAAGTTTAATCCTGAGCTTGGGCTAAGTAGTACAATAGATTGACATGTTCTCATTCTATTTCATAATAGGTTGGCTCCCTTTTACACAGATCTTGTTTAAGACCCTGTTAATATCACAGCTCCCGGATTAAAGGTGCATCAACAACAATAAATTATATTATAAATTATAACAAACCCAGATTTTTCCTCCATGCCGTTTATGCAGAATACAGAAGCACTAAAAATGAGCAGTATTCCAGCAATTAACAGACTGTGTGAAAGGGGCTATTGTGTCTTCTTGGTTACCTCTTACCTCCCAAAACATGCCAGTATGTGAATTGGCTATGCTAACTGTCTCTAGGTGTAAATGTGTGTTTGTGCATGGTGCCCTGCAATAAACTAAAATGCCATCTAGTATATATTCCTACCTCATGCACGCCGTTCCCCAGATAGATGCCATGAACAGGATAGTGATTCCAGGGTTGAATGAATCTTTTCATTTGTGAATAATCTTTCTCACTGTACAGTGTTAACCTCCAAATTGTCTTCTGAATTGCTTCTATATGATCATTGCTTAAAGGTTTCCCTCTTGGTTGTTGTGTTAACAAACATAAATGCTCCAGATCAGCAAACTGTCAAATGCTTTATAGAGGTCTGTGCACCTGTTGATTATCAAGAGCAGTTAGTCAAGGGCTAATGATTAGCAATACCTGGCTGCAGCTTAACTTTTTAAATCCTGTAGCAGCAGTAAGGTGTACTTAATTTTGCCCATGTTTTTATTATTTTGTTTGAGGTTGTATTTGCCTAATACTAAGACCCACTATGATCAGATAATTTTTCTTTTTACACAAAAAAAAAAAAAACATTTAAAAGTGGGGGCACTAAATTTTACACATTACCCTAGCTAGCTTTCCACATTATCTTTTTGCAACCACTAAATAATTCATAGTTCTGCTGAAGCCTTAATGTAAGAATATTCAGCTAATATTCAGTTTGAGACTTTAAAGGGGTTTTATCTTATTCCGCCTTTAAAGATCAAATCTGTCATTTGGACCTGAACAGAAAATAAGACTTTTCAGTGTATATTTCAGTGAGAGTATGGTGTTTGATCACATATTGTATGGGGTTCAACTGTGGTCTAGTATGCAGTAATGGATTAAACACATTTGGTTCATGATCATTGTTGTTTCAGACATCGGGGACATGTCATCCATTCTGTAAACAACAGTCTTTTAGACATCAGCATTGCTCAGAAAGTTCTTATTTTTACCACACCATTAAAGTCATGACTGGGGATTTAAGAGCAGCCACCTTTAAAGAAACCTTTAAAGGAAGGCATTGGTAGCATTAACAAAAATAATAATTAACTATGCCATTGTTAAAAAGATAAATTGTGGTTTGCTTATAATGTTATCATTTGGAAACCATGGAAATCAAACTTATACTGGGAAGACTCACAGAAATGTATAATCATTTACATACATTGTCGCCAGAAAGTATTAAACATCCCCATATTTGAGGTAACTAGTAAACATATAATACAGGAAAACAAGGCAAAGGCAGAGTCCTAACATGACTGGACAAGAGTTTTACTAAGACAAACAGGCAAATTTAAAATAGAGGATACAGGATGATGGCTGGAGAGCTCAAACACAATGTAAAGAGACAGGCTGGCAAAGAGTAACTTGGGACTGAGGCAATTTTAAGGTAGAGAGGCAGATTAATTGGATATAGGTAAAGCTGATTGGAATGGCGGCAGATGGAACATACCAACTGGTCAGGGTGAACCGTGAGATCTGTGAGTACTTTGTGTAAATAATAAAACTAGGAGTGAACGATACATGTAAGGTGATGGTTAGTCAGTATATATTTTCACCACTGAAACAGATGTCTCACTGACTGGAAAAGCCTCTCCTCAACACTATTTATTTCCCCACCCATCCATTTGACCTACTGTATGATGGGCTCAAGTTTCTCCGAGATGAAAAGCTGATGAGAATTATGTTATCCCCAGTGTGTTTGATGACAAGAATGGTGTTACCTGGATGATAAGTGGCTGAAGTTTTATTAATTTCAGTAGTAGTATCAGTTTTAGTATTACACAGGGGATAAATACTTTTTGGAGGCACTATATGGAGGCCACTTACATGGCCCTTTGTGAAAATGTAATTTCCTCCCTTGCTAAATCATGAATAAATTTAGATTTTTTTTTAAAGCAGGGATAAATTTTACTGGACACATTCAGGCCTGATTACTGCCAGAACATTAGAGTAAAAATCACTTATATAGAACTTGTCTGACAAAGTGAAGCATGCTAAAAGATCTTAAAAAAAAACATGATCTAAAACAATTTAAGAAGAGTCTGGAAAGGATTACCAAGCTATTTCAAATGCTTTGGGACTCCAGCGAACCACAGTAAGAGCCATTATCCACAAATGGAGAAAACTTGGAACACTGGTGAACCTTTCCAGTAATTTTGCCGGCCTAAAAAAATTACTGGAAAGGTTATAACGATGACACATCCAGAAGCTTATAAAAGAACCCAGAACACTATCTAAAGAAGTGAAGACCTCATTTTTCTCAGTTAAAGTTAGTGATCTTATTGGAAGGTGTGCATCCCTCACAGCATTTATTAACACACCGTTTCTTAAAAAGAACATCATTCCAACAATCAAACATGGTGGTGCTAGTGTCATGGTCTGGGGCTGCTTTGCAGCTTCAGGACATGCACGACTTGCCATAATTGATGGAACCATGAATTCTACCAGAAAATCCTGAAGGAGAATCAGGCCATCAGTTTGTGACCTCAAGCTCAAGTGCACTTGGGTTATGCAGGTGGACAATTATCCGAAACACACCAGCAACTCCACGTCTGACTGGCTCAAAAAAAAAATTTTTGAGTGGCCTAGAACTTAAATTTGATTAAGAACCTTAAACAGGCTTGAAAACCATCCAATGTGGCTCAATTATGCATGGAGAAGTGGGCCAAACATCACTCCACAGTGATGTGTAAGACTTATTGCCAGTTATCACAAATGGTTGACTGCAGTTGTTGCCGCCAAGGGTGGCTCAATAAGGTACAACCTTGGATTACGAGCATAATTCGTTCCGGAGGCGAGCTCGTATTCCAAAACACTCCTAAACCAAATTGAATTTTCCCATAAGAAATAATGAAAACTCAAATTATTCATTCCACAGCCCCAAAAAATAAATATATAAAAAGAATTAATACAATATATAAAGTAAAAATAAAACAAATGAACCTGCACTTTAACTTTTAAAAAGTGAAAATAAATCCCGACAGATAAGTGTTTCCGTTTGTGCGTGCAGGCGCCGTATCTTTGTGTGTGTATGTGTGTGTGTGTGTGTGTGTGTGTGTGTGTGTGTGTGTGTGTGTGTGTGTGTGTGTAATTAGCCCCTTCCCTCGCCTCGTCTTACACAGTAAAACTCCTCCTCCCTCCCCCCACCTCGCTTTTTAAGTTTCACAACAAACACACACACAACGGAAAGACTGTTTTAACAAGAAAAAAAAGAAATCTCTCTAATGACACTTGCGTGAGCCCATACTAACGGAATCACTGCTGTAAAAAAAACAAAAAACAAAACAAATGAACCACCACTTTACCTTTGAAAAGAATTGCAACAGAGCAGAGTTTTCTGTGTAAAGCAGAGAGTGTATGTCTGTATGTGTGTGAGAAGCCGGAGAGTGTTTGTGCGTGTGTCGGTGTCAAATTACTCACGCGCACACATAGGAGTAAACCGGCACTCGTAAACCAAGACTTGTTCGTTTTTCAGGTCAAAATTTATTAAATATCTTTGCTCGTCTTGCGGAACACTCGTAAACTACATTACTCGCACTCCGAGGTTCCACTGTATTAGGTTAGGGGCTAATTACTTTTTCACATAGAGCCAGGCAAGTTTGGACAGCTTTTTCCCACTTGAAATCACAATTTAAAAACAGCATTTTATATCTATTAAGGGTATCATTGTGTAATATTACAATTAGTTTCATGAGCTCAATCATTTTAGTGTGACTAATGACTGAATAAGTGTGACTAAAATGAATCAGGAAGGGGCAAATGTTCTTGGCACTGTACATACAAAAAGCCATATTTGAAGAATTTGCAATTTGAATTACATATACACACAGACACGTGTGTGTGTGTGTGTCTGTGTGTGTGTGTGTGTGTGTGTGTGTGTGTGTGTGTGTACTGTATGTATGTATGTGTGTGTGTCCAAATGCTCTTTAACGCAAAGCAGCCAATCACATTTTAAAAAGCCTTACCTCGGTTGTAACACAATGTTATATGAGTTACTGAATTTTTTTAGTTACTAACAGCTCACACAAGTTTGTCCCTTCTCCTCTGACCTCTGCCATCAACAAGGTATTGCTGAGATAACGTCCATAGACTTTTTTCGGACCAGCCCATTTAGCACTAGCAACCATGCCATGCTCAAAATATTAAAATAAAAAACATTAAATAACCTTTCTTCTGATGCATACTGCGAACTTTAGCAGATTGTCTTTATCATGTCATTTCTAAAAGGTTGAGTTGTTACCATGTGATGGGTTAAACAAATATTTTCATTACCACGCAATTGAATGGATGAACCTAATGAAGCAGCCAGTTGCATTGCAAATCCATGATCATCACTTAAATCACCATATCCAAATGTCAATATCTCATTCATAGTTTATTGCAGTCATTATTTGGATTTATTATTTGTACCTCCATGTATTTTCCATCTGTTTTCCATTTCTCCATTTCAGCCAAGGCAGTGAATCAATTTGGTAGTGGAAGGGGAAAAGGTGAGCACTGTTCACCATAACTGCTTCTGTAGCATAGCATATACTGTATATTTAACAGCATATAAAGCAAATATTTAGAAGCTATTTTAAAGGTTACATTTAAAAGTATGGAGTATTTCAGGATGGTTACTTTTTCCTCAACATGTTTTTTCTTGTGGTAATTTTATACAAAGTTAAGTTATAGTAAAGTTATGTTCTGGATTAATTACATTTCAAGTAAAATATGTTAAACTTTTTTTCTTTTAAGTTCTATGATCATAGCTTACAGCTCATAAAAATAAAAAATCCAATATCTCAAAATATTATAATATTTCTAGTAAATCTAGTTGAGTACATGCAACTGGCAAAGTTGAATTAACAATTTGGGAGAGCTTAACATGAGTGGAGTGAGGCTGCATCAAGAGCCACCATGCTCGGCTGTCTTGAGGGCTATTACTTTCCTAGAATCAAGCCACTCCTGAACCATCAGCTTATTACCTGGGATAAGGAGAAAAAAAATGTTGCTTAGTGGTTCAAAGTTGCCCAAGTTGCTTGTTTCTTTCAATGCTTGCATAGTCCAGCATTAACTTTTCATTTCTCTTCTACTGATGTTAGGTCATTGTGTCTTATTAAGTCCAGAGTCAAATATGTCTACCAGGAGACTTTAGAGTATGTCATGCTTCTGTCTGCTGACAAGCTTCATGGAGATGCATTGATGCAGTAATTCATGTAATCCTTTTGTGGATTATCTTTACAAGATTTCATGATTTTTGTGAGCTGTAATCCCCAATCATCAAAATTAATACAAAAAGGCTTGAAATCTTTACTTGATGTCTAATGAATCTATACTATATGTGAGTTTCATGATTTGAATTAAAATACAAGAAACATTTCTATATTGTAATCCTTTTGTGGATTATCTTTACAAGATTTCATGATTTTTGTGAGCTGTAATCCCTAATCATCAAAATTAATACAAAAAGGCTTGAAATCTTTACTTGATGTCTAATGAATCTATACTATATGTGAGTTTCACGTTTTGAATTAAAATACAAGAAAGAAATTCACAATATTATTTTTAGATGCATTGGATATACACAAATCCATAAGTATCTGAGCAGCATCACAAATTTGGTATTTTTTCTACTGTATATCACCACTGTGGATTTAAAATAAAGCAATCAAGATGTTGAAGTGTGCACATTTTAGCTTTAATACGAGGGGTTTAAAAATATTGCATTGATCACTGATAAAAAAAATTGGGGTCCGGAAGAAGGAAGAAAGACAGATCGCTTACTTTAGCTAGTAAAAAAAACAAAAACAGATTTGAGTCACTTCAGGCTGGTAATATGAAAGTAGTTTCTGCCTTCAGTTTTGTCTTCAGAATGTGAAAAGAATTCTCAGTTGAGGTGACCAACTCTGCCCTTAAAGAACAGTTAATTTTCTTAGTATATTTTGAGCCATCATCCATCTGTACTGCAAAGTGCTATCCTATCAGATTCGTAGCATTTGACTGAGTATGAGAGGAAGGAATAGCTTAGTACACCTTCAGAATTCAGCCTGCTACTTCTGTTGTTAGTAATCACCAATGATTCCATTCTATTGGCAGCCATACATGACCATGCCATGACAAGGCTTACACCATGTTAGACACATTACGTGGTATGACTTTCCATATACATATTCTTCTCTTTCAGTAATTCTGCTTTTTTTCCCGAAAGTCTAATCTGGCCTTTCTGTCCTTAAATGGTACCAGGTGTTTGTATCTTAAGGAAAACCATCCGTATTTACATTCACTAAGGCGTCTCTTAAACAATGTTATCACTGCCTCCTCAAGCTACTTGACTTAGCTAAATGTTGTGAAGCGATTTTGTTTTCAACCAAGGAAAGAATTCTCTGAATCATGCACTTTCGTTGTGTTTTACTTTGCATTCAAGGCTTGTTAATGCTGCTGAGCTTACCAGTACATTACTTCTTTTCAAGAATGCACCAAATTGTTTATTTGGCCACTCCTAAAGTTTCTGGTACATTTTTGATAGATTTGTTTAGTTTTAGTGATGACTCGTACTGCATATTAAGAGTTCCCATGAGCAGCTACCAAATGAAAATGTAATGTTTACATTAGCAATATCATGAGATGGAGTGCTGTACT
This sequence comes from Clarias fuscus, assembly GCA_030347435.1. NCBI lineage: Eukaryota > Metazoa > Chordata > Actinopteri > Siluriformes > Clariidae > Clarias > Clarias fuscus. Next base: position 27,947,395 of record CM059206.1, read on the forward strand.
GCTGGAAATAGCATGGCTGTGATGCAGTCATAAACGCTGCTTTTATACAAATGTGCCACAAGCACTATTTATTATCATGGTATTATCATATTACTGGTACTATACAGGCAGAGTGTGAGAAAATTATCAAATGAAGGTAGTGGGCAGTCCTGTAAACCTCATACATTTCTTTTTTTATTTCCCTATTATACTATAGAATAGAATCCCTTAACGTAAGGGTTCCAGGGTTTTATAGTGTTATTTATAGTGTCAAATAGTGTTAAATGGAAAGCTAGTGCACTATGTAGGTTGTACAATCCATTGTCACACACATCAAGTAGGTCCTTTAATCCGGGGTTCGAGAGCAATTTGAAATTTTAAAGGTCCCATTTGACATTTTAAATGTCAACTAACTGTTGTACTATTTTCTTTATTCGTCATGAAATATCTAAGGAACAGGTTACACCTGACCATCAAACGTCTCAGTCATCCAATTACATTTGAGCCTGTGAAAATGTGACTTTGTAAAATAAAAAATTATCTGATTTCTAAATGGGTAATGCAATATTTTTGTTAAACCTCTTGAATTAAAGCTAAAATAATATTCCAATATTTACATATAAACAAATATTCACATTTTCAAATATTATTAACTATAATAATAGCTTCAATGGCAGGTAAAATAATAATAATAATAATAATAATAATAATAATGACAATTCTTCTTCTTCTTATTATTATTATTATTATATGAATTAACTCTGCCATCATGCTAATTTGCAATGTAATGTTCCTGTAATCATGTATATGTATCACATGGGCTCAAATATGGATCATGTGGTTCTCATCCTAGCCAATGCCATTCTGGAGAGGAAGCCCAGTCTACTGTCACCCTCTGGTGGTCATACATACACTCATATTGTGAAAGGGGAGGAACTTCTATTAGAGTGCATTGCTGAAGGCTTGTAAGTAACTTTCAATCATTTAAATGTATTCATCTTATTTACTAATATGACATTTTTGCATTGTGCCATTTACAGACATTAGTGTAATGATAACCAAGAGCATTTTAACTATCAATAAATATGTTAAAAACTATCACTGTCAGATAATGTGTTTACTTTAAACTACCAACCCAATCCTGTCTGATAAAATTACTTTTCTTCTCTAAATGTTGTTGATAAAGAACAAAACTATTATAATTTTATTTATTTCAGAATATTTTATTTTTTGTTTCCCTTTTTTTCTCCAGCCCAACTCCGAAGGTTGAGTGGATCAAGATAGGAGAGAAACTTTCTGACCGAGCTATGTTAAAGAATTTTGGGAAGCACCTTACCATAGAGACAGTGATAGAAGATGATGAAGGAAAATACATGTGCAAGGCTCATAATGCCCATGGAGAAGCTGTGCATTCCTTCCATATAGTAGTAGAGGGTGAGAGATCCTTTCTTTTCATATTTAAGTTTTTAAAAACAATGCAAGTTGAGGGTTTGTTAAGTTTAATGAGTTTTGCTTATTGCCTAAATGGGAAATGAGTGATACCATCATGCAACATGAAATCCAGTTTAAAGCATAATATCACATTTTTGCTATGTGTATATTGTGGAGCAGATATAGTCCTTTAATTTTCATAGTGGTAAAAGCAATTGAAAAATGGAATTTGGGTATATTTAATTAATCACCAAATCACCTGATTTTATTGCCTTTAATCAATTCTGAGCATCATGCCATTTTTCATTTCTGATATATCTGTTTTACATATATTACCTCTATGACAGTGTTTAGTTCAGGTAATTTATCATCTCTATTATCCCCAAAACAAGTCTTTTATTCAATCTATTTTTATCAGCTATCTCACAAAATTTATTACTTATTCCTTGTGTCATGGCACATCAATTGTCAAATTTCCAATTTCTGAACGAATTCCTATGTGCTAATGATTTTTTGCTCTTTTTAGCTCGCATTAATAATACATGGTGCCTGCAATTAACAGTTACACTTAACAGGTTTATACTGAGTAGTTTTCTTTTACTCTACCCATGTCAATGTTTTACTGTTTCATGTCCGACCTGAAAAATATGAAAGTTTAGCTTAGAATTAACAGTTGAAGAGACAGAGTCATTGTTTTGTTTTGTTTTGTAACAGAACCTCCTAAGTGGAATATCGAACCTGAGGGCCAGGTGAATATCATAGGAGCTGATGTTATCATCAGATGTGCTGCATATGGCAACCCAGTGCCCTCTGTGACATGGATGGTGAACGGGCGCTCTTTTAGTGGTATGACTCCCTGTGATGCTAAACCCTGTGAGGATGTAGCAAAATTTTCTCTAGTTAAATTGTGAGGTGGTACAAATTAGTTTTTTTTCTTATTCATCCCATGCCTGTAGAACGCTTTTGTGAAATAGAGCTTTAGTGTGCAATTGTTTGAGTAATACTCAAACACAGTTTAAACACAATGCTGCTGAATTCTTCAATATTATTGAGCAAGAAAGACAGTGTTGTTCAAGAAAGGTATATATCACTACTCATCTTCTAAAACATTATGGTTTCTGTAGTAAGCAACTCTACAACAGCAAAGAATTTATCATTAAATAATAATTTAACATATTTTGAAGGAGTCCCCAGTAGTAGTGCAATTGTTAGCAAAAGCAAATTGCTATGGTAAGAAAGAAATGAAGCACCTCAAGAAGTGATGTTATTGGAAAATGATCAATTTTGGTGGTGTGAAGTGCGGTTACTATTACCAACTTGTTGTTGATTATTTATATATAAAATAAGCATGTTTTATTCTTTACACACATAATATATTTTATTTTTTGCCACATTTTATTTGGAATAATCAGAGCTAATAAAAATATTAAGGAAAAAACATTCTCAGATAGTAAAATAAATTAATGAAAAAAAATGTTTGCTGTAAGCCACTGCTGATTTAGGATCTGTTTCAGAGGTTCCAGCAACCAACAGAAAAGTCTATGATGACACCATCATGATCCACAATGCCAGCCCCAGTGACAGTGCAGTTTATCAGTGTGAAGCCTCCAACAGACATGGAACGCTACTGGCCAATGCTAACATCATGATCATGAGTGAGTAAAGCCTTAATAATCCTGCTGAAGATTGATGTTTTTTTTCATTGCAGAATTTGTTTTTGAAATGAGTTTGGATTTGAAAATTCAGTGCACTGCTCAGAATAGGTATATGATGCTGAGGCTAATCTGATATTTAAAAAACATCAGTACTGTATATAGATGGAATGGTCTATTAAACGGGTTACAATGGAAAAATATGATTTTTATTACTATCACATGCTCCAGAAAACAATGAAAATGATCACATTTAAAATTAAGTTTTAATCATCCCAGACTGGGCATTAAATAAATGCACAGTTTAATATATTAATAAACATGACGGTTTACTTTGACACAAACAGGCATACAGCAATGCAGTTGGAGCACAACAAAATTAAGTAGTAGGATTCAATAGTAAAGTAATAAATCAATAGTAAGACTGCAGTGCCTTCTTAATTAGAGCATATTTAAAGGATTACATTCACTTTATATGAATATTAATAAAAATGCATCACATTTATAGTGGACAAATAATAAACATCTGCTTCTATGTTGGTGTAGATCTGAGCATAGGTGCAGTAGATCTTAGAGAACAGCAATAGTGTATTGTGTGTGAGAAGTGTTTAACATGAACAGGATGCATATATAACCAAATACACACCAACACACACACACACAGACACACACACACACACACACACACACACACACACACACACACACACACACACACACACACACACACCCTTAAATTCTTAAGGGTGGTCCTCAGAGAGTGATTTCCCTTTGCTTCCTCCTTCCTATCTTGAGCTCCTTTTATATGCTAACATGTCTCCCTTCGCAATTCCATTCACAAGTGTTAAGCAGAGCATCTTTCAACTGATGAATGAAAAAAAAACAACCTTTGTCTTATTATAGTCAAACGGCAAACAAGATGGAAAGAAGAAAGGGCCAAAACATCTGAGATACAGCAGATCACCCTTTGGCAGAGAGGCTTGGTAGGGTTTCAGGGTCAGAAGGTCATATATCGTTGTTTAAATGATAATACTGAGCAACAAAAACGGTAGGACACCAGAGCCCTAGCACTTTTCATTCTACAAACTCCTCCTAAACAGTCTTCAAACAGGAAGGAGTTTGTCAAATAAAATAGACCAAATGGTCCTGATACTGTATGAGGATCATACAAGCATACAATATATAGACAATGTAGTTGGGAGAAAATTTCATGTCCTCATACCTTTCGTGTTTTTCTTTTTACCTTTCCTAAAACAGGCTTAATTGGGGGATTTTAGCTGAAATGTAGGGAAAAAAATTAACACACATTCTTCTTTTTACAGACCTCCAACCAGTCATCCTGACAGAAGATAATCTTAAATATTCAGCAGTCGAGGAAATGCAAGTGATAATGCACTGCAAGGTGTTCAGCTCACCACCCTCTGCTATCATCTGGTGAGCAAAGTTCATGGTCTATAAACTCAACACAGTCAAGCAGCTGCAAAGAAGACTGCAAATCTCTAAACAATTAAGCACAGAATCCTATAAATGTTGGCAGTATTAGTTGGCGCATAAATAGTTCCATACTGTTTGTCGTAGACCCATGAAAGAGGTGTCAAATCGTGTGGTTCTTATTTTACTCAGGCATCCAATCAGTCTCTCAGGATCATTGTGAAGCTGTCAAGCCATGCCCTAACAACTACTTTAAAACACCTTAGCAACTGATTCCATAGACTGTCATGCCATGGCAAGCACCACTCACATTTTCTTCAGGAAATTTACCTGGCTAGTTTACTTACTGTAAACCTGAATGTGCCTAATTAGAAATGTTGGAGTAATTCATTAAAAAGAGACATGTGATTAGTAACAAATGACCAGAGGCAATCAACCAATATAACTGAAAGAGTTAACTTCCCTAATTAATGAGCAAATTGGTATTAGGGAGAATTGAATGTAAACTAATTAATAGGATCACACACAATGTACTGTATGTGCATTGATAACATTTGTTTATATATTTATTTGTTTGCTTGTTTATTTTCAGGAGCAAAGATGAGAGTGCTAATTCCATAGAGGGTGAAAGGTTCTCCATACATCCAAATGGGTCATTGGAAATCCACGGTGTAAAAGCAGAGGATGATGGCGAGTACACTTGTGTAACTGAAAATTCTGAGGGCAAATTGGCAATCACTGCCATGCTGGAGGTTAAAGGTGAGGTCTTTTCAAATGTTTCTGCTGATTAACATTTCAAGTAATTTTCGAATGAATAAAATGAAAAGACAACAAAAAGTTACTTTTGGGAGTCTCACTTGTGTGGTAATGTCATAATTTGTGCATCAAGTTTCTTACATTATCGACTTTTTTTCATGGGTTAGTATTACCTAGTACAGGAAATTAAAGTTGGATTACGACTTGCGAAAAGAACTACTGTAAAAAGTCACATTATTTGGATAAATAAATATAGCATTATAATTCAATTGTTTAGACAATAAATAAACTGAGCTTAAATTATTAAAAAAACATGCTAAAATCTAGTCTCATTTTTCACTCTTTCAGCTCCCACTAAGATAGTAAATTTTCCTCAGGACCAGCGTGTTTTGGTAGGCACCACAGTTCAGCTTTCATGTCAGGCTGAAGTAGATCCATCCTTCATCAAGGAATATGAGGTGATCTGGGAAAAAGACAGCATTCCTCTCAACGACAGTCAAAGCACTGGGTAAATGGCATCAGAACTGCACTTGTTGATCATTGTGGTCATTGAATGCTCTGCAAGTCTTACTCTTAAATGTATTGCTCTTCTCTGTTTTTTTTTTTAACAGATATTTTATAGATGGAGGGACACTGCATATTGTCAATGTGAGCTTCAGTGACCGGGGTGAATATGTGTGTATGGCTAGAAGTCCCGTGGATCAGGACAGAGCCATGGCACTTCTTACAGTTTTAGGTGAGTGAGAAACTATTTAAAGTTTTTTTTTTTTTTTTTTACTTATTTTGTGTGTGATTTATATTTTTAATAATTGACATGAACAGATTATATATTAAAATTTGAAATCTAGTCTACTTTTATACAATTAAAATAGACAGCTGTGATTCAAAAGAACTTCCAAATAGACCAGGAAGCTCATTACCATCGGTCAAAACAGTGTTTTTGTGCTGTTGCGTCAGATGTACCGGATGCCCCGCAAGGAGTGGTCCTTGCTGAACACAAAAACAGGACAGTGAAACTTAAATGGATCCCAGGACAGGACCATAACAGTCCTACCACAGGTAATAGTGTTCCACTCAACATATTTTATATCATCCCACATACACAGAACACATGACTTGAATGTGTAATAAGTGTAAATAGGTATGTGGAGTACTGTTTTGGAAACATCTAATTTTCCAATCCAATACTGAACTGGTTTTATTGAATTTCCTGTTGTACAAATTTGTAAACAGTTTAAGATGATTTTCAGAGGTTCTAGGGAAGCCTATGCATACACCACACTATTAAGGATAAAGCACTTACCGAAGATCAGTGAATAAAACTACAGCAACACAAATTTTGATTAACTTCTGGTTGGCCATCTATTTCTACTTTCCAATCCAGAGTTCATCATTGAATATGAAGAGAGCCACTTGGAGCCAGGCAGATGGAAGGAGCTAGTGCGAGTGCCTGGAAATCACCATTCAGCTCTGCTGAAGCTCCATGGGCACATAGACTACAGCTTCCGCATCTCAGCAGTCAATGAAGTTGGAAAAGGACGCCCGAGTAAAGCAAGTGACAGATATAAAACCCCACCCTCAGGTCAGCCTTATTTATCTCTTTTTGTTCATTTTTCAGTAATTAATTTTCAAGGACGACAAGACATGGTGCATTGCTCTCATATATTCAAACACATTGCTTTCAAAGGCATAGAGATTTCAGATAATCAGTCTGGTGCGATGACTGATTTCTGCTAACTTTTTAAATCTCTACTGTACTCCCTTCAACATGATTTTCATAGGCCATTGTTCTCTGTTTCTTTTTTCTTTATATTCTCTGTCAAATTCCACTACCCAAAAATCCATATTTCTGCTCTTGCAAAAGCACCTGACAAGAACCCTGAAAACATCAAGATAGAAGCTAATTTTCCACATGAATTCTATATCAACTGGAAGGTAAGATGGCAAGTATAATGTTATTAAATTGAAGTGCAGTTCTGGTCCCTCATAGTAGAATGAGATAACAAATACATATACAGAATGTTAAAATCTTTTTGGCTCATATTATCCATTTGGGTTTTTACATCCAACAAAAAAAAGGTTTGAGTACAAAGATGTTACCATCATTTTATAGTAGTGTGGAAACGTCTTTGTGAAACATATTCAAATGTACAGGATTCTCATGCAATAAGCAGCTTGAAGCTTTCATTAAAAGTGAAAGCAGTTGGCAGGATTGAGAAGTGTGTTTTTTGAAAAGGCGATTCATTATCATTCATCTGGTTTTTAGTTGGTTTCCTGGCTATGGCATAGAGCTAGGCGTCTTGGAATTATGTGCTTCTCTTATTATTAATAGCATGCTTTTATAGATAATTCTGACTCATTCACTTTCCTGCTGCCACATTATTGTTAGTGGTGTCAAAGATTCTCTTCGCGTTTGATCAGAAAAGCCACCAGTGAAGTTAGAATACATTTGAAAAACTAGACTGGGTATATAGAAGAGAGCTTTCTATAGCATTCGAAAATCTTCTTGACTTTATATGCAACTTTGATGTGCCTTCGGGTCTTTTAAAGAAGAATGACTGAACTTAGTGAACTTCATGACAATTATTTGTGTATTTTTTTTTTTTTTTTCATAAACATGTAGTGAGATTCCTCAAGCCACTCCATTATAGAAACATGTCTTTAAAGGTTTCTGACCTATTGAATATTGCTGTTTGTGTAACTTGGGTTACCCAAGACCAAGCAAATAAAGCCTGAAAAACACTTTCTAGACAGATTCTTTGCAGCTTCTTTTATTATACCTACTACTACACATACTATAATAATAAAAAACACAAACATTTACATTTGTTACTTAAATTTGCATTCATGTCTACATTTTTACCTTTTTATTTTAAAACTAATTTTCATTTTTAGCCTTTATATTATTTTTGTACTACTACATAAGTGTGTCAGATGTAACAGTAAAAATGACTACCATAACCAATGCATAATTATGCTGATGTGTTAGAAGTTTAAACTTAACCATGACTGATTGCATTTAAGTGAAATATTTTTTTTTGCGTCAGCTGAATTCTACTAAAGCAGCATATGCTTTGCATACTATCTGGTAAACAGCATATGGAATAGGAATAAGTCACAGGCTTTTCTGTCATATTCTAGCCATTGTCCCCCATGGAGCATAACGGGCCTGGTTTAGAGTACAAAGTGAGCTACCGGCGACAAAATGTGGAAAAGGAGTGGCAGGAGCACATGGTAAAGAGGCATTCATTTGTGGTGAAGAACACACCAACATTTGTCCCTTACGAGATTAAGATCCAAGCCAAGAATCATGCTGGCTGGGCCCCTGAACCTGAAACCATAGTTGCCTATTCAGGAGAAGACTGTAAGTACAAGGTTTTATTTATTTATCTATTTTCTTATTATTTTCTCAATACTGTTGAGCTTAAAATTAAACAGTCCCATTTTTGACTGCAATTTGTTTTACATGGTTTGCAGAAAGTGTTCATCTATATCTATTTTCTTTTTACTAATTGAACAGTACCCCCACACACACTAAAGCATGTGTCAGAAAAATGTCAACAGATCTAGAAAAGAATAACCAGCTGATAAATTACTCTCCACTTTACATAATTATTCACCTGCTTGGCCTTTTTTGTGGATATTAATAGCACACAGAGGGATGATTTTCCACGTTGAGGCTTTGTAGTCTTCAGCAGACTACAAATGAAATGCAATAGTAGCTGTGAGCTATCTGTGTTTTCAGCTCAATTTATTCATCTTGCTTTCAGCTTTCTTTTGAAGTTTACCTCCTAATGATGTGTCAGCTTGCTTGTTGTTTTACTTTGTTTTGGCATGCTGTTTATTTCTTTTGTCTCTATTTGCTTTGCTATCATGCTTCCCCTCAGTGTGTTTTTGCTAAATCTGTTTTGTTGTTGCATCTAAACTCCTTTTATTATCAGCAATAGGCCATGGTGAAGTAGTGAAATTGACTCCTTAGGCTTTAAATAGTAAATAGCATTTTACTGTATAGAGAGAGACCCAGAAAATAAAATGTTTTTTTTCTGTTAGGTGGGGAAAATTATGAATCATGACTCAATACAAATTTCTAATAATGGCAACGCTACTTCATTTTGGAAATTACACTAAACTTTTATAACCGTCTGTGTAGTATGGCTGCAGCTGGAGCTTTTTCAGTCATTATCCAGACACCAAAAGGCCTAATGTAGCTCTGGAATAGTTATGATAGGGCTTTTATTGCTATTTGTTGTGTGTGTGTGTGTGTGTGTGTGTGTGTGTGTGTGTGTGTGTGTGTGTGTGTGTGTGTGTGTGTGTGTGTGTGTGTGTGCGCGTGTGTGCGTGTGTGTGTGTGTACACATCTGCAGTTCCATCGTCAGCACCAGAAGACGTCGCGGTGGAGGTGATGAACAATACAGTGGTGAAGGTCAGCTGGAACCATGTTCACAAGGACAAATTGCATGGACATCTGGGAGGCTACACGGTAATTCCTCACCCATGCCCTTTCTAAATTCTAGTCCTCACTTAAAGGCCCACCATCCCTCATGTGACCCTGAGTTGCACCTTCTGTCAGACAGCTGACTTTTCCATAAGCTTCTCTCAGACATAAAGTCCAAATAAACAGCCTTGTACCTGTTTTTTTATTTATTTATTTTTTACTTTATTTCTCAAGGGCTTGTACTTCATATTGTGTTGAAGGTACATTTTCAGACATTTGTGACAGGCCATAAATAGAAATTTTAATAGAAACATTTTGAAGATGAATAATAAATAAATAAATAAATACATACATACATACATACATACATACATACATACATACATACATTAAGCATTTCACTGCATATTGTACTGTGTATGACTGTGTACAGTATGTAACAAATGAAACTTAAATTTGAATACATGCATACTCTACATCGACTATGTGTCAGACTTTTTGACATAACATTTTAATTTCATGATCTTACCTGATTTTTATTTCTTTATACATTGTTAAACAAAATATGCAATACTATTCGAGCCATTGCTATAGAAATGTGTCAGCTACTAATGCTTTGTAAAGCCTTCTTAATGGCTCTCACCTGAGGTGCTGTTAGGCTGATAACATTAAATGAACTTCTCTGCAGCAGGGGTCATTTTTGGTCCTGCTTTCCTGGGATGGTCTTCGTGAGAGCCAGTTTCATCATGGTTCTTGATGGGTTTTGCAAATGCACTTGAAGAACTGTTCCAGAACAGCTGACCTTCATGTCTTAAAATAACAACTCACTGTTGTTTTTGTTGTTACTTATTTACAGAATTCCATTTTTATTATTTCATATCTCCAGTATTGTTCTAGACTTTAGAAAATAAATCACAAAGTGAACAATCATAGAAAGCAGAAAAGGGCAAAAGCAACAGAACATCACATTTAGTTTCTACTCCTGTCAAACAGGACCTGGAATCTGAGGCTACAATGAGCACAGGTTTACTGAACCTGGACAGCTGATCTTTGGATAAAACATAACTTGGTCGTACTGCAAGCAGCTACAAAGTAGAATGTTAATACAGTACTTCAGCTTTGTCCGAAATTGTCCCTTCTTCAGCCATGCTGAAGCCAAGTCATTAACTTTCTCCTTATGGACCAAGTCATTAACTTTCTCCTTTTTTCACCCAAAAAGGACCACCTTTTGCATTTATTATAGCTGTGGCATCATTTCGATAGGATTTTGTAATGTCACAACAGTTTTTTCACTTCAGAGTCACATTAATTTCTATGTTATATTGATGATGGAGTACATGTGACTCGAAGTACATCCAAAAGATTCTTTTTGGATGTAAGGTCTTGGCCAATCCATGTATGAAAATGTTGTCTCATGCTCCTAGAACCACTCTTTCCATTCTTTCAATTTGAGCCTCATGAATTCAAAAGATTGACAACTTGTAATAGGCCTGCACCATCAAGGAAGAAAAAAAATCTATTGATGGAAAAACTTGGTCATTCAAGAAGATCAAGTAAAGTAAAGTAAAGCCTTTATTTTGTCACATATACATTACAGCACAGTGAAATTCCTTCTTCGCATATCCCAGCGTAACTGGGGTCAGAGCGCAGGGTCAGCCATGGTACAGCGCCCCTGGAGCAGTTAGGGTTAAGGGCCTTGCTCAAGGGCCCAACAATGGCAACCTGGCTGAGCTGGGAATCGAACCGCCGATCTTCTGATCAATAACTCAGTGCCTTAGCCCTCTGAGCCACCACTGCTGACCAAATTTTTTGGCCATTTAATGTTGCTGAACCTAGACCTGACAAATTCCCAGATCAAAAAACTGCCCTCACAAGCATGATGGTTGCATCACTTTATCCACCTCTCTTCTTACCGTGTGCCCATCACTCTGGAACAGGGTAAATCCCTACTCCACATGACTTTTTTCCAATGCTCCCTAGCAAATGAACGCCTTTTTTTTTTTCTGATTAGTGATATTGATAATTGGTTTTCTTGGTTTTCTTGTCAGGCTACACAGCTGTTTTGTCACAATCCCTTAGTTATCTTTGCATTGTGAGCATGGGAATGCTCTTACTTTTATTATTAAACAAATCCATGAGTTCTACTGTTGTTTTTTTACCATTTGATTTTTACTAAGCCTTTAAGTGATTTCCCATCAGGCTCATTCAGGATGTGTTTCCGATGACATTTATTCCTAGAAGTTGATGGTTCACCATTATCCTTCCAGGTTTTAATAATGGAAATGGGAAATGGGTTTCCGAACACAATCTTTGATGTTTCAGCAGTCTCCTTTGTTTTTTTGTTTTCCTTTCTCGGTGCAGGCCCGTAATTTGACTCTTCTGAAACAGAATAACATCTGCCACAACCACATGTCCTCTGATTATGTTTAAGGGATGAAACACTCCTCACTGCAGCAGTTAGGGTTAAATAACTCCAGTTTAAATAATGTCAGCTTAACCATATAATAACTGCATGATTAATTATCCAACAGATGGTTATTAACTATTTGCTTAGTTAAATCCAGGTGATTACTTTTTTTTTGCTGCTCAGTGTACAGCTCTGGAAAAAAATAAGAGAGCACTGCAGTTTACTCCAGAAAACTTATGGAATGTGACCAAGAGGAAGATGGATGGTCACAAACCATCAATCAAAGCTGATCTGTTTACTGTTTTCCAAAAACAGTGGTATAAATTTACCCAATAGCAATGTGAAAATTGGTGGAGAGAATGCTAAAATGCAGGAAAGCTGTATTTGCAAATTGGGGTTATGCCACACAAGCATTAACACAACTTGTTGACAAATTATTTGCATTATTATTATTTGTCATTTCATTTAAATATACATTCTAAATAACAATAGTTATATTTTGAATTTAGGAAAAAATATTTTTAGCAGTTCACAAAAAAATTAACAAAATGGTTCATCTCACCAATACATGCACCTGTAAGAAAAAAAACCATAATAAACTGATTATTTTGCAGTGGTCTCTTTTTTCCAGAACTGTATATATGCATATATTACTACACATCGTATTAGTATAAAAGCAAATTACAATACCATGGTGAGGGTGACCCAAATGCTTACAGTAAATGAAATTTATGCAACCACAAACATTGACCACCCTATGTGTGTGCGTGTGTGTGTGTGATAGAGGTTATACTACTACTACTACTACTACTACTACTACTACTACTACTAATAATAATAATAATAATAATTATTATTATTATTATAAAAATAATAAAAAAGGCTACTGTTTTAAAATAAAATGTATGAACAGTTTGATTGCAAGGTGAGGTTTTCTAAAGAGAGCAATACGTATTCTATCTATTGAGTCCCAAAAGCGGCTAACCAAATGTTAATGGAATGTGTTGAGAAGTGAAGCAGAGAGTTGCACTACAAACTAACGTTACCACAGTGCTTACACTACAGTATCCCAGATAGCATTGTTAAGTATATAAGATGGTGTACACATAATTTAAAAGTGCATTATGCAATTTGGATGTTATGTATGCATGTCAATTTTGCTGCTGGGATGACTAAATGGCAGTAACAGAGCATAATTTTTTTCAAAAATGTTTTTTTGTATTTTAAAAATCCACTTAAAGGCATTTAATTTACTTATGGAAGCCAGTGCGTCTGCTATGCCAATAGAGTGATGTGTCAGAGAAAAAATATTTGCAAAACTATGTTTGTGTTTCAGGTTCATTGGTGGCGTTTGCGCAGTCTCTTGAAATCGAGGAAGGTGGATGGTGATAAACGCACAGCCATGTTTCCCGGGGACAGAAATCACGCTCTAATCTCAGGGCTCCAACCTTTTTCTGAATACGGTCTCAGCGTCATGGTCTACAATGGACGAGGCAATGGACCAGGAAGCCAGCCAATTAATTTTAAAACTCCAGAGGGAGGTAGGAGTTTAAATAATAAAAGTTTAAAATAATTAAAATAATTGTGTTAGATGAAATATTTAATAGTAATTTTAAGAAGTTGTTTTTGTGTAGTTGTTATGAGAGTTGAGCAATCCTTCAAATATTGATTAAAGCCCACATTATACTACTTTATAAACAAGTGGCTAAATGTTAAATGAAAGTCTTGAAGTCTTAAAAATGTGTCTGTTAATTTTTCAGCAGAAATACAAGACATATGCATTCTGGCATGCTTAATTTTCTTTCAGTTTTTTGTATTCAATGTTTCAGTGTTTCAAGCTTTAAATAAACTGCTTTGTGGAAGTGTATTGTCTTAGCCAATCAGAACACACAGACCATAAAAATTATATATGAATATATGAATGCCCTTTTTTAACCCACTTATCTTCAGTACATTACACGCCATTTCTCACCCATTTTGAGGCTTTTCAAAACCAAATTTCTGATTAGAAAGAAAATTGTCAATTTATTATGTATAATTAAAGGCTTTCATCTTCAGTGTCATAAAATAAAAGATAAAACACAACTCAGCACTAAAGGACTCTAGATTAGCGATTAGCCACTAATTAGACCATTTTTCTCTTTTAAAGAACAGATTAAGGAAGTAGTTCTATATCAGTTTTGTCTTAAATGTTTCAGCTAAAATTGCATGGAAAAAAGCATATGAAATTGTCATAAAAATTTGGACAGATTCTTTGGTAAATATTCCTCTGCTATATTATTCCTCAAAATTATTTGGAAGATTTATTTTTCTCATTAGCAACATTATCCTCACAATTTGCCTAAATTCAACAAACAAGCTTAATAATAGTAGCACATCTTCAGGCTCTCAAATTGGGTTAGGTGCAGTCAGAATAACGCCATACTTTGTTTGCATAAAACCAGCTCAGAATTCTCCCTTATTGAAAAAGTAGTCTAATGTGAAATGTTTAAAGCACACACATATAATTATTTACAGTGTTCACTGTAAATAAATGATATACACAGATGTTTCATTCAGAAGTTAGAAGCAATCAGAGAATTTCCCTTGTCTTGCTTCTGGCACTGATATGCTGTAACTCTCTCAGTGCTCTAATTTGAAAGATATGAATGTGGCATACTGTATGTTTATTCTGGGTAAAATAAATGGCAAATTCTAGGAGGAGCTGAGTCCCAATCCAAAACTACCTTTTCTTCTTACAGTAAAATTTTAATCGTCACAAAAACAAACAAAAAAACCCAGACAAATAAACCTATTTTTTCTTTATTATTTATTTGTATATTTGTCATGTGTACAGAAGACCTATATGAGTTCAAAATGATTTTAAACATCATTGTAATGATAATTTTACATATTGGGTCTCTATTGTAGAAGTATGTAGAAATCCATTGTTTCATTATTTGAAAAAATACATGAGCTAGAAATAATGGTTGTGTAGAACAATTATTTTTCATCTAATCTTCCTTTTCTTTATAATAGTTCCAGATCAGGCTGGATCATTCAGGGCTACAGATGTTCAAAAGCACGCTCTCAAACTTAGCTGGTCTCCTCCAGTAGAGGCTAATGGGATTCTTACTGCCTGTGTTCTCCAATACCAGCTAAGTATGTCAATATTAAGTGCATCAATCCACCTTTTTCCTTTTAAATCTCACCACTAGAAGGCACTGTTGTGCCACCCACAACTAAGGTGGCAGTGGTCTGAGTCTAGACAACATTAGGCCTGGTTAGGGGTATTATAGGACTTGTTACTATATTTGTTATTAGCAGCAGTGCCAAAGGTTTTCTTTAACATTATTCCATCTCATAGACCTACTGTTACATAAATAAACATCACATAGAGATAACTATAAGTAAGTTGTCAGAAGTTGTTCCTTAACCACTGATCACATTCAATTAATAACAGACAACAAAGGAAAAAATAGCAACCCAATATAATATCACTAATATTTTGTTAAGACTACAGTTAAGTTACAAAAATATTTGGCTTTGGCTAACTGGATGTAAAAGTAGGGTCAAAAGTTGCTGCGCCCATTGAATCTGGTAACTGCATCAGACAATTTGAGTTGGCTTGTAACACAACAACAATTTGCAGTTCACTGTTCTACTGGGAAAGATTATCCTTAAGTGGAAAGCATTCATGACAGTTGCCAATCTCCCCAATGAGTGCACTCCCAGGACATTCACTCTAAGGACAGACCATGCAATGCTCAGAGAAATACAACCCAAGAGTTACACCTCAGGCCTCCCTGAGCATGTTAAAGTCCATGACTGCACAATTAGAAGAAGACTGAACAAGTGCAGTTTGTATGGCCAGGAGTCTCTTCTTACCAAAAAGAACAAAGAAGCATGACTGAAGTTTGGAACACTGCATCTGAACAAATCACAATGCTTCTGGAACAATGTTCTATGGACACATAGAAACAGAGTTGTTTGGCCTTAATGCCCAATGCTATATTTGCAGACAACAAAAACAGCTTTTCAGAAGAAACACTTTATACCCACTGCCAAGCACAGCAGTGGAGGGGTTATGATGTGGCTGAAAAATAAAAGCATCAAGGTTTTTAAATTGCCTAGTCAGTTCAGAGTCAAGACCTCAACCCAATTGAAATGGTGTGGCAAAACCTCAAGAGAGCTGTGCATAAGCAAATTCCCAAAAACCTCAATAAACTGAAGCAATGTTATAAAAAAAAGGAATGGGTCAAAATTCCCATGTGAGAAACTGAGACAATCATACAGGAAAAGATTACATTAAATTAAATTACTGCTGCTGTGAATCTACAGCTATTGAATCATGGAGGGTGCTTATTATTGCCCATATGTATTTTTGGCTTCACTTTTGTTAAATAAATAATGGCACAGTGAAAAACTTTTTTTGAGTATAACGACTTATAATAATGCTTAAATGATGGTATATGAGTGGATGAATCCCGATGACTGGGACTGCTTAGAGAGAGGACATGCCAATCTAAAGAAGACCATGCAGGCAAAAAAAATGTACATGCAATGCAAATTTAGTTTTATTTTACATCATAGATTTTACTTACTGTTAATATTGTTAGGTTCAAGAAAAAAAATTCTCTCATCTCATGAACTGTTCTTACCACAGATCACCAGCTAGGGCACACAGTACTCGATAAATCTCTGGCAATAAAACACACAATCAGGAAGGGCTTTTTTCATTCATGTACTTGACAGTGCAGCTGATCACTGTGGCTAAGTGCCATGCTCCATATTAAAAGAAGGGACATTTAATCAGAAGAGCATGCAAGAACCTCAGCGTGCCCTTTGAAGTCCCTGTATAGGAAGCCATGTGTGAAATGTTTGGAATAATGCATCCAGCTGTCCATGTGGCACACAGCAGCCAGAAATTTAAAATGCTAGTGCACACACTTCCCATGGCTAAATCTGGCTGCACTAAGCTTTTATACAGTCAGTATTTCATGTGTACGGCGTGTTTCAAGTAAATATTTACGGGAAGTGCTATATAGAACATAGAAAATAGATATGGAATTGCAAGACAAATTGTAAGACAAATAAAATACTCTCAATGAAAAAATAAATAAATAAATATATATATATATATATATATATATATATATATATATATATATATATATATATATATATTAGTTGCAAGCAACGATGACGGACCCAAGCACCTTGCGCCACCACCACCCCGGGTGCACCGCACAACCCGTGTGTTATTTAAGTGTGTTAAGACCTCGAAAAAGCCATCGCCACCCGGTTGCATCGCACAACTTGCACACATCACACACTATATAGGACTAATGTCAGTTTGGGCCCTAAATTTTTGTTGAGTGCGTTAGTGTGTGTGTGTGTGTGTGTGTGTGTGTGTGTGTGTGTGTGTGTGTGTGTGTGTGTGTGAGAGAGAGAGAGAGAGAGAGAGAGGTGTGTGTGTGTGTGTGTGTGTGTGTGTGTGTGTGTGTGTGTGTGTGTGTGTGTGTGTGTGTGTGTGTGTTTCCACGTGTGTGTGTTTCTGCATGTGTGTGGGTCTGTGTGTGTGTGCGTGCGGGTCTGTGTTTTTATATCACAGTGTTTGTGTGAGATGTGTGTGTGAGTGTTAACATTTGTAATGTGTGTGTGATATAAGTGTGTTTGTGTGTGTGCGTCTGTGTGTGTGCGTCTGTGTGTGTGTGTGTGTGTGTGTGTGTGTGTGTGTGTGTGTGTGTGTGTGTGTGTCTGTGTCTGTGTCTGTGTCTGTGTGATGTGAGTGTGAGAGTGTTAACATTTGTGCTATTTATGTGTGTACAATAGGCTGCACACACACAAACACACACATACCCACACACACCTCTCTCTCACGATGCACAAACACACTTATATCACAATGTTAACACTCTCACACTCACACAAACACACTCATGTATATCACACATCATAAATTTTAACACTCCATCTCTGTCTCACACACCTGCACGCAGAAAAACACAAGTCACAAGTCTTACACACCATCACAAATGATAACACACAGACACACACAAACATGCACAAATACATTTACTCGTCACACACAGACTGACACATCCACATGTCTCACACACACACACACACACACAGACACACACACACACACACACACACACACACACACACACACACACACTAAACCACTCAAAAAATATTTAGGGCCCAAACTGACATTAGCCCTGTATAGTGTGTGGCGATGGCTTTTTCGAGGTCTTGACACACTCGAATAACACACAGGTTGTGCGGTGCCCCTGGGGTGGCGATGGCACCGGGTGCTTGGGCCCGTCATCGTTGCTTGCAACTATATTATTATTATTATTATAAACCTTTGGAATTCTTGGGCCTCATTTATTAGTTTTTGTGTGTGTAAATGTTACTGTAATCCCAGATTTGTGCTGTTTTCATGTTTATGCCAGTAAAAAAAATATATTATTTAACATCTTTAAAATCTGGATTGAAATTACTGAAGTGTGCATTAAATGTAAATTAAGTGAAATGAAAAGATGAAAACAGAGAAAGTATTTTTTAAAATATTTTTTGGGTATGTGTCTGAAAAAGAAAATGGTCATCAGTATTTCACATTACAGCACATTTTTCCATATTTAACATTTCTTTAGTTAATACCTTAAATATGACTCCCTGTGTTTCATAAAATATTAATTATATTTGGGTTTGCAATCAAACTACATTAGATATTTAAACTTGACAGTATTGTCCCTCTGTGAGCTGTCGTCTTTCTGCTAAGTGAGCTGTCATCTTTTACTATTTACATGATTTGAAGCGGCTCAGTCTGGGTTATATTAGTTAGTCTTTTTATGCACATAATAATACACAGGCATAAGCAGTAAACAAAGTTTGTGTTGTTTTTCTAAAATCATGGATTTTTTTTTATTTTTTATAATTGTGTGTGTGAGCTTATAACTAAAAAAAAGGACCAGTTGTTACATGATGCTATATTCAAAGGGCAAATGCCTAAAAGCTCTACAAAGTGTAAACTCTACTACAAAGAAGTAAAAATGCTTGTATCCTTTTGTGCAATCATTATTTTTTTTTTAATCTGGGATCTAAGCTTTACTATAAATGTATATGCACTGAACTATAACTACATTTAATCAAAGGATGGATTGCACAGTTAATTTGGGGTCCAGACGCACAGTTAATTTAGCCCTTATTCAAAAGATTCTTAAACAGTCTATATTCTATATATTGCCACACACACACACACACACCCACACACACACACACACACACATTATAGATTTGTATTTTTCAAGAAGTTCTTATTGATTTGAGTAAAGGTGAATGCTTTAGAAAGGGAAAAGAAATAATATGTCACCATCAGGAAGTTGTAACTATTATTTTACAAGTTATAATGAGATAGCGATTAGCTGATCACACATGAAAATGTATTAGCATATCAATTAATTAATTTACTGAATTAACTTAAATATCATTTTGGATGCATTTAAACAGTAAACTAAGTGTTTAACCACTCAGCCTAGCATGGGGGAGGTGACAGGGTCTACCTTGGTATGGGAACAAGACATGTTATCTGGGTCTTCTTTTAAGTCATTTGTTGTTTGTGGTATTCAATTCCAGTGAAAGAGAGAAACTTAGTATGAGTAGGACTATCGATTGAGAGAGTGTGTGTGTGTAACTAGTCTTAATTATATGTTTATACGTGTTAAAATAAAAAAGCTATATGTTTACTGCTGAAGAAGCCTTTTAGGAATGGCAGTAGAAACCTTAACATAACAGTAAATCTACTATTCAAGCATTTGGTATATCTGAGATATATTTCATATTTCTTTTTAGTTAACAACACAGAGGAAGTGGGACCCCTCCTAACTGTGAACATCACCAACCCAGATACAAATAAATGGCAACTCAGTGACTTGGAGCCAGTTAGCCGCTACAGGTTCTACCTGTATTACTGCACACAAAAGGGCTGTGGCCCAGCGACTAGTGAGGAGTACATCACCATCCCAGAAGCAAGTGAGTACCAGTGTGTAGTTATTATGAGAATGAGACTCCTGCATAGATCCTGCTTACATCCTTATCTTGGTCCTCTGATATTGATGGCATTATAACTTATTTCTGGGCTTTCATCACTGAAAGAGGATGTTTATTTTACCCCTCATTCCGCCATGCTTTTCATATGTCCATTTTTGTGGTTATTTATTACTAAACAATATCATAACAGTGTGGGTGCAGGGACATTCGTCATTGTCAAGGAAGCCCAAGTGCTTATTGATTTGGGTGAAGGATCAAAGCTTTAGAGATGGAAAAGAAATAATGTGCCACCTTCAGGAAGGGAATTAAAATGATCTTTTCATGTTTGTTCAATGCAGTGATCAGGTAAATAATCCAGAATATTTGCTTTGTATGATACACTATTTTTGATATACAATACTCAATGATCAATTCTATGAAAAAAAGCGGAAAAAAATATACACACAAAATAGTATGCTGTATATTATATTAATATGATATCATAATATTATCATATACTGTATATCAATATATAACCACCCTACCAGGAACCTCTGTAGTCCAACTAGGGACTGTGGAGGCAAATGGTGACCACTGTATTTGTACCCATTTTGTACAACTGTGGTAGGACGTCTGGTCAACATTCACAGGCATATTCAAACACTACGGGCATGTCTGCTATAATCTGCATGGCTTTGGACTATGGGAGGAAAACGAAGAACCCGGAGGAAAAACACCAAGAACGGGGGGAAACACGCAAACTTCATGCACACAGATTCAATGTGGGAATTGAACCCAGGACCTAGAGGTGCAAGGCTACAGTGCTAACCACTAAGCCACCCTGCCAACATCAATGAATTTAGTATTAAAATATTTATACAAGGTTTTCTTTGCCTGAAGGGTGTATACATTTTTTTATTCGATTGTGGATTAACATGGTCACAGCAAGGATATCATAAAAAAAAGGTTTGCATTAATAAATGGAATAGTAATAGTAATGGCATCTTAATAAAAACAGACTTGAAACTCAGTTGCCTATTTTATAAGATGTTTGATATCATCTTTCCTTTATCAACAACAGACCAACTTGACCAACAGGCTAATATTGTCACTAGGAGAGGAAAGCGGGAATATAAGTCTTACATGCTGCTATGTAAACTTAGTTTTCAGCGGTATTACTGGGAACAATTTGAGCAGTCTAGTTTATTGGAGTTCAGCATCTCTCCCTACGTGCTGCTAGAGCATGTTTCCTGGCAATGTGTATTACTTTCAAAAAAGGTAGATGCTATTTGCTTTCAATATATACTGACTTTAACAAGCTCTTTTCATGCATTTTGTTCTTTTTATTTATTTTTATTTATTTGTTTGAATTGCCAGCTTCAACAGATGTGCCAACTTTCACCATCAGTATGGCGTCTTCTTTATTCCATAGATGTAGATTTAGTGATAGTAGAGTTAACATTATTAGTAATTTACATTACTAATTTTATGCCATTTTATAGCAGTTTTAATATAGTAGTTTTTTGTGCTTGCTTTTCATGTAAAGAAACAAACTTTCAAAAAAAGCTTTCACAGAGTGATTAAGATCACTATTGTGTAAATGAACAAAAAAGCTTCATGTGAGGGGGCGGGGGGCCTAATCAGGCACACATTTTCTTCCATAGATGAGACAGGCCAATTAGAAATATTCTGCAATCACAAAATTTTTTATCAACTAACACTGTAGAGTCCTTGTTTTCATTTAATACTTCATAATTTGTTACAGTCATGAATAGTTCTTCAGTTCACTTGAGCTAATTTAGGGTAGCATGCATAGATTAATTTAGAGCCATGTAGCACTTGGAAAAACTGGAGAAAAAATAATGTAGTGGATAATTCAAGATAAATTTTTTTCGTTTCAGGACAGTCCAGAACTCCAAGAAAAACATCTCTCTCCCCTGTAGCTAAAGCCACACTTTCTTCTCTAGGTATTACACAAGGGTTCATCTTTAAAATTAGTCACGCATTGTCCAGAATAGATGGGCTATGCATAATTATTTAGGTTATAAAAAACGTCTCGGGTTACTTGGCTGTAACCCTGTTCCCTGATAAAGCGGGAACGAGATGCTGCGTGAAAACGCTATGGGAACATCTCTTTGTTGCCCGGTTGTGAAGCTTGTGCATGTCAAACCCGCCGAATACCTTCGGCTTATAACCTGTGCAGGCATGACGTCACCGAACAAGGTGCACCTGCAGGTTATAAATAGGAGTGAACCGGAAACATCCTCAGGTCAATTTTGTCTGAAGGACGTCCAGGCACGCCAGCAGTGCGGCATCGGAGCGCAGCATCTCGTTCCCGCTTTATCAGGGAACAGGGTTACAGCCAAGTAACCCGAGACGTTCCCTTTCAAAAGCTACACTCGATGCTGCGTGAAAACGCTATGGGAACGAGAATACCAACGCCGCCGCACTGCAAGTGTCTGGACCCCCAGGTTGTGTAGCGTGTGCGCACAAGCCGAGGAGGTCTCAGACCTAGCTCTGGGATGCTGACTCAAGGATCCGCGAACCTGGAGTAGCATTGACATCCAGACTATAAAATCTAACAAACGTGTGTGGAGAGGACCAGCCCGCCGCATCACACACCTGCTGCAGGGGTACGCCTCTTGCCAAGGCAATCGATGAGGCAATCCCCCTGGTTGAATGAGCCCTGATTCCCAGAGGCGAAGTGTGACCACGCGCCTCATAGGCTAGGGCAATGGCATCTCTCACCCAGTGTGACAGAGTCTGTCTAGTGGCAGCCGCCCCCCGGTTGCGACCCCCATGGCAAATAAAGAGTTGCTCTGATTTACGCCACTGGCTAGTGCGGTGGACGTAGATCCGAAGAGCACGTACTGGACACAGTAAGTGAAGTCTTTCCTGCTCCGGAGCTGTGAAAGGCGGAGGACAGAAGGCTTCGAGAACAACTGGGTGCATGGTTGAGAATGGAACCTTGGGAAGATAGTTCGGGTGAGGATGCAGAATAGCTTTGACTTGCCCAGGGGCAAAGTCTAGGCAGGATGGGGAGACTGACAGAGCCTGCAGATCCCCAATCCTCTTCAAAGAAGTAATAGTCATCAGAAAAACCATCTTAAGAGACAGAAGCTTGACAGGCGCTGACTCTAGTGGTTCGAACGGGGTGTCAGCCAGGCCTTCGAGTACGATAGTTAAGTCCCACGAAGGGACCGTCGCTCTAGTGGGCGGCTTCAACCGTTTAGCTCCACGAATAAAACGGGCAACTAAATGGTGCTTGCCCACAGAAACCCCGTCGTTCAGAGCGTGACAGGCCGAAATAGCGGCTACATAAGTTCTGAGCGTACTAGGGCATAAGCCCGACATAAGCCCGAGGACAACTTTTCTTGCAGAAACTCCAGCACTGAAACAATCTGGCAGTGAACTGGGTCTATGTGTCTTGTCATGCACCAATTTTCAAACACACTCCATTTGAGGGCATAAGTTCTCCTAGTGGAGGGAGCCCTGGCACTTAAAATGGTTTCAATTACGCTGGCTGAAAGCCCAGCCTGTCTCAGTTGGTCCCGTTCAGGGGCCAAACGTGAAGGTTCCAGAGCTCGGGCCGGGGATGAAGTATTGTCCCCTGCGCCTGAGACAGAAGATCCCTCCTCACTGGAATCACCCAGGGTGAGCCGTCGAGGAGAGATATTAGATCCGAGAACCACACTCTGGTCGGCCAATGGGGCGCTATCAATAAGAGGCGCAACCCTTGTTGACGGACCCTCGCCAGGACTCCCGGGAGCAGAACTATAGGCGGAAACGCATAAAGGCGTAACCTGGGCCACGTGTGGGCCATTGCGTCCAGACCCAGGGGAGCTGGAGGAGTCAGAGAGTAGTAAAGGGGGCATTGTGCTGTCTCTTGTGAGGCAAAGAGGTCCACCTCTGCTACGTAAAATCTTCCCCAGATTTGACTGACTATTTCGGGGTGGAGCTTCCATTCCCCCTGTTCTACAGCTTGTCTGGATAGCAAGTCTGCTCCTACATTCATGTGCCCTGGAATGTAAATCGCCCTGAGGGACAGGAACTTGTCCTGTGCCCAAAGCAGAACCTGGTGCGCTAGCTTGTTCAAGCGGCGCGAGCGCAGTCCACCCTGGTGATTTATGTACGAGACTACCGCAGTGCTGTCCACCCGCACTAGGACATGGTAGCCTCTCAACTGCTGGAGGAAGTGTTTCAGGGCCAGAAACAGAGCCATCATTTTGAGGCAATTGATGTGCCACGCGAGAAGATGACCTCTCCAGCTCCCTTGTGCTGGACGGCCATCCAAGACCGCACCCCAGCCCATGAGGGAAGCGTCTGTCGTTAGCATCTTGCGACGACAAGACGGACCTAGAGTGGGACCCAAAGTCAGAAACCGGGGTCTGAACCACATAGAAAGGATACGAAGCCCCAGGCGCGTAACCCTTATTAGCCTCTGGGGGTTGGCCCTTGAATGAAACCCCCTGGCTCTTAGCCACAGCTGAAACGCTCTCATGTGCAGAAGGCCCAAAGGTATCACCGTGGACGCAGCCGCCATGAGGCCTAAAGATTTCTGAAAGTGATGAACAGTGACCTTCTGGCCTAGCTTGATTTCCTTCAGGGTGTTGAGAATGGATTCGACACGAGCAGGAGACAACTGTGCCCGCATCGTGACCGAATCCCATGTGACACCCAAATATGTTGTCCTCTGAACAGGAAGGAGAACGCTTTTCGTGGCGTTGAGTCTCAATCCTAAAGAATGAAGATGGGCTAGGACGACATCCCGATGTCGAAGCGCTAGCTCCTGAGACCGGGCCAGAATCAGCCAGTCGTCTATGTAATTCAAAATACGGATGCCCTGGAGTCGTAAAGGAGCCAGAGCCGCATCCATGCATTTTGTATATGTGCGGGGTGACAGAGCTAGGCCAAATGGAAGGACCCGAAACTGGTAAGCCTCGCCCCCAAAGGCGAACCTCAGGAACTTCCTGTGCTGTGGCAATATTTCTATATGGAAATATGCGTCCTTGAGATCGATTGTCACAAACCAATCCTCTAGTTGAATTTGAGAAACAATCATTTTGACAGTCAACATTTTGAATCTGGATTTCCTGAGATAGCGGTTCAAGCCGCGAAGATCCAAGATCGGACGCAACCCCCCCCCCCCCCCCTCTCTTGGGCACCAAAAAGTACCGACTGTAGTAGCCTGACTCTCTGTCTGGAAGGGGAACATGTTCTATGGCCCCTTTGCCCAGCAGAGTCTTTAACTCCTGGGCCAGCAGATGTGCTCGGTCCGGTTTCACGGAAGTGGAGACCACGCCGTTGAAACGCGGAGGACGATGTGCAAACTGAATCCTGTAGCCTGTGCCTACAGTCTTTTCTACCCAAGGAGATATGCCTGGCAGTAGTTTCCACGCTGCCAGCTTCTCCGAAAGGGGCACGAGCTTTGACACTTCGGCTGGATGGGGGGGTGTTAGGTGTTGGGTATCCTGAAGTATGGCAGGAGATACCCAAACACCCAACTCTTCGTTGGAGACCGGCGCTCCCCGAAACACCAGTGGTGGCGGGGATTGAACACCGGCCTCCAGGGAGTGCCAGGGAGGAGGCCCTGCTTTGTGATGAAGATCCAGGATCCTCACGCCTTATAGGGGCCAGACCTGGCCGGGGCCGGGTGGCCGACGGTCCCGGTTCTTGAGCACGGCGGGGAAGGAACCTCCCAAAAGCCTGTTCATATAGCTTCGCCTCCCGAAACCTAGTGGCGACGGAATTAACAGCGTCGCCGAAAAGGCCGGAAGGCGAGACGGGGGCATCAAGGAGGACAGCACGATCCTTATCCTTGATGCCCGAGAGGTTCAGCCACAGATGCCTCTCCGTGGATACCATGGCAGCCATAGAACGGCCCACAGCACGGGCCGTCTGCTTGGTTGCACGGAGAGACAGGTCTGTGGCTCGGCGCAGCTCTGCGAACGCCTTGTCATCAATAACCCCGCCGGTGCTCAGGTCCTTCAGCAGGTCAGCCTGGTAAGCCTGCAAAACCGCCATGGTGTGCAGTGAAGCGCCAGCCTGTCCTGCTGCCTGAAAAGCTTTGCCCACCAAAGCAGATGTCACTCTGCACGGCTTGGAGGGGAGGGTAGGCTTTTTCAGGGAGGATGATGTCCCAGGAGAGAGATAGCCCGCAAGCGTCTCTTCTATCTGGGGCATCATCATATAACCGCGTGCTTTCGCATCAACGATATTCGAATAAGTCGAAGTCGATGGCACAAAAACACGCGATGAATACGGCTTGCTCCATGAAAGGGTTAATTCATCATGGAGGTCACCAAAGAAGGGGAGAGAGAGACGTTGAGGCTCCTCCCCCCGGCCACCCGACAGAAACCTGTCGTCTAATCTTGAACGCTTAGGGGAATCTCGCTGCTGCGGCCAGTCGATATGCAATCGCTCGACCGCACGCGTTATAACCTCTAATAAATCCTCATAAGCTCTGTGAGCACTGGAGGAGCTGAGGAGGCTACTTCCATGGAAGCGAGAGAGGAAGATTCTTCCGCTCCTTCACAAGAAGCGCCGGAGCGCGCTTGCGAAGTGGAAGCTAAAACTTCCTGATCCGGAGAGAGCGCGAGAGAAAGGGGGAATTCCGTCTCGTGCGCGTCTGCCAGATCGGCACGCGAGCCCCAGGAATGCGCCGCGGCTCGCGGTTTCTCTTTAAAGCAAGCGAGCCGCGCGCGAAGCACCTTAATAGGGAGAAGATCACAGTACTCACATTCTCCCTGAAGCCCGAGGCGAGCGTGTTCTTCCCCCAAGCACTCGAGACAAAACTCGTGAAGATCGCCCTCCGAAAGAGATCTATCACACGGAGGCACGCATCTCTTAAGCAACTCTGCCATATCGGTGAGTTAATGCTGTTATTTTTTATTTTGCTTTTGTTACGGCTTGCATGCACGCGCAAACACAAAGCGGTCCTGAAGACAAAAAGATCTGAGGATGTTTCCGGTTCACTCCTATTTATAACCTGCAGGTGCACCTTGTTCGGTGACGTCATGCCTGCACAGGTTATAAGCCGAAGGTATTCGGCGGGTTTGACATGCACAAGCTTCACAACCGGGCAACAAAGAGATGTTCCCATAGCGTTTTCACGCAGCATCGAGTGTAGCTTTTGAAAGGGAACAGAAAATATAAGAGAAAAAGCTCATTTTCCTGTAATGTTGGTGCATTAAAAAATGGAAGGATTTATTTATTGGGTAGTAAAATGTATATTATTTTCCAGCTTGTCTACTGTTAAAAACTGAACCCTAAGAAGAAAGAGATTACATTTCCACTGTTTATGACCTATTTGTGCTTCAAATGTGAAGCACAAATAGGTCATGATTTCTTGAGTCCATGGAAGAGCTCTAGTGACACAATCCCAAGCAAACAGCCAACATCCAAATGGGTAAAGTTGTGATTGTTGGGTACAGTTTGTAAATATGGAGGTAAAAAACAGTCAGCTGCCACTACTTAAGTCGATAAATGGGAGCAGTTGAAAGCTGTGGCTTGTTGCTCAATGGCTTCTGGTGGTTTTTGGCCTACCGTGAGGACTTCTCCTATACTGCTGTGCTGGCAGATGCTTCTTGTCCTATTTAATCTCACAAAGACCCAAATGACAAAGACCCAGCCAGCAGCACTCAGTATTTATAATCCCTACTCCCCACCAAACACACAGACACAATCCTTTTTTTTTTTTTACCTGTGACATGGAAGCATGAGAGTGAACTGCGATTTACGGGAATTGCTGCTGTGATCGGGAGAAAAGAAATGTGTCTGAAATTAGCAGGTGTCATTTTTGAAGGGTGCGATAAAAGGAAATGTGTGCGAAAAACTATGTAACAGAAAAACACTCAGCCTGAAGAAGGAAAGAGTGTAATGGATGTTATTTTCAGATTTGGTCATCAGGGAAGGCATTTCCATGAGTGGGATGTATATTAAGCAAAGCTGAGAGATAAAGACATTTGGATAATTGGGACACACATAAATTGGTGAAAACATTTAGCCAGTGTGTTGATGTCAAAAATTGGTGAAAACAAATTCAAATTCAAATTTTATTTGTCACATACACAGTCATACACAGTACGATATGCAGTGAAATGCTTAGGCGACTGCCCGTGACCTTAGAATAAAAGACTATTTAAGACTATTTACACGAAAAGAATATAACAAAGAATGTAGCAATAGATTTAACTAAGAATAAAATAATAAAATATATGTACAGTAAAACATTTAGCCAGTGTGTACAGTAAAACACAGTAAAAGCCAGTGTGTTGATGTCAGACCGTGTCAGAGTGCTTGACATTAAAAAGCACCCTTTTTCTCTCATTTAAGTATTATGGCTTCCTTGTTCATTATTTAGTGCTTACAGTTTGTGTAGGTTCTTGAAACACAAGCTGGTTGTTAATGTATATGTCCAATCAGTAAGCTACATCTTTGAGTCAAATTATTATTTATTCATTTAGTAATGGGTGGCTAAAACAGGAGGCTATGCATTCCTTGAGACAATACAGCAATTAAAATATGCTCAGTAGCAATATTCCTTTTGAACAGAATTTATCATTTTGCTTCAACATTACACAGCCATTTTTCTTTTGATATTTTAAGGCCATGTCCGCACATACCCAGGTATGTTTAAAAATGGAGACTTTTATCTGCGTTTTTGGCCTTTTGTCCACATGAAAACGTCATTGAAAACGGAGCTTTTGGAAAACACTGTCCAAAGTGAAGATTTTTCAAAACATTGTTTTCAGTGATTTTGGCTTGTTGTAACGTCATGTTCTGTGCCAATGATGTCAATGTCTGTGTGCTAGTTTCCTTGATTTGACATCACCTTTGTTTATGAGGATATTTGTCCAATAGTGACTGTGTTCATGTTGCTTACTGGGCTTTTTACATGCGTGTACATACACACATCACAGTGTTAACAAACAGAGGTGCCTGAATGTACTACGAAGCTCACTGCTGCTGAATACAAAACTCAGACGACACAGACCCCGCAGACATCAACGGCGATTTTGGATGAGACCAGTTGGACTTCTACAAAGTGCAACCGTTTGGTAATGACGTTTTGTCTAGGCTTCTGATTGGCCCCGTGTTGATTAGGGGAGCTCCTAACAGCACTTAACAGAGCGTTTTGCGTTATTATGTTGACCAAGATATTTTTAAAACGTAGGTCAAATGGACAGAATTATTTTTAAAAAAACGAAGTAGAAAAATCTCAGTTTTTAAAAATACCTGGCTACATGTGGACATGGCCTAAAAGTAGTCCATCCTGTCTGTCTGTTTTTTTTTTTTGTTGGTATATTAATGCATTCAGCAATGTTCTCTAACAGGAATAGCATAGATGCTGCTTTTCTGCTAATATGTAACGTTTTATTTCTGTAATTGTTTAAAAAAGAGGGACACATGCAAAAACAATCCTGCTCCCCTCCTGAAATAAACAAGCAGAACTTTTTCTTGAACACAGCTCTCTCTTGACGTACACTAACCGCACTTGTTCTTTGTCTTATGTTATTTTTCCTTCTTTTTCCTGTCAGCACCCACTGTGTTGAACATTAGTGCCTCAGTTAGCGACAACTTTGCAAATATCAGCTGGATTCTGGGGAAGGAACAAATGGATTCAGAGTTATATGTTGCATATATGAAAAACCGTAAGCCCACCTTAACATTCATCATAGCTAAACGGCTGATTTTGTACCCTAATTTATACCTTTATGCAAGTCACATATAGAAAGTAAGAAGTACACAGTGATTATGAAGCACCCACATGCAATTGATTGTTTAGATATTACATTGCTGTTGGCTTTTTTGTGCTAAATTTAATTTCTAAATAATTGTTTCTGGCTTAGTAAAACCTTACTAATACCTCTATTTAATTAATATTAACTCCAAGTTTCTGGCTTCCTAACCCCTGCCTAACCCTTTCCCTGGTTATGCACCTTCTGTAGGTGAAGGTAACTGGAAGATATCTGAGGCCATTAACTCCTCTAAGACTTTCCTGGTCATTAAGGAGCTGGAGCCTGGGACAGAATATACAGTGCGTGTTATGGCTAAAAGCTGGCATGATAGCTCTAGCATTTTTGAAGATGTTATCAGGACCAGGGCCAAAGGTGAGGGAAGGGGTTGTTCTCTGCCACCAAGTGTTCCATTGCCATGCCATTGCCATGCCATTGTCCTTGAACCTCTTGTGTGTGACTGATTATATGTGTATCTCTAAATATTACCGACTCAGTGGTGAGGAATTAGGTACCCCCTCCCAGGATTTGAAATTGAATAATTGTAAAAGCAGGTTGGATTTGTATTTTTTATTATTTCCAGTGTGATACTCTGCAAATTGATAAGTTGCTGTAATAAAGGATTTGTGAATAAAAAAAAATCAATAGCACAAGAAGTGACAGCAACAACAAAT
This sequence comes from Clarias fuscus, assembly GCA_030347435.1. NCBI lineage: Eukaryota > Metazoa > Chordata > Actinopteri > Siluriformes > Clariidae > Clarias > Clarias fuscus. Next base: position 27,977,916 of record CM059206.1, read on the forward strand.
TGTGAACAAATTGTTGTATTTCTCAGGTTTGGCCAGCATTCACAGTGGAATTTCAAATCAGGGCTGGTTTATTGGACTGATGTGTGCTGTAGCTTTACTCACACTCATCGTGCTCATTGCCTGCTTTGTAAACAGGAATAAAGGAGGGAAGTATTCTGGTAAGTACCTGCATTAAATACATATCTTATCAATCTCTTTGTGTTCATTTATGGGCATAACAGGGTGAGATAGATGTATAGACAACATAGAAAATGTTTATAAGAGAGAAACTTGGGGGGAGAGGGGGGGTCTTTGGGAGAAAGATAATTCATGACATACAGTATTACATTATAAAATGTGTAAATAAACAGAGCAACATACAAATAGGTAGTTGGCCAATGAAACTGAAACGCCAGGTTTTAGACCACAATAATTAATTAGTATGGTGTAGCGCCTCCTTTTGCGGCCAATACAGCATCAATTCTTCTTGGGAGTGACAGACACAAGTCCTACACACTGGCCAGAGGGATTTTGAGCCATTATTCTTGCAGAATAGTGGCCAGGTCACTACGTGATGCTTGTGGAGGAAAACGCATCCTGACTCGCTCCTCCAAAACACCCCAAAGTGCCTCAATAATATTTAGATCTGGTGACTGTGCAGGCCATGGGAGATGTTCAAGTTCACTTTAATGTTCATCAAACCACTCTGTCACCAGTCTTGCTGTGTGTATTAGTGCGTTATCATCCTGATACACGGCACTACCTTCAGGATACATTGTTTGAACCAGTGGGTGCACATGGTCCTCCAGAATGGTTCAGTAGTCCTTGGTAGTGACGCGCCCATCTAGCACAAGTAATGGGCCTAGGGAATGCCATGATATTGCAGTCCAAACCATCACTGATCCACCCCCATGCTTCCTTCTGGGCATGCAACAGTCTGTGTTGTAAGCTTCTTTGGGGCTTCTCCACACCGTAACTCTCCCAGATGTGGGAAAGACAGTGAAGGTGGACTCATCAGAGAACAATACATGTTTCACATTGTCCACAGCCCAAGATTTTTGAGGTGGCATCATTGAAACCGACGTTTGGCATTGGCACGAGTGACCAAAGGTTTTGCTGTAGCAGCCTGGCCATGTACATTGATCCTGTGGAGCTCCCGGTGCAAACAGGAGAGTTGAGGTGCACATTTAATTCTGCAGTGAGTTGGGCAGCTGTGGTTTTATGCTTTTTGGATACAATCCTGTTCAATGTTGGATACAAACATCTGTTGGATGTGGTTCGTCCTTCTTGGTGGTATGCTGACATTACACTGGATACCGTGACTCTTGATACATCACAAAAACTTGCTGTTTTGGTCACAGACGCGCCAGTGAGACGCGCACCAACAATTTGTCCTCTTTTGAACTCTGATTTGTCACCCATAATTTGTTGTGCATTGCAATATTTTAAGCAAAACTGTGCTATTACTCTGCTAATTAAACCTTCACACTCTTCTCTTACTGGTGGAATGTGCAATCAATGAAGATTGGCCACCAGGCTGGTCAAATGTAGCCATGAAACCTCCAACATTAAATTGGCCAGTGCTTCAGTTTCATTGTCCAAACCCTTTATATTTCAATGGCAATTGTACAAATAGCCTGAATGTGTTGTTATACGTAAAGCTTTTATATCATGGTGAAAGTATTTGACTACACAGGATGGATCCACATTTAACTTATTGGTTCATTTACCTTAATAGTTGTGTTAGTGAAATTAAAAGAACTAAAATTATCCCCCTTTTTGTAGTAAAAGAAAAAGAAGATCTCCACCCAGACTTGGAATCTCAAGGCATTAATGACGAGACTTTCTGTGAATATAGGTAGGCCAATTTTAAAGTCATCTATATAAAACTTGAGTATTTTATTGACATTAATTTTGAACCCACTTTGGAGGTGTACATATGGGTGTACACGTGTGTGTGTGTGTGTGTGTGTGTGTGTGTGTGTGTGTGTGTGTGTGACAAAAGAGAGCAAGAGAGAGAAAGAGAGAGTGTAGTGTCTATATTCAGTTGCCCATGTGTGCTAAACAAATTTAAACACCTAGCAAATCCAGACTGCTGGATTTCAGTGCTTCATTTCTGAGGTCTTGGTAGTATGTGTTGCAAGTGTTGTGGTGATAATTAGATGTAATTGCATCACTGTTAATTTGAAACATGCTTGTCTTTGGAATTAAACTTAATGGAGTATGCACAGTCCTCAGCAGGAGATAATGTAGGAGACATTCTTGTAAAATTGAAATACACTTATCTTTACAGCATTGATTATCTGTGTTCATTTTATTCTTCTTCTAGTGATCTATTTAATAGCAGTTTTTGACAGCTCAGTGCATATAACTCCACCATCACAAATTCTACAATATACAATACCTAAAACATGAGTGTGGATTGTTTGTTTGATTGTTGTAAATTTGGGATAAGAATAATATTAGAGGAAGTAGAGGAGTAGAAGTAAAGGCAGTTGTAGTAGAAACAAAGAGTTAATTTCATCATTATACTGTCACAGTTCACAATTGCAAATTGTGTCACTCACCCACTAAAATGAACAAAGCTGCTCGCAATCTTAAGCATAAGTTGCTGTAACCTGGTAACCTTAAAAACATACCGGTCCTCACAAATAGAAAATAAACATTAAATAATAATAATTAAATAACAATTATTTTAAAATGTATTGTAATTCGCTAAGTGTTCCTTAGCCGTTTTCTTGTTATTGTTTAGGGCCATATAATTCCTTCAAACACTAACACACTCAGTATAAACTTAACAATGACAACCTATCCAGACTATTAACAGTATATAATTAAATAAAAGCTGTGCTTTAGAATGTAATGCCAGAACAGAATCAATGTCAAGTTCCATTTCCCAGACGACAACGTTTACTGGAAAAAAAAAAAAAAAAAAAAAAAAAAGTCACCTCAATGTAAAAAAGTTTATTAAAAAGTTGCACATCTTTTTTAAGTTTACCCAACTTTTAGAGAAATTTGCAGGCCAAACAAAATATTTCACATTGCTGTTTATTCAACACAACGTGTACAATCTTAAGTTGTAATTCAAATATTAAAGGCTTTAAAAAAAAAAAAAAAAACTTTGCCTAACAATACTTTAAAAAACCTTATTCTTTCAAAATTAGTCAAAGTTAAAGCAGTGATCTGCATACAACTACAGGTTCTATTTTTCTTAAAGGTCAATAAACCTTTAAAAAAATACCTGGATGACTCCAACTATCATCATAACCATTTTTTAAAAACTAGCAAAGATTTGAAGTTTGAATAATTTTCCCCCCAATGTGTCAGACAGAACAAAAGGGTCTATGGCAACAAGTTTTTGTTTAATGAACAAAGTTTTTGTGTGACTCTAAAGGGTGCATGTCTCAATAATAATAATTTGGAAGCTTCTGCATAGTCATCCTGGCCATCAAGTATTATGACAACTTCAACACCTTATTCATGCTCCTCCAGTAGCTCCAGATGGCCAGTTATGTATACCTTTAGGTTTTATGCTTAAAAAGTATAATTATGTAAATTATTTTGTGTTTGTTTGAAATCATTTCATTCTTTTCATTTTTGCTGTGCCCTTTAATTTTTTGTGTGGCTAGATTAACCGTGATTTCAGGAAGAGTGACTGGCTTAAACAAATTAAATCCTGCCCATAATCCAGTTAACACAAAACAAAAAAGTTACTCAGTTATTGCTTCATCTGGACTTCTTTCAATGAATTGACCAATTCATAGCAAATTAACTCATAATAAGTCATATTAGCCTGTTAGTGCAAACTATCAACTCTAGCTCATGTCAGCATTAGTGGTAGGCTGTGTTGTTTAGCATGGGAATGGGCAGACCTGCTGGTAGGTATGACCACGAATGACCACATCAAACAATAAATGTGACAGCAATGAATAAGCAAGGCCTACTGTAAATCAAATAATGAAATTGCCACATCAGTTGATTAAAGCTACACACAGACCTTAAAAAAGAAAAGAATAATGCTTAATTTAAATTGTATAGGTTCTTTTCTCTTGTCTTATTCAATGCCTGACATTTTATTATTGAACCTCTGTGTTCATTATTTGATGTGTACACATTCGTTATTTGACCTGTTGATTTATATTAGTTGTTTTTTCATTCATTGTAATGTGTATTTATTATTATTTTTTTATTATGGATATTTATTATTTGATATTTGGATTTCATTGTGGACATTTATTATTTAATGTTTGCACATTCATTATTTGATGATTTAAGTGTAAATATTTATTTTGTGATGTATGCATTCATTATTTGGTAGTGTTTATTAATTACATGTCATTGTTTGTTATTTTAATCTGACACAAAAGAGCTTCCATAGTAGAGGCCTCACCTCAGTTGCACTAACTAACTCAAGTTTATCACTCTCAGCCATACTGTAAGTATTTAGTGTAGAGATCTACAGCCCCTCTAGTTTGACTGATAAGGAGCCATATCTGAAGTTATCCATCCATCGATCTAGTAACCTCTATAGCCCACCCACGGACCGTGGCTAATGGTGACCATTGTATTTATTACCATTTTGTACGACTGTGGAAGGACCTTAAGTCAATATTCACATGCATATTTAAACTCACAATCTGAAGTAGGCACCTATGTAAATGCTGCGTTTTAAAACAGAACAAGACTTTGTCTTTATGTGTATTAGAATGTTGCATCTTAAAAATGCGTTTAGTTGCATTTTTACTATATTTACTATACTATATATACTATATTTTAGATGCATTTGACTATATTTATAGTCAAGCACGAAATTATTCATACCCCTGGCAAATTCTGACAAAGTTACTTTTTTTCAACCAGCAAGTTTTTTCTTGATTAGAAATGACACAGGCGTCGCCCAGAAGATAAGAAAATGTACAAGAGGCAGCATTGTGGTTAAAATTATAACTCATTTTTTATTTACACTTGAACAAAAAATGGCATGTCCAAAATTATTCATATCCTTCTCAATAATCAATAGAAATGCCTTTATTGGCTATTACAGAAATCAAATGCTTCCTTTAATTGCTGACCAGCTTTTTAAATGTCTCCACTGGTATTTTTGCCCATTCAGCTTTAGCGATGAGCTCCAACTCTTTCAGGTTGAAGGGTCTCCTTGTCATCATGCTGATCTTTAGCTTCCTCCATAGATTCTCATTTGGATTTAAATCAGGACTCAGGCTGATTAATGTTTTTGTCTGCTGTAAGCGTTAATGTTTTTATCTGCTAACCATTTCTTCACCACTTTTGCTGTGTGTTTTGAGTGGTGCCCAAGGCCAAGTTTTTTTCTGCAGCCTGCCTGATGTTGTTAAGAATTTTTGATTCATGGTACCGTTTACTGTGATTAGATTCCCTGGTCCACCGGCTGAAAAACACCCCCAAAATATTAGGTTCTCATGTTTGACAGTGGGGATGGTAATCTTATGGGGATGGTTGAAGGCTTCTCCTTTTTTTACTCCAAATGAATGTCATGATCTCTGGTGGTGCTACCGGCAGACCTAGCGGATGTTGTTGCCGCGGGCAAATAGGGCAGGCATAAACGCAGAGGAGTTTATAAACAGAAATAGTCCTTTATTTACAAACATAAAAAACAGACACTAACAAACCAAGAAATTAAAAACAACAAACTCAAACTATAACTTGGGGCACAGAGCAAACACAAGCTCTTATCAGCACACACAGGCTCTTATCTTAAGAGCTGACACAAGGAACTGAGAGCTGACACAAGGAGACATGGAGCTGGAACTAACTAAAGAACATATAGGAACTAGAGACGGAAAATTAAAGATGGGAAACTAGAGACGAGACAGGACTAGAGACGAGACTCTAGCTCACAAGACAGGGCTAGAGACGAGACAGGACGAGACAGGGCTAGAGTCAGGACGAGACAGGGCTAGAGACAGGAGACAGCACTATCCTCCTGGCCAGCACAGGTGTCACTGTGACATGAGATTTTTCACAGTGCGGAACGTCCTATTTTTTAAAAACAATACTTTCCACTGTAGCCACAGGAACTTCAAAACATTTAGATATGGTCCTATGCCCCTTTCCTGACTTATGAGCAGCCACAGTGCGCAGCTATAGGTCCTCGGTGAGCTCCTTTGTCTTAGCCGTGACTGTCCATGAACAGCAGAGGGTTTCTGTTTTTCACCTGTTGAGTTGATGAAAACAGCTGTTCCCAGTGAATCAGGGTAATTAAGATGCTTTAGAACAGCTTGGACTATTTGGAATGGTATAGAACTTTGGATTTTGCCATAAATTGTGACAGTTTGCAAAGGGTATGAATCATTTTGGACATGCCACTTTTAGTTCAAGTCTGCATGTAAATAAAAGTAAAGCATATTTATTTCCAGAATTATGCCTCTAGTACATCGTCTTATTAACTTTTAAGTTAAGCCTGTGTCATTTCCGGTCAAAAAAAACTTGCTGGTTGAATAAAAGTAAATTTAAGTCAGAATTTGCCAGGGGTATGAATAATTTCGGGCTTGGTATATATAGAGAGAGTGTGGGCTTGTTTACCATTAAATGTTTATAACTTATGTAATACACGTTATACTGTATATTATCATGTACAAGCTACTTTTTTGTACAGTCTGTTAAATGTAGTTTTCGATGTGCAGACAAATTGAAGAGAGAGCATTATATTGAATATTATATGACATGCCATTTTGTTAACTTCCTATCTTTTTTTCCAGTTAAACTGTAACTTACTAACTGAATAGGGTTAATTTGCAAAAACATATCACCATTTTTATAAACTGTCACAAATCATTTTTTTATGCAATCCAAGGGGAAAAAATTATTTGTGACAGTTTATAAATATGGTGATATGTAAAAAAAAAATAACTCATCTGCTTTAGTATCCCGAAGATGGCACATACAGGTATAAAGAATGCTACAGTTTATTTATTTAGGTATTTATCTGTCTTTACAAATTAACCTTTCATATGATTTAAGATTAATAATTGCTAATCAAGCTGGCTTTTTATGATGTTAAATTCACTGATAAATGGCAGTCCTCTTCAGTCTTCTGTCTTCTTTTTCATACAGTGATAATGATGAAAAGCCCCTGAAAGGCAGCCATCACTCCCTTCCTGAAGTACTAAAGCGAGGACACAGTGGGGACAGCATAGTGGACTATGGTGATGAGGATGCTCAGTTTAATGAGGATGGATCCTTTATTGGAGAATATGCTGGACATAAGGAAAGGCATTCTGTGGAAATCAAAGTAACTTGTCAGAGCAAACCATAATGGACAAATCTTATTTCATAGTGCTTACAGATATTTGGCACAAGGACAAAAAAGGCAAAAGATGACATAATCCAATCAAATATGACTTCTGTTTAAAAAAAAACAGTAATTAATATGTCCATGTTCTTTTATAATTTTATAAGGTCTAGTTTCACACCAAATTGTAATGGATTATTCAAACAATTTTACCATAATAATAGATAATAGATGTTGTATTTATACACGCACTATAAGATGTTCAGAAGATGTTCCACTCTTAATTGTTTATGCAATGTGAGGTCTCTAAAGTCTTTTCCCTTGCCTTTTTGTAGCTTTTTTTGTTTGTTTGTTTGTTTGTTTGTTAGAAAGCCATCATGAAATTCTTTTTTTCTTTTATTTCCTTTTAGTCAAATATTATTAAAATTTTATATGCAGCTCTGCATTTATTAAGTGTAATTAAATATATGTACAAAAAGTTGTTCATTAAATTATTTTGCATTTTAAAAACATGCAGACTGGAAGATGATGAAAAAATTGATTTTTCATGTTCAAGAGTTAGTACCACGTTTTATTTCTGTTGTCTGTGTGTGTGTGTGTGTGTGTGCGTGTGTGTGTGTGTGTGTGAGAAGACATATAAATCATCTGATTGTAGTGGGGCTTAGTATTAGGCAAATGCAAATAACTTTTTTCATCATCCTGTTGTGTGAAAAATGAAGCTAAAATACAAAAACACATGGCCACTACTAAGTAAGTTACTGCTTCCACAGGATTGAGGGGCTAAGTTGCAGCCAGTTGCTGCTAATCATCAGCCCTTGATTAACTGAAGATCAGCAGGTGTTCAGACCTCTGTAGAAGCAGAAGTTTTGGCAACTTGGTAGTCTGGAGCATTCAGGTGTGTGTAAGCATAATGCCAAGAGAGAAATACATACTGTAAGCAATGGTCTTAGAGAAGCAACCTATGGTGGAGTTGTTTGGCTTTAATGCCCAGTGCCATGATTCATGAAAAAAAAAAAAACAGCATTTCAGCAGAAACACCCCATACCCACTGTCAAGCATGCTGGTGGAGAAGTGATGTTACATGCTTGTTTTTGCAGCCACTGGACCTGGGCCACTTGTAGTTGACCATGAACTCCTCTGTATACCAGAATATTCTAGAGGTAAATGTGAGGTCATCTGCCTCCGAAAGCTAAAGCTTGGTCAAAACGTGGTCATGCAACAGTACAATGATCTGAAGACCAATAGAACAGAATGGCTGAAAAAAAGAATGAAGGATTTGGAATGGCCTAGTTAAAGTCCAGACCTTGACTAAATTGAATTGCTGTGGCAAGACTTTAACAAAGCTGTGCATAAGTGAATGCCCACAAACCCTAATGGACTGAAGCAATGTTGTAATCAAGAATGGACCAAAATGATGTGAGTCATTCAGAAAACAATTACTTCAAATTATTGGTGCTAAAGGTCAGTGTAGAAACTATTGAATAATGGGGTACTTAGTATTGCATAATAATAAAATTTTATATTATTATGGAAATAATTACATTTTGTTGCAGTTTTTTTTTTTTGCCTTTATTTTTGTCAAATAAATCATGGCACCGTGGAAAAGGTTATGTATTTAAGAGATTGTATTTGGCTAATATTGAGACATACTATGATAAGATGATTTTTAAGTTTTTTACAAAAAAAAAACATAGGATAAAAAGGGGGTACTAACTTTTGAACATGACTGTATGACCATAGTCATTTTTTGTCATTGAGGGTGTAAACATATCTAGTATTCAATCTACACTAACCATTAGAATGCGTACAGCGCAGTCATTATTAAATTGTGTTTACATCTATTGATATATTTTAGTTTAAGCAATATACAATACCATAATGACATAAAATATATTGTAAAATTACTTAGCTCTTTTTTCTTCTTCTTCTATTTAGTTGGGAGACATTATCACCTTTATAACATTTTTAGCCTTGCATTCCTTATTGTCATATCACAAAGGCTTTTCACAAATGCAAAAATGTACACACATGCAGTTGAATACCAGTTCTTAATCCGAGATCAAATGTTATTCCAGCTGAGGATTTGACCCAGCATCACGAAATAAACAAAATCTTGATGTTGAGCTTTTACATCCTTACTAGTAGTAAGCTTTACAATTCTAAGAATATTTAAGTAGAAATTGGATATATGCATATCTGCTTTGACCTAGCATAAAAAAAGAGTAAAATTGCATTTAAAAATGTTACATTGCAGTCCCTCTTTACAAACATGTTTTGTTTGCATGGTTATGGATGTTGATTGACATTTCGCACATATTTGACATTAAATTGTATTACTTGCCTTTTTGAATTTTGTGACTTACTACTGTTTTTCTTTATCATATTGCTTTCCTTCTGAACAAGCGAATTCAGACCATATTTATCCTTTTGTCCTAAATAAATTGGATAAAAATAATGATCCTGTTTAATTTAGCTAGTATAAACTCATATAGCTGCTTTTGTTATGACTTTCCATTCCAAGATCTGAAACATTTTCTACATACACGAAATAACCATATCTCTCAAATATTGTTCCCAAATCTGTCAAAATCTGTGATAGTGAGCACTTCTCCTTTGCCAAGATAATCCATCCCACCTCACAGGTGTGCCTTAGACTGGCCACAATAAAAGGCCACTCTAAAACGTACAGTTTTGCTTTATTGGGGGGTCTGGGGACTCAGAAAGCCCGTCAGTATCTGGTGTGACGACCATTTGCCTCATGCAGTACAACACATCTCCTTCGCATAGAGTGTGGTTACACGTGGTCTGCGGTTGTGAGGCTGGTTGGATGTACTGCCAAATTCTCTGAAATGCCTTTGGAGACGGCTTGTGGTAGAGAAATGAACATTCAATTCACAAGCAACAGCTCTGGTGGACATTCCTGCTGTCAGCATTCCAATTGCACACTCCCTCAAAACTTGCGACATCTGTGGCATTGTGCTGTGTGATACAACTGAACATTTCAAAGTGGCCTTTTATTGTGGCCAGTCTAAGGCACACCTGTGCAATAAGCATGCTGTCTAATCGGCATCTTTATATGGCACACCTGTGAGGTGGGATGTATTACCTCGGCAAAGGAGAAGTTCTCACTATCACAGATTTTGACAGATTTGTGAACAATTTTTTAGAGATATGGTTATTTTGTGTATGTAGAAAATGTTTCAGATCTTTGAGTTCATCTCATAAAAAATGGGAGCAAAAACAAAAATGTTGTGTTTATATTTTTGATCAGTATATGTACAAAATGCTAAAATTTCTACATAAAATAATAATTACATTAAATAGTTACTGTAGGTAACAGCATCTTTCCAAGAAAAATGTAGTAACAGTAAAATTGCAGGCAAGTTGTATTCTTATTGAAGATAAATTGAATAACAGTAAATTTTCTGTTGACATTTGATTACATTGAGAGCGTTCAGTGATGGAAATAGAGGAGCAACAGTTAGCACTTTGGTAAGAATAATGTTGTTTTATTTGTGTGAGTGACTAATATTCCATTATGTTAGCTAAGTGATGTTTTGAACCTAGACAGATTTGACCCGCAGAATGGGTCAAATTACATGTTGTTAAATTTAATGTAGCTGAGCTTAGTGGTAAATGCTTATTCCTTCTAAAATATAATTCATAATTTCTCATTAAAATATACTTAGAAACAGTGTCTCGGAAAATTTATCCAATCTTATTGGTAACTGAAGTTATGGCTAATCCAACATAATGTGTTTTACAACGTTTGCATCATTTAGCTATTGTTGCAGAGGAAAAAGGCACAGTGTTCACAAACATGGAACACAATTTTCAGGTAAACTGTGTTTATGCAATTGCTTCTGATTGAAAATATTTTCTGTGGCATTTTAAAACGACATATTTGGGATTCAGGGTAAGCTTTGTTTTAATGTGCCTTTTTAAGTGGTATATCTTTACTTTAATGGTTTAACTCCCATTCCAAGAAACACAATTGTAAACCTCATTCCAAACTATAAGAGACAGGTAAACTTTATGGTAGTATGGGTAAAGACCTGTTTTTGAAGAATTTGTTTTACTTTTACATTTATATATTATATCCCCCTCCACCTATTTGACATATCTGATTTATTAAATTTTTTTTGCACACTCCAGGCATCCCATGACCCTGTACAGGCTAAGTGGTATATAAAATGAGAGATTCCTTCTGATGATGCATTGTAAACAACTTTTTTGGTGTGTTTCTCATGATCTAATAAGAAGGCTGTAATTAAAAATGTTTTGTGCAAAAACAGAAAAAACACACATTGCATAAATTACATTAATTGTTCCTAACTGGCTACCAAATCCTACTATTACCTAGGTGCTATACGTTTAAATTACTTTTTTGTAAGTCTGTACATGGCCAAAAGTCTGCATAAGTTTGCATATCATTTGTGTATGACCCAGATTAATAATTGAAGGCTTCGTTGTCTATTGGTGTGGCATAGGCATAAACAAATGGTTTTGAATTAACATAGGCGGACAGCTACTTGTATAGATAACTTCATCATTTATTAAATAAAATAACTTGTAAAGCTCTTGTTTTTCATATTATATAGAAAGATTCCACACATATAGTACTTATCAAAATTGTAGGTAATTCAAAAAGATATTGGGCTTTTATAGGAGACTGTAATTTTATAAATTCATTTTTCTTCCTTTGCCTGTTTCCAGAGCTCTTGCATAGAGAGAGAGAGAGAGAGAGAGATGCTTTTTATGCATGCAGGCAAAATTTCTGCTTCCTCCACAGTACTTTGGGAATATCTAAGGGAATGATCTCAGCATATCACAGCTCTGCAGCAAATGAATAGGTCCCCAGCTCTCAGGAGCTGTCAGCTATTCACTTTGTATGAAGGCTTCATTCATCACTGCATTCTTTCACTCCCAGTTTCCATGTGAACAAGAGACTAACCGTCAAAGAGAAATTTCTCTGACACTTAAGAATTTTGTTGAATTTTGTGCAAGTAAGGGACAATTCTACATGAGCCACACAACTGTAAATATTTAGCACAGCATATTAAAATATTAATTAGCAATTGTGTTGTATTGGAAAATTGGCCCAACTAATGATAACTTCAAACAATTAAACATGTCAAACTGTTTGTTTAAGTTCTGACAGGCTAGCACTCATAGCAAAGGCTAGTTGGCTGAACATATGCACCAATGCCAAAATGGAGGGGGCCATTTCAATGAACCAGTTCATGCTGATGATGACAAAATGGCCTTCCTTCCATGACCCATAGCAGAAGATAATGGGGTAGCCATCAACTAAGCAATACCAAAGGCCAACAAGGAAGCCTCATGAGCTAAGCCAATGCTAAAAGCAAAGTTTGCATTAAGAACCTAAAATGGATGACAGAACTGATACAATATCAACATAAAAACAACTGACTCAAGACAACTGTTCATGTATGTTAATTTGCTACTTCTAGTTGGCCTGTAAAATAATTATTCCCTCTTAATATCTAAGTAATATCTTAATTATTAAAAAATTTTCTGCAAAGCTTCTCTTCAGGAATGAGAAGATAGCCTTTATTTTTGATTGTCATTCAAGAAACAATTTAAACGTGGTCTGGCCATATAACGGTTTATTGGGTGGGAAAATTACTAAATGTCAGATACACTTGTATTGAACTACATAGTTAACTAGACCATATAATAATACTGGTTCATGTATACTGGCTTTTAAACACTACCAGTCAGAAGTTTGGACACATCTTCCCATAGCAAAGAAATTCCAAGATGAGATTTCATGTTAATCTCTTCTTTGTCTCCTAAACTGAAATGAGCCATCTTTGAGACTTGAATGAGATTTGGGTGTTTTCTGCATCATCTCAAAGGTGTCTCAAATGTGGCTCATTACCTCTAAATCTCAGAGACAGTTCATATTTGTCATGTGCGACTCACATATGCAAAAATGAGCCATCTTTGAGACTTGAGATTTTAGCTGTTTTCTCAATCTTCTCAAATGTGTCTTAAATATGGCTCATTACCTCTAAATCTCAGAGATTCATATTTGTAAACAGTGCATTTGGGTTTTCTGATGTTCTAATATGAGCCTTTTTAAAAAGTGTGTGTGTGTGTGTGTGTGTGTGTGCGCGTGTTAGAAAAATGTGCAGCGCATCGCCAGGTCTCAGTGTCAAGTCAGCAAAAATCACTTTATCCATCAATCCATCCAGACCTTTAGGTGGCGGTAGCTCACCACCTCCTTTGCAGGGCGGAGCCTCCCCGTGAGGCCCTGGAACTGGTGCTTTGGGGCCTCCACGTGAGGCTCTGGAACTGGTGCTTTGGGGCCTCCACGTGAGGCTCTGGAACTGGTGCTTTGGGGCCTCCACGTGAGGCTCTGGACGAAGGTAGAGGGACATTTCACAGTTCTGCTGTAGAACAAGCCGACTACCCTCCGCCTGCTTACCCAGCATTACGGTCCCAGCCCCCCCCAAAAAAAAAAAATTCTCCCGGGGGGCCCCCTCTGCTTTGCCTTAGTTTGGTCGAGCATTCTGTCATGGGTCTAGCTGGTGGTAGTGGCTAGACTGGCGGATGTAGTTGCCGTGGGCATGAAGGCAGAGGGGTGTGCAAACAGAGTCTTTATTAACAAAACTCAAAACAGACACAAACAAACAAAGGAACCAAAACAACAAACGTAAACTAAAACTAGGGCTCAGGAAAAACACAGGGAACGGCGCGCTAACACAAGGAACGGCGCGCTAACACAGGGACAAGAACTGAACACAGGGAACCAGGAGCTGACACAGGGAACCAGGAGCTGACACAGGGAACCAGGAGCTGACACAGGGAACCGACAGAGAGAACTGGGGATGAGGAAACATGGAGCTGAAGCTAACTAAGACACATAGGGGAACTAGAGATGAGACAGGGCTAGACAGGAGAGACAGGGCTAGACAGGAGAGACAGGGCTGGAGAGACGAGGCTAGACAGGAGAGACAGGGCTGGAGAGACGAGGCTAGACAGGAGAGACAGGGCTGGAGAGACAGGACAAGACATGGGACAGAACACAGACTAGAGACAGGACCAGGGACACAGAGACTAGAGACGGGACTAGAGACGGGACTAGAGACGGGACTAGACAGGCTGGGTTAGTGGTTAGTTGGGTTTGTAGCTATATGCAATATGGGGACACTGGATGCTGACCTAACCAGGTTAGTATCTAAAGGGGTTAGTGGCTAACCGGGTTAGTACTGACCTAATAGTGGGGAACTGAACACAAAAGGCAAAGCACACATGAGGCTATTCCAAACTAGCGGCTAACCTACTAGCGACCAGAACCACTAGCAGGCAATCCCACTAGAGGCTAGCCTACTGGAGGCTAACCCTACTAGGGGCTAACCCTACTAGCAATCAAGGCCTACTAGCGGCTAACCCTGCTAGCGGCTAGGCCCTCATGTGGCTACACAAAACTAAACAGACAAAGAACTAGACCTGAAGACAAACACTGGGAAGACACAAAACAGTACTTACACTGTACACAGGAGGAGACACAGCCTAACTAAACATGAAACAGGACAGCTCCATGAATCCATCAACACAAGGAACATAAGGAAAACAAACAGTAGAGCCCTCTAGAAAAACAAAGGTAAAACAATATAAGTAAAATATCAACTCAAAGAAACAATCAAAAAGGAATGCCCACATGACGGTAATACAAACAAACATACCAAACAAACAAACAGACAACCAATGCTCGACCCAGTTTCCCAGAACAAACTGCTATTTATAGAAACTTTAATGAGGCACCTCAGTTCAGGTGAGCACTCATCACCTGACTGAGGTGCCTTCTGAGAAACTGAGTCAACCAACAAGAACTACACAGAAAGTCAGACATGAACAGTGACCTCTAGTGGAGGTTTCTAACAGTAGGAAGCTCCAATGATTTTTTTTTAGCTGTTTTTACTGCTTTCTGCAGTCCGTTCCTGTCCTGTTTTGTGGCTGCTCCAAACAAGACAGTGATAGATGAGCACAAGACAGACTCAATGACTGCAGTGTAAAACTGTTTCAGCAGCTCCTGAGACAGACAGTACTTCCTTAGTTGGCGCAGGAAGTACATTCTCTGCTTGGCTTTTTTGAGAATGGAGTTAATATTGAGTTCCCATTTCAGGTCATGCGAAATGGTAGTTCCCAAAAACTTGAAAGACTCCACGGTTGACACAGGATTGTCGATATTGTGAGGGGGAGTAGTGTTGAAGGCTGTCTCCTAAAATCCACTGTCATCTCTACAGTTTTGAGTGTGTTCAACTCCAAGTTATTCTGACTGCACCAGAGCACCAGGAGTTCCACCTCCAGTAGATAAGCAGACTTGTCACCATCTTGGATGAGTCCAATGAGCGTAGTGTCATCTGCAAATTTTAGAAGTTTGACAGCTGGGTCTTTGGATGTGCCATGCACACTCCTAACACGACCGGCACTAGGACCTGGAAGTAATGCGGTCGCGACTCAGGAAGCATAAAAGGAAACAAGATGGCTCCACACATCGCTCAGTCATTGAGTTTGCCCATGCTATCTCCGACGCTGTGTCCGTCTAAACGTGAGTACTCACTTTCTTGGGTTTTGCTTTCGATTGAGTGTGTGTTAGTAATGCAAGTTTATTTCTGTAGACTCTTGCTCTCGCTTCAG
Source organism: Clarias fuscus (assembly GCA_030347435.1). Lineage (NCBI taxonomy): Eukaryota > Metazoa > Chordata > Actinopteri > Siluriformes > Clariidae > Clarias > Clarias fuscus. The sequence continues at coordinate 27,993,832 of CM059206.1, forward strand.
GAGAGTTCTAAAAATAACAGCGTGGTTATCCTGCCTGCTCGCGCTACTTCCGCGTTTGGGTTTACCATCCACGCTACAGGGCTAACTGCTAGTCTTCTGGTCCATCTCCGTGTGTTTATGACAGGATGTGCAGTTGTTAGTGTACAGGGAGAATAGCAGAAGGGAGAGGACACATCCTTGCAGAGCAGTGCTGATTATTTGTGTGCTAGAAGTAACTCCTTCCAGCTTCACTTGCTGTTTCCTGTCTTTCAGGAAGCAGGTGATCCACTGGGATATCGCAGGGGGTTTAAAAGCCGAGTTAAAGTCGACACATAGAATTTTTGCATAGAACCCTCGGCAGTCAAGATGTTGAAGGATGTAGTGCAGCCCCATGTTAACTGCACCATCCACTGACATGTTTGCTCTGTATGCAAACTGAAGAAGATCTAACAGCTGCTCTGTGATATTCGTTAGGTAGGCCAATACAAGTCGTTCAAAGGACTTCATGACCACATATGTTAGAGCTATAGGCCTGTAATCATTCAGACCTGTGATGGAGGGTTTCTTGGGGACCGAGATGATGGTGGATTGTTTGAAGCACGATGGGACTTCACACAGCTGGAGAGATCTGTTGAAGATATGTGTGAAGATCAGAGCCAGTTGGTCAGTACATGCTTTCAGACAGGAGGGAGAGACATCGTCTGGCCTAGGTGCTTTCCTGATTTTCTGTCTCTGGAAGAGCCGTTTCACATCCTCTTTACAGATTGTGAGGGGAGCTTGGGTGTTGGAGGGGGGGGGGGGTGATGATAGTGGAGTTATCAGAGGTGTGACGTGGGCTGTCGATGGGCTGGGGTGGGTGTGAGGTATGCTGGTGATCTTCTGAAACCTGCAGAAAAAGGTATTGAGGTCGTCAGCAAGGCTTTTGTTTGCGTCAGCGGGGAGGGGTGGTCTCCTGCAGTTTGTGATGTCTTGCAGGCCTCTCCACACTGATGCAAGGTCGTTAGCTGAAAACCTTCCACCTTTTCTGTGTAGCTTCTTTAAGCCACCCTGATCTCCTTTGAAAGTGTGTCCTAGCCTGATTATAAAGGGCTCTTGAAACGGAGGGGTTCTTTATTACTTTAAGTGGGGAACACAGTAGGCAGTCAGTCAGAACTGAGTGAGATGGTTTCTTAATTGAAGAGAAGCACTCAATGGTGTTGAACAAAGTCTTATTTATTGAAGACTTATAGGGGTACAGGCGTGTGGTTTCTGCATGAATTAAACAAGAAAAGGAAACTTAAGAATGAATACAACAGTGCCAAGTAAATAACACACAATATTTCTATATAAAGTAGGCGCTTATGCTCTAAATGTCCACCAGAGGGCGGTATCGGCACCTAAATGCAGGAAATAAACATCTAGACATATACCAAGAGAATCATCGCTACCGGCAATAACGGTCACGGCATAACGTGCACACACACAATAATTAAGTGAAAATGCTATTATAAACTCTATACAATATATACAGATGGACATCTCACACGAATGTATCAGCAATACTCGCGAATGCACGGGGATGAGCGGGTAACGGCGGCAGTGCTGTGTGAGTCAGTCACTAATAATCAGCGAATATCAGCCGATCGCTCAGCATTAACCGATGGTAGAAGCGATCACTTATTTCTCGTGTACGCACACTGTAACCCGGTATAAGCTCAACATCAGCTTCCTGCATTACACTGACTAACGGGGATGAAGCTGCTGCGTTCTCCGTCTTCTCATATGCGCTGCGTCTCTCCACCTGCACGTCGTATAGCTCCGCCTCCTCATGGCATCACAACCCCGCTGCCGCTCGGATTGGGCAGGTTTTCCTGTGGTCTTAAAGAGAACCAGGCCTTTTGTACAGCCGCTCCCGAGTTTAGGGACTGAATTCGTTCCTCTATCAAAAGGTCTTAGTTATCCTCGGGTATGGTTGGAAGTTGGATGAGACGAGCCACAACTTGTGTGTAGGTCTTCCCCTTCACGTTTACACTGGAGGTCCGAATGCGACCATCAGTGCCTGGGTATACCTTTGTGACTCAGAGGGCCTGAGGGAGTTGGGGGTTGATGATTAAGACAACATCTCCGATTGCTATGGCCTTCTTCTCCGTTTTCCATTTCTGACGTGCTTGTAGACCTGCTAAGTAATATTTCAGAAAGTGCCTCCAGAAGTGTTCCGCAAGCAGTTGGCTGTGACGCCAGCGTCGCCGGCTCAGAATCTCCGACTCCTGGTAGATGACTTGCGGTAGTGACGCGTCTCGCCGACCAATCAGGAAACAGTATGGGGTGATCGGGTCGAGATCAGCCACGTCAGAGGAGGTATACCCAAGAGCCTTGGAATTAAGGATACCCTCAACCTCAATCAGAACTGTCCTCAACACTTCCTCAGTAACAGTCTGGGCTCCGATGGTTACTCTGAGGGCTGTCTTGATAGAGCAAATCTCCCTCTCCCAGCATCCACCGAAGTGAGGAGCGCTTGGCGGGTTATTTAAGTGAATTTGATCTGCTGCTCAGCAAGATGTCTTTGTAATTCGTCTTGGAGGGTGACAAAGGCATCTTTCAGCTCACATTCTCCTCCCTTGAAATTGGTACCTTGGTCACACAATAACTCATACGGTTTGCCCCGTCTAGCAATGAACTGTCGCAGGGCCATCAGAAACGAGTCCGAATCCATACTGGTGAGAAGATCAAGATGGGTTGCCCTTGTAGTCATGCACTTGAAGATTATGGCCCACCTCTTCTCGTTCCGTCGGCCAATCTTAATGAAGAAGGGACCGAAACAGTCCATGCCAGTCGAGTAGAAGGCCGGACGGAAGTATCTCTGTCTAGTAAGGGGTAGATCCGCCTTAAGAGGAATTTCAGGGGGTCCCTTCCAATTCCTACACTCGGTACATTGGTGCTGGTGTCGGCGGACAGCTTCCCGCCCTCCAGTACCTCCTTCGGAGTTCCGCAAACAATTGCTCGGTACCTGGATGGTGCAACCTCTCATCATAGTCCTTTATGATCAGTATTGTGATTGGATGTCGAGGGTCGAGGATGACTGGGTGGATGGCATCCGTTTCTATCACCTCACAGTGGCGTAGCCATCCTCCTACCCGGATAAGTCCGGTTGTGGCATCGAGCTCTGGGGAGAGTGTGATCAATCGACTCGTGGATGATATATGTCTCCTAGATATCAGGCGACTCATATCATTGAGGAAGGACTCTGTTTGAGCCTGGCGTAGGAGTGCATGCCGAACGTCCTGCCGGATATCAGCACTGGAGGCGTAGGCCGCCCCGTGAAGCTCCTGCCCATAAGCATCCAGGCACTCTGCCAGCGTGTCATAGTGCGACAGCGTAGCTGAGGGTGTAGTCGTGGTCACTAACCCAAAGAAGGATGAGAGCCTTAATTCGCTGCTTGGCTCTCCAGGCGAGAAGGTCGGCTGGTCGGGCCAACTATCGGGGGGTAACACAAGGAATGTCGGACCTTGGTGCCACCGGTTACCAGTGGCGAGCTCTCGCAGAGGCTTGCCACGAGTGATGTCGTCTGCTGGATTGTTTGCAGATCTGACATAGCGCCAGGCCGCAGAAGCTGTCATTTCCTGAATGTCCGCTACTCTCGTTCCCACGAACACCTTGTAATGACATGAGCTGGATATCAGCCAAGTGAGCACAGTGGTGGAGTCAGACCAGAGTGTAGTGGAGCAAATGGGGATTGTGAGCTCTGTGGCCAGAAGCTGAGACAGTTGCGCTCCGCTAAGGGCGGCACATAACTCTAGACGTGGAATGGATTGTTGCTTGCGGGGGGCAACACGTGACCTGGCAGTGATGAAGGCCACTTCAACCTGGCCCTCGTTGTACTCGGTTCGCAGGTAGGCCACGGAACCGTACGCCTGCTCCGAGGCGTCACAAAAGACGTGGATATCATAGGTGCATAGTTGGTGGGCCTCCTGTAAATGAGAGTAGCACCAGGGTAGAGATACCTGTTCTAATCCACTTAGCTCCTGTTCCCAGTCCTGCCATGATGCAAGGAGATCCGTCGGCAACTGCGGGTCGTCCCAGTCGCGCCTTATGTCCCACATGCGCTGTACCAGAATCTTTGCCCGAGTGGTGTTAGGGATAAGATAGCCAAGCGGATCATATTGGCTGGCTAGTACTCGGTAGATCTGATGCATCGCTACTGGGGAGGAGCGCTTGGCTCGATGCTTATAACGAAGGGTGTCGGTCTGACAGTGCCACTGCAGTCTGAGTGTGGACTCATAGATGTCTTGCTGTCCTTGACGGAGCCAGAGGTCGCAGGTATTGGATCTGGATTCGGGGGGAAGGTGAGCAATCACCGATGGACAGTTACTGGCCCATTGTCGAAGCTCGAAGCCTCCGGTGCCTAGACGTGCTTGTAGCTGATCAACTAGGTCTTTAGCCTCTTGGGGGGAGGGGAGACTGTGCAGGCAATTGTCAACATAGAATGATCTCTCAATTACCTCCCTGCATTGGTCTCCCGATTGACTCTGATCCATCACGTGTCTCTGCAGAGCATATGTGGCACAGCAAGGGCTGCACGTGGTGCCAAAGGGAAGCACCTGCCACTGGTACATGTCAGGAGGTCTGTTGGAGCCATATAGTACACTTTGGGTAAATTTCTATAGTATTTGACTTCATCATTACTTAGATATAAATGTAACCTTTTTTGTGACATATTTGTGACTTATCTGTGACATATTTGTGACTATTGACTCATGCACAGGTCATAGGTCAATTTCATATGTTTACGGTAGCAACCGTTTGTGTTTAATTTATTAGAAGGAAGGAAGGACTCAGTGTTAGACAGTCCTTTGAGCGTTCTTTGAAACCATATTTATTTTGAAGCTTGAAAAGTGTAAACAGTTCTTAAGTTTAATTTGTTGAGTGTTTGCATTCAGACAAAAGAAGAATAAACCGATAAACTACAAGTTTTGTGGTTTTACGCGTCAAATCTTTTGTACCGGTCCTTACAGAAATGGCGAAGAACAGGAAAACATAGATTGCCAATACAATTAAGTCAAAAGACTTCTCACATTGGAACTACGCGAAGTGGAAACTGGATTACCAATTTTGATGCTACACTTGTTATCGAACAGGATTTAAGTATCAAGGACATGACAAGATAAGCGAAACGAGAGAGGTGCTCGTGCGGAATATCGGGAAAGATGAAAGTGAAAGTATGTCAGAACAGTGCACTGACTTCCTGTGATAATCTGGTCATTTAGGATATTTAAACTTGTCTCTGCAGTTTAAAATATTGTCTACTATTGAAAGTAATATTATTGCCAGCGCAGTCTGCAAAGTCATCGTCCCGAAACCATTGTTGAAACATGGATGACACAACAGCTGACTCGGATAAGAGTGACCAAAAGATGGCGGTCAAGTATGCGCATAAAGCGCTAGAGGAGCGTCGGGACAGGCTCATTAATTTGAGACGGTCAAGAATGGCTCAAATCACCATTCACATGAAAATGATTGATAAACTAAAAGAAGATGATAAAAATGCTGAAGTAATAGAGCGTCTCGGGTTACGTGGCTGTAACCCTGTTCCCTGATAAAGCGGGAACGAGATGCTGCGTGAAAACGCTATGGGAACATCTCTTTGTTGCCCGGTTGTGAAGCCTGTGCATGCCAAAACCGCCGAATACCTTCGGCTTATAACCTCTGCCAGGCATGACGTCACCGAATACCGCAGTGCGGCATCGGAACGCAGCATCTCGTTCCCGCTTTATCAGGGAACAGGGTTACAGCCAAGTAACCCGAGACATTCCATTTCAAAAGCTACACTCGATGCTGCGTGAAAACGCTATGGGAACGAGAATACCAATGCCGCCGCACTGCAAGTGTCTGGAACCCCCAGGTTGTGTAGCGTGTGCGCACAAGCCGAGGAGGTCTCGGACCTAGCTCTGGGATGCTGACTCAAGGATCCACGAACCCGGAGTAGCATTGACATCCAGACTATAAAATCTAACAAACGTGTGTGGAGAGGACCAGCCCGCCGCATCACACACCTGCTGCAGGGGAACGCCTCTTGCCAAGGCAATCGATGAGGCAATCCCCCTGGTTGAGTGATCCCTGATTCCCAGATGCGAAGTGTGACCACGCGCCTCATAGGCTAGGGCAATGGCATCTCTCACCCAGTGTGACAGAGTCTGTCTAGTGGCAGACCCCCATGGCAAATAAAGAACTACTCTGACTTACGCCACTGGCTAGTGCGGTGGACGTAGATCCGAAGAGCACATACTGGACACAGTAAGTGAAGTCTTTCCTGCTGTGGAGCTGTGAAGGCGGAGGACAAAATGCCTCGAGAACAACTGGGTGCATGGTCGAGAATGGAACCTTGGGAAGATAGTTCGGGTGAGGATGCCGAATAGCTTTAGAAGTAATAGCCATAAGAAAGCCTGACAGGCGCTGACTCTAGTGGTTCAAAAGGGGTGCCGGCCAGGCCTTCGAGTACGAAAGTTAAGTCCCATGAAGGGACCGTCGCTCTCGTGGGTGGGTTCAACCGTTTAGCTCCACGAATAAAACGGGCAACTAAATGGTGCTTGCCCACAGAAACCCCATCATTCAGAGCGCGACAAGCCGAAATAGCGGCTACGTACGTTCTGAGCGCACTAGGGCATAATCCAGAGGACAACTTTTCTTGCAGAAACTCCAGCACTGAAACAATCTGGCAGTGAACTGGGTCTACATGTCCATTTGAGGGCATAAGTTCTTCTAGTGGAGGGAGCCCTGGCACTTAAAATGGTTTCAATTACGCTGGCTGAAAGCCCAGCATGTCTTAGTTGGTCCCGTTCAGGGGCCAAACGTAAAGGTTCTAGAGCTCGGGCCGGGGATGAAGTATTGTCCCCTGTGCCTGAGACAGACGATCCCTCCTCACTGGAATCACCCAGGGTGAGCCGTCGAGGAGAGATATTAGATCCGAGAACCACACTCTGGTCGGCCAATGGGGCGCTATCAATAAGAGGCGCAAGCCCTGTTGACGGACCCTCGCCAGGACTCCTGGGAGCAGAACCATAGGTGGAAACGCATAAAGGCGTAATCTGGGCCACATGTGGGCCATTGCGTCCAGACCCAGGGGAGCTGGATTGACTTCCTACTTCGGGGTGGAGTTTCCATTCCCCATGTTTTACAGCTTGTCTGGATAGCAAGTCTGCTCCTACATTCATATGCCCTGGAATGTAAATCGCCCTGAGGGACAGGAACTTGTCCTGTGCCCAAAGCAGAACCTGGTGCGCTAGCTTGTTCAAGTGGCGCAAGCACAGTCCACCCTGGCGATTTATGTATGAGACTATCGCAGTGCTGTCCACCCGCACTAGGACATGGTAGCCTCTCAACTGCTGGAGGAAGTGTTTCAGGGCCAGAAACAGAGCCATCATTTCGAGGCAATTGATGTGCCACGCGAGAAGATGACCTCTCCAGCTCCCTTGTGCTGGACGGCCATCCAAGACCGCACCCCAGCCCGTGAGGGAAGCGTCTGTCGTTAGCATCTTGCGACGACAAGACGGACCTAGAGTGGGACCCAAAGTCAGAAACCGGGGTCTGAACCACATAGAAAGGGTACGAAGCCCCCGGCGGGTAACCCTTATTAGCCTCTGGGGGTTGGCCCTTGAATGAAACCCCCTGGCTCTTAGCCACAGCTGAAACGCTCTCATGTGCAGAAGGCCCAAAGGTATCACCGTGGACGCAGCTGCCATGAGGCCTAAAGATTTCTGAAAGTGATGAATAGTGACCTTCTGGCCTAGCTTGATTTCCTTCAGGGTGTTGAGAATGGATTCGACACGAGCAGGAGACAACTGTGCCCGCATTATGACCGAATCCCATGCAACACCCAATATGTTGTCCTCTGAACAGGAAGGAGAACGCTTTTTGTGGCGTTGAGTCTCAATCCTAAAGAATGAAGATGGGCTAGGACGACATCTCAATGTCGAAGCGCTAGCTCCTGAGACTGGGCCAGAATCAGCCAGTCGTTTATGTAATTCAAAATACGGATGCCCTGGAGTCATAAAGGAGCCAGAGCTGCATCCATGCATTTTGTATATGTGCGGGGTGACAGAGCTAGGCCAAATGGAAGGACCCAATACTGGTAAGCTTCGCCCCCAAAAGCGAACCTCAGGAACTTCCTGTGCTGTGGCAATATTTCTATATGGAAATATGCGTTCTTGAGATCGATTGTCACAAACCAATCCTCTATTTGGATTTGAAAAACAGTCAACATTTTGAATCTGGATTCCTGAGATAGCGGTTCAAGCCGCGAAGATCCAAGATCGGACTCAACCCTCCCCCTCTCTTGGGCACCAAAAAGTACCGACTGTAGTAGCCCGACTCTCTGTCTGGGAGGGGAACATTTTCTATGGCCCCTTTGCCCAGCAGTTACAGTCTGTAACTGCTGGGCCAGCAGATGTGCTCGATCCGGTTTCACGGAAGTGGAGACCACGGCGTTGAAACACGGAGGACGATGTGCAAACTGAATCCTGTAGCCTGTGCCTACAGTCCTTTGTACCCAAGGAGATACACCTGGCAGTAGTTTCCACGCTGCCAGCTTCTCCGAAAGGGGCCCGAGCTTTGACACTTCGGCTGAATGGGGGGGGGGGGGGGGGGGGTGGTTGTTAGGTGTTGGGAGATGAAGTGTGGCAGGAGATGCCTGAACACCCAACTTTTCATTGGAGACCGGCGCTCCCCGAAACACCAGTGGTGGCGGGGATTGAACACCGGCCTCCCGGGAGTGCCAGGGAGGAGGCCCTGTTTTGTGATGAAAATCCAGGCGCCCCTCCCCGGGGGGAGACACCCCCACGGCCCCAGGCGCACGAACTCAGGGCTTCTTCTTTGAAGAGAGGAAGCTCCTCAGATCCGATCTTTTCGAAGCAGATTTTTGAGAAGAGCGGCGAGCCCCACCCCAGTCTTTACGGGGGGGGGGGGGGGGGGGGGGGGGTGAGCGGCTGGTCACGCTCTCCTTCTGCACCTTGCGCCTGATAGGGGCCAGACCTGGCCGGGGCCGGGTGGCCGACGGTCCCGGTTCTTGAGCACGGCGGGGAAGGAACCTCCCAAAGGCCTGTTCGTATAGCTTTGCCTCCCGAAACCTAGTGGCGGCGGAATTAACAGCGTCGCCAAAAAGGCCGGAAGGCGAGATGGGGGCATCGAGGAGGACAACACGATCCTTATCCTTGATGCCCATGAGGTTCAGCCACAGATGCCTCTTCGTGGACACCATGGCAGCCATGGAACGGCCCACAGCACGGGCCGCCCGCTTGGTTGCACGGAGAGACAGGTCTGTGGCTCGGCGCAGCTCTGCAAACGCCCTGTCATCAATAACCCCGCCGCTGCTCAGGTCCTTCAGCAGGTCAGCCTGGTAAACCTGCAAAACCGCTATGGTGTGCAGTGAAGCACCAGCCTGTCCTGCTGCCTGAAAAGCTTTACCCACCAAAGCAGATGTCAATCTGCACGGCTTGGAGGGGAGAATAGGCTTTTTCAGGGAGGATGATGTCCCAGGAGAGAGATAGCGCGCAAGCGTCTCTTCTATCTGGGCATCATCATATAACCGCGTGCTTCTGCATCAATGATCTTCGAATAAGTCGAAGGCACAAAAACATGCAATGAATACGGCTTGCTCCATGAAGAGTTAATTCATCATGAATGATTAAAAAGGGGAGAGAGAGACGTTGAGGCTCCTCCCCTTGGCCACCCGACAGACACCTGTCGTTCAATCTCGAACGCTTGGGGGAATCTCGCTGCTGCGGCCAGTCGATATACAATCGCTCGACCGCACGCGTTATAACCTCTAATAATTCCTCAAAAGCTCTGTCAGCACTGGAGGAGCGTTGTGAGGAGGCTACTTCCATGGAAGCGTGAGAGGAAGATTCTTCCGCTCCTTCACAAGAAGCGCTGGAGCACGCTTGCGAAGCGGAAGCTAAAACTTCCTGATCCGGAGAGAGCGCGAGAGAAAAGAGGGAATTCCGTCTTGTGCGCGTCTGCCAGATCAGCACGCGAGCCACAGGAATGTGCCGCGGCTCGCGGTTTCTCTTTAAAGAAAGCGAGCCGCGCGAAGCACCTTAATAGGGAGAAGATCACAGTACTCACAGTCTCACTGAAGCCCGAGGCGAGCGTGTTCTTCCCCGAAGCACTCGAGACAAAACTTGTGAAGATCGCCCTCCGAAAGAGATCTATCGCACGGAGGCACGCATCTCTTAAGCAACTCTGCCATATCGGTGAGTTAATGCTGTTATTTTTATTTCGCTTTCGTTATGGCTTGTACATGCACACGCAAACACAAAGCGGTCCTGAAGACAAAAAGATCTGAGGATGTTTCCGGTTCACTCCTATTTATAACCCGCAGGTGCACCTTATTCGGTGACGTCATGCCTGGCAGAGGTTATAAGCCGAAGGTATTCGGCGATTTTGGCATGCACAGGCTTCACAACCGGGCAACAAAGAGATGTTCCCATAGCGTTTTCACGCAGCATCAAGTGTAGCTTTTGAAAGGGAACAGCAAACGCTTACAAGTCTTACCAAGTTGTAGCAGGAATTCATCGAATTAAACGACAGCATTCAAGAGTTGTTGCTGAATGAAGAAAGGGAAAATGATCAGCGTGTCTGGTTTGAACCCAAGTCATCAAAAATAAGTGACTTCGTTCTTGCCACAGTACGGTGGATTGAAACTGTAAAGGATAACAATGCAGCAAAGGATGAGGACACTGATACAGGTGATAGTGTTTCTGAGGTTGCCTCAGCAGTGAGAAAAAAGAGCAAAGCAAGGTCGTCAGCAGGACGTTCTGTAGCATCTTCAGCCAGCACATCAAGTTCAGTTCTATGGATGAGGGAGGAAGCAGAGAAAGCTGCACTGTTGGCCAAAGCTGCTGCCTTAAAAAAGAAGCAAGCATTGCAAGTAGAAGAGATGAACATGAAAACTAAATTGGAGGAATTAGATCTACAAACAGCAATTGCTATTTCTGATGCAAAACTCAAAGCTTATGCTGAATATGACGATGACGATTCTGTGGAATCAAAGCATCCAATAAATCTGGGACTAAACAAAAATCCTGATGTTGGAGCCTCTGGTGTTCAATCTGTAACCAGACGAAAGCCAAAGTCTACAGCTATGCATGCCACTCGGAATACTGCTAAATCTGAAGATTCAGACCACAGCTCGTTCCAAACCATAAAAAGGCAAAATGACATCACGGAAATGATGTTGAAGCAACAAAATCTATCTCAGCTTCCGCAAAGAGATGTTCCAGTTTTCAAGGGTGACCCCATTAACTTTAAATCGTTCTTACGAGCCTTTGACAATGCTATTGGCAATAAGACTGAGAATGATAAAGACAAGCTGTTCTATTTGGAGCAATATACCAGCGGTGAACCACAAGACCTGGTAAAGAGTTGTGGACATATGAGTGCAGAAAGAGGATACAAAGAGGCAAGAAGATTACTGCAACATCATTATGGTGATGAACTTAGAATTGCTGCAGCGTATATTGAAAAAGGCTTTGAAATGGCCTCAGATCAAGACAGAAGATGGAAAGATGCTGAACACGTTTGCTCTTTTCTTGACTGGATGCCTTAACACTATCCAGGATGTGGATTGCATGGCTGAAATGGACAACCCTACTTATATGAGAGACTAAGATGAGAGAGCGTTGGAAAAATGTTGCATGTGACATTTATGAAAGGTCTGGCAGAAGAGCCAGGTTTGCAGACATAGTGGATTATATTGTTCGTCAAGCCAAAATAAAAAACGACCCACTGTTTGGAGACATTCAAGAGTCAACCGGTGCAAGCGCTGAGAGGAAAAGCCAGACTCCTGACTGGAAGTACAAAAATGGTATTTCCAAAGGTAGTAGTTTTGTCACGAATGTCTGTACCGAACATATGAAACAAGTCGAGATAAAGAAAGAAACAATACCTCAATGTGATAAGATAGTGTCTGAAGCATGTACATTCTGTAAAAAGAACCATGCTTTGAATTCATGTCTCAAGTTTAAAGAGCAAGTACACAAGGACAAAATTGAGTTTTTGAAATCAAAGGGACTATGCTTTGGATGTCTCATACAGGGGCATTTAAGCAAAAACTGCAAGAAAAGACTTACTTGTCAAGAATGTTTTAAAATGCACCCAAGTATTTTGCACATTCCTAATAAGAACAGATACAGTAGTAGTGATGAGAATGAATTCCAAGCAAGCTTATCTTCGGTAGACCATGAAACGTGTGGGTACACTGGGGCCAGGAACAAGAGAAGAATGTATCCTAGCCATAGTCCCGGTGAAGATTAAGTCAAAGAAATGTGACAAAGTTGTAAAGACATATGCCTTCATTGACCCAGGAAGTTCTGCAACCTTTTGCACAGAGGGTTTAATGAGAGATTTGAACTTGAAAGGCAGAAGGACGGAGATTCTCCTTTGTACTATGGGACAAGAGAAATTGGTTCATAGCAACATGTTGTCAGGCTTGGAAATATGTGGCTTAGAGTGTGAGGACTACATAGAACTTCCTAGAGTGTTTACCCAGAAAGATATCCCAGTGGAACAAGAGAATACCCCCCAACAAAAAGACTTAGGAAAATGGCCTTATCTGCAGCAGGTTAAACTTCCTCCTAAGGCAGATATAGGTGTGCTTATTGGTGCCAATGTACACAAAGCAATAGAACCATGGCTAGTAATAAATAGCGAAGGAAATGGACCTTATGCTATTAGGACAGCCTTAGGATGGATAGTTAACAGGCCTTTACGAACTGACACGAACACAGAATCACATCAGGAGGGAGCTTCAAGTGTCACTGTGAACAGGACTGCGGTTGTAGACATTGAAACGCTGTTGGTAGAGCAATTCAATGCAGATTTCCCTGAACGCAATTACAGTGACAAACCAGAAATGTCTCAAGAGGATAAGAAATTCATGCATTCTGCTGAACAATCAATCCAGTATGAAGATGGACATTATTGTATAGGACTACCCTTCAAGAATGATCTGGTCAAGATCCCCAACAACAGATGCGTGGCAGAGCAAAGAGCCATTGGACTTAAAGGTAAACTCAATAGTTTTATGAAGATTACAAAGCTTTCATGTCCGACATAATTAGCAAAGGCTATGCAGAAAAGGTGCCTTCTGAACAAGTAGAACGCCCAGACAGAATGTGGTATAAACCACACCATGGCGTCTATCACCCTAAAAAGAACAAAATTAGAGTTGTTTTCGACTGCACAGCCACCTACCAGAACTTCTCACTGAATAGGCAACTAATGCAGGGACCTGATCTGACTAACACTCTCATTGGAGTACTGGATCGTTTCAGACAAGAACCAGTCGCTATCATGGCAGACATTGAATCAATGTTCTACCAAATCAAAGTCCCAGATGCTGATGCAGATATTTTGAGATTTTTGTGGTGGCCTGAAGGAGATCTTAGTAAGCCTACTGCAGAATAGAGGATGACGGTGCATCTGTTCGGAGCAAATTCTTCTCCCAGTTGTTCATGCTTGGCATTACGAAAGACTGCAATAGATGCAAAAACAGAGACAAAAGCAGAAGCAGTCGATACTGTTCTGCAAATCTTTTACACGGACGATTGTTTGAAATCGGTAGCTTCTGAAGAAGCCGCAATTAAACTGACTCAGGATCTGATATCGGTGTGCGCTAAAGGTGGATTTCACTTGACAAAGTGGGTGAGCAATAGCAGAGCGGTCCTGTTATCCTTGCCAGAGAAGGAAAGAACCACACAAGTCAAAGATTTAGATTTCAACAAAAGCAATCTACCAGTTGAAAGAGCTCACGGTATATGGTGGCGTACAGACACAGATACATTTAGATTTACCATAAATGTACAAGAAAGACCTATTACTAAAATCTACGATCCTCTACGATCCTCTTGGTCTGGTTGCACCCTGTGTTCTTTCAGCGAAGCTTCTTCTAAGACAGTTGTGCCAGGACAAGTGGGCCTGGGATCAGAATATTCCAGAGAAGCAAGCAAAAAAGTGGTTAATGTGGCAAAAGGACATAGAACAATTGTCAAACTTCAGTGTAAAGAGATGTTTCATGCCAGACAACTTTGGTCCTACCATGTCTGCTCAATTGCATAATTTCGCCGACGCAAGTGAAGTGGGCTATGGCACAGTCTCCTACCCGTTGCTCACAAATGAGAATGGAGAAAAGCACTGTTCGTTCGTAATGGGTAAAGCAAGAGTCGCGCCACTGAAACAAATAACAATCCCAGCCACTGTTGCAGCAAAGGCGGTCAGTTGGAAAGACCGATAACAAAACTCTGCTTATTGCAAGAAACAGAAGAAACCTAAGACTTTGCATAAAGACTGTAATTCATGGAAACTATCGTCTTTCAAATTATGGTTTGAGGGATAGATAGTAATTATTAAGGCTCCATTTGAGTTTGAAGATAGGTAATTGTTATGCTCCAAGCATATACAATTAGGGGCCGGAATGTTGGAGCCATATAGTACACTTTGGGTAAATTTCTATAGTATTTGACTTTATCATTACTTAGATATAAATGTAACCTTTTTTGTGACACATTTGTGACTATTGACTCATGCACAGGTCATAGGTCAATTTCATATGTTTACGGTAGCAACCGTTTGTGTTCCTTCCTTTAAGGAAGGAAGGACTCAGTGTTAGACAGTCCTTTGAGCGTTCTTCAAAACCATATTTATTTTGAAGCTTGAAAAGTGTAAATAGTTCTTAAGTTTAATTTGTTCAGTGTTTGCATTCAGACAAAAGAAGAATAAACAGATACACTACAAGTTTTGTGGTTTTACGCGTCAAATCCTTTGTACCAGTCCTTACAGAAATGGCGAAGAACAGGAAAACATAGATCGCCATTACAAGGTCTTTCAGTCATCAAATCTCGCCAAAGGAAACGGAGCAGAGGCATGTCACTGGGGAGCAGCCTCACCTGGTGGAACATACCATGGATATCACTGCTTACGGCGACAGGGTGCTCCCGGAAGCGGAGCAGGAATGCTAGCAACGATGGGCCTAATGTAGTTCCTGGAAGAAGGAATTTGTTAAGGCTGTGGCCCTCGAACCGAAAGGAACAGTTATAAACAACCCAGTTCTTGTTATTGTGCTGCACCATATGGTGGGGAATATACCAGGACTCGGTAGAGCTATTCACCTCGCTTGATCTCAGCTTTGACACGTAACATGCTCTTTCCAATCTGACAATCTCGGCCGGGTAGGCAGACGCCTGCTCTGGGTTCTTGAGGAGTCTCTTCTCGACGCCCCTGAGGTGAGGTAGAACGGCTTCCTTGGGCATGGTCAAGGGTGGCATACACTGCATACGGAGAAGCGGGGTGGCGTACCGCATCGTACCCTCTACTTCCACTCGCACGGTCTTCTCCTGCAGAAGCCTGATGGCTTCTTGATCTAGTTTGGATCGCGTCACTACCTTCTCACTGCGGTAGGGAATCACCTCCATCTTCCATAGTCTCTCAACATGCGCGAACAAGTCCGCATTGGGGAGGGCGGTTATGAAGAAACACTGGTGTGTGTTGATCTCACGACGAACCTCATGAGAAGGACCTTGAAGGGTCCATCCAAGGCGGGTTTTGACTGCTGCCGGACCGCCTGGTGGGCTTAACCGGACGGGTTCCACAGGCGTGATAAGGTGTGGACAATCTGACCCGATCAGCAACACAGGCTGCACCCTATCCATCGGTTGCAATGGGAGACCAGCTAGATGTCTATATCTCTGCTGTAGGGAAGCCACTGGATGGGTGTGCTCTGCAAGGCCTAAGCGCTCAGCTGTAAACGCCCGCTGAATTAAATACTTCTTGTGGGGGTGAGACACAGGTGATACCGTGAAGGAGACGGCCGCCCCATGAAGCACTTGCTGGTCCTGCCTCACTGTGCGCAAGATTCAGCTGTCAAGATTCAGCTGCCGAGCTGCAGAATGGAGGAGGATTGTCCTCTTGGATCCATTGTCCAACACTGCGTATGCTTCCATTGATGCGTGTTCATTTGCAATGATCACTTTACTAACTTTCAAGAGGCCTCTGCGACTACCAACAGCACGGTCCGCATACAGAATGTCTTTCGTCGTACTCACGAGACATGAATTCTCCTTAGGTTCCGCCTCCGCACTGGGAATCCCTGCTCGCTCATTCAGGTCATGTAATACAAACAGGTGCTTCCTGTTACAGGTCTTGCAGAGAGCTTTCAGTGTGCATCTGGAGGCATGATGCATCTGGAGGCACCGCCAACACCTATTATTCCTGCGGATCCATACCTCTTTCTGTTCATTAGTCAGCTCCTTAAAATTGGAGCATCCATTAAGGAAGTGACTGGCATTGTCACAATAAGGACAGTAGGAGCATGGCTTCTCTCGCTTCCTGAATCAGCTAGACTTGGGCTCTGGAGCGTGTGTTCTATATTCGCTAATAGCAGTGGGCTCCTCAGCACCCAACAGGATGCTTGTAGATCTGCCTGTAAGCTTGGTATCCTGCCGGCCTTCCCTTCTCCTTATAGGTAAGGGTGGGGCGTACATGACTGATTTCGCTGTGTCATCTTGGACCTGGAGCTCGTACTCTAACCAGCTTGCAAAGTCGAGTAGGGTAGGAACGGTGATCCTGGACGGATAAATATATCGCTTAAAGCTGATCTGAAGTTCGTGGGGAAGCTTGCTTTGGAGTCTAGCCACATGTGAGCCGCATTCTAGCTCCGCGGTTCCCTCTGAACCCAGCTGCTCCAACATGCTCACTAGTGAACGCACTCGAAGCTTCACATCCCCTGGCTTAAGATTGGGGCCTTCCAGCACTTCCGTGATGCTTCGCAGGACAAGCTTGTGTGGCTGACCATACATCTTTGTGAGAGCATGCATTGTCTCCATATAGGGTCTCCCCGAATTACAGTAGGATTCCGCTACTAGCAAGGCCTCTTCTAGCTTTAGATGATCGGTCAGAATCTGATATTTGAAGCGCTCACTCGCATCTGCTGGCAGAAGATTGTCTAGTGCCATCCGTAGTCTGGAAAACTGCCTGGGGTCTGCTGCTGTCAGGCTTGGAATAGTAGGCTTAGGTCCTCGATACAACTGCCCTTGGGCAGGCGACACCTCCCGTCTAGGTGTCATCTGAGGGTGTGAGGGTAGACTAAAGTCTCGCTCTCTCAGAGGCGGACAGTGTCTAGTACCAGTCATCACATCGCCATACTGTCCTGCTCTTCCGGACTGAGCTATGTAGGTATATAGCCTCTGATAGGGGGTGTGATGACTCTCCTCAGCATATGGAGTCCTGGGAGAAAGTGTGAGGTCCTCCATCTGTGTCAGTGGCCGCTCGCCTTGAACAAACGGTGGTTCCTCAGCATACACTGCAGAATCTCTCCGACGACCAACAGCTGGTACATGAGTGCGAGGGGCTGGTACAGGTGTCCCTGTTCGATGAGGAGTCTCCCCCCGAGTGCTGAGTTGCTGGATCCCCCGCTTCAGCCAGGCGTTCTCTTCCCTAATCCCTCGCAGCGTAGACAGGATGTCTGGTAGAATGCTGCTGCGAAGCTCATCGCTATCCCTCCTCATCTCCAACCACATAGACTCTATGTCAGACGATTGTTGTGTTCGAAGTGGGTACTCCCCGGGCTTTGGTGGCACATCCCCTGATGGCCCTGGCCATACATCCTGGATAACTAGCTCATCCATATATGAGAGCTGACTCCTCGGAGATGACGATCTCGAGGCATTTTCTGACATGGGTGCAGCTGCTTCCATTCCAGCTTCATTCTGATGTGTAGCTGACGGCACTCTCTTCCCCGAGTCAGATCTTTGGACGTGATACTCGACGAGATATGTAGGCGGCCTTATTTGTCGTCTGGGTCGGACAACAGGAGGATCTGACTCATAATGGGATGCTATCTCTCCACTGTGATTCACCTATCTGGCTCGAAGGACCACTTGAAACGAAGGGGTTCTTTGAATATTACTTTAAGTGGGGAACACAGTAGGCAGTCGGTCAGAACTGAGTGAGATGGTTTCTTAATTGAAGAGAAGCACTCAATGGTGTTGAACAAAGTCTTATTTACTGAAGACTTATAGGGGTACAGGCATGTGGTTTCTGATCATCAGTTGCAGTTTCGAAAACACTCCAGTCGGTGCAGTCTTGTAGTTCTTGCTTTGCTACACTGGTAGATTTCTTCACTGTTTTGACCACAGGCTTGGCAATTTTAAGTTTCTGCCTGTAGGTTGGAATAAGATGAACCAAGCAGTGATCAGTGTCCCAAAGCTGCCTGGGGTACAGAGTGATAGGCATCCTTGATAACTGTGTAGCAATGATCGAATGTGTTATTTTCTCTAGTGGGACAGTTAATATGATGCCTGTATTTTGGTAGTTCATGAGTTAGATTTGCTCTGTTAAAATCTCCAAGGATGATAAAAAGTTAATGTGGATATTTTTGTTCCAGGCCAGATAGTTCGTCTGCCAGGTTATGCAGTGCTTCACTCACATTTGCCTGGGGTGGAATGTAAACACCGGCCAGAATAAAAGAGAAAAATTCTCGCAGTGAATAACATGATTCAAAATCGGAAAACGTCGGGAGAGATCTGTAGTAAGTTCGGCTCAGTGGAATGGAGGCCTAGACAGTGGCAGAAGCTACTTTTATTTCAATTACTGGAGACCAGTGGATATCAATAATTATTAATAAGCAAGAATGAGAATTATGTAAGACTTACTAAATTGAGTATTTGAATTGACTTACTTCATAATAACCGTAGAAACTTCAAGTGTTTTATTTCTCATGTCTGTAAGTTTATAATTTTAGTGACATGTTTAAAAAAATATTTGCAGAGAGTGAAAGCTCACCTGTTTATTTTCTTTATTTTACAATAAGCACACTATTTTATTTATATGTTGCATGTACACAAAAGTCGACCAGATTCAAATGATGTACTACACTTAAAATGCTCATTTCAATCAAAAATGAGCATTTTAAGTTCTTTTTAGCTGTTTTCAGGAAACACAATGACAATAGAAATAGATATAATCAGTGGTTTTAGAGAAGCAATTATTTCTGCACATCAGTCTCAAAAGGGTTATAAAACCATTTCCAAAAAATGTGAAGTTCAATGTTCTACAGTGAGAAAGATTAGTCAAGTGGAATGTATATAAGACAGATGGCAATTCGGTGGAATTTTTGGCAAAAACTAAACAGCATTTCAGCAGATCCACATCAAACTCACTGTCAAGCACAGCATTTTTTTTTTTTTTTTTGCAGCCACAGTCCCTGGGAACTTTCAGCCATTCATTTGATCATGAACTCTTCTGTGTCTGCCAATTGAACTCCAAGAAGCATTTTTGTGGGCTCTTATTAGTTTCTGGATAGTAATTCTAATCAACTTATACTTTGCAGCAGAGGTAGCTCTTAGTCTTCCTTTGCTGGGATGGTCCTCATAAGAACCAGTTTCAGCTTAGCATTTCATGGATTTGGTGACTGCATTTTGGTGTACATTTTTTTTGGGGGGGGGGGGGGGGGGGGGGAGTTGACTGACCTTCATTTCTTAATAACTCATTCCACTGAGCCAAATTTGCTAATTAAAACATGAGTGAGGAGACATAGTGACAGTCTTTTCCAAAGTAGGAAATACATGTGAATATTTAAAATGGCATTTAAATATTTGCATTGAGTTTAATCATGTAGCACATTTATATTCATAAGAACACTCAAAGGCTAACAAATGATTAAAAGAGAATCGCATACATGCGCTAGAGAAAGAGAAAGAGGATCACAATCATGCATGCATGCATCACAATTTCACCTCACAGTTCCATTTCATTTGGTGTCTTTATTTTTCCTTTTCTTCTCCTCTTCTTTTGTATCTAAAATGATTCTTCTTTAACTGTACTTTTTTCATTAGTGCCCTTAATAATGAAGAATAATAATAAGGTATAATAAGGTGCGCTTATGCTGCCGAATATGCTGCTATTCGGATGCCTGGGAGTCTTTGCTCCTTAGCTCATACACACTTTCACGTAGGCACACGAAACTCAGTACACATTTAGCGCTCATTGAGCCGAACAACTTTCGCACTGCATGTCCTGGCTCAACTCAACAGGAGGCTGGTTATTTTGGGTCATTCGCAAAAACACACCCGATGGATTTTTATATACTCCTCCTAGGGAATTTATACAATCGCTACCAAACCGGGCCGATGTGATCTAAAGACATTGCGGACGCAAAATTGCGGAGGGATTTTTGATATCTCAAACGGGTCAGCCGGGTTAATGTCTTAAACATACACCAAAAATTATTAATAACTTTATGTGTGTCATTATATTGAGGGAAATTATATTCAGTGAGACATTCAGTGACATCATGTTCAGTGACATCATAACGTGATGCTTATTTTTCAGCATCTGCGGCTTATTGTACACACATAAACATCACAAAAGTCACAAAACACACGCACACACACACACACACACACACACACACACACACACACACACACACACACACATACATACACCCGCATTACAAATGTTTACACTCACGCAAGCAGACACACGCACACATCCATACACACACATTGCAAATGTTAACACTCGCACGCGCACACACACTCATACATCACACACATGCACACATACATACACCCACATTACAAATGTTTAAACTCACACGCACACACACACCTCTCTTACGACGTGCACACAAGCACAAACACACTTATATCACAATGTTAACAGTCTCACACACACACACACAGACACACATATACACAAACACACTCTTGTATATCACATCACAAATTTTAACATTCACATTTGTCTCACACGCTCGCACGCAGAAACACACACACCCACTCACACTAACAAGTTATATGTCTCACACATCACTAATGTTAACAAACAGACTCACACACCATACATGCACAAACACAAGCACATTTACTTGTCACAAACAGACTGATACATCCACACGGCACACACCTCTCTCCCTCACTCTCACACACACTAACACACACACACACACACACACACACACACACACACACACACACACACACACACACACACACACACAAGCAACTATACACACACTTACTTACAACTATATTTATTATTATTACCACAGTTAAATGCGTGTGTATATTTTTAATCTATTTATTTGTTATTTTGTGACATGATTCTAATCTTGAGCAATTTGAATGTATGCAGGAGGCCTAACACATTCTCTTTGTTTTATGGCTCCTGCACGACTGGAGCATTTTACATAATATTGCATGTTTTTTGTTGGATTGTCTTTTAATCAAGTGTGCAAAACCAATACCCTTACTTTTAGAATCTTACTTCAAGCTTTGTTGACAAAAATTGCCACATATATTTTAAGAATAAAAATGATATAGTAAATTTGTCATCAGATGTTATGAAATTTACAAAAATGTTTAAACCACAAACATTTTAGATTAAAACAATTCTATTGTACATGGCTTTAACGTGTAATTTATCTTTCAATTGTGTTTAATCATCACTTTTTTTTCCTTAAAATATTACTTTCTTTACTTTTCTCATTACTTCCATCTACATTTGATATGAGGATTTTAGGCTGCCGAATCGATAATGACTTGATAAAATCCGTTTGAGTCATTATGTCGGGAGGCGCCAGGCAAAATTTTTAAACATGCTTAAATTTTCCTCCCACACTAACAAACATGTCAGAATTCACACCGAGCCCAAAAGCGGCTGTAAGGAACCGTTACCAACCTCTTTTGAGCTCTCCAGAGTTTTAAAAATAAATTTACATTGGTGTAGATTTGGTAGCAAATTCAGCTCAGTTGGGTATAAAGTAACAATGGACTGGTTCATCTCCAAATTTTGTAGATATCCTCATCATGTTCGTCCACCTATGGATTAGACAGTGTTACAACCCGCAACATGTTGGCCGCTGTGTGTGTGTTTTATGCGTCTGTGTTGCTGTGCTTTGTCGCGTGTGTGTGTGTGTGTGTGTGTGTGTGTGTGTGTGTGTATATATATATATATATATATATATATATTTTGTGTCAGGTCGCGCGCCAATGCGGCTCCACTCCAGGTTTTCTGACTGCCACTACACCGGCAGCTGCCTGACCTTCCACATGTGTGCTTACGCCCTGAGTGATGTCATCAGCGGTCCATTCATAAACCGGAGAGAGACATGGGAACGGGGAGGCGTGTAGACGAAGTTTTGGTTGTTTTGGAGTGATTGTGAATGTTGAGATTGGATTGTGTATTCTGGCTTTTGACTTCCCTTTGACCTTGATTTTTGCTTTGTCCTTTTGGTTTGTTTGCTGGCTCTTTGTAAATATCTTTTGTCTGTCAATTCACCGTATGTTTGTGCCCTCACCGGTAGTAAGGGTGTGGCTGCCAATTATGTTGGGGAAAAGGGTTTTTGTTCACTGTTTTTGGTTTAGGGAGATAGGTAAGGCATCTGTATTTTTGTTTGTGTTTTGTTTGCTAGGTAAGCTAGCTTCAAAAATACAGATACCTTTTTTGTTTATTATTTTGGCCTGGGTCCACCCTGAAGCTGAGCCTGCTGTTGTGTTTGTGTCTGTATTTGCCTTTGTCAAGCAATACAAACCTCACTTGTTTGTAAATTACCATATCCGTCTAGTTCTTTCTTACATTACACCACTGTGTTCCACATTCACCAAACAGTTTAAAATAGAACCCCAAACCAATAATTTACTGTACGGCCCAACCCTAGACTGGGACGCAACAGCTTCACTTAGTGTTGCAATATAAGTAACATTTACGTTGAGCATTTTTGTTAAGGACATACTGTACAGCTACATATGCATTTAATGCAAAACATTTTCTCTCTTGTCAATACACAAAAATATACAACATGAATTTAGTTTATATTTCTGTTTAATTTACCTTACTATTTAACATGAGAGGGATAACAGGATACTGTCAAGGTCTAGCTGATGGTACTGGCTAGACCGGCTGATGTAGTTGCCATGGGCATATAGGGTAGGCATGAATGCAGAGGGGTTGTACACATAAAAAGTTTTTTATTTGAACACAAACTCAAATAGACAAACCAACAAAGGAACCAAAACAACAAACTCAAACTAGGGCTCAGGATATAGACAGGGAACCGAGCGATGACACAGGAACCGAGCGATGACACAGGGAACCGAGGACTGGAGAGACAGGACTAGACAGGAGACTACAGACCGGATGGGTTAGTAGTTAGTTAGGTTAGTAGCTACATGGAATACTGGATGCTGACCTAACCAGGTTAGTATCTAATGGAGTTAGTGGTTAACCGGGTTAGTACTGACCTAATAAGGGGGAACTGAACACAAAAGGCAGGGCACACATGAGGCTATACCAAACTAGCAGTTAACCTACTAGAGACCAGAACCACTAGCAGTCAATCCTACTAGAGGCTAGCCTACTGGAGGCTAACCCTACTAGGGGCCAACCCTACTAGCACTCAAGGCCTACTAGCGGCTAACCCTGCTAGCGGCTAAGCCCTCATGTGGCTACACATACAAGGGAAGCTTTAAACAAAGAACTAAACAAGAAGACTGACACTGGGAAGACACAGCTTAGCTAAACACTGAACAGGACAACTTCCATGAATCCTACAAACACAAGGAACATCAAGAAAACAAACAATAGAGCCCTCTAGAAAAACAAAGGTAAAACAATTTAACTAAAATATAAACTCAAAGAAACAAACAAAAAGGAATGTCCCCATGACAGTATAAACAAAACATACCAACAAACAATGCTCGACCCAGTTTCCCAGAACAAACTGCTATTTATAGAAACTTTAATGAGCTACCTCGGTTCAGGTGAGCCCTCATCACCTGACCGAGGTGCCTTCTGGGAAACTGAGTCGGCCAACAAAACTACAAAAAACAGACACGAACAGTGACCTCTAGTGGAGGTTCCTAACAGATACGGTGCTCCATCTGGATTTAATACAAAACATTCCTTTTCAACATCCTTTTTCAAATTCTCAACAAACACTAGATGAATACGATATTTAATGGTGACTTTACTTATAATAAATATTTCATAAGGATAAAGAAAAAGCTTGTTTTAAACTATGACTTAACCATGACACTTTCTCATTTTTTGAATAACAAAACAGAATGGGAAAACAATATTAATCCCACACAATATTAATCTCAAAGCATTTATTTTAAACAATAAAATATGCTTGCTATTACCACAAGTTACTAAAAAAAAGTAAAAATTTACATTAACTTACCATAAAATACTGCTTGCTAATACTTGCTCCTACCACAATTACAACATTTAAAATTTAGGTAAAAATTCATATAAACTTACTATAAAATAGTGCCAGCATTAAGTGGCGTGCCCCCCCGCTTCAGAAGTGAAGAATCCAGAAAGTTCCTCGTGCTGTGTCTCAATTCCAAAAATGCAAAAAGCGGACTTGACAAGTGCACACTCGAGGGTTTGAGGACACCGGGTATAGTGCAAATAGAACGCAGCGTACAGGATGCTTCTCACAGCCGCGATATATTATACCATACCCGTATTATACCAAAGAAACTGTTTTAACCACTGCAGAGACACCACAGCCAGCGGTCATTTTCAGACGTTTCTGCCAAGATGAGGCTATGTTGGGTGGCTACATGAGCGCGGAGCACCATAGGGTTGCCTGGAGCTCAAATCTCCGAAATTGTTCAGGCAATTTTTTAAATAGACGCTATCTTTAATAACCGATTGATGTTTTGAGCTGTACACACATACATTCTCGCTTAAACAACTCTTAAAACTACACTTTGTGACACAATAACAGTAATATTTCAAACATTTTGCAGGCTGCCGTTTGGAGAAATAAAGACTAAACCAGTTGTTGGGTCAAAATAACCCAACCAGGTGTTCATTTGTAAATGACCCACTACATCTCTTTTGACCCAGCATTACCCAACCCAACAATGTGTTTAAAATAACGAAATAACCAAGAATTTTGACCCAGCATGAACAACCCAACAATGTGTTTACAGAAACAACCCAGCATTTTTAGAGTGTATATGTCTTTGTAGTATTGATATGTAGTATTGACTTCAATACAAAGCAGGAGAGGAACTACCAGACTTCCGTCATCAACAAGAGCCCAGTGGAGAGAGCCTTGGTGTTCACATCAGACAGGACCTGTCATGGTCCTGTCACATCAACACCACACCCTAAAAAATGCTGGGTTAAAGACAACCCAGTTTGGGTTGTTTTTAACCCAACTGCTGGATAAATATTGGACCAACTACATGCTGGATTAATTTAACCCAGCAAAATGGGTTATTTATTTAACCCAGCAAGATGGGTAAAATATTCAATCCAAATGCTAGGTCATATTTAACTATAATGCTGTTTTAATTCTACCTCACAAATAGGTTATTATTATTTTTATGTTTTATATGCCTATGGGTAAAACAGTTTAATTTACTTTGATATACTGGTCTATTACAACAACAAAACAAAAAAACTCTAATTTTTGCAAACCATACAAATATGCAATAAACAACACCCAATTAATTGTACAAATCATAGGAAAAATATTTATATTTATTTTTCAAAAGCACAAGATCAGATAATACAAAACAAGTTAAACAGCAACATCATTACGATATTATTACTCAGAAGCACTAATGCCTGAGAGCAGTGCTGGTCATTATCTCCCAACATCAGGAGAATATACGGCAGTTAATATACGGCCTTGACACTTCAGCCTGCTGGAGATATTCCACAGTGTCGGTTCCAACCTTAGAGAGAAATAAATTAAAGAAAGTAAAAGTTTATGGAAAAATTGAGAGGGTTGGCTAGTATGCATATTTGTAAGAAGATTAGTGTTTAAACACCTCAGCTGTGGTGTGGTGTAATATGTGGTCGCTAATGCTAGCAACCTAGCTAAATGCTAGCGTCATGCTGGCACTACAGTTAACAGTTTAGCTTTCATTCATCACTTCACCATCTTCATACACCCTGCAAGCATTCTACAAAGAAAGCTAAAAAGTTCAGACATTTTTGTAGTTTCTTTCATACACAGGTGGGGTTCTTGGTTTGGCTAGTTAGCAGCCATTGTCAGATAAAATAGCACGCTATTCTACCTCACAAAACTTTCAGCCTGAAAAACTTTGAGAAAGTGAACAAATTCAGTCATAGGTGAGTGAGTAACATTTACATTTCCTCTTAAACGCATGAGGAGGAAGCGCCCTCATCAGCAGCCCCCTGGTTCAGGAACAGCACCACACAGGACTAAACTTTTTTTGCACATTACACACTTATGGACATTTGTCTTTTTGCACTCATTCTGGACATTCATGGACACTAACAGTATTGACACTGGACATTCATGTACACTTACACATCTTTTGCTTAAATACTGTAAGCCACTTTCATGCATATTTGCACCATTCCCCCTCTATTTTTTTTGTACAAAAAAAATAATATATTATAATAATATATATTTTTAAAGGTTTTCCTTTATATTGTGTATTTGTACAACTAGATTTTCTTATATTTTTCTATATTTAATATTTTGTCTTATCTTCCCCAGTTAAAAAAAAAAAACACTTTAGTGTTTTACAAATATATTGAAATATTCAACAGTACATTGCAAATATACTAACAAAATGTTGTACCATCAGTTAATATATAAAAAGTATACTTACATCATGCTTTTGCCAAATTTTGGTATTAAACTTTAAACATACTTTAAAATAATTGTATTATAGTACACTTTCCAAAAATATATTATAGGAAAATATACTTTAAGTGAAAGGTTGGTCTAATTTCCAAAGTACACTTATTTAAACTTTGTTTTTCAATTTATTTTTGGTATATTTTTAAAAATACACACGTGGACAAAATTGTTGGTACCCTTAGGGCAATGAAAGAAAAACTCACAATGGTCACAGAAATAACTTTAATCTGACAAAAGTAATAATTTAAAAAAATTCTATGAATGTTAACCAATGAAAGTCAGACATTGCTTTTCAACCATGCTTCAACAGAATTATTTAAAAAAATAAACTCATGGAACAGGCCTGGACAAAAATGATGGTACCCCTAGAAAATACTGAAAATAATGTGACCAAAGGGACATGTTAATTCAAGGTGTGTCCACTAATTAGCATCACAGGTGTCTACAATCTTGTAATCAGTCAGTGGGCCTATATATAGGGCTCCAGGTAGTCACTGTGTTGTTTGGTGACATGGTATGTACCACACTCAACATGGACCAGAGGAAGCGAAGGAAAGAGTTGTCTCAGGAGATTCTAAAGAAAATTATAGACAAGCATGTTAAAGATAAAGGCTATAAGACCATTTCCAAGCAGCTAGATGTTCCTGTGACTACAGTTGCACATATTATTCAGAAATTTAAGATCCATGGGACTGTAGCCAACCTCACTGGACGTGGCCACAGGAGGAAAATTGATGACAAATCAAAGAGACGGATAATCCGAATGGTAACAAAAGAGGCCAGAAAGACTTCTAAAGAGATCCGAGGTGAACTTCATGCTCAAGGAACATCAGTGTCAGATCGCACCATCCGTCGTTGTTTGAGCCAAAGTGGACTACATGGGAGACGACCAAGGAGGACACCATTGTTGAAAACAAATCACAAAAAAGCCAAA
This sequence comes from Clarias fuscus, assembly GCA_030347435.1. Classification (NCBI taxonomy): domain Eukaryota; kingdom Metazoa; phylum Chordata; class Actinopteri; order Siluriformes; family Clariidae; genus Clarias; species Clarias fuscus. The sequence goes on from CM059206.1 coordinate 28,021,413, forward strand.
CTGGAATATGCCAAACTACATGTTGACAAGCCACAAAGCTTCTGGGAGAATGTCCTATGGACAGATGAGACAAAAATTGAACTTTTTGCCAAGGCAAATTTTGCTAATTATACTTGAAGCATATCAAGAAAAGAACACTGTCCCTACTGTGAAACATGGAGGAGGCTCTGTTATGTTCTGGGGCTGCTTTGCTGCATCTGGCACAGGGTGTTTTGAATCTGTGCAGGGTACAATGAAATCTCAAGACTATCAAGGGATTCTAGAGAGAAATGTGCTGGCCAGTGTCAGAAAGCTGGGTCTCAGTCGCAGGTCATGGGTCTTGCAACAGGACAATGACCCAAAACACAGCTAAGAACACCCAAGAATGGTTAAGAGGAAAACATTGGACTATTCTAAAGTGGCCTTCTATGAGCCCTGACCTCAATCCTATTGAGCATCTTTGGAAGGAGCTGAAACATGCTGTCTGGAAAAGGCACCCTTCAAACCGGAAACAACTGGAGCAGCTTGCTCATGAGGAGTGGGCCAAAATACATGCAGAGAGGTGCAGAAGTCTCATTGACAGTTACAGGAATCGTTTGATTGCAGTGATTGCCTCTAAAGGTTGTGCAACAAACTATTAAGTTAGGGGTACCATCATTTTTGTCCAGGCCTGTTCCATGAGTTAATTTTTTTAAATAACTAGGTTGAAGCATGGTTGAAAAGCAATGTCTGACTTTCATTGGTTAACATGCATAGAATTCTTATTTATTATTACTTTTGTCAGATTAAAGTTATTTCTGTGACCATTGTGAGTTTTTCTTTCATTGACCGAAGGGTACCAACAATTTTGTCCACGTGTGTAATCATTGTACAAATGTACAGAAAGTATACATTAGAATACAAATTTTAATATACGGTAGTCTCAGTGTATTTTCAGTAAAATTTAAATGTACTTATTCATATGTCCAGTATATGTGTGTGCCCTGCGATGGATTGGCACCCCGTCCAGGGTGTACCCAACCTTGTGCCTTAAGCTTCCTGGGATTGGTTCCAGGCCCCCCACGACACTCAATGCAGGATGGAGCGGTATAGACGATGAGTGAGTGAAAGTGATATAGTTACTGTCCAATATCAATCTGTCCCTGTTTTTTTCCTGGCGAAAAGTGGCTTCTTTGCTGCCCTTTTTGAAATGTAGGAAGGTGAGTGCTACCATCAGTCCTGTGTCATGCCAACAATAAAGAATCCTGAGATCATTCATGTGTGGGGTTGCTTTCCAAGGGAGTGGGCTCACTCATTTTGCCTAAGAATACAGCCATAAATAAAGAATGGTACAAAAACATCCTCTGAGAGCAAATTTTCCCAACCATCCAGCATTGATTATACAAGAATAGGCTGCCATCAGTCAGATTGTTCCTCTTTGCATTCTGCATGTGGAAATGTTCTTACTTTCACTATTAAGCATAGTCAGCAGTTTTTTTTTTTTTTTTTAATGTTCCTATCTAATTGCTTAGATAAATTCATGTGGTAGCCATTTTTGGCTGGGCAGTGTGTATCAACACACACACACACACACACACACACGCGCACATGCACACACACACACACACACACACACACACACACACACACACACACACACACAGTTAAATCGCATTGGTAAGGTAATGATGCATGTCTTGGGTCAAGTGGATATGGACTGCAATGCTGACAGTCATTTACTGCTTCTGCTGAAGTAGCTTATGCAATTTTATGCTTGATTTAGACTCTGTTTATCTTCTCTTTATTCCTGTGCATATCACTATCAAATGTGCATCAAACTTGGTTTGATCAGTCTGTGCAACAGTGGCAAGACTGATTTACTTGGCAAGTGCTCAGTATTTAGAAGCATGGGCATTCAAGCCAGGTTGCATGAAAATTTGGTATTAGATTTACTGATCACAAACAGATTTGTAACATTAATGATATATGCACACAGTCAATTACCACATTTTTAGCTTGGTAGATCATTATACTTTTTAAGCATGAAAGTAAAGGACACATGAAACAACAGCAGCATTGTAAGTTAAGTAGTAATTAGTTATAGAAGCTACAAGAATAATATATTTACAATAATATGTTTGTATTTTGCATATTTCTCACACTTAAATGATTGAAATCATCAAACAAGTTTAATATTACAGTTAATTTATTAAGGGAAAAAAGTTGCACAAATCAACCTGGCCCTATGATAAAAAGTAATTGTGCCTAAACATAATAAACAATAATCAGAAGTTTAGTGCATACACAGTCTTTGGCTGTGTATGCACTAAACTTCTGCACACTGGCTGTGAGGAATGGATAAAATTAACCAGCATTAAAAGGAGCTTATTACCAAGGAGTCAATCGAGAAATCCTATCTGCACTGAATGTCGGGAGGGTGAACAATATTAGTATACGCCCTGATAATCTTTGAATTATTCAAGAGGAATCACTTGGACAAGCTCTGATGGGATGATGAACACACCCCTTCCTGAACCGATGCAACTGGGAGTCAAAACTGGCAGCAGTGTGACAACGTCGCAAGAGAGCATTTGTGCTACTATTGCGGGATGATCAACATACTGTATCTGAATGTTTCTTGATGCCAAGGCGATCCAAAATCCAAAAAACCCTGTTCTCAGCTCCAACTGACTTGGTGAGTAAACCACAATCACACCTAAAATCAAGCTTAACTCTCAGAGTAAAAATCCAACATTCTGAAAACAACCGTGTTGATCTAGCCCTAATTGACTCCAGAGCAGCAGGAAATTTTATGGAACATGTGACAACCCAAGAGCTTTAACTATCGCTCCTCACACTACCTCAGCCTAGATGGAGGATCTCTCGGAGGAGGCTTTGTCACACAAAGAATAGAACCTATATCACTAGCCATTGGCATGTTACACCAAGATGTCTCTTTTGTCATCATTCCTTGTCACGGCGTGCGCCTGTGATGGGTGTGCGCCCAAATCTATTATCGCCCCTCGCTCACTTCGTAGGCTCCCTAAGTAGGCGACACACCTTCTGCAGGTGTGCGAAGGGACGGGGCCGCCTATGCGGGCCGGCTGGCATTGATTAACGTTAATAGGATCTCGGACTTGCTCCGCATTATAAAAGCAAGGCGCGGAGTTTAGTCCGGGGTCCGAGAAGAGCGTAACGCGGTGGAGATTGAGAGTGGCATGCGAGTGGGGAAATGGAACGTGCCATATCAAGGCGCGAGGAGGACAGCGTTAAGGTCACCGATCCCAGCCGGATCCCAGCCGGGAAAGCCTCCCGTCTGAGGCCGCGCCCAAAGAAAGCTGGGAGGGGCCAGGCCGGTCATTGACAGCGGGGAGGAACCGTCCAGGGAGCGTGCAGGAGCACTGCCTCGCGTTCTCCATTTTGCCACTCCGCCCACCACCGCATGCCCGCATGCCGGCTGGGCACTGCCTCGGACCAACGCACGTGCATACATCATTCCTTCCCTTTCTCTCCGTCCTCCCTCCTTTTACCCTTTCCTTCCCCTTATTTATTCCAAATAAATTACCCTTTTCCCCTAAGATCTCGCCTCGTGTCTGTGTTTCACGGTGCCGCCCGTGCAACAATGGGTCGAACCCGTTACAACCTGTTGATCGAGTTCAAGTAGTCCAAGGATTTCAATGGCTCCAAAACCATAACCCACTCATCTCCTGGAAACACAAGGACATTCAACAGTTGTCAATACTGCATTCCACACAGTAAAGGACAAACACCAATCATTATGGCAGCCTCCACCAGTGTGGAAAGCCCAGTGACAGTGTCTCATGTTCCTATCCCTTCTGAATATCACCAGTTTACAGAAGCATTCAGAAAAGTCAAAGCAAGTGGTCTCCAACCTCAATGACCCTACTACTGCACCATATGATGATTATGACACTTGCATCAATCATGTAACAAGTGCTCCAGAAACTACAAGAGAGCCAAGTATATGTCAATGGTGAGAAGTGTTAATGCCACATGCAGCAGAGTTTCCATTCTGGGATAGATCATAGATTCCTATGGGGTAGAAATGGACCAGAAGAAAGTATGTTGAGTGAACAACGAGCCAAAACAATCTAAGAATTACAATTCTTTCTTAAATTTCCAAATTAGTACCGAGATTCATCAGATATTTGTCATGGCTTTTATGTCAAGAAAACTATAATCAGCAGAAAGAACTACGACATTAGGAATAGAGAGCTCTTAGTGAATGAACTTGCACTAGAAGAATGAAGATACTGGGGGAGAACATTCACTATCTACACAGATCAAAAAACCTAGTGTATGTCAAATCTGCAAGAAAAAAGAATGCACATCAAGAGCAATGGTAACTATTCTTCACATTATTTAATTTTACCTTGTCTAGGGATCAAAAGCTGATTCTCTCTCATGCATTTATGAAGTCCCCCCCCCCCCCCCCCAAAAAAAATGGAGAGACCGTGGTCGCAAATACAGTATGCCTTCATCATAGACTTACAGTACATAACTCACAGGGATACACAACAATCGAGGTGATCATCGACAGATTATCAAAATTTCTATATCTAATACTTTTGTCCACACTATAAAAAATAAAAATAAATTTTAAAAAAATCTTTAAAAACAGACAAATGACTGGCAGCAACAGAAACAGACTGCCAAACAAAAACTGTAAAATTAATGTAAAATACTCTAATTCATATTATGTGAAAAACTGTATATTTACAGAAAGTAGTTCATATTTTTTTTTGCAGAGAAACGCTTATTTAACAGATTCTTGTCTAAACTATACAATTAAACACCTTCATTAAACCAACATGCATTCAGCCTCATGGTCAGCTCTACGTCATGCACATAAGGGGTGTGGGGCGCCTCAACTCACTGTGGCTGAAAGCAAAACAGGACTTACCATACTGGTGTCAACAGCACCCAAAAAAGGAACCAACCAACACCAGCTGGAAAAAAACCTCAAGTGCATCCACTCCTAAACGGTTCTCACAATGTTAGAAAATTAGATGGCAGTCCATCAATTCCCACTTTTAAAAGTACCTATCTATCTATCTATCTATCTATCTATCTATCTATCTATCTATATATCTGTATAGTGGTGGTCATTATTACTAGCACCTCTGGTTAAGATGTGTTCTTAGGCTTTATTTACACAATACAGAACCACAATGCAAAAAGAGAGAAAAATCTAAATTTTAATTGAAGAATTCAGAATTTTGTTTTACATGAAATCATGGTGGCCATAGGTATTGGCACCCCTGATGTTAATACTTCGTACAACCTCAAGACAGCACTTAATCTCCTCCTATAACATTTCACATGATTAGAGAATACGGATGGAGGGATCTTTGACTATTCCCCTTTGCACAATCTTTCTAGATCATCCAGAGACCTGGTTCCTAGCTTATGCACTCTCCTCTTCAGATCACACCACAGGTTTTCAATTGGGCTGAAGTCTGGGCACTTAGATGGCCATGAGAGGAGCTTGACTCTGCGTCTGCTGAACCATTTTTGTGTAGATTTCGCCACACGTTTTGGGTCATTATATATATACACATATACAGTGGAACCTTGGATAGCGAGCATAATTTCTAGACAATCCATCTGTGTTGCCATGTTGTGTGCCTATATACACTCAGGGTGGGTGAAAAGTAACTTGGCATTAAAAATTGGTAATAAAGTCCATACTTCTAATTAAAATGTATTAAAATATATTTTACATTAACTTTACTACATACTGTAGGAAAATGATGTCACGAAATGGTATGACAGGCAGTTCGGGCGGGCGTTATTTCCGTGGGCATAAAGGGGAGGCATGGGCGCATAGGGGTTGTTTTCAAACATAAAAATCATTAATTAACAGAAAAAGGAACAAACAAAATACATACATGGGCTCTGGACAGACACACAGTCTCTTTTAGCCTTTCAGACCATTGTAAGCATTTCAGCCCCTAAAGGACTGACACAAAGGCTTTGGACTGCTAGAGACTGGATGGGACCAGACAGGACCAGGGACACAGGGGCTAGAGACTGGACGAGACAGGGCTAGAGGCGAGAAGGGGAGCACACAGGAAGCTAGGGGAACATACTAGAGGCTCGATGGGACAGGAACACTAGAGGCGAGAAGGGGAACACTAGAGGCAAGAAGGGGAACACTAGAGGTAAGAAGGGGAGCACAAAGCTAGGGGAGCACACAGGAAGCTTGGGGAACACACAGGAAGGTAGGGGAGCACACTGGAGGCTAGGGGAACACACTGGAGGCTACAAAACAAAGGGACAAACAGCACAATACTTAAACTTAAACAATACTTAAACAACACAGTACACTTACATAAACATCACAAAACAGAGCCCCTATAAACAAACCAAAATAACATTAAATACAAACAAAACTAAATCAAAACAAATGCCCACTGATAGTATTAATGCTCGACCCAGTTTCCCAGAACATCCAGCTATTTATAACAATACTAATGAGCTACCTCAGTTCAAGTGAGCTCCAGCAGCACCTGACCAAGGTGCCTTCTGGGAAACTGAGTCGACTAACAAAAAACTACTAAACAAACACAAATGTGCACAGTGCCCTCTCGGGGTGAAAGCAAATCTTTACATTTGAATGTAGGCATTCGCCACTTCTTCTTGCATTGTTCACCAAGCCTGTGGTCATCAGCTTTGCATTAATTTTTTTTGTCTCTGGGCATAGTGTTGTATTCCTCCCTTTCATCATCTCTGCACAAGAACAATGGAATTCTACACTTCATAGCGTGCTGCAATCTTAGCTCGCTCCTAAACAGTCCACGGGTTGGCCATCTTTGTTTACACTGCATGTACTGCTTTTCGTGGCCAACGTCTGTACTATTGACGCAGAAAATGTGAACGCCTATTTATTATTGTCTATTATATGAGGTGTTTTTTATAGAAAGTTTTTATTTTAATCTGAATCCCTACAAGACAATAAATTGACAAAAATCATGTTTTATTTCTTGAATTCATACCAAAAATTCATATATTTTTTTAAGCAATTCAAGTTAAGTAAAAAATTTTACCTCTCTGTGCATGGATATCACCTCAGAGCCTAACATCAAGTCAGCTAACCTATCCCCCTCTATCAATCTCCCCACGCCCCACTCCAACCACTGCATACTGCCCCTTACAAAAGCCCAGGTGAGAATGGAGCTCAGGAAGATCAAGGTGAGGAAGGCTGCAGGCCCAGACTGCATCAGCTCTAGGCTCTGAAGATCTGTGAAGTCCAGCTGTGTGGCATATTGTTGTACATGTTTTATCTGAGCCTAAAGCTGGGGAAGATGCCACATCTTATACGGTACCTGTAACAAAGATGTCATGTACAAAAGACTTTGGGCTTATAGACCAGTACCACTGACCTCACACCTGATGAAGACATTTTAGAGGCTAGTGCTTACCTGCCTCTGACCCTTGGTGAGCCCATCAATACATCCACTTCAGTTTGCCTATCAGCTTGGCATTGGAGTGAAAAACGCTGTCATCGTCCTCTGGAAAAGGCTGGAAGCACTGTTAGAGTCATGTTTTTTGGGTTCTCTAGTGCTTTCAACCATTCAACCTGCACTTCTGAAATATAAGCTGCAGTACATGTGAGTGGACTATCATCTATCTACATGAATAATGTATTATCTTACAAACCAACCACAGTATGTGAGGACTTGTGACTGTGAGTCTGATACGATTGTTAGAGAGTCATTAAAATTGCACTGGTTACTGCATTTGAACACTGGAGCCCCACAGGGAACAGTCCTGGCTCTGTTCCTCTTCACTGTCTACATTGCAGATTTCATGTTCAACTCAGCAACCTGTGACCTGCAGAAGTTTCCTGACAACTCTGCCAGTGTCAGCCTGATCATGGAGGATGATGACAGGGAGTACAGAGGACTGATTCAGAATTTTGTGGACTGTTTCCAACGGAGCTACAGTACCTACAGATAAATGCAAGGAAGACCAAATAACTGGGTGGATTTCTGCAGGCACAAACACACTTCTCTATTACCAGTGAACATTCTGGGAAAGAACATTGAGAGAGAGGACTCTTATAAATACCTGGGTGCAGCTAGGAAGAGACAGGACAAGCTGATAAAGAAGGCCAGCTCAGTTCTTGGGATTTCCCTGGACACTGTACAGGAGGTGGAAGAAATCATCGTCATTGCTGGAGAATGACGCTCACCCCCTGTATGAAATCCCCCTATTTCATCTCTGAGCAGCTCCGTCAGTGATGGACTGTTACATCAGTGTCTGAAGAACCAATCTTGAAGTTTTTTTCACCCTGCTACTATTAGACTATAAAATCAGAGCTGCTCCCAGTGGACCAGTCGTCGTGATGCGCACACTGTTCTTACTGAATATAGACAGTTCCTGCTCAATATTCTCATTTGGTATAAACAGGGGAATGTTTGACATAGTAAAGTTCATTGTTGTGACACCCAGCGTAACCCAGAGTAACAGAATAAAGCTCTCCCCTTATATTTATTTTGTTATTCTGATGCTGAGACAAAGTTTTCACATTCAATACCCTTTCCTACTGCCAGTAACAGCTGCTCCACCAAAACTTCAGCGCTCACCTCACAATGCACCCTGTGACAGAGCAAGAGAGGATGTGCTCCACAACTCAGGTGAGCCACCGTCCCTGCACTTCACCACGAGATCAACAGCTCTACCCAGCAATAGAAGAAAAAAATAACTAATAATATTGCAAGCTTTGAGGACCCGGAGGAATCCCACCAAATACAGGGAGAACATGCAAACTCCATGCCTCCATCCACACTGGCCGGGAATTGAACCTGGGCCCTGGAGGTGGAAGGCGACAGTGATAACCACTAAGCCACCATGCCGCCCTATTTAATTTTGAACATATTTACAAAATAACTGATTCATCAAGGCATGGTCAATTGATTGAAGGTTTTTTTAGAAGCCAGTATACAGTATAGACAGTGTGTGTGTAGTTTTCTGTACTTTCCCAATGTTCCATGTTTTTTAAAAAAGGCTATAGTAAAAAGCTTGCAGCTTCGAAAAATTCAGTCTCTTTTCCCCGCTGAAAAAAACAGCATAGACCAGCATAGCTGGTTAACATTATACCAGCATATGTTGTGTTTTGGTGCTGGTATGCTGGTGACCAGCATACATTTTGCTGATATGCTGGTGCTGGTATGCTGGTCATTTAATCAGATAAACTTCTGCTGACGGTACCCAAGACCAAGTGCAAGCTCAGGGGTGATCGGGCGTTCTCTGTGGCGGCACCCAAACTGTGGAATGACCTTGACCATTTGTGAGGCCACATCACTGAGGGTGTTTAAGTCCCATCTCAAAACTCACATGTTTTCTTTGGCATTTAAACCAACATGAGATTGTGTGTGATGTGATTTTAATTATGTTCCTTTTTAATATTTTATTATTATTATTATTATTATTATTATTATTATTATTATTATTATTATTATTTTATTTTTATTTCTTAATTTAGTTCCTTATTTTATTTTATTTTATTACTATATTATTTTATTATTTATGTGAAGCACTTTGGGGCATTCTTGTTGTTAAAGTGCTATACAAATAAAGATGAGTTGAGTTGAGTTGAATTTTCTACACTATAACATGTTTGTCAAAAACATTATATCAGTTATTATGAGGCAAATTTTATTCATCAGTTCAACAGATTTACTTTGCACAAGGCTACCCAAGTAAAAAAAAAGTATACTAAGTATATTAAATCCTAGCGTGCCAAAGCATGCTTAAGTGTACTTGCTCCAGACTAATGACTAGTATACTTGAAGTTTGCTATTTTGGAACAACTAATTTTGTACTAAGTGCATTTAAGTTGTAATTAAATTATACAAATGCACAATTTAAAAGTGTATTAAGTATACTTTTGTGCTAAAGTGGAACAAGTTTAAGTATACTTAGTACACTTAAAGTATATGGCTTTATTTGTACTAACGTACATACCCGACAGTGATTAATTAAATTAAAGTATATATTTAATGTTTTATAAGTACACTGCAAAATTCCCAGTGTTGATTTAACACGCCAAGTGTTTATATATGACCTAATGGTCACAAATGTACTCTGAAAGTGTTAAATCAACACTCCGGGTGTTAATTAATTCAAGACTAAGGATTTTGCTGTTTAAATTACAGCAATTGATACTGTGTTACGAATAAATTAGTAATATACTATGAATATATACTTCTGGCCAATTCCAAATACTAAAAAAGTACACTTTGTTGTTAATACAAATATACTTTATTATACCATACAGTACACACAGTCTTCTATAATACTGTATTGCAAATGTGTTACCAGTATACTAAAGGTGTTTAGGATCATTTACAAATGAATTTTCTACACTATAGCATGTTTTTGAAACACATTAAATCATAAATTATGAGGGAGATTTTATTCATGAGTTCAACATATTTAATTTGCACAAGGTTCCAAAAAAAAAGCCAGTACTATAATTTTTGTGCAACAAAACATTAGATTGTCTCAAACACACAAGCAAACATTTAAACTGTTGTATGAACGTTAAGAATATACAGGTATAGTATTTGTTCAAACCAGGTGTGTTGATTCTATCTGTTACACAGAGACTGAAAACAGGCCAGAAGCAAAAGCACATAAGATTTAGTAATAACACATTAGACAATACATTCTATAGTTTAAACTATGTCGTTAATTACAAACTACCTAATAAAAACCATGAAATCTACCTTATGCAGATGAAAATAAAATAATAACTATATGAACTATGCAATGATATGATTGAATGCAATGATCCAGCCATAAATTCAAACTAGGAGCGGAAGAACTGGTTGAGCAAATCAGAAAACAGACAGTCCGAATCCGCCCACCTCCAGTTTCTGATTGGCTGGTGTTGCGCTGATTCTAGTCTCTGGTTGGCTGGAATAGTTGCAGAGATATAATGTTGCTGCAGTTCGTGCAAGTATAGATTTATGATAGTGAGCGCACAAAAGAGACAAACACAAATTATCTTGAATGCGCAAAAGTGATTTTTAGCGTGCAAAAACGAGTTTGGGATTGCGCGTGAGAGAGAGATTCAGCATGCAAAAACGAGTTTGAGAGTAGCGCGCACGAGAGAGTAGTGCACTTAATATAAGCATAAATAAGTACATATGAATAAGTACTGTACATATAAATATAGTCAGACTACATTACAGATTATATTACAATTTATATTCTAATGTATACTCTCTGTACATTTCTACAATGATTATTTCGAGCATATTTAAAAAAAACAAAACAAAAGAAAAACAAAGTTTAAATAAGTGTGCTTAAAGTTTAATTCCAAAACTTAGTAAAAGCATAATGTTAGTATACTTTTTATATATTAACTGATGGAACAACTTTTTATTAGTATATTTGTAATGTACTATCGAAGATTTCAATATATTCATAATACAATTTTTTTTTTTTACTGGGGTACAAAACATACACTGAAAAAAATAAATCTGAGATGTTGTAAATGTAGCATTATTAAATCTGTGTACTTAACAATAAATAATCAAGTTTGAACGTTTACATAAATATATCTAAGTTAGAAATTAATCTGCATTTGTTCAGAATACAAGACAATGTGCATTTTTTCCTTAATACATTTTTTTTACGTAATCCCAGACAATCTTTTTAAGTGCACACACACAACAAGCAATAATCTTGTTCATTTTACTCTGTTTAAATAAAACTGCCTCCCCATGGAAAAAGCGTGGGAAACCCCGTATCAAATTAAAAGTGTACCCAAGCTTCATTGCGGTAAGAAACAACTCTTTGGAGCATTCTGTTTCACCTCGTGCGCGAAAAGTTTTAACAAGCAGAAGACGACCTTGTGGATGTTGTGGATTCAGGACCAAGTGCACTTTGAAGGAACTGTGGATGTTCAGGAGTGTATGCACATAATAAAAGTGTTCTTACTTCAAGTTTTGTGCTGGGTGAAGTTGCATTTCAAAGTACAAAATTACACAACTGGTATTTTAACTATAATATATAAGAAATGCCTATAGTTACTAACTAGATAATGTGAGTATATGTAACTTTAAAATGAGACTAGGACATTTAATAAAACAAAGTAGGCCCCACACCCAAGTAATCACAAGTAATAAGGAAACTTAAAAAAAAAAAGAGTTAAATTTCAATTAAAAATACATATTTGAAACTCTTAAAGTTAAGTAAATCATGGACACAAAACAATGACTAGGGAAATGTTTTTAATTAAGTAGGGTTTACCTGCGAAATTACATAGAATTAACTATCAAAATTAAGTAGACTTTACTAGCGAAAAATATTTTTTACATAAAGAAATGTAAATAGTAAATACCAAGAATAGTCTTGCTTGAACTACATAATAATCTGATGCAAAAATTTACCTTAATTATTTTAAGTAGATAAGACCCCATAAGACTCCAGTTTATTTGTGGTTAACAAAACTTCAGGTTGTCTCACAAACAAAAATTTTAACTTTTATCTGAACCAAGATAGACATTAGTATTAAAATATACAGGTACAGTATTAGTTCAAACCTGGTGTGTTGATTCTAGCTGTTACACAGAGACTCAGGCTGTGAGTTACGGAGTATTATACCAGAAGCAAGTACATAAGATTTAGCAATAACACATTAAAAATACATTCTATAGTTTAAACTATGTACTTAATTACAAACTACCTAACAAAAAACATAAAATGTACCTTATGCCGATGATAATAACGATAAGAACTAAGACACGCAAAGATGCAGCTAGCAGCCTTGAATTCAAACTAGAAGTGGAAAACAGCAGAGCCAATCTGAGACAGGCTCTCCTAGGTTGAGCATGCATGCGCGCGACAGAGTAGTGCACTAAACATGAGCATGAATAAGTGTATTCAAATTTACTGTAACTGAAAATATACTGAGACTACCGTATATTAAAATTTGTATTCTGATGTATGCTTTCTGTACATTGTTATAATGATTATAGAGCATATATTTTTAAAACACTAACCTTTCACTTAGGATATTTTCCTGTAACATATTTTTGAAAATGTACAATAATAATTATTTTGAAATATGTTTAAAGTTTATTTCCAAAAATTGCTAAAAGCATGATGTTAGTATACTTTTTATATATTAACTGATGGTTCATTTTTATTAGTATATTTGCAATGTACTATAGAACATTTGAATATATTTGTATATATTCCCCCCCCACACTAGGGCAACTTTGCTAAGGATTTTTTTTTTCCTCTCATGGAGGTGGAAGGTATACAATAGCTTCCACTGTCTCTGATGATTTGAGGTACTGTCATTTGCTGGTGTTAGTCTACTATTTTGCAGGTGAAATTAGCATCTGCCCACAATGCTAAAACTAGTTACTGGTTTGATAATGATGATGATATTACTGTGCTTGATTGAACAGTGTGATATCAGGCCTATAGCCAGCTCCTGAAAGCCATTTTTGAAAACATTGCAAGATAGCTGGTGTTACTCTTCGCCCATTTTTGCCTACCGAAGGAGCTACTCACTGACCAGGGTACACCTTTTACGTCTAAAGTGATTGCAGATATTTGACAGCTCTCAGAGAAGTAGATCCGCACCGTCGTTTCCACCCCCAGACACTCAAAAGTGGTAGATAAAAGTGGCCAGAACTGGGATCAGCTGCTCCTGTACGTCCTCTTTGCTGTCAGAGAAACACCTCAAGCCTCTACTGGCTTTTAAGTTGCTGTTTTGACAGAGGCTGCATGGTCTGCTTGACGTAGCAAAGAAAACCTGGGAAGAACAGCCCTCCCTGTTCCGTTCTGTAGTACATTCAGGATATGCAGACTAAAATTAGCTGCGTTCCCCATATAGTTTGGGAACGTATGTAGTGAGCACAAGCTGAGCAGCCTAAAGCCCAAAATGGTATAGCACAGTCCCGCGAGTTCCAACCAGGTGACCAAATGCGCTCCTACTACTGCCCAGCACTAAATGTCAGTTCATGGCCTGGGGTAAAGGACTCGTTATGGCAAGAATGCGGATGTTTTAAGCCAACGTGTGTAGAGAGCGAGAGCAGCAGTCAATGAGCTCCGCGGCAAGAATGTGGAAGAGTCCAGCTGGCATGTTTAGGAGGTGTGGTGTCTCCAGGCATTGAGCTCTGGGCAGTGTTTGATTCATGGAGATTGTTTTTGGGCGTGGAACACGCGAGGGTCAAAACCGAACAGTTGAGAAAGACAATTCCAATGGTCGGCAGCAGTGAATCAGTTAAGGCAGTAAATCTGTGGCGCGAGACAAAGGTGAGTTCAGTAAAACAGAGCGTGGTCAAGATTCGAACGCTAGAATACTTGGCATGGATAGCAAAATTTAAAGACTCAAGACCTGAATTAAATAATCGACCAGACCCAGAACATGTTATTCACCAAACTGGAGCTCACTTTGTAAGACATGAAATGAAACATGATCTTCAACACAAATGACAAATCAATGAAAATTTAAGTAATACTGTTTGGGTCATTTTAATAGATTTAATAGATTTTTAGATAAATAAAAAATCACATTACTGGATGATAATAATCAAGATTCAGAATTTAGGGTATTTTGTAGTTTAATTTTAGACATGCATTCTAGATTTGGGCTAAATTATTATTTATTACATCTGTCTGATGTAAATTTTTTCAAGTGTAGATATTGCTTGGTCAGATATTACAATAATTCCTATTTACGCAACAAACGAGTTGTTATTAATGAAAAGAAGGCACCATACAGTTGCCTTCTACCAAGGCAGTTCTAGCTGTCACGATACGCCAAGCCACAGTCCCGCCATGATCACCTAAGCACGCCTGTTCCATGTTCGCACCACCCCTGTTACCCTGCAGTTTTCAGGCAACCACACTGAAACTATTACCCTCCTAGCTATTCAAAATGCCCATGCACCCATCGTCCTGGGTCTCCCTTGGTTAAGACTGCATAACCCTTACATTGATTGGGTTAAAAGAAGAGTCCTGGATTGGAGCCCCACCTGCCTCTCTTCATGTTTACGTTCCGCCCCTATGGGCCGAAGTTCGCTCACTCCACAAGAGGAAATCCCCGACCTAACCAAGGTACCCATCATGACCTTCGACAGGTTTTTAGCAAGTCACGGGCCACCTCCTTACCCCCACATCGCCCTTATGACTGTGCAATCAAGCTCCTCCCAGGCACCACCTAAGGGTCGACTTTACTCCCTCTCCCATCCTGAGTGAGAGGCCATGGAACAATACATAAAGGAGTCACTCGCAGCAGGGATCATCCGTCCATCATCCTCACCAGTGGGGGCAGAGAAAAAAGATAAGTCCCTCAGACCCTGTATTGATTACAGAGGGTTGAATGAAATCATGATAAAGAACCGCTATCCTCTTCCTTTGATGTCGTCTGCCTTTGAACTTCTCCAGGACGCCCGTGTCTTGACCAAGTTAGACTTGAGGAATGCCTACCACCTTGTCAGGATACGGGAGGGCGATGAATGGAAGACGGCTTTTAACACACCTACCGGCCATTATGAGTACCTAGTGGTTCCATTCAGCTTAACCAACGCGCCGGCGGTGTTCCAGGCCCTCATCAATGACGTCCTTAGGGATTTCTCAATGTTTCCGTCTTTGCTTACCTGGACGACATCCTGATATTCTCACGCTCGGTAAAGGAGCACAAGTTCCACGTGCGCCAGGTTTTGCAACGGCTTCTGGAGAATAAACTCTACATCAAGGCAGAGAAATGCGAGTTTCATTGCACTTCCACCTCTTTTTTGGGATATTCTATCTCCCCTGCAGGCATCCAGATGGACACCACCAAGGTGAGGGCGGTCATTGATTGGCCGGTACCGTCTTCAAGACGCGAACTCCAACGCTACTTGGGATTCGCAAACTTTTATCGACGCTTTATTCGAAGCTACAGCATAGTGGCGACCCCACTTACAGCACTCACGTCTTCCAAGATCCCATTCCGATGGAACCCCCAGGCAGATAAAGCCTTCAAAGATCTCAAGCACCGTTTCACCATAGCACCCATCCTTATATTTCCTGACCCCTCCCTCCAGTTCGTTGTGGAAGTAGGTGCGTCTGAGACCGGAGTAGGGGCCGTCCTGTCTCAGAGATCCCCGAAAGACAACAAGATTCACCCTTGCTCCTTCTTCTCCCGCCGACTCACACCCCCCGAACGCAACTACGGCATCGGGGACCGTGAACTCTTGGCGGTCAAGCTGGCCCTTGAAGAATGGAGACACTGGCTGACACCACCCCTTCCTCATATGGACTGACCATAAGAACCTGGAGTACTTAAAAACTGCAAAGAGACTCAACTCACGCCAGGCACGATGGTCACTGTTTTTTTCTCGTTTTCAGTTTACCTTATCATATCACCCTGGTTCCAAAAACATCAAGCCTGACGCCCTCTCCCGGCAATTCTCCACCTCTCAGGACACATCCACGACGGAGGCGATCCTTCCTCCTCATTGTCTTGTGGCAACAACCCAACTTGACGTGGAGCACCTGGTTCGGCCATGGTCATGCTGTGTACACGGGACCTTCCACTCAAGACCACGTCCAGGAAGCTCTCACCAAGGTTCATCGGACCTTTCACTATCACCCGAGTCATAAATCCATGCTCTGTCCTACCTCTCTCCATGCGCCAAATCAACCCTACGTTTCATGTTTCCCAGATTCGTCATCTGATCTCGTGCCCATTATCCACACCCCCCAGCCTCCCCCACCCCCCCGACTCATAGATGGGGGAGAAACCTTTACCGTTCGCAGGCTCCTCAAGTCTCGCCGCCGGGGACGGGGCCTTCAGTACTTAGTAGATTGGGAGGGCTACGGCCCTGAAGAGAGAAGCTGGGTACCCGCTAGATTTATCCTAGACCGATCTCTGATCTCAGATTTCCACAGACTTCACCCCGAAGCACCTGCAAGAACGCCTGGAGGCGTTCGTAGAGGGGAGGGTACTGTCACGACATGCCAAGCCACAGTACCGCCATGGTCACCTAAGCACGCCTGCTCCATGTTCCCTGCCGCTCCTTACATCGCACCGCCCCTGTTCTCTGCACACCTGGACACTATCAGTAATCAGCTCATACCTATTTAAACCATCCACTGACACCGCCACGTCGCCAGATTATTGAGTGCCTCACTAGCCCAATATTCCAGCATTGTTTTCTCTTCATTGTCTACCGGATCTCGACCACGCTTTGTTTTCCCGATCACGATTTCGCCTCTCGTTCGGACTCCAGCTTTTTGGATACTTTGTGTTGCTGACCTCTTACCTGTTACCGACTACGAGCCTGGATCACTGACTGCTTCACGTCTCTTCGGCTTCGACCCCCGCCTGCTCCACAACTATGATTAATCCTCGCTCCTCGCCGAGCTCAAGCTCCTTCTCTCCACGCCGGCATTCATCGCGGAGCAATCTCTCTCCCCGCGCCGACTCTATGCGCTGCTGTCTCAACACAAGGCTCACGCTGCATACGCCGGCATACGATATATCTCAAGCTGCATCTCACTCGCGCCGGCTCTGCGCGCTTCCGCATTCATGCACCGCCTATGCACAATGTCACTCGCCTCGGTGCATTCACGCTAGTACTCCATGCTTCCGCATTCCAACGAGACTTCTCCCATTCACACTGCAGCGCGGAGTTGTACCCACGCCTCTTATTTAAAACCGCCACTTTGCCTGCTTCAGTTATCACAAGCACTCATCAGCGCCACTTCAGTTCTCCCTGGGAATTACTCACACTATCTGCAATTGGATCCATCACGCCCTCTAGCGAGCCTGACACTAGCATTTTTTTCAATGCAACATCCTTGGACTTTCTGTCCTACGTTGGCACAGCTGTGTGACTTCAAGAGGTTATTTTTGTGTGTTTACATGTATTAAAATACACCTGTGCTGTTTTGTTATGATAAAGCACCTAATCTTTAGGGTCAGGAAACAGGTATTGTCTGAGCTTTGCATAAATATGAACCCTAATGATACTGAGGTCATTTCTTGGAAAAACACTATCTTTAAAGATAATTTCCTTATGTAAGAATAATAATCCATGTTAGGCTACTGTTCTCATAAAGAGTAGGTTTGTAGAACAAGCACTGCCTGAAGGTTTTCTAAGCACTATGATTGTTTAATATAATGAGAATAGATTGTAGTGTATAACTGAAATATTAAAATAACGTCACAATTAAAATAATTATGTAACTTAATTAAAGAGTCCACTGACAGTCCATCAGCAACCCAAGAGTGATAACAGACTATTAAGCATTGTTTAGTCCAGAAAAATGTTATATAAGCATAAATTTATACTGTGAACCGTAGAGCAATTGTTAGGAACCTCCACTAGAGGTCACTGTTTATGTCTGTCAGTCTTGAGTAGTTCTTGTTGGTTGACTCAGTTTCCCAGAAGGCACCTCAGTCAGATGATGAATGCTCACCTGGACTGAGGTGCCTCATTAAAGCTTCTATAAATAGCAGTCTGTTCTGGGAAACTGGGTCGAGCATTGTTTGTCTGGTATGTTTGTCTATTTGCCTGTTTGTCTGTTATGTTTATATTTGTAACTACCGTCATGTGGGCAGTCCTTTTGTTTGGTTCTTGTTTCTTTAAGTTTATACTTTGGTTTGTTTTGTAGCCTTTGTTTGTCTAGGGCTCTACTGTTTGTTCTCCTTATGTTCCTTGTGTTGCTGGATTCATGGAGCTATCCTGTTTCATGTTTAGCTAGGCTGTCTCCTCCTGTATCCTGTGTAAGTACTGTTCTGTCTTTTGGTTTAATTCTTTGTTTAGTTTTGTGTGGCCACATGCAGGCCTAGCCGCTAGCAGGGTTAGCTGCTAGTAGGCCTTAATTGCTAGTAGGGTTAGCCCTTAGTAGGGTTAGCCTCCTGTAGGCTAGCCTCTAGGGGAATTGACTGCTAGTGGTTCTGGTCGCTAGTAGGTTAGCCGCTAGTTTGGAGTGGACTCATGTGTGCTTTGCCTTTGTGTTCACTTCCCCACCATTAGGTCAGTACTAACCCGGTTAGCCACTAACCCCTTTAGATACTAACCTGGTTAGGTCAGCATCCAGTGTCCCCAGCATTCCATGTAGCTACTAACCCAACTAACCACTAACCCAGCCTGTTCCATCTCCAGTCCTGTCTCTAGTCTCTCCTGTCTCTAGTCTCTCCTGTCCTGTCTATCCCTGTCTCCTGTCTCTCCAGTCTCTAGTTCCCCTATGTGTCTTAGTTAGCTCAGCTCCATGTTTCCTCATCCCCAGTTCTCTTTGTCGGTCCCCTGTATCAGCTCCTGGTTCCCTGCGTCAGCTCCTGGTTCCCTGTGTTCAGTTCCTGGCTCCCATGTCAGTTCTTGTCCCTGTGTTGGCGCGCCGTTCCCTGTCGGTTCCTGGCTCCCATGTCAGCTCTTCTCCCTGTGTTGGCGCGCCGTCCCTGTTTTTCCTGAGCCCTAGTTTTAGTTTGAGTTTGTTGTTTTGGTTCCTTTGTTTGTTTGTGTCTGTTTTTGAGTTCTGTTAAATAAAGACTTTTTCTGTTTGCAACACCCCTCTGTCTTCATGCCTACCTCCATGCCCACGGCAACCCCATCAGCCGGGTCTAGCCAGCACCCCCAGCTAGACCCATGACAGAATGCTCGACCAAACCAAGGCATAGCAGAGGGGGCCCCCCAGGAGAATTTTTTTTTTTTTGGGGGGCTGGGACCGTAACGCTGGGGCAAGCAGGCTGAGGGTCGTCGGCTTGCCCTACAGCAGAACTGGGAAAGGTCCCACTACCTTCGTCCAGGGCCTCACGTGGAGGCCCCAGAGCACCGCTTCCAGAGCCTCACGTGGAGGCCCCGGAGCACCGCTTCCAGAGCCTCACGTGGAGGCCCCGGAGCACCGCTTCCAGAGCCTCACGTGGAGGCCCCGGAGCACCGCTTCCAGAGCCTCACGTGGAGGCCCCGGAGCACCGCTTCCAGAGCCTCACGTGGAGGCCCCGGAGCACCGCTTCCAGAGCCTCACGTGGAGGCCCCGGAGCACCGCTTCCAGAGCCTCACGGGGAGGCCCCGGAGCACCGCTTCCAGAGCCTCACGGGGAGGCCCCGGAGCACCGCTTCCAGAGCCTCACGGGGAGGCCCCGGAGCACCGCTTCCAGAGCCTCACGGGGAGGCCCCGGAGCACCGCTTCCAGAGCCTCACGGGGAGGCCCCGGAGCACCGCTTCCAGAGCCTCACGGGGAGGCCCCGGAGCACCGCTTCCAGAGCCTCACGGGGAGGCCCCGGAGCACCGCTTCCAGAGCCTCACGGGGAGGCCCCGGAGCACCGCTTCCAGAGCCTCACGGGGAGGCCCCGGAGCACCGCTTCCAGAGCCTCACGGGGAGGCCCCGGAGCACCGCTTCCAGAGCCTCACGGGGAGGCCCCGGAGCACCGCTTCCAGAGCCTCACGGGGAGGCTCCACCCCTTCGTCTCCGAGCCTCACGGGGAGGCTCCACCCCTTCGTCTCCGAGCCTCACGGGGAGGCTCCACCCCTTCGTCTCCGAGCCTCACGGGGAGGCTCCACCCCTTCGTCTCCGAGCCTCACGGGGAGGCTCCAATTGTCGTCCAGTGCCTCTGTGGAGGATTCCCCCCCCTTTCCCGTCTCCGAGCCTCACGGGGAGGCTCCACCCCTTCGTCTCCGAGCCTCACGGGGAGGCTCCACCCCTTCGTCTCCGAGCCTCACGGGGAGGCTCCACCCCTTCGTCTCCGAGCCTCACGGGGAGGCTCCAATTGTCGTCCAGTGCCTCTGTGGAGGATTCCCCCCCCTTTCCCGTCCCAGAGCGTCAATGAGGCCCCACGTCCACCACCCGGCTTCGGCGTCGAGTCTACCACCCCGAGAACGGGCCATTGCCGCCTCCACTGCCAAGCGTCAAGGGTAGACCGGAGACTGCCTCCGGCGCCTGGCTTCGGCGGCATTCCAGTTTCGCCCGCCTTCCTATCCTGCTCGGGGAACCAGCTCGTCGGCGTCGTAAGTCGGGTGAAATGACTCAAGACAATGGGGACCTCTGGTAACGCTCCGGAGGAGCGTTTTTAAGGGGGGGGGGGTACTGTTAGGAACCTCCACTAGAGGTCACTGTTTATGTCTGTCAGTCTTGAGTAGTTCTTGTTGGTTGACTCAGTTTCCCAGAAGGCACCTCAGTCAGATGATGAATGCTCACCTGGACTGAGGTGCCTCATTAAAGCTTCTATAAATAGCAGTCTGTTCTGGGAAACTGGGTCGAGCATTGTTTGTCTGGAATGTTTGTCTATTTGCCTGTTTGTCTGTTGGTTTGTTATGTTTATATTTGTAACTACCGTCATGTGGGCAGTCCTTTTGTTTGGTTCTTGTTTCTTTAAGTTTATACTTTGGTTTGTTTTGTAGCCTTTGTTTGTCTAGGGCTCTACTGTTTGTTCTCCTTATGTTCCTTGTGTTGCTGGATTCATGGAGCTATCCTGTTTCATGTTTAGCTAGGCTGTCTCCTCCTGTATCCTGTGTAAGTACTGTTCTGTCTTTTGGTTTAATTCTTTGTTTAGTTTTGTGTGGCCACATGCAGGCCTAGCCGCTAGCAGGGTTAGCTGCTAGTAGGCCTTAATTGCTAGTAGGGTTAGCCCTTAGTAGGGTTAGCCTCCTGTAGGCTAGCCGCTAGTTTGGAGTGGACTCATGTGTGCTTTGCCTTTGTGTTCACTTCCCCACCATTAGGTCAGTACTAACCCGGTTAGCCACTAACCCCTTTAGATACTAACCTGGTTAGGTCAGCATCCAGTGTCCCCAGCATTCCATGTAGCTACTAACCCAACTAACCACTAACCCAGCCTGTTCCATCTCCAGTCCTGTCTCTAGTCTCTCCTGTCCTGTCTATCCCTTTCTCCTGTCTCTCCAGTCTCTAGTTCCCCTATGTGTCTTAGTTAGCTCAGCTCCATGTTTCCTCATCCCCAGTTCTCTTTGTCGGTCCCCTGTATCAGCTCCTGGTTCCCTGCGTCAGCTCCTGGTTCCCTGTGTTCAGTTCCTGGCTCCCATGTCAGTTCTTGTCCCTGTGTTGGCGCGCCGTTCCCTGTCGGTTCCTGGCTCCCATGTCAGCTCTTCTCCCTGTGTTGGCGCGCCGTCCCTGTTTTTCCTGAGCCCTAGTTTTAGTTTGAGTTTGTTGTTTTGGTTCCTTTGTTTGTTTGTGTCTGTTTTTGAGTTCTGTTAAATAAAGACTTTTTCTGTTTGCAACACCCCTCTGTCTTCATGCCTACCTCCATGCCCACGGCAACCCCATCAGCCGGGTCTAGCCAGCACCCCCAGCTAGACCCATGACAGCAATAAATTAAATTATAAAATTTTGCAACTTCAATTAGGTCAAAGATCAGGTTCTTCATTGTCAAGAAAGGGCCTTACAATTGAAAGCCAAAGTTTAGTGTTCTATGTCTGTAGATAGTCCCATGACTGAAAGAATGTATGCTTCAGTACTATTGGTTCCTATATCAGCCAGTTAGATCTAAGCATGCTGGTCGACAGCTTCGGACATGATAATGTCAAGCTAAAAGTATGCTCATGTTATGTGCTTAATAAGTAAAAATATCATGTTAGATAAGTTATGTGTGCGTCCTGAGCCTTTATCTGCACCTCACTAAATAGTGTAAACACAACATGTTGTCAGAGTGAATAGATGAAAATTATAACGATGGATACAGCTCGAGTTCCGACGCCCACGAATTAACTGGGAGGCAA
This sequence comes from Clarias fuscus, assembly GCA_030347435.1. Classification (NCBI taxonomy): domain Eukaryota; kingdom Metazoa; phylum Chordata; class Actinopteri; order Siluriformes; family Clariidae; genus Clarias; species Clarias fuscus. The sequence goes on from CM059206.1 coordinate 28,044,082, forward strand.
CTAACCTACCCGAAGCGTGGCGCAAGTTTCAACAGCATGTTGATGTTCAGCTGTCCCCTGAAGAGAAAGGGTGAGGACGAGAAATGTAGTCATCTTCTCCTATGGGTCAGAGAGAAGGGTCACAACATTTTAAAAACATTGTCGCTGTCTGTAGACGAAGCAAAGATTGTAAAGTCGTATTATGACCGCTTCACAGCATACATTAAGGCCAAAGCCAATGTGATATTTGCACGCTACAAGTTTCATGAAAAGGTGCTGGGAGAGCGCGAGCCTTTCGAGCAGTTTGTGATAGACCTATGGCTACTTGTTAAAGACTGTAATTATGTGAACAGTGATGTGATCCGCGACCGAATTGTATTCGGGATACATTCACCAAAAGTAGAGAGAAATTTTTGAATGTGGGCTCTGAGTTAATGCTCGAAAAAAGCGATAGACGTCACCAGATCTCACGAGTTGGCTCAAGCACAGCTAAAAAACATTTCAAGCAACCTGAGCACTTCATGAGAACACGCATATACTGGATCTTCAGCAAATGTCATTCCTCTACATGAATATACCAAATTGAGTACCCAAGGCACTCTGCAGTCAGCATCTTGCTCCTTGTGTGGATATGGAGGTGAATGCCTGGTGGTAAAAGGCCAATGTGACCTAAAATGCAAGCATAAAGACATTGAGATGATCATGACATTTTATGTGGTCGACACAAGTTCACCCCTGTCATAGGTCTAAAAGGATGGTCTAGAAAGGAGGTCTAACTTTGAGGCCAAAGTCTAAGGAGACGTTGGCCTCATAAAGCTTGTACTATCAGTTACAGAGACGCAGGCAGAAGAGCCCATCCTGGAGGAGTTTGCAGATGTTTTTAAGGGGATCAGACTGTTTCCTCGTGAGTGTACCATACACTTAGAGCCACATGCAACTCCAGTAGTCCATCCACCCGGACACATTTATCTTGCGTTATGCAGCTGTCTTAAAGAGGAGCTTGAGAGCATGGAAAGACAGGATGTCATCGTTAAGGTCACTGAGCCAACTGAATGGGTTAATTCTATGGTTGTGGCAGAAAAAACACGCACCGGTCTGGTAAGGGTATGTTTAGACCCTAGGAACCTAAACAAGGCCATCAAGTGACCTCATTACCCTCTATACACCCTCACTGCTGATGGAGTAAAACATGATCCCGCCAAAGTCACTGCTGTAAGAGACATGGAGCCATCCAAAGATAAAGGAGAGCTTGAGACAGTGATGGGTATGATTAATTACCTTTCCAAATTTGCAGCTGGCCTCGCTGATGTCAATGCACCACTGCGCAGCTTTTGAAGGATTTAAATGAGTTTGTTTAGGACGTCCAGCATGACAAAGCCTTCAAGAGAATAAAAGAGCTGCTCACATGTGAACCAGGTCCAGTCTTAGCCTCACAGTAGTGCTTTAATATCCCACAGGATTATTTATATATTATCACAAAAGTTGACGTTCTGTGGGATGAAGTGTCCACTTGAGGGAAGACCGATAAATCATGTGACTTTATTCATTCACTGCAAATCCATCACTCCAGTGAGAGTGTGACATAAAGCATGTACTGTTATGGTTGCAGCCTTGATATCGGTAAATGCATATGTATTCCCACAGCAAATATATTGGACTGGCATACTTCCTGAATGAGTAAAAACTATGCCAGTTTCAAGTTTTAAATACAATTTCTTCATAGAAGATAAAAGAAGCATCCATAAAATAGTCTTCATTAGCTTAGTCCTCTCATCCATAATTGCTTTGCTAGAGACTCATGATCAATACAATCTCCCATTAACACTTCTAGAGTTGACTAGAGTTCGGATTTTCGTTTATAGAAAGTGTGGAAAAAGGGCAGGTGAACTTGCTAGCAGTTAAAATGTAAACATTATGTTTCGTTCATTTAGATTCAGCCATTAACTCTGTGTTAACTTAATTAAGTCTTAATTATGGGTCTGTATCATTACTGTTTGGCAGAGAGGAAAATAAATGGTCCAGTATGAGGTGCAGAATTACACTTGACAGATTTTACTGTTGGCCAATATTATTTGCATCCCCAGTGGTAGAGTTCCCAATAATCCTTTACATGTGACCTATAACTGGCTTAGAGGAAGAAGCAGACTACTTTCCATTCTTCTGTATCTCAAGGTAATGCAAGTTACCAAGTATTGAATTCAGTAACCAGGAATATGCATTTCTCTTATGAATAGCTTATTTTCTGAAACAGAGTTCAGATTAAAAACTAGTTTCAGAAGGAAGGAACTACTAAATCGCATCCTATATCTCATAAATCCTAATAATCCCATGCATTAAGGTTTAACATGTTTCCAATTTTAGCAATTAAAGCACTCTGGTCACTTTGACCTCTTTTCATATGGTGTATTCCTTAAGATCCAGAGCATTTAGCCATTGTTTGCCTTACTATATGTTAATAAATATATATAGGGGTCAGGATAGTGCAACATAGAGTGACATATACATTTTATTGCACTATGTAGGCAATGATGAATTTAATTTTATTTCATTTTAACTAACTATACAAACATGACTAAGTCCAATAGGCAATGAAATAGCATAGATACACATGATCACAAGTTTTATGGTTGTTTTTCCTTGTTTCTATCACAACAACTACTACTACTACTACTACTACTACTACTACTAATAATAATAATAATAATAATAATAATAATAAAGGATTTGGTGAGTTATGCAATGTCAATCCCATATTTTGTTTTGGTAGCAGGAAATTGTATACATTTTAAACGCTGATGATACCTTTGGTTCTACTGGATTTATTTAAAAAACCCAAAAGTAAAGTTTGATGTTTGAATCCGCCCCTGTCAATTAATCTTTGTTAATCATTAAAAAAATTAATTTTATTCAGGTTTGTTTATTCTATCTGACCTTGCATCTGAGATTTACTAGGCAAGCACAGATCAATCTGTACCGGCGTGGCCAAAAGTTTTGAGAATTACATAAATATTTGAAATTGGAAAAGTTGCTGCTTAAGTTTTTAAAATAGCAATTTGCATATACTCCAGAATGTTATGAAGAGTGATCAGATGAATTGCATAGTCCTTCTTTGCTATGAAAATTAACTTAATCCCGAAAATAAACTTTTCACTGCATTTCATTGCTGTCATTAAAGGACCTGCTGACATCATTTTAGTAATCATCTTGTTAACTCAGGTGAGAATGTTGAAGAGCACAAGGCTGAAGATCATTATGTCAGGCTGATTGGGTTAGAATGGCAGACTTGACATGTTAAAAGGAGGGTGATGCGTGAAATCATTGTTGTTTCATTGTTAACCATGGTGACCTGCAAAGAAACGCATGCAGCCATCATTGTGTTGCATAAAAATGGCTTCACAGGCAAGGATATTGTGGCTACTAAGATTGCACCTAAATCAACAATTTATAGGATCATCAAGAACTTCAAGGAAAGAGGTTCAATTCTTGTTAAGAAGGCTTCAGGCTGTCCAAGAAAGTCCAGGAAGCGCCAGGATCATCTCCTAAAGAGGATTCAGCTGTGGGATCGGAGTGCCACCAGTGCAGAGCTTGCTCAGGAATGGCAGCAGGCAGGTGTGAGCGCATCTGCACGCACAGTGAGGCGAAGACTTTTGGAAGATAGCCTGGTGTCAAGAAGGGCAGCAAAGAAGCCACTTTTCTCCAAAAAAAAACACATCAGGAACAGATTGATCTGCTGCAAAAAGTATGGCAAATGGACTGCTGAGGACTGGGGCTAAGTCATATTCCCGATTTCCGATTGTTTGGGGCATCTGGAAAAAGGCTTGTCTGGAGAAGAAAAGGTGAGCACTACCATCAGTCCTGTGTCATGCCAACAGTAAAGCATCCTGAGAGCATCCTGGGTTGCTTCTCATGCAAGGGAGTGGACTCACTCACAATTTTGACCAAAAACACAGCCATGAATAAAGAATGGTACCAAAACACCCTCCAACAGCAACTTCTTCCAACAATCCAACAACAATTTGGTGAAGCACAATGCATTTTCCAGCACGATGGAGCACCGTGCCATAAGGCAAAAGTGATAACTAAGTGGCTCAGGGACCAAAATGTTGAAATTTTGGGTCCATGGCTTGGAAAATCCCCTGATCTTCTGAATCCCTTTGAGAACTTGTATCAATCCTCAAGAGGCGGGTGGACAAACAAAAGCCCACTAATTCAGACAAACTCCAAGAAGTGATTATGAAAGAATGGGTTGCCATCAGTCAGGATTTGGCACAGAAGTTGATCGAGAGCATGCCCAGTCGAACTGCAGAGGTCCTGAAAAAGAAGGGCCAACACTGCAAATACTGACTCTTTGCATAAATGTCATGTAATTGTCGATAAAAGCCTTTGAAATGTATGAAGTGCTTGTAATTATATTTCAGTACATCACAGAAACAACTGAAACAAAGTCCTAAAAGCAGTTTATGAGCAAACTTTGTGAAAACTAATATTTGTGTCATTCTCAAAACTTTTGGCCACGACACTATATGATCTATAAATGATAAATGAAAAAAACTGCTCGTTCAGTATATTCAGGTTAACAGAAGCAACTGCAGATCGTTACACTGCCCCTACAGGCTTGTAAGGTAGGCACTAGTCATGATGTGTGCATCACTTCATCTTTCTCTCTTCTTATCCTGATGCACCCATTTTTTTTATGATTGGATTTCACTAGAAAATTAAGTGATCTTCCATCACACGCTGATCATCCTAATGTTTTTATGATCAAATTTCTTCTGATGATGGGACACCAATTTCATTCCAGGATTTAATAATGTTTTTTCTATTTTTTTATTATTGATGCAGGACAATAACTTGATCCTTTTGAAACAGAGTAACATCTTTGCCGCAACCACAGGGTATGTCTTTGCACATGTTTTTTTCATAAATGAGAAGCTACTCACTGCATCAGTTAGGGTTAAATAACATGGCTCATCTGGTAACAAGATGAGCCATGTTAGCAATTATCCAACGGGAAGTCCTTAAATAGTTCATTAGTTAAACCCTGATGGTGACAGTTTTCATTATTTATTCATTTTTGGTCTGGCAGTGTAGTACTTACTAATTAGAAAAATACAGAAAAGCTGCTTGTCTGCAAATCCATTGATTTTTTTTTTTTTTTTTTGGTGATGTGTTCATAATATTCTAAACCTAAGCCGTTTTCTTTCTTTTCTGTTAGAAGAACTGGTCTCAGACAAATGAGTGCATGACACTTCCTTTTCATTTCTTCATTCAGGAGAACTGAGTTCAAGTTTTAGCATATAGAAGGCACATGTAAAGATTATAGTTACAGTTAAACTTTGGATTGTGAGCATAATTCATTCCGGAAGCATGCTTGTAATCCCAAGCATTTGTATTTAGAAGAAATGGAAACACAGATAATCCACAACTCAAAAATATACATATAAAAATAATTTATACAAAATATAAAGTAAAAGGTTGCACCTTACCTTTGAAAAGAATTGTTGCTGGTGTAAGATAAGAGAAGTGGAGAAGGAAGGGGGAATACTGTGTACAGTAGGACTACTTTCATGCACGCGCGCGCACACACAGACACACACACACACAGATACACACACACACACACACACACACACACTTCATTATAATATTTTGCATGTAAATTGGAAAACTTGAAATGTTCAAAACATTAATGAATAATATGATAATACCTTGCCTATGAGATTTACTATACCAGCACAGATCAAGCTGTTAATGGATTTATAAATGATAAATGTCTTGGTTTTCACCCTTTTCAATGAAAGATGCATGCTGCAGATCTTGTTGTGCAATGCATTGGAAATAATGAAGCTCTGACCTTACATAGTTTGTTAACATGTTGCTACTTGTATCTGCTTTGATTTTTCTTCCGTCTCCTCCCATGTTTGTTTATTGGTTTTTATGTGTCATAATTATTAATTGGCGTTTTCTATTTCCCTGCTTGATTCTGTACCTCTTCCTACTTCTCTTCATGAAGCAACACATATTACCTTTTTGTTGCACAATTTCAAGGCTTGAATTCCTGTGTTTCAAAGGTGTTTCCATTTCTGGTTTTGCCTTACCCTTATTTTCGGTGATTTTAGATCAACTTGACTGTTTGTTGACTTTTCCCAACACACATAAAAGAGGAGTTATATAGTTATGTTTACTTGTCAATCAAGTGCACAGAAATTCTGATCTTGCCAGGAATACTCAAGCCTGAAACCATTAAGCAGAAGTTCACCATGATTAGCCTCTCCTTCCTTTTATTTTTTTGTCGAGGGCTATAGCCAGAATGATTTAGTCACAGTAACTTTATAGTAACCGTAAAGAAATATTATAGTCCCCAATAAAGATGCCCTCATAAGCAAGTAGCCTATGTGCTTCAAGTTCTCTGCTTTGATGCCTGATGGATGAAATAAACTGCAAATCTAAACACATTTCTTGCAGTAATTAATGCATAAAAGTGATATACACCAGCAGGTGTCCACTTCCCGTATTAGGAACACCACTGACTGAAAAGCTACTTTGTAATTGAACAGGTGATTTGAGGAAAGAACAACAAACTACTAAAAATTGCACAATGAAAAAGTACAAACAAAAGAAGTCCTTCAAGGACAAATGTACTGTATTTTATCAACATTTATACATAGTTTATGTGATTTGTGTGAAGTCACCATGTTGAGCAGTGCAGCTAAATTGCAGATACTTTCAAATTTAATAATCTGCCTAACTAACCTGACATAAAATTTGTCAGTTGGATACTATGTTGTTTGAATGTTGGATGAATTTGGGATTTTACACTAAATACAGTCCAAATAGCTAGCGAGCTATATGCTATCTGTGTATGCAGATTTCATCTGAAGTATCTGCTAGCTGAATATTATTGTCTCGTGTTGATCCAATGTATGCTCTCTCATTTTAGCTACTGTAGTTCACCGCAGTACAGAAATTAATTTTGAACATATTTTATTTGCCACAGGTTTTACACCAGATGGCCTTACTATTACACAATCCACCCATTTTATCTGAAATTGGCAGAAAATTAACTTAGCCTAAACACGTTAAAGTGTATGTATTTTTAATCAGAGGTGGAAAGAGTACTAAAATTTTGTACTCAAGTAAAAGTACTGTTACTTCAGTGAAATTTTACTGAAGTACAAGTAAAGTTACCATCATAAAAATCTACAAGTAAAAGTAAAAAGTAGCTCATAAAAAATTTACTCAGAGTAAAAGTTACAGAGTTATTTTATTTTATTTTATTTTATTTTATTTTTTAACAGCGGGGGTGGGATGAGGCATTCTAGCGTAGTTCAAAACAAATGAGCAGATATAAATCTCAAACTAGTCTTTTTAAACTGAAGGAACACCTTTGCATAATAAAGCTGATGTCTTTCTTGTGCTTGAAAATCAAAGTGGTCACTTAATTATGGCGTTACGTCCCAGTCTAGGGTTGAGCTGTACAGCAAAACAATGGTTCAGGGTTCTATTTTAAATTGTATGAAAATGGTGGTATATGGCAGAAAGAACTAGATCCAGTCATTAACTGATGAAATAATGAGGTTTGTATTGCTTTACAAAATACACACACACACACACACATACACACACACACACACACACACACACACACACACACAACAGGAGGAGGATCAGATTCAGGGTGGACCCAAGGCAAAGTAATAAACAAAATGGTATTTATATTTAGTAGTTAGATTACCTGCAAAAAAAAAAAAAAAACCACACACACACAAACAAAAATACAGGTACCTTCCCTGACTCCCTAAACAAAAACAGTGAATAAGTTCCCTCTTCCCAAAATAAATGGCAGACACGCCCCTACTCCTGGTGAGTGCACAAACATACAGTGAAATTATCTACAAATATATACAAAGACCAACCAAACCAAAGGGGCAAAGCAATAATCAAAGTCATTGGGAGGCAAAAATTCAAAACCAGAATACACAACCAAATACCAAAACGCCAAAATCACAATCTCTTTCCTCTTTCCCGCGTCTCTCTCCGGTTTATACATGGTCGCGCTGTTGAACAGTCAGAAAACCTGCAGTGGAGTCTGGAGCGGCGCATGACCAGGACACGATACACACATGCGAGCGCAACAAAGCATTTATAAATAGCATAATATTTTTATTATTTTTGCATTTTCATTCATTTGTTTTACTCAGTAGCGAATATGATTTAAAATGTAGCGAATTGCAATATTTTCTATTTTTCTTTAAAAAGTAGAAGTACACAAAAAAACTACACAATTACAATAACGCGAGTAAATGTAATTCGTTACTTTCCACCTCTGTTTTTAATATTAGGGTACAAATCACATACTAATTACAATCAGTGGGTATGTTTGTAATTGTTGTATTTAATTGATTCATGTGCTCGGTTTTAACAGTTGTAAAATAACTTTTAAAGTGAATTATGTATGAAAAACAAATAATTTGTACATTTTGAGCGGGTGGTTAGAAGTGGGGAGAGGCTGTAATTGCAGCAATAGAATGCAGCCACCGCTGCTTACAGCTAATGTATCTTACATTGATTTGCAAACAGATTTGTATTAATTAAAAAGCACATATGTGGCCTGTGGTGAATATTAAGTTAACAACTCTTAAATAGTATCACAACAAGGTTTATTTAAACAGCGCTGAAGATCTCTGTTACAGACATCGCAACTCCCCCCCCCCCCCCCACTATCTGATGTGCACAGACATCTGATGTGCTCTTGCTGTTGTTATTATTATTATTAGTAGTAGTAGTAGTAATAGTAGTAGTAGTATTTATTATAAAATCTGCAGTATCCATTGATTTTTTTTCCCTTAGAGCTGCAATCTGAATGGTTAAGAAGCTTCTCCACATTAACTTGACTATTGCATATTTTTTATATTCATAGAACCCATTTCAAATAACTTATAAGTTAGGTTAAGCCTTTATTTGTCACATACACATTACTACACTGTGAAATTCTTTCTTCAAATATTCTTTCTTCAAATATTAGTGGGACGATGTTATGAGCCCCAGAGACTTTAAAGGCAAGACCGGAATGCCGCCTTTTGATCTTTGCGGTGAGAACAGTGCAAAAAGAACTGCTTTAAACTCCTGCTCAGAGCCTGCCTTCTCGTCCCACTTGAAAAGGAAAAGGCCACTAAGTGGATCATGTTAAGGCCCCTGATCCCAGCCGGGAAAGCCACGCAGCCGACGGACGTCGTTAGGGACTCCCGCCTGTGGCCGTACCCAGAGAGAGCTGGGAAGGCCCAGTCTTGGCCCACGTCAGCAGGAAGGGTCGTCTTAAGGAGCATGCATGAGCGCTACCTCTGTGTGCACCATTTGGCCACTCAGCCTGCTGCCACCTTTCGTCAGCTCTGCACTGCCAGCTGGGCACTGCCTTCGAATCCACACGTGCACACCTTCACTCCTTTTCTCCCCTTTCTTTCCATCTGCCCTCCTTAAACCCTTCTTTTTCCCCATTTTTTTCTAAATAAAATGACCCTTTTCCTCCATAAGACCTTGCCTCGTATCCGTATGTCTGCTGTGGTCTCTTCTGCTCTGGCCAACCCTGCCGTATATAGCGGCTCACCCTTCCGAGCATGGACCCCTACCCTACGACTGTGTCTTCTGCCCACTGCCCACACCTGCTATCCTGAGCACCTAAGAACCTTAATTGCATTTTTGACTGTCTGTGTTTCTGAATCCACTGCACGTTAATAAAGCACACCGTGTGGTTGCACTGCATCTCCTGCCAAATGCCAGCTGTAAGTTCCTTGCGTAGTGACAAAGATGAGTGATCGTCATCGAGCGGGTCGGATGTGTGAACTACCATCTGCAGCAGCCCGGTAAAATAAAAAGCACTGAGCTCACTCACTCATTGTCTGTACTGCTTTATCCTGTATTCAGGGTTACGGGGGCCCTGGAACCTATCACATGAGACTTAGGGCACAAGGCTGGGTACACCCTGGACAGAGTGCCAATCCCTCGCAGGGCACACACACACACACAGTCCTGGCCAAAAGTTTTGAGATTGACACAAATATTAGTTTTTGAGGTAATTTGAGGTAATCAGTTACATCATTTTTCTAAGTAATGATGTTTCCAATTTTAAGTAAACAGAACTATCAATATTTGAGTTTGTTGAACTTGTTGCAAATGAAGTTAATTCAATCCAGCACAGGAATCGAACCCAGGTCTTTCGCATGGCAGGCGAAACACCTACCACTGAGCCACCAGTGCTCTTTAGATTTAAGTTGGTGGAACTTTGAGGTGACAGTTACTGTTACTTAAGTACTTATGAATTTAAAATAACTTAAAATATCAAATTTGTTCAGCAAAAAGTAAATTAATACAAATAGGATTTGAGAGTATATATATATATATATAATATATAAATTGAGCTGCTCTTTTGCCATTTCGTCAACCAATCGCAGGGGTTGTGATCAGTGTTTCTTTTAAACAAATGCACGAACGCGCAATAATCCTAGACAACTCAATCCAGCTATACTAATCATCAACAACAGGTGTGCTCAAAGAACCGAATTAGCCGCATCGTAATTAACACGATGATCTCATCTTAGATGTGTCAATTCATCTCGGATGTTTCAAGCGACGTATGAAGAACGGACCCCTGGTCTGAAGCAGGTTTAGCTGGTGAACCAGCATAACTGATGCAAGACCAGCATGCCTGCTGAAAAATCCAGCAAAGGATATATGCAAACGATTTATATCCTAGGCCACCAGCAAGGTTTTGGTTGTTAAAATTGGTTACGATTTTAGGTCATTATCTTAAATTTTAATAGCTTGCACTGAAAATAGTGTGATGTAAATGCACGCACTGTGTAGTGTTATCTTTAAATGTATTTACATACAAGAGACAAAAATAATCCATTTACCAAAAACATGTAAATGTAAAAGATTATTTTACATTTATTAAATATCTGCTGGGTTGTCTAAAAACACAACACAAACATTTTATATAAATGCACTGGCAATAATATGGATATTTTAAAAAAGTAATCAATAGAAAATCACTTAAAACTTTGTTATGGATAGCTTTATGTTATGGTAGCTATTTGGTTCAGTTTTTGGATAGATTATGACACTGCTATTCATAATGTTATTTAGCACAAACACTGTAGCTCCCGATGCCCAAAATACTGCGTTATGTAGCTTACAGATGTTTGTGATATTAAGGTGTAAATGTAAATCATAATGCAAAAAGTATAAATTGTTGTATAACACTGCAAAAGCTTGTGTTGTCTTTATCCATGGTCAATAGTTATTGATGATAATATACAGTAATTTTATTGTTATCATGCTTATGTTTCTTTTTCCTTTTTTATAAACAGTTGTGAACGTGAAAATGATCAGCGACCTTTTTATAGAGACCAAATGCATACAAGCAGGCAAGATATAGACGGACCATCACTATGTCATGGAAAACACAGACTCTGCGATTCCTGCCCGCATGGGAACCTGGACCATGCCTGGGATTCGAGATGAATCTCTTGTATTTTTTTTAAGCGGTTGGCCATATGATAACGCTTCACCTGTGACTGCGCACAACCAGCACATGGACTGACCTCAGATACCAGGAATGTTACCACTGCTGGTCACAGGGTCTGTGTGCATTGCAAATCAGTTTATGCCCTGCTGAAAAATCCAGCATAGACCAGCATGATTTACATGCTGGTCTATGCTGATTAATACTGGTTAGTGCTGGTCTGGTGCTGGTTTAGCTGGTGAACCACCATAACTGATGGAAGACCAGCATGCCTGCTACAAAATCCAGCATAGACCAGCATGATTTATATGCTGGCCACCAGCAAGGTTTTGGTAGTTAAAATGGGTTACCATTTTAGTTCATTATCTTGTTTTTTAATAGCTAGTACTGAAAATAATGTGTGATGTAAATACACGAACCGTGTAGTGTTATCTTTAAATGCATTTACATACAAGAGACAAAAACAATCCATTTACCAAAAACATGTAAATACATTATTTTACATTTATTAAATATCTGTGGGTTGTCTAAAAACACAACACAAACCTTTTATATAAATGACATATAAAGTAATCAATGGAAATCACTTAAAACTGAAAATAAAACAGCATAGACCATCATAGCTGGTCACCAGCTTGACCAGCAATTATACTAGCAGGGTTACCAGTATATCAGCACCAGCACCATGGGGTTAGCTGTTTTTGTGGTGGGACCACATGCATTTTTTATGATAACCATCAAAATAACTTAAAATACTCCAACAATTTTAATTTTAAGGTGTAATGCACCGATTTATACCTTTATTTGTTAATGTACACTCACATATCAATAAAACATTGTGCTTTTGTAAACTCAAGAAAATAAACAGGGTGCATATCTGCCGTCTCAGTCTCCCAGAAAATCTTTTTGAAACGCGTCACTAAAATGAACTAAAATTAACACACATCTATATATATCTATACATATATATCTATAGAAAGCTTAAAGTGTCTACTTTAAAATGTAGCAAGCTTAATCAAAAATAAATGTTCAATTTATGTAATCCATATGAATCTAAGAAGAGATACAGTCTTTCTGCCACACTTCATTATCCGATAATGACCTGAGGCAGGACACGCCCACACACTGTTCACAGAGAAACAGTCAGGGTAATCTACATACATTATGCCCCCAAACACACACACACACACACACACACACACACACACACACACACACACACACACACACACACACACGGTAGATCCGATAATTTTCCTGCGCATGTGGAAGATGTTAGGCACTGTACAGGTTTCTGAAGCTCTACAGAATGTTCTGGACAGTGGGAGGAGTTTAGATTTACCTCAGAACAATGCCTAAAATACTGCCTTATGTAGCTTACAGATGTTTGTGAGATTAAGGTATAAATTGTAATGCAAAAAGTGTAAATCGTTTTATAACATTGCAAAGGTGTTGTCTTTATGCATGGTCAATAGTTATTGATTATTGACAGTAATTTTATTATCATCATGCTTATGTTTCTTTTTCATTTTTTATAAACCGTTGTGACCATGAAAATGATCAGCCACGTGTTTTATAGAGACCAAATGCAAACAAGCAGGCAAGGTACAGATGGACCATCACTATGTCATGGGAACCTCGACCACGACTGGGGTCCGAATTCAGTACGGATCTCTTATATTTTTTTAAGCTGTTGACCACACGATAAGCCTTCACCTGTGACTGCACACAACCAGCACATGGACTGACCTCAAATGCCAGGAATGTTACCACTGCTGGTCACATGGTCTGTGTGAATTGCAAATCAGTTTATGGTAAGCAGCCTTAAACACCATGGAAATGCCAGGTATGCGATGTTCACTTGTGTCTTGAGTTAAACAAGAACTGCTTTTCGAGAGAGGCACAAAGATGTATGACTGTGTATAGGGTGTAAAAGTGGGCTTTTACAAACATAACACACTTTCTTCATAATGCACTGTTCCTGTTCGCACTATTTTACCCTGAATGTCTGTTTGCACGGCCATATTTACAGTATGCCAGAAATGTGCCTTCTGTGTATAAAATCATCTGTGTCACTCTTCCCTCAATCCTGGACATTTACTTTGCACTAGGTGAAAGAAGTGACATTTATATGTTAATAAGTAAGAAAAATACACAAATATCAGGACATGTCAGAACTACTTCAGGGCCCATAAACCTGCAGACTCCTAAATAAAGAGTGAGGGCCAAGCTCACTCATTTACACTCCTGTGGTGTGAAAGTAATTGTGTGAAAGTGTCCCTGAGAGGTTGGTCTCATGTTTTGTTTTTGTTATTTTTTTTATTTTTTATCAAAACTTATGTGCTGTTCATTGTTAAATTATCATATTGTTACAAATGTGCATACTGTATATATTGTTACATATTACACAATGTTAATATTGTTTTTGTTGCCCAATAAAGCTGATTTCATACTGATTCTGTTTTATATTTTACATATTGGATGACAATCTTCTGGCTTTTATACCATACCAACATTAGATGCGGTGGTGAACAGCATAGTATCATAGCACTATAATGCTGGTGACTAGCATACCAGCAAAATGTATGCTGGTCACCAGCATACTAGCACCAAAACACAACATATGCTGGTACAATGGTAGCCAGCTATGCTGCTCTATGCTGTTTTTTTCAGCAGGGTGGTAAGCAGCAAAAAACACCATGGAAATGTTGAGATGTTCACTTGAGTTATTAGAACTCGAAATATTGGACCATCTTGATTTTTTTTTTCTTGTTACTAGGGAGTTACTAACATACCTGAAGCAAAAGAAGCATTGTAATATTTGCATGTATTCTGGCTTTTATACAATACCAAAATTTTGTGGTGAACAGCCTACCATCAAATGTTGGTATGTTGGGATTCATGGGCCGCATATGTTGTGTTTTGGTGCTGGTATGCTGGGAACCAGCATCAGTAAAGTGACCAGCATTCTAGCAAAATGTATGCTGGTCACCAGCATACCAGCAACAAAACACAACATATGATGGTACAGTATAATTGCTGGTCAAGCTGGTCTATGTTTTTTTTTATTGTATCCAATAAATTGCATACAACAATTCATTCCCTAGAGCTAAGAGCTCGCTTGCTTATAAATTCATATTTGTACATATATTACAGAGTTGCCATGGAGCTGATTGTTTATATCACAGTGTTTAGTCGTCTAAACAAGATTTATATTGCTTTTACACTCAGCTTGGCATTTTCCTCATACACTCCAATAGCATTAGCACTAGCACTTTGTCAGCGTCAATTCCAATGTCTTGCGCATTACCTTTAGCATTTAGCTTGGAACAGGAAAAAGTTGCGCATACATATAAGTTCAACACTACATACAGGGGAGTGCAGCACTGCCTATACTGGAGTGGACTGATTTACAGAACCATGGGTGAAGTCGTGAAGGGTTTAAGTTGCAAAGTATGGAATACCGGATGGATCTGGAGCGCCGCAGACAGCTGGAGCCGGTAGGTGACAGGGTTAATACTGAGAGTGATGCGGTAGGGGGCGATGAATCTGGGTGACAGTTTCTTGGATTCTGTATGGAGGTGCAGGTTCTTTGTAGACAGCCATACTTTGTCACCTACGTGGTACAATCGTCCCGGAGGGTGTCGACGGCAATGTTGTGTGGTGTAATGGGTGCTGGCACATTAAATGGCTTCCTTGGCTTGGATCCATGACCGTCGATACCTTCGGACCAACTGTTGGGTCAAGGGTACTTCAACCTCCGGTTCTTGATGTTCGAACATCAGAGGGTGGAAACCCTGGCATACCTCAAATGGGCTTAACTTGGTGGCGGAGGAGACATGAAGGTTGTGAGAAAGTTCTGCCCACATGAGGTACCGGGCCCAGAAGCGCTGACGGTTGACGACGAAGCATCTCAGGTAGCGCTCCAATTGTTGGTTGGTCCGTTCCGTCTGACCATAAGTCTGTGGATGGTAACCTGATGAGAGGCTGCAGGTGGAATTGATCAGACGGCAGAAGGCCTTCCAGAACTGTGCAGTGAACTGGGGCCCTCTGTCCAAGACGATGTCCTTTGGGAACCCATGCAGGCGGACTACATGCTCTAAGATCAGCTCGGCTGTCTTCTTGCCTGACGGGGGCCACCAGGTGCACAGCTTTAGAGAAGGATCCACTATGGTTAAGATGGTATTTTTTCCCTCGGAAACCGGCAGGCCCGTGATGAAGCCGATGGCAATGTGCGTCCAGGGCCGGCGGGGAACAGGGAGCAGTTGGAGTTACCCTGGTGTCGGTTGATTGGGGTCCTTGGCCCTGGCACACACTGGGCACGCCTGGGCGAACTCCTCGATGTCCCTGGACATAGACGGCCACCAGAAGGTGTGCTGTACGTATTGGATCGTTCGCTGCGTGCCTGGGTGTCCCGATAGAGGGTGGAATAATCCCACTGGATAACATCGGTCCGGATGTTACAGGGTACGTAGAGTCGTCCAGGTGGCACGCCCGGTTCGGTCTCTGCGGCTTGTGCTTGGCGAACCCTTGTTTCCAGTTCCCAACGCAGTGGGGCGATGATCTTGGAAGGGGGAAGGACAGGCGCAGGGTTCGCCCGGGTGATGTCTTCCTCATGTTGTCGGGAGAGGGCGTCGGCCTTGGTGTTCTTGGACCCCGGGCAGTATGACAGATGGAAATCATAGTGTTTGAAAAACAGAGCCCACCGTGCCTGCCTTGGGTTAAGCTGTTTCAGGTTTCAGATGTCGATGAGATTCTGGGGGTCGGTCCAGACGATAAACGGCTCCCTGGCGCCCTGAAGCCAGTGTTGCCATTCCTCCAATGCCCACTTTATGGCCAGCAGCT
Organism: Clarias fuscus; assembly: GCA_030347435.1. Classification (NCBI taxonomy): domain Eukaryota; kingdom Metazoa; phylum Chordata; class Actinopteri; order Siluriformes; family Clariidae; genus Clarias; species Clarias fuscus. Next base: position 28,060,427 of record CM059206.1, read on the forward strand.
CGCGGTCCCCTACCCCGTATCGCTGCTGCGTGGGGTCAATTTTTTTGGAGAAGAAAATACAAGGGTGCAGTTTCTGGTCTGGACCTCGTTGGGAGAATTGGGGCGGTGGTGAATCGACGGCAGAGCTCGTGGAAGGTGGAGATGGCAGTAGAATTGAATTGGAAGTGATGAGAGGATGGCTGAGTCAGAGCGGTTAAAGGTGCTGTAACCGTACTGTAGTCCAGGCAATAGAAGTTCGCAAACCCGAGAAACCGTTGAAGTTGCTTGAGAGTCTTGGGTAGGGGCCAATGACGTACAACTTCCAGCTTCTGTGGGTCCATGGCCACACCCTGGGACGAGATGACAAAACCCAGGGACATGGTGGAGCGCTCGTGAAAAGCACATTTCTCCAACTTACAGCTGATGGGCGAGCAGTCTCTTAAGTGCAGCTCTGATGTGTTGGATATGTTCTTTTACAGTGCGTGAGTAGATAAGGATATTGTCAAGGTAGACAAATACCCATCAGCCTAACACGTCCCTGAGAACGTCATTGATGGCGGGCGAGGAGGAGGGTCGGATGGTGCCTTGGCGGAGACATACTCCTCCACCGCCCGCGTCTCGGTTGTGGAAAGGGAGTACAGATGGCTGAGGGGAGGGACAGAACCCGGCTGAAGCTCAATAGCCAGGTCGTAGGGGCGATGAGGAGGAAGGAGGGTGGCGCATCTTTTGCAGAAGACTTCAGCCAGGTCCCAATAAGCAGCAGGGATGGCATTGGTGTCGACGTTAGGGGCCTCGGACTCCCTAGAGCACGTCCCAGCCGGAGTCCGCAGGCAGAGTTCGAGGCAGGTCAGCCCCCATTGTAGGATCCGGTTTTGAGTCCAAGAGATGAGAGGGTCATGTTGCAGAAGTAAGGGCTGTCCGATGATGATGTGTGGAGATGAGATGGAAGTGAGGTGAAAGCGGATGGGTTGAGTCTGGGCGGTGAAAGGGCTGGAGGAGAGGGGCCGCCCATCGACAGATGTAATTCGAACAGGCTCGGATAACGCTTCAATCTCCACCCCCAATCTTTTGGCATAGGAAGTTTCCTGCGGCACCGCAGTCAATGAACGCAGTATTTTGGACCCGTGTGGCCAAATTGGAGGTGTACCTGAACCGTGAGACGAGAGACGCTGGGTGTCGTGGCGGAGAGGTGGAGGGAGCCCGGCGAACTGCTCCCATGGTTCTTCCCGGGCGATGAGGGCATATGGCTCTGTGATGTACCGTTGACCCACAGTATGCAGAGTCCCTTCCTGAAGCGTCGTTCTCGCTCTGCAGAGGTCAAGAAGGCGCGTCCTAATTGCATAAGTTCCCCAGCTCCGGTGTCAACCACGGCGAGAGGTGGAGGTCCGACAGGTCCTATAGCAGTGGTGGTGAAGGAAGGGCGAATCTCGGGACCCGGGGTGTGAAAGGTAAAGGTTGGTGGTCCGGGCGTGGAGTGCAGAAAAGATGACGAGGTTGGTGAAAGGGTCCAGGGGGCTGGTCTTGGACGAGCTCATCCTTAATGCGCGAAGCCAGTCCCTCATAGTAGGCCATCCAGAGGGCGGCGTCTCCCCAGGTAGTCTGCACAGCGAGAGTCCGGAAATGCATGGTGTACCGACTCACGGACGACCCTCCCTGTCGCAGATGATATAGCATAGTGACGGTCTCCACCTCAGCAGCAGGATGTTCAAATGTTAGTTTGAGCTGAGGGGTGAATTCTCGTAAAGCCGCAATGTCTACTGCGGAGGGTAGCGACTTCACCGCGAAGCTGCTCGATCAGGTCAGCATGCCGATTCACCACATCGTAGAGTTGCGCGTAATCTGCTGGATTTACTGCTGACTCAGTCATTCTGTCACGAGCAACCAGAGGATCAAACAGAAGACGTAGCAGTTAGCCCATGTAGCATGGATGGTAAACCCAAACGTGGAAGCAGCGCAAGGAGGCAGGGTAACCACGCGTTTTAATCTAAGAACTCTCTTACAAATAGAGCTAGGATCTACATAAATACACACGTGGAAAAAAATTGTTGGTACCCTTCGGTCAATGAAAGAAATACTCACAATGGTCACATAAATAACTTTAATCTGGCAAAAGTAATAATTGAAAAATATTCTATGAATGTTAACCAATGAAAGTCAGACATTGCTTTTCAACCATGCTTCAACAGAATTATTTTAAAAAATAAACTCATGGAACAGGCCTGGACAAAAATGATGGTACCCCTAGAAAATACGGAAAATAATGTGACCAAAGGGACATGATAATTCAGGGTGTGTCCACTAATTAGCATCACAGGTGTCTACAATCTTGTAATCAGTCAGTGGGCCTATATATAGGGCTCCAGGTAGTCACTGTGTTGTTTGGTGACATGGTATGTACCACACTCAACATGGACCAGAGGAAGCGAAGAAAAGAGTTGTCTCAGGAGATTCGAAAGAAAATTATAGACAAGCATGTTAAAGGTAAAGGCTATAAGACCATCTCCAAGCAGCTAGATGACAAATCAAACAGACGGATAATCCGAATCGTACCAAAAGAGTTCATGCTCAAAACTTCATGCTCAAGGAACATCAGTGTCGGATCGCACCATCCGTCGTTGTTTGAGCCAAAGTGGACTACATGGGAGACCACCAAGGAGGACACCATTGTTGAAAACAAATCATAAAAAAGCCAGACTGGAATATGCCAAACTACATGTTGACAAGCCACAAAGCTTCTGGGAGAATGTCCTATGGACAGATGAGACAAAAATGGAACTTTTTGCAAAGGCACATCAGCTCTATGTTCACAGACGGAAAAATGAAACATATCAAGAAAAGAACACTGTCCCTACTGTGAAACAAGGAGGAGGCTCTGTTATGTTCTGGGCCTGCTTTGCTGCATCTGGCACAGGGTGTCTTGAATCTGTGCAGGATACAATGGAATCTCAAGACTATCAAGGGATTCTAGAGAGAAATGTGCTGGCCAGTGTCAGAAAGCTGGGTCTCAGTCGCAGGTCATGGGTCTTGCAACAGGACAATGACCCAAAACACAGCTAAAAACACCCAAGAATGGCTAAGAGGAAAACATTGGACTATTCTAAAGTGGCCTTCTATGAGCCCTGACCTCAATTCTATTGAGCATCTTTGGAAGGAGCTGAAACATGCTGTCTGGAAAAGGCACCCTTCAAACCGGAAACAACTGGAGCAGCTTGCTCATGAGGAGTGGGCCAAAATACCTGCAGAGAGGTGGAGACGTCTCATTGACAGTTACAGGAATCGTTTGATTGCAGTGATTGCCTCAAAAGGTTGTGCAACAAACTATTAAGTTAGGGGTACCATCATTTTTGTCCAGGCCTGTTCCATGAGTTCATTTTTTTTTTATAATTCCGTTGAAGGATGGTTGAAAAGCAATGTCTGACTTTCATTGGTTAACATTCATAGAATTCTTATTTATTATTACTTTTGTCAGATTAAAGTTATTTCTGTCACCATTGTAAGTTTTTCTTTCATTGACCGAAGGGTACCAACAATTTTGTCCACGTGGAAAAGGAACAATATAGAGCAACACAAAGAATGAAAGAAAGAAAAAAAGTACAAATTCCTGCACGAGGGAGAGGAAGTCGAGTACCAGGACAAGGGAGAGGAGTGGGGCAAGGACAAGGACAAAGGAGAGGAATGGGGCAAGGTAGAGGGAGAGGAGTTAGAATGCATGGTGGTGCTCAAGGAAGGACCAGAGCTAGGGTAACTGATCAAATAAAAGCTACTATCATTGACCATGTCATAAACCACGGGCTATCATACAGAGAGGCTGGTGAACGAGTACAGCCAAATCTCAGCCGGAACCAGAGAAACCAACAGGTAGGATATTGCTCCTCCTACAGCAAAGTGTAAATAATTTTACTATTTACTGTATTAGAGTGACTGTATGTCTCCGGTCTCTAATATGTAACTGTATTTTCATTGCGAATCAAGGATCCGACGTACGGTATACGTCCGACGTACGGTATAAGCGGGACCGCCTTCAATGATTCGGGGAGGGGGAGCAGGGTGGGTGGGTGGAACCATAGGGGAAGTGGTGAAGGGTTTGAGTTGGGATATATGGAATACCGGGTGGATCCGGAGCGCCGCAGGCAGCTGGAGCCGGTAGGTGACAGGGTTAATCCGGAGGGTGATGCGGTATGGACCGATGAATCTGGGGGAGAGCTTCCGTGATTCTGTCCATAGATGTAGGTTCTTGGTAGATAGCCATACCTTGTCACCTATCTGGAACAGTCGTCCCGGGGGGTGTCGACGGCGATGTTGGAGGGTGTAGCGGGTGTTGGAGCGTCGGATGGCGTTGTTTGCTTGGTTCCAGAGCCGTCGACACCGGCGGACCAACTGTTGGGCCGACGGTACTTCAACCTCTGGTTCTTGATGGTCGAACATCGGAGGCTGGAAACCGTAGCATGCCTCAAATGGGCTTAGATTGGTGACGGAGGAGACGTGGAGGTTATGTGATAATTCTGCCCAAATGAGGTAGCTGGCCCAGGAGCACTGGCGACAAAGCACCTCAGGTAGCGCTCCAGTTGTTGGTTGGTCCGTTCCGTCTGACCGTTAGTCTGTGGGTGGTATCCAGAAGACTACAGGTGGAATTGATCAGATGGCAGAAGGCCTTCCAGAACCGTGAGGTGAACTGGAGCCCCCTGTCCGAGACGATGTCCCTTGGGAACCCATGCAGGCGGACTACGTGTTCTAATATCAGTTCGGCTATGTTTTTGGCTGACGGGAATCCGGTGAGGGCCACCAGCTTTGGAGAACCGGTCGACGATCGTGAGGATGGTGTTCTTTCCTTCGGAAACCGGCAGGCCCGTGATGAAGTCGACAGCAATGTGCGTCCAGGGCCGACGGGGAACTGGGAGTGGTTGAAGTTCTCCTGGAGATGGTCGATTGCTGTCTTTGGCCTGGACGCACACTGGGCATGCCTGGACAAACTCATCAATGTCCCTCCTCATGTTGGGCCATCAGAAGGCGCGTCGGATGAATTGTAGAGTGCGACGCCTTCCGGGGTGACCTGAGAGGAGGGAGGAGTGCCCCCACTGAAGAACCTCTGGCTTGACGATGTTGGGCACATAGAGTCGTCCAGGCGGCACACCTGCCGGTTCGGTCTCCGCAGCCTGTGCCTGGCGAACCCTCGTCTCTATGTCCCAACGGAGCGGTGCGATGATCTTGGTAGGTGGTAGGACAGGCGCGGGGTCCGCCCGGGGTCCAAGAACACCAAAGCTGACGCCCTTTCACGACAGTTTGAGGAAGACGTCCCCCGGGCGGACCCCAGGTGGAAGTTGTAGTCTTCAAAAAATAAAGCCCACCGCGCCTGTCTGGGGTTCAGCTGTTTCAGTGAACGGATGGTGATGAGGTTCTGGTGATCAGTCCAGACGATGAATGGCTCTCTGGTGCCCTGGAGCCAGTGTCGCCATTCCTCCAAGGCCCACTTTATGGCCAGCAGCTCGCGGTCCCCTACTCTGTATTGCTGCTGAGTGGGGTCAAATTTCTTTGGAGAAGAAGCTGCAGGGATGCAGCTTTTGGTCTGGACCTCGTTGGGAGAGAACGGCCCCGGCGCCCACATCCGACGCGTCCACCTCCACAACGAATCGTTTGTTGGCATCTGGATGAAGGAGGATAGGAGCCGTAGTGAAGCAGCGGCAGAGTTCACGGAAGGCGGCAATGGCAGTCGAGGTGAGGTGGAAGGGGTGAGATGATGGGCGCATCAGAGCAGTTAGCGGAGCTGCAACCGTACTGTAGTCCCAGATAAAGCGACGATAGAAGTTCGCAAACCCGAGGAAATGCTGGAGTTGTTTCAGAGTCCTGGGTAGGGGCCAGTGACTCACAACCTCCAGCTTCCACACCCTCGGGCGAGATGACAAAACCCAGGAACGTGGTGGAGCGCTCGGGGAAAGTGCACTTCTCCAACTTACAGTACAGCTGGTGGGCGAGCAATCTCTTTAGAACCGCTCTGACGTGTTGTACATGTTCACCCATCGACCTAACATGTCTCTTAGAACGTCGTTCTGTCTGGAAGACAGCAGGAGCTTTGCAGAGTCCAAATGGTATTACCAAACTTTCATAATGGCCGGTGGGAGTGATGAAGGCCGTCTTCCACTCATCGCCCTCCCTGATGCGCACCAAGTTGTAGGTGCTCCGGAGGTCCAACTTAGTAAAAATGGTGGCACCAGAGAGGGCGTCCAGGGCAGAGTTGGTAAGAGGCAATGGATGTCGGTTCTTGATGGTGATGTTGTTGAGCCCCCGATAATCGACACATGGGCGTAAGCTGCCATCACGTTTCTTCATGAAGAAGAACCCCGCGGCGGCAGGTGAGGAGGAAGGCCGGATAGTACCTTGGCGCAGTCCACTGGAAACATATTCCTCCATCGCCTGCGTCTCGGTGGCAGATAATGAGTAGAGGTGGCCGCGGGGTGACATGGAACCTGGCTGAAGGTCGATGGCAAGGACGTAGGGGCGATGAGGAGGTAGGTGGGTCGCCCGTCTTTTACAGAACACCTCAGCCAGGTCCCGGTAGGCACTCGGGATGTTGTCTGTGTCGACCTCGGGGGCCTCGGACTCCCTAGAACACGTCCCAGCCTGGGTCCGTAGGCAGAGTTCAGAACAAGTCAGCCCCCATTGTAAGATCCGACTTTGTGTCCAAGATATGAGCGGGTCGTGGTGAAGTAACCAGTGGTGTCCGAGAATAAGAGGAGGCGAAGAGATGGGGGTGAGGTAGAAGTGGAGCTGTTCCTGATGTTGGCCGATGTTCATGGTGATGGGTTGGGTTTGGAAGGTGATGGGGCTGGAGGAGAGGGGCCGACCATCGACAGATGTAATATTTACGGGCTGGGATAACGCCTCGATCTTTACCCCCAGTTTCTTGGCATAAGAAGAGTCAATGAAGTTACCAGCAGCACAGATGAATGCGGTACTTCCGACCCGTTTGTGGCCAAACTGGAGGTGTACTCTTACTGTGAGACGGGAATCATTGGTCAGGGTGGTGGAGAGGGAGATGGAACCCGGTGAGTCACTCTCACTCCTCTCCGGGGCTACGCGTTTCCCGGGCGCAGAGGACAGATGGCTCGGTGGTGCGCTGCTGACCCGCAATACGCACAGAGGCCCTCTCTAAATCGGCGTTCCCGTTCTGCAGCGGTAAAGGAGGCGCGCCCTAATTGCATGGGTTCCCCGGCTCCGGTGTCAACCACGGCAGGAGGTGAAGAGCCGACGGGTCCGGTAGGTGCAGTAGAAAACAAGGAGCGAGCTTCCCGAACAGGCGTGCGAGAGAAGAAGGAGGGGGTTCGGAGCGTGAAATGAGGCAGTGGTGGCGTGATGGGCGGCAGGGTGTGAGGGGCTGGCCTGGGTCGGGCGAGCAGACGCTGGTCGATCCGGAGGGTGAGTTGGATTAAGCCCTCCAACGTAGCTGGAAGTTCTCATCCGGCGAGATAGTCCTTGATAAGGTCCTTGATGAGGTCGCGCGCTGGACGGACCAATCGGTGGCTGCGCTTCAGGACACACTCGATGACGCAGACTGGGACATGTTCCGAAACAGCTCCAATGACGTCAGCGTGTTTACGGAAGCAGTTGTGGGATTCATCGGGAAACTAGCGGATGATACCGTACAGAAAACGACCATCAGAACGTTTCCCAATCAGAAACCGTGGGTGGATAAAACCATCCGCGACGCTCTGAGATCTCGCACCGCTGCCTACAACGCGGGACTTGCGTCGGGGGACATGGACCTGTACAAGGCTGCATCTTATAACGTCCGGAAGGCGGTGAAGGAGGCGAAGCAGCGCTACGGAAGGAAACTAGAGTCACAACTCCAACAGAGTGACTCTAGGAGCCTGTGGCAGGGACTAAGAACAATAACAGACTATAAAGCTCCAACATCCGGTATGACGAACGCGGACATGACTCTGGCAGATGAGCTGAACACCTTTTATGCTCGCTTCGAGGCTGCAGCTAAAGACGCTAGCGTTGCTAATGCTAGCGGTGCTAACGGCTGCAGACAGGAAGTCACTGCCAGCACCGGAAACGCGTTCATCACCTCCGAGCATGACGTGAGGAGAGCCTTCAGGAGAGTGAACACCAGGAAAGCAGCAGGACCAGACGGCATCTCAGGTCGAGTCCTCAGAGCCTGCGCAGACCAGCTAGCACCAGTGTTCACAGAGATATTCAACCTCTCCTTATCTCAGTCGGTGATCCCTACATGCTTCAAAGTGTCCATCATTGTTCCTGTTCCGAAGAAACCACATCCTGCTTCCCTCAATGACTATCGACCTGTAGCCCTCACATCAGTGGTGATGAAGTGCTTTGAACGGCTGGTCATCTCCTCACTACCAGACACACTGGACCCACTACAGTTTGCCTACCTTTCTAACCGCTCTACAGATGATGCCATTGCTCATCTACTCCATACTGCTCTCACTCATCTGGACACTAGAAGGGGGAATTATGTGAAAATGCTTTTCATCGACTACAGCTCAGCATTTAACACCATAATTCCCTCTACACTCACCACCAAGCTGGAGTACCTGGGACTCAGCTCATCTTTGTGTCAGTGGATCTCCAATTTCCTAACTGGGAGACCACAGGCAGTAAGGATGGGCGGCCATGTCTCAGCCTTCATCACTCTCAGCACTGGAGCCCCACAGGGTTGTGTTCTGAGCCCACTACTGTACTCTGTGTACACACACAACTGCGTAGCCACTACCAACTCCACCACTATCATCAAGTTTGCTGATGACACCGTCGTGGTCGGCCTGATCACTGACAACGATGAGACGGCCTACCTGAAGGAAATTGGAAATCTGGAGAACTGGTGTCAGACGAACAACCTCCTTCTCAACGTCAGCAAAACAAAGGAGTTGATAGTGGACTTCAGCACAAAGCAGAAGAGGAACTACCCCGTCATCAACAAGAGCCCAGTGGAGAGAGTGGACAGCTTCCGTTACCTCGGTGTACACATCACGCAGGACCTGTCTTGGTCCTGTCACATCAACACCGTGGTGAAGAAGGCCCGACAGCGTCTCTACCACCTCAGACGCCTGAGGGACTTTAGACTGCCCTCCAAGGTGCTTAGGAACTTCTACTCTTGCACCATAGAGAGCATCCTGACGGGAAACATAACGACCTGGTTCGGGAACAGCACCATGCAGGACAGGCGAACTCTTCAGAGGGTGGTGCAATCAGCTGAGCGCATCATCCACACCGAGGTCCCTGACCTGCACTCGATCTACACCAAGCGGTGCTGGACCAAGGCCAGGAAGATCATGAAGAACCTCAGCCACCCCAGCAATGGACTGTTCTCTCTGTTGAGGTCAGGAAAGAGCTTCCGCTCCCTGAAGGCCAACACAGAGAGACTGAGGAGGAGCTTCTTCCCGCAGGAGATAAGGTCTCTTAATCAGTACACCACACAATACTGATCCATTTTGCACATCGACACATGCTTCTGCACTCACTCTGGACATTCAGGGCATTCAGGTCATTCGCTCACTAGTCCTCACTGCACACCTGCTCACTCATGGACATTATGCACATAAGACACTTTAAATATGCACACAAGCCACTTTAACATGTCACTTTACTGCATATTTGCACACCCCTGGACATTCCGTTCCTTATGTTCACTCCATTCCAATATTTTCTATTTGTACAGTTACAAATTTTCATTCCAATATTTTCTATTTGTACAGTTCTTATCACTTTCTTATAATTTCCTTATATCTTCCTTTAATGTATATTTGTACCATACATACATTTTATATTTTATTTTATTCTCTTAGTCAAATTTTACTTATATATATTTTTCTCAAATTTACTTTTGTTCAAATATTTATTTCCTTTATAGATATTCTTTCTTATTCCTTCTTAGATAGATACCATAATTCCTCTCAGGGGTAGAAAGGCGGTGAGAGAAGAAGCAACAAGGATGTAATTTACCATCGGTTGGAGACCTCTGAGAGTATGGCCCCCACACCGGAGTCTGAGGCATCTACCTTCATTATGAACTGGAGAGCAGGATCCGGCTGCGTGAGGATGGGAGCCGAGGTGAACCGGTCCTTCAGTTCTGTAAATGAGTTCTCTGCCTGATTAGACCAATGAAAAGGAACCTTAGTGGAAGTGAGAGCAGTTAGTGGGGCTGCTACTGAGCTGTAGTTCCTAATAAATCGTCGGTAGAAGTTGGCAAACCCAAGAAAACGTTGTAGGTCCTTTCGGGTCGATGGTCTCGGCCAGTCGGTTACTGCTTTGAGTTTAGCTGGATCCATTTGGATCTTAGATGGGGTGATGATAAAACCAAGGAAAGAGACGGCCTGACAATGAAATTCACATTTCTCTGCCTTTACATATAATTGGTTCTCAAGGAGCCTCTGAAGAACTTGGCGGACTTGCAGCTTGTGTTCTTCCAGTGAACGGGAGAAGATCAAAATATCATCTAAATAAACAAATACAAAGATGTTCAGAAAGTCCCTGAGAATGTCATTCACCAATGATTGGAAGACAGCTGGTGCATTGGCTAGTCCAAATGGCACTACGAGGTATTCGTAGTGTCCTGATGGGGTGTTAAAAGCTGTCTTCCACTCATCCCCCTCCCTGATCCTGACCAGGTGGTAGGCATTACGCAGGTCGAGTTTCGTGAAAATGTTAGCCCCCTGCAGAAGATCAAAGGCCGTGGACATCAGGGGAAGAGGGTAATGATTTTTAATGGTGATCTCATTAAGACCTCTGTAATCAATGCATGGTCGTAAAGACTTGTCCTTTTTAGCCACAAAGAAGAATCCTGCCCCAGCGGGGGATGAAGAAGGGCGGATGATGCCAGCAGCAAGGGATTCAGAGATATACTTCTCCATAGCATCTCTCTCATGTGAAGATAATGAGTATAACCGTCCCCTTGGAGGGGTCGTGCCTGGGAGGAGGTTGATGGCACAATCGTAGGGTCTGTAGGGGGGCAATGAGAGGGCACGTGACTTACTGAAAACTTGCTTGAGGTCTGAATAATCAGGCGGAACAGCTGAGAGATCTGGGAACTCCTCATTGAAGGAAGATGTTGTTGGCGGACAATGAGCAGCCTTCAGGCAGGATGCTAGACACAAGGGGCTCCATTCTTGGATGGAGTTTCTAGCTCAGTCAATGCGTGGGTTATGGCGAACCAGCCAAGGGCGACCGAGAACCAAGGATGCGTGTGCGTCGTGTATGACAAGAAAAGAGAGCTCCTCAGAATGGTTACCAGATACTTGAAGGGTTACTGGTACTGTACGGCGAGTAATGGAGGGAAGAGAAGTACCGTCGAGGGCCCGAACGGCTAACGGAGGGTCAAGAGCTTGCGTTGGGAGGTTGAGATCCTTAACCTTGGAGGCGGAGATCAGATTTTGGTCTGAGCCAGAGTCAATTAGTGCAGAGACCACATGAGGTCTACCTTCTGTGACAATGATGGTAGGCAGAAGCGGGTGTGAACTGGGGGATTGATTCAAGGTTGGCCCCTTCAGAGACCCTAGATTAAATGGAGAAGTCTTTGCTTTCAAAGGGCACTGGAGACGATAGTGACCCATCTGGCCACAATAAAAACAAGAACCGGATTGAAGCCTTCGCTGACGTTCCTCCGGGGAGATCCGGGTTTGGTACAAACTAGGTTCTAGGTTTGGCATGGGTCTTGGGTACGAACTAGGTTCAGGCCCGGATACTGGGTGCAGGCTGGGAGGTGAACATAGTGGTGCTGAAGGTCTGGAGGGGAGCTTGGATTGAACATGGCGTCTATGAGCTAGCCGAGCATCTACACGACCTGCTAAATCCATGAGACCATTGAACTCACAAGGAAGCTCCTGATTAATTAATTGGCCCTTGACATCTTCAGAGAGGCCGTGGAGGAAGGCATCGTAGAGTGCTTGGGTCCCCCAGTTTACAGATGCAGCCAGAGTGCGGAACTCTATGGCATAATCATATGCTGAACGGAGCCTTGACAGAGCTCCAGCAGTTGTCTAGCGGCGTCCCTGCCGGAGTGGGAGCGATCGAACACCCTCTTCATCTCGTCAGTGAAAGTTCTTAGGGTCGCACAGCAGGGGTCATTAGCGTCCCAAACTGCAGTTCCCCATTCACGTGCCCGGCCAGTGAGGAGGGTGATTATATAGGCCACTCTTGAACGCTCCATGGGAAAAGAAGAGGCTTGAAGCTCCATCAACAAAGAACATTGTGACAAAAAGGAGCGGCACGTTCCAGGTTCGCCACCATACGGTTGTGGGTTAGGGAGCTGGGGTTCATGACGTACAGATTGAACTGTGGTAGAAGGATGATTAGTTAAGAGTTGCTGTAGTTGTAAGGTGATAGAGGAGAATGTCTGGGTTACCTGCTGAATACTTTGTTGATGAGAGTCTAACAGGGCTCCTTGCTGTGAGAGTGCCTGTTTCAATAGATCCAAGTCTGCTGGGTTTGCCATGGCCGAAGTATACTGTCAGGTGTGGGGCTGAACGGGAGTGAACCCAATTGCAGACAGAAAGCCTTTCTGAAAGCTTTAGTTCGAAATAAGTCTCAATGTGCAGGCTCAGCAGGAGCACAAATACGGCAGGGAATGAAATGCTTTTGACGGCGAAACACTCCTGTCCGATATCCACATACGCAGAAGTGATCACATGTCTGCACGCACACACAGAGATTGCAGGGAATAGCACTAAACGAGGTCGGAGGGACAGGCAGGGTCGGTAACAGTTGTCCAGCGGTGAGAAAAAACAAATCCAGAAGCACGTACCAAAATCAAAGTCCGTAATGCAGGCGAGGTCATACACAGAAGCAAATCCAAGCAGTGATGATAATCCAGAGGGCAAGGCACGAGACAAAATCCAGGAAGACAGGCAGGGTCATACACAGAAGCAAATCCAAGCAGTGATAATAATCCAGAGGGCAAGGCACGAGACAAAATCCAGGAAGACAGGCAGGGTCAAACACAGAGGTAGAAATAACTGGAAAAATCGCGAGTGACAGATCAAGAGGCACGCAAGCAGGATACTTCGGCAATGAATCGAGTTCTAAGCTTCTTTTTAAAGGCGTGGTAGATTGTTAATAGGTTGCAGGTGCATGGGGTTAATTAGCTGAAATCATGACCTGGATGTGCTTGGCTGATTGGGCTGGCTCGTGACAGAAAGGATATTATATAAGCGAAGCATTGTAAATTAAGTTGTATTTCTTTATAAATATCATAAACAAATATTATAGTATTTATTTTTTATTCAATGAAGTATTAGTATATACTAGTTTCGTTTGTCCTTTGTGTGTTTTTATTTACTTATCTAATTATCCATATAGCTCATCGTTAGACTACATTGACTAAAATTAAAATCGGGCAACTCGGTCGCTTTACTTATAAACTTTTATTTACAACGCTTCTGTTATGCGGTCGATAGTGCCAGCTGATAGAGAAGGAACAGCCAATCAGAAGTAGTGTGTGGAAGTCTGTGATTGGTTGGTTTTGTGGCAGTTTTGTGACACTTGACTATGGGAATCCAAACACATCAAAAGTGGGACGAAACCGCGGCACCCGATTGAGCTGCCCTGGACGGACCAAATATCTGCGCGGCCTAATGGACAGCGCAACGGACAATCTGGACAGCGCAGAAATGAACTGGTTTATTTGAGCGCTGCTCAAGTTGGTCCGCGCTGCGCGACTGAAACTGGTTCGCGCTGCGCAATCCACTGGGCTGCACAAATAAAACAGATCATCTCTGATATTTGGTCCGCCCGGGGCGCCTCAATCGGGTCCTGCGGTTTCGTCCCACTTTTAATGTGTTTGGCTTCCCATACTCGCATGCGCTGAGAACATGTTGAGCAAGCAAGGGAGGCACTGCACGCGCATAGAGTGCTTTGTCTGCTCTCAAAATGTCAAACCACGCGCTCAGAATTGTGATAGGAATATAATGCCATAATAAGACAAACATGGTTATGAGAGTTTAGCTTGCTAGCTCCGGTACACCTAATCCCAACTGCAGATTAACTCTCACCCCCCCAAAAAAATTAATGTTGAATCTATCTAAATCCAGAGAATACTCAGTCAGATTCTCTCAGTAATTTTCAGAGGACACAAACACTCTTCTTATAAAAATACACTGAGCTCACAAAACTATATTAATCAGTTTCGCGGGTAGTGCAGCCGAAGTTAATAGTATTTCCGAAGCTTTAGCGTCTTTTTGAGTGAGAGACTGACGTTGTGAGTTTTGTGACACTGACAGTAAGCTGTAACTCCAGACTTGGTAAACAGATGATTAAGTTACATAAAGTTACATCTGACTGTTGCAGGCGCTGACAGTGATTTTCAAATCGGCCAATTAAAAATAATTATTAAACTGGGAACTAAACTAACACCCAAATTTTATATAAAAAAGCCACCACTTACCCTGAATAAGAAGTCCATTAAACTGTAATCTTCATCTCCATATTGCAGTTTGCTAGTGTCAGTCCGGCGGGGGGGAGGAGGGTTAAAATCACGTGATTGCTACTCAGCAGCTAAATTGCTGGCTTCTGTTAACGTCTTCTTGAGAACAAAGCGCCATCTAGTGGTGGCAGACGGTACATGAATAAATATGGCTTCAATGGGCGTGTTTACTGTGAAATCTGGACACGCCTTCTGGCAGGAGAAGGAGAGGGGATTCACGTCAGCCACACGTCAGCCGTCCGCCAGCCATAAGCCATTCACACGCCAGTTGTCCGACCCTGGCTGTTTTGAGATGCTACATCTGTACACTGCACACACACACACACACACATACCAACAGTTTGGAGGGTGAAAGTTAATAAAGTTCATCTAGCACTGTTTAGTAGATCGAAGAAAGTCACAAGAGCAGCGTCTTGGGTTTAATCTTACGGTTTCAGTTATGAAACCAGCACCAATTTTCAGCAAGGTATGCAGATTTGTTTGTATACTTGCATTATGTTTCATTCTCATTGTTCGCCTCCGGTGAAGGGAATCACGGCGTTGCTGATTAATTGGTGCACTGTGCATGAAATGACATCTTTCGGGAAAGCCATTTGGCTACCGATGACGGAGCTCTGGAACTTCTTCTGAGGGTTTCTTCTTTGCAGAAGTTTGGAGTTCTGGCACGAAGTCTTGTTGAAAGTTCTCGAAGAGCAGATGAAATCAGCAAAGGCGGCGTAGCGCCCGCAAAGACCGGAGCATGGGTGGCGAGCTTGCTTCCTTCAGACGTCCATGATGAAGGTCGACGTGTGTCTCCTCAGATGTGCTTCGACACTTTTGACCCTTTGTGTCAGTCCGTCCCACGGATGATTGGCCCAATCAGTTGTGGTTGCGGGGGGGCCTCACGTGGTTCCCCCTTTTGTGCATACATTAGGCTGGATTTTTGGCTGTCACGTGGGGCTCATCTGGTTGGAGTTTTAATACCTTTTATAAAGTAATTTTGCATGAGCTCTTGTTTATTATACCAATTTTCTGTGTACACCACTGTTCTCTGAATAAAATAAGCTCTCGATTGATATCACACACCCCGTATCTTCCACACTCATTTATGCCTTCATTTAATAAGAAGGGTTTTTTAATGCTGATAATACCTTTAAAGTTATGCAGAATAATCAAACATAACACACAGACATAAAAAAGATAGTGAATATATGTATATAAAATTTTGCCCTACTGTGACACTTTAAAGATTGTTTAAAATAGTGTCTCTGTCGTATGCCTCTTTGTTCATTGAAAGCCATGTGGAGGTCCCAAAACTCCCCCAGTCCGCTCTGTTTACAGGATTGCAAATTCAAGCCATGGTTTTGAATTTAGTTTGAGGCATCTGGCCTTAGCGTGGCTTCAGGCACAGCAGACTTCCTGTCCCATGCCTGGTTACGTTTCCTGCAGCTTAGATTGACAAGATCTCCTTTATGTACACGAATGAGATAAGGTTATTGGGATGGCACCATGATGTCTGGGGGAGAAGTTCTGGAATGTGATCGAGTGTTTGCTCTTAGTTGGGGGTCTGCTCAACCCTACAACTAGCTCTTCCCACAGAGACTCCCAGTTAATAGCACGCCCACCAGAGGACCACAGTCACAGAGAACCACACTCAGCATCACTCGAACGTCTGTTCGCCCTGTTTTTTTTTTTGTTTCTTCTTCTCAACTCAACAGTAAAGCCAGATGCCTCAAACTAGACCCAAAACCATTGTGTAAATTGGCGATCCTGTAAACAAAGCGGACAGCTTCACCCCGAGTTGGGGGGGGAACCACCAAGTCACACTTTGACCATCTCAGTGACCCCAGGATACATGCGTTCTCCAAATGGCTTTCAAAGAACAAAGAGGAATACAGCAGAGACACTATTTAAGCAATCTTTAATGGTGCCAGTAGGATAAAAATGCTAGAAACTTATATTCAGTATGTTTTATATCTGTGTGTTATGTTTGTTTATTCTACATAACTTTAAAGGTATTATTAGCACTTACAAACCCTGTTTATTGAACAAAGCTATAAATGAGTGTGTAAGATAGGGGATGTGTGGTATTGATCGAAAGCTTATTTTATTCAAAGAACAGTGGTGTACACGGAAAATTGGTTGCATAAACAAGAGCTCATGTAAAATTACTTTATAAAAGGTAATTAAAAGTGTAATCAGCTTGGCCCCATGTGACAGCCGTAAACTTTGCTCTTTCGTACGTTCTTTCGTCATGTTCGTACGTTCGCGTCGTCATCATAACCATCTGAAGAAAGCAAGCTCGCCGCTCGGGCTTCCGCCCTTCGAGAACTCTCAATGAGACTTCATGCCAGAACTGCAACGAAGAAACCCACTGAAGAAGTTCCAGAGCGCGCCATCGGTAACCAGGCAACCAAGCCTCACCGAAGGGCTTTCCTGAAAGACGTCATTTCAACCACAGCACCAACCAATCAGCAACGCCGTGATTCCCTTCACCGGAGGCGAACCATGAGAATGAAACGTAACGCAAGTATACAAACAAAGCTGCATACCTTGCTGAAAATGGTGCTCGTTTCATAACTAAAACCGTAAGATTAAACCCAAGACTCTGCTCTTGTGACATTCTTTGGTCTAGTAAACAGTACTAGATGAACTTCCTTAACTTTCACCCTGCAAACTGTTGGTATGTTTATGTGTGTGTGTGTGTGTGTGTGTGTGTGCGCGCGCGCGCGCATGTGTGTTCAAGTAGCGTAGCTTTATGTATCGTAGATTAGTTCAAATAAATTCTTGTTTTTTTATAAAGAACTCTTGTCTTGGTCATGTATTTTAAAGTTTAAACATTTGCCCAGATCTTACATTACCTTGCTCATGAATACCAGATTTTGTATTCTCATCGTCGGCCGCGGGATAAACAGAATTGGTAAGATACACTAAAACATACTAAACGCTGGACGGGTAGTTGATAAAGTGTACGCTATAAATTTTAATTAAGTTTAACAAAGTTAACTTGAATCCTTAAAGATTCGATTCACCTCTGAACCAGAGCTGAAAACCCGACATAAATGGTGGATAATGCGTTGAGCATTGTCTCCCCATTTAAAATACTACATATATTGGTGGAGAATGAAATCGGGCATTGTTTGGCTTAAAAATTCATAAAACCAAGACAGTTTACTGTATCTCCTCTATTGTCCGGAAGTAGATTAGAGACAGAGAAACAGAGTTTTCCGATATTGTATACGTACTTGTTTTGCGGCACACCACGGTATGAATGATTGAAATGCAACACGAGTTGTTTTTTTTTATTTTTTTATTTAAACTGCAATAAAGTCGCTATAAAAGCGCACCAAGAGAGGAGTAAGTGTGTTCCTTGCTTTTTCTCTTTAAAAGAGGCCTCCCATGTAACATCTGTACCTCCACAGCTCAGGGGAATAAGATCAAGTTCCCCAGATTACTGAGTTGATACTTTGTTCCCACCTAGTGTGTCTATGTATGTACTACCAACACTTAAACACTAAAAACGAACACCTGTGATCTCCTTGTGTGTCTGACTATTTATTCCAGTCGAACCCGTAGGGCTTCGCCTGTTCACTGTTGTGCACGCGTCTTGTCTTCACCCGGTTATGTCTACATGTTGTGTGTTAATCGTTTGTCTACTCTTCCCGTCTCACTCCCAGGACTGAGCGTGTCTGCAGGTGCAGGATCCTTGAAGGAAAGGAAAATCCCTCACTAGCCGCATGGACTTTGCAAGTGCTTCATTTTCGTTATCTTTCTCCTCACGTGTGAGACTGGTTCTGTTGACCCACCTGCAGACCCGGTCTGGGAGGTCAGCTTAGGACCGCAGTGCGCGCCAAGAGACATTGTGTGTTGTGTGATAAAAGAAATAAAAAGATTATACTTGTGAACATGGAATCTG
Source organism: Clarias fuscus (assembly GCA_030347435.1). Taxonomy (NCBI): domain Eukaryota; kingdom Metazoa; phylum Chordata; class Actinopteri; order Siluriformes; family Clariidae; genus Clarias; species Clarias fuscus. Next base: position 28,078,735 of record CM059206.1, read on the forward strand.
CATCTGCGTCTGATTCTTCTCCAGGAGACATGACATCCCATAGTGAATCTGTCTGTGCGTGTTCCACTTTCAAATTCAACTATGTACCGGTACCGAGCTTAGAGTAGCTAACTAAAGTCTCGATACCTCTTGATTCGCGGAAACTAGGGATTTTGACGCGGTGCTCAGAGAGAGCGTCCAAGCGTGTTTCAGTAAGTTGCGATCAAGGAAATTGTGTGTAATTGTGCCATGTGTATTTGTGCGTCTTATGTTTTATGTTGTGTCTGTCAAAGGGCTGAGATCCGCCGAGAACTCAACAACATTGTGGTGTTAAGTGTGTTAACAGCCAAATTGTTTGCCTCACTCTAACGAGTGAAGTTGAGGTCGTTCAGCTACAGAGTTACTAGTGTTTTTCACGTTGTTCAGTGTAAAACCCGCTGCCGTTTTCACTGACCACCCATAACTGTTGAACTAGCACGCTCGTATTAAGCGGTGTACGTAACCATAGCGACGACTGTGACCCGGAAACTCTAAACAACCTCTTCCGGGATAACTTTTAAGTGCGCATGCGCGGTCAGCCAGCGCCATCTAAAATCAGTTGTAAACAAAGCCTAGCATAAGCTACGCTAGTTAGCAAACCTAGCGTGTTTACACTGTAGCCTATGTGCATGTAGCATCTATGCTAGTAGCATCGAAGGTTGGGGGTACGTAGCATCTTTCAGTTGTGAATGCACTGTACGAAAGTTGTTAAAGTGACCTAACCTCTTTACATTCAATACATTCAATTTTAACTCACCTCAGTGGGTCTTTTCCCTTTTCTTTTCTGACCCACTCCTTATTACTTCACGGATACTCATTGGGTTAATTAAAACTACTTTTAGAAATTTTGATGACATACTGAATGTTGATAATTTTCTAATCGTTTTAATCAAAATTTTCAATTCAATTTCATACATTATTACAGTTTTAGCATTCATCATACAGACACTGGTGGATTAACTTAACTGTAACTACTTACAGTACCTACTTACCTACTCACTCTGTCTCCCCTTCCTCTGTGTCTTCATGCACCCTATCATCCCTTCCAGACCCAGACTCCTTCTCCTCTCTACCACTAGAGACTGCGACTGAAACTTTCCTCTCTTCTCTCTCCTCATCCATAGAGCTCCTTTGCACGCTGTCACCTAAACCAAGGAAGACGTCTTGTCCTGCTCCTTGGCTATCTGATGTACTGCGCAACAACAGAAGAGAATTAAGAACTGCAGAGAGAAGATGGAAGAAATCGCAGCTTGATGCCGATCTTGTCTCTTACCAGACTATTCTCTCCAAATTCTCATGTGACGTGACTTCTGCCAAAACTGCCTTCTACAGAGAAAAGCTGGAAGCCTCTACACATGATCCTGGCAAACTCCATAACATCTTCTCCTCACTACTCAACCCACCGACTACTCCTGCACCTTCCTCTCTGACTGCTGACGATTTTGCCACATTCTATCATGGGAAAATTGCAGCAATCCGCCAGTCCTTCGATCCCAACCAAACTCCTACAGCAGAACCTCAGGACCTTCTCCAACCTGTCGTCTGATGAGATTCAGCAGATCTCGTCATCTAACCCCACGACCTGTTCTTTAGACCCAATCCCTTCCACAATGCTTCAGGTCATCTCACGAGACCTCCTTCCCTTCACCACAACCATCATCAACCATTCCATATCATCTGGTCATGTTCCTGCTGCTTTTAAGAAGGCAAGGGTTATTCCCATCCTCAAGAAACCCTGCCTGGACCCATCAGAAGTTAACAACTATCATCCAGTATCACTTCTCTCTTTTATATCCAAAATTCTTGAAAGGACTGTTTATAACCAAATGTCTCTTTATCTCTCACAGAACAACCTTAATGATCCCAACCAATCTGGATTCAAAGTGGCACATTCCACAGAGACTGCACTTCTGTCAGTCACTGAGAAGCTCCATGCTGCTAAACTGTCATCTGTCTTGATCCTCCTGAACCTGTCAGCTGCATTTGACACAGTGAACCACAAGATTCTATTATCTTATTATAGATTCTATTATTCTTACAAGCCTTGGAATTTGTGGAACAGTGTGGCAATGGTTTGCTTCTTACCTAGAAGATAGGCCGTATGAGGTGACATGGAGGGGATCTACATCTGCCCCATGTAGACTTTCTACTGGTTTCCCGCAGGGCTCAGTACTTGGTCCCCTCCTGTTCTCCCTCTATACCCGGTCTCTTGGTAAGGTCATATCATCGCATGGATTTTCATACCATTGTTATGCAGATGACACTCAACTTATTCTCTCCTTTCCTCCTTCTGACACTCAGGTTTCCACCCGGATCACAGCATGTCTGGCAGACATCTCATCCTGGATGGCAGCTCATCAGCTGAAACTCAATCTGAGTAAAACCGAACTGTTGTTCATCCCTGGTGACTCATCTCCAGGTCAAGATCTTGTGATATCCCTGGACAACAATCAAATCACTCCTTCAGCCACTGCCCGCAATCGTGGGGTAACCATGGACAATCATCTGTCATTTTTCCCACACATCGGTAACCTTACTCGCTCTTGTAGATTTCTTCTTTACAATATCAGAAGAATCCGCCAATTTCTTTCTTCACAGGCTACTCAGGTGCTTGTTCAGTCCCTTGTTATTTCAAGACTGGACTACTGCAACTCACTCCTGGCTGGCCTGCCTCTGTCCACGACTCAACCTCTGCAACTGATCCAGAATGCAGCAGCACGTCTCGTTTTCAACCTTCCCAAGTTCTCCCACACCACCCCACTCCTCCGCTCCCTGCACTGGCTTCCTGTAGCTGCCCGCATCAAATTCAAAACACTGATGCTTGCCTACAAAGCTAAAAATGGCCCAGCACCCACTTACCTCTCTGCTCTAATCACACCACGCACTGCGCCGCGTTCCCTCCTATCCTCCAGCACTGCTCGCCTCATCCCACCATCTCTCAGGGATCGAGGGTGACATTCATCCAGGCTGTTTTCTGTTCTAGCACCTAGGTGGTGGAACGAACTTCCTCTAGATGTCCGTACAGCAGAGACTTTGACAATCTTTAAACAACGACTCAAAACGTATCTATTTCTCCAGTACTTACAGGACTAACCCCAACCAGCATTATTACTTTGAAATTTTAAAATCTTTTTAAGTAACGAATTAGAGTGGGATCCCTAATTCAATGATGGATGATTGATCAAGTTAATAAAAATTTTCTCCTATCAATTTTAGTGCTAATTAAAGCTCCATAATTAGCTACAATTCATGATTTTAAATTCAAATTTCAAAATGTTTTCTCCCTATCCACTAGGACTTGCTTGTTCTCACTCAGTAACTAACTGAGCCCAAACCGCATAGGTTTAATTTCGCTTAAGTCTGGTGAGTTGATAGCGTTTTCCCTAGTCCTTGACTGGTGCAGTGACGGTTGTCCTCACAGTGAGTTACAGTGCGTGAGTCACCCGTCCTGACGTAACCTGGTGCTGGCTGGGGGAAAACCGAATATCTCGATCCTAGTATCGCACTGTGAGCACGCAGCAGGCATCAGCAATCGTGCAGTGGAGAAGGAGTCAACAAAACTACAGATGAAGCAGTTTCAAACAGCCGGCTGGTCCGTGAAGGGACCTTTTAACTATCCGTTAGAATTCCTTGAAGTGTCCGTGAATGGAACGTGATCCCCCGCGATGACGCAGTGAACGAAGCCACGCCCCATAAACGCCCCTTTGCGTTGTTCTAATAAGATGGTTGTAATGCTGTATAATTCCGCCAGGTGGTGCAGTGACTGATTCAGTTAACTGCAGTTCTTGCATTGTTCACACATTTTTATGATTAAATCAAGCGTGTCATTTTGGAGATATACAGTATACAGTACAGAGTACCGGTCCCTAACGATGCTTTAATGCTCAGACCTTTCATGCATAAGACATCGGGCCACTGCCACTCTCATATACTTTCAAAATAATAATATAAAAACATTAGAATGTCAGCCGAAATGTATTTTAATGCTGCACCAGTATGTTTTACATAAATAAATAACTCAGCTAAGTATGGGCTATAGTCATTTCATTCTTACGAGAGGTCATGAGTAATTAAGAATGTTTTTTTTTTCTTGAACATAGTGTGTAACAATGTACAGTATAGCGACGCATAGTAACACGATGCAACTTCACACCTGTGGACAAAGACGCGCACATTCACAGTCAGCGTACCCCACAACTTCCCATGTGGTGAAATGCTTAAAGCCGCTGTATTGCAAGGCGATCCAGTTTAATTTGGTTTTACGCAGTTTCATGTGCTGTGTGTGAAAGGGAGAGAGCTTATATTGTGGATTACTACTACTGCTAATAATAATAATAAAATTGTTGTAACGTAAATTAAACCCACGGGTTTCAACCATCACTAAATCAGCCAATGTCTACAGTACACCTATTTTTTGCCCTAGTTTCATTTCGTTTTACGCGATTTCATGTGCTGTTTGTGTGCGCGTGTATGTGTGTGTGCGAGGGAGAGAGAGGGCTTATATCGTGATTTGTCCTAGGTTACTAAAGCCTGGCTTACTACTACTAATAAAAATATTTCAATGTAACCCCTGGGTCTCAATCACAAAATCAGCCAATGCTGTAATCAGATGGTACAACAAATTATATACTCTGAAAATCACGTTGTGTTTGAACATGTAAATATATACAAAAAAAACCAAAAAAAAATAATATAGCTCGGTTTTATTAATATACTGTAACGCTCCTATGGTCTTACACGTTACAGAAACTGATCAGTTGTATTAATCACATAACGCACACGTCGTAGAGGAGATCTCTCTCTCTCTCTCTCACACACACACACACACACACACCGCACAGACTCCAGGATTTGTTTAGTAATATCGGATTTATTTATATATCGCTTTTAACAGCGGTTACTATCGCAAAGCAGCTTTAGAGAATTAAAAGACAATGAAATAAATGAGAATGAAATGTGTGAGGAAATATGCATAAATCAGAGTGATCAGAGTGACCCTGAGTGATCAGAGTGACCCAGAGTTTCACTTCCAAGCTCAACTTTTTAGATACAGAATGTGTCGTTTTCTCAAACATGATTTTCCCAACCTGGTGTTTATACGGATTCAGTCAGATTGAATTTAGGACACACCACCCCAAAGAACCTAAAGCACGAACACACACACACACACACACTGCAGAGGAAAGCAGAGACGTGCATTCACACCTCTGACCGTCTTTTGTCTTGTAAATGAGGTATTCTTCGCGTAGGCTGGGGGGTTACACACACACACACACACACACACACACACACCATTTTAATCACCGGACTTCATAACGTACTAAGAATGATAATGAAAAACAATGAGGAGACACAGTGGGAAATCTTTCAATCCCCACACACTACGTTTGTACTGTACACTGTATCTGTGTTTGTTAATGGAGAGGTGTGTCTGTGTGTGTGTGTCTGCTCCTGGATTTATCATTTGGCTTTAACACAAACGCATTTGTGCGCCGGCGAGTCGAAAGATCCCCCAAAAACACAGAGATTCTTGATACATCACAAATACGTGCTGTCTTGGTCACAGATTCGCCAGCAAGACGCGCAGTAACAATTTGTCTATTACTCTGTTAATTAAACCTTCACACTCCGCTCTTACTGGTGGAATGTGCAATCAGTGAAGATTGGCCACCTGGCTGGGCAAATTTAGCCATGAAGCACTAAACTGGACAGTGTTTCAGTTTCATTGTCCAACCCCCGTATGTCGTTAATAGTTGCCGCCCCTCCCCCAGTGTGTGCGCTGCGGAGGTGTGTGTGTGTGTGTGTGTGTGTGTGTGTGTGTGCGTGCGAAGCGTCACATCTTATTTAAGCGAGCATTTTGATTTAAAGTACTATACTGCAGTTCACCCCCCCCCCCCCCGACACACACACACACAGAGCAATTTGCACCATGTAAGTCATTACATTCTCTGTTGAGGTTTCTCCCCCTACACTTCTCCCAAGTTTGTCTTTGTTCTGTTGATGTAGTTTTTAAAACCCAATCATTTATTTATATTGAGAAAATGACTCATGTTCAATGTTTGTTTGTTTCTACGACCATAATAATAATAATTATTATTATTATTTATTTTATAGCCCAACTTTTTGACTACTTAAAACAAAGTTGTCTCATATTTTAGCCAATTGATGTAGTTGGTTCAAGTAAAAAATCTATCAAAACAAATTGGCCTAACAATACCCCAACAATTAAAACGCACAAACATGATGTAAAAAAAACTTTATTCTTCAAAGTTAAAACAGTAATTTGTATAAAAACAGGTGAATAGAAGTTGTATCACCAACTGCTTATCAGTCTCTATCTGTTTTTTATTATTATTATTAAAGGATCCAATTTATAAAAACTTTCAAACACTTTCTTTGTTTCCCCCGATGTGTAGACTCCAGGTCGTTCATGCCCCTTCAGTAGCTCCAAAAGGCCAGCCGTCACCCCTCTGAACCAATCCTTCACTGCAGAGCTCTGGTTAAAGAAAACAAGATAATTTAAAATGGGCATTGTCTCAAAGTAGGGTTAAAATCACGTGATTGCTACTCAGCACCTAAATTGATGGCTTCTGTTAACGTCTTCTTGAGAACAAAGCGCCATCTAGTGGTGGCGGACGGTAAATGAATAAATATGGCTTCAATGGGCGTGTTTACTGTGAAACCTAGACACGCCTTCTGGCAGGAGAAGGAGGGGGGATTCACGACAGCCACACGTCAGCCATCCGCCAGCCATAAGCCATTCACACGTCAGTTGCCCGACCCTGGCTGTTTTGAGTTGCTACATCTGTAACTGGGCGAAGGCTTGGGCGCACCACCTGGTGGCTATTGATGGGTAGCCCCTAGGTTTAGCCCATTCACTCGTCTGTCCAGTTAGTCGTTGACATGCCTTCCCCAAAACCTTCACGGTTGTGCTAAAAGCCACAGGCTGTTTGAGCGGTTCACAGCAATATGGTGGGATGGAGTGTTCGGTAAGACCTTACAGGAGCTCACCTGGTGTGCTCAGACAGAGGACTCTACCACTGAGCTCCGACTGAATCAACCCAGCTCATCACTGAGCCTAGTGCATAAGCGTATCAGCCCATCCAGTTAGCAAAACCCCAAAGGGAACTTAGGGTCTTCTCAATACTTAGGTCGGTTGTTTTCCCCTAAAACAGCAAACCCAAGTACCTAGATGTATTGAACCAGTAGTACCACCACTCGGTCAACCCTGTTAAGTATCCTAACTCTGGGAGAAAACCCACACTATCTTCTTCTCTTTGTCTCAGTTTCCTCTTCTAGCGTGACTACTGATGCTATGATAGGATTGTACCTGTGAAAGTCACAAATTAGAGAACTTTAGTAATGTAACATATTTTGAAACATGAATTCTTAGGTTCAAAGGCTTTAACTCTCACTGTACCTTCCCTTCCCAATCCACGGCTAAAGCAGGTCAAGTAGAAAACCGTCCATAAAATTGAAAACGGATCTAGAAGCGTTTGTTTGTGTATGGTTGTCAACCCTACTAGCTGAGTAAACCAGTACTGTCATAGTTATTGTCTTCTTTCACCTAGAGGAAATTTGAAATAACAATCGCAGTCATGGTACAGAGAAATCCTGATTTCAAAACCCCTTTATTCAGGAGCACCCCTTTAATAATAAAAAACAAAAGGGGGAATTAAATTTGGTATTGAACAGCATCTGCTGTCAGAAATGCAGATTCGGTTTGTTTTTTTGTTTTCTCTGATTAACATCAGTTTTAACCTTTCCTTACAAAAAAGAGAACCTCCTCTTATAGGAAAATGGAAGCTTATCATTACCACTCTATCCCTTGCTCTGTGTGTTCTTCTTTCCTGCCTCTTTTCTCTAGCTGTGCTAACTGTGTTCTAGCTCTTCCCACAGAGACTCCTAGTTAATAGCACGGCCACCAGAGGACCACAGTCACAGAGAACCACACTTAGCCTCACTCACACATCTGTTCACCCTATTTTGATTTTGTTTTGTTTGTTTCTTATTCCTCAAACATAACACCTGTGTCAGTAGTGGTTCTAGAACCCCGTCAAAACATGTCTCCCACCGCAGACCACCTCAGTCGCTGTGAAGATCGGAAGCCATCGCTAAGTGTTGCAACCGGCAGCCTCCTACCTAAGGCCGCCGAAACATGAAAGCACCAGACACAGGATCAGCTGGATGACAACTTAACGAGCTTTAGAAGACAAGACCCAAGTCAGTGCTACAGTCCAAACAAACTGTCCAAGATCACCGGCTCATTATGTCACACACTCATCCTCGCTCTCAAGCTGAGCAACAGGCACGCCGCCGCCCTCCAGCAGAAGCTGACACGCGTACAGCAACGCATCAAGCAGCTGGAACTGGAAGCCCAGGAGCGACGGAAAGGGGGTGACGAGGTAAAGCAAGACAAAGTGGAAATCACCAGGCTGCAAGAAACCCTGGCAACTACTATGCATGAAGGGGAACAAGGCAAGGCAGACTATGCTGATCTCTCCAAAAGGCTACGGTACGCAGAACGCTGCTAGAAATGCCAGGGCTGCCCCCAGGGAGAAAAACGGCAGAATTGAAGCCCTCAAAACTCACCTGTACAAGGCAAGTAATGAGATCAGCTACCTCCATGCAACAGCTGGACCATGGTAAAGAAGAGTCCTACAGCATCACAAAGGAACTCAAGCCCGCCTGTGAATGGTGCCACGAGGAAACGATATGCACCCAGCTCACCCCTGCTGAGCAAGACCAGGTCCCCTGTTCTTGGACCAACACATAGTGGAAGAAGTGACGGGGCGGGGTCGACGCATCCCCCAGCACCCTCCAAAGAACCCTACCTCACGGCCGAACACTGAGAACCTGATCTCTCCAGCCACAGGACATCACACGGTGTAGAAAAATTCACGCCATGTATGCCAGGCAGCCAAGACATCCACGTTTATCTATGAGACATCGATCTCTTTCTAGAACTGAGACTCCACATCACTGACTAAGGTAGATTCTATCTGCTCCAAACAACATCCAGCTCTGAAGTGCACGGCTTCCTACATTGGCAGCCTGCTCACACGAAGGCTGAGTATCTGCTCCGAGAAGCCCTCATCACAAAAGTTGCTGACTTTGAGTTAGAACAAAGACTAGTGGCTGCTCTGAAAATGAGACAAGGTCGTCACGAACCTTCGCAAGCCTACTACTGCTGACTTAGACAAGCACACTTCGGCACTCAGAATGAAACAGACATGGAAGAACTTCAAAACTCTCTTCTTACAACAACCCTCATCCATATCTCATGAAAGTCAGTGGACCAGCCCAAGGAATTGATGAAGAAACTCAAGATTCCAAGCTAACCCAGCTCAAGCCAAAGCCACAAATGAGACAAAGACATCACCATGCTTCCACTCCCAAGAACATATGAGAATGATGGATGAGTTTTCCCAAACTGACAGGAAAAGGGGGAAGAACAAACCACTGACACAGATCAACTGTCCTATACCTTTCACCACACTAACATAGCTTAGTCCTTCTAGGAATGTATACACAGTTTTTTAATTATTTTTATTTTATTTTACTGGTTTAAGCACAACATCCAATCACCCTCCTTTGGCTACACTGCTAGGCCCAACCCCTAATAAAGAGGAGTGGCTCCATACATGTGACACTGGTTTTGCTGTCTTAACCTCTTTGTGTCCTTGTGGTCATTTACCTTTCCTCTGTGTTTTCCCTTTCTCGCTCGTTCCTCAGGGAACTACCTTAACTGAGTTTTAATCCAGCTCCCAAAATTAGGTTGTCCTCCTTCACGGAAAGTGGAAGTAAATCGTTGGAAAAGCCGTTGTCAATCAATAGACAACCCGTTTCAGACAACGGCTAGAGAAGCACCCCTACATTCTTTTAAGTGTTCCTAACCCAACCATACGAACCAAGTAGGTTATGCACCATGATTCAGTTGGTGATGGAGTTGTTGTTTGTACCTTGTGTGTGCCTATTCTCTCTCTATCTGCTTCTTCTTCCAGTGCCCGCTGACGTTCGCAATGGAAACCTCACTGAGCAAAAGGGGGATATGTAGGGTTGAGCAGACCCCCAACTAAGAGCAAACACTCGATCACATTCCAGAAACTCTTCCCCAGACATCATGGTGCCATCCCAATAACCTTATCTCATTCGGGAACATAAAGGAGAGGTTGTAAAACTACGCTGCAGGATCTTAACCAGGCATGGGACAGGAAGTTTGCTGGGCTTAAAGCCACACTAAAGCCAGATGCCTCAAACTAGACCCAAAACCATTTTGTAAATTGGCGATCCTGTAAACAAAGCGGACAGTTTTACAGCTTCACCCCGAGTTGGGGGGGGGGGGGGGGGGGAACCACCAAGTCACACTTTGAACATCTCAGTGACCCCAGGACACATGCGTTCTCCAAATGGCTTTCAATGAACAAAGAGGAATACAGCAGAGACACTATTTAAGCAATCTTTAATGGTGCCAGTAGGATAAAAATGCTAGAAACATATATTCAGTATGTTTTATATCTGTGTGTTATGTTTGTTTATGCTACATAACTTGAAAGGTATTATTATCATTTACAAACCCTGTTTATTGAACAAAGCTATAAATGAGTGTGTAAGATATGGGATGTGTGGTATTGATCGAAAGCTTATTTTATTCAAAGAACAGTGGTGTACATGGAAAATTGGTTGCATGAACAAGAGCTCATGTAAAATTACTTTATAAAAGGTAATTAAAAGTGTAATCCGCCCTTGCGAGCGCTACGCCGACTTCGCTGATGTCATCGGCTCTTCGAGAACTCTCAATGATACTTCGTGCCAGAACATACCTTGCTGAAAATGGTGCTCGTTTCATAACTAAAACCGTAAGATTAAACCCAAGACTCTGCTCTTGTGATTTTCTGTGGTCTAGTAAACAGTACTAGATGAACTTGCTTAACTTTCACCCTGCAAACTGTTGGTATGTTTGTGTGTGTGTATGTGTGTGTGTGTGTGTGTGTGTGTGTGTGTGTGTGTGTGTTCAAGTAGCGTAGCTTTATGTATCGTAGATTAGTTCAAATAAATTCTTGTTTCTTTATAAAGAACTGTTGTCTTGGTCATGTATTTTAAAGTTTAAACATTTGCCCAGATCTTACATTACCTTGCTCATAATTAGGTAAATACCAGATTTTGTATTCTCATCGTCGGCCGCGGGATAAACAGAATTGGTAAGATACACTAAAACATACTAAACGCTGGACGGGTAGTTGATAAAGTGATAAATTTTTTACGCTATAAATTTTAATTAAGTTTAACAAAGTTAACTCAAATCCTTAAAGATTCGATTCACCTCTGAACCAGAGCTGAAAACCCGACATAAATGGTGGATAATGTGTTGAGCATTGTCTCCCCATTTAAAATACTACATAGTGAACACAGTTTACAGAACTTTTTCTTCAGAAAAGAAGAACAACATACAGAGCAAGGGATAGAGAAAACATGGTAAGCTTCCACTTTCCTATAAGAAAGGTTACAGCTAATGTTAAGCAGAGGAAACGAAAACAAACAGAAACTGCATTTCTGACGGCAGAATAAGTTCAATGCCAAATCCCCCCCCCCCCCCCCCCAACAACACCTGTATGGATATGGTAAACGACATCATATGGGCTCCCCGATCACACCAACTAACCATGTCAGTCTCCCTCAAGAACCTATGCTCAGGTTAATCGATACCAGACGCGTCCGCTTTGATCAATGAGCAGCATGCAATGAAACCTGCGAACAGCAAAAGTGTGCGACCTTGGCAAACCCTCAACAACACATTAGGCTTCTTCGAACCCTCCAGAACCTGCCTGAAACTAGGACTAACCCTGGAGGCGATGCCTCTCATCGAAGCATCATCTCATGCTGCGTATGTGCTGCTCAACAACTGTATGGCCAAAGACCATAGTCAGTCACATGGAATGGCTCATCAGCCAGACGTTCCATGGTTTCGAGCTGACGGTACCTGTCATAGACCCCATATCAGCTGTACTCATCCCAGACGAGTATGATGACACGTTGTTGTTCACAAGACCAAACAATATCATTGCCATCACTGCTGTCCTGCCAGTACCCAGAGAGAGTGTCTGCCAATCAGAGCTAGCTGATGAATTCCTCGCGGTCTGCAATGTCACGATACAGCCTGCGATGGAGTTGCCGGTGAAAGCGAATGCTATGGCCCAGAACCCGTCAAGGAACTCAGCAACAAAGGAACCCTACGCCGCATTCTATACACATATCCAACAAATCTTGAGTGAGGCGGATGGCCTCCACAGCGAAGCAGATCGTCTAAGACTCAAAGAGATTCTGTGAAAGTACAAAAACTCTTTTGCAATGGATTCCCTGGATTGCGGCCTGGCAGCATGCACACAGTGCACATCCCGATACACCCGAATGCACCGCCCATGTTCGTGCGACAGTATAAGATCCCAATAGCGTCATATGAGCCAGTACAAGAAATCATTGACTCAACGTTGGAAAAGGGGGTCATCCGCCCGTGCAACAGCACATACTCTGCCCAAATATGGCCAGTCCTGTAACCCAATGGCAAGTGGTGACCCACGGTTGATTACCACAAATTGAATCAGCAGACACACTTGTCACTGTGTACCCAGTTGCCAAAATCAAAAACTCGATGATCCACAATTCCGGTCCACCCCAATGACCAACACAATCTGGCAATCACCTTTGGCAGCCGATAATACACCTACACACTGTGCCCCTTTGGCTTTGCCAACTCACCGCCAGAATTCAAAATCTTTCTAAACAAAGCATGTCATGATGCCAGAGCCAGAGGCAACCTGATTTACATGGATGATGTTCTGCTCAAGAGCTCTAATGTAGCGTGTCACCTCGCAGAAATCGATTGCTCTCTAAGCCAGCTGACAGCGGCAAGAGCAAAGATCGCCCTTCACAAAAGGTCAATGGTGCAAAACCAAGGTGAACTATGTTGGCCTGTTTGTCGGACGAGAGGGCCTCGAACCACAGGCCAGCCATACCCAGGCAATCCAAAATATCAAAACACTCACTAACATTTCCGAGCTGCGGAGCTTGACAATTCATTGCAACTACTCTCGACAATTCATTGAGAACTACGCTGATCTCGCCCAACCACTGACCACACTTCTGAAGAAAAATTAACCCTTCCTGTATACGAAATCATAGGAAACAGCTATGAGTGATCTCAAGCAATGCCTGTGTTCCGCCCCATGCCTGGCCTACCTAGATCCAGGAAAATAATTCTACCTAAACGCTGGATTCTCTAATCACTGCCTTAGCTCAGGTCTGTACCAGCTCCATGACAAAGATAAGCGAGTGATTGCCTATGCCAGCACGTTGCTTCCCCCAGAATCCAAATACTTGGACTGTAAAAAAGGCTCTTCTCTGCGTAGTATGGACGATCCAACACTTTTCAAACTACATCAGTGCACAGAAAGTCATCATAGAGACATGTCACCAGCCAGTCACCTTCCTTAACAGCCAGCGAATCAGAGATGGTATGCATAGCTACCTGGTTGATGGCGCTCCAAGGACGGGATGTCGAGGCAAGATATGCCCAAAACCAAAAATTAGCACTGGAGAACGGGTTAGCTGCCTGTAAAAACTATTCAACGGACACATCAGACACACCGGTAGAACCCAAAGAACCAGACTAGCCACAACCGAGCAACCATAAGTACTTTGAGGAGAACGTGTGTGATAGGATGTCCACAGCATACATCGATGGCTGCTCATACAATAACTAGGGCAGCCTGAAAGCCGGAGCAGGTGTGGTCTGGCTCAACGATAACCCTTGCCCACCACAACAGTGTTGCCCTCACTCATCACAATACGCTGAAATAGTGGCCATCCTCTTTGTCCTTCAAGTAGCCACATCCCATGGCATCAAAGAACTCCTCATCTGTACCAATTCGAACTACACCTGGCTGAGCTTCACATGCCACCTATTGGGATGGAAACAAAATGGGTTGAAAATGGCTAATAACAAGCCTGTCAAACCCCAGGAACTGCTCTGAGCATGTCACGCCATCGTCGACAAACATGACATGATCATCTATTGGAAAAAGATCCAGGGACACTCACACCAACCAGTGCAGGACAAAGACTTCAACGACCAAACTGATGCCCTTGCCAAAGCTGGTGCATTACACGGAGAGCCCTGGACATTTCATGACCTCACTGCCAACCCACCTGCAGCGGCCATAACCCGCCGACAGCACGCCTCCGCCGTGCCCTCCCCTCCCACATTACCACCTCACCCCAATTCACGGATGATAACCTACTCGCCTTGCAGGCATTGGATCGGGTGCTGCAGACCGTAGCAGCCCACATCTCCGACATGGTAGCCCACCCAATATCCACATCTGACCTCGCTGTTTCTCCCGACCTCCGCAACCGACCAACTTCTCGACGTCAAGCACATGTTGCATCTCAGAAGTCCCTGAGTCCCTCACTACGCCAAAGCTCGTAGTCCCTGTAGGACTTCAGCTCTGGTTCAGAGGTGAATCGAATCTTTAAGGATCCGCGTCAATTTTATTAAAACTGAATTAAAATTTATAGCGTACACTTTATCAACTACCCGACCAGCGTTTAGTATGATTTAGTCTAACTTTACCAGTTCTGCTTATCACGTGGCCACCAATGATAACAAAATCTAGTATTTGACAATTATGAGCAAGGTCACTTAGGATCTGGGCAAATGTTTAAACTTAAAATTACTGGACCAGGACAACAGATCTTTATCACGAAACAAGAATTTATTTGACTATACTACGATACATGAAATTAAGCTATTAAACACACCCACGCACACACACACACACACAATGCAGTTCAAAGGATGAAGTTAACGTAATTTTCTAGTAATGTTCACTAGACCTGAAAGTCACAAGAGCAGAGCCTTGGGTTTAATCTTACAGTTTGTTATGAGTGAGCACCAATTTCAGCAAGGTATGAAGCCTTTGTTTGTTTACTTGCGTTGCGTTGCGCTGCGGTCTTCCTCTGTGATTCGTGTTCGGTGTTAGGGAATCACGGCGTTGCTGATTGGTGCTCTGGCGCTGTGATGACTCTCTCTGGGAAGCCCTTCGCTGATGCGCTGGTTGCTCGGTTACTGACGGCGGAGCTCTGACGCTTCTTCTAGCAGAGCCTTTGTGGAGTATTTGAAGTTCTGGCACGAAGTTTCGTGACGCCGTGGAGAGCAGATGAGCTGTTAGCTTGTTGGTCAGACGCAGGGCGAGAGTCGACGGTGGACGAGCGACGAGAGAGAGAGCTTGCTTCAGATGTGCGGATGGTCTGTCGTTGGATGACGTGACGTTGGAAGACGTGACGTTGGAAGACGTCGTAGCACTCGCAAGGGCCGAAGCCCGAGCGGCGAGCTTGCTTCCTTCAGATGGTCAGTCGTTGGATGATGTTGGAAGACGTTGGAAGACGTACGATGTGCTCGGACTGTGGCGTTTTAACCCTTTGTTATCGGTCCATCCCACGAATGATTGCTCCAATCAGAGGGGGTTGCGGGATTATCCCCACCTCACGTGTTTCCTCCCCTTGTGCATACATTAGGCCAGGTTATATGGCCATCACGTGGTACTTATCCAGTTGGAAACTTTTAATACCTTTATGAATTAACTTTACACATGCTCTGTTCATGTTACTAGTAATTCATGTACATAAGCATTCCTTGAATAGGATAAGCTTCTGTAGATCACATCGCATGTCTCACACATTCATTCATGCCTTCATCTAGTTAAAAAGACTTTATAACTGCTGGTTACATGTTCTATGACAGATAGAGTAAACAGAGATACATATAGATATTAACATGATAATACAGGTGATATGATATAATATGATACATATATATATAGGTGTCAGTTTGTCCCATTGGTATACTTTAGAGCTGATCGGCAGCCGTGTCTTGGCCATGTGTCCCTTTGTTCGCGGAAAGGCCTCTCTGGAGGTCAAAGGGGGTATCAGTGAACTTAGGTTAGGGAGGGTGTTTCCCCCACTCAGAGGTGTAAAGATGTCTTCCTTGTTTACCAGATGGCCAATTTACACGGTTGGAGGTCGAGGTCTTTGAGCTTTTACAGCTTCCAGGTGTGGCAGGCACTCTTCTCCAGGGCCTGTTACGAGTCCTGCTTCCAGATAAGAGAGGGACTTTACTGTCTCAGAAGACAGATAAAAGGAGGAGCTGGAGTCATGTAGTTTACTAAAAGGGAACCCCTGGGGTGCAATAGAGTGATAGCCCACTCTGCGTTCTGTTCATTCCTACATCTCCCCCTTTTGCCCGATGAGGTTTCTGTTGCAAATTTCATCGGGCACTGGAAAAATAAGCAGAGAGGAAGAGAACAGACACACAAAACACAAACAACAACTCCATTGCCAGCTCATGTCAGTGTGGTGGCCTAGTGAGGCTGTTGGTCTGTGTCGTCCCGTCATTAGTTCAAACGGGGATACTCTGGTAGACCGGTGAGGGGTAGCCCTGATGGCCATTAATACCAGGTCCCAATCCTTCTGATTGGCGGCCACATACTTTTCAGCATGCTGGTCACTGTTCGGTTAACCCGTTCGACTTGTCCCGACGAGATGGGATGATGACTTATGTGCAGCTTAGCTTGTATGCCCAGGAGTTTCCACACTTCCTGCATGACCTCGGCAGTGAAATGGGTTCCTCGGTCAGAATTCACCTTTAAAGGTAGTCCGAATCTTGAGAAGATGTGGTTTATCAGTAAGCAAGCAGTGGTCTCTGCTGTGTTGTTGGGAGCTGGAACGCACTCTACCCACTTAGTGAACTCACAAACCACAGTGAGGAAGTACTTGTTGCCGCGTGTTGTTCACGGTAGGGGTCCCACCCAATCGATTTGTAGGTCTGACCATGGAAAGCTCAGTCCCTTTCGTTGCAGTGGTGCCCGGTGATTGGGGATTGCTGGTTGGAATTGGCAGCACACCAAGCACCCCTTTGCATACCAGGCCAGTATACAACCTGTTTCAGCACTTTGTAGGGGGCTTTGGCACCGTGATGGCCGGCACATGATGCATCGTGGGCGTATGTCAGCATTACCCCCCTTTGGCCTTGAGGGGCCACAAGCTTCGGCGAAGTGTGGGGCTCAGGGACATATGTGAGGACGCCGTCCCGGAGATGCAACATGTGCTTGATGCCGAGAAGTCGGCGGAGGTTGGGAAACCTGGCCAGGTCGGCCACGGAGACTGGATGGGCCGCCGGGTCAGAGATGTGGGCGGCCACGGTTCGGAGCACAGGATCTGATGCCTGTAAGGTGAGTAAATCGGCCCCAGTGACGTGGACTGAAGTAGCCATGTGGGAGATGGCAGGGGAGTGCCTGCCGGAGGCGTGCTATCGGCGGGTTATAGCTGCCACGGATGGGGTAACAGGGAGTTTGTTGAATGTCCAGGGCTCCTCGTGCAATGCACTAGCTTTAGCGAGGGTGTCGGTTTGGTCGTTGAGATTCTTGTCCTGCCCTGGCTGACGTGAGCGTGCCCGGACCTTCTTCCAATAGATGATCAGGTGATGTTTGTCGACGATGGCGTCACATGCTTAGAAGAGTTCCCGGTGCTTGACAGGCTTGTTGTTAGCTGTCTTGAACCCGTTTAGTTTCCATTCTGGTAGGTGGCACGTGAAGCTCAGCCGGGCATAGTTTGAGTCCGTATACAGATCAGGAGTTCTTTGATGCCATGGGACGCGGCCAGTTGAAGGGTAATGAGAATGGCTGCTATTTCGGCGTATTGTGAGGAGTGAGCTCCTAACTTGAACTGCTGCGGTGGGCAGGAGTCATCGTTGAGCCAGACCACGCCCGCCCTGGCTTTAAGGTTGCCTTGGTGATTGTACGAGCAGCCTTCAACGTATGCCATGCGCATCCCATCGCACACATTTTCCTCGAAGTACTTGTGGTTGGTTGGCTGTGGCTGGGCTGCATCGCCGACTTCTGTCAGTGGGGCTGATGCGTCCGTCAAGCAGTTCTGGCAGGCAGCTAGCCCATTCCCCAGAGCTGATTTATGGTTTTGGGCGCATCTTGCTTCCACCTCTCGTCCTTGGAGTGCCATCAGCCATGTAGCTATACGTGCATTGGTCACTATGCCATCCCTGATTCTCTGACTATTGAGGAAGGTGACCGGTTGGTGACATGTCTCGATGATGACCTTCTGTGCGCTGATGTAGTTTGAAAAGCGCTGGATCGCCCATACTGTGCAGAGAAGGGCCTTCTCACAGTCCAAGTATTTGCATTCTGGAGGAAGCAGCGTTTTGCTGGCGTAGGCAATCACCCGTTTATCTTTGTCATGAAGCTGGTAGAGGCGTGCGCTGAGGCAGTGGTTAGAAAATCCAGCATCCAGGTAGAATTCCTTCTCTGGGTCTGGGTATGCCAGGCATGGGGCAGAACACAAACGCTGCTTGAGTTCCCTCATAGCTGTGTCTTGTGCTTCTGTCCACATGAAGGGTTCATCTTTTTTTCAAGAGGGTGGTCAGTGGTCGGGCGAGGTCTGCGTAGTTCTCCACGAATTGTCATGAATAGTTACACACTCCCAGGAAGCTCCGCAGTTCGGAGACGTTAGTGGGTGTTTTGATGTTTTGGATGGCCTGGGTACGGCTGGACTGGGGTTCGAGGCCCTCTCGTCCCACGAGTAGGTCCACATAGTTCACCTTGGTCTTGCACCACTGACCCTTGTGAAGGGTGATCTTTGCTCCTGCATCTGTCAGCTGACTTAGCACATGATCAATTTCTGCCAGGTGGTCTGCTACGTTGGAGCTCTTGAGCAGCACGTCATCCACGTAGATCAGGTTACCTCGGGCTCGGGCGTCAGGGCACACTTTATTTAGGAAAATGTTGAACTCTGCCGGTGAGTTGGCGTAGCCAAAGGGGCACCGCGTGAAGGTATACTGTCGGCTGCCGAAGGTAAATGCCAGCTTGTGTTGGTCATCAGGGTGGACCGGAATTGTCCAGAATCCAGAGGCGACATCCAGTGTTGGATTCATTGGGATTTGTAGCACTGACTTGGGACTTGTCTTATAAAGCTTATAAAGCTTGTCTTGTTAAGTTGTCATCCAGCTGGTCCTGTGTCTGGTGCTTTAGTGTTTCGGCGGCCTTAGGTAGGAGGCTGTCGGTTGCAACACTTAGCGATGTCTTCAGATCTTCGCCGCGACTGACGTGGTCTGTGGTGTGAGACATGTTTTGACGGGGTTCTAGAACCACTACTGACACAGATGTTATATTTGAGGAATAAGAAACAAACAAAACAAAAACAAAATAGGGCGAACAGATGTGTGAGTGAGGCTAAGTGTGGTTCTCTGTGACTGTGGTCCTCTGGCGGGCGTGCTATTAACTGGGAGTCCCTGTGGGAAGAGCTAGAACACAGTTAGCACAGCTGGAGAACAGAGGCAGAAATGAAGAACGCACAGAGCAAGGGATAGAGTGGTAACGATAAGCTTCCATTTTCCTATAAGAGGAGGTTCTCTTTTTTTGTAGGGAAAGGTTACAATTGATGTTAATCAGAGAAAACAAAAAACAAACCGTATCTGCATTTCTGACAGCAGATGCTGTTCAATACCAAATTTAAATTTAATTCCCCCTTTTGTTTTTATTATTAAAGGGGTGCTCCTGAATAAAGGGGTTTTGAAATGGGGATTTCTCTGTACCACTACGGCGATTGCTATTTAAAATTTCCTCTAGGTGAAAGAAGACAATAACGATGACAGTACTGGTTTACTCAGCCAGTAGGGTTGACAACCATACACAAACAAACGCTTCTAGATGCGTCTTCAATTTTATGGATGGTTTTCTAATTGACCTGCTTTAGCTGTGGATTGGAAGGATCTCGGCATGGCAAGGGAATGTACAGTGAGAGTCGAAGATTTTGAACCTAAGAATTCACATTTCAAAATATGTTACGTTTCTAGAGTGCTCTGCTTTGTTTTCTTTTACAGGTACAATCCTATAATAGAAGCAGTAGTCAGCTAGAAGAGGAAACTGAGACAAAGAGAAGAAGATAGTGTGGGTTTTCTCCCAGAGTTAGGATACTTAACAGGGTTGACCGAGTGGTGGTACTACTGGTTCAATACATTTAGGTGCTTGGTTTGCTGTTTTAGGGGAAAACAACCGATCTAAGTATTGAGAAGAACCTAAGTTCCCTTTGGGGTTTCGCTAACTGGATGGACTGATACGCTTATCCACTAGGCTCAGTGATGAGCTGGGTTGATTCAGTCGGAGCTCAGTGGTAGGGTCCTCCGTCTGATCGCACCAGGTGAGCTCCTGTAAGGTCTTACCAAATACTCCATACCACCGTATTGCTGTGAACCGCTCAAACAACCTGTGGCTTTTAGCACAACCGTGCAGGTTTTGGGGAAGGCATGTCAACGACTAACTGGACAGACGAGCGAATGGGCTAAACCTTGGGGCTACCCATCAATAGCCACCAGGTCGTGCACTCACCGTGAGGACAACCGTCACTGCACCAGTCAAGGACTAGGGAAAACGGTATCAACTCACCAGACTTAAGCGAAATTAAACCTATGCAGTTTGGGCTCAGTTAAGTGAACTGAGTGAGGACAAGTAAGTCCTAGTTGATAGGGAGAAAACATTTTGAAATTTGAATTTCAAATCATGAATTCTAGCTAATTATGGAGCTTTAATTAGCACTAAAATTGGGAGCAGGTTATTTTAATTAACTTGAGCAATCATCCATCATTGAATTAGGGATCCAACTCTAATTGATTACTTAATAAAAAAAAAATGTAATTTCAAAGTAATAATGATGGTTGGCGATCAAGCCTGAATTATGTTTAAATAAAAATCATATAAGTAGTTACAGTTAAGTTAATCCACCAGTGTCTGTACGATGAATGCTAAAACTGTAATAATGTATAAAATTGAATTGAAAATTTTGATTAAAACGATTAGAAAATTATCAACATTCAGTATGTCATCAAAATTTCTAAAAGTAGTTTTAATTAACCCAATAAGTATCCGTGAAGTAATAAGGAGTGGGTCAGAAAAGAAAAAGGGAAAAGACCCACTGAGGTGAGTTAAAATTGAATGTAAAGAGGTTAGGTCACTTTAACAACTTTCATACAGTGCATTCACAACTGAAAAATGCTAAGTGCTAACCCCGAGCCTTCGATCCTACTAGCATGGATGCTACATGCACATAGGCTATAGTGTAAACGCGCTAGGTTTGCTAACTAGCGTAGCTTATGCTAGGCTTTGTTTACAACTGATTTTAGATGGCGCTGTCTGAAAGTTATCCCGGAAGAGGTTGTTTAGAGTTTCCGGGCCACAGTCGTCGCTATGGTTACGTACACCGCTTAAACGAGTGTGCTGGTTCAACAGTTATGGGTGGTCAGTGAAAACGGCAGCGCGTTTACACTGAACAACCCGAAAAACACTAGTAACTCTGTAGCTGAATGACCTCGACTTCACTCGTTAGAGTGAGGCAAACAACTTGGCTGTTAACACACTTAATACCACAATGTTGCTGAGATCTCGGCGGATCTCAGCCCGTTGTCAGACACGACATAAAACATAATACGCACAAATACACATGGCTTTTAACCACACAATTTCCTTGATCGCAACTTACTGAAACATGCTTGGACACTCTTTCTGAGCACTGCGTCGAATTCACTAGTCAACTTACTGAAACACGCTTGGACACTCTTTCTGAGCACTGCGTGGAATTCACTAGTCTCCGCGAATCAAGAGGTATCGAGACTTTAGTTAGCTACTCTACGCTCGTGTAACGGGTTCGACCCAAAGTTGCACGGGCGGCACCATGAAACACAGACACGAGGCAAGATCTTAGAGGAAAAGGGTAATTTATTAGGAATAAATAAGGGAAGGAAAGGGAAAAAGGAGGGAGGACGGAAAGAAAGGGAAGGGATGATGTGTGCACGTGCATGTGCATGATGTGTATTGCTCTGTGAGTGCCCAGCTGGCATGCGGGCACGTGGCTGGTGGCGGTGGGCGGAGTGGCCGAACGGAGAACACGAGGCAGCGCTCCTGCACGCTTTTCCTCTTTTCCTCTTCGGTGGCGGGGACGCGAAGGCGGGCTCGACGCGGGAACGTAGGATCCCGTGGGAGCTCGTGCAGCTCTTTCCCGCGCTGTCCTCAGCGCGGAGATCAAAGGGGCGGAAATCCAATGTCCTTTTAAGTCTCTGGGGCACGTTCCATTTCCCCACTCCCATGCCACTCTCGAGCTCCACCGCGTTACGCTCTTCTCGGACCCCGGACTAAACTCCGCGTCTTGCTTTTATAATGCGGAGCAAGCCCGAGATCCTATTAACATTAATCACTGCCAGCCGGCCCGCATAGGCGGCCCCGTCCCTTTGCACACCCGCAGAAGGGGTGCCGCCTAACTTAGGGAGCCTACGAAGTGAGCGAGGGGCGATAATAGATTTGGGTGCACGCCCATCACAGGCGCACGCCGTGACACTGCCCCTCCCTCAGCTCCGAGCTCACCATTGCCGCCAGCACTGCCTACTTGTGAATAAGACCTCAACGTCATTTGGGACTTAACCCACGGTCCGTGCCAGGTGCCCTCGTGCCTGCATTCTCCACCAATGTAACGGGTTCGACCCAAAGTTGCACGGGCGGCACCATGAAACACAGACACAAGGCGAGATCTTAGAGGAAAAGGGTTATTTATAAGGTATAAATAAGGGAAGGTAAAGGGAAAAAGGAGGGAGGACGGAAAGAAAGGGAAGGGATGATGTGTGCACGTGCGTGGTCCGAGGCAGTGCCCAGCTGGCATGTGGGCACGCGGCTGGCGGCGGTGGGCGGAGTGGCCGAACGGAGCACGCGAGGCAGCGCTCCTGCACGCTCCCTCTCGGTTCCTCCCCGCTGTCGATGGCCGGCCTGGCCCCTCCCAGCTCTCTGTGGGCGCGGCCTCAGGCGGGAGTCTCGCTTGGACGTCCTTCGGCTGGGCGGCTTTCCCCGGCTGGGATCGGCGGCCTTAACGCTGTCCTCCTTGCGGCCTTTTCCTCTTCGGCGGCAGGGACGCGAAGGCGGGCTCGACGCGGGAACGTAGGATCCCGTGGGAGCTCGTGCAGCTCTTTCCCGCGCTGTCCTCAGCGCGGAGATCAAAAGGGCGGAAATCCAATGTCATTTTTTAAAGTCTCTGGGGCACGTTCCATTTCCCCACTCCCATGCCACTCTCGAGCTCCACCACGTTACGCTCTTCTCGGACCCCGGACTAAACTCCGCGCCTTGCTTTTATAATGCGGAGCAAGCCCGAGATCCTATTAACGTTAATCACTGCCAGCCGGCCCGCATAGGTGCCCCCGTCCCTTTGCAAACCTGCAGAAGGGGTGCCGCCTACTTAGGGAGCCTACGAAGTGAGCGAGGGGCGATAATAGATTTGGGCGCATGCCCATCACAGGCATGATGGGCATGCGTGACAGCTTCGTGACAGCTCGGTACCGGACATAGATGAATTTGAAAGTGGAAAACGCACAGACAGATTCACTATGGGAGGCCTCTTTTAAAGAGAAAAAGCAAGGAACACGCTTACTCCTCTCTTGGTGCGCTTTTCTATAGCGACTTGGTCCGCCTCAGCAGACAATAGTTAACCTTTATAGCTGAGCTTAAAAGTGGAACATGCAGTTCCAGCTCGCTATGAAGGCCTTATAAGAGAAAGAACTTGCTCTTCTCTCAATGCGCTTTTTGTAGCGACTTAAACATTCACTTCTACTGTAGTTTCGGTTTCAACACAACTCGCGTCGTATTTCATTAATTCATTCATACGCCAACGTGCCGCGATAACCATACCGTATACAGTTAAACAACTCCGTTTCTCTGTCTCTAAACTATTTCCACTCAAATAGCAAAGATACAGTAACAATGCCTTAGTTCTATGAAATTTTAAGTCAAACAATGCCCGCTGTTATTCTCCACCATTTATGTAGGACTTCAGCTCTGGTTCAGAGGTGAATTGAATCTTTAAGGATTCGGGTCAATTTTATTAAAACTGAATTAAAATTTATAGCGTACACTTTATCAACTACCCGACCAGCGTTTAGTATGATTTAGTCTAACTTTACCAGTTCTGCTTATCACGTGGCCACCAATGATAACAAAATCTAGTATTTGACAATTATGAGCAAGGTAACTTAGGATCTGGGCAAATGTTTAAACTTAAAAGTACTGGACCAGGACAACAGCTCTTTATCAAGAAACAAGAATTTATTTGACTATACTACGATACATGAAACTAAGCTATTAAACACACACACGCACACACACACACACACAATGCAGTTCAAAGGATGAAGTTAACGTAATTTTCTAGTAATGTTCACTAGACATCAAAGTCACAAGAGCAGAGCCTTGGGTTTAATCTTACGGTTTGTTATGACGTGAGCACCAATTTCAGCAAGGTATGAAGCCTTTGTTTGTTTACTTGCGTTGCGCTGCGGTCTTCCTCTGTGATTCGTGTTTGGTGTTAGGGAATCACGACATTGCTGATTGGTGCTCTGGCGCTGTGATGACGTCTCTCTGGGAAGCCCTTCGCTGATGCGCTGGTTGCTCGGTTACTGACGGCGGAGCTCTGACGCTTCTTCTAGCGGAGCCTTTGTGGAGTATTTGAAGTTCTGGCACGAAGTTTCGTGACGCCGTGGAGAGGAGATGAGCTGTTAGCTTGTCGGTCAGATGCAGTCGATGGTGGACGAGCGATGAGAGAGAGAGCTTGCTTCAGATGTGCGGATGGTCTGTCGTTGGAAGACGTGACGTTGGAAGACGTCGTAGCACTCGCAAGGGCCGAAGCCCGCGCGGCGAGCTTGCTTCCTTCAGATGGTCAGTCGTTGGATGATGTTGGAAGACGTTGGAAGACGTACGATGTGCTCGGACCGTGGCGTTTTAACCCTTTGTTATCGGTCCATCCCACGAGTGATTGCTCCAATCAGAGGGGGTTACGGGATTATCCCCGCCTCACGTGTTTCCTCCCATTGCGCATACATTAGGCCAGGTTATATGGCCATCACGTGGTACTTATCCGGTTGGAAACTTTTAATACCTTTATGAATTAACATTACACATGCTCTGTTCATGTTACTAGTAATTCATGTACATAAGCATTCCTTGAATAGGATAAGCTTCTGTAGATACCACACATCGCATGTCTCACACATTCATTCATGCCTTCATCTAGTTAAAAAGACTTTATAACTGCTGGTTACATGTTCTATGACAGATAGAGTAAACAGAGATACATATAGATATTAACATGATAATACAGGTGATATGATATAATATGATATATACATATATATATATATAGGTGTCAGTTTGTCCCATTGGTATACTTTAGAGCTGATCGGCAGCCGTGTCTCGGCCATGTGTCCCTTTGTTCGCGAAAAGGCCTCTCTGGAGGTCAAAGGGGGTATCAGTGAACTTAGGTTAGGGAGAGTGTTTCCCCCACTCAGAGGTGTAAAGATGTCTCCCTTGTTTACCAGATGGCCAATTTACACGATTGGAGGTCGAGGTCTTTGGGCTTTTACAGCGTCCAGGTGTGGCAGGCACTCTTCTCCAGGGCCTGTTACGAGTCCTGCTTCCAGATAAGAGAGGGACTTTACTGTCTCAGAAAACAGATAAAAGGAGGAGCTGGAGTCATGTAGTTTACTAAAAGGGGACCCCTGGGGTGCAATAGAGTGATAGCCCACTCTGCGTTCTGTTCATTCCTACATCCTTCATGGCCAAAGTGGGGGTGATGCAAACATACGCCCATGATGCACCATGTGCAGGACACCATGGTGCCAAAGCCACCTATGAAACGCTCAAACAGGCCATATCAGGCCATACCAGGCCAATATGCATACCAGGCCAATGCATATTGGCCTGGTATGCAGCGAGACGTGGCAGAGTATGTAAAAAGGGTGCTTGATGTGTTGCCAGTTTCAACCAGCAAGCCCAAATCACTGAGCGTCATTGCAACGGAAAGTAATGAGCTTTCCATGGTCAGACCTGCAAATTGATTGGATAGGACCTCTGCCGTGATCAACACATGGTAACAAGTACTTTCTCACCGTGGTTTGTGAATTTACTAAGTGGGTGAAGCGTCTCCTAGCCCAATGACACAGCAGAAACAACAGCCTGCTTGTTGATGAACCACATTTTCTCAAGATTCGGACAACTCTGACCAAGGAACCCACTTCACCGCTGAGGTCATGCAGGAAGTGTGGAAACTCCTGGGCATACAAGCTAAGCTTCACATAAGCCATTACCCCATCTCCTCAGGACAAGTTGAACGAGTCAACTGGACAGTGACCAGCATGCTGAAGAAGTATGTGTGCACCAGTCAGAAGGATTGGGACATGAAGCACCCATCACTGGTCTACCATTCAAAATAATTATGGGGCGGCAAATGTCACTACCGCTGCACCTGCTGTACCAACCTGGCGACATGAACCTTGTCACTGCCTAAACCACCCACCAGTACATGGAGGAGTTGCATTGGACAAGCTCTCACCTGTCGCCTACCAAATCAGAATCAGACAAGGGTATATACTGTTAATTTACCTTTTTAAACACAACACCTAATCACCCTCCTCTGGCTGCATTGCTAGGCTGAACATCTAGTAGAGAGAAGTTGCTCCACACATGCAACACTGGTTTTCTGTATTAACCTCTTTCGGGATCCTTTTCTTTGTGTTTTTCTTTCTCTCTGCATTTCCTTTTCTCTGTCTTTCATCAGACTCCCTTAACCGAGCTTGAATCCAGCTTCAGAAATTAGGTTGACTCCCTTCACCAAAAGTGAACATAAATCGTTGTAAAAAAATCCGTTGTCAATCAATTGAAACAACCCAATCCTAGATAAAGCCTAACAAAGCACTCCAACATTGTTTTAAGTGTTCCTAACCTGACAATACAAATTAACTAGGTTATGCACCATGATTCAGCTGGTGATGGAGTTGTTGTTTGTGTCTTGTGTGTGCCTGTTCTCTCTCTCTCTCTCTCTCTCTCTCTCTGCTTCTTTTTCCAGGATGTTGCCGACTGGCAACATCCTGATAACTTTATCGAATCCGCGAACATAAAGGAGCTACGCTGAGACAAGATGCCGCAAATTAAAACCAAACACAATGGTCAACAGTTTTTCAGCTTCACTCCAAGTTGAGGAGGGGAACAACTAATGTCACACTTTGACACTCTCATTGACCCCAGGACATGGGATGTCCCATGTTTCTCCTCATGGCTCATCGAACAAAGAGGCATATGGCAACAGGCATTGTTTCAGACAAGCTTTAAAGCGTGCCAGTAGGGCAAAACTTATATACATATATTTACTTTGCATGTTTTATTCCTGTGTGTATATTTAATTATTATGCATTACTTAGAAGGTGTAATCAGCATTTATAAACCCTTTTTATTAGATAAAGGCATGAATGAGTGTGCAAGATATGAGATGTGTAATATCAATTGAAAGCTTGCTTTATTCAAAGAAAATTTGTGTACCCGAAAATTAGTAGCATGAACAGAGGTCATGCAAAATTACTGTATAAAAGGTATTAAAAAACACCAACTATATGAGCCCCACGTTACAGCCTGAAACACAGGGCTAATGTATGCACAAAAGGTGGAACTACGTGAGGCGTGGCTAAGCCTCGAAATCACATCTGATTTGACCAATCATCCGTGGGATGGACTGACACTAAAGGGTCAAAAGGGGTCATCTAACGGCTGAACGTCACCTCCGCAACAGAGAATTGCTAGAAGAAGTGCCAGAGCTCCGTCGTCATTAACCAAGCAACCACCGCATTACCGAAGGGCTTACCTGAGAGACATCATCCCAGCATCAGAGAACCAGCCAATCAGCAACGCCATTATGACCTACCACTGAAGGTGGACCACAAGCAACGCAAGGAAACAAAGCTTCATATCTTGCTGAAATTGGTGCTCAGGTCTAGTAAAACTCCATTAACTTTCACCCTTTGATCTTCGACACAAGTCGAGTGTAGGGGAGTAAGAGTAGAGTTTCTTCTTTACAAATCTACTCAAGTAAAAGTAAAAAGTATGGAGTAATGGAGTAAATGTAACTCATTACTACCCACCACTGACAATAACAGACTATAAAGCACCAACATCTGCTATGATGAGCGCAGATGTAGGGATGAACAGGCCCCCAAAGACAGCAAACAATCGGTCACATTCCAGAACCTGTCTCCCAGCCCATGGCGCCATCTCAATAGTCTTATCTGTCCATTGAGACAAGGCAGCCTCTCTTACATCAAGAGGCGGGAAACTTAACCAAGCCTGGGAAAGGGAGTCTGCTGCACCTGGAGCCATAAAAGTCCAGGCGACCTCGACTCCAACGGTGTAAATTGGCAATCCAATAAACAAAAGAGGCAGTTTTACACCTTTGAGTGGAGGAAAAACCCTACCTAATACAGATCGCTGGTACACTTGTTGACCCCAGGACACAGGATGTCCCATGTTTCTCCACATGCCTTTCAATGAACAAAGATGCCTATGGCAGAGACACTATTTTAAATAATCTTTAAAGTGTGCCAGTAGGGCAAAATTCTGTATACATATATTCAGTATGTGTTATGTCTGTGTGTTATGTTTGATTATTCTGCATAACTTATTCTGCATGAAGTATTATCAGCATTTACAAACACCTTTTATTAAATGAAGGTATAAATGAGTGTGTAAGATATGGGATGTCTGATATCAATCAAGAGTTTGTTTTATTCAAAGATTAGTGGTGTGCATGGAAAATGGGTAACATGAACAGAGAAATTACTTTATAGAAGATATTAAAAAACTCCAACTGGATGGGTCCTACGTGACCGCCGAAAACATGGCCATGTGAAAAACATGTGCCGAAAACATGTGTATGCACAAAAACCACGTGAGGTGGGGCTAAGCCCCACAACCACATCCGATTGGACGAATCATCCGTGGGACGGACTGACACAAAGGGTTGAAACTCAGTGTCCGAGCATGTCTACGACACTCTTTCATGGCCATCTGAAGGATGCAGCTCGTCCAATCTCGCTGCTCATGCTTCAGCACTCGCACCTTCATCATCGGAAGAATAAACTCAACAACCTTTTCCAAACAGCTCAGGCTTCCGTCCTTGTTGGTGCTACGCCGCCTTTCCTGGTGTCATCCACTATTCGAGAACTCTTTGTGCAACCAACAGTGCACCAACCAATCAGCAACGCCATGATTCCCTTCCCTGGAGGCGAACCATGAGAACGAAACGTAGCGCAAGTAAACACACAAAGCTGCATACCTTGATAAAAATTGGTGCTCGTTTCATATCTAAACTGTAAGATTAAACCCAAGACTCTGCTCTTGTGACTTTCTTTGATCTAGTAAACAGTACTAGAAAACAAACTTAATTAACTTTCACCCTCCAAACTGTGTGTGTGTGTGCGCATGTTTAAGTAGCGTAGTTTCATGTATCGTAGATTAGTTCAAATAAATTCTTGTTTCTTTATAAAGAACTATTGTCTTGATCATGTATTTTAAAGTTTAAACATTTGCTCAGATCTTACGTTACCTTGCTCGTAATTGATAAATGCCAGATTTTGTATTATCCTCATTGGTCAAAATGTGGCAAAAGCAAGTGTCATTAGAGACATTTTCCTACAGAGAAGCCATTCCGTTAGTTAACGTGTGTGTTTGTTTTTGAGCATGTGTATATGTGTGTTTGTACGTGCGCACTTGCGTGTGTGAAAGTCGTCCTACCCAATAGGCTCTCGTCTTACTTCAGCCATTATTCCAGACGCTAGACAATACGCTGGTGTATGGCTGTTATAAAGGCAGAGAGAGAGTTTTTTTCTTTCATGTACAGTGCCCGGCCCCCCTTTTGTTGTGCACCTGACTTCCACTTTCATCTCAGGTTTCTGAGAATCTCTATCCATCAACTCTGCTTTGTTTAGAGCACATGCCTTTTTGCTGTGCACCCAACTTTAGATTTTGGTTTCAGTTTCTACCTAGACTTTTGGGTTCCCTTTCAAACAACATTGCCTTACTGGAGTTGGTAAGTGGCTTGTTTCGTGTACGTCCTGGTTGCAAAGGGATTGCTCGTGGTCATTCATCCAACGTTTTTGAACAGGAGTGGTGGGTGCTGTGGACTCATGCATGCAAGCTGCTGCTTTGCATGGACGCTGCTGCTTTGCTTCACCGCTGTTTTGTCTTACCTATGCTTTGCTTCACCACTTTTTTGTCTCACATATGCTTTGCTTTACTGCTGTTTGGATAAATATATGCACTTTGCCTCACTGCTGCGTTGCGTTGATGTGTAAGCATATTTTAGTAAAATATACTTGTGTATGCAGCAATGTAACAATATTAATCAATATAATAATAATAATAATAATCAAGCAATACAATAATAATTAATCAGTATTAATCTTAGTGAGAAAAATACAGAAGTAAATAGGGAAAAGAGCAGTATGCAGAAGTAAGCAGAGAAAAGGATCCCATGCATAAAAAGAACAAACTAGTTGTGTGAGAAGGCATGGGGGCACTCAGAGGTGAGACAATATGTACATGGCATAAAGAAAACCAGACAGGGACTATATGACAGGTCATAAAACATAACCAGTACGGGAAAAACCCTAGCATCAGGGACTATAAGACAGGTCAGAAAACATAACCTGCCTGACATAAGCCAGACCTGACAGAGACACAAGCATAATATAAGGCACCAGGTGTCAGACCTGACAGAGACACGAGCACACTTAATGAAGGATTGAAACATGTGTTGGTTACACGTCCCGCACATGCCACAAGTAACCGTGTGAGGATGGAGACCTGTAGTCACACACATGTCTAGGTGAAGATTCAGACAAAAGCTACTCCGGAGCCAAAATGGTGCTACATTGTTTATGTCGTGTCGTAGTGCGTTTATTTTACATAGTTTATAGACACCGGTGCAAACGGTGTTCATACTTACCACCGCCAGACACTTTTGCAACTCAATAAACCAGCATATTTCATTTAAGATGAGCTGCGTGAGAAGCTACGCGACCTCGGCTTGCTTCGGGAACCAGGTCTCCAGTCCTCGGCGTTGCCTGATGCCGGTGGCCGGAGGAGGAGACATCGTAAGCGGTGCGCGAGGAAGCGGAAGCGCGGCAAGTGTGCTAAGGCCGGCTCTTCCGTCCATCATCTTATCTAATGTCTGCTCCCTGGAAAATAAACTGGACTACATCTGACTGCAACAGGCTACACAGTATGAGGTTAGGGACTGCTGTGTATTTGTTTTCACGGAGACATGGCTCAGCGACAGAGTTCCAGACACCGACATTCAGCTAGACGGACTAGCCTCGTTTCGCGCCGACAGAAGCGCAGCTCTGTGTCACAAGCTCTGTGTTGAGAACTGTAGAATAAACTAGGAAAAGCAGGGATGTATTGTAAAATTAAGCGCCACCCTGATATTTTTTTAACTAAACAAGAGAAGTGTAAAGATAATGGAAAGTAATTTGCAAGAAGAATTTATTATAATGGGAAAAAAATATAATCACGAGGTCCAGATGACGTAGGGAGTCAGATGACGATGTATATGGTGTAACATAATAAGGTAGAAAAACTTAAACATAATGGGAGAATTTCTTGGAAAATTTAGACTAGAATGGATTAACACATTTGGTAAGGAATGAAAAAAAGAAGTACTGAGGAGGCGACAAGGTGTGCATCCCTCCCCTTTAAAACTCTATATAATGAGAGTGCATGTAGCTGCCAGACAGTCTGCTCTTGATAATGCTTGGATTTATGACCTAAGCATTACAGGTGCGGCTCACTTGGGTTTTATTGCTGCAATAAATCTGTCACGGGGCGTGGCTGCCGTGGTAGACGCAAGTGCAGATGAGCAGCAAGAAGCGATACGTTGAGGCTCGTTTTGACAGGACAGGCTTAAATCCGTGCATGTGACAGTTAGATTGGAAGCCTGCTTGTGCTGGCGCGTGCATTTTGAACTGAATGCGGAGGCGGAGCGTCGGCGCGATGTGGCTGAGCTCCGTGCAGAGAGCCGGCATGTGTACTTTGAGCTCGAGCAGGTTTGCAGCCAACGCAGACGCATGGGGATTACTCGTGGTCGTGAAACAGTTCCAAAGGTCTGAGTGAGTGATCCATGACGTGGTCATTAAAACGAGGCGAGGTCGAAAACGAGAAGGCAAGACGAGACAAAACGCTGGAATATTGGACATGGTGAGTGCACAATAATCTGGCGAGGAGGTGTAGTCTGAGTGCGAGTTAAATAGGAAGGAGAGGTGATTATGGATTGAGTACAGGTGTGCAGAGTGGAGAATGAGGCGGTGGAATGAAAGCAGTGGGGCGGATCATGGAACCGGGGTGTGCAGGTGATCATGACAGGGCTGTGGCTTGGCGGGTCGTGACAGTAACCCCCCGCCTACGAACGCCACCAGGCGTTCTAACAGGTGCCTCGGGGTGGAGTCTGTGGAACTCAGTAATAAGAGATCGATCTAGTATAAATCTGGCTGGTACCCAACTTCTTTCTTCTGGGCCATAGCCCTCCCAGTCCACCAAGTATTGGAGACCGCGTCCGCGGCGGCGAGCCTTAAGGAGTCATTGAACTGTGAAGGCCTCGCCCCCGTCTATGAGTCTGGGTGGTGGGGGGGGGACGGGAGGGTAGAGCCAAGGGACACGCGACCAACCTACGGAGCTGTGAAACGTGGAAGGTGGGATTCACCCTGCGCATAGACAATGGCAGGGCCAGTCTGACAGAACATGGGTTGATGATGCGGGTGATGGTAAATGGGCCGATGAATCTTGGTGAGAGCTTCTTGGAGGTTGTCTTGAGCAGCAGGTCACGAGCAGAGAGCATGACCCGTTGGCCGACGTGGTACCTGGGAGCAGCTAAACGATGACGGTTGGCTTTGCGCTGGAAGATGCTGACAGACTGTTTTAATCGGGCACGAGCATGTTGCCATGTCCTTCTGCAGCGGTGAACAAAGGCTTGAGCTGGGGGGACCACGGCTTCTTCCTCCTGGGTGGGGAACAGTGGTGGTTGGTAACCGAGACAACACTGGAAAGGGGACATTGCAGTGGAGGAAGTGGGGAGCGAGTTATGAGCATACTCGATCCATGGGAGAAATCGGCTCCAAGAAGCTGTGTCGCGAGACACCATGCACCTCAGTGACTTCTCGAGTTCCTGGTTCATCCGCTCAGTTTGACCATTGCTTTGAGGGTGAAAACCAGACAAGAGACTAGGTGTGGCCCCAATAAGACCACAGAAGGCCTTCTGAGAACTGGGGGCCTCCGTCTGAGACAATGTCCGTAGGTAGTCCGTGAAGTCGGAAGACATGGGTAATTAGAAGTTCAGCCGTCTCTTTGGCAGAGGGGAGTTTGGGTAATGGAATGAAGTGGGCAGACTTTGAGAACCGGTCAACCACGGTTAAAATACAGGTGTATTTGTTGGAGAGTGGTAATCCGGTAACAAAGTCAATGGAGATGTGAGACCAGGGACGGCGGGGAATGGGAAGGGGTCTTAGGAGACCCTCTGGGGCACGATTTGTAGTTTTATTTCTGGAGCATATGTCGCAAGATGCCACAAAGTTTCCAACATCTTCCCTGATGGTGGGCCACCAGAAGCGTTGTTGCGTCAAAAACAGGGTACGGGTCACCCCTGGGTGGCAAGCTAGTCTGGAGAGGTGTGCCCAGTCCAAAACTTGGGGGCGTAGACGTGCTGGTACAAAGAGTAACCCAGGTGGGACATTGCTTGGGCCCGGTTCTTGCTCGAGGGACTGAAGGACTGCATTCTCCACTTCCAACCGTGTAGTGGCCACAAGACAGTGAGGTGGAAGGATGGTCTCTATGGAAGATGTGTCCTGAGGAGGAGAGAATTGCCGGGAGAGGGCATCGGGCTTAACATTCTTCAAACCTGGGCGATAGGACAGCGTAAAGTTGAAGCGTGAGAAGAACAATGACCAGCGTGCTTGGCGTGAGTTGAGTCTTTTGGCAGATCTTAAGTATTCAAGGTTCTTGTGGTCAGTCCAGACTAAAAACGGATGTTCCGCCCCCTCCAGCCAGTGTCTCCATTCCTCGAGGGCAAACTTGATTGCCAGTAGTTCACGGTCTCCGATGTCATAGTTGCACTCAGGGGCCATGAGTCGAAGGGAAAAGAAGGAGCAGGGGTGGAGCTTGTTATCCTTTGGTGATCTCTGAGAAAGGACGGCCCCGACTCCCGTCTCAGAAGTGTCGACTTCAACAACAAATTGAAGCGAGGGGTCCGGGAAGGTAAGGATGGGTGCCGTGGTGAATTGGTGCTTGAGTACAGTGAGGGCTTCTTCCGCTAGGGGATTCCATTTGAACGGGGTTTTAGTGGAAGTGAGTGTTGTGAGTGGGGCCGCCAACGCACTATAATTCCTAATGAAACGTCGATAAAAGTTGGCGAACCCCAGAAAGCATTGAAGCTCTCGTCTAGAGGATGGCACTGGCCAGTCTGTGACTGCCTTGACCTTGGTCGGGTCCATTTGGATGCCTGCAGATGAGATAAACAACCCCAGGAAAGAGGTGGAGTCACAGTGAAACTCACATTTTTCCGCCTTCACATAGAGTTTGTTCTCCAAGAGCCGTTGCAGAACCTGACGTACATGGAGCTTGTGTTCTCTTAGGGAGTGAGAAAAGACCAAGATATCATCAAGATAAGCAAACACAAAGACGTTGAGGAAGTCTCTGAGGACATCATTTATGAGTGCCTGGAAAACCGCTGGTGCGTTGGTTAATCCAAATGGAACCACCAAGTATTCATAGTGACCAGTGGGGGTGTTAAAGGCGGTCTTCCACTCATCACCTTCCCTTATTCTGACCAGGTGGTAAGCATTTCTCAGGTCTAGCTTGGTGAAAATGCGAGCATCCTGGAGCAGCTCAAAGGCAGTAGTCATTAAAGGAAGTGGATAGCGATTTTTAACAGTGATTTCATTTAATCCTCTGTAATCAATGCAGGGTCTGAGAGACTTGTCTTTCTTTTCCACAAAAAAGAATCCTGCACCGGCAGGGGAGGACGAGGGACGGATGATCCTCGCCGCAAGTGATTCCGTAATATATTGTTCCATGGCCTCTCTTTCTGGGCGAGATAGGGAGTAGAGTCGCCCTTTGGGTGGGGTGGTGCCGGGGAGTAGGTCAATAGTACAGTTGTAGGGTCGGTGAGGTGGGAGTGAAACAGCCCGTGACTTGCTGAAGACCTGCTGCAGATCGTGGTAATCTACCGGGACCTTGGATAAACTGGGGATCTCCTCCTGTGATGTGGAACGGGTCTGAGTTATGGCCGCTGAGCGTAGACACGAGGAGTGACAGGTTGAGGGCCAATCGAGGATACTCATTCTTACCCAGTCGATGTGGGGGTTATGTAGCCTTAACCATGGAAGCCCCAAAATGATTGGGGCATGTGCACTTTTAACAATGAGGAAGGTGATGGTTTCAGTATGGTTGCCAGAAAAGCATAGAGTAACAGGGGCAGTGCGGTGAGTAATCGGTGAAAGTTTGCTTCCATCAAGCGCCTGAACATTAAATGGTTGACTGACTGGTAAAAATGGAATCTCCAATTGAGAGGCCGTGGCTGAGGAGAGTAGGTTCTGGTCGGCTCCAGAGTCCACTAGGGCATACGTGATATGAGACTGGTTTTCATGGGTTAGTGTGACAGCAAAGCATGAACAGTGCTTGGTCCTTTAATGGACAATTACGTACGCCATGACCAACCCTTCCGCAGTAAAAGCAGGCTCCATCGTCCCTTCGTCGTTGCCGCTCCTTTGGCGAGATGTGCATGCGGTCAACCTGCATTGGTTCAGGGGATAAATTCGGAGTGCCTGAGGTGGTGGCCAGAGCGTATGGCCTGGGGGTTTGATGTTCCTCTTGCCGGGTCCGTTTACGGGCGTCTATACGGGTCGCTAGGTCAACTAGCCCCTGCAGATCAGATGGAAGCTCACGGGCCGCGAGCTCATCCTTGGTTAAATCGGAAAGCCCATGAAGAAATGCATCAAAGAGTGCTCGCTCACCCCAGCCACTAGAGGGAGCCAAAGTACGAAAATCAATAGCATAGTCTGAGACGGAGCGGGATCCCTGGCATAGCTGGAGTATTTGGCTCGCTGCCTGGTGTCCCGTGGATGAGCGGTCCAAAACTCTCCTCATTTCATCAGTGAACGCTTTGAAGGTCATACAGCAGGGAACCTGACCATCCCATAGTGATGTTCCCCACTCCCTTGCTTTCCCGGAGAGGAGAGTAATGACGTAAGCAACTTTTGACCGTTCTGTGGGAAATGAGGAGGCCTGCAGCTCAAGCACGAGAGAGCACTGAGAGAGAAAAGATCGGAGGGAAGTGGAGGGAACCTGGCTGAACCTGGTTGGTGAGCAATGGCAAGATCTCTGTGAGAGTTAGGAGAGTGTTCATGATCTGTTGAATTTCCTGCTGGTGAGTATTCAAGAGAGTTTCTTGACTCTTTATTGCCCCCTTCAGGCGAGTAGTCTCTTCTGGGTCTAGGTTTGGCCAGATTATACTGTCACGGGGCGTGGCTGCCGTGGTAGACCCAAGTGCAGATGAGCAGCAAGAAGAGATACGTTGAGGCTCGTTTTGACAGGACAGGCTTAAATCCGTGCATGTGACAGTTAGATTGGAAGCCTGCTTGTGCTGGCGCGTGCATTTTGAACTGAATGCGGAAGCGGAGCGCTGATGCGATGTGAATGAGCTCCATGCAGAGAGCCGGCATGTGTACTTTGAGCTCGAGCAGGTTTGCAGCCAACGCAGACGCATGGGGATTACTCGTGGTCGTGAAACAGTTCCAAAGGTCTGAGTGAGTGATCCATGACGTGGTCATTAAAACGAGGCGAGGTCGAAAACGAGAAGGCAAGACGAGACAAAACGCTGGAATATTGGACATGGTGAGTGCACAATAATCTGGCGAGGAGGTGTAGTCTGAGTGCGAGTTAAATAGGAAGGAGAGGTGATTATGGATTGAGTACAGGTGTGCAGAGTGGAGAATGAGGCGGTGGAATGAAAGCAGTGGGGTGGATCATGGAACCGGGGTGTGCAGGTGATCATGACAGGGCTGTGGCTTGGCGGGCCATGACAAAATCCAGATCTGCGCAGAGATACAGCTTCCTTAAACATTTTTAATTAAGGTAATATTAACAAGTGGAAGATAAAACTCTTCCACAGATGCTTTGCTGGATTGGTGCTTTGCATGCACTTTGTCTTATCTGTCTGAGAGACCTCTCACTCATCGTATATACCGCTTTATCCTGTATTCAGGGTTGCGGGGAGCCGGGAGTCTATCCCAGGAGACTTAGGGCATGAGGCAGTGTAAACCCTGGACAGTGTGCCAATCCATCTCAGGGCACACAAATGCACACACTCACACTCATTCACACTCTACGGGCAATTTGGGAATGCCGATTAGCCTGATCTGCATGTCTTTGAACTGTGGGAGGAAACCAGAGTACAAGTAAGTAAGACAACTTGTTTTTAATTCAAGAGTTGTTTCCTCTCTCTCTCTCTCTCGCTGTCTCTCTCCCTCTTATTTTTGTGGTCGTGTCTTTTAAATTAATGGTTATTATACACACGTGGACAAAATTGTTGGTACCCTTCGGTCAATGAAAGAAAAACTCACAATGGTCACATAAATAACTTTAATCTGACAAAAGTAATAATTAAAAAAAAAATCTATGAATGTTAACCAATGAAAGTTACACATTGCTTTTCAACCATGCTTCAACAGAATTATTTAAAAAAATAAACTCATGGAACAGGCTTGGACAAAAATGATGGTACCCCTAGAGAATACTGAAAATAATGTGACCAAAGGGACATGTTAATTCAAGGTGTGTCCACTAATTAGCATCACAGGTGTCTACAATCTTTTAATCAGTCAGTGGACCTATATATAGGGCTCCAGGTAGTCACTGTGTTGTTTGGTGACATGGTATGTACCACACTCAACATGGACCAGAGGAAGCGAAGGAAAGAGTTGTCTCAGGAGATTCGAAAGAAAATTATAGACAAGCATGTTAAAGGTAAAGGCTATAAGACCATTTCCAAGCAGCGAGATGTTCCTGTGACTACAGTTGCACATATTATTCAGAAATTTGAGATCCATGGGACTGTAGCCAACCTCCCTGGACGTGGCCGCAGGAGGAAAATTGATGACAAATCAAAGAGACGGATAATCCAAATGGTAACAAAAGAGCCCAGAAAGACTTCTAAAGAGATCCAAGGTGAACTTCATGCTCAAGGAACATCAGTGTCAGATCGCACCATCCGTCGTTGTTTGAGCCAAAGTGGACTACATGGGAGACGACCAAGGAGGACACCATTGTTGAAAACAAATCATAAAAAAGCCAGACTGGAATATGCCAAACTACATGTTGACAAGCCACAAAGCTTCTGGGAGAATGTCCTATGGACAGATGAGACAAAAATTGAACTTTTTGCCAAGGCACATCAGCTCTATGTTCACAGACGGAAAAATGAAGCATATCAAGAAAAGAACACTGTCCCTACTGTGAAACATGGAGGAGGCTCTGTTATGTTCTGGGGCTGTTTTGCTGCATCTGGCATAGGGTGTCTTGAATCTGTGCAGGGTACAATGAAATCTCAAGAGCTCCAACATGCGCCACATCCTGTCTTTCCGCAGGCAATTGTTTGTGATTTTAAATAACGATGATCAGACACTGAACGTGAATTTTAAATGTAAAGACGGGAACAGCGGCTACACCGTATTCGCCACCACGGAGCCGCTGAGGTGCTTTGAATGCGGGGACGTGGGACACAAAAGGCTGAGCTGGCCGCACGGAGCCGAGATACAACAGCAGAGGTGCGGGGCCAGGCAGCCGGGGAGCTTGCGCGGCGACACAGCCAAGATACAGCAGCACTAGGACAGCCAGCCGGGGAGCTCGCGTGACGACACGGCCGAGATGCAGCGGCGCGAGGACAGTCAGCCGAGAACACCGGAGAGCCCGAGCCTGCTGCGGACCTCAGTGACACCACAGAGTCAGAACTCGCAAAGGTCAGTCCTGTACGGAGACACACACCGAATCCGGGGTTGAATCTAAAACAGGCATCACGAAAAAACCTGATGTCTGTACAGTAGACAGCTCTGATGGTAACCCCGCCCCCAACATATGCACAGCAACCGGAGACTAGCACATGTATACTAGCACATATATATATATATATATATATATATATATATATATATATATATATATATATATATATATGTGTGTGTGTGTATATATGTGTATGTACACACTATGTATATATTTGTATATAAAATAGATAAATTTGTTACAATAAAGTGTGTTTAAAACCTCTCTCACACAAACACTCTCTCTCTCTCACTCACACACACACACACACACACTCAAAACACAAACATACACTTTTGAGGGTCTTCCAGTAATTAATGAAGCATAGTATTATTGTACTAGACCTAAATGTAACCCTAATCTTAACTTTGTCATTTTATAATTAAAAGAAGTAAAAAAACAAAAAAAGGTTCCAACCAAACTCTCTCTCTCACACGCAATCCTGAAATTATCTCGGGCCATTCATAACAGTGTATGGGGGATATTTTCATTTATTCGAAGAATGCAATTTTATAAGTACACATATAAATTTCCATAAACTCAAGAACACACCTCACACCCCCCTGTCATTATTATTGTCAAGCAAAGAGAGTTTTCTAGAAGTCACTTTGTGCTGGACACAAAGGCTAGTAACACACTTCCCTGAACTGTAAATATTACATCATATACTTTCCTGCCCCAATAAATCAATTATTCATCATACTACATTCTTCTTGGAGGCATTACAAGGGTTTATACTGGAAGGAAGAGGCATGTAGGGCAAAAGTACAGTTTACATTGTTTAAAATCTAATCAATCACTAGAAAGAAACCAAATGGAGTTTGAGATTCAGGTATCTGCTGCTATTTTGATTTTAGTGTGCAGCTAAAATGCACAGTCTGGTGTTTTATTAACAATGGTGTCCCTGATGTGAATATTAGCATGTTGATTTGATTTACTGAGAAACAATTTTCCCTGCATTAACCCCTAGGGGTTGACAGCATCGTCGTCAAGGCCAATAATTTTTTTCTCTTTGCAAGTGTTTTTGTGAATTAAATTATGTTGTAGCAACCCAGAAAAATATGTAAACAAACAGGAGACAGTTTTCCTTCCAAAAAGTTTATTGCCAAATAAATGTTTGTTATTAAATTAATGTTAAAAATAAAAAACAGACATGTCAGATTCTTGTCTCCACATGTTGGAGACACGCCCTGCGCTTAGCACTCCATTCACATGCAAGATTTATGTAAATGACTCTATTCAGATGTACTGTGTTGTTTGGGGGAAGTGATGTGCATGCCTGTGTCTAACAGAACAAGATACAAAAAACGTTTTCAATATTTTCACGTAAATTTTCTTATATGCACGTAAGAATCCTTCCATGAGAAAATGTCTCGTAGCATGAATCCACATGAAGCGCTTCAGTTTTAAATAATTATTCAACAATGGACACAAACAGCAAAATAAATAAATAATAATAATCGTCATCATGTTTATTTGCTGTTTGTGTCCAGCATTGAATAGTTACAGTACTTGACCACGAACGGCTGGAATGACTGAAATCACATCGCACACTCCTTCATTTAAAAAAAAAAGTCAGTGTTTATTCAGCAAGTATATATTTGTGCTATGTTGTTTTTCTGAGGTACTAATTTCACATTTTGTCTGCTTTGCAAAACTCGTTGTGATCTGTTGTAGGGATGAACAGGCCCCCAAAGAGAGCAATCAATTGATCACATTCCAGAACCCCTCTCCCAGCCTGCATGGCGCCATCCCGATAACCTTATTTTATCTGTGACATAAAACAGCATCTCTAACATGAAGAAGCCAAGCTTGGGAAAGGATGTCTGCTGCACGTGGACCCATAAAAAGTCCAGTTGACCTCGACTACAACGGTGTAAATTGGCAATCCAATTTATCAATGAACAAAGAGGCATATGGCAGAGACACTATTTTAAACAATCTTTAAAGTGTGCCAGTAGGGCAAAATTCTATATACATATATTCAATGAGTATGTTTTGTGTCTGCATGTTATGTCTGATTATTCTGAATAACTTAAAAGGTGTAATCAGCATTTACAAACCCCTTTTATCAGATGAATGTATAAATGAGTGTGTAAGATACGGGATGTCTGAAAATTGGTAGCATGAACAGTGCTCATGCAAAATTACTTTAGAAATGGTATTTTAAAAAACTCCAATCACAACCGATTGGACCAATCACCCATGGGACGGACTGACACAAAGGGTCAAAACCCAGTGTCCGAGACGTCTGTACTGTCTTCGTCATGGTCATCTGAAGGAAGCAGCTCATCCACTCTCACCGCTCGTGCTTCGGCTGTTGCGGGCGCTCAACCGCCCTTGCTGATGCACACCTTCGTCTTCGGAAGAATAACCTCAACAACCTCTTCCAAACAGCTTGGGCTTTTGCCTCATGCTGGCGCTACGCAGCCTTTGCTGGCATCATCCGCTCTTCGAGAACTCTCAATGAGACTTCATGCCAGAATTCCAAAGTCCTGCAACAAAGAGACCTTCAGAAGAAGTTCCAGAGCGCCGCCATCGGTAACCAGGCAACCAACGCCTCACTGAAGGGCTTTCCCAAAAGACATCATTTTAACAACAGTGCACCTTACTGTTTAGTTTTGAATCGAGCACCAATTTTCAGCAAGGTATGAAGCTTTGTTTGTTTACTTGTGTAACGTTTTATTCTCATCCATTGGTTCGCCACCAGGGAAGGGAATCACGGCGTTGCTGATTGGTTGGTGCACTGGGTTGAGGTGACGTCTGTCGGGAAAGCCCTCAGTGGCGTGTTAGTTGCCTGGTTACCAATGACAACGCTCAAGCTGAAGTCTCTTTGCATGTCGAGGAGAGTGGATCCTCAATCGCTGGGTGGCACAGGTCTGAAGTCAAAGTTCAGGAGTTGGTTGAGAGTGGAGAAAGAGCAATGTCCGCTTGCTTCCTTTAGACGGCTTGACATTCAAAAACGTCCCGAGGCTGCTCGGATCTCACGGTGCAGGTCTGTCCCACAGCCGTTTGTCCCAATCAGAGATGGTTGTGGGCGTAACCACGCCCACATGGTTCCTCTTTTTCATGCATACATTAACCTGCGGTTTGGTCTGTCACGAGGGAGGCTTCTCAGTGGAGTTTTAGTAATTTAGGTAAAGTGTATTAATGTGAGTCTGGTTCATATAACTAAGATTTCATGCACATCAACGTTCATTGATTATACAGAGCTTTCATTTGATACCAAACATCCCATGTCTTGCATACCCATTAATATCCTTATCTATAGCAAGGGTTATACCTGTTAATTACACCCCTTAAGTTTATGACGAACATGGTGAACACAACACAAAGACATCATACGTTCTATATGCACACACATATATCATTTTGTATTTGCCCTACTGACATACTTTAACTGATTAACATAATACATGTCCCTCAAGCTTTGTATGTTCTCTGTTCTGGGGCCCAGAGGAAATGCATTCCGTGGAACTAATAGTACTAATAGCTAATAGTGCTAACAGGGAAAGGTTGGCATATGCCCATTAATGTGGTGAGCTCCTCTGCTTGCTGCTGGATGGCACTCAGCTGCCCTTTGTGAACACTCGATTTGGGGCTCCTCCTCACATTTACAGTTAGACATTTGAATACGCACCTGTGTAGAAAGAAATGAGAAAATTCTTCTGATGCTGTAAAGAAGAAATCAACAATAATGAGTAAGGTAGGGGGGAAAATGATTGTTGAGTGTCAAAAGTTACCTTTACTCCAAGATTGCAGATAATGAACTGAGGAGGGATCCAGTTGTTGGCCAAGGAGATAAATCACCTGGGATGAACAGCAGTTCTGTTTAACTGAGATTGAATTTCAGCTTATGAGCAGTCATTCAGGATGAGATGTCTACCAGACATGCTGAGATCTGTATGGAAACCTGAGTGTCTGAGGGGGGAAGGGAGAAAATGAGTTGCATGGCATCTGCATAACAATGGAATGAAAAGCCATGCAAGGATATGCTCTCCCCAAGAGGGAGAACAGAAGAGAACCAAGAACTGAGCCTTGTGGGACATCAGTGGAGAGTCTGCATGGAGCAGATGTGGATCCACTCCATGTCACTTCATTTGACAGTTCATACGACATCCTCTCTCTGCACACTGCTGCGCCAGGGCTTCTTTCTTCATGGTTGTTGTGGGGAGCCACATCACCCTGAGCAACGTTACACTGTGTCTTGAAGGACATGCACTTTAACACAAGTTGGGAGCCTTCCTCAACTTGCCTGCGCTA
This sequence comes from Clarias fuscus, assembly GCA_030347435.1. Lineage (NCBI taxonomy): Eukaryota > Metazoa > Chordata > Actinopteri > Siluriformes > Clariidae > Clarias > Clarias fuscus. Next base: position 28,122,075 of record CM059206.1, read on the forward strand.
CTCACCCACCTCTCCCAGTCTCTCACAGAAACAGCATGCAGGACCTCTCTCCCATGTGCTCAGCAATGTTTCCAGTTGCTGAATGTCAGGTTTCCAGTATCCAGTTGCTGAATGTCAGGTTTAGAAGATTGCAGGCAAGGCATAATATTAAAGATATTTATCAAGGAAAAGCACAAAAACAAAACCGGAAGCTAAACCATGACAATAAGAACAAAGGGAACAAAACTGTGATACTTAACAGAACAGGCCAGTGACAAAGACAGTAAAGGATAATGGACCAGATCAGATAAAATGTGAGAAAACAACTTGATGGAGGACATTTCCCTGCGAATATAAACCTCTGTGCAACCAATGACTAGACAGTGAAACTCAAGCACACAAAATGAAGGAATCCATGGGTGCAGAGTGCCATCCAGAGGTTATCCCAGACATTGAGGTCTTACTGTGTATGCATGTACTATAACTTAAATATGAGAGCCTATGCATATTTTATAGTTTTCAGTTCAACATAAAATTATCTCATGTGCACACTAAATGTTTGTAAGAAGGAGTACAAATCCCTTGCATAAGCCTATGTGTGATACAGCATAAATTGTTCAGAAACTGATTTATTGTGCTGTTTTGAATGGTAAGATTGTCACTATTCCATTACTATATGTATGTGTACAGTAACACTTGCCACCCCAGTGCAAATGTTAAACACCACCTACTGTTTAATCTAAGTGGAAACTTGTGTACTTTTAGAGTGTTGATCTTTACTTTTAAAAGCATATGGAAGTTTCTACTGAGCATATTCATATTGAATGTTCATATACAAGAACTAGAGGCTGAATCAGTATTCAGGCACCCACAGTTAAATGAACATGCACACACAAAAAAATGGATTCTTATCTGAAGGAAATGATAAATGCCCTGTTGAGCCCTCCTTATCATGTAAGCGCTTGAGGATGAGACCTTGCTTCAGTGCTTCCAAAGCTCACAAGTAGGCTTGTATGTGTTTGTGTGTGTTTGTGCACATGCGTATGTGTGTGAGGTTTCTTTTTTCCTCCTATGTTTCATCATAGATAATACAGAAATGGTAGTCCCCTGAAGCAAGCAGCCGTGCTCTTGTAAAGCATGCCATCTCATTATTAATGTGCTAAGTCAGTCTTGCATACAGGATATGAAAATCAAGCATTTCATTTCACAAGTATGACAGAAAGCTGCTCTTTCTAGTTACAATAGGGGTATTTATGTTTGCAATTTGCGTTTGCCTGACGGAGCTAACGGATGAATTCAAATGGTTTAACTTTTCCAAAAAAAAAAAAAAAAAGAGATAAGGTTCACAAATAAAGAGGCCAATGCCTTGTTTCTTGCAGGAAAATGAAAATGTTTCTCTCTCTCTCTCAGACTTAATTAGAATGCTCTGAATGGGATGCGAGAGCATCACAAAGCATACTGCACATTATCATTTGAATTCAAATTTGAAGGAAATTATAGATTAATGTTGGGCCCCTCTTGACTTGTAAGAGAGCTTGGAACACACTCACTGGGAGGTAGGAGGGAACCAGAAAACAGACACAGGCAACAAATGCAAAATTCAACACAGACAGTAACCGGTCCTCACAATCAAATTAAGTAAACATTAGTTGTGAGGCGACAATACTACCAACTGCATTGTGGTACCATCATAAGGTAAGCATTAACACATTATTAGCTCATGTTATGGGCTAATTATGTGTTAATATTGAAGGGTTGAGCAGACCCAAAAGAGAGCAAACAATCGATCATATTCCAGAACCTCTTCCCCAGACATCATGGTGACATCCCAATAACCTTATCTCATTCAGGAACATAAAGGAGAGGTTGTAAAACTAAGCTGCAGGAAACTTAACCACGCATGGGACAGGAAGTTTGCTGTGCCTGAAGCTACACTTAAGCCAGATGCCTCAAACTAGACACAAAACCATGGCGTAAATTGGCGATCCTGTAAACAAAGCGGACAGTTTTACAGCTTCACCCCGAGTTGGGGGGGGGGACCACCAAGTCACACTTTGATCATCTCAGTGACCCCAGGATACATGTGTTCTCCAAATGGCTTTCAATGAACAAAGAGGAATACAGCAGAGACACTATTTAAACAATCTTTAAAGTGTGCCAGTAGGGCAAAATGCTAGAAACATATATTCAGTTTGTTTTATATCTGTGTGTTTGATTATTCTACATAACTTTAAAGGTATTATCAGCATTTACAAACCCTGTTTATTAAACAAAGCTATAAATGAGTGTGTAAGATAGGGGATGTGTTGAATCAATTGAGAGCTTATTTTATTCAAAGAACAGTGGTGAACACGGAAAATTGGTCGCATGAACAAGAGCTCATGTAAAATTACTTTATAAAAGGTAATTAAAAGTGTAATCGGCTTGGCCCCACGTGACAGCCATAAACCCGGCCTAATATATGCACAAAAGGGGGAACCAAGTGAGGCGTGTCTAAGCCCCGCAACCACATCCGATTGAACCAATCATCCGTGGGACGGACTGATACAAAGGGACAAAACTCAGTATCCGGACTCGTCCAAACACATTCGTACGCACGTTCGTTCATTCGTTCTACGTTCACGTCGTCATCATGACCATCTGAAGAAAGCAAGCTCGTCGCTCGGGCTTCCGCCCTTGCGAGCGCTGCGCCAACTTCGCTGACGTCATCTGCTCTTCGAGAACTCTCAATGAGATTTCGTGCCAGAACTGCAGTGAAGAAACCCACAGAAGTTGTTCCAGACTGCGCCATCGGTAACCAGGCAATCACCGAAGGGCTTTCCTGAAAGACGTCATTTCAACCACAGCACCAACCAATCAGCAATGCCGTGATTTCCTTCGCTGGAGGCGAACCATGAGAACGAAACGTAATGCAAGTATACAAACAAAGCTGCATACCTTACTGAAAATGGTGCTCGTTTCATAACTAAAACCGTAAGATTAAACCCAAGACTCTGCTCTTGTGACTTTCTTTGGTCTAGTAAACAGTACTAGATGAACTTCATTAACTTGCATGTGCGTGTGTTCAAGCAGCGTAGTTTTATGTATTGTAGATTAGTTTAAATAAATTCTTGTTTCTTTATAAAGAATTGTTGTCTTTGTCATGTATTTTAAAGTTTGAACATTTGCCCAGATCTTACGTTACCTTGCTCATAATTAGGTAAATACCAGATTTTGTATTATCGTTGTCGGCCACGGGATAAACAGAATTGGTAAGATATACTAAATCATACTAAACGCTGGACAGGTAGTTGATAAAGTTTACGCTATATCTTTTAATTAAGTTTAACAAAATTAACTCAAATCCTTAAAGATTCAAGTCACCTCTGAACCAGAGCTGTAACCCTACATAAATGGTGGAGAATGCGTTGAGCATTTGTCTCCCCATTTAAAATACTACAATATAATATAATTATTGGCCCACATTCTTGAATTAAATTACACAAAAAAAACATTTCCACAATATTTAATTTTTTGTAGATGTATTTGTATATGGTAATGACTTGTATTATCAGCTAGTATGAATGAAATCTGTTACAATACTTTCACATAAAATAATTGACAATAAAATCAGCCATATGTTTATCTCTTTCTGTGTGGGTTAATAACACTCTGTACATAAAAGATCAGGGTCAGTTAAACCCACATACTGTTTATATATACTGTTCCCTTTCAAAAAGCTACACTTGATGTTGCGTGAAAACGCTATGGGGGACATCTCTTTGTTCAACTGGTTGTAAAGCATATGTGCATCAAACACGCCAAATTTTGGCTTATATAACCTCGGTCAGGTGAGGTCATCTGATGAGGTGCACCTGCAGGTTACAAATAGGAGTTAACCGGAAACATCCTCAGGTCTTTTTGTCTTTCTATTTTCATATAGAAATATTGCCACAACACAGGTTCCTGAGGTTCGCTTTCGGGGGCGAAGCTTACCAGTATCGGGTCCTTCCATTTGGCCTAGCTCTGTCACCCCGCACATATACAAAATGCATGGATGCAGTTCTGGCTCCTTTACGACTCCAGCTCATTTTGTATTTTGAATTACATAGACGACTGGCTGATTCTGGCTCAGTCTCAGGAGCTAGCCCTTCAACATTGGGATGTCGTCCTAGCTCATCTCCATTCTTTAGGATTTAGACTCAACGCCACAAAAAGCGTTCTCTTTCCTGTTCAGAGGACAACATATTGAATTCAACGAATCCATTTTCAGCACCCTGAAGGAAATCAAGCTAAGCCTTTAATATCTGGTTCAGACCCCGGTTTCTGACTTTGGGTCCGACTTTAGGTCCGTGTTGTCGTCGCAAGATGATAACAACAGACGCTTCCCTCATGGGCTGGGGTGCGCTCTTAGATGGCCGTCCAGCCCAAGGGAGCTGGAGAGGTCATCTTCTCGCGTGGCAAATCAATTGCCTCGAAATAATGGCTCTATTTCTGGCACTGAAACACTTCCTCCAGCAGTTCAGATGCTACCATGTCCTAGTGCGGGTGGACAACACTTTGATAGTCTCGTACATAAATCGCCAGGGTGCACTGCGCTCGCGCTGCGCTAGCGTACCAGTTTCTGCTTTGGGCACAGGACAAGTTCCTGTCCCTCAGGGCGATTTACATTCCGGGGCATATAAATGTAGGAGCAGACTTGCTATCCAGGCAAGCTGTGACACATGGGGAATGGAAACTCTACCCTGAAGTAGAGGTGGACCTCTTTGCCTCGCAAGAAACAGCACAATGTCCCCTTTACTACTCTCTTACTCCGGCAGCTTCCCTGGGTCTGGACGCGATGGCCCATATTATGCCTTTATGCATTTCCTCCGATAGCTCTGCTACTGAAACTCTGAGTTTCCATTATTGCTTATGGGAAAATTCACTCGGAGACAAAATGGCAATCCCCTCGCGATTTAAAGGCGATGAGACAACATTTCACTGTGAGACTCATTTCCTTAGGAGCGGGGACGGTTTTTGGCTACATGATGGCACTTTTGGGAAAGGGGACAGCTTTAGTGGATTGGTATGCTTTACATTGTATATTCAATGGAGCCCATCTGTGCAATCAGAAACAGAACTACCAGACACCTGAGTCACCAAAGATCAGAGACATGATACCACCATTGCCTGGATTGGTTGTTACAGCACACAAAATTGAGAATTACTGTCCAGGGTACTGTAGAGAGGAGAGAAATATTGTTTTTTGTGTAGACATGAACATTCTGTAGCTTAGGCCACTAGTCTAAACAACAGTCTAGTCTAAACTGTAAAAGAGTATATCTTTTTATACAGCATACATCAAGTCCTCTACATATGAACAAGTTCCATTCCAAGAGCTCACTCGTAAGTCCAAACATCCAACAAATTTAACAAACATTGTCTAGGTACATACTTTCAATTATTTTTGCTTTTGTCTCCATTGTTACTGTTTGCCATTTTTTTTAGCAGTACTAGCTGCATCGCTGCTGTTTTTGCAGGATGTTTCTGGACATCCTGGGATACCCGCTGCACGCATGTGACAAATGTACACCAAACATGTGATCTAACTTTCACGATTGAACAGATCAGATTGAGATTAAAAATAGAGGTTTGGCTAAATTATGGAGCATTTAATGATGACTGGCACTGAAGTACACATGTATATACAATATACATGTAATACACGCATGTGAATTTAGAAATGATCCACTCACCAGTTGAGCATGATGTGGCATTTTTGTAGGTCGCTGGAAATGGGAGAATGGCAATTGATGATTACATTCCTGCCCAGGTGCATCAGCAAGCCCCAACCCTCTTCAGGTAGAGTAGGGTATGTGATGCTGTGTGTGGGTCCTTTGAGCAATTGCGGGTAGGAGCAGATGAAAGTGATTGAGGTGCATGTGCTGTATTACAATAGAGAGAACTTAGTTAATGTTTTGTTGGAATTCTTTAATGTATTCAATGGCTGATCCATATGGTAAAGGCTGCTCCTCTCAGGCTTTTTTTATGATGTTTAGTAGACCCCGAGACCATTGACATCCACCAATGGATTGTTCATCTACCTCTTGCCACAGCTTCCCATGAGTCCCTTGGTGTGTGGGTGGTACACTGAGGTTCGGTTCCACTTAACCTGCAACAGCGTGCCCACATCACACATTAGTTTAGACATAAAGTAAATGGCCTACCTTGGTCAGTGAGGATTTCCTTGGGCAGCCCCATGCGGATGAAAGACTGAACCAGTTCCCTTACAATATCCGTTGAGATTGTCAGGCACAGGAGAGGTCATGGTGGATCCAAAATGCAGAAGGTGTGTGTGCAGAAACATGATAGAAATGAAGTGGTGCTTGTGAATGACTGAGCAGGCAGTGTAGTGGTTTTATTACAAGGCGTGGATTGAGCTCCATGCTGAAGTGTCATGTGGCGACGGGTTTTCAGCCAGTGCACGTAATAATAAAAATGCTCCTCGCTCGCATAGGAAAAGCCATCACCAAGGCACGAGAAAAAACAGCTTTAACAATGGGACATTCCAAAAAGGTACGGGCGCCACCACTCACCGGCATCGGCCACAGGAAACAATCAACCCTCGATTCTCATCCTCACGAGGTCTCTGGGCGGACAGTCGCCGAGTAGAGAACAGCTTCGCCGCGCCCACTCATTGGGTGCGGGTGGGGGGGACTCCCCGGCCTGCCCTGCCTCCCCGCTTCATGGTGGAGGACCAAAAAGGGAAATATTCTATTGTGGCTGGGATTATGCCTACTCTCCCTGTTCCCCTTCTCTTAGGAAGGAATTAGCCGGGGCAACTGCCTGGAAAGAAAGAGGAGAAAGAGAAAAGATACCGCAGAAATAAGCATAAGCTGAAAAAGAGGACAGCCTGGCCAGCATGGCTCGCGCAAACTGCCGAGGATGAAGCAGACGCAGAGGCAGAAGGTGAGCCAACCTTGCATACTAATCTCTTTCTCCCCCTGTCTCAGCAGGTGCAGAGAGGCGGAAACTTTGCTCAGCTCCAGCATGAAGACACGTGGCTCAAACACTGTTGGGGCCAGGTGCGGCAGATAGAAGGAAAGAGTGAAAAAAATGGTGGAGGAGTGCCGCCGGCGTCCTATTTCCCGATCAAAAATGGGCTACTATACTACCACACAGAGAGGAGAGGAGAGCCCGTTGACTTACTAGTCATTCCACAGGGAAAAGTCGACACTGTCATGCACCTCACACACGCGCACCCACTCGGAGGACATTTGGGAGAAAAAAATACTATCTCAAAAATAAAGGACAGGTTCCGCTGGCCAGGACTTAACACCGAGGTGAAAAATTTCTTCCATCGATGCCCAGAATGTCAAAAAAACGGCCCTAAGAAAACTGGCCCCCGCCCCTCTAATTCCCCTGCCCATAATCAGCGTCCCCTTTGAGCGAATAGGGCTGGACTTCGTCATGCCGCAAAAGGACATGAATACATACTGGTTGTTGTGGATTATGCCACGCGTTATCCAAAGCAGTCCCACTACTGAAGGCAACATCAAAAAACATAGCAAAAGAGCTCGTATTACTCTTCACTCGGGCGGGCCTTCCAAAAGAGATACTAACTGACCAAGGCACGCCATTCATGTCCCGACTCCCCAGGAAACAATCTACCCTCCACCTGTCAACGGCTCGAGATGAAGGTACCCAGTGGATTGAGCTCCATGCTGAAGTGTAACAATGGGACATTCCAAAAAGGGGAGGGGCGCCACCACTCACCGGCAACGGCCACAGGAAACAATCTACCCTCCACCTGTCATTCCCGAGATGAAGGGACCCAGTCGGCGCATGCTGGTGAGAGGGAGATGTAATGTGAATTATTTATATGACGGTTTGTTTCTTTGTCATTCTCTAGAGGCCGATGCCAGTGAGAATTACACGCGACCGCCGGCAAGAAGGGGACACCGTACTCGTGGACCTGACTCCCCTCCACGCCGTGCCACCGCGCTACCTCCCACTGAGCGACATGTCTGACCTCGGCTCACCGTCCACCGGCTGGGTGTTCTGCTCACGCTCCCCTTCCTGCCCACCGAACCGTAACCCTTGTTTTTTTCCCTTTGTTTTCAGAAGAATAGAGAAAAGTGAGTGTGTGCCCCTCTTTTGTTTAAATAAAAGTGCACCTGGTTTCACTGCAATTGTGCCACTCTATGTCTGTAACTCAGAGCCCTCTACGAAGGCTCGACAGTCAGCAGAAGGAGCCTCACTGGAATGCGAAAGCATGGGGTGCTGACACGAGTGAGTAGAATGGGCTAGGTGCATTGCTGTGTCCAGATTCACTTGTGGGACCACCAAGAGATCGCAAGGTTTACCTTGTTTTAATCTACTAGAAGAGACTGTGTTTTTTTTGTAGGAAATAGGAGGTGAGGCTTGTCAGCTTCATCCTCTATTTCTAACACTTGTTCCCAACAGCAATTTACATCTCTTTTCAAATAAGTTAAGCCTTTTTCCTTGGCCCAGTGAATGTGTTGCAAGCGCACATTCCAAGACACTCACCATCTCTTGCATGTTCTCAGGCTGTCTCATGCCTACTGCTTTACATTCCCCTTTGGGAAGGGAGTGAATGAGAATGCTCCACTCATGTTGAGGCCATCCTTCCTCCTCAGCTGTCTTTTTAAACATGTGAAGGACAGATTCTATGTTGTCATGTGGCATCAGCTTTGTTAACAGGTGCAAGGATCAGGGAGGGGCACCCCTTAAGCTCTGAGTCACTGAAGGCACGAAAGCTTGGCTGCCATCACCTGCAGACTTTGTGAAAGCTTCTCCAGGCGTGCCTGTTCTTGAATGCTTATCTCTAGGAAATATAATCCCAGATTATATTCCAGCATAGGTATATCAGCAAGACCTATCCCCTTCTCATGAAAACATAGGGGTTGCAGGTAGCACGGCGTATGTGATGCTGTTTGTGTGAGTAATTAGAGCAAGAAGGTTTAGCTAATGTGTACGCAATGGCTGAGTTCTGTTCCGGGAGTATGTTCGTAAGGTCTGACAAAGTGAGTCTTATACACATTTGACACAAATATACAATTTATATTTTAACCACATGTAAGTCTTTTTAAACATGACTCACACATGTGAAATGTAACAGTGTTTTGGTTGCGCATTATACAAGACTGTGCCTTTAAATCACGAGGGTAATCCCGGCCATTTTGTCTCAGAGCTGTTTTCCACTGTTTTGTTGAGGATTTTCCAAAATTAGAATTATCCACCACTGGTACATCCTTACAAAACAGCCATTTTCTATCAATGTGTTCCCGGACCGATTCATTGAAACTGGTGAGGACAAGTGTGCTACTAATTTCTACAGCACAATATACCGAACTTTGGAAATTTGAGACATTCACTCACACTGAAAATATTGTATATAATTGTAAATATTAGTATATGGTGGACTTTAGAATCTATTTTTTGTACAATACATGTGAGCTAGTTCCGTAATTTGTTCGTTTCATTGAATTTCAGTAGAACTGTTCATATCTGCGGAAATACTGTGAACACAGCTGCTAGCTGGTCTGTGCAGTGTCTGAGGACTTGACCTGGAATGTCGTCTGGTCCGTTAGAGCTGTTATTTTCCATGAAGATCTGACCAGAGTTCTCCAATAGATATACCTGCGTCCTATTAGTTTCTGCCAGTTCCTTGCTGATGACACACCTTGACATCTGCCGATGTTGAAGGAAAGTAAGCAAGATGAAAATGCTGCAGATAAAAGACATTTAAGTTTCCTACAGTCCTCAACATTGCCTATTTTTTTATACATCAATTTTGTTAAGTAAGGGCAGACATATCAACAGTTCCTTTTCTCAAACTGGTCACTTGAAAGATTGGAAAGTGGATAATCCTTGTGCAGTGCTTGTGCTGTTGCTCTCGCTCTGAATGTGGGGGTTTTAAACTATTACTAATTGAGACCTTAAGATTGGGGTCTTACATGAGCTGCCTGCAAAAAAAAGCACTCATGCAGTAGCACACTTAAATAGTTCTCTTATAGACACAGAGGTTGTAAATTTAAATATGCATTCCCTGGATCCTTTGATTAAAGGTTTTAAAAGCACACTTTCAAAAAATTCAGTGACCCCAGAAACCCATTAGTTTAGGGAACAGCTGCTAAATGATGTTCCATTTTTATTTAATGCATGATAAATGGCAAGAGTACATGTTGAATTTGGATTTGCTCTTGACTTTCAGAATTATTTGACTGCCAGGCTTGCCCTTGCCAAGTTCTAAAAACTTTTAAATGCTCCACATTTAACCTTGACAAATTCTACTGTAACAAGAGTCTCTTGACTGGGATGTGAAGTAGTGCTGCAGTGCTTTTTCAATTTGCTGGTAATCCTGGTTAGAGTTTCAATATTGAGCTTTCAGTTATAACATTTAAAAATAGAAAAATACTTTTCTAAAGGAAGTGTTTATTCAAAACATTCTAATTTGGCCAAATAAGCAGTCAACCAGAGACATAAATTACATACTAGTGATCAAGATTTTTGAAATTCACAAATAAATAAATAAAAGCCAATGCAGTTAGCACCCATTCTTATTGTTCATTGCTAGTTACCATTTATTATTTCTTCAATATTAAGCTTTTTTTTTGTTGTTTTTTGTTTTTTTACACATATATCTTGTATTAATTTGTACACAGAATGTATAATCTTCACTGAAAGGACAACAAACTCAGCTTAGTGGGGCCACAGAATGGCATCAGTTTTCTCTGATGAAAGCTCTTTCTCAAGAAGAGCTGGCAAACAAGCTAAGTACTTTTCAAAATCAACAACTTTTAATTCATGAGGTACTAAAGAGCAAAAGCTCTTTAGCCCCCCCAGGACAAATATTAGTTTGAAATTGGATCAGTGGAAGTGTAGAACCCACCTTAATCATTATTTCCATTGTTTCCACCATATGGTTATAAATATTGGAAAATAGTCAGTGCTTACCAGATGCCTTTTTGACCGTTTGCTACTGTCATACCAAACTGAGATCATGGAATGTTTAATCCCAAAGTTGTGATTTGTGTTTACTTTTAATATAACTATATATTTATTATTATTATTATTATTATTATTATTATTATTATTATTATTATTATGTACCTCTCCTGGGAACACTGATGCATGCATGTCTCCAGCATATATGGTTTTTAGGTCCTCAGCCATTTCCTCAAAGTATACAACCTACATAAGCAAATTACAAAAGTACATAGACGTCACATCTATCTCTTTCTACATCAAAGAGCATGAGAAATTCTCATGTTCTATAGCAATCTGGGACGACAAATCATAGGAAGTATTGCCACATAAGGAATACAGAAGAGCTCAGTCACAAAGAGAGAAAGGGCAGGATATAAAATATTAACACTATCTAGGTATCAGGAATAACCTCTGGCTCCTCATGTGATTTTTTTTTTCTAGAACTTTTGATGCTCAGGACTTCATTAATCAGTTGAATTAATGTTGAAGCACTGCGTTGTGCTTCCTGTTTATGTATGCAGGTGTCTTGGTTTATGCTGTGACTGCTTTTTTGCGTTTATACTGTGACTGCTGCAACCATAGGTGACAGAATAGGAGAGCAACACTGAGGCTTAGTGCATGCCATCCAGCGTCAAGCCGGAAATGATAAGGAGCATGTGGGAGAAAGATCCTAGATAGTGTGGTGTGGTAAGGAGGCTGGGAGAGTTGAGCAAGCTAGAGTTGGGGAGGCACCCAGCTTGCAATAAAATGTGAGCCCTTCGTTCGGCAGCACAACAGCGTTCAGGGTAAAGTATCATAACCAAGGGTTCAGACTGTGGCAGTGTCCAGGGTGAGGAGAATCCCTATACCAAGTAGCAGTGAGGGATAGACCGCAAAGACTGTCGGCAGAGGCTGTATGGCATCCAGCAGCAAGCAAAGGAGCTCGTAATACAAATAGATATATGTTGCAATCCTGGCAGTGTTCAGCTGGCTTAGACCTCCAGCACAGTGCTAGCTCTAATAGCATTGGTATCCCTGTCCTGTGTCCTAAGAGCTCTAGTTCGTTTCCAGATAGCTCTGATCTAAATTTTGAGAGCACTACTCTATTTCCTGATAGCTCTGAAATTCTTGCCCTGTAACCTCAGAGATTTGCTGTTTCCTGATAGCTCTGGTAGAGATGTTAGCTCTGCTCTGTCCTGCGTCCTGAGAGCGCTGTTTTCTCTCTCCCAATAGCTTTAAAGGCTATGTTAGCCCTGTCTTGTGTCCTGAGAGCTCTGCTCTATTTTCTGGCATGCCCTGTACTGCCCCCACTCCACCTAGCTCAGCAGCATCCTTTGGTGCCCATTGAGCTATTTGAGGATAATTGAGGTGGTCATGATTTAAGGATATTGTGTTTGCTCCACCACACAGGTTTGAGGATTTCAAGCACCAGCTCCATCCCAGCACCAAGCGACCAGCTTTGTCACCATACCATGCTCCATTTTGGGTTTACCCTTGTGCCAAGTTCTTCAGCCTCAGAGTCATAAATGCAGATCAAAGATTTTGGGGAGTGGGGAGGGGACCTGGACCAATGGCAATACAGAGTAGTGCCATTTGGTGGGGGGTTATGTCAGGGATAACCCCTTGAGGGCACTCTGAGCCCATGGGCTCACTGCATGTTTTGGGGATTTCAGTGCTTGTGACTTTTAAGTTGAATTCATGTCTCAGTGTCTTGTGCTTCTGGCTTACATATTACATATATTCACAAGTGTCCTTGATCTTAGTGCTGCATTCGACACTATAGAATAATATTCTCATCGATCGCTTACAAAATCACATAGGTATTCAGGGACAGGCATTAAAATGGTTTAGATCCTACCTGTCTGATTGATACCATTTTGTAGATCTAAATGGAGAACTGTCCAGTGTAGGACAGGACCTCTGCTGTTCCCATGTCTCCTAATGCTGCTTCCCTTGGGTAACATCATTAGAAGACATGGGATTGGTTTCCATTGTTATGCTGATGATACCCAGTTATACATCTCAACAAAACCAGATGAAATATCCAAGTTGTCTAGACTAACTGAGTGTGCCCAAGATTGACATATAACCCCAATATTATCATCCATGCACAAGCTACCTATTCAGTTTAAAATTAATTACAAAATAGCATTACTTACATACAAGGCTCTAAATGGTTTAGCTCCCACATAACTAGCCAGTCTTCTGATACGTTACAATCCACCACGTTCCTTAAGATCACAAAACCCCAGACTTCTCGTAGTTCCCAGAATATCAAAATCTACAAAACGGGGTAAGGCGTTTTCATATTTAGCTCCAAAGCTTTGGAATAGCCTTCCAGACAATTTTCGAGCTCAGACACAGTTTCTCATTTTAAAAGTAGACTCAAGATGCATCTCTTTAATCTGGCATACACGTAATTCATCCCATAACCTCATACTCCAGTACATCTATCCTGAATGGCAACTATGCCAATTCTTCCTACCTGCCCTTTATTTTTCTACCCATCCGGAGGCATTTGGAGGTTGTGCCAGCTTCAGTAGACAAAGGCCAACCCTCCGAGGATGTTGAGGCATCCAGAGAAGGAGCAGCTCCAGGTGGATTCTACTTCATGAAGTTTTGGAAATACATATGCTGCTCCTGTGATCACAGTGATCATCTGCCCTCTGTACCTGCATAACTTCTGTTATATTGAACTTTCAGCTGCATAACACACATGATGTTATATAATTTCTGTTATCCGTTATCATCCAAATGAGATTGGGTTCCCTGTTGAGTCCGGTTCCTCTCAAGGTTTCTTCGTATTGCCATCCCAGGGAGTTATTCCTTGCCACTGTCGTCGTCACCCTTGACTTGCTCATCACGGACAATCTCATTATTATCTACACATTTTTCTCACTCATACACACTTCCATAATTTTTTTTTTCATTTTGTGAAGTTGCTTTGAGACAGTGACCATTGTTAAAAGTGCTATATAAATAAAATTGAATTGAATATAGGCACATAAGTAGGCTTGTCTGTTTAATTTACTGTTCTGTTGTCGAGCATCTCATGTTCCAATCCAGCCACATTTAGATTTTCTATGCTTTACAGGTATAGGACAGGAAGAGCTGTTCAAACTTATCACCACGCCTAAATCAACAATTTGCTTGTTAGATCCTATCCCAACTAGCCGCTTCTAAACATTAATGTCTCACTATATTTAGGTCATGTTTCTAAATCTTTCATGTTGACAGTTATTAAGCCTCTTCTTAAAAAATCTAATTTAGACCAGAATTAAATAAATTGCAGTCCGATTTCAAACCTTCCGTTTATATAAAAAATATTAGAAAACGTGATGTCTGCTCAAATATTCGCCTTCTTACAGGAAAACAATATCCTCGAAGAATTTCAGTCAGGTTTCCATTGTTATGCTGAGAATACCCAGTTATACATCAACAAAACCAGACAAAATACCCAGAGGTGGAAAAAGTAAAATTTTGTACTCAAGTAAAAGTACTGTTACTTCAGTGAAATTTTACTGAAGTAAAAGTAAAGTTACCATTATAAAAATCTACTCAAGTAAAAGTAAAAAGTAGCCCATAAAAATTTTTCTCAGGGTAAAAGTTACCATATTACTTTTTTTTTTTTTTTTTAACAGCGGGGGTGGGATGAGGCATTCTAGCATAGTTCAAAAAAGATGAGCAGATATAAATCTCAAACTAGTTGTTTTTAACTGAAGGAACACCTTTGCATAATAAAGTTGTTGTCTTTCTTGTGCTTGAAAATCAAAGTGGTTACTTAAATATGGCGTTATGTCCCAGTCTAGAGTTGGGCCGTACAGCAAAAGAATGGTTCAGGCTAGAAAGAACTAGATTTAGTCATTAACTGATGAAATAATGAGCTTTGTATTGCTTTACAAAACACACACACACACACACACACACACACACACACACAGAAGAGGAGGAGGGTCAGATTCAGGGTGGACACAGGCCAAAATAATAAACAAAATGGTATTTATATTTAGTAGCTAGATTACCTGCAAAAAAAAACAAGACAAACAAAACTACAGGTACCTTCCCTGACTCCCTAAACCAAAAACAATGAATAAATTCCCTCTTTCCAAAATAAATGGCAGCCACGCTCCTACTACTGGTGAGTGCACAAACATACAGTGAAATCTATCAGAATATCTACAAATGTATACAAAGAGCAACCAAACCAAAGTGGCAAAGCAATAATCAAAGTCAATGGGAGGCAAAAAGTCAAAACCAGAATACACAACCAAATATCAAAACGCCAAAATCACAATCTCTTTTCTCTTTCCCGCTTCTCTCCGATTTATATATGGTCGCGCTGGTTGATGACGTCACTCTCAAGGTGGAAGCGACCGTGTGGAAGGTCAGATAGATGCCGATGTGGGGACAGTCAGAAAACCTGGAGTGGAGTCTGGAGCAGCGCATGACCAGGACACGATACACATACAACCGAGCGCAACCAAGCATTTATACAAAGCATAATAATTTTATTATTTTTGCATTTTCGTTCATTTGTTTTACTCAGTAGTGAATATGATTTAAAATGTAGCGAATTACAATACTTCAAATAAAATATACTTAAGCAAAAGTATAAACAGATTTTAAAAACTACTTTAAAAAGAAGTACACAAAAAAACTTCTCAATTGCAGTAACGCGAGTAAATGTAATTCATAATTTTCCACCTCTGGAAATACCCAGGTTGTCTAGTCTAACTGAGTGTGTCCAAGATATAAAAGATTGGATGACCGAGAATTTTCTTTTACTAAATTCAGATATTACTTATTGGCCCAAAAACTAGTACACAACAGCTCTTACAATTCAGGTTGTGTTTAGAAGGATTTACTATTACTACCAGCTCGACAGTGAAAGACCTGGGCGTAATATTAGACAGTAACTTATCCTCTGAAAATCATATTTCCAATATTACAAAAACAGCCTTTTTCCACCCGAGAAATATTGCCAAGCTTAGGAGCATTCCATCCATATCTGATGAAGAAAAGCTGTTTTATGCATTCATGACCTCCAGACTGGACTATCTCTTCAGTATTTCTTCAGAAAAAAAAGGGTTTATTTTGCTTTTTAATCAATGACCAAATAATACCAGCAAATACTGAACAGACAAAAATATTAAAACTCATCCTGCATTGTGAGAATATGTAAACATTATCCTGGTAAAAGTATCCAGAGGCTGGGGTTTGGGCACTGGCTGGGAATCAAACCCGGGCCTTTCATTTCAGATCAATCTGGTGACACACCAATAATTTGAATTAAACTGAAATAAGGAATGCATTTTCATTTTCATTTTGGAATGAAAATCTTATGTTAAATAATATAATACCTTGTTGTAGGGCTCATTTTTTGTTTTTTAGGCTGTTCAAGTTCTATTTCCCTTACAAATATCCTGTCCTGCTGATTGAGTGAAGGAGATAGGAATACCCCGGTCAATATGGCTATCAGTGGAGAGAGGCCAGAATTAACTTCACAAGAAGTAATTCAGACTTAGGAGTTGCAAACCAAGAATTTTTGGTTTATAAAAACTATGCAACAAATTACCTAGTTACATAGACCTGCAAGTTTACATAATTTTTATGTTGTGATTCAGCATATGCAAATGAATATCATTGTTCAAGCTTTTATTTCATAAGTACTACAGTACTTTAAAATCTTATCACAGTATCACTAGTCATTTCTTACTTCTTTTCTGTGATTCGATGATCAGAGATGCTTTGCTGACAAAAGCAGGTGGTCAGGATGTGTTGGAGGAATACACCAGGAGACAGCTTGCCTATATTCTGGCTGCTCACATGATTGAGCTGCATGGGTAAGTTAAACAGGATACAATTATTTTTAACAGCACACATTATTCTTTACACTGGCACTGTGTACATTGGCACAATTTAATAATAATAATAATAATAATAATAATAATAATAATAATAATAACAACATTCTTTTCATGCCACCCTTTGGATTGTCTTTTACAGAAAGACCAACATGAAGTCAGAGAAAAATGTATGCTTTGGGGATTGTTATGTTGTTTCCCTCTTTGAAAAATCCCTTCTCTCAAAAAGGTTTATAAACCTTTCAATTAAAAAAAAAAAAAGGTCAAACGGTATAGATGAGGGCCTGTATATTGTGCCTTTATTTTCACTGGTCTAAATTTCCCCTTTATTGCTCATTGTCATCTTATAATTTTGATTCATACACATTCACATTTCATACAAACTTAAATAATTATTTTGATTGTGTAAAACTGCTTTGCGACCAATGTCAATTGTTAAAAACGCTATACAAATCAAATTTAATTGAATTTTTGAAGTCTGCTTTAACATACTTATGTTAAACATAGGTTTGACATATTTATGGAAGGGAGGAATACCTGTTATGGAGTTTGATTTAATTTCCATGAACACATCAGTACATCTCTGTGTAGTTTAAAAAACACTGACTGATGATATTAAATGACACACTGAGAATGTTGGATATTTAACACTAATTGTGAAAATATATATGTGTCCATGTAGTGTAAAAAACACACTTTATGGTGTTGCAAAATTACACTGCAAGTGTTGGCAACTTGACACTATAAAAAAGGTTAAAATACTAACACTTTAGCCAGTGGTAAATTAATACTTATGTGGACCTATATTAAAACTGGACTAGTGTTGCTCTCAACACTATGGGAATTGATTTACACCATTTTGCTAGGTACAGTATATCCACACTAATGTCACACTGGAGATAACAAGGATAAGCAACCCAAAACACGTTAAAAGCAAATAGGTAAAATCCATTAGTTTTATATACATATTTAAAGTCAAATGAAATAATCTCTTGGAAATGTAAATATAGCAGTGGTGTACACATGCTCTTTTTCTCAAATGTCATAGAACATCAACATTACAAAATGTTTATTGGCTAAGGTCCAAAACCTGGAAAAAATTATTGACCATTGTCCATTGTCACTTATCACCTAGCATGTGGTTTCTTCTGTGTATCTGCATTTTTGCCATTATTTTCCCTTAAGTTGCTTGTGCACACCTTACATCAATGTTCTCCCTCCTGGTAACTTAGAGATCAAATAATCTGGCAATGACCCTTTCATTTCTACTGGGTGCTTGCACTTTGTCAAAAGTGTCTGTCAAGAGTGGCGAAGGGGATTCGGGAGATGGTCTTATTTCCTGCCTAACCTTTAGTAGAATTACTCTCTCTGTGACCCATATCAGATGATAGTCTGTAAAATACCAGCGCCATCTGTGGCATTATTAAAGTGAGTGACATGCATTGGTCCCATGGGGTGATCAACCCAGGAATATTGACAGAATTCTCAAAAACTCTGATGATATTAAACAGGACAGTGATGAGCACCCTCAGCACTTCATGATTTGTACCTCACTAGACACACATCAAAATACAACTTTTCCCCAGCATCTAATATTTGAATAAAGGCAATTCATTATTGCAACATGTTGAAATCACCTTGAATGTCTCATAAAAAAATAAAACATAATGCATTATGATAGTGTACATCATTCAGTGTGTGTTGGGTTTGTAGAGAAATGAAGAATAGAAAAAAGGAAAAGAATAAAAAGGAAAAGAAAATATGACCTAGCAGATGATGTTCAATCATAATTAGTGCGATAACATTTCACATTTTGCTGAATACTTAGTAATTTTTAAATATTTTTTATTTGGATAATTGATGCACCACTCTTAGCTTGGTAAATACATTACCTGTATGAATCTCTTATTTATAGGATCAAAAGAGCCAAACAAAACACTGTTTGAACCTTTTTGGGCACTGTCATTTGAGCAGCTGAATTATTTATGGTTATCTTGCTAATGAGTATAAAAGAGGTTCCTTATCATTCATAATCTGGAGGGTAAAAGAAATATGAGCATGGGCTTTATGCACTTAGTGGCACTTTTTGAGAGGGCTGAGCGATACTCGAGGAGAAGCAATGATAGAGACCATCCTCTGTTTGCTTACAGCAGACAAACATAACACCTCACAAATCAGTAATGGAGCCTGCTGCAAGGATGAGCAAAGGTGCAACAGATCAAATGATCAGTTTTTGAGATGAAGCTGATATTGCAGCCATTTTTTTTAAATTGAATGATCAAATAAGGTTGGATAAGCTCACTCAAAGAGAAATATTCTCTTTTTGTACTAGATGATAAAAAGGTGTTGCTACAAATTTAATTTGTACATTATGACTAAAAAGGATGTCAACTCAAAGAGATATAAAGGTTAGAGCTTAGTGTAAGTCTTTGAGCACATAGGAATGGGCACAAAGATTGCAAGAACTAAAAATAACTATAATTATGTGGAGATAATAATACTCCCTAGAATTTTTCTTTTCCCAATGACCTTTACAGCTACATAATCTTTAAAACACAGCATCTGTTAGAATCTGATATCCTATGTGTTATGTGGCACTGGTTTGACAACTGCATCACAAGATGGTGCAGGGCTTCAGAGGGGGTCAGAGAAATGTGAGTGTGCAAGTGATTATGTGCACGTTTAGTAAGACCTTACTGTTCAAGGATAACGTGGGTTTATTTATTAGAAACTTAAAAGGAAACAGAAAACAAATGAAAAAAAACAATACACAAATCTTTAGGGTGGAGCATGGGTAATTGAAATAAACTTTCTCTCATCTTCAAAAGGACGATGTTTCCGTTTAGTGGGTTTGTCATCTTTTCACTTATTTTCTTAATTTTTTTCCTCTCTTTTGTCTTTTACTTTTGTCTAAAAGCACGCTTATCGCTTTGCATGCTGCTCTCTCTCTCATGGATGCAGGCCTTTTCGATGACTTGGCTTCATCTTGGTCTTCGCCAGTCTTTGCCCTATTACCGGAGCAACATGCTCTCTACCAGGTGCAACCTAATGATTGTTAAACACATACATTATACATTCATTGCAGACAGACTGATAATTTTTATTGCTGCTAGTGCACCTTTTTCTGCCACATTTTATCTTTTGGACAACTGTCAAGCCTGCAGTCATCCCCATGAATGTGTAGACTGCTTAAACCAGCTTGAAAGCCCATTTAAAGGCTCACGACAGTTTTGCAGGTGTGATATTTCTGTGAATATTCTAATCTTCTGAGATAACGAAAAAGTCAGTTTCATTAGCTGTAAGCCATAACCATCAAAATGAAAAGATATAAACACTTAATATAAATATACAAGTCTGAAATAAATTAACCTTTCAATGATATTCTAAATTATAAATACAATTGCCAAGTAACTAGCTAAATTAAAAGTGCAACAAACAATGAAAAAAAACTTTGAAGCCATAAATGTCAACCTTAAAATTGTCAATGTAAAAAACAAACAAACAAACATAAAATACAAAAAAAACACCACAAAATGTATGTTAGGTCCATTAGGTCACCAATGAACATACAAACACATGAAGTAGTGAAATAAAAAGTCCATGTCAGGATATTCTAATTGAAGATGTTATTTATAAGGACAAGTATACACAACACATGAATATAGGCAACAGGAACAGATGAGCAGCTAGACAAATCATCCTCCTGCTTAGGTACCGACGAAGAATCTTAGCATCTCAGGCTGTACTTTCTTTTGGAAGTGGCCATGCATCTCTACATCACCATTTATGGGAGTATACAGTAGTTTAACTTTATTTAAAAGGGTAAGTGTGTATGTCTGTGTCTGAGAGAGATACAGCTAGACTGTAGTGATAAAGAGAGCAAAGGATAAAACTCATTGGATTAATAGCTAACATAGCACCAGAGAACACACACAAAGACAAATGGCATGTGCTCATGTACATTGGCGAGAAAAATTTTGGAAACACTACAACGTTATTGTATTTTTACAGTGAAATATATATATATTTTAAAAAACACGGAAAATATGTTTATCATTAATCTTTATCAACTTAATCAGTAGGTAAAGTATATAAAACTTCAAAGATTACATTTACAAAACAACTACAATTTTCTACTTAATATTAAATGTGAAGGTTTTACATTTTTAGGTTTTTATCTTTTTTTCAATAAATGAATGTGTGGATGGTCTAAAATTGATTATGCAACATATTTATACATCTTAAAATAAGTTATTTTCCAGTAAAACACGATCTGTAATTTTCAGTGTAGATTAGAACTACAAATGGGCAGAAATATAAACGTATTTACTTAGAAACGCATTGTTCTGCGCTTGTTCTGGGAAAGAAACATTATTCCGTATGAGACATAGTGAAGAAATTAAAGATTTTATTAAAAGGTTTACACTATAGGCTCCAGAGACATGCTGCAGTTGGATCCAGTCAGGACAGAAGATGGAGTGGAAGGCCCAAGTGCACATCAGCCCCAGAAAACAAGCACTTGCACATGTCCTCCTTAATAAACAGTCACCTCAATGCTCAACTCAATGAATAAAATAAGATAGAAACCAGTATGAACAGACACTGCGTTTAGTAGACTTGGGTCAGCTGGTCTTATGGGCAGAGTTGCCAAGAAAATACAGGTAGTCCCCAACTTATGAGCAAGTTGCGTTCAAGGACAAAGTCGGGGACAAAGGGAGTCTTATAGTCCTTTGGCACAAATATACAGTATAAAGCATACCAATTCACTTGACTAAATCTTTCCCATTTCCCAACACTGCCATTATGTGGACAAAAAAAAATCTTGACTAGGGGAATCCCAGCATTTTGTTTCATAGCGAATTTCCACATACAAAAATAATGGAAACTCCACTGGTTTGTATCATCCCCCCCCCCCCCCCCCCCCACCACACACACACACACACACACACAAATGTAAACTTCTAAGTTCACCTAAATTTCATTCCACAAACAAGATTTTTATTTCATAACAACGAGACAGGGTATCTGCAAGTATGTTTAGCGTTTCCTTTTTATGAGAAATCGTCAGATTGAATCCTTGAACAATGAGAGACCAACGCATCAGTCATTGGTTGGTATTACACATGCGGTGGAGGAAAAAAAGGGGGGGGGGTTGTGATGCGTAAAACTTGTACAGGAGCTGAACTATCACCAATGTAAACTTCAAAGTGCTGTATACCCATTAATAATGCTAGTGCTTCTTTTTCAATGGTGATATAGTTAGGCTGATGTTTCAAGAATTTCTTGGG
This sequence comes from Clarias fuscus, assembly GCA_030347435.1. NCBI lineage: Eukaryota > Metazoa > Chordata > Actinopteri > Siluriformes > Clariidae > Clarias > Clarias fuscus. Next base: position 28,144,159 of record CM059206.1, read on the forward strand.
AAATAACAAATGGGGTGATTGATTCCATGATCATCCTCCTGAAGCAACACTGCTCCAGCCCCAGTACCACTAGCATCACAGAAGGCGTAAGGAAGCACAGTGAGGGGTCTGTTCTCAGGGCACAGGAATCTGAACTGATTAGATTACAATGTCTTACAATATTATAAAACCTTACAGTTAGTGAGAGGCAACACCACATCAGAGATTTCTTTACAGAAAAAACGATAATACCCAGCCATACCCAAGAAACGTCACAGCTCACTACGCGTTTTTGGGATGGGAAATTGCTTAAATTGATTGAACCTTAGCATCCACGGGTTTCACTACACCCTGCCCAACTACCTTACCAAGGTAGGTTACCAGACCTTTCCCAAATTCACATTTATCCAAGTTAAGAATTAGTGAAGCTCCTGAGAGTCATCTAAACACACATTCTAGGGTCTATAGATGTTGTTCCCAAGTGTCAGAATAGACAATGACATCATCCAGATAGACATCACAATTGGAAACATCCCCCAGAACAAGGTTCATGAGCATTTCGAAGTCCAAAGGCTTGTAAACTGCAGGAAGCTATCAGGGGTAGCAAAAGCTGAAATTTCGGATACACGAGGTGTAAGAGGGACCTGCCAATATCCTTTTAAAAGGTCCAGCTTAGTAGTGGATTTGGCTGCATCCACACAATCTTCCATTCTAGGAAGAAGAAATACATCAGGCTTAGTTATAGCATTGACTTTCCGATAATCTGTACAAAAACTAAACGAGGCATCTGACTTGAGTACTAAAATACAGGGGGAACTCCACGGACTTGTACTAGGGACAGCTAGCCCATTCTCAATTAGATAGTGCACGCTTTGTTGGATTTAAATGATATGAGTGTTATTTAATTGGAGCATGTTCACCTACATCGACATCGTGCTCAAGAACAGATGTTCTTGAGCACGATGAGGGAACATCAGTAAAGTGGTTGGGAATTTTTTTAATTAAGGCTATGATATCAACTTGAGATGCTTTGAGCAGATTTGTAAATTTTTCAGGTAGTTGATGCAATGCATCCAAATTTAACAAGTGAGCTGAGAACACACTATTTTCACCAAAGTCAAGCTCATCTACTTCAGGAAAATACTCAGCAGGGTTTACATTACCTTCTATTGATGCAGCAGTTACAGGTATCATGGACGAACTTAGTTTTGAGTCAGGAGAGGAGGTGCGAACATTATATTTCTTAAGCAGGTTTATGTGACAAACACGAGTTACACGCTTGCGATCAGGTGTACAAAAGCAAATAAATAGTTAGTGGGACTGAGTTTTTGTTTTACTTGGTATGGACCACTAAATTTTGGCTTAAGGGAAGATCCAGGAATGGGTAATAAAGACAACAGTTGTTCTCCTTCATTGAATGAACGGGAGACAGCTTTACGACCCCACCGCATTTTCATTTGACCCTGACAAGATTTCAAAGCTTGGCATGCAGTAGCTCTTGCTGATTGCAAGCATTCCGAGAGTACACACATAGGCTACAATGGATTTCTGTTCGGAAATCGGTGATGGAGCCAACCACTGTTCCTGCAAAACCTTTAAGGGACAATGAATAGTAGGTCCAAACACAAGCTCTGATGGGCTGAATCCTAAGGATTCTTGTACTGCATCACGAACCGCGACCAACAAGAGAGGAACCCCTTCATCCCATTCTTTTTTATTTTCCACACAATAGACACGCAACATTGTTTTAAATGTCTGGATGATAAGCACTAGAGAGTTCTCTGACTACCTGAGAAAACAACAGTGACATGAAGTTAGAGCCACGATCAGTCTGGATACTGGTCTTGGATTGTTTCGTTCTTCGAAGCGAATCTCGCACTTGCTGTCATAGCAACATGTCCGTATGCTTAAACCTGCTCAGGATTTAGGCTGCGCTACCGGAGGGTTATGATTGGTTGAAATTGAGAGATCACATCTGATTGGTTAAAGAGCATGACTGATGCGGACTGACTCACATGGAAAAAGAAAAGTATCTTGCATGGATGGATGTATTTAAACATACATACAGTATATGTATACATGAGAACTTTGGAGCTGTGGTCCTTCACGTTGGCACGAACGACACCAGGCTGAGGCAGACGGAGATCCTGAAGAAGGACTTCAGGAGCCTGGTTGAGAAGGTGCACATCACCCACGACAAGGATCATCGTATCCGGACCGCTTCCCACATTCCAGCGAGGAATCGAGACGTTCAGTAGATTGTTTGCTTTTAATGAATGGTTACAATCTTGGTGTCAACAACAGAGATTACCCTTTGTTGATAATTGGAATGTTTTCTGGGAGCGTCCTAGGCTCTACCACACCGATGGACTGCACCCTAGCAGAGCTGGAGCAGCAGTCCTCTCAGACAACATCTCCAGGACACTACGAACCATCTGACTGGCGGTAAGTCGTGTCTTAGATTCCAAACATAATAGCCACATTGCAACTCACCATACTGATAGATGCGCACACATTGCTTGTCCTATAGAAACTGTGTCTGTTCCCCGAATAGTGAGAAAAAAGAATAAATTTGTTAAAATCCCTCGAAACAATCTAATAACTATAAAACCAGAAAAAGGCAAAATAAGTAATAAAAAAACCTTTCTAAAGTTTGGGCTTCTCAACATCAGATCCCTTGCGCCTAAAGCACTGATTGTTAATGAAATTATCTCAGATTGCTGTCTTGACGCACTCTGCCTTACTGAAACCTGGCTCAGACCAAATGAATATATTGGTTTAAATGAGTCTACTCCGTCAGGATATTTCTATAAGCACGAACCCCGTCAAACTGGTCGTGGTGGTGGTGTCGCAACTATCTACAGTGATGTTCTCACCGTTACTCAGAAAACAAGGCCCAAGTTCAACTCGTTTGAAGTGCTTATCATTAATGTTGCACTCAGCGAAATACATAATAAACCCTTGCTTCATTTTGTTCTGGCCACCGTGTACAGACCCCCAGGGCAATATGTCGATTTTCTTAAAGAGTTTGGACATCTGCTATCAGACCTATTGGTTAACTCTGACAAAGTGCTGATAGTAGGAGACTTTAACATTCATGTAGACGATGCTAACAACGCTTCAGCAATCGCATTTGTAGATTTGCTAAATTCCTTTGGGGTTAAACAAAATATAAATAGACCAACTCACCGCTTTAATCATACGCTGGATTTAATTATATCCCATGGTATAGATGTCTCTAATATAGACATTCTACCTCAAAGTGATGATATCACAGATCATCATCTCTTAGTATATACTCTAGCTGTAGAACAGCGTAGCTGTGCCTCCCCACGTTATCAATTCAGTAGAAATATTAATCCGACTACTAAAGACAAATTCACAAGTAATCTGCCGGATCTGTCCCAATTTCTTATCAGACCCCTAAGTGCAGACGATCTAGATGAAGTGACTAGCAGCATGGGCACTATTTTTACCAGTACATTAGACACTGTTGCTCCCATCAGATTAAAAAAAGTCAGAGATAAAACACTTGCACCGTGGTACAACAGTCATACTCGCGCTCTAAAGAGAGCAACCCGTAACCTCGAACAAAAATGGAGAAAAACTAAATTAGAAGTTTTTAGAATCGCGTATAAAGGTAGTATGTGCAGCTATAGACGGGCTCTAAAAGCGGCTCGGGCCGAGCATCTGAGCCAACTGATAGCAAGAAACCAAAACAATCCCAGGTTCCTATTTAGTACAGTGGCTAGCCTAACAAACCCTAAGATGCCTGCAGGGAGTATCCCATCACAGCTTAGAAGTGAAGACTTCATGAACTTCTTCAATGAAAAGATTGATATTATCAGGAAGAAAATAATGGAAATTCAACCTCTAACAACATCTCATGATCCAGTTCAGTCTAAAGCTTCACTAATAGATTTTCAATGCTTTACAGGTGTAGGGCAGGAAGAGCTGTATAAACTTATCACCTCGGCTAAATCAACAATGCTGGATCCAATCCCAACTAGACTTTTAAAAGAAGTGATAAATATAACTGGAGCGCCCCTTCTAAACATTATCAACTCTTCATTATATCTAGGTCATGTCCCTAAACCTTTCAAGTTGGCAGTTATTAAGCCTCTTCTTAAAAAATCTAATTTAGACCCAAATGATATAATAAATTACAGACCAATTTCAAACCTTCCGTTTATATCAAAGATATTAGAAAAGATAGTATCAGTCCAAATATGCACATTCTTGCAGGAAAACGATATCCTCGAGGAATTTCAGTCAGGTTTCAGGCCCCATCATAGTACAGAAACTGCACTAGTTAAAATTGCAAATGACTTGTTTTTAGCTTCTGACCAAGGCTGCATCTCAATTCTTGTCTTACTTGATCTTAGTGCTGCATTCGACACTATAGATCATGATATTCTCATAGATCGCTTACAAAATCAAATTGGTATTCAGGGACAGGCTTTAAAATGGTTTAGATCCTACCTGTCTGATCGATTCCATTTTGTAGATCTGAATGGAGAACAGTCTGGTGTAATGCCAGTGAAATATGGGGTGCCACAAGGGTCAGTTTTAGGACCTCTGCTGTTCTCAATATACATGCTTCCCTTGGGTAACATCATTAGAAGACATGGGATTAGTTTCCATTGTAATGCTGATGATACTCAGTTATACATTTCCACAAAACCAGATGAAATACGCAAATTGTCTAGACTAACTGAGTGTATTCAAGATATAAAAGATTGGATGACTGATAATTTTCTTTTACTAAATTCAGATAAGACAGAGGTATTACTTATTGGCCCAAAAACCAGTTCATACCAGCTCTCACAATTCAGCCTACGTTTAGAAGGATGTACTGTTACCACCAGCTCGACAGTGAAAGACCTGGGTGTAATATTAGACAGTAACTTATCCTTTGAAAATCATATCTCCAACATCACAAAAACATCCTTTTTCCACGTTAGAAATATTGCCAAGCTTAGGAACATTTTATCTGTATCTGATGCAGAAAAGCTGGTTCATGCATTCATGACTTCCAGACTGGACTACTGTAATGCATTACTGGGAGGCTGTCCTGCATCCTCAATTAACAAGCTACAGTTAGTCCAAAATGCAGCCGCCAGGGTTCTCACTAGATCCAGAAAATATGATCATATAACCCCAATATTATCATCCCTGCACTGGCTACCTGTTCAGTTTAGAATTAATTACAAAATAGCATTACTTACTTACAAGGCTCTAAACGATCTAGCTCCCACATACCTAACCAGTCTTCTGATACGTTACAATCCACCACGCTCCTTAAGATCAGAAAACTCCGGACTACTGGTAGTTCCCAGAATATCAAAATCTACAAAAGGAGGTAGGGCATTTTCATATTTAGCTCCAAAGCTTTGGAATAGCCTTCCTGACAGTGTTCGGGGCTCAGACACAGTTTCCCAATTTAAAAGTAGACTCAAGACGCATCTCTTTAATCTGGCATACACATAATTAATTTCTTTACCTCATACTCCAGTACATCTATCGTGAATGGCAACCATGCTAATTCTTTTCACCTGCTCTTTATTTTTCCACCCATCCCGAGGCATCTGGAGATTGTGCCAACCCTGCGAGGTTCCTGAGGCATCCAGAGAAGGACCTGCTCCAGCTGAATTTTTCTTCATGTTGGTTTGGATCTACACATGCTGCTCCTGAGCTCCCAGTGATCCAGACCCTCATCTGCCCTCTGCACCTGCTGACTCATCCCTGAGCTGAACTGGACTTTGTGTTAATTTAAATAACTTCTGTTATATCGAACTTTCATCTGCATAACACACATGATGTTCTACAATTTCTGTTATCTGTCATCACCCAGATGAGGATGGGTTCCCTGTTGAGTCTGGTTCCTCTCAAGGTTTCTTCCTATTGCCATCTCAGGGAGTTTTTCCTTGCCACTGTCGCCGTCACCCTTGGCTTGGTCATCAGGGACAATCTCATTATCTAGACACATTTTTCTTACACATATATACATTTCCATAAGTCTTCTTTTCATTTTCTTTTCATTTCTGTGAAGCTGCTTTGAGACAATGACCATTGTTAAAAGCGCTATAGAAATAAAATTTAATTGAATTGAATTGAATCAGCCTCCTCCCTAGACTCACTACCTACTATCTTGAAGGACTTCTTGAATGAAGGGCTTCTTGTTTGTGATCAGTTCCATGATTACCACTATCATTATTAATTCATTCATTTATCTTCTATACCTTTTATCCATGTTTGGTGGGTTTCCTCCTGTTACTCCGGTTTCCTCTCACAGGCCAAAGACATGCAAATTAGGCTATTTCAGTTCAATTCAATTTTGTTTGTATAGCGCTTTTAACAACTGTCATTGTCGCAAAGCAGCTTTACACAATCAAAAGAATTATCGAAGTTTGAATCAAATGTGTATGAATCAAAAATGGTCAGATAGTCCCTGATGAGCAAACTGGGGCGACAGTGGCAAGGAAAATCTCCATGAGATGGCAATAGTTAGAAACCTTGAGAGGAACCGAATTCAACAGGGAACCCATCCTAATTTGGGTGAAACAGAAAGCAGGAATTGATCTGCATACGTACTGTATGTTAGGTGGCAGGCAGTTCAGTATAACATTTGATGTTAATTGATGTTAAGATGGAGTCCAGTTAGTTACTGGAGGCTCAGGTAGACTTGTAGGAAATTCCAGTACTGTTGAGCGACTGCAGCCAAGTCAAGTCCGCAGAGAAACTGCAGTCAACATCAGCCGAGGCCAGAACTGTCTTCATGGTAGAGTGAAACCGTCCCCAGACACCAGACGCATCCAAAAGAGACCATATGGGGCATCCATGTGACAAGATCTCCAACCAGAAGCAGGGCACCAGGCTGAGTCAGACAGGTCCATAGGACAGAGGGGGTCTGGATCACTGGCAGCTCAGGAATGACATGTGTAGCTCGACAGGGAGAGGGAAAGAGAGAGAGGGAGAGAAAACAGAAGAGGGTAGAGCAGAAGAGGAGAGATAACAGTTAGGTATGGTCACAGTCACATAATGTACAAGGGGCATGTATATTTATTGTAGAGTGCAAGCAGGGACTCCAGGAGGACTAACTATGACAGCACAACTAAAAGGGAGAGCCAGAAGGAAACACAGACATGAGGGCTCCCTGAGATGTAAAGCAACCAATCACCTCACCGTCAACAAACCTGAGTAATCAATGAGAGTGGGGGAGACAGCATCTAAAAATACCAGTTTACCATAATACATCCACGAGTCCCCAAGATCTGCTTGTTTACCTGAGGCAAATCTATTTACAAAAAGGCTTGGCTAAATAAATAGTGTTTTAGCCTAGACTTAAAACTGAGACTGTGTCTGAGGCCGGAACATTATGTGGAAGACTATTCCATAACTTTGGGGCTTTGTAAGAAAAAGCTCTGCCCCCTGCTGTAGTTTTTATAATGCGCAGTCTGCATCTTTTGACCAAAGTAGGCGGGCAGATCGTAAGACTCTAGCAGTTCACTCAGATACTGCGGCGTGATGCCATTTAATGCTTTATACGGTAGGTAGACAAGGGCAATGTCTATTATCGCCGCACTTCCCGCCACGACAAAAACGACAGTGGCCAAAATAAATTAGTCGCATTTCAAAGTAATTCATGAAATGACCGCCACGTGGCGCAAAGTGACATTTTCCCTCGCCGCAGATTTCAAATAGAATTAAGTCATAAAAAAGTCATAATATACTGTATCGAAGAAATACTACAGTGAGGTAATTTCCACATCTGTGTATTTTATACAACAAACATGAAAAATCTGAAACAGAGCTATTGATATTTACTGTACAATATTGAGTCAAAAAAAAAAAACATTTTAAATGTTAAATATTTAGACAGACGATCAAGTTCACTAGCTGACAATTTTATTTGTACAAAGAATGACCTGTTATATAGCCTATCTCTGTTTGTATCTGTTTATTGTTGTAAAAAAAATACATTCAGAGACATCAAACTTTAAATATAGTTGCAAGCAACAATGACGGGCCCAAGCACCCTGCACGATTGCCACCCCGGGCGCACCGCACAACCAGTGTGTAATTTGAGCAGTTACGAACTCGAAAAGCTATCGCCATCCAGTTGCAGCGCACAACCTGCACACATCACACACTATACAGGGCTAATGTCAGTTTGGTCCCTAAATATTTGTTGAGTGTGTTAGTGTGTTTGTGTGTGTGTGTGTGTGTGTGTGTGTGTGTGTATACACATTTGTAATATGGGTGTATGTATGTGTGCAAGTGTGTGATGTATGAGTGTGTTTTTTTTGTGTGTGTGTGTGTGTGTGCGTGTGCGTGTGTGTGTGTGTGTGTGAGGGTTAATGTGTGAGAGTGAGGGAGAGAGGTGTGTGACAGTCTGTGTGTGACGAGTAAATGTGCTTGTGTTTGTGCTTGTTTGTGTGTATGGTGTGTGAGTCTGTGTGTATTAACATTAGTGGTGTGTGTGTGTGTGTGTGTGTGAGATGTGTTTGTATGTTTGAGTGTTAACATTTGTAATGTGTATGTGTGTACAAAAGGCCGCAGATGCTGGAAGAAAAGCATCACACTGTGATGTTCCTGAATGTGATGTCACTGAACGTGTCACTGAATATAATGTCACTCAATATAATGCCACACAGAAAGTTATTATTCATTTTTCGGTGTAAGTTTAAGACATTATCATGGCTAACCCATTTGAGATATCAAAAATCCCTCCGCAATTTTCATCCGCAATGTCTTTAGATCACATCGGCCCGGGTTGGTGACGATCGTATAAATTCCCTAGGAGGAGTATATCAGAATTCATTGGGTGTGTTTTTGCAAACGACCCAAAATAACCAACCTCCTGTTGAGATTAGCCCACAACATGCAGTGCGAATGTTGTTTGGCTCAATGAGCTCTAAATGTGTACCGAGTTTTGTGTGCCTACTTGAAAGTGTGTATGAGCTATCCAGCAAAATCTCGTGAGGGGGCCCCTGGGGACCCCGGGCCACGTGACTCTTAGGCATTCTGATGACAGCAGATTCCAACCTGTCTGCCAAGTTTCATGAGTTTTTGAGCATGTTAAGACCTCCAAAAAGTCTAAAAGGGTGGGAAGAAAATCCTTAGGAAAACAAGAGGGTCCTGCACACCTATAGTGCTTGTACCCTAAAAAAAATCCTTAGGAAAACAAGAAGGTCCTGCGCACCTATAGTGCTTGTACCCTAAATATAGAACAACTGGTTTATTCTTTATTTTTTGGTTTCTCCAAACGGCAGCCTGCAAAATGTTCGAAATATTACTGTTATTGTGTCACAAGTGTAGTTGTTTCGGCGAGAATGCATGTGTGTACAGCTCAAAACATCCATCGGTTATTGAAGATAGCCTCTATGTAGAAAAAAATGCTCCAACAATTTCTGTGCATAACACCGTCCCAGCCTTATATTGGAAAGAATTTCAAAACATTTTCTAAGCGTGGGCTATTGTTGTTTATAATATAGATTATAAATTTTGATTTGGCATCGTGATCCTCCTCTTTAACTTGCATAGTACATAGTCTAATCACCACTAATCAGTGCTCAGCTACATCCATAGTATAAAAAAAGTATAAAACAGTAAGGAAACTGACTCTGGCCATTTTAATAATTCATTGATAAATTGGTGATTTCTTTGGTTTCAGCTGTAGTGATGAAGGTGATCATGCCATCTCATCATCTCCACAGCAATAGATGTAATCAATAATATTAAAAAATATATATTGTTCTTGTTTTTAATATTATTTTGAAGTAAATGAAACAGTAAGAACTAAAATAGTAAAATAAATAGTTTAATTAAATAGTCATGTGGGCATTATAAGATTATAATACAAAAAACTTTTAATCCTCAAGGTTCTTATTGCCCTTCCCGAGGATTTATTGAGAGAGGGAGAGATTGTGCCTCGTGCACTAATAAACTTAAACTGAGCGCGCATGCTCTCTCTCTTGCTCTCCCTCTCTCTTTCTCTCTCTCTCTCTCTCAGATGCGCCTATAATTCCCTTTTTATACGAATTACATCGTCTAAAATTTGACGTCTAAAATTGTTTTCCATTAGCTTATATAAAAGCAGACATTTCGATTTCTATAAGTATATTTTTTCAAGTCTGTGAGGCAAGTATACATGGAGTTTCGGTTCATTTTATGACGCGCTCAAGTTCACCGAAAATGACATAAAGCTACTTTGCTTAAATTTGATGCAAACAAGAAGCACTTATATTTATTACTATAATTTTAGTACTGTAACTGTAAATTTGTTTAATGTTTCACTTGTATTTCATAAGGTTTTGCCAGCAGTGGTACAGCGCAACGGGGTCATTATTTATTAAAGAAAATTATGATGATCATAACAGCATACTGGATTTCATTCTTATAATAACGCAAAAACACAAGCGGGGCTGAATGACAACGACATCTGTTGACGCAGTAGCACATTCTGACAATGTTTTAATTTTATAGTCATTCATTTTCATTTATTTCAGTTAATAAATCTACTAAAAATTTAAAGAACACAAAATATAAGATGACACAAAACCCTTTTTTGAAAGAAAGAAAGAATGAAAGAAAGAAAGAAAGCTTTTCTAATTACACATGATAAAATCTAAAGGCTCACTGTGTTAACATTTACTTTGCTTACATTTGAACCTAATAAGATTTAATCTAATTTAAATTCTAAATTTGTACTGTAATTATAGTTCTGTGATTTATGAATTCGTTTAACTACAAAAACTACGTGCAGCTCTAAAGGAGCTGCGGCTCATTAATCCTTGAGAGAATGAACTAAGGCCTGAGGCGCCGGTCTATAGTTATATAGCGCCACACAGTGGTAAAAGCCAGCATACCATCGCCGTGAGGTGCAGCGGTAAAAGTAGAATATTCACAGGGAGCCAATGAAGTGTAGATAAGATAGGGGTGATGTGCTCGTATCTTCTGGTTCTAGTGAGAACTCTTGCTGCTGCATTCTGAAGAAGCTTATTCATCAGCATAACAATGCACTGGTGCACTGGTGTTTACTGATTGCTGTTTGGTGACGTAGCTTTCTGTTTTTCGTATTGTTCCCGCGAAAGTTCCTCATCTGTTTGTAACAGCGTTTTAGATTATATATATATGTATTTATATATATTTTTTATAATTATATATTTTTCCCATTTTTACTAAATTACTAAAATACTAGTTTTTACGCTTTAATACTACTTGACTTTATCCGGGGGGTTTTTTGCGCTTTTTGGGAGAATGCGCGTATCATCTGACCAATAACAAGTGAATCCATCACCAAATGATCACAACTCCGGCACAAAGGTACGTTATTATGTCTACCATTCAGCTCGCTCAGTGTGTGGAGTGCAGGATGTTTAGACATTCTTCCTCCGTCATTAGTGATAATTTTATTTGTGATAGGTGTGATAGGAGCGCATCCAGACTTTAGAGAGGGTTAGAGAGAGCGAGAGCAGCGTTATTCCTGTAGCGGAAAGTCTGGGTGCCGCAGGCGGAGATAATCAGCTCCCGACTCCGGCAGTAGAGCCCTCACAGCGGGGCGAGTGGGTGACGACTCAGTGGCATACTCGTTCAGCCAAAGCTAACGCTAAGGCTAGCCCACCGGAGCACACCTCTTCTGCGCTTCACGTGTCCAACAGGTTTGCTCTCCTCAGTGATGCACCCGCTGAGAAACCTGAAAGAGCTCTGGTCATAGGAGACTCTATACTGAGACATGTGAAATTAGCTAGGCCTTTAGGGACGCCAGCGGCAGTGGTCAGGTGTATCCTGGGAGCCAGAGCACCGGACATAGCAGGTAATCTTAGGGCTCTAGGACAGCATAGGTTCTCTAAGATAGTTGTACATGCTGGAGGTAACGATATACGCCTTCTTCAGTCAGAGGTTAGCAAGCATAACTTTACAGAGGTGTTGAACATAGCAAAGGCGAGGTTCTATGAAGTAGTTTGCTCTGGTCCCATCCCAATGAGACGTGGCGACATACCTTACAGCAGGTTATGGTCGCTGAACCGCTGTATGTCCAGGTGGTGCTCCGAAAACAACGTGGGCTTCATAGACAACTGGAAGACCTTTGAGGGCCTGTTAGGGCGGGACGGTGTGCATTCCACTCGGGAAGGTGCTGCTCTCATTTCTTGCAGTATAGCACATAGTCACAGAAGAGGCCTAGTTAATCGGTGACAAGCCAGAGACCAGGCCAGGGAGCAGACAGACAGGCTAAACCAACCGTCTGCTAGCTGCATAAAGTCATCACTCAGGGTTCATCATATTGAGACTGTGTCTGTTCCCTGAGCTAAACATAAATTTAGAAAGACTCAGAAAGTCTGTTTTAGTAATTTAATTAACATAGATACCACAAACTCAGATCACACTGAATGCGCAGCCGGCACTTCTGATCTGAAGCTAGGACTGTTAAATTTTAGATCTCTCGCATCTAAAGCAGTTATTGTTAATGAAATTATCACAGATCAGGAGTTTGATATATTATGTTTAACAGAAACCTGGAATTATGTTTCTGTATGTAGTATGTAGCTCTAAATGAAGCTAGTCCTCCTGGATACAGCTACATACCCCAGCCACGGCTAACTGGTAGAGGAGGAGGAGTCGCAGTTATTTATAACGATAATCTGTTTCTCTTACAAAAACACAGTTTTAAATTGAATGCATTTGAAGTTCTCTATAGTAACATAAAGTCAGCTCAGTCGATCCCGCTAATCATCATTTACAGACCCTCAGGGCCGTACTCTGAGTTTCTTTGTGAATTTGCAGATTTCCTCTCAAACCTTGTTGTTTCTGTAGACAAAGCGTTAATTGCTGGAGACTTTAATATTCATTTTGAGAATCCAGAAGACCCTCTGAGAGCATTCTTGTCCATACTGGACTCAGTAAGTAGGAGTAAATCAGTGTGTAGTAGGACCCACTCATAAAGCAGGTCAAACTTTAGATTTAATATTATCCTTCGGATTAAGTATAGGAAATATAACCACAATTCCACAGTCTGACGTTATCTCAGATCACTATCTTGTTTCGATTAAAGCGTGTCATAGTAATAATGTATGCACAGCACCGCGCTACCACCTTAAACGTACATTTACATCAAATACCACACAGAGCTTTATCAATAATCTTCCAGAGAGTTATCAACTTTGATTGGATTGCCATCTGACTTCACAGAACTCGAACAGGCGAATGAATATCTAGAGTCATATCTAGAGTAGGAATTCGTTATAGCTTAGATAATGTAGCCCCAGTTAAAAGGAAAATGATTAGAGATAAGAAACTCGCTCCTTGGTATAATGACCACACACGTGCTTTAAAACAAACCCCTCGAAAATTTGAACATAAATGCCGCCAAACTAAATTGTTCGTATTCAAAATAGCTTGGAAGGAGAGCATCCTGAACTATAAAAAAGCTCTCAGTGATGCTAGATCAACGTATCTCTCCACTCTTATAGAAAATAACAAAAACAACCCGAGATTTTTATTTAATACTGTAGCTAAATTAACTAAAAACAAGACCACTGCAGAAATCTCCACAACAACATCATGCAGTAGTGAGGATTTCATGAACTTTTTCAATAACAAAATCCTAAATATTAGGCAAAAAATTCAGGCTTTGAAACCAGACAATTTAAGTAATTCAGATGAACTAACCACATCACATCAGAACTTAGAATACTTTACTCCCCTTGAAGCGAGGGAACTAATTTCACTCATCTCTTCTTCAAAATCGTCAACCTGTATATTAGATCCTATACCAACACATTTTCTCAAACAGATAGTACCAGCAATCATAGAACCCCTGTTGAATGTAATTAACTGTTCACTCAGTAGTGGGTATGTCCCCAAATCCTTTAAATTAGCAGTTATTAAATCGCTAATCAAGAAACCTGACCTTGACCCCTGTCAGCTTTCTATTTACAGGCTGATATCAAACTTTCCCTTTATCTCCAAGATTCTGGAAAAGGTAGTATCACAGCAGCTATGTTCACATCTACACAGAAATAGCATAAATGAACTGTATCAGTCAGGATTTAGGCCTTATCACAGCACAGAGATAGCACTTGTTAAAGTAGTAAACAACGTCCTATGGGCCTCTGATCAGGGTTACGTCACTATACTTGTGTTACTGGACCTCAGTGCAGCTTTTGACACCATTGATCATAGTATTCTCCTTCACAAATTAGAAAAGGTAGTAGGAATTAAGGGAACTGCCCTCTTGTGGTTCAGATCCTATTTGACTGATCGTTATCAGTTTGTAGATTTAGATGGTGACCATTCCTCATGTTCTCAAGTGGAGTTTGGTGTTCCACAGGGTTCAGTTTTAGGCCCACTGCTTTTTTCCCTTTACATGCTTCCTCTGGGCAACATAATTCGTAAACATGGTATTAGCTTTCATTGTTATGCTGATGACACAATTACATGTCTCAGCAAAACCAGATGAGAAAAAACAGTTTGCTAAAATTGAGCAGTGTGTGCAGGACATAAGAGATTGGATGTTAATTAATTTTCTTCTGCTTAATCCTGATAAGACAGAAGTTCTAGTCATAGGACCACAAGTAGCTAGAAGTAAGCTTTCTTATCACACTGTAACTTTAGATGGCCTTTCTGTTCCATCAAATGCAACAGTAAAAGACCTTGGTGTGATTATAGATTCCAGCCTTTCGTTTGAAGCACATGTAGATAATATTACCAGGATAGCTTTCTTTCACCTTAGAAATATTGCCAAGATAAAAAACATATTGTCACTAAATGATGCAGAAAAACTAGTTCATGCTTTTATCACCTCTAGGTTGGACTATTATAACGCCTTACTGTCTGGTTGTTCAACTAGGTGTATAAACAAGCTTCAGTTAGTACAGAATGCAGCAGCGAGAGTCCTCACTAAAACCAGAAGATACGAGCACATCACCTCTATTTTATCTACACTGCATTGGCTCCCTGTGAAATTTCGCATCGATTTTAAGATACTACTTTTGACATTTAAAGCACTAAATGGTCTCGCACCACAGTATTTGAGTGAACTGCTAGTGTCTTACGATCCGCCACACCTACTTCGATCAAAGAATGAAGGCTGCCTGTCAGTACCCCGTATTATTAAAACTTCAGCAGGGGGCAGAGCTTTTTCTTACAAAGCCCCAAAGTTATGGAATAGTCTTCCTATTAATGTTCGGGACTCAGACACAGTCTCAGTGTTTAAGTCTAGGCTAAAAACCTATTTATTTAGCCAAGCATTTTTGTAAATAGATTAACCTTAGGTAAAGGAGCAGATCTGGGGGACTCATGGACCAGTATTCTGGTGAACTGGTATGTTTAGATGTTGTTTTTCCCACTCTCATTGATCACTCAGGTTTGTTGACGGTGAGGTGATTTACATCACAGGGAGCCCTCATGTCTGTGTTTCCTTCTGGCTCTTCCTTTTAGTTATGCTGTTATAGTTAGTCCTGCCGGAGTCCCTGCTTGCACTTTGCACTAAATATACATTCACCTTATACATGTTGACTGTGACCATACCTAACTGCCATCTCTCCTTATTTTCTGTTCTCTCCTCTTCTGCTCTCTCCTCTCTCTCTCTCCCTCTCTCCTTTCCCTCTCCCTGTCTCTCTGTCGAGCTATACATGTCGCTCCTGAGTTGCCAGTCATCCAGACCCCTCTGCCCTCTGGACCCTTCTAACCCATCCTGGAGTCCTGCTTCTGGTTGGAGATCTCTTCGCATGGATGCCCTGTGTGGTCTGCCTGGATTCGTGTTGTGGCTGGGGATAGTTTCCACGAAGACTGTCCTGTCCTCGATTGATGCAGACAGCTGTTCTCTGGGGACCTGTGACTTCAGTTGTTCGATAGCTCAGGACTGGAATTTCCTACAGTCTATCTGAGCCTCCAGGAACAAACTGGACTCATTTTAATTTTAATTTTAACACATCTCCTGTTATACTGAACTTCCAGTCTTACACATTATTATGTGAATCAATCCCTGCTATCCGTTATCACCCAGATGAGGATGGGTTCCCTGTTGAGTCTGGTTCCTCTCAAAGTTTCTTCCTATTACCATCTCAGGGAGTTTTTCCTTGCCACCGTCGCCCTCGGCTTGCTCATCAGGGGCAATTTTATAATTTTGATTCATACACATTGCATACAAACTTACTTCTTTTGATTGTGTAAAGCTGCTTCGCGACAATGTCAATTGTTAAAAGCGCAATATAAATAAAATTTACTTGACTTGACTTAACAATGAAAACTAAAATTTTGTTACTCAGAGGAAGCATGTAAAGAGGAAAAAAAATCAGTGGGCTTAAAACCGAACCCTGTGAGACCCCAAACTACACTTGAGACCATGCAGAATAGTGACCATGACAATGATTATCTCTGTGTTGTGATGAGGCCTAAATTCTGACTGATACAGTTAATGCATGCTATTTCTATGTAGCTATGAACATAGCTGCTGTGCTACTATCTTTTGCAAAATCTTAGAGATAAAGGGGAGGTTTAATATCGGCCTGTAGTTCGACAGCCGACAGGGATTGAGGTCAGGTTTTTTAATTTGGAGGTTTAATAACTGCTAATTTAAAAGATTTTGGAACACACCTACTGCTGAATGAAGAATTATTTATTTTCAACAGGGGTTCTATTTCTGATAGGGTTTTCATTTTTGAAAATGTATAATGTATGCATTTTTGTCAATATAGGATCTAATGTACAGGTAGTTTATTAGCTGCATCAATTAAATTGTCGGGTTTTAAAGCCTGAATTTTGACTATAGTTCAGGATGCTCTCCTTCCATGCTATTTGAAATATTAACAATTTAGTTTGACGCTATTTAAGTTCAAATTTTCGAGCAGTCAGTTTTAAAGTGCGCCTGTGGTCATTATACCATGGAGCAAGTTTCTTATCTCTAATAATTTTTCTTTTAACTGCCATTATATTATCTAAGGTATTACTGGACAACTGAATGTTGACTCTAAATTAAACAAGCTTGCATTTGATATCAAACATCCCATATTTGCACACTCATTCATACCTTCATCTAAAACAGGGGTTTGTAAACGCTAATTACACTTCCTAGTGTCAAACATACAGTACACACAGACATATAACATATATAAATATGCACAATATTTTCAGCAAACATTGGTGCATAGTTACTTTTTATGTCATAAAGTGAACAAAAAATAAAAAATAAAAACATTATTGTGGCACTATATATTGTGGCACACTGTAGTGTGCAAAGGTTTGGGCACCCTACATAATCAGTACTTAGTAACACCTCCTCTGGCAGATATCACAGCTTACAAAAGCTTTTTATAGCCAGCTAAAAGTCTTTCAATTCTTGTACTTGGGATTTTCTCCCATTCTTCCTTGCAAAAGGCTTCTAGTCGTGTAATATTCTTTGGCTGTCTTGCATGCACACCAATGATGTTTAAATCAGGAAACTGTGATGGCCATTCCAAAACCTCAGCTTGCATCTCCTGAGGTATTCCATACTGGATTTTGAGGTATGTTTAGGATCATTGTCCTGTTGTAGAAGCCATCCTGTTTTCAGCTTCAGCTTTTTTACAGATGGTGTGTGTCATGTCTCCTGGATAAAAATCAGACGCAGATGCAGTTTCCATATTCACAAAGTATAATCCTTTTTATTTCTTTTTTCCACAATACACACAAGTCTCCGGGCGCGTACTGCGGTCCGGAGCTGACCTCCCAGGCCGGGTCTGCAGGTGGGCTAACCAAAAAACAGTCACACAGGTGAGGAAAACGATAACGTAACTAAGGCACTTGCAAAGTCCATGCGGCCAGTGAGGGATTTTCCAGTTCCCCAAGGGTCCTTCACCTGCAGACACGCTCAGTCCTGGGAGTGAGACGGGGAGAAGAGACAGGACGTTTAACACACAACATACAGACAAAATACCAGGTGACGACAAGATGTGTGCACAACAGTGAACAGGCGAAGCCCTACGGGTTCGACTGGAATAAATAGTCAGACACACAAGGGGATCACAGGTGTTCGTGTTTAGTGTTTAAGTGCTGGTAGTACATACATAGACACACTAGGTGGGGACAAAGTACCAACTCAGTAATCCGGGGAACTTGATCTTATTCCCCTGAGCTGTGGAGGTACAGATGTTACAGTGTGATGTTTGCTTCCAGAATTTACTGGTATTTAGTGGAATCCATTCCTCCCTCCACCCGTGCAATGTCTCCTGTGCCACTGGTTGCAACACAACCCAAAGCATGATAGAGCCCCCTCTCATGCTTAATAGTTGACAAGGTGTTCTTTTCATGAAATGCTGCTCCTTTTTTTCTCCAAACATGCCTTTGCTGATTGTGGCCAAAGAGTTCTATTTTAACTTCATCAGTCCACAGCACTTGTTTCCAAAAGCCATCAGGCTTCTGTAGATGTTCTGTTGCATACTTCTGACCTTGGATTTTATGACGGGGATGCAGGTAAGGTTTTCTTCTACTGACTCTTCCAAGAAGGTCTTGTCTGTGCAAGCATCGCTGCACAGTGCACCACCACTCCTGAGTCTACTAAATCTTCCTGCAGGTTTTTTGGAGTCAAATAGGTGTTATGCTTTCTGACTAGCATATGAGCATCCTGCACTGTGGGTATCAATAACTTTCATTTTCAGAGTCTTACACAGCTGCTTAGAGGAACCCATGATTGTTGAGTGTCCTCAAGTGTGTGCACAAGTATTTGCAAAGATTTGAAATTGGCATTTACTAATGACAGCTGCTGCCATGTATCAGATCTAATGAGCTGATTAAGGTCCGAAACTCTGGAATTCTTAGGGTGCCCAAACCTTTGCACAGTGCCATAATAATGTTTTTATTATTATTTTTTTGTTCAATTTATGGCATAAGAAGTAACTATGCATCAATGTTTGCTGAAAATATTGTGCATTCTTTCCATTTCCAAGAGAGACTGTGTTAACATCTAAAAATCACCAATATCTGTTATTTATCAAGGGGTGCCTAAACTTTTGCATAAGACTGTATGCTTACCTAGTATGTTCTATGTCTGTGTGTATGTTTGACATATTTTTCCTAACCTAGGAAGTGTAATCAGTGTTTACAAAGCCCCTTTTTTAGATGAAGGTATGAATGAGTGTGCAAATATGGGATGTTTGATTTCAAACGCAAGCTTGTTTCATTCAAAGAACATTGGTGTGAATGAAAAATTGGTAGCATGAACAGGACTCATGTGAATGCCTTTTATAAAAGCAGGATGTTCCTCCCTGTGACATACCAAACAATTTGATTGGGACAACCACCTGTGAGACGGAACGACTCTGTGGGCTCAAAACCCCAAGGTTCGAGGTCGCTAGCTCAACCATTCTTTCGTCTAGCTTGCTCTTCCACCATTGCGGGCACTCTGTCCACCATTACGGGCACTCTTCGCCACCATCCTTTCGCCGCTGCACAATCAAGTGACTGGGTCATCTGCTCTTCAAGAACTCTCAACAAAACTTTGTGCCAGAATTCCAAAGTCTTGCATCGAAGAAACCCTCAGAAGAAGTTCCAGAGCACCAACATTGGTAACCAAACAACCAACACGTCACGGAAGGGCTTCCTCGAAAGACGTTCTCAACAACACCATGTTAACCAAGCAGCAATGCTGTGATTCCCTCCCACCAGAGGTGAAACACTGATGAGACCAAAACGTAACTGAAGTAAACAAACAAACAAACAAACAAACAAACAAAGCTTTATACCTTGCTGAATATTGGTGTGCTATCCAAATGTGTGAAATGTGACTTTCTTAAATCTAGTACCCAGTACTACAAATTTGGGGATCTTCCAAACTGTTCCTATGTATGTGTGTGTTTAAATAGCGTAGTTTCATGTATTGTAGAGTAGTTCAATAAATTCTTGTTTCTTTATAAAGAACTGATGTCTTGGTAATGTATTTTGAAGTCTAAAGATTTGCCAAGATCTTACGTTACCTTGCATTTGATAATGCAATTGATAAATACCACATTTGAAGTGTATGTTATAGATTTTAATTAGTTTAATAAAATCAACCCGAATCCTTGAAGATTCAATTCACCTCTGACACCTCTCATGTTTTAATCTAAACAAGATAAAGATCTTAGATAACTTCAGACTGTGGAATTGTGATTATATATTTTTTTATACTTAATCTGAAGGATATTATTAAATCTAAAGTGTGACCTGCTTTATGAGTGGGTCCTACTCCTATGGAGTCCAAAATAAATGGCGTTCTTAGAGGGTCTTCTCAAAATCAATATTAAAGTCTCCAGCATAGATAATAGCAGAGTAGCTGACTATCAGGAACAGGTTTGGGGGTGTATATCATCTTTAATGGCAAAGGATGTTTAAAAGAGTAAAAAGGGTACTCAATGAATAACTAGGTAGAATCTGTGTGGAGACCGATATGAATTGGTTTCAGGCATTAGACAGTACCTAAACTAGTTGACTGGCCAACACACAGTAGAAAACACGTAGATAACCTATTCTACTAAGAATTTGCTCAAAATATAATCTATAAGCTGCTTGGACATTTGCGTAATTGCTGTGTATACAACCTTCAAATAGAAATGCCCGTACCACTACCACAACTCAGACCATAATGCAACATAAAGTAATTGTATGGTGGTTCATGTTAGTGGCTGCACATGCTATTTCAGCCCATGATTAATAGAGCAGAGAATAGTGTGCATGTCACATGGGTAAAATGGTCACAGGGGAATTATACCCCCATTGATGATGGGTGCACTCCATATCCTATCATTCTGCAAGACAGCAAAGCCACAAAATCTTGTAATTCATGGTTCTTGTGAAGAGAAGCACTACTTTTATCTCACAGGCTTATTCCTCTTTTTTCTTCCATACAAACATTTGCGCGTAACTAGTCCCGCACCGTTTGTCGTATACCCATGAATGAGGTGTCAAATCGTGCTGCTTATTCTAGAATAGGGTGATGTGACTTTTCTAAGGGGTGGGCGGTTAATTGCCCCAAAAAGTCCCATAGACTTAACATTGAGACCAACATCAACTATGACATCACCTATATCTATGACTATGATATAAGCTGTATCTATGACATGGCATGAAGAAAATGTACCTCTCTAGTTACTAAGTGAACCCGGGGAATGAAGTGATGTAATAAAAGGTAGTTGTGTGATGCGATGGGTCTCGCGACAGGCAAACCGATGGACAACTACATGGCAGGTTTCAGGTCAGGCAGATTCGTGGGCACCCTTACTTGAAATGAAAAGTTAGAAGTAAAGTGAAATGAAAGTGAAAAAGAAAATGGGAAAAAGAGACCCTTATACAGGAGACGAGGTATTTTTTTTGCTTTGCGTTTCATGTTTGAGTTTTGTATATATTGTATTTACATTGCAAAGATAATCCCGTCTTGAGAAAACAAGGGATCTCTTTGGCTTTCTGGTAGATATATCACTCCCACATGTTTACACAGCTTCCTCACAAATTCTTGATGCACAACTTTCAGCTGCATAACACACATGATGTAATATAATTTCTGTTATCCATTATCACCCAAATGAGGATGAGTTCCCTATTGAGTCTGGTTCCTCTCATGGTTTCTTCCTATTGCCATCTCAGGGAGTTTTTCCTTGCCACTGTCACCATCACCCTTGGCTTGCTCATCAGCGACAATCTCATTATCTAGACACATTTTTCTCACACATACACATTTTCTTAAATTTTCTTTTAATTTCTGTGAAGCTGCTTTGACCATTGGAAAAAGCACTATAGAAATAATCTTTAATTGAACTGAACTGAACTTGTCCTGTGTCCAAAGCAGAACCTGGTGCGCTAGCTTTTTCCAGCGGCGCGAGCACAGTCTGCCCTCGCAATTTATGTACCGTAGTGTTGTTCACCCGCACTAGGACATGGTAGCCTCTCAATCTAAGACTGCACCCCAGCGCGTGAGGGAAGCATCTGTCATTAGCAACTTGCAATGATAACACGGACCTAGAGTGGGACCGAGTCAAAAACTGGGGTCTGAACCACATAGGAAGGGTATGAAGCCCCTGGCATGTAACCATTATTTGCCTGAAGATTGGCCCTTGGATGAAATCCCCTGGTGCTTAGCCAACTGAAACGATCTTGTGTACAGAAGGCCCAAGGGTATCACTGTGGATGCAGCTGCCATGAGATCTAAAACACTCTGAAAGTAATGAACAATCACTTTCTGGCCTAGCCTGATTTCCTTTAGGGTATTGAGAATGGATTCGACATGCGCAGGAGACAGCTGTGCCTGCATTGTGATCGAATTCCATATGACACCCAAATATGTTGTGCTCTGAGCAGGAAAAGAACGCCTTCAACGGGGTTGAGTCTCAATCCTAAAGAATCAAGATGAGCTAGGACGACATAGGTCGAAGCGCTAGCTACTGAGACTGAGCCAAAATCAGCCAGTCGGATACGGATGCCCTGGAGTCACAGAGCCAGGGCTACATCCATGCATTTTGTATGTGTGCGAGATGACAAGGCTAGGCCACATGGAAGGACCCGATACTGGTAGGCTTCACCCCCGAAGGCAAACCTCAGGAACTTCCTGTGTTGTGGCAATATTTCTATATGAAAATATGCATCCTTCAGGTCGATCCTCCGGTTGGATTTGAGAAACAATTATTTTGGCTGTCTACATTTTGATGTACAGCCCTCGACGATGTAAAATTGGACACAACCCCCTGTCTTTCTTGGGAACCAAGAAATACTGACTGTAATAGCCTGACTCTCTGTCTGGCAGGGGAACATGTTCTATCGCCCCTTTTCCCAGCAAAGTCTGTAATTGCTGAGTCAACAAATGTGTCCGTTCCGGTTTCATGGAAGTGGAGACCACACCATTAAAACACGGAGGACGATGTGCAACATGAATCCTGTAGCTTCTCTCTACAGTGCTTTGAACCTAAAAAGACATACCTGGCAGTACAGATGGTAGACAAGCGGTATTCTAGTTTCACCATCGCGCCTCATGGCGACAGTATTTGGGTTTGTACAATTTGGCTTTTACCGCCGAGTGGCGCTATATAACTATAGACCGATGCGTCAGAACTTAGTTAATTCTTTCAAGGATCAATGAGCCGCAGCTCCTTTAGAACTGCATGTAGTAGCAGATAAAATCAAGTGTAACATTGTAGTTGAATGAATTCATAATCACAATACTAAAATTACAGTACAAATATAGAATTAAATTGATTGAATATTGAATTTAAGCAAAGTAAACGTTTAAAGTGAGCCTTTAGATTTTATCATGTGTGTGGAATTATAAGGGTTTCGAATTTAATCAAAGTAAATGTATACTTGTGTCACGGCGTGCGCCCAAATCAATATCACTCCTCACTCACTCTGAAGCTCACAGGTGTGCGAAGGAGTGGGGCCGCCTAGCTGGGCGCGGCTGGTGAGCTATCGGCGCTAATGATCCCGAGCTTCTCTCCGTGCTATAAAACACAGCGGGGAGTGTATCTCGGGGTCTGTTGGGGAAACTGGACTTTAAAAAACAGCACACGGTGGAGTTTACTAAGGAGAGTGGCACGCGAGCGGGGCGATGTGCGCCTCAGAGACTTTAAAAAGGGGAATGCGTAAGACCTTTCCCCGTAAGACCTCGCCTTGTGTCCATGTTTAATGATGCTGCCTGTGCAACATTGGGTCGAACCTGTTACATAGCCTTTAGATTATATCTTGTGTAACACTAGCGTAGCCAGAAAACAGACTCTGGGTGTGCATCAGAAAAGGTTTGCCAGGTTAATGTTCAAAAACAATATAATAAAACTATATAAGCTACATAGCCTTTATAAAACTATATATACTTATAAAAAGCGAAATGTCTGCTTTTATGTAAACTAATGGAAAATGATTTTAGACTATGTAATTCGTAATTCGAAAAGTGAATTATAGGCGCATACATTGCTGCTGAGATGACGAGATGACATGATCACCTTCATCACTAAAGCTGAAACCAAAGAAATCACTAATTTATCAATTAATTATTAAGATGGTCAGACTCAGTCTCCTTTTTGTTTTTCCCGACGTATTAATAATCATTAGTCTACTTCTGTTTTTTAGAAAATTGTGTCTAGAATGATTAAAACAATACAATTCATGTTATGATAAGGAAAATCTCAATTTCTTCCATTCCAGGGATAAGAATGTAATTTTTAGAATCTGGAATCCAGAAGATGAAATTTACACAAATTTAAAAAGAGGCCTGAAGCACTGCACACTGTAAACCCTAATGCTCAAAGTAAATAAAAACATTGAGTACAGTTAACTTAAATAATTGCAATTAGGTCAAATTAATAGACCTTTTTGAGTATTCAGAACTTTTTGGTATTTATGCGTTTGTAGAAATGACACTTTTCAAGTTAGCTGAACAAATTTGATATTTTAAGTAATCGTAAGTACTTAAGTAACAGGAACTGTCACCTTAAAGTTCCACCAACTTAAAATCTATAGAGCACTGGTGGGTCAGTGGTAGGTGTTTCGTCTGCCATGTGAAAGGCCTGAGTTCGATTCCCAGGCCAGATTGTCTGCAACAATTTATTCGATTTGCAAGTTCAACAAACACAAAAACTGATAGTTCTGTTAACTTAAAATTGGAAACATCATTACTTTAAATTTC
This sequence comes from Clarias fuscus, assembly GCA_030347435.1. Classification (NCBI taxonomy): domain Eukaryota; kingdom Metazoa; phylum Chordata; class Actinopteri; order Siluriformes; family Clariidae; genus Clarias; species Clarias fuscus. The sequence continues at coordinate 28,168,760 of CM059206.1, forward strand.
ATTCAAAATTTCATTAAAATTTGATGTAATTACCTCAAATATTTTGAGTTTTGCCAACTTAATCGGGTTTACAGTGTACAGCTGAAACCAAAGAAATCACTAATTTATCAATGAATTATTAAAATGGCCAGAGTCAGTCTCCTTGCTGTTTTTTCCCCGACGCATTCTGTAACTTTATTTGTGCGGCTGAGCGCTGATTAGGCTACATAGAGAAATAGAGAAGTCCAGTCACCCAACAGACCTCAAGCTACACTCCCCGTTGTATTTTATAGCATGGGGAGAAGCCCGGGACTATTATTGGCGATAACTCACCAGCTGTGCCTCATTCCGCAGCCCTGCTCCTTCATGCACCAGCAGGAGAGGCCGCCTAGCTATTGAGCAAGGAGCGATATTGATTTGGCCGCACTAGCCTGAGAGGCCGCCTAGCTAGTGAGCGAGGAGCGATATTGATTTGGCCGCACTAGCCTGGGAGGCCATCTAGCTAGTGAGCGAGGAGTGAGCGAGGAGCGATATTGAACAAAAGACACAGATGTGGAAATTACCATCATTGTAGTATTTCTTCGATACAACATATTGTTTTGATTTTTTATGACTTAATTATATTTTAAAACTGAGACAACGGAAAATGTCACTTTGCGCCACCTGGCGGTCATTTCACAAATTACTTTGAAATGCGACTGATTTATTTTGGCCACTGTCGTTTTGTCACGGCAGTTAGCGCGGCAATAATAGACATTCCCCTCGTCTACCTACTGTAGGTTCCCCGCTGGCAGCTTCTCTGAAGGGGGCACAAGTTTTGACACTTCGACTAGATGTGGGGGTGTGTTAAATGTTCGGCGTCCTGAAACAAGGCAGGAGGGAACCGAACACCTAACATTTTGCTCGAGACCGCTGCGCCCCGAAACACCAGTGGTGGTGGAGATTGGATAAAAGCCTCCTGAGGGTCCTGAGGGTGACAGGAAGGAGTCTTTATTCCTTATTGGAATTTTTACGCGCCCCTACACGGGGGGAGACACCCCCACAGTCCTGGGCACGTAAGCCTCAGGATTTTTTTTTTAGAGGAGATGATGCTCCTCAGGTCCGGCATCTTTGAGGCGGACTGCAAGTCCCACCCCAATCTCTACGAGGGGGTGCTCGGCTCGCCACACTCTCCTTTTGCACTTCACGCCTGGAGAGAACCGAACCTCATCGGGACTAGGTGGCCAACGGTCCCGACTCCTGAGCACGGCGAGGCAGAAACCTCACAAAGGCCTGCTCGTAGAGCTTCTCCTCCCGAAACCTAATGGTGACGATGTTTACGGCGACGGTGTTTACAGTGTCGCCAACGAGGCCCGGAAGGTGAGATGGGGGCATCAAGGAGGAAAGTGTGATCCTTGTCCTTCACGTCCGTGAAGTTAAACCACATATGTCTATCCGTGGTGACCCTGGCAGCCATAAGAGATAAATCTGTGGTTCGGCGTATCATCGCGTCATCGATGTACCCGCCGGTGCTCAGGTGTCTCAGCAGGTCAGCCTGGTATGCCTGCAAAATGCCATGGTGTGCAGAGCAGCACCAGCCTGACCCGCTGCCTGAAAAGCTTTACCCACCAACGAAGATGTTTACTCTACACGGCATGGTGGGGAGTGTGGGCTTTTTCAGTGAAGATGAGCTCCCAAGAGAGAGCTAGCCCGCAAGCCTACAATCTGGGGCATCATCTACACCTACACCTCACCTACAATCTGGGGCATCATCGTATAACTTCACATCAACAAGTTAACTTGTCATGGAGGTCGCCAAAGAAGGGGAGAGCACGCCATTGAGGCTCCTCCCCCCAGCCACCCGACAGGTTTTTTGTTTTGTTCTTTAAACCTGTTGTCTAAACTTCGAGTGCTTGGGGGCGCTCTGAGGTGAATTTCCATCTCTGCAGAAGCAAGAGAGAAAGTCTCTTCACCGAGGCGCTTGAGAAGTGGGCGCGAGAGCCTCCAGATCCGACGAGAGCGCAAGAGAGAAGGAAAAATCTATTTCACGCGTTTCTGCCAGATCAGCACGTGATCCCCAGGAGTGAGCCGCGGTTTCTTTTTAAAGAACGCGAGCCGCGGTTCACTCCTGAGCATCACATGCTAATCTGGCGGAAGCACTGTGAAAGAAAGAAAAGATCTTCCCCCAAACACTCGAAGCAGAAAGTGTGGAGATCGCCGTCCAAGAGAAATCTCTCATATGGAGGTACAGATCTCATCTCAAACTCTGCCATGAACCAGGGAGTAATATAAACACTTTCTGCTCTTTTTCAACTGTGGTCCTTGAAGACAAAAAGACCTGGGCCCGTATTCACAAAGCTTTTTAGAATTCTCTCAGAGAGCCCCTATCTTAGCTTAAAAAGTCCTAGCTGGGAGTCCTAGACTAAAAGTGATTTAGGTAATTTTTTTAGAGCAACTCTGAGTAAGGAAAGTAGAAAAAACTTTTATCTTAGTGAGGAGGTGTGGTTGACCCCGTTGCTAGGGATGATGCAGTAATTCAAGGACTGTGATTGGTTAATAAAAAATAACCTCTGACCTCTGCAAAGGCTTTGAAATGAGCTATTTATGAAGACAGAACACGTGATAATGGAACAAACAATGAAATCGTCATTTTTGTATATGAAGAAATTGTATAATCATGAGTACAGGCTACTTTATGCAAAGTTTCTAGGCTAAATGTCTTAAAGATAATTAAACAGATAAATGTTGAAAATGTGTTTACTTTTGAAGCAACCAATTTCCACACAGTAGTTACTATATTTAGGTTCTCACACTTATTTACCGTACTGATTTTATTACTTGTAATCCATTTTAGACTGATGGGAGCAAAATGTCTCAGCTTTTACAATTTACATGATTACAGGACAGTTTATTTAATTTGCACTTTTGGATGGTATGTAGCCAACAATCCAAGAGGGCTGGAAGAAAATAAAACAACAAGAAAACCAAAATGGATAGAAAAGCAGTGTTTACTTTTAGCTTTACGTCCAGTTTTTGGATAATATTTCTTCCTTCCGCCATTTTGTCCTCTCCTAGAGAAACTCTTAAACCTCTTAAAAGTCCTCCTCTGTACTCTTAACAAATTTAACCTTAGGAGCTGTTTTTAGGGCTAAGAAGTTTTGTGAATAATTTTTATCTTTACTAAGATTTAATCCTAAATTTAAGGGGAAAGTCTAAGAAAATGGCATAATTCTAAGATTTCGTCATTAGGAGCTACTTTTAGGCTTAAGAAAGTTTGTGAATACAGGCCCTGAGGATGTTTCCGGTTCAGACCTTTTATAGTCTTCAGGTGCACCTCATCAGATGACGTCACCTGACCGAGGTTATATAAGCCAATGTTTGGCATGTTTGATACACACATGCTTCACAACCGGTGGAACAAAGAGACGTTCCCATAGTGTTTTCACGCATCATCGAGTGTAGCTTTTCAAAGGGAACCATAGAAAAATGCTGCAGGAGGTTTTTCCTCAATTCAAACTCATGCCCTATAGATCACTTTACTGAAAATTACCCTGATCTCATATGCTGCTTTGGAACACTTGTCCTTCTGTGGACAATAAGATTTGAGAGAAAACATTGCTTTTTCAAGTGTGTTGTTCAAGACACACACAACTTTAAGAATATTCTAAAACATTAGAAAAACAAACATCTGTACTTGGTGGGTAATTCTTTAAACCTCACCACCAAACTTCTAATGTATCCTTTGTGATGGTTTCAATGCTTCCTGATATTGTAAAGACGTACATCACAAAACAAAACAAAAAAACAGACAGCAAAATGATACACAGAGGTGGAATTAATGACATTAATGACAATTTAACAGATTCTTCTTCTTAACAACCAGGTTCTCTTTTTTCGTCGAGAACATATATAATACTATATTGAACATTTGCCTAATATTGTGCTCTGACCCTTCATGCCATGAATTCAACAAGACCTCAGTATGTGTGCTGTCCTATGTTGTAGGGAACAACAGGTCTTTATTCCACCAGAAAAGGGAATGACATTTCAATGACTGATTTCCCATCAGACTGATTTCCCATCAGTCATTGAGTTTTACTGACGCATGAAAAAAATTCTGTACATCGTTAATCAATTATTATTATTATTATTATTATTATTATTATTATTATTTTAGATATTATTATTAATCTATAATTTGTATAATATAAGTTATACATGTTTCAATAGCATAGGCTTTATAATGATAGCAGTTTTTGTTTCAATAAATATTCAATATTTAATGTCTGTAGTGTGAAATATCCACAAGAGCATCAACAGGTATCCGAGGTGCTTGTTAACATGGTAATGCAGGGAGGAGTGACGTCTGCGTCTGTTGACTTTGCAGCGTGTTCCTGAATAGTGGAGTTTTGTCAAGGGAAGTTTCCTTCACCTCAAACAAAAGCACAGGGAGCAGGGAGCCTACTGTGAAGTACACTTTGGAATGGAATGCAGCTAGACTGTTAACTTGCTACCTAATATATCCCACCTCTTGAGAAGTGCAATCATAATACAACTAATCAATGTTGTTCACTTAATTTCACACACATTTCACAGTGGTTGATTGGTGTCTATAATCTTTGGGCCAATTGTTGTATGTTCACATTGGTACAGTAGCTTACATGATGAATGTAGCATAATGCTCCTGATCTTTTAAGACACACACTTATCATAGTGTTTTCTTTGTCTAAGTGTACATATGTATAATGTAAGTGTATATGTAATATTAACAAACTGCATTAACCTTTTTAGCATGCATCGAAAAGAAGATCGCTGCTCCCCAGAAATTTGCCAGAAATATTGCTGTGAAGCTTATGCTGAATGATCAACCAAGTCAGTAGAGGAGCTGAAAAGAATAATGCAGGAGAAGCTCCAATTACTGCACATCCATGTTTCAGAGAGCTTGGAAGTAAGAGTGGATGGTATGGATGAAAGGTCAGATTAAAGTTCAAAATCTGGATTTTTTTTTTTTTTTCATTTTTGAAAAAATGTCCCATTTAGACAATGCTAGAAGAGCGAGCCATCACAATGATTCAGTTTGGTGCAACAAAAGCACCATGCAGTTTGGAGTTGCCAGGAATACCATTGGATTCCAAACAACTGGTTCCACTGATGATCACCCTAGGTCGGGAGAGCCAAGAGTGACATTGCTAAGACCAGACATCAAATTATTTAGTCTTAATTTGATGGCATCATTTGAGAAATTATACAGAAAACCCTGCTACTACTGCTGCTGTAATATTCCAAGATTACACACAATAAGTCATCAGATGACTCAAGAACATTGATGCAGCTGTATTTGTGCAAGAAGGCCATATTGTGGGCCAGTGTTCACTGTCTACATCATCTGGACTGGGAAAGATGCCATTTCCAGCGGAGGTTGGTTGACTAGCGATATGTCTTGTTCACAGACAAATCCCATATCCTGCGAATGGTTGAAAACTAATGTTTTGACCGAAAAGAATGACCCGATATTGGCAATGACCACAGTCCATTGAAAACGTGGTCTTGGCCTTGGCCTCTGGCATAAGGGTCACCTGCCAATAACTATTCTTAGGTCGAGGGTGGAAATGAACTGAGCCTTTCCGTATATAGATAATCTACATGCGGGAGGGGGTACATATTGAACGTCGATATGGCATTGAGCCACCAGAAGTCATTAAAAGGCCTGATCAACTAATTAAGCTTGGGCATGATGCCATGTCTTAGTGTGCTGTCCACCTCAGCATTAATGGCGGGCCTCCGTGGCTCGATAGGGACGCTGGTGAATAACTTTGCCGGGTGGCGTTCGAATATTGTGGCGCACAAGGTGTGTGAGCCGTGGCTTGGTGGAGAACACATCTGTGAACTGATCCATGAGTTCGCTCAGCTCCTGATTTTGCACTTAAATCTTTACTCAAAACTCACTTGTTTTCTGAATGTTATACGTCTGATTCGTTAAAATGAACTCCTTAGGTTAAATACACCTGTCCTTTACATGACTGTCTTTTAGGTCTGGTTTTGTATTTCCGGTGACCCCCCCGCCCCCCTCCTTGTCTTTAATGTCTTTTTTGTACTATGTTTACATTCATTGTAAAGTGTCCTTGAGCTCTGGAAAGGTGCTATATAAATAAAAAATATTACTATTATTATTATTATGGGAAGCAGATACAAGTAGCACTGGGGAGGAGTGGCAAAACGCGATTGCCCACTTTGAATTCATGTGACTGAGCCGGTCAGTTGTAGGTGCGTTTATGCCTCCTGCATGTGCTGTCGTACAATATGTAGAACTTTGTTTTTGAATACTTTTTTTTTTAATACTGGCTTGCAGGTCTTGCACAAATTCAATGACCGACCTGAACGGTGAAGGGTACTCCTCCCAGGCTTCCTTGGTGACATCAAGCAGACCGCATGTTCCGCAAATAGGACATGCAGCAGCATTTGGTCCCAGTTGTGGCCAGTTTGGTTGAAGAGTTGAGACAGTCGGTCTGAGGGTGATATACTGACTAGCAGATCTGCTTAATCTGCAACAGCCTGCACACATCGATGAATGGCGTACCTTGGTCAGTGAGCATTTCGTTGGGGAGGCTGACTCTGCTGAAGACCTGGACTAGCTCCCTCGTAATGTTCTCCGACGTGGCTTTCCTCAGTGGAACTGCCTTGGGGTAGCACATCGCATATTCCACAATCACCAGAATGTACTCATGACCCTTCGCAGATCCACGCCAATTCTCTCAAAGGGTACACAAAGGGTTCTAACCTGGTGCTAAGAAGTCAGGTTCGAATATAAGGTACAGGAGAACAGAGGACCCTAACTTAATAGGCAGTTTGCATCATGCTATTTTTAAATAATAAGCTTCTTAGGTTTGTGCTGTATTTCTGAGGGAAAATGAAAAAGGGACATTTCAGAAATTAACATTTGTTAAATTTCTCAGTTTTGGACAGACAAATAAAAAAATAAGTCTTTCAAGTCATTCCCGATATTTGTTTAGCATTAGCCCAGATATTAATATTGTCTGTTTGTCTGCACTTTTATCATTTAGGAAAGAGCAGACAGAAGCCCTTTTCCTGGAAAGATGAAAATCAATCTTTCAAATGGTGTCTTGGAGATCTCCTTTTTTTCTGGCCTGAGGATGCTGCTTATGCATGTGAGTACTTAGTACACCTGATGAATGTTAACAATAAATTACAGACAGATAATAATAGAAATAAACACCTTTTTGATAATTGATACATGCTGTAAACTGGATGTTTATTGGATGCATTTGGATGGAGAATGTCCAATGCATCCTACTATACAGTAATTGACTCACTATACAGTCAATTCTACAAAAAATTATTACTTAATCTGATCTATTTAATATGATGCTTAGCAGATGAGAATTGCAGAGAAATCAATACCAGATATTTTAAGTGTATGCCAAAAACTGGGCAGCATGGTAACCACTGCTGAATAATAAATAACCTTTAGATGAATATGCCTTGATGTAGCTTGGTCAAGCTAGACTAATAGAAATGGCTGAGGTGTCAGTCTTTAGATTGGTGGTGAAAAGCTTTTTTGCTCATAGAAAAGACATTGAATAAAGAGAGGATAATCTGTAATTAAAGTGTAGCAATTAACCCTAATGTTTGGTGGTTTATGCTTGGAGAACTGAGCTGTTCTCAAGATAACATGTATTTTATTATGCAATATAAATGTTGAGGAACCAGAAAGAATGAGTCTTTAAAAAGTTGAAAGAGAAAAGGAAAGTCATATAAAATGTGTGCATTGTTGTCCTTGATTGTACTGTACATATTATGCGTCTGCAATGGGCAGAGTGGCCCATTGAAGGCTACTGATGCCGATCTGGGAGTGCAGGGCTAGTAAAGAACTGGGATTGTGGATTGTTGGCCTAATATCAGTCACAAAACAGATTTACAATGCAGAAAACTTATGAAATGTAGTATGTTCATTTATGCACTCAGTTCTTTCTGTAGTGTAAATAATTTTTGAGACACATGTTAGGAAATATTCTAATGTTTTGTGATCATGGATTTTTGATTTTCATGAGCTGTAAGTTAAATTAAATCAAAAAGCCTTAAAATGTTTCACTTTATTTGTAATAACTTTTACTACACCAATCTTTTGCTTAGGTTTGTCCATTTGGACATAAGAGATGGAGAAAGAGACAGGAGGGGTGGCGAGGACAGATTTTATATAGGCGAAGCAAGGCGCTTCTACCACCCCAGAGGTTTCTGATATATTACTTAAGACATAATTGGTGATATAAGCAGTTGTCCACAAACATACATATTGTTTTGTCAACCCATAGGCTTTTCACACTGTGCAGACCATCTAGCCTGGCCTTCAGGAGGACAAGAAAGAGAGAGAGAGAGAGAGAGAGAGAGAGAGAGAGAGAGAGAGAGAGACTCTTTACCGAGACCGTGTTAGAATAGGTGGCAAAAAAAGTGTATGATCTCCGGTAAGAGATGGGGATGAAGACAGCCATGGCGAGTCTATCTGCACTAGCGGGAATGCTGCCGCTATGACTCACTACGGCTGTCTACAAGACCCAAAGGAGCTGAGTGATTACTGGATGTGAGAGTAAGAGAGAGATGAGAGATATGGGAAAGAGGAGCGGGTGAGAGAGAGAGAGAGAGAGAGAGAGATGAAATGAGTCCAAAAGTTTTAACTCTGTCTAAATATGTCTAACATATGAATTGCTTTGGCCATACCGTGCTACAGTCATGCCAGTAAAATAATGATTGATATGGGTGAGAGAGAGAGAGAGAGAGAGAGAGAGAGAGAGAGAGAGACTAAAACAGCATGACTTGCAGTAGTGTACTTCGCAGCAAAGCAATTAAATGTATCCAGAATTGATCTGACTGAAATGAAATAGAGAGAGAGAGAAAATGCTATTACTTCTGAATATGTTTAGCTATGTCAATTATATGTGTTGGTACAGCCATGCCAGTAAAGTGATCCTGAACCAAAGAGAGGGACAGAGAGAGAGACATGGAGAGAAACCTGGCAGAGAAGAGGTTTAATGCTGAGCTTTTTACTGTTCTTAAATCTGTTCATCCATTGACATTGCTTAAAGACCTGCCAGTCAAACTTGTATGAATTAGTACCAGTCAAACGTTTGGACACAAGTTTGGATTTCTTTTCTACATTCTAGAACCATACTGGATTTTATTACATGATTTTATTACATATGAAACTATGAAATAACATGTCATAATTATGAAATAACACAGATAATTAATTAACAACAACAGTCAGTTGTTATATTAAGACAAAGTTCAGAAATAGTTCTTGTTCTGGAATAGTTCTTGCAGACCTAAACTTTATATTTTGGATGCCTTCAGCATTGTTTTACAATGTAGAAAGAAATAAAAATCAGTTAATCCGGAAAGAGTATGGAAGTAGTAGGTGTATCCAAACGTCTGCTCTATACCCTGATTTTGCATTCCGGTTATAGAAGGAATTAGTAGCTGTATCCAAATGTCTGCTCTGTACCCTGATTTTGCATTCCGGTTACAGAAGTTATGGTTATAATTAAAGAAGTGATCAAGAAAGTGGCCATCCTTCCCAGCCTTATGCAGTTGACTTTGGCTCTGAATCAATGCGCCTCGCCCCATTCCCCACAGCCCCCTTTTTCCGTAACTCTCTGCACTTGCACGCGCTAATATTGATTAGGTCTCATATTCCATGATGCGGCTCAGCTTCAGAAAAGTAGGGAGGAAAATGGTTACAAATCTGTCCACATGACTGGATGAGAATATGAATGTGGCCCGAAGTTTATTTTTGCTAGCAGATATCCCCCGCCTCCCATTTGCGCTCTCTCTCTCTGTCTCTCTCTCTCTCTTTCTCTCAACAATTACCCTAGTGCCAAGCATGCTGTGGTCTAAGATGTGGTAAATACCTTTCAATTATACAGAAATATTCATGATTTCTTTGTGATTGTCTCTTTGCTGTTTGATTCACTGGGTTGAAAATATGGCAAGGAGCTGTCCTCAATTTTGTGTTTTTTTGTGTACATGTTTCTGTCTGTAAGCTATTTTTTTTAATACCTGATTATTGTATTCAAATGTGACAGTATCATATATCAGTATCATATATCATGTACCATATATCAACCCAGAAATGATTCCCTACCGTCATTAGCGCTTTGTCTTTGTTACCAAATGCCACTCACGTCTTCTGAAGATTGAAAAATATATATTTTTAAATATATTATTTTTGTTTCCTATAATAGGGTACAACAGTGGATAAAAGTGGGTAATAACTGCCATATTTTATGTGTATTTTAATTTCATTTCAAAGTTATTTAGTTAAACACAGTTAAAAGATATTTTTTCCTAGCTCCTCTTTGGACTACAAACATCCTACTTAATATTAATTTCTATTTTTATCTTCTGGATAATATTAAAGTTGCAGTTATCAGAGGGGGTGAGTCAGCGTTTTCGCCGCTAACTCTAAATTCCTAGTCTGCATGCATATTCACCCTGTTTAGAAGCAGCTTTAAACTTTAAACCAGTAAAATGTTAAACCATGTGTCTACGGTACCATTCATGACAGCAATGACTCTTTCTTTAAAATATATTATCAGGGTTTCATTTAGTAGGGAGGTTTCTGACTGCTTCCTTAGTGTTTAAAATGTTGGCTTGTAGTAAAATTTAAGTTTGAACAATATCAAGGGGAAGGGTTAGCAAGCTACCAACATTTTCATCTACTCATGGGTAATATAAGGGGAACGCCCCAATGCATATTTACAGGATTATGAATGAACTGTGTTTTATTTGGTAACATTTCATAGTGTGACTGATGTGACATCGAGAAGACCTGAGGTGTTGTCCACTTAGGAAAGAATCAAACATATCGCAAAACAACTCAAACATATTGCAGACCTTTTCATACACTTGCGTAATTTGCACACTACATGTACATATATATATATATATATATATATATATATATATAGTATATAGTATATAAACACACACACACACACACACAACTATGTAAATTTAAAATGCAACAGCTCTTGTAGGATATTAATTCTTTTTTCTAATCTAACTGGACTTTTATGAACAACACATTTACAAATAAACCCATCCCTATTCAGTTTAATATATAAGGCCTATAAGTATAATCTTTTGGGTAGTCAACACAAGAGTAAATGTGGGCAGTGCTTTGTATGTATATTATTATAAAAGATCCAGTTACAGCAGCAAGATACAAGAAATGATTAAATTATAAACAATTTAGTAATTAAATTGTATTTAAAAAGTAACTAGCGGTTTGTAGTCCTTGACACAACATTTATGAAATGTGTGAACGTGGGTTATTATATGGTTTGTAATTATAGCCTACATAGTTAATCAACCTGTCATTAAAACATTGTCATAGCTACATTGTCATGCTTTTGTTCTGACCTATTTTTAAATTGCCCAAGTCTTGTTTGTTTGTTTTGACTTGCTGCTTTTGTACATTCAATTTGAGTTTAATTAGATTTAAACAAATCTAATGCTGGATTTAGATGTTTGGCAGACATGTTGTATCAGTATGCTTAGCCAAAAGATAGCTTTCAGATTATCTAAAAATAGCAATGCAACAGCTCTTCTTCTGGGAAGTACATACTCATGCCAAGAAAACAAGGCTGGACAGACATAAAGGTTTTTCCCGTTCAAAGATGTTAAGCCAAGTTAGATTGTTCTTAGATTGCCCTCAGCAAATGGACAGTGACTGTAAAAAAACCATGTGCTTTCACCAGCCATGCCTTGTTAAAGAAAGAGCAACAGAGTGTCAAAATCCAGCAACAGAGTGTCAATAGGCATATTAAGTCTTTCCAGCAGTGGTTTATTGTGTCTGAATTCTTGCTTTTAATTGAAAACTCAGTTCAGTGCTACATACTGTATATCATCATTAAAAACAGTTAAGTCAGAAGAATTTCTGCACTGTTTACAAGAGGAATAAATAAATAAATCAATAAATATTAAAAAGGGCACACAATTTTTACTTAATTTAAATAAAGTCCACAACAAATGTAAAGTGAGGTTTTATGATTTTAATTGTTTTTGGTGAAGTTTTTAATCAAGTGGGAAAACACGCTCTTTGTTTTCCCACTTTTACTAAAGACAATTCAATTAAGTTATATTTCTATAGTACTTTTAACAATGGTCATTGTCACAAAAATTAAAAGAAAATTTATGAAAGTGTGTATGTGTTAGAAAAATGTGTCTAGATAATGAGATTTGTCCCTGATGAGCAAGCCAAGGGCAACGGCAACAGTAGCAAGGAAAAACGCCCTGAGATGGCAATAGGAAGAAACCTTCAGAGGAACCAGACTCAACAGGGAACTCATCCTCATTTGGGTGATAACGGATAACAGAAAACATCATGTGTGTTATGCAGCTGAAAGTTTGATATAACAAAAGTTATTTAAATTAACATGAAGTCCAGTTCAGCACAGGGATGAGTCAGCAGGTGCAGAGGGCAGATGGGGTCTGGATCACTGGAAGCACAGGAGCAGCTGAATGGCTGAGCTGAGTAGCTCCAAACCATCATGAAGCAGAATCTAGCTGGAGCTAGTCCTTCTCTAGATGCCTCACGGTCCTCGCAGGTTTGGCCTCTGTCTACTGAAGCTGGCAAAATTTCCAGATGCCTCGGGATGGGTAGAAAAATAAAGAGCAGGTGGAAAGAATTAGCGTAGGTGCCATTCAGGATAGATGTACAGTAGTATGAGGTAATGGGATGGAATTATGTGTATGCCAGATTAAAGAGATGCGTCTTGAGTATACTTATAAACTGGGAAACTGTGTCTGAGCCCCAAACACTGTCAGGAAGGCCATTCCAAAGTTTTGGAGCTAAATATGAAAACGCCCTACCCCCGTTTGTAGATTATGATATTCTGGGAACTACGAGAAGTCTGGAGTTTTGTGATCTTAAGGAACGTGGTGGATTGTAACGTATCAGAAGACTGGTTAGATATGTGGAAGCTAACCCATTTAGAGCCTTGTATGTAAGTAATAGTATTTTGTAATTAATTCTAAACTGAATAGTTAGCCAGTGCAGGGATGATAATATTGTGGTTATATGATCACATTTTCTTGTTCTAGTTTGAACCCTGGCGGCTACATTTTGGACTAACTGTAGTTTGTTTATTGAGGATGCAGGACAACATGCATAAAAAAATGCATGACAAAATGCATTACAGAAGTCCAGTCTGGAGGTCATGAATGGATGAACTAGCTTTTCTGCATCAGATACAGATAAAATGTTCCTAAGCTTGGCAATATTTCTAAGGTGGAAAAAGGCTGTTTTTATGATATTGGAAATATAATTTTCAAACAAGAAGTTACTGTCTAATATTTTGCCCAGGTCTTTCACTGTCAAGCTGGTGGCAATAGTACATCCTTCTAAACGCAAGCTGAATTGTGAGAGCTGATGTGTACTGTTTTTTGGGCCAATAAGTAATATCTCTGTCTTATCTGAATTTAGTAAAAGAAAATTATAAATTATCAATCATCCAATCTTTTATATCTTGAACACACTCCCTTAGTCTAGACAACTTGGGTATTTCGTCTGGTTTTGTGGAGATGTATAACTGGGTATCATCAGCATAACAATGGAAACTAATCCCGTGTTTTCTAATGATGTTACCCAGGGAAGCATGTATATTGAGAACGTCTCGGGTTACTTGACTGTAACCCTGTTCCCTGATAAAGCGGGAACGAGATGCTGCGTGAAAACGCTATGGGAACATCTCTTTGTTGCCCGGTTGTGAAGCCTGTGCATGTCAGACCCGCCGAATACCTTCGGCTTATAACCTGTGCCAGGCATGACGTCACCGAATAAGGTGCACCTGCAGGTTATAAATAGGAGTGAACCGGAAACATCCTCAAGTCAATTTTGTCTGAAGGACGTCCAGGCACGCCAGCAGTGCGGCATCGGAACGCAGCATCTCGTTCCCGCTTTATCAGGGAACAGGGTTACAGTCAAGTAACCCGAGACGTTCCCTTTCAAAAGCTACACTCAATGTTGCGTGAAAACGCTATGGGAACGAGAATACCAACGCCGCCGCACTGCAAGTGTCTGGACCCCCAGGTTGTGTAGCGTGTGCGCACAAGCCGAGGAGGTCTCAGACCTAGCTCTGGGATGCTGACTGAAGGATCCGTGAACCCAGAGTAGCATTGACATCCAGACTATAAAATCTAACAAACGTGTGTGGAGAGGACCAGCCCACCGCATCACGCACCTGCTGCAGGGGGACGCCTCTTGCCAAGGCAATCGATGAGGCAATCCCCCTGGTTGAGTGAGCCCTGATTCCTAGAGGCGAAGTGTGACCACGCGCCTCATAGGCTAGGGCAATGGCATCTCTCACCCAGTGTGACAGAGTCTGTCTAGTGGCAGCCGCCCCCCGGTTGCGACCCCCATGGCAAATAAAGAGCTGCTCTGACTTACGCCACTGGCTAGTGCGGTGGACGTAGATCCGAAAAGCACGTACTGGACACAGTAAGTGAAGTCTTTCCTGCTCCGGAGCTGTGAAAGGCGGAGGACAGAAGGCTTTGAGAACAACTGGGTGCATGGTCGAGAATGGAACCTTGGGAAGATAGTTCGGGTGAGAATAGCTTTGACTAGCCCAGGGGCAAAGTCTAGGCAGGATGGGGAGACTGACAGAGCCTGCAGATCCCCAATCCTTTTCAAAGAAGTAATAGCCATCAGAAAAACCATCTTAAGAGACAGAAGCTTGACAGGCGAACGGGGTGTCGGCCAGGCCTTCGAGTACGATAGTTAAGTCCCATGAAGGGACCGTAGCTCTAGTGGGCGGCTTCAACCGTTTAGCTCCACGTATAAAACGGGCAACTAAATGGTGCTTGCCCACAGAAACCCCGTTGTTCAGAGCGTGACAGGCCGAAATAGCGGCTACGTACGTTCTGGGCGTACTAGGGCATAAGCCCGAGGACAACTTTTCTTGCAGAAACTCCAGCACTGAAACAATCTGGCAGTGAACTGGGTCTATGTGTCTTGCCATGCACCAATTTTCAAACACACTCCATTTGAGGGCATAAGTTCTTCTAGTGGAGGGAGCCCTGGCACTTAAATGGTTTCAATTACGCTGGCTGAAAGCCCAGCCTGTCTCAGTTGGTCCCGTTCAGGGGCCAAACGTGAAGGTTCCAGAGCTCGGGCCGGGGATGAAGTATTGTCCCCTGCGCCTGAGACAGAAGATCCCTCCTCACTGGAATCACCCAGGGTGAGCCGTCGAGGAGAGATATTAGATCCGAGAACCACACTCTGGTCGGCCAATGGGGCGCTATCAATAAGAGGCGCAACCCTTGTTGACGGACCCTCGCCAGGACTCCCGGGAGCAGAAACTATAGGTGGAAACGCATAAAGGCGTAACCTGGGCCACGTGTGGGCCATTGCGTCCAGACCCAGGGGAGCTGGAGGAGTCAGAGAGTAGTAAAGGGGGCCTTGTGCTGCCTCTTATGAGACAGAGGTCCACCTCTGCTACGTAAAATCTTTCCCAGATTGACTGACTACTTCGGGGTGGATTTTCCATTCCCCATGTTTTACAGCTTGTCTGGATAGCAAGTCTGCTCCTACATTCATATGCCCTGGAATGTAAATCGCCCTGAGGGACAGGAACTTGTCCTGTGCCCAAAGCAGAACCTGGTGCGCTAGCTTGTTTAAGCGGCGCGAGCACAGTCCACCCTGGCGATTTATGTACGAGACTACCGCAGTGCTGTCCACCCGCACTAGGACGAGGAAGCCTCTCAACTGCTGGAGGAAGTGTTTCAGGGCCAGAAACAGAGCCATCATGTTGAGGCAATTGATGTGCCACGCGAGAAGATGACCTCTCCAGCTCCCTTGTGCTGGACGGCCATCCAAGACCGCACCCCAGCCCGTGAGGGAAGCGTCTGTCGTTAGCATCTTGCGACGACAAGACGGACCTAGAGTGGGACCCAAAGTCAGAAACCGGGGTCTGAACCACATAGAACGGGTACGAAGCCCCTGGCGCGTAACCCTTATTAGCCTCTGGGGGTTGGGGGTGTTGAGAATGGATTCGACACGAGCAGGAGACAACTGTGCCCGCATTGTGACCGAATCCGATGTGACACCCAAATATGTTGTCCTCTGAACAGGAAGGAGAACGCTTTTTGTGGCGTTGAGTCTCAATCCTAAGAATGAAGATGGGCTAGGACGACATCCCGATGTCGAAGCGCTAGCTCCTGAGACTGGGCCAGAATCAGCCAGTCGTTTATGTAATTCCAAAATACGGATGCCCTGGAGTCCTAAAGGAGCCAGAGTTGCATCCATGCATTTTGTATATGTGCGGGGTGACAGAGCTAGGCCAAATGGAAGGACCCAATACTGGCAAACTTCGCCCCCAAAAGCTAACCTCAGGAACTTCCTGTGCTGTGGCAATATTTCTATATGGAAATATGCGTCCTTGAGATCGATTGTCACAAACCAATCCTCTAGTTGGATTTGAGAAGCAATCATTTTGACAGTCAACATTTGAAGCTGGATTTCTGAGATAGCGGTTCAAGCCACGAAGATCCAAGATCGGACGCAACCCTCCCCCTCTCTTGGGCACCAAAAAGTACCGACTGTAGTAGCCCGATCCTCTGTCTGGGAGGGGAACATGTTCTATGGCCCCTGTAGGTGTTGGGAGATGAAGTGTGGCAGGAGATGCCTGAACACCCAACTTTTTTTCTTTGGAGACCGGCGCTCCCCGAACACCAGTGGTGGCGGGGATTGAACACCGGCCTCCCGGGAGTTCCAGGGAGGAGGCCCTGTTTTGTGATGAAAATCCAGGCGCCCCTCCCCGGGGGGAGACACCCCCACAGCCCCAGGCGCACGAACTCAGGGCTTCTTCTTTGAAGAGAGGAAGCTCCTCAGATCTGGTCTTTTCGAAGCAGATTTTTGAGAAGAGCGGCGAGCCCCACCCCAGCCTTTACGGGGGGGGTACGCGGCTGGTCACGCTCTGCTTCTGCACCTCACGCCTGATAGGGGCCAGACCTGGCCGGGGCCGGGTGGCCGACGGTCCCGGTTCTTGAGCAAAGGCCTGTTCATATAGCTTTGCCTCCCGAAACCTAGTGGCGGCGGAATTAACAGCGTCGCCAAAAAGGCCGGAAGGCGAGATGGGGGCATCGAGGAGGGCAACACGATCCTTATCCTTGATGCCCGTGAGGTTCAGCCACAGATGCCTCTTCGTGGACACCATGGCAGCCATGGAACGGCCCACAGCACGGGCCGTCCGCTTGGTTGCACGGAGAGACAGGTCTGTGGCTCGGCTCAGCTCTGCAAACGCCCTGTCATCAATAGCCCCGCCGCTGCTCAGGTCCTTCAGCAGGTCAGCCTGGTAACCTGCCAAACCGCCATGGTGTGCAGTGAAGCACCAGCCTGTCCTGCTGCCTGAAAAGCTTTACCCACCAAAGCAGATGTCAATCTGCACGGCTTGGAGGGGAGAATAGGCTTTTTCAGGGAGGATGATGTCCCAGGAGAGAGATAGCCCGCAAGCGTCTCTTCTATCTGGGCATCATCATATAACCGCGTGCTTTCGCATCAATGATATTCGAATAAGTCGAAGGTACAAAAACACGCGATGAATACGGCTTGCTCCATGAAAGAGTTAATTCATCATGGATGTCACCAAAGAAGGAGAGAGAGAGACGCTGAGGCTCCTCCCCCCGGCCACCCGACAGACACCTGTCGTTCAATCTCGAACGCTTGGGGGAATCTCGCTGCTGCGGCCAGTCGATATGCAATCGCTCGACCGCACGCGTTATAACCTCTAATAATTCCTCAAAAGCTCTGTCAGCACTGGAGGAGCGTTGTGAGGAGGCTACTTCCATGGAAGCGAGAGAGGAAGATTCTTCCGCTCCTTCACAAGAAGCGCCGGAGCGCGCTTGCGAAGCGGAAGCTAAAACTTCCTGATCGCGCGAAGCACCTTAATAGGGAGAAGATCACAGTACTCACAGTCTCCCTGAAGCCCGAGGCGAGCGTGTTCTTCCCCAAGCACTCGAGACACCTGCAGGTGCACCTTGTTCGGTGACGTCATGCCTGGCACAGGTTATAAGCCGAAGGTATTCGGCAGGTCTGACATGCACAGGCTTCACAATCGGGCAACAAAGAGATGTTCCCATAGCGTTTTCACGCAGCATTGAGTGTAGCTTTTGAAAGGGAACAGCAGAGGTCCTAAAACTGACATTTGTGGGACCCCATATTTCACTGGCATTACACCAGACAGTTCTCTATTTAGATCTACAAACAAAAGGGTATCGATCAGACAGGTAGGATCTAAACCATTTTAATGCCTGTCCTCGAATACCTATGTGATTTTGTAAGTGATCTATGAGAATATTATGATCTATAGTGTTGAATGCAGCACTAAGATCAAGTAAGACGAGTATTGAGATGCAGCCTTGGTCCGAAGCCAAAAACAAGTCACTTGCAATTTTAACTGGTGCAGGTTCTGTACTATGATGGGGCCTGAAACCTGACTGAAATTCTTCAAGGATATTGTTTTCCTGCAAGAATGTGCATATTTGAGCTGATACTGCCTTTTGTCATGGGTCTAGCTGGTGGTGCTGTCTAGACCCGGCTGATGTAGTTGCCGTGGGCATATAGGTAGGCATGAACGCTGAGGGGTTGTTGAAACAGAAAGTCTTTATTTAAACAAACTCAAAAACAGACAAACGAACAAAGAAACAACAAACTCAAACTAGGGCTCAGGAAAAACACAGGGAACGGCGCGCTGACACAGGGAACCAGGAGCTGACACAGGGAACCAGGAGCTGACACAGGGAACCGACAGAGAGAACTGGGTATGAGGAAACATGGAGCTGAAGCTAACTAAGACACATAGGGGAACTAGAGACTAGACAGGAGAGACAGGGCTAGAGACACAGGACAGGACCAGGAGCACGGAGACTAGAGACAGGAGACTAGAGACAGGAGACTAGAGTGGCTGGGTTAGTGGTTAGTGAGGTTAGTAGCTACATGGAATGCTGGGGACACTGGATGCTGACCTAACCAGGTTAGTGGCTAACCAGGTTAGTACTGACCTAAGAGTGGGGAAATGAACACAAAAGGCAAAGCACACATGAGGCTACTCCAAACTAGCGGCTAACCTACTAGCGACCAGAACCACTAGCAGTCAATCCCCCTAGAGGCTAGCCTACAGGAGGCTAACCCTACTAAGGGCTAACCCTACTAGCAATTAAGGCCTACTAGCGGCTAACCCTGCTAGCAGCTAAACCCTCATGTGGCTACACAAAACTAAACAGACAAAGAACTAGACTGGAAGACAAACACTGGGAAGGCACAGAACGGTACTTACACTGTACACAGGAGGAGACACAGCCTAGCTAAACATGAAACAGGACAGCTCCATGAATCCATCAACACAAGGAACTTAAGGAAAACACAACTAGAGCCCTCTTTAAACAAAGGTAAAACAATACAACTAAAATATAAACTTAAACAAACAAAAAGGAATGCCCACACTTGTTGTTTGACACTTGACCCCTGCTTAAGATTAAATTATAGGCTTTTTGGGCAGGTGTGTATGAAGGCAAGGGCTTTATGTTTTGTCCAACAAAATGACTGTCTTGGACCATGGCATTTAGATAACCAAGGTGCAAAAGTCAGGTACAGATGTTACTCAACCAGGATTGGCCTTCAACTGTTGCGTCATTAGGGTTTTGCGTTTGCGGGCTTACATCGCTATAACCATTGACTGAGGCATCAGGCCTTAGTTCATTCTATCTTACTTGAGATTTGCACATGACAGTAAAAAAATTTCAAGTTAAACATTATATAATTAAATGAATGTATAATCACAGTATACAGTACAGACCAAAAGTTTGGACACACCTTCTCATTCAAAGAGGTTGAATTTGTATTATGGCTAGAAAAAAGCAGCTAAGTGAAGAAAAAAAACGAGTGGCCATCATTCCTTTAAGAAATGAAGGTCAGTTAGTCCGAAAAATGGGGAAAACTTTGAAAGTGTTCCCAAGTGCAGTCACAAAAACCATCAAGCGCTACAAAGAAACTGGCTCACATGCGGACCGCCCCAGGAAAGGAAGACCAAGAGTCACCTCTGCGGCGGAGGATAAGTTCATCCGCGTCACCAGCCTCAGAAATCGCAGGTTAACAGCAGCTCAGATCAGAGAGCAGGTCAATGCCACACAGAGTTCTAGCAGCAGACACATCTCTAGAACAACTGTTAAGAGGAGACTGTGTGATTCAGGCCTTCATGGTAGAATATCTGCTAGGAAACCACTGCTAAGGACAGGCAACAAGCAGAAGAGACTTGTTTGGGCTAAAGAACACAATAAAGAAAACTCTTTGAATGAGAAGGTGTGTCCAAACTTTTGGTCTGTACTGTACGTGTACTAAAATACATGTGCATTGCATGCAGTTTTAGTCAAAGCGCACACGCGCTGATTTGAACTTTCCAAAATAAACAGACAGGATCAGCCATTAATTTCAATCAACTTGTTTGTGGTGAAATTAATAAGTCTTCTTTCCAAAAAGTTTATTGCCAAATAAATGTTTGCTATTAAATGAATGTTAAAAATAAAAAACAGACGTATGTCAGATTCTCGTCTCCTCACGCGCCAGAGCCCCGCCCCCGCGCGTAGTGATTTATTCACATGCAAGTTTTATATGAATGACTCTATTCAGATGTAAGTAAGTGCTGATTGCTGTGTTGTTTGGGGGGAGTGAAGTGCTGATGCATGCCTGTGTCCAACAAAACCTTTCCCCGAGAACATGGCTCTTCCCATAAATCCTCACGAAGCACTTCAGGCTTCAAATAACATTAATCATCATATGCTCTTTTTTTGCTGTGCAACATTGAATAATTATTTGACCACTATATTGCATTTCTTGGGTAATATTAATGATTTTTTTTTATTCACATTAAAATCTTTGCAAAAAAAATGTACATCAAATGTTTACATATTTGTCTCTGGGTTGCTACAACATAATTTCTTTTACCCCAGAGGGTTAAATGAAGCATGCATTGTCGCGCTTGGAACCTTAGTTGTGAGCAGGGGCAGCAGAAAACGAAATACTGTATAGCCTGGAGTGACTGGAGTAACCTTAGGGGGGAAGGGGGAATTTTGTATTTGCATTTGAATGTGGTCTGACATTGTGAGAGCATACAGTATTAAAACAACAACAGACGAGAAACTTACTGATTCTGCTTGGAGTAAATAAATTGAATTATTATTATGAGTATTATTATTATCAAATGTAAGACAGTTTATTTTGGTTCAGTGCCAGCCAATGTGTGAACGAATAACGAATTAAGAAGCCCCGATTATACGACATAAATACTATTTGGTACAGCAAAATAATGACATGGTCCAGTATGCATTCCATTACAGACAGACCATTAACAGCTGTTTTATGTGGTAATATTCAGGACCAGGCACATCTAAATTCTCACCCATCATTAAATCCCTTAAATATGGATAATCATCTGAAACATGCAACTTTACATGGCCACTTGCTCTATGCTTGCTTTATGCCAAGTGTCAAAGCTGAATAGTAGTGCGCGCTCACTACATTACAGGAGTAATGACAAAACATTATGAGTTTGTAAAATAATGAAAGCAAACAGGGTGCGCTATTCTGTACTGGTTTCTGTGAATGTTAAGTGAATTTAACTGTGAATTTAAGCAAATAGGTGAACATATCACAAGACTCAATATTCATTTAAAACCTTCGTGTTGCATGTAGAGGGGCAGCAAAAGCTAAATATCCAACGAGCATCGAGCAGCAAACGAACTTTACCACAGTGTGTATACTTGCCTCACAGACGTGAACAATATATACTTATAGAACGAGAAATGTCTGCTTTTACATAAACTAATGGAAAACAAATGATGCAATGATGTAATTCGTATGAAACGTGAATATATTCTCTGCAGTGGAGATTTCAGGTGTTTTGCAAAAGGTGTCCCCACCTGGCGGTCATTTTAGGGATGACTTTAAAAGGCAAAATATTTAAAGCTGTCGCTGTCTTCCTGTCCCGGTGGTGAGTGTGACAGTAAAGCACACCTACTGTAGATACATGTGGATAGCACATAACCTGTTTGGTATGGCCAGCGGCACATGTCGTCAAAGATATAATTACATAAACAACCATATGGCCCTTCTTTTTGGCTTAACCTTGCCAAAAAAAAATCAACAGTAGAAATTGAGAATTTCAACATGAACAATGCAACAAAATCTTGTAAGAATGGAACAGCAATGCAACATAAGACAACTGCTTATTCCATCCATACATACATCTAGGAAGTCGGGTCCATGGAGGCCAATGGTGACAATTGTATTTATTCTTATTTTTACAAAAGTGGTAGAACCTCTTGTCAACATTCATATATGCATTCACACACTACAGTTAATTTGGGAATGCCAATTAGGCTAATCTGCATGTCTTTGGAATGTGGAAGGAAACTAGTGAAGCTAAAAGGAATAAAAGGCTACTATTTGTTAGAAGACAAAAGGGAGAAACTTGAATCAGTGGAAAAGAAGTAATGTAGTTTGATGAGACATGTTTCATCCAATTCCAGAGAGACAGCCATGTCAGATTTAGGAGGGAATGCATGCCGCGATGCTAAAGTATGTTATAGTAAAGTAGTATAGTAAATCACACTCAATATCATACTACAGATGAAGAAATTTATTCTCTGTTTCATTATGGTATATATGAGTGGACCTCACCAGCCTGCTTATGGACTTCAAGACAATCAAAAGATCAAGTGATAAAGAAATCTGCACTACTTATTATTTCATACCTCTAGTCAGACACTTCGCTTGTGGTTGAGGATGAAGGTATAGGTGTAATAAAGTCGGACTGACACAGGAGGGTACGTTTTCAAGATGAGCAAGTTTTATTCACAAGTGAGGGAGAGTACGGTGGAATTATGTTGTAGATGTAAATGACGGATATATGTAAACAGTACTTGGAGATTCTGGCATCGGAGTTGGAACCACTGGAGCGTCGGCGAGGAAGCATGCATACACGCCGAGCCACGGAGATGCTTCTGAGGAAAACACAGAAAACAAATCAGTAGTTTTTGGGAGGTAAGAAGTTCGAGCCTTACTTTTGGCGATTTGGTCCACCTTCGTTCATACGAGCCCAGACATTGACTGTTGTGTGTTGTGCGCTTTTAAGGAGTTTCTCCCGATTGATATCAGGTGGCGAGGATTAGTATTCAGGAGATGGGGGGCGTGGTGTTTGGCTTTCTTCGGAACCTGGCCCAACTGTGACATTACCCCCTCCTCCACGACCCGCTCCTGAGGGTTGATCCCTCTGCCGTCGTGGTGGTCTACGTTTTCCTCTTGGTGCTGGGCGGTCTGGATGGGTGCGATGGAACTCTTCTAACAGAGTGGGATCAAGGATGTTATCTCGGGGCACCCATGATCTCTCCTCCGGACCGTATCCCTCCCAGTCTACTAGATACTACAGGCGACCGCCACGGCGGCGGGAATCTCTTGGACTTGATAGATGGTACCTTCATCCACTATCATTGGAGGAGGAGGCGTTTCTTCTTCGGGGCCAGGCTCTGTGGATGAGACGATAGGGTTATGGTATTTTTTCAGCAGAGATACATGGAAAGTGGGGTGAATACGGTATTGTGGAGGTAGTTGTAGTTTATATGTGACCGGGTTTACCTGCTCCAGAACTGTGAAAGGACCGACATACCTGGGGTTGAGCTTCTTACATGGTTGACGTAGGCGAATGTTTCGAATTGATAGCCAAACCTTGTCTCCCCGTTGGAACGATGGTGCTGTGGACCGACGTCTATCCGTGTTGGTTTGAAACCTGCGCACCGCCCATTGTAGGTGGTAATGGGATCCTCCCAGACCCTCTCACTCTCTCTAAACCAACTGTCGACCGCCGGGAGATCAGATGGTTCCCCATTAAAGGGAAATAATGGAGGTTGATAACCTAGAATGCACTGGAACGGGGTAAGGCCGGTAGTTGATTATCGAAGAGAGTTTTGGGCATATTCGGCCCAACCCAGGAACTGGTTCCAGGAGTGTTAACGGCCATGGCAGAAGGTCCTTAGAAACCGTCCAATCTCCTGGGTCTTCCATTCAGTTTGTCCGTTTGGGGATGGTATCCTGATGATAAACTGACTGTCACTCCTAGGAGTCGCAAGAACCCATGCCATACATGCGAGATGAATTGTGGACCTTGGTCAGAGACAATATCCTCGGGGATGCCGAAGTATCGGAAGACTTTATTGAAAAGGAGTTTGGCTGTTTCCATTGCGGAAGGAAGGCCTCTAAGAGGAATTAATCAGCAACATTTTGAAAATCGGTCCATGATAACAAGTATACAGGTATGACCATCAGAATCGGGTAGGTCTGTGATGAAATCTACGCCGATGTGCAACCATGGACGGTGTGGTAGAGGCAGAGGCATGAGTTTCCCGGCAGGTAAATGTCGTGGATTTTGTGCACTCCGCACATCCCATAATATACCTCCTTACATCTCTCTCCATATTGGGCCACCAAAAGCGTTCCTGAAAGAGGAAGAGCGTGCGTTCGATTCCAGGATGCCCCGTGCCCAGTGATGAGTGGACGGAGTGAATGAGTTCTGTGCGGTCCTGTTCGGGTATGAATCGGCGATCCGGTGGACAATTTGGGTGCGCAACTGGAGCAGGGTGTGACACTGATCGAGGACGTTCCCACTGGATGGGGTTCACAAAGAGCTTCTCTGGGAGTACGGAAACGGTTTCTCCATCTTGGATGTTGTGGGAGTGTAATCGGGAAAGAGCATCTGCTTTTGTGTTTTTCGGCCCTGGACGATAGAAGATCTTACAGTTAAATCGGGAAAAGAACATTGCCCACCGTGCCTGTCTAGGGTTGAGTCTCTTCGCCTCTTTGAGATATTGTAGGTTTTTATGATCAGTTAGGACAAGAAAGTGGTGATTCGCTCCCTCCAACCAATGTCTCCATTCGGCCAGGGCCATCTTGATCGCCAGCAGTTCACGGTCTCCGATGTCGTAATTCATTTCGGTTGGAGTGAATTTTCTGGAAAAGAAAGCACATGGGTGCAGTGTCGTGGGTTCTCCTTGTTGTTGGGAGAGGATGGCTCCCACTCCGTTTGTAGAGGCGTCTACTTCAATCACAAAGGGGAAGGTCATATATTTTGTATTCTTTGTTGTACTTCGTCTTTTTGCACACACCCGCAGGCACCTTGAAATTTGAACAGAAAATAATAGTGGGATGGTAGACATGTTTTTTTTTTATCATATAACTTAAACGGCTGAATTAATTAATTAATAATTGCGTTAGCTTTACATTTGTGCACCCGTGTGTAAATAGCTTTTTCAATGTCTATACTACCATATAATATATTTGTGTCTAATACAGTTTCATTCATATTTTACAACATTACATGAAGTTTGTAATTTACTTGAGTCTGCGGAATCTCTTCTCACCTTTAATTCACGATAGGTGTGAATTTTTCAAACTGGGTGCACTGTTGGCAAATACTGTAGCAGGTTTTTTAGATGAATTAAAAAAGACAGAGAGAACGTCTCTGCCTAAAATGTATTTCCCCCAGTAAAACATAAAATAGATTTTTTTTAAATAATTAATGATAAATTTAAATCAGACTTCATAGCTGGATTTGATACTTTTTGAGTTTGATACTTTTCTCTTTTCTCTTTACTGTGTGGACAGTTGTATTATTTTTTTCTGTGGAGAATAAACAAACTTGTAGATTGTCTTGAAATTCTTGGGTAGTGGAGAACTGGCCATCTGGAGCACCATGATACATTCATTGAAATGCAATTCCTATGCACACAAAAAAATAAACGACAGCAAAACTGTGTTATATTATAATATGACTTGAATAATCGGCTCTAATCGGAGCGCACTCTCGTGTTGGAAAAGCCTGTGTTTATCTAACAAGTAGCCTATATGCATTATTTGGGCTTGTTTAATTTTTTAATTATGTTTGCATTTTTATCGATAAATTGCACGCGTTTATCAGCCTTTATATCAAATTGCTGTCTTTTGAAAAGTGAAAGTGCGAGCCGCGGGTTTAAACACGTTGATTCAAAATTAATTTTAGATAAATTTTAAACCACGATTTAGGGAATCTGATTTCATTATTATGAACATAATTCATGAATTACACTCGAAAAATATCAAATCCAACTATGAAGATGAACCGAGCGGGCGGTAGAGCTCTGATTAGACTACGTAGGAAATAGGCTCAACATTCCGGAGCCGAAACCTCATTTAAATTACAATTTTAAATTGACAAATATTGTAAATAAACAACATAGCAAGTTTAGAAAAAAATATTTAGACTATAAAAAAAATTATTCTGCATCTATTTTAGGTGTGCCAGCTGGCACATTTCTTATATTGCTCTTTGTCAGGGCAAATTTTAATGTACTGTAAAACAGGTACATCTATGTGAATAAACCAAGATGTGTGTTTCTTTGCCCCACCCCCGTGAAAAAAGCGAATTCAGGGAAAGGCTCCCCTGCGAGAGGTTTTGTCTGGACCACTGCGCTTCTACGGATTCTAAAATTGGCATTGTTACTGTTTTCTAATCCCTGCAATGGAAGAGTCTGAGAATTTATTTACCATAACCATTGTTGTATTGTTTTTATTCACTCTATACTCAACCTATGATTTCTTTATGCTATTTTACAAATAGAGTATTTTACACTCTAAAAACTGCTAGGTTAAATGTTTAGGTGCTGGGTTATTTTATTTGACCCATCCAGTGGGTAAATTGACACTCTTGCTGGGTTGAAACATTTCAATGTATTTAGTAGATCAAAAAACTCCCAAAATGTACACAACTTCACATAATGTAAATACAATAGCTTGCCTGTTAGAAATACCTCAAATGAAATTAATCCTCTGTTTTAACCACTGCAGAGATAGTTAGCCAGCAGTAGTTTTCAAATCTCCAAAAACGTTGTGTTTTGAATCCAGCAAAAATTGCAGTGCTTCTAGATAAAACATAATATACCTGTCCATCAATAAAAATGAATATTTAGACCTATACGTGAAATATATTTCACTTAAATATTACAGATTCAAACAAGGAAAGAAGACGTGCTGATCTTCAGTTCATTGTGATGCAGACAAAAGGTCTAGGGAGGAAATGGAGACATTTCTTTTTTCTGTTTTTTGCATTGAGTTTAATAATGTGGGACTTCTAGTATTCATAGCAAAAGCAACTCACTTTCACTTGGCAAAAGGCAATGTTTATTGTTTAGTATATATTTAAAGCTCATAGACACAATAAAACAATATTGTTTTAGGCTAACTTATCATACACTTTTGTATTCTTTGTTTTACTTCATCTTTTTGCACACATGCGCGGGTGCGTTACAATAATAATAATAAATTCACAGCATTACTACTTCTACTACTACTACTACTACTACTACTACTACTACTAATAATAATAATAATAATAATAATAATAATAATAATAATACTAAATGGAGAAAGCTCAGTCAAAGGAGAATCATCATTGAAGGAGAGAAGAAAATGAAGAATAAATGCATATCAGTATTTACAGCTTGAGCTTGACACGTTTATGAGCTCTGTTGCTTGCTGACAATGGGTGCCTAAGAGAGATTAACACATTTTTGGTGTTAATAGACACACAATATCTCAGATTGAAACCAACAGGTAAGGAATGTCATTTTCACAGCTTCCCGCACACTGCTGCGGCAGCTCAAGAGATCCCTTTTCTCGAAACATGCATTTTTAATGGCCAGATCTGTATATGGTTGAAATGACAATAAAAGACTACTTCACATGACTTTTTCTTTATTGCATTTGATGTGTCTTGGTTTTGTTAAAATGCCTTCTTTGTTGAATATGACTTTTAATAGTGAATTCATCCATACCCACTCTCACTACTTACAAGGTGTTATACAGGGTGGGCCATTTATATGGATACACCTTAATAAAATGGGAATGGTTGGTGATATTAACGTCCTGTTTGTGGCACATTAGTATATGTGAGGGGGCAAACTTTTCAAGATGGGTGGTGACCATGGTGGCCATTTTGAAGTCGGCCATGCTGGATCCAACTTTTGTTTTTTCAATAGGAAGAGGGTCATGTGACACATCAAACTTATTAGGATTTTCACAAGAAAAACAATGGTGTGCTTGTTTTAACGTAACTTTATTCTTTCATTAGTTATTTACAAGTTTCTCTTTGCTCACAGCCATTGACATGTCGAAGAGGTTAACACGTGATGATCGAAATTGTGTTGATACCTGGTGAACGCAGTAACCGGGTCATTGCAGCAGATTTCAATGCAAGACACCCTACGAGACCACCCATCTCCCATGCTACAGTTAGCAAACTGCTTGCTATGTTTCGTGAAACCGGTTCAGTGTTGGATTTGCCAAAATGTGGACGCATGAAAACTGTCACTAATGAACAAACATCAGTGGCTGTCCTAGCTTCATTCAGCAAGAGCCCACACTCGCCGCATGTGACTGGAGAGTGGCATTAGTCGAACATTCCTTCGGCGGATATTAGCTACTCACAAATGGCACCCTTACAAACTCCAGTTACTGCAGCATCTCAACGAGGATGACCCAGATCGGCGCACACAATTTGCAGAATGGGCAAAACAAAAATTGGAACAGGACCCTCAGTTCACGCAGAAGATTTTGTTCACTGATGAGGCAAACTTTAATGTGAAAAAACACCGCTAAAAGAAAAAACCACCGCTATTGGTCTGACACTACCCCACATTGGATAGATTCCTCCAAGACTGTTGGAACAAAAAAAGTGATGGTATGGTGTGGTATATGGGGTACAAAGATAATGGGGCCATTCTTCATCAATGGAAACCTCAAGGTCACTGGATATTTGAAATTGCTACATGACGATGTGTTTCCCTCTTTATGCACTGAAGCTGGCACGTTCCCTGAGTTTTTCCAGCAAGATGGTGCACCACCACATTATGGGTGTCAGGTCCGAGCATTCCTAGATGAACAGTTTCCTGAAAAGTGGATTGGTCGTCGTGGGCCAGTTGAATGGCCCCCAAGGTCTCCCGATCTGACTCCCTTAGACTTTTATCTTTGGGGTCATCTGAAGGCAATTGTCTATGGTGTGATGATACGAGATGTGCAGCACCTGAAACTACGGATACTGGAAGCCTGTGCTGGCATTTCTCCTGCGGTGTTGCTATCAGCGTGTGAAGAGTGGGAGAAGAGGGTTGCATTGACAATCCATCACAATGGGCACCACATTGAACACATTTTATAAGTGGTTAGAAACTAAATAACTCATGAAAAAATAAAGTTATGTTAAAAATGGGTTTTGTTTTTCTTGTGAAATTCCCAATAAGTTTGATGTGTCACATGACCCTCTTCCTATTGAAAAAACAAAAGTTGGATCCAAGATGGCCGACTTCAAAATGGCCACCATGGTCACCACCCATCTTGAAAAGTTTGCCCCCTCACATATACTAATGTGCCACAAACAAGACGTTAATATCACCAACCATTCCCATTTTTTTAAGGTGTATCCATATAAATGGCCCACCCTGTAGTATTCACAAGTTAATTGCAGTTTAATGGTGGTTACAAAAGAGCCCAAGTGACTTAGGGCACCAGGCAGGGTACACCCTGGACAGTGTGCCAATCCATCGCAGTATATGTAACCATTATGATGAATTACAAAAACACTTAGTACAACTACTTTTTCTCTCAGCAAGGTGAATGAAAATAAATGCATACAAGTACCAATTGCCTCAGACTGTCCTTTATATCAAGTGATTCTGCATCTGCAAAACAATATGTACTGTATATTAGCCCTTTAACGTTTCTGGCACTTACACACGTGGACAAAATTGTTGGTACCCTTCGGTCAATGAAAGAAAAACTCACAATGGTCACAGAAATAACTTTAATCTGACAAAAGTAATAATAAATAAGAATTCTATGAATGTTAATCAATGAAAGTCAGACATTGCTTTTCAACCATGCTTCAACGGAATTATAAAAAAAAAATTAACTCATGGAACTGGCCTGGACAAAAATGATGGTACCCCTAACGTAATAGTTTGTTGCACAACCTTTTGAGGCAATCACTGCAATCAAATGATTGCTGTAGCTGTCAATGAGACTTCTGCACCTCTCTGCAGGTATTTTGGCCCACTCCTCATGAGCAAGCTGCTCCAGTTGTTTTCGGTTTGAAGGGTGCCTTTTCCAGACAGCATGTTTCAGCTCCTTCCAAAGATGCTCAATAGGATTGAGGTCAGGGCTCATAGAAGGCCAGTTTAGAATAGTCCAATGTTTTCCTCTTAGCCATTCTTGGGTGTTTTTAGCTGTGTGTTTTGGGTCATTGTCCTGTTGCAAGACCCATGACCTGCGACTGAGACCCAGCTTTCTGACAATGGCCAGCACATTTCTCTCTAGAATCCCTTGATAGGCTTGAGATTTCATTGTACCCTGCACAGATTCAAGACACCCTGTGCCAGATGCAGCAAAGCAGCCCCAGAACATAACAGAGCCTCCTCCATGTTTCACAGTAGGGATAGTGTTCTTTTCTTGATATGCTTCATTTTTCCGTCTGTGAACATAGAGCTGATGTGCCTTGGCAAAAAGTTCAATTTTTGTCTCATCTGTCCATAGGATATTCTGCCAGAAGCTTTGTGGCTTGTCAACATGTAGTTTGGCATATTCCAGTCTGGCTTTTTTATGATTTGTTTTCAACAATGGTGTCTTCCTTAGTCGTCACCCATGTAGTCCACTTTGGCTCAAACAACGACGGATGGTGCGATTTGACACTGATGTTCCTTGAGCATGAAGTTCACCTTGGATCTCTTTAGAAGTCTTTCTGGGCTCTTTTGTTACCATTTGGATTATCCGTCTCTTTGACTTGTCATCAATTTTCCTCCTGTGGCCACATCCAGGAGGTTGGCTACAGTCCAATGGAGCATCTAGCTGCTTGGAAATGGTCTTATAGCCTTTACCTTTAACATGCTTGTCTATAATTTTCTTTTGAATCTTCTGAGACAACTCTTTCCTTCGCTTCCTCTGGTCCATGTTGTACATATGTGGTACATACCATGTCACCAAACAACACAGTGACTACCTGGAGCCCTATATATTGGCCCACTGACTGATTACAAGATTGTAGACACCTGTGATGCTAATTAGTGGACACACCTTGAATTAACATGTCCCTTTGGTCACATTATTTTCAGTATTTTCTAGGGGTACCATCATTTTTGTCCAGGCCTGTTCCATGAGTTTATTTTTAAAAATAATTATGTTGAAGCATGGTTGAAAAGCAATGTCTGACTTTCATAGAATTTTTTTTAATTATTACGTTTGTCAGATTAAAGTTATTTATGTGACCATTGTGAGTTTTTCTTTCATTGACCGAAGGGTACCAACAATTTTGTCCATGTGTGTGCAACAATCACTATGGTTCTAACCTCGCTATGACTCTGTATGCGACTGTATTCACTGGCAACTGTTCGATTAGCCTAGCATAACAGTGCATAGCTATACATATCTTCCCCACATTACAGCAAAACTAATAACTTTTCATGTTTCATGTCTTACTCAAGAGCATTTACATCTCATTTGGAGGAATATTAATCCACCTGAAGTTTGGAGAAAAGAGGAACAAAACTTTAGCTTGTATTTAGTTTGGCTTCAGGTCTTAATCAGCAGCACCTGGCCTCTGTGGGGTTTTAGGTGCCCCCCTAGTGATTAGCGCCATCTAGTGACAAGTTTGACAGTATTCACAGTTGATGTACAGAGAGTAAAGGCCTTGATCTATGTCGGCATCAGAAGATGTAACTCACCTACTTATCAACACCCAAGGGAACAGCTCTGTTGTTGTGTTTCATGAGATTTAACCATTAGAATATATAAGGCACTGTGAGATGAGGTGGGGCGGGGGTGGGGGATTACCTCTCTCTCTCTTTTGCGGTGTGTGTAACAGAGATTCCAGTGCTGTTTAAATAAATCTCTACTCTTGTTTTGATACTATTTGAAGCCTCCAGAGTTGTTAATTTAATTTCCACCACAGTTTTTTGGCATCCCAGATTTGACCCTGCAATTGAGCAGCTGGAGGAGTCTGAGAAAGCGCGGAGATTTGAAGGCTTTACGTCTCTGACGCTCACAGATTGGCCACTGATGCAGAGGAGCTTGACATGATTGCAGCTTGTATAGATTATAAGTTTGAGTGTGAGATATTTCTTACACCTGGGACTTGTCACAGCGTACCCGCTGAGGGACCGCTGAAGAAGGGCATCCAATGCGGTAGACTGACTGCTATGAGACAGCCTCTCTTCTGGTGCACGGTTTTAGCAGATTTTGGCAAAATCCACCCTTGGGGTGACAAGCTCATTGTAAAGTCTGATGAGGGACCCCTCTGGAGGGAAAAGCAGGTAAAATATAATCTATGTGAAACTGGTGTTTAAAAAGTGGGGGCTTGTCACAAGAAGACTAGACATGAAGAGCAGAGAGAATTAGTAGAACTGCTTTAATACCCAAATGTAAATTATATGCAAACTAACTATGGTTCAGTATGTGATGTGGGTGGATCAGTGTGGCTTTCCTGAGAAAGGAAGTTTTAGTTTAAGACAGCTAGATTTGTTGAAAGGTAATCTACAAAATGCAGAAAATTATAAAGAGCTTGTAGACTGGTCAGCTTTCAGGATGTGGAAAATAAAAGCAAAAAATAGAGAAAAGCATTAAAATGTTTATAAACATGCACGTTACACTGTTTTGCAGTGTCCCAAGTCTGTTTTAGATCTCGACCTGGATGGACTGCCATCTCTGCACCTTCCTCCTGCACCGACTGCACCACTACCACCTCCACCGACGGCACCATCGCTAACCATGGAGCAGCTGCAGCAGTCACAATAAACACCTCCTTAACAACCAGCTCTGCCCCCGTACAATGCAACACAGCCAGATGTACAGGAGAGCCTGAGCAGTCAGCAGCAGCCACTGTAGATCATGAGGGACTGAGAGAGAAAGTCTCTGACAAAGAGAAGCCTGACAGATCAGATCGCCTGGCTGGAAGCAGCTCTGGTGAAACTCGTCAATGGGGTTGTAGACACCACCGCTAAAGCCTTCCCAGTGGACACGACAAAGATCTCTATTTGTAAACAACAGGGTGGAGAAACAGTTTTCCTGTACCTACCCCGTCTGATACCCATGATGCACACAGTGAGCTGGAGAAACCACTCAACATGATTGGAGCTGATGTCACACCTTATGAAGCACACCTGAGAAATAGCTTCATGAATGGCCTTAAGGAAGACATTGCAAAAAAGCTTAAGGACACATGCATCACATGGGACATGGGGAAACTCGTGTTGACCGAACAGCATGCCATTCATGCAGAGAACCAAGAAAGGCAGAAGAAACAATGAAAGTATGATGAGTCATGAGGCAGAGGCAGGGAGCGTGGCAGAGGACGTGGACGTGGAGGACAAAATGGCTGCTACGTGTGTGGTTCCAACAATCATTGGGTGAGAGACTGCCCTAACAAGAGGCCGGCAGATGAAAGGTGCTCCAGAAAGGTTGGGTGAGTCACAATTTTCTATGCTTCGCAAAGAAGATGAGCTTAAGCTAACCCCACCCTATCCTGTTACTAATATACTAATAAACTTGCAGTAGCCTTTTTAGAACAGAAGTATGAACCTAAGAGCATGTATATGATGTATACTGCAAATGCATATGCTAAAATGCCTACTCTAGACTACATGTCTCCTTTCCGGTTGATTCAGGAGTGGACAGGTCAGTTAATAAGTTTGTTACGCCTCCTAAACTGAGCGCACATTTCTTGCACTCAATAGAGATATCAGGGGTTCCGGTGACTGAGAAATTCTCAATACCATTAAAATGTGAATTAGGTGGATTGGAGCTATTCAAATTTTCCTTTGTAATTTCTGATAGCTGTACAGTAAATTTGTTGGGCAGAGACTTAAAGTGTAAGAGAGTATGAGTATGCTGATTACCGCTGTATAAACTATTACCCAAGCAGACACAGTTTCCCAGTTTAAAAGTGGACTAAGGAACGGTGTGGTGTGGAGAGGACGCTGGCACTGGCTGTTCGCCCGCTTCTCCTGCTGCTGTGATTCTTTTGTTACTTTTACTGCTATTATATATATTTTTTTACCTTGAGTATTGGGGAGTTTTTGGGTGTTTTTCAGCGCTGCAAAGGCGTCTGGTAGCCTGGTTCTCTGCCTCTGCAGTTGTTTGGCTATTTCTGTGTTTGGAAGATAGCTAGCATTGAAAGTCTTTTCGGAGACCAGCATGGAGCTCAAGTACACTATCCCGGAGTTGTTAAGTCACAACAATTATTCCATTCCAACGTGCATTGCTGTCATAAAAGAACTCGGACTTCTGCGCCGAACACGCTACGTCCATAGAAGTACTCAGCGAAAGTTTGCTTACCATCAGCTTGGCTGTTCTGCTTCATCCATTCCATCTGTATGGACCAATGTTGCTCATCAAGCACGTCATCAGAGCAATGACGCTCCAGGTGTTTGTAGCTCGGAATACACCACGAGAAGCACCGCGAGATTTCTGTCGGACAGTTCGGGAAAATTTCCGAGATCACCACTCATGAAGCTGGCTAGAAAACACGGAGTGGATCTCAGTGTATTACAGCCATTACAGAAATATACGTCGTCAAAAATGTTCAAAATTGAACTTTTTAATTCACTATCTCTCTCAAATAAATCAGTTTTTATACAAGATCATATTATGGACAAAGGCTTGGATTTTATGTGTATAACAGAAACATGGCATCAGCCTGAGGTCTTTTTAGCATTAAATGAGGCATGTCCTCCCGGCTATAGCTACCTGGAGAAAGCCCGCAGCACTGGACGTGGTGGTGGCTTAGCTGTACTATACCGACAGCAACTGGATCTGTGTCCCCTTCCTGTGCCTACGCTGTCTTCATTTGAATGCCTTGCATTTAAATGTAAAGTCTCTCTTCCCATCACAATACTGCTTATTTATCGACCCCTAAACCAAACCCAGTGTTTATCACAGAGATCTATGATTTTCTTACATCTTTCTGTACCACTTCTTCCAGCACTATTATTGTTAAAATCATATCACTACTATGATTTTAATGTTCATGTAGACACCCCCTCCTGCCATTTAGCAGCTGAGTTTTTGCATCTACTGGACTGCCTAAATCTTCAACAACAAGTTCATGTTCCTACACATTCCAGAGGTCATATCCTGGATCTGGTTATTACAAATTCTGTCCCTATTAGCAACCTTTTGGTGTATGATCTGGGGATGTCTGACCACAATGTCATTTCAATGGAGCTGTCACTCCCTTGTTCCCCCACTAAAACAAAACGGCAAATATGTTACAGAAATTTGAAAAAGATCAACCCAGACACTCTGAGCAAAGATCTTCAGGATCTCTCCTCTGTTGAATGTTCCTCAGTCACCGAGTCAGTGGACTTTTACAACAAATCCCTCAGCAGTCTCCTCGATCTCCAAGCCCCTGTCATACATAGAACGGTCTGCTTCTCACGTTCAGCCCCTTGGTATACGTATGAATTGCAGAAGATGAAGACAGCTGGGCGTGTTCTTGAGCGACGTTTACAGGCATCAGGACTCGCTGTTCACAAGCAAGTTTATAGAGAACATCAGAAGGCTATGCAAGTGCGCTGAGAGCTGCAAGATCACAGTTTTACTCAAATATCATTTAACAATAACTTTTAACAAGTTGCTTTTTGGAAATTCAAAGCAACTGTTCTCTTCTATTAATCGCCTCCTGAAACCGCAATTTCAATCTCATTTGGAAGCTACAGAGGAGAGATGCAATAACATCATTACTTTTTTCAGGGAAAAAAGTGAACACCATCCGCTCGTCAATTTCCAGTTCCTCTGCACTGCCTGACTTGATGGATGACCCATGGCCAGGGACTTTTCAACATTTCAGCTGTTTTTCTGACGTTTTGCAGCAAGAGGTTGAGGTCATTATCAGAAAGATGAAACCATCAAATTGTGCTCTGGACCCTTTTCCAGCAGTTCTGGTTAAATCCAACCTCTGTGCTATAAGTCCCCTGATTACCAGGATCATAAATCACTCTCTCCAGTCTGGCTATGTTCCCCCTTCACTGAAAACTGCTGTCATTAGGCCACTTCTTAAGAAATCCACCTTAGATCCAGAAGTGCTTGCAAACTACAGGCCTATTTCTAACCTCCCTTTCCTTTCAAAAGTGCTGGAAAAAGTCGTCGCTGCACAGCTTCAGTCTCATCTGAAACAAAATGATTTGTTTGAGAAATTTGTCTTTGTCAAATTTGTCAAATTTGATTTGTCTGGTTTCCGCCCCTGTCACAGCGTGGAAACAGCTCTGGTAAGAGTCACGAATGACCTGCTGATGTCGGCGGATGCTGGCTCTCCATCACTCCTCATTCTGTTGGACTTAACCTTGGCCTTTGATACTGTTGATCACAACATTCTTCTTCACAGATTACGTCATACTGTAGGTCTCTCTGACTCTGTTTACAACTGGATCACATCTTATCTCACCGGAAGAACGGAGCATGTTGCCCTGGGAGCCGCTAAATCCGCTACACACAGTGTTACCTGTGGTGTTCCTCAGGGCTCAGTGCTCGGTCCTATGTTGTTTATATTGTATATGCTTCCTCTGAGCTGTGTCATCAGCCAGCACAAAATTTTATTTCATTGCTATGCTGATGATACTCAGCTTTACCTCAGGATAAATTCAACCGCCTCATCTACTCCGCCATCACCCACTTTGACTCTCTGTTTGGAGGAGGTAAAGTCATGGATGAAGCAAAATTTCCTGCAGCTGAACAGTTCTAAGACTGAAGCTATTTTAGTAGGCACCCCACACCAGGTTAGGACATCCAACATCACTAGCATCACCTTTTCCGGTCAGAATATCCCATTGTCGACATCTGTTATTAACCTTGGGGTTAAAATGGACTCTCATTTGACGTATGATGCCCATATCAAACATCTGTGTAAGACATCTTTTTTTCACCTCAAGAACATTGCTAAACTGCGTCCAGCACTTACATTTGCAGATGCGGAAAAGTTAGTCCATGCGTTTGTCTCCTCCAGGCTGGACTTCTGCAATGCTCTCCTCATTGGGACTTCTGGAAAAAGCCTCCAAAAGCTGCAATATATTAAAAACTGCGCTGCTAGGATCCTGATGCGGGCACGTAAATATGATCATATTATGCCCATCCTCAAATCTCTTCATTGGCTGCCTGTTTCATTCAGAATTGAATACAAGGTTGCCCTTCTTACCCACCAGTGCATCTTTGGTGATGCCCCTCCCTATCTCAAAGAACTTATCACTTCACATACATCTTCACGAAACCTCCGCTCTGTCTCAGGTCATCGTCTGAAACCTCAGAAGACCAAGCTTCATACCATAGGAGATCGGGCTTTTTGCTCGGCGGTACCTAGACTGTGGAATGCTCTCCCTGAGTATCTGAGGATGCCCCAGACTGTTGATGATTTTAAATCTGGTCTTAAAACTTACCTTTTTATTAGAGCTTTTGAGTGGAAATAATTTGTAGCACTTTGAGATTTGCCTTAAATATAAAGTGCATTATAAATAAAATGTATTATTATTAATGTATTATTAAAGATGGATCTCTTTAATCTGGCATACATGTAATTCATCCCATTACCTCATACTCCAGTACATCTATCCTGAATGGCAACTACACTAATTCTTTCCACCTGCTCTTTATTTTTCTACCCATCCCGAGGCATCCAGAAAAGAACCAGCTCCAGCTGGATTCTGCTTCATGTTGGTTTGGAGCTACACATGCTGCTCCTGAGCTCCCAGTGATCCAGACCCCATCTGCCTTCTGCACCTGCTGACTCATCGCTGTGCTAAACTGGACTTCATGTTAATTTAAATAACTTCAGTTATATTGAACTTTCAGCTGCATAACACACGTGATGTAATATAATTTCTGTTATCCATTATCACCCAAATGAGGATGGGTTCCCTGTGGAGTCTGGTTCCTCTCAAGGTTTCTTCCTATTGCCATCTCAGGGAGTTTTTTCCTTGCCATTGTCTCCATTACCCTTGGCCTACTCATCTAGATCTCATTATCTAGACAAATTTTTCCACACATACACACTTCCATAAATTTTCTTTTAATTTTTGTGAAGCTGCTTCGAGACAATTGTTTAAAGTGCTATAGAAATAAAATTTAATTGAATGTCTATGAATGGAATCTGTGCCATGTCGCTATTGGAGGAGTGATAGGAGCACACACTCTTACTACCCCATTCTGCACAGCACAGCACACATACACAAAGAAAGCGTGATGTTTTATTGTTATTGTATAGGTTAATATGGGATGAGTATGGGACAGTATGAGTATGGGACAGTATGACCCTTAACTCGGTTGTCCAAGTTGAGAGATCTGTGGAAATAATCCCGTATATTAAGTTTGACTCTGATATTCAGTATATCCTAGCACAGGTTACTGCAGATTATTTTCCTATGATCTTCAGAAAAACACAGCAAAAATACTTCCTTTATAAAAAGTATTGATGAAAAAAATTACTATATGAGCATAAAACTACTAATAAAAATTTGATCTGTAGTTCACTTCTCAGCCAAATCAGAACCCGTAGCAGTAGGATTACCCATGAGTTTATGTGCAGTACCAGCAACAGAGAAGGCAGGTTTAGTCTAAAGATATATAGTGGGTTACAAAATTTAATGCAGAAAAGCATCACATTTATCTGCAACAGAGTGGTTAAAGTACAATGCTAAATTATAAACATCACTGTAAAAAATATATAGTTTTTCCACAGAAGACAAAGGAGAACACCACTGCTACTTTGCCCACTGTTAAACATCTTTGTTCCCCTAGGATTGATCTATAGTAAGCACCACTAAAGAATTCAAATATAAAATGATTGTGGATGGATCAGCATTTTGTAACACAGAAACACAAATTTTAAAAGTGTACATGTAATGCTCACACTAACAAATTAGATTATATTTCAGAAAAGCAGACGCAGCTGCCAAGGCCACTGCCAAACTTACTTTTTCCAACAGTCTCTCTAGACACTGGGAAGAGAATTTCCCCCATAAGAAATAATAAAAACTCAAACTCAAATATATATATACACAGGGTGGGCCATTTATATGGATACACCTTAATAAAATGGGAATGGTTGGTGATATTAACGTCCTGTTTGTGGCACATTAGTATATGTGAGGGGGCAAATTTTTCAAGATGGGTGGTGACCATGGTGGCCATTTGGAAGTCGGCCATCTTGGATCCAACTTTTGTTTTTTCAATAGGAAGAGGGTCATGTGACACATCAAACTTATTGGGAATTTCACAAGAAAAACAATGGTGTGCTTGGTTTTAATGTAACATTATTCTTTCATGAGTTATTTACAAGTTTCTCTTTCTTCACAGCCATTGACATGTCGAAGAGGTTAACACGTCATGAGCGGATCGAAATTGTGTTGATATCTGGTGAACGCAGTAACCGGGTCATTGCAGCAGATTTCAATGCAAGACACCCTACGAGACCACCCATCTCCCATGCTACAGTTAGCAAACTGCTTGCTAAGTTTCATGAAACTGGTTCAGTGTTGGATTTGCCAAAATGTGGACGCATGTGACTGGAGAGTGGCATTAGTCGAACATCCCTTCGGCGGATATTAGGTACTCACAAATGGCACCCTTACAAACTCCAGCTACTGCAGCATCTCAACGAGGATGACCCAGATTGGCGCACACAATTTGCAGAATGGGCAAAACAAAAATTGGAACAGGACCCTCCGAAGATTTTGTTCAGTGATGAGGTAAACTTTTATGTGAATGGTGAAGTTAACAAACAAAACCACTGCTATTGGTCTGACACTAACCCACATTGGATAGATCCCTCCAAGACTGTTGGAACAAAAAAAGTGATGGTATGGTGTGGTATATGGGGTACAAAGATAGTGGGGCCATTCTTCATCAATGGAAACCTCAAGGCCACTGGATATTTGAAATTGCTACATGATAATGTGTTTCCCTCTTTATGCACTGAAGCTGGCACGTTCCCTGAGTTTTTTCAGCAAGATGGTGCACCACCACATTATGGGTGTCAGGTCCGAGCATTCCTAGATGAACAGTTTCCTGAAAAGTGGATTGGTCGTCGTGGGCCAGTTGAAACCATTCCCATTTTATTAAGGTGTATCCATATAAATGGACCACTCGGTATATATATATATATATATATATATATATATATATATATATATATATATACATACACACACAGTGTGTGTGTATGTTAGATGTTTGTTTTTGTTTGTTTTTATAATAAAAAGTGCTCTATTGTCTTTCATTATTACATTTACAGTGAATATTTTACAACATGATTTTTTTTCTCTTTGTGATCTGTCCTTGAAAAATTTGAAAATGTCTTGTTCACTTGATTTTTTTCTACACATTCTTTGTTAAGTGTTTGAGTCAACAGTATGACTATGCTTGACATATCTCAGAAAAACAGTAATGTTGGTGTCAGTGCAAAATTAAAATTTTAAAAAGTTAAATATTTTTCACTATTAAGTTATATAATAAAAGCAAAAAATATTATGTATAAATTTATTTTTAAAAAGATGTCATGATGTTTGGTCAAATGGATTATTGGTCAGGGCAAGAGGAAATTCAAGGTCTTTGTGTGACTGTTAATTCAAAAGTTAATTCAAAAGTTAAATGTACTGTAGAGCAAGTAATCCAATAAAATCACCAGATGACTCATCCTCATCTTCAGCTAGGTAGGGACACCTTTCCTGTGTGACAGCAATAGTGTGTTCCTGCACACACACTGCACACACCTCATAAGGTGCACCAACTGACTGCTCATGCGCCCACTCTGCGGTCTCTGCATACAACACGCCTTCTGCTCAGCGTTGCTGGTCTCACCTGTTCTGCACAAGTGGGTGCGCCTCCGAGGACACCGTGTCTGCTGAGTATCGACCCCACCAACCACGAACTTCACCGAGACGGCTGTAAAGCCGGTGCTTGTACTACACATAGCTTATTCACAAAACAACTGCATACTTTGCTATGAAACTAGCTTTCCTTAAAGAACTGTTGTTGAGACTTGACACCTGGAACTAAAAGAACTAAAAAAAAAGGGGGGGGGGGGGGGTTGGCCATCTTCTCTACTCACCTTAAGTTCGACAACTAAAAAAAAAAGAAGTTTGGGTACTTGGTAAGGCATAAAACTGATTGACTTTTAGAGAAGACATCAAGCCCAGTACAGTGATGAGACTCTTAGCTACAGTAAAAAACTGAAGTTTTTAAAGAAGGTTTGAGGCCGAGGTGGCTTGAAGCCCACTGCTGTCATCAAATGAACATTCAGAGAGTGGAATGTGTAATCCTTGAAAATGCATAGATAACTTGTCTCCAACGTGCACAATCTTTTATTTACAATTACATTTATATAAAGAGTCAATATTCACAGTGTTGATCCTTCATTATCAAGACTTATGGAACTCACCCTGGCATGCTGTCAATCAATATCCTGACTGATGGCAGCTCATTCCTGCAAAATCAATGCTTGGAGTTGTGGGTTTTTGTTTGTCCACTCGCCTTTTGAGGGTTAACCACATGACCATAAAATTTAAATGTCTTGTTCCCTTTTGTTTTGCAACCCCACATATGAATGGTCTCAGAATGCTTAGTGTTGGCATGACACAGGACTGATGGTAGAAAAAATGATCTAAACACTGAAGCAGCCTACTTTGTGAAAATGATTGTATCATTCTGAAAACATTTGGTCATGGCTAGACACATACTAGAATGTACTAGACAAAATGTGGGTCAGAAATTTACGTATAATTAGTTAGTATTTGGCTCATACTTTTCAGGTAGCCTTCCACAGGCATCTTACAATAAGTTGCTGGTGTTTTAGTCCATTCGTTCTGACAGAACTGGTGTAACTGAGTAAGGTTTGTAGGTTTCCTTGCTTGCACAAGCTTTTTCAGTTCTGCCCACAAAGAACCAGTCCGTGTGGAAGTCCCATTTGCAATTAACTTCCTGGCTGATATCTTAAGATCTTGCTTCAACATATCCACAAAACCGTTCTTACACATGATGTGATTTTTAAATTGCACCAATTCCTCCTACAGCAAAGCTCCCCCACAATATGATGCTCACATCCCCATGCTTCATTGCTGGGATGGTCTTCTTTGACTCGCAAGCTTCCTCCTTTTTTCTTCCAGACAACGATGTTCATTATGACCAAATGATCAAATGACATTTCTCCAAAAAGTTTTTCCCCCCATGCAATTGCAAACCTTAATCTGGCTTTTGGCTGTTTTGGAGCATTTTTTTCTTCTCTGCTGAGCAGCCTTTTCAGTTATGTTGATGTTGGTATTTGTACCTGTTTCCTTCCAGTGTCTTCCTTTGCTATTCTGGGATTTATTTGTACTTTTTGTGCCAAAGTATGATATAGTAATATCTCCTTCCTGACTGATATGATGGCTGCATGGCCCCATAATGTTTATACTTGGTTAATATTATTTGGACAGATGAACATGGTACTTTCAGGGACTTGGAAATTATTTTTAAATATGAGTTACATTGTTACAATATTGAGTTTATTTGTTATTTTGTGTCTGGTTATGCATGCTTTGTCTCTGCTGGTGGGAGGGGGGGGGGGGGTGGATGGTGTGTGTGTATCTTACCTTGTTGTTGCAGGTCCCACCCTCTTCAGTGTGCCTGCAATCTATTGGTTGCTGCCCTGCCTGTCCTTTGTTGGTCCCACCTCCTGCCGGATGATTGGTTACCCAGGAGACCCAGAGGCCTACTTAAGGCCTTCAGACCACAGTGCTTCAGACGGTGGTTTTGCTTACTATTTTTCTGATGACTATTTGTAAAATTATATTGTGCATAACCTTCTGCTACGGTTCTGAGTACGTTCTTGTGTATGTCCTTCTTTGGTTCTGGTTGCCTGGTTGTAAATACGTTTTGTATATATTTGTATATAGTTTTGTAATTAGTGGCTTAGTAGGGAGTCGACGCCATTTTGTTTGCACCCTATTTTCTCTTGTTTTGTGGTTAGCAAGGGAGCAAGGGAAGAATTTTGTATTTCTTTTTCTTTAGTTTTGGTGCAGGTTAGTTGTTTCACTATAGTACTAGGTAGAGGGCATTTGGTTTATTGTTTTGGCCTTGTCGGCTTCTGAAGCTCACAGCCACCTTTTGGGGATTTGCTTGTTCACCTTTTGTAAATAAACACTAAGCAAATGCATTTTTGGTCTCACCCCCTTTTTTTTTCTTTTCTTTTTCATTCCTGTTACGGCCCAACCTAGACCGGGGCTGACTTTTACAGCATCTCGTTCCCATGGAGCACAAATAAGCGTGACATCAAGCAAATGCTTCAGACGGAGCTGATTATACAGGGCATTCTCATCGATCCTACCAAGGCGGGTGTTGCAAACCAGTCCGGTAAGTCTGAGGATTCAGCTACAGCTGAGGCTGTGGTCGAACCCAAGGACCCCGCCCGCATAGATCCCGCGGTAGTAGGTTCACCACTGAATGACCCGAAGCTTGCGCTACAATTTAAGCAATTGGACCTAGAGTTAGCCCGTCAGC
The DNA here is from genome assembly GCA_030347435.1 of Clarias fuscus. Taxonomy (NCBI): domain Eukaryota; kingdom Metazoa; phylum Chordata; class Actinopteri; order Siluriformes; family Clariidae; genus Clarias; species Clarias fuscus. Next base: position 28,212,372 of record CM059206.1, read on the forward strand.
ATTATGAAGCTCAACTGCTTCAATTTCGTATGGTGGAACTCGAGTCTCAGAGGGAAATTAAATTAAAGGAATTGGCTAAGGAATAAGCCTGTTTCAGATTCTCTTTTTCGTGGCCCCCTGTCTCCTGTTCATGCATCATCCCCTGTACCGCATCCTGCACCTGCAACCCCTGTACAGTCCAGTGAACCATCACCTGCACCTAGCGGATCTTCAGCTGTACAGTCGTGGCCAAAAGTTTTGAAAATTACATAAATATTGGAAATTGGAAAAGTTGCTGCTTAAGTTTTTATAATAGCAATTTGCATATACTCCAGAATGTTATGAGTATATAATATCACATGAATTGCATAGTCCTTCTTTGCCATGAAAATTAACTTAATCCAGAAAAAAACTTTCCACTGCATTTCATTGCTGTCATTAAAGGACCTGCTGAGATCATTTCAGTAATCGTCTTGTTAACTCAGATGAGAATGTTGACGAGCACAAGGCTGGAGATCATTATGTCAGGCTGATTAGGTTAGAATGGCAGACTTGACATGTTAAAAGGAGGGTGATGCTTGAAATCATTGTTCTTTCATTGTTAACCATGGTGACCTGCAAAGAAACGCGTTGCATCATTGTGTGGCATAAAAAGGGCTTCACAGGCAAGGATATTGTGGTTACTAAGATTGCACCTAAATCAACAATTTATAGGATCATCAAGAACTTCAAGGAAAGAGGTTAAATTTTTGTTAAGAAGGCTTCAAGGCGTCCAAGAAAGTCCAGCAAGCGCCAGGATCATCTCCTAAAGAGTATTCAGCTGCGGGATCGGAGTGCCACCAGTGCAGAGCTTGCTCAGGAATGGCAGCAAGCAGGTGTGAGCACATCTGCACAGACAGTGAGGCGTGTGGAAGATGGCCTGGTGTCAAGAAGGGCAGCAAAGAAGCCACTTCTCTCCAAAAAAAACATCAGGGACAGATTGATCTTCTGCAAAAAGTATGGAGAATGGACTGCTGAGGACTGGGGCAAAGTCATATTCTCGGATGAAGCCTCTTTCCGATTGTTTGGGGCATCTGGAAAAAGACTTGTCCAGAGAAGAAAAGGTGAGCGCTACCATCAGTCCTGTGTCATGCCAACAGTAAAGCATCCTGAGACCATTCATGTGTGGGGTTGCTTCTCATCCAAGGGAGTGGCCTCACTCACAATTTTGCCCAAAAACACAGCCATGAATAAAGAATGGTACCAAAACACCCTCCAACAGCAACTTCTTCCAACAATCCAACAACAGTTTGGTGAAGAACAATGCATTTTCCAGCACGATGGAGCACCATGCCATAAGGCAAAAGTGATAACTAAGTGGCTCGAGGACCAAAACGTTGAAATTTTGGGTCCATGGCCTGGAAACTCCCCAGATCTTAATCCCATTGAGAACTTGTGGTCAATCCTCAAGAGGCAGGTGGACAAACAAAAACCCACTAATTCTGTCAAACTCCAAGAAGTGGATTATGAAAGAATGGGTTGCTATCAGTCAGGATTTGGCCCAGAAGTTGATTGAGAGCATGCCCAGTCGAATTGCAGAGGTCCTGAAAAAGAAGGGCCAACACTGCAAATACTGACTCTTTGCATAAATGTCATGTAATTGTCGATAAAAGCCTTTGAAACATATGAAGGGCTCGTAATTAAATTTCAGTACATCAGAGAAACAACTGAAACAATGATCTAAAAGCAGTTTAGCAGCAAACTTTGTGATAACTAATATTTGTGTCAATCTCAAAACTTTTGGTCACGACTGTAAGTTCATCTGGCTTTGATGTTAGTAATCACATTGCTTTGGTGCCTATATTCAGGGAAAGTGAGGTGGATACTTATTTCCCTGTGTTTGAACGCACCGCAGCCACTTTATAGTGGCCTAGAAGCATCTGGTCTCTTCTTTTGCAATGCAAGTTTGTTTGAAAGGCACAGGAAGTGTGTTCTGCTTTAAGTTTAGAGCAGAGTTTGGATTATGAAACTGTTAAAAGTGTTGTTTTACGTGCTTATGAGCTTGTCCCTGAGGCCTACCGGCATAAATTTTGTAAACATGCCAAATCCGCCAGCCAAATATTTGTAGAATGCGCTTTGTTCGACAAGTGGTGTGCAGCCAGTAAAGTCACCAACTTTGATCAGTTAAAAGAACTGCTACTGTTAGAAGAGGTTATAGACTGTATTTCGGACAAAATCGTTGTTTATTTGAATGAACAAAAAGTCTCGTCGCTCGCTAATGCTGCCGTTTTGGCTGATGAGTTCGTGCTCACTCACAAGACTGTTTTTTCGCCTCCTCGTCGTGATATTACTAATCGTAGCCATAAAGTTTCCTCTAGCCCGTCTAAGAATGGTAGTGAGTCCCGTGAATGTTTCTATTGTCATGAACCTGGACATCTCATCGCTACCTGTCCTGCATTATCCCGTAAAAACCTTCGTAAAGCACAGAACCCTAAGAGTGTGGCTTTAGTTCATGTACCACCCCAGCCAGCTGAAGGTTCAGATTCGCTTTCATCAGTGGACGCTGCTTTTGATCCTTCTATCTTGAATGGAATGGTTTTGCTTTCGGACACAGATTCTGAGTCTAAGTCACTATGTAGTCTAAGAAACACTGGCGCTGCTCAGTCGTTTATTTTGGAAGGTGTTTTGCCTTTATCTGACCAGTCTAGTTGTGGTGCAGATGTTTTAGTTCAGGGAATTGAACTTGGTGTGGTGAAAGCTCCGTTACATACGATTTATCTTCACTGTGATATTGTGTCTGGCTTTGTTAAGGTAAGTTTTTTCACTTGCTTGTTTTAACGGATGCTCCTGAGATGAATGATAGTGACGTGCTGTCACTGACAATCCAGTATTTGAAGATAAGAAGTTGTCCTCCAGTCCACATGTTTCACTTGAGGATAAGGCCTCCTGCGTACAGGGAAATGATTTCGCTACATGGGGCATTGGATAAGAGCAGTTTGTTGCTGCTCAGAAATCTGATGCGTCTCTCTCTTGTTGTAAGGTTGCAGCTGTAGATAGTGTTGTTACCTCAACACTCAATGGCATATTTCTATGATGATAATGTTTTAATGCGAAAGTAGTCACCCTCTGATGTTAAGGATGAGTCAAGGGCTGTTTTCCAAGTTGTGGTTCCAAAACCATATAGAACACAAGTTTTGCGTATAGCCCATGACCATGATCTCGCTGGTCACCTTGGTGTAAAGAAGACCCACCACTGCATTTTAAATCACTTCTTTTGGCCTGCCATGAAGGCTGATGTTGCTAAGTACTCTCGATCCTGTCATGTTTGTTAAATTGCAGGGAAGCCTAACCAGATTATTCCCCTTGCTCCTCTCCAACCTATACCTGTTCTGGGAGAGCCTTTTGAGAGGATTTTGCTAGATTTTGTTGGTCCCCTCCCTCAAACTAAATCTGGTAATGTGTATCTGCTAACCCTGATGTGGGCTGCTACTAGGTATCCTGAAGCCATACCTCTGCGTAGTATTAAATCTCGTGCCATCATTCGGGCACTCATTAAATTTTGCACCATTTTTGGTTTGCCTAAATACGTTCAGTCAGACCAAGGTTAAAATTTTATGTCTACTTTTTCAAGAAGGTTATGAACCAGCTTAACATTCGTCACCAGGTTTCTAGTGTCTATCATCCAGAGTCCCAAGGTGCATTAGAGCGTTTCCACCTTAGTCTATGCTCCGAACATACTGTTTGAACCATGGACGAGATTGGGATGAAGGGATCCCATTAGTTTTATTAGTTTTCTGTCATTCTGTTCGTGGTCCCCTAAAAGTGCTGCAGGAAGAGTTACTGTCTCCGAGTTCTGTGATAAATCTACCTATGAATGTTTTAGATTGTGAGTTCCTTTTGCGAACGCCTACATGCAGCATGTGATGTAGCAAAACATTGTCTTGCCTCCTCACAAACTTGTATGAAGAATCGTATTAATAATAAGGCTGTTGTGCGTCATTTCCAAGCAGGTGACAAAGTGTTGGTCCTTCTACCAGTGCCGGGTTCTGCTCTCCAGGCTAGATTTTCTGGCCCATATGTTATTTCATATGGTATATGAAAGAGGAAATCTCGTATATGCCATATCAATATGCTTAACTCTTATATCACTCGCTCCACCCCAGATGTCTCTGTCCCTGTTGCCATTTCAGCAACTGCTGCCTCTGTGGATGCATAACCCTATGAGTATTCTCCTGAGTTAGATGGTCTCAGCTTAGGTCAAGATTGTTTTCCCTGCGCTAGCTTGCCAAACTCAGAATGGCTATCAGATATTCAATCTAAACTTAGCCACTTGTCTGTGACAGAGTCAGTCTCAAGAGTTACCCTAAGCTTTTTTCTGATACGCCTTCTCGCACTACTGTCCTTCAACATGACATTGATGTTGGTGAGCACTCTCCTGTGAAGCAGAATACCTATAGAATTAATCTCACAAAACGTGCCCTTATGGAACAAGAAACTGATTATTTACTTAAGAATGGTCTTGCTGTTCCTAGCTGCAGTCCTTGGAGTTCTCCTTGTCTCCTAGTTCCAAAACCTGACAAAAGCTACCGTTTTTGTACAGATTATCGAAAGTTAATGCTTTAACTAAAGCAGATTCGTTTCCACTTCCTAGAATGAAAGTTTGTATTGATCGTATAGGAAGTGCAAAATTTGTTACAAAGTTAGATCTGTTAGAGGAACTTGCCAGTAGCCTTTTAACACCACGTGCATCTGAAATCTCTGCATTCGTCACCCCAGACAGTTTCCTTCAGTATACTGTGATGGCATTTGGCCTTAAAAATGCACCTGCCACATTTCAGCGTCTGATGACCCAGGTTCTGGGTGACGTGGATAATTGTGAAGCCTATCTTGATGTGGTCGTATTCTCTGATACTTGGGATGCACATGTTCGTACTTTAAACTGTGTATTTTCATGCCTTCAGAAAGCTTCTTTAACATTAAACCTAGCAAAATGTGAGTTTGGTCATGCCACTGTTATGTACCTTGGTAAACAGGTGGGACAAGGTACAGTTTGCCCGCTAGATGCCAAAGTTAAGGCAATTGTTGCATTTCTGGCACCCAAAACGAGAAGAGAGCTTCGATATTTTCTCGGTATGGCAGGCTATTACAGAAGCTTTTGTAGAAATTTCTCTGATGTTTTGCCTCTTACATCTCTCCTCCGTAACTCTGTCCCTTTTGTGTGGTCTCCTAGTTGTGAAGCAGCGATTTTATGTAGTGCACCTGTCCTTTTTGCTCCTGATTTTTCCAGACCTTTCAAACTTGAGGTGGATGCCAGTGGTACATGTGCTGGTGCTGTCTTGATTCAGGAGGATGCAGATGGTATAGATCATCCTGTAAGTTACTTTTCTCATAAGTTTAACCATCAGCAGTTAAACTACAGCACTATTGAGAAGGAAGCCCTTGCGCTTTTCCTTGCACTTCAACACTTTGAAGTTTACATTGGTTCCAGCACTGCCCCCTTTACAGTTTTTACAGATCCTAACCCTCTCATGTTTTTGCATCGTATGTCAAACAGCAATTAGTGGCTTAGTAGGGAGTCAACGCCATTTTGTTTACACCCTATTTTCTCTTAGTTTGTGGTTAGCAAGGGAGTAAGGGAAGAATTTTTCTATTTCTTTTTCTTTAGTTTTGGTGCAGGTTAGTTGTTTCACTTTGGTACTAGGTAGAGGGCATTCTGTTTATTTTTTTGGCCTTGTCGGCTTCTGAAGCTCACAGCCACCTTTTGGGGATTTGCTTGTTCACATTTTGTAAATAAACACTAAGCAAATGCACTTTGGTCTCACCCCCTTTTTTTTTTCTTTTCTTTTTCATTCCTATTACGGCCCAACCTAGACCGGGGCGTAACAACATTTTTTGATGAAGACCTTTTTCCTCCTGAGTACTTGACTAAATTCTTTTGATTTTCCCAAAATGTCAAATAAAGTGGCACTACGTTTGGTGGCATGCCTTTAAAAATATCAACACATGCACCCCAATTGACTCAAATGATGTCAACTAGCCTGTTAGAAGATTCTAAAGCCATGATATAATTTTGTGGAATTTTCCAAACTGGTTTACTAACTGTATTTAAACTTTTGATCCACTGCAATTGTGACAAAGGGTCATTCTACAAAAATTGAGGAAAGGGCTGTCACTTAGTTTCACAGATGCCAAAATTGTTTAAATCAACATAAAAGACACATTACTTGTATGCATTTTTTAAATATAGTATATATATTCAATCATAAAACTAAATTTCTTAATTTAATATTCTATATTCAATATTCAATTGTAGCATTTAAAAAAGGGCCAAAGAAATGTCTCATTATGATAATACATGGAAATGTTTCATCTTCATGGATGAAGTGGATCATTTATTTTTTCATTAAATAAATCTAATTCACTGTAACATCAATATCTCTAAAATAAGTAGAGCACTAAAATTATTAATAATTGATTCAAATGTATAATATGAAATAAATATTAATATTAGTCACTTCAAACTATATCATTGGTGTTACTGTTAACCAAAAAAGTTTTATTTTGAAATACAATTGACAATTTGAAATGGTTCCAAAGTAAGAGGTCACAGTGATGAAGAGCACTGGGAAGATGCAAAAAGTATGTCGGATATCTACTGTAGAACTTTTTTTTTGTAAAGCTTTTTTTTAATGTAAAGTCCATCATTAGTGTTACTTACATTTATATTTCTGAATATATAAATGTAAATTAGTGTTACTCATTTTATAATTGTAACTGTCAAAAGTTGGACATAAAAACAGCTTCTAATTATTCATTGATTTTGACATAACTGTGAAAACCATGTTTTCTTACACATGGACGCCATTTTGCAAAAAGAATTTTCTCTAAATTGTCAGAAAATAAGTAACACCAGTGACAATGTTAGTCCTTTTATAAATTAGCCATATAACGCATCTACTGTATGCAAAAATCTGAAAAAAAAAGGTGAAAAAAGTTTAAGTTTGATTTATTGTTTATTGTTATCATTTATACTGTTGTACTTTTCATTGGGTATGGCAAAATTTAGTGCAGGTTAAAAGCAAAGATTGAACAGGCAGAGGAGAGATGAAGACTGACCTCTTTTTTGGCACATAACATTGCTAAACCTAGACCTAACCAACAGAAACAATCCCAGATCATAACAAAGTTGTTTTGTTAAGGCTACACAGCTATTTAGTTCCAAAATACTCCTACTTTTGCTTTTGTTTTTGCTCCCATTTTTTATGAGATGAACTCCGAGATCTGAAACATTTTCTACATACACAAAATAACTATATCTCTCAAATATTGTTCACAAATCTGTCATAGTGATAGTGAGCACTTCTCTTTTGCCGAGATAATCCACCGCACCTCACGGGTGTGCCTTAGACTGGCCACAATAAAAGGTCACTCTGAAACGTGCAGTTTTGTTTTATTGGGGGGGGTCTGTATCTGTATCAGTATCTGGTGTGACCACCATTTGCCTCATGCAGTGCAACACATCTCATTCGCATAGTGTGGTTACACGTGGTCTGTGGTTGTGAGGCTGGTTGGATGTACTGCCAAATTCTCTGAAACGCCTTTGGAGATGGCTTATGGTAGAGAAATTCATGAGCAACTGCATGCCAATTGGACGCTCCCACAAAACTTGTGCTGTGTGATACAACTGAACATTTCAAAGTGGCCTTTTATTGTGGCCAGTCTAAGTCATACCTGTGCAATAATCATGCTGTCTAATCAGCATCTTGATATGGCACACCTGTGAGGTGGGATGGATTATCTTGGCAAAGGAGAAGTGCTCACTATCACAGATTTTGACAGGTTTGTGAACAATATTTGAGAGATATGGTTATTTTGTGATTTTGTGTATGTAGAAAATGTTTCAGATCTTTCATCATCTCATAAAAAATGGGAGCAAAAACAAGTGTTGCGTTTATATTTTTGTTCAGTATAATAGATTAGCAGATTCAGTATTTCTTTGTTTAATAGCCTGCTATCTCACTTAGGAGTATTAGTATTAAAATGACTGAATAAACTTTAGGACTATGACTCAGGGAAAGTTAAAATGTCAGGTTTTTATGTCTGAAAAAATTAGTTATAAAATGAAAAAACAGAGACTCAAGAGTGTGTCAGCATGTACCAATCACTAACCTGAATGTGTTCCACTTCCTCTTTGAGCTCCTGAATCTAATTTTACGAGTCGCTGATACTTCTGCTGAGGAGTCTCTTTAACTCCACACCACTCACCGAGATAGAGAGGAACAGACAAAAAGGTCAAGTGACCTGTGACTGCCCCTAGAGCCCAGGCTTGTAAATCTGGACTCATCAGACCACATTACCCTTTTCCAATTCCAGAAAAAATTATCATTTTGCCTCACAGATAAGGCTACACAGCTGGTTAGTCCCAATCCCTTGAGTTCACTTCTGATTGTGCATGTGGAAATGCTCTTACTTTAACTATTAAACATGGCTAGGAGTTCTAACTGATTCATTTATTTATTTACTGTTATTCTTTTTTTATACTGAATTGATTCCACCAAGCCTTTAAGTGATCTCTCATCACAATCATTCATGTTTTTACAAACACATTTCTTCTCTGTTCTTAACCCAATTTTAGTTTGTTTGTTTTTTTCTTCAATTTTTTAGTTTCTTTTCTTGATGCAGGCCAATTATTTGACACTTACCAAGTAACATCTTTCCCATGACCACAGAAAATGTCTTCTGACATGACTGAATATAAAATGAGTAAAAAGAAAGTTACTCACTGTATCAATTGAGGTTAAATAACTTGCTGCCATATGATAATTTAGGGAAAATTTTGGTCTGCGAGTGTTTTGCAAGACAAGCAAAAATTTTCCTGAAACAAGTTCTACAGTATGTATACGCTTTAGCTGCAGAGCGTCACATGATCACAACTGAGCCAATAGCTCTTCTCTCTCTCGCATGCTTCAGGATTGTGGGTAATCGACTCCCATGCTCAATCTCAGTGTGTGTACATCACTTGTATAGTCAACATCCGCGTATGTGTGTACTATTTACTACATTATGACCACAGATGTGTGTGCTTAAAGCTTTTTTTAGTGTGTAGTGACTGTTCATTAGTAACTGTACTACTGTAGAACAATGGCCCCCATTCTCTGTTTAATGACAATGCAACGTCATATTTTCGCGAAATCCTCAAAAGGAGACAAAAGCAAATGTTATTAGAGAGGTTCCTTGTTAAAGATTACAGTTTCTCTGTCAGACTCTCTGTCAGCAGTGATTCCGATAGTGTGTATGAGTGTGTGTGTGCGCACGTCGTCTTATACAGTAGCCCACACCCCCTTCTTTCCTCATCTCACACCAGCCACAATTATTTTCTAAACTCAAGTGCAGTTTATTTTTTTTATTTTTACTTTATATTTTGTATTAATCATTTTATATTTTTGAATATTTTTGGGTTGTTTTTGTTGCTCATTATTTTTGGGAATGAATCATCAGAGTTACAATAATTTCTTATGGGAAAATTCGCTTTGATATACAAGTGCTTTGGATTAAAAGAATGCTCATAAAACAAATTATGTTTTGTCCAAGGTTTTACTGTACTAGCATTAGTACCCATTGGTGATGGAAAAAGAGTTTGTAGAAATAGTCAAAATGTTAAAGCTACAAATAAGCCAATCAGCTTTAATCTAATTAGTGATATTATTATTTCTGGCCCATGTACATGTTTGTCTGTCTTTCTTTGTGGCAGAATTTGTAAAGTTGAGTATCTTATGCTTTGTTTACACGAAATTGTATGTCTTTCATCATGAGACAAATCCACTCCCTGTTCGGTGATTGAAGAGTGAATCACAGATAAGAAATCAAAAAAGGAGATCAAATAAAGTTTTCATTTATACCACTTCAGCACTGTTATTTCAACATTGACAATATGAACTAATCCAGTAACCAGTAAAAATTTGAAGTTTAGTTGTTCTTTTTTTTTTATTAATATTTATTGGCACAGGTATGTGTATTTTAGCGCCTAACAATGCGTTCTCAGTTCTCAACAATGCGGGCTCCACATTATTGCTTTTTATTAGCTCTATGATTTCAAAACATATGAAACAAACTGGCTTTAAATGTCCTGCAGGAAGAAAAAAACATGGATTGATCAGTGCATTCATCTGTAAAAGGTTTGTTTGTTGGAGTAATCCATGCTGTGTTGCGTTTCATTTTTGTTTCATGAGGACTTGGGTGCCTTGTAGGGGACCCAAATCAGTTTCTGTCTCTTCCGCATACTCTGTGTATATATGCTAAACTATTGCGTTGATTGGCGCTGCTGAGTGATGCGTATAGCCACATACAGTGCCCTCCATAATTATTGGCACCCCTGGTTAAGATGTGTTAAAAGCCTTAAAATAAATTCAGTTTTTATTGCAGAAGCATATTGCCACACTGAAAAGCGTAGAAAAATATAAAGTGAATTTTAAGGGGAAATAAAAATCCCTGACTAACAAATAATTATTTTTCATAAAATAACCTGTTCCACAATTATTGGCACCCCTAACAATTCCTAGAAAATAAATGTAATTGAAGTATTTCTGTCATTTCTGCAGTAGTTTACAAAGTTGATCAGAGTATCTAGGAACATTTAATTAATAATTTATCACTTCCTGCTTCCCTGGGGTATAAATATAACGTGACACAGAGGCCATTTCTCTTATCCACTCTTCAACATGGGAAAGACAAAGGAACACACCATTCAAGTAAGGCAGATGCGTGTCAACCTTCACAAGTCAGGCAATGGGTACAAGAAAATAGCCACCCGCCTGCACCTGCCCATATCTACTGTGAGAGGAATCATTAAGAAGAACAGTAGTAAACAAGCCTGGACGAGGACGCAAGTTTATTTTGCCTCCATGCACAGTGAGGAGGATGGTAAGAGAAATAAAAAATCTCCAAAGCTCACTGTTAAAGAACTGCAACAAATGATCACAAAGTCTCCAAAACAAGAGACGCTATATACATGCCAACAAGCTCTTTGGGAGGCATGCAAGCAAAAAACCTTTTCTCAGTCACAATCATAAACGCAAACGTTTGGAGTTTGCTAAGCGGTACTGGGGCTTCAACTGGGACCGTGTTCTTTGGTCAGATGAGAACAAGATAGAGCTTTTTGGCAACAAACACTCTAAGTGGAACACAAAAGATGAGTATACAGAAAAGCACCTCATGCCCACTGTAGTATGGGGGAGGATCGGTGATGCTGTGGGGCTGTTTCTCTTCCAGAGGCCCTGGGAACCTTGTTAGGGTGCATGGCATCATGAATGCTTTGAAATACCAGGACATTTTAAAGCAAAATCTGGTGGCCTCTGCCCGAAAGCTGAAGATGAGTCGTCACTGGGTCTTTCAGCAAGATATTGACCCAAAACATGTGGCCAAATCTACACAGAAATGGTTCACCACACACAGAATCAAGCTCCCATGGCCATCTCAGTCCCCAGACCTCGACCCCACTGAAAACCAGTGGAGTGAGCTGAAGAGGAGAGTGCAGACGAGAGGAGTCAGGTCACTGGATGATTTAGAGACATTGTGCAAAGAGGAATGGTCGGAGATCCCTCTTTTTGTGTTCTCTAATTTTGTGAAACATTATAGGAGAAGATTAGATGCTGTTTTGTTGGCAAAAGGGGGTTGTACAAAGTATTAAACATCAGGGGTGCTAATAATTGTGATGTAAAAGAATTATTTCTTAATGTGGAATTTTTTTCCACTGAATAAATGCACTTTAATTAAAGGTTGGAATTTCCTCTTTTTTTTCATTGTGGTCCTATGTTATCTAGAACAAAACTGAATTTTTTTAAAAGCTAAAGAACACATTTTAACCAGGGGTGCCAATAATTATGGAGGGCACTGTATATAAAGTGCATTTTTATTATTCTCTTTTTTTCTTGCCCTTTTTATATAGGTTTATATTTTTGTGCATTTCTGCCCATCAGGACAAACAAAGATGCATGGGGTCCCCCACCTTTGTTTTTTGTTGTTTTTTTATTACTGCTGCCTTATCTGGGCCTCTCAGGTTTCAGCACAGTTGCACTGTCACCATTACTTGCCCCCATCATGTGAAGTGAAAGCTCCAGAAATCAATAGACTTGATAGCCAGTTAGGACTCCTTCATCTTTGGCAGTGGATGATTTGAATGGATGAATAATTCATCCTTTTAGAAAGCAGCCAGGGATGAGATAAGTAAAATAAGTACTTCACCTTATCGCTCTTCATCTTAGAGACTGTGCTGTAATGCAATTCTGAACATTTAGCACTTAATGGTGTGGTGATGAAGGAACATGATCTTGGCTCATTAAGGTTATCTTTAACCATCACACACAAAGACAGTGTCCCCTCACTCCGGTATAAGCACACTAGTAGGGACATGAAATATGGAGGCTGGAGAGTGAAGGCTATTCTTGAATTTTTTTTACATCATATACAATCATACACATGCACCCATACATGACACTTTTAAATGGCCCTTATTTGACTTTGAACAGCTGAATAAATGGATACCATAACAAAACATTCTAATTTTGTATTTCAGTATTAATGAGGAAATGAATAACCAATATGTTAAGTTTGCTTTAGGAGCATAGCTCCAAAAATGGATAAGATTCTTTTTTATAGGTCAGTGTGTTCCATAACCAAGTCAGGTCCATGATGTTTTATAGGATATGTTTATGCCATACAAAGTATTGTTATAACAATGTTTTTATGCAATTTTTTTTTTAATGAACATAAACTGTATGATGTTCTATTTATGAAAACCTGTTTTAGTTTTACGCCAGAGGTAATGGGATATACACACGTGGACAAAATTGTTGGTACCCTTCGGTCAATGAAAGAAAAACTCACAATGGTCACAGAAATAACTTTAATCTGACAAAAGTAATAATTTTTAAAAATTCTATGAATGTTAACCAATGAACGTCAGACATTGCTTTTCAACCATGCTTCAACAGAATTATTTTTAAAAAAGATGACAAAAAAGATGGTACCCCTAGAAAATACTGAAAATAATGTGACCAAAGGGACATGTTAATTCAAGGTGTGTTCACTAATTAGCATCACAGGTGTCTACAATCTTGTAATCAGTCAGTGGGCCTATATAGGGCTCCAGGTAGTCACTGTGCTGTTTGGTGACATGGTATGTACCACACTCAACATGGACCAGAGGAAGCGAAGGAAAGACTTGTCTCAGAAGATTCAAAAGAAAATTATAGACAAGCATGTTAAAGGTAAAGGCTATAAGACCATTTCCAAGCAGCTAGATGTTCCTGTGACTACAGTTGCACATATTATTCAGAAATTTAAGATCCATGGGACTGTAGCCAACCTCCCTGGACGTGGCCGCAGGAGGAAAATTGATGACAAATCAAAGAGACGATAATCCGAATGGTAACAAAAGAGCCCAGAAAGACTTCTAAAGAGATCCAAGGTGAACTTCGTGCTCAAGGAACAACAGTGGCAGATCGCACCATCCGTCGTTGTTTGAGCCAAAGTGGACTACATGGGAGACGACCAAGGAGGACACCATTGTTGAAAACAAATCATAAAAAAGCCAGACTGGAATATGCCAAACTACATGTTGACAAGCCACAAAGCTTCTGGGGGAATGTCCTATGGACAGATGAGACAAAAATGGAACTTTTTGCCAAGGCACATCAGCTCTATGTTCACAGATGGAAAAATGAAGCATATCAAGAAAAGAACACTGTCCCTACATGGAGGAGGCTCTGTTATGTTCTGGGGCTGCTTTGCTGCATCTGGCACAGGGTGTCCTGAATCTGTGCAGGGTACAATGAAATCTCAAGACTATCAAGGGATTCTAGAAAGAAATGTGCTGGCCAGTGTCAGAAAGCTGGGTCTCAGTCGCAGGTCATGGGTCTTGAAACAGGACAATGACCCAAAACACAGCTAAAAACACCCAAGAATGGCTAAGCAGAAAACATTGGACTATTCTAAAGTGGCCTTCTATGAGCCCTGACCTCAATCCTATTGAGCATCTTTGGAAGGAGCTGAAACATGCTGTCTGGAAAAGGCACCCTTCAAACCGGAAACAACTGGAGCAGCTTGCTCATGAGGAGTGGGCCAAAATACCTGCAGAGAGGTGCAGAAGTCTCATTGACAGTTACAGGAATCGTGCGTGTGTGAGTGATTGCCTCAAAAGGTTGTGCAACAAACTATTAAGTTAGGGGTACCATCATTTTTGTCCAGGCCTGTTCCATGAGTTTATTTTTAAAAATAATTCTGTTGAAGCATGGTTGAAAAGCAATGTCTGACGTTCATTGGTTAACATTAATAGAATTTTTAAAAATTATTACTTTTGTCAGATTAAAGTTATTTCTGTGACCATTGTGAGTTTTTTTTTCATTGACCGAAGAGTACCAACAATTTTGTCCACGTGTGTATATACAAAAGGCTTTGACTTAGATGAAAGTTTTTAGATGGAATAGTAAAATGATTAAACTTCCTGCTGAAGTTTTAGACAAAACAATTCCAAGTGCATTACTATGAAGTCTTCTGGCCTTGTTAGCACATCATTTTCTAGACTATACATGCCAGGAAATCTGGCTTTGGAGGCAGTGCATGGAGTAGCCTCTCATGATGAGACGTGCTACAGTGAGCAGGGAAATGAAGATCACTGCAGAGGGAATGGTGCTCATTTCTCACTCTCTACTCTTTTTTCCCTCCTGCTTTCCTTCTCCATAAGCCCTCAATCAGAAAATTCATCACTATGTTAAGCAGATAGACATAGACTTCACCATGGATGCTGCTGCCTTTGCTCCTTCTTCCTAGCCTTTTGCCTTTAATCTTTGAATCTCAGAAAGCTTTTTGTCACAAAATAAGCACCTTATAATAACAACGTAGCTATCTTTGCCCTTGTATCATTGTGCACAATATCACTTTGTTGAATAGAGTGACGTGAGGACCCGTGACTGATAAAACTTTTTTCATTTACTGAGCATATCCAAGGAATGGAAAAGCGTGATGATAAAGCTGTCTCACTTTTGTAAAAGATCATTCCATGAGAGAGTCGAGTAATGTTTCCTATTGATATGTGTCTATTCTGGAAGGAAATGGAAAATGATCATCAGAGATGACAGATAACTAAAGTGCTCATTAAACATTTTAAAATGAGGATAATGCAAACATTCAAGGCCAAGTTTTCAAGGCATTATCTAAGCTCTGATCATATAAGTCTCAGGAAAAGGATGTCAAGTCATGTAAAACTTTGGACATCATGCGATCTCAAACACCTGTTATAATCCATAACTCTGAGTATAATACAGAATTTAAGTTTGGAAGACATGGTAGGCTTCTCCATTAATGCTAGCCTCTTTTAGACAATTTAGCATTTTGATCTTCACACAACATCCACATAAATGCAAGATTTTATAATTAATTTGACGTAAAGAAATCTATGCCAATTGCAAGGTGTTTTATTTATGTGTCTTATATGTACTTGTATGCTTTCAGTCAGCTAAGGTCAAAACAATCTGTTATACAGTATCTGTCAATAACTGTTATGCAGTTATAACAAGCCCCTCCACCCAATCACACTCATGGCTTTTTTGTCTAGCATATTCCACAGATGCTTGACTGCATGGAGATTTGAGGAAAAGTCAACATCTAACAATCTCTCCTCAAAAATGCACCTCATAGCAGATATTCGATAGAGGATAAAATCAGAATTTACTCTTGGAGCCATGTCTAAACAACTGCAGATTCGAAGATTAGTTCAAACAATTCTTGTCCAACGTGCCTCATTTTCATTTCATGAACAATAGCATGGTCTATTACATTTGCTGTGGTGATTGGTCCTTGTCCTCCTCCTCTTCCTCCTCTGCTTCTCAGATTGTTTGCATTTACTGATATAATCAATCTTTAACACTGGTGCATGCTGGCATGCAAGTAACAAATATGAGAAATGTTGAGTCCTTGTGTATAAGTGATGACCACTATCCTGTCACTGTGTTTAACTTCTGCCACCTGTTGTTACCAGTAGGCATCACAAGTCCACAAGTGCAAAATAGGGTTTAGTGAGTGAGAATGTGTTCAGAGTTCAGAGAATCAGTTCTGAACACTGCAACAAGTGTGTAGTTTTGTTCTAAGAATCAAGTTTAGTAGTTCAAAATCTTAAAATCTTAAAATATATATAATTAGAGAGAGAGAGAGAGAGAGAATAAAATAAAGTAAAAATAAAAGTAAAATAATAAACTAAATTAATCAAAATTAAATGAAATATGGATAAAAATCAAATAAGATAATAAAAAAACTAAAAAAAATAAAATAGATATAAATTAAGCACATGGACACCCAGGAGTAGCTACAGTAGTGCAAGTCCACTATTAATTAAAGGTAACCAAACTAGTTTTTAGCAAACATTTAAAAGAATCAGGATTGGCAGCTGACATAATGTTGAGAGTTAAGATATTCCACTTTTTCAGAGCAGCCACAGCACTGACACAATCAGCTCTATTAGTAAACTTTCTCCTTGGTAGTTATCGGAAAAGCTGGTTTGAAGATCTAAATGTAAAAAATACCAGATGGGATTGCCTTATGCACAAAGACAAGAACCTTAAAATTAATTAAAAATTAAAAATTAAAAAGCTCCTTTTTTGGGTATTTGTCTACGTATTAATCTACGTTCACAGTCACCAGAGTTCTAATCACATGCACACCTGATCCTCATTAACAACTCACCATAAATACACCTCACTTCCCCTCACTCGCTGTCTGACTTCGTCTATGGACAAACAGACTACGCCACGTACCTGCGTCACGCTTCGCCACGTCTCGTCTCGTCTCATCTCCTGGTTCGTGTTTCACCTGTGTTCCGTGTTCTGTCTGCTACTCAAACCTCCACCAGCTCCTTCATCTCCATTTCAGTTAAGACTCTCCGGTTTCCATATTCACTGTCATCTTTCTAACAAACTGTCAATAAATCACCCGCTCGGGTTTTCTAACGTTAACTGCCTGTTGGAGTCTGTTTATCGTAACAGAAAGTCAGACCTAAACAATGAACCCGACGGGCTCAGATCTAGTCCGTGAGCTGGTGGAGCAACTCCGTCATCTCTGCACCACCATGGCTCCACTTCCGGCAACAAGTTCTTCTTCTACTCCTTCTGCACACGCATCCCATGGCGACGTCATCGCCCTACGGTGGCGATCCGGAGAACCGCAATGGATTTCTGCTCCAGTGCTCTCTCACCTTTGAAATGCAACCTCTCCGATTTCCAACTGATCGATCCAAGATTGCATACATCATTTCTCTTCTCACGGGCAGGGCATTACAGTGGGCTGAGGCCATCTGGCAACAAGACGGCTCTGTGGTGCATAATTTTGAAAACTTTGTCACCTATTTCCGAGAAGTGTTCACACAAGCGGCTGATGAGTCCACCTCTGGAGAGAAGCTGTTCAAGTTGAGTCAAGGTAACAGCAACATTAATGACTATGTTTTGACTTTCAGGACCCTGGCAGCCTCCAGCGGGTGGAACGAAGCCGCACTTCTGACAAAGTTCCGTCAAGGACTTGATCCACGTCTGAGGTTGCAACTGGCCGCCCAGGATGACTCGGTGGGTTTGGAACAGTTTATGCGCACGGCAATCCGAGTCGCCGGCCGTCTTAGAGAGTGCACTGAAGAAGTAGTCGGTCCTCGAGGACCTCCCGCAGTTCTCCGGTCACAGGAGGTGAGATCTGCTCCTGAACCCATGCAGGTGGACCGACAATCACTCTCCAGCTTGACATTCTCATTTACTCCCGGAACGAGTCGGAGCACCGCGTTCACGTTGCCGAGGTTCTCCACAGACTCAGACACCACCAGTTGTACCTAAAGGCCGAAAAATGTGCCTTCCATCAGTCATCCGTGCATTTCCTGGGTTATTATATCAGTAATGAGGGCGTCAAAATGGATGAGTCAAAAGTAGATGCCATCCGAACCTGGCCAATCCCCACCAGTATCAAGCACCTCCAGCGTTTTTTGGGTTTCGCAAATTTTTACCAGAGGTTCATCCGTGATTACAGTTCCCTAGTTTCACCGCTCACGGATCTCCTGAAAGGAAAACCCAAGACCCTCTCTTGGACCCCAAACGCCCGTCAAGCCATGCAGTCGCTCCACCAGGCATTTACATCAGCTCCCATTCTCATCCTCCCAGATCCTGATAAGCCATTTTTGGTCGAAGTGGATGCTTCACAATCCGGAGTAGGAGCCGTCCTTTTGCAGCAGCAGGGGACCCCGCCTCAGTGCCATCCATGTGCGTTCTTTTCCCGGAAGATGTCACCCGCGAAACGGAACTATGACATCGGAAATAGAGAACTCCTGGCGATCAAACTCGCCCTCCAGGAACGGAGACATTGGTTGGAGGGGGCTCAACATCCGTTCATAGTTCTGACCGACCACCGCAATCTGGAGTACCTGCGAGAGGCTAACGGCTCACTCCCCGACAAGCCAGATGGGCCTTGTTCTTCACGCGGTTCCATTTCACCATTTCGTATAGGCCCGGAATTAAAAATATCAAGGCTGATGCCCTCTCCCGGCTCCACGATGTAGAAGAGACTCAGGAATCGCCAGAAACCATTCTCCCTTCGAAGCTGTTTGTCTCGCCAATTCAGTGGGGGTTAGAGGAAGAAATCCAGCAGAACAGTAATCACTGAGCCCTCACCTCCAAAATGCCCTGCGAACCGTGTCTTTGTCCCCACAGCTCAGCGAGATGCACTCATCCACCAGGTACATACCTCACTGGGCACTGGTCACCCAGGGGCCAATCAAACCCTCTCACTATTGGAAGAACGCTTCTGGTGGCCCAATATGGCCGAATCTGTCAGAAGGTATGTGAGAGGACTGCGCTGCTACAAAGCCCTCATGACAACTACCAGGAGGAAAACTCCTACCCCTTCCCATTCCCCGGCGTCCCTGGTCACACCTTGGAGTGGATTTTGTCACTGATCTTCCCCGCTCCGAGGGTCATACATGCATCCTTGTTACAGTGGATAGATTCTCTAAGTCATGTCGTTTAGTTCCCCTAGCCGGACTTCCGTCCGCCAAAGAAACGGCCGAGGCGCTGTTCAATCAGGTTTTTAGGGTCTTCGGGATTCCAGAGGACATTGTCTCGGATAGAGGACCACAATTTGTCTCCAAGTTCTGGAAAGCCTTCTTCAAACTCCTAGGTGTGACCGTCAGCCTATCCTCTGGATACCACCCGCAGAGTAATGGACAAACAGAACGTAAGATCCAGGAGATAGGCAGATATCTCCGTACCTTCTGCCACGATCGTCAGCACTCCTGGAGCCAGTTCATCGCCTGGGCCGAGTATGCACAGAATTCACTTCGTCAACCCACCACAGGACTCACCCCCTTCCAGTGCGTACTCGGCTATCAACCGCCTCTTTTCCCTTGGAATGGGACACCATCGGAAGTTCCAGCCGTGAATTACTGGTTCCAGGAGAGTGAGAGGGTTTGGAACCCAGCTCATCGACAACTACAACGGGCAGTTCGGGGGCAACGCATCGCCGCCGACGCAAGGAGAGCAGATACCCCAACCTTCCATCCGGGACAACAAGTTTGGCTCTCCACACGCGACATCCGCCTCCGACTGCCCTGCAAGAAGCTGAGTCCTAGATTTATTGGCCCCTTCACCATCCTCTCTCAGATCAACCCAGTTACTTACAAGCTAAGTCTTCCACGCACATACAAGATCCACCCTACTTTTCACGTTTCACTCCTAAAACCCTATCACGCACCCATTTTTCCTGTTTTCACAGAGCCTGGTCCCGATGACGAGCCTCCCCTGGCGCTAGACATGGAAGAGGGTACGATCTATGCTGTACAGGAAATCCTGAGTTCCCGTCGTCGAGGTGGTCGGCTCGAATACCTTGTGGACTGGGAGGGGTATGGCCCTGAGGAGAGGAGTTGGGTCCCTCGCCAAGACATCCTCGACCCCAACCTCCTCAGGGACTTCCACCAACAACATCCACAAATGCCAGCTCCCAGGGGAAGAGGTCGTCCACCCCGGCGGCGTGTCTTGCGGCCCTCAGGAGCGGTCCGTGAAGAGGGGGGTTCTGTCATGGAAACGCCAGGCTCCACCTCCAATCTACGTTCACAGTCACCAGAGTTCTAATCACACGCACACCTGATCCTCATTAACAACTCACCATAAATACACCTCACTTCCCCTCACTCGCTGTCTGACTTCGTCTATGGACAAACAGACTACGCCACGTACCTGCGTCACGCTTCGCCACGTCTCGTCTCGTCTCGTCTCCTGGTTCGTGTTTCACCTGTGTTCCGTGTTCTGTCTGCTACTCAAACCTCCACCAGCTCCTTCATCTCCATTTCAGTTAAGACTCTCCGGTTTCCATATTCACTGTCATCTTTCTAACAAACTGTCAATAAATCACCCGCTCGGGTTTTCTAACGTTAACTGCCTGTTGGAGTCTGTTTATCGTAACAGTATTAGGTTTTTTGGGTGAGCAGCAGCAATTTGAACCAACTATTGCTTGCATATCATAGACTATGGAAGAGATACAAAGCATAACCACCTCAGAACTATTAAAACCTTGTGTTGCTTTTAGAAATATGGGTTGGACAGAAGAAGCTTTAACTTTAAACGGAAAACTTTAGCAAAAAGTCTGCATTTAAAGAAGCTGCTCTTAATAATAGTATTAATCTGATTCTTAATAGTATACATGCCAAATTAAACATCTAAATTTTGCACCACTGATTTTATATATGGATATATAAAAAAGTTATCCAGTTCACCAAAGAGGATAATTTTAGTCTTATTTTATTTTACGTAGAGAGAGTTAGTGAACAAAAATTTAACTTTTGCCAAGCATTCCAGCAAAGATTGACAATTGGGAGACAGTCTTAGGTCTGCTCAGGTCATAAGCAAAGCAGTGAAAGTGATACCATACTTTCTAAGAATTGACCCCAACAGTGCCATGACTAGGGGAAAAAAGTATAGTATGGTATAGAGCCAGTCGGACCCAACAGGTAAGTTTCACAGATGTTGAAGAACATCAAATAACACAAGCCACAAAATCTTACCAGGTTAAATGATCAATGAGTATTCATTGGTCCACATTTTCAGCATGTATATATATTTGCTCTTGTCACATTTCTCGATCACTTCACGAGCCGCTGAATATTTCCTCTTCATCAACCATACGACTGCAGCATAGATCTGCTCTACTCCTAAAGGCTGACTTTATTCTCTGATGCCCAAAGAACATGAAGCCATGAATCAGTATATCAAAACCCCAGCAGGCCTCCTCAGAGGTCCTTATCAGTACCACACTGCCCATGAGCCAACACCCCACTGGATATCATAGGATTATCCACCCCCGACAGCACCTGTATCTGGTATAATGATTATGGTGGATGAGTTATCCAAGGCAGCCATCTTCATTCCACTTCCAAAGCTCCCTTCTGCCAAAGAGACTAAAGAACTCATGATCCTCCACGTCATCAGGCTCCATGGCCTCTCTAGGGATATTGTCTCAGACCGAGGGCTACAATTTACCTCACAGTTATGGAAGGCATTCTGTAAGCTCATTGGAGCCACCCACAGTCTGTCATCAGGGTTGTATGCCAAATCCAATGGTCAGACGGAAAGTAAGAACCAGATTCTTGAGGTCGCCCAGAGATGCATGGCCTCCAAAGATGCCGTTTCGTGGAGCAAGTTCCTGCCCTGGGTGGAATATGTTCATAACTCCCAGTCCTCATCATCCACCAGTTTGTCTCCCTTCCAATGCTGCTCGGGTTACCAACCAGTATTGTTCCCGTCCTTCGAAGAGGACGTAAATGTTCTGTCTGCTCAACACTTCATCCGACGTTGTAGGAAAACCTGGCTACAAGCCAGAAAGACATTGCTATGATCTATCAAGGCATACAAGAAGCAAGCAGCTTGTAGGTGCTCTTAGACCCCGAAGTATAGAGTGGCCAGAGAGTCATGCTTGCTGCGAGGGACATCCCTCTGAGAACCATCTCCCACAAACTCTCTCCCTGATACATTGATCAGACACTTGCTGCCTTCTACTATGCAGCGAATCAACCCCATGTTTCACAAAAAATTACGTCGTCTTGCCTCATGCCCATTACTCTGTCCGTCAGACATTTTTCCCCACACTGTGACATTCTCCCCATGTGGTCACGTTTTCCAAGGTGGTCATGTGTTTTCTCACGCCCCTGAACTGCCCTGCCTACACACCGATGTCTCATTCATTAAGAAAGAGCTGGGCACTGTCTCACTGCCAGATTATTGCATGCCCTTGTGCCCAATTCTCTCATGATTTGTTTCACAGATTATTTTCACATTGCCAAGTTTGTTTTGTTTTCCCCTTATCGCCTCACATTTCAAATTTGTTGCTTAACTCTCAGATTACACGGCTTTGATCTTACACTTCCCCCCTTTTCGACTGCTTACGCTTCCTGACCATGCTTTCACCTAGCATCAGCACCCCCGCTCTCAGCCATGCCTCCTCCGTCTAAAGAGGAGCTCTCTCTCTTTCTCACCCCATCAACCTTCTGCGTCTGAATACGTCATGTCTAGCCCCGCGTTTTGACAGCATCAGATACTGACTTCAAATCAAATCATAAATGTGCACAAATATTAGTTTGGTTGAAGGAGAAGAAGAAAAAAAAGACACGTTTTTTCTCTTCCTCCACACTGTAGAAAATAAATTGTAAATTTTACGATAAAAAACTGGCAGCTGGGGTTGGCAGAATTTTACCATAAAAAATATGGTAGCAACGTTTTTGGTTGTACGGGATAGCACTCATTATACGGTATATTTTTACGGATTTTGATAGTTTTTTTATTTGAGCCTGTGTGTACGTTTGTGGTGTTGTGGGCATCATTCATGGCACACACATTAAAATAATGATTTTTATATATACATTTTATATACTTATATTCAATTATTGGAATGTAAACAACTTTTTTTATTCTCTATTATAAGTAACACTTCTCTTTACATGCAGCAAAAAATGATGTAATTGATGCTTTCACAAATTGCCTCCACTTACCTTTTATCTTTAGATGTAAGAGTAAGGCAGAAGGCTATCAACCTCGCTCAAGTTCTACTTTCTTTTCAAAATCTTTTTCATCAGATTATGACAGTCTAACAGAACGCTATTGTATGGGCTTTAAACAGTTGTGATCAAACATTTGTTTCATCATTTTGCTTTTCCACCATTTAAAAGTAAAAAAAAACTAAACATCAAAACTACAATACCTAGAGTACTATAACGTGCAGACTACTTTACAGCTCTCAGTGTTGTAAAAAAGTCATGTCAGACATCTCCTCAGCGTAGTTCGATTTCTTGCTGGAAAAAAAAGTAGAAAACTTCATGAATAACTTTTATATCCTACTCTGAGGTAGAAAAATTTTCAGTCCTAAATGAACTAAATGAGTGTGATTCCTATGACTGATTCTGAGATTACGCCACCATTTACGAACACTGAGAGGTACAAAGTATATATAGTGACAGGTTTTTGCTGTTTTAAATGGTGGAAATGGTGAAATCAGAAACAGTTGTGTGCAGCACCAGTCCTACCCTTCTGATGATGTGCATGATCTGTGGTGTCTCTGCCTGAACACCATTTTCTCACTACCCCTAACAACGTAGGACACTTCTGGAGGTCATTTTGGTGGAACTAGGCCTGATTTCCTATTTTAAGAATGTTGAGAAATAGCTCTTAGTCCTACTCTAAAAGTAGTAGATTTTTAATAGATTTTGACTTGAAAAACTAGCAAGTCTTGGTTTACAAATACCAAGCACGCATGCGCTTCTTGTTTTCTTGTTTACATAATGTAAACAGTGGTTTTTCTCTCTCTTGCGCTTCGGAATTATGGGTAATCGTCTCCCCTGCTCGGTCTTAGTGCTCGTCTTTTACTGGTATAATCAACATCAGTGCACGTGTGTACTGTTTCCTGTAACACTGTGACCAAATTTTATTTTGTGTTTGTATGTGTGTGTGTACAGCACCTGTGTGCAATTTATTATAACACATGTGTGTGCGCACGTGTAAAGCAAAAGCAAGTCTCATTAGAGAGATTAAAGTTCCATTTTCTCTCTCTCTGTGTGTTTGCCGGGATGCACTTTGTGTGTGTGCGGGCATCATTGGACACTGTGCCCCTTCATATACACCCCTCCGCCTCTTGTCTTCACACACACACCCCCCTCTACCTCTCACCTTCACACACACACTCTCTCTCTGCTTTACACAGAAACACTGCTCTGTCGTGATTCCTTTCCAAGATAAAGTGCAGGTTAATTTGTTTTATTTTTACTTTACAGCAGTGATTCCGTTAGTGTGTTGCTCATTCGAGTGTCATTAGAGAGATTTCTTGTTTATTTTCCCGATAAATCAGGGTTTCTGTTTTGTGTGCGCGCGTGTGTGAAACTCAAATAAGAGAGGAGGAAGGGTTACTGTGTAAGATGAGAAGAGGGAGATGGTAGGGGCTCATTCCTCCTCTCCTCTTACTTTAGCTTCACACACACAAACACATACCCAGCGCCTGCACGCACAAAGGGAAACACAGAAATATCTGCATGGATTTATTTTTAGTTTTTTTAAAGGTAAAGTGCAGGTTAATTTGTTTTATTTTTACTTTATAATTCGCATTATTTTTATGTATTTATTTTTTTAAACAAATAATTTGAGTTTCTTATGGGATAATTTCATTTAGTTTACATGCTTTGATAATCCAAGGTTCCACTGTATTAGAAAAGTGGAGGAGCAGCGTAATGTGAAAACAGGCCTCTCTAAGTACATTGTTTATGACACAATAAAAAAACGAATTAAAAACAAAAACACTTTTGGAGCATTTAAAACAAGCAATCGATTGAGTCATCTATATGCTAAATACACACATACAGTGGGTATAGAAAAAAAAATTACCCTTGCTTGCAACGTGAAATGAAGACAGACAGAGAGTTTTTGTTTTATCCAGCTATATTTACTCGTCCAAGTGAAGGATATAATACCAACATGTCATGAAAAACATTTTAATGTGGACAAAATGCCCAATGCATTCTCCACCATTAATATGTAGGGTGTACATAAAGTAGACCAAGAATGACCACTGCATTCTTTACCTTCATTATGTAGTGTTGAGCTCTGGGTCAGAGGTATATAGGATCTTTAACGATTTGGGTTAATTTGAATAACTGAACAAAAATTTATAGCATACACTTTATATACTATCTGTCCACTGTATAGCACAATTATCCGGCCAACGAGTATAATACAAAGTCTGATATTTATCAATTACAAGCAAGGTAACACACATGCGCACACACACAATCATACCAACAGTTTGGAGGGTGAAAGTTAACGAAGTTCATCTAGTATTGTTTACTAGATCCAAGAAAGTCAGAGTTTTGGGTTTAATCTTACGGTTTAGTTATGAAACGAGCACCTATTTTCAGCAAGGTATGCAGTTCTGTGTGTTTACTTGAGTTAGGTTTCATTCTCATCTTGTAGTTTGCCTCCAACGAAGGGAATCACAGCATTGCTGATTGGTTGGTGCGCGGTTGTTGACATGACGTCTTTCAGGGAAGCCCTTCGGTGAGGCGTTGGTTGCCTGGGTAACGCTCTGGAACTTCTTCTGATGGTTTCTTCATTGCAGGACTTTGGAATTCTGGCACGAAGCACACAAAGTTGAGAGTTCTCGAAGAGCGGATGATGCCAGCAAAGGTGGTGGAGCACCCGCAAGGGCTAAAGCACAAGCTGCTTGCAGGAGGTTGGAGATGTTATTCTCTCTAAGCAAGTTTGCTTGCTACCTTATGATTTTGACCATTTGGAGTCAGTCCATTCCATGGATGATTGGTCCAATTGGACGTGTTTGCGGGGCTTAGCCACACCTCACGTGGTTCCCCCTTTTGTGCATACATTAGCCTGTCACGTGGGGTGCATCCAGTTAGCATTTTAATACCTTTTATAAAGTAATTTTGCATGAGCTCTGTCCATGTTATCAATATTCTGTGTACACCACTGTTCTTACGCTTTAGATTTATATAAAACATCCTGTATTTAAAACACACTCACTTATACCTTCATCTAATAAAAGGGGTTTGTAAATACTGATTATCTCATTTATGTTATGCAGAATAATCAGACATACACAGGAATAAAACATACTGAGTGAATATATGTAATAAGTTGTCATGGTCTCAAGTACAGGAGGCGGACGCAAACGCAGGGTGTTCAAACACGTTCTCTTTATTGGAGTTTGACAAATAACGAATAAACAAAAGAAAACACACTAAAATAACACTCCCCAGGCTGGGTATGACGCAGGCAGGCTGGTAGTGACGACGTTGGTCTTACTATCGACCACAGTTCCACTGGCAAGATTAACGTGCACGGAGTATGGCTGAGCTTCCCTCAGCCGCGACCTTGACCTAGGTCGCTTGCCAGCCTCGCCCTGCTGATATACCTCAGTCCTGGGGGGAGAGAAAAACGAACAAGTTTGTTAGACTCAGTGACATGGAGAAACAAGGAGTGCACGACGGTGAACGGACAGGTGTGTACGGGTTCGGCCGACCTAAATAGAGACACACAGGGAGGACACAGGTGAACTTAATTTGATTTAAACATTGACAACAAGTACACACGTAGACACACTAGGGGGGGACAAAGCGCCGGCTCAGTAATCCGGTGAACCCGATCTCTCTCTCCCGGACTGAGGTGGCACAGATGTGACAGTACCCCCCCCCCAGGACCGGCTTCCCGAGGGAGGTGGGGGCGCTCTCTCCGCGTCACCGGCGGGAGTAGGGGCCCACCGGACTGATGGGATAGCCGGCGGGCGGGGCGGCCCGGAGGTCGCGGCGCCGGGCGATCCGGCCGAGCTTGGTGAAAATCGGAAATGAGTTCCCGATTTAGGATGTCTCGCGCCGGTACCCAGCTCCGTTCCTCCGGACCGTAGCCCTCCCAATCTACTAGATATTGAAGGGACCCCGCTCTCCTCCGGGAGTCCAGGAGTTCTTTAACTCTAAACGCGGGGGCGCCCTCGACTTCCACAGCCCCGGGGAGAGATGGGTTCGCGATGCCGCCGTCTAGCGGACCCCGGTTCACTGGCCTGAGAAGAGAAACATGAAAGACAGGGTTAATACGAATATGACGAGGGAGTTGTAATTTAAATGAGACGGGGTTGATTTGAGCTAGAATGGGGAAAGGGCCGATGTACCGCGGGGTGAGTTTGCGACAGAGAAGGTTTAAGTGAAGGTCTCGTGTCGAGAGCCATACCCGATCACCTACCTGGAGCGGAGGACTTTCCCCTCGCCGTCTATCGGCGAATTTTTTAAAGCGACGAACCGCTTGGGAGATTTTAGTGTGCGCATTTTCCCAGACTGTTTCCGCTCCTTTAAACCATTGATCCACCGTGGGTACATCGGTGGGAGTGGCATCCCACGGACAGAGCGGAGGCTGATGCCCGAGCACACACTGAAACGGCGTTAGGCCGGTAGCGGAGTGACACAATGAGTTTTGGGCATATTCCGCCCAGATTAACCAGTCTGCCCATTCATGTTGTCGACTGCTACAATATGCCCGGAGGTATTTCCCGAGTTCTTGAACAGTCCGCTCAGCCTGTCCGTTAGATTCGGGGTGATAGCCTGACGTTAGACTAACAGTGGTCCCCAATTTCTGGAAGAAAGCTTTCCAGACTCTTGCGATAAATTGGGGACCACGATCTGAAACAATGTCCTCTGGGATACCATAGCAGCGAAACACTGTTTCGAATAGGGTTTCCGCAACCTGGAGGGCCGATGGGAGAGAGCTAAACGGGACAAAGCGACAACCCTTAGAGAAGCGATCCACCACTACTAGGACTGTTGTGTACCCTTTTGACACCGGCAGATCCGTTACAAAATCCACTGCTATGTGTGACCACGGTCTGTTAGGTGTGGGTAGGGGCATTAGTTTCCCAACGGGCAGACAACGGGGATTTTTTGTTGTTGCACAGACAGCACAAGATAAAACGGCTGTTCTTACGGTTTCGTGCATCTTAGGCCACCAGAACTTTGGTTCCAGGAGTCTAAGTGTGCGAGTGATGCCTGGGTGTCCCGAAGCTAGACTAGAATGGGCCTCTCTTATCACTCGTTCGCGAAGTGTCTCCGAACATACGTTCGGCCCGGGGGGCAGCCCTCCGGCACGGGGTTGGACCGAGCCGTTTGAGCTATCTCCGCGTCGATGTCCCATATGATCGGAGCCACTACGAGTGATGAGGGCAAGATCGGTTCGGGGTCCGAATTCTGATCTGGCAACGGAAAACAGCGGGATAGCGCATCCGCTTTCTTATTTTTAGATCCCGGTCGATAAGTTATGCAAAACTGAAAGCGGGTGAAGAACAGCGCCCACCGGGCTTGACGAGGGTTTAATCTTTTGGCTTGTTGGATATATTCCAAGTTTCGATGGTCAGTTAGTACCACGAACTGGTGTTTAGCTCCCTCCAACCAATGCCGCCACTCCTCTAACGCCGCTTTTACTGCTAGCAGTTCGCGGTTGCCGATATCATAGTTGCGCTCGGCAGGTGTTAGTTTACGGGAAAAGAAGGCGCAGGGATAGAGTTTCTCGGGATGGCCTTGGCGTTGTGACAGCACCGCTCCTATACCCACTTCCGACGCATCGACCTCGACTACAAAGGGCTTCTCTGGGTTAGGTAATTTTAATATAGGCGCGGTGGTAAATGCTGTTTTTAGGCGCTGGAATGCCGTGCGCGCTTCCGGTGAAAGCGCGGGTAGTTGTTTCGGTTTCCCTTTTAACAAGCTAGTGAGTGGCGCTGCCATCGTACTGAAGCCCCGAATAAACCGCCGATAGAAATTGGCGAACCCGAGAAAGCTCTGTAGCGCCTTGACTGACCGTGGTTCCGGCCATTGTTGTACCGCCTCCACCTTGGCCACCTCCATCTCGACCCCCCATGGCCCTATGCGGTAGCCGAGAAATGCAATCTCCCTCTTGTGGAATTCGCATTTCTCCGCCTTAGCATAGAGCCCGTGTTCGCGCAGACGACAAAGGACGGCGGACACATGAGAGACATGTTCGGAATATGACCGCGAGTATATCAGGATATCATCCAGGTACACTATAACATAACGGTTCAACATATCCCGGAACACGTCATTCATGAACCCCTGAAACACCGCAGGTGCGTTTACCAGTCCGTAAGCCATCCAGAGCTTTCACTGTGATCGGCAACGGAAGCTTCGACACGGGAGCTCGCAGCAAGGAAAGGATAGATGGGGAGATGAAGTTTCCGGCCGAACCCGAGTCTATAAGGGGGAAAACAGACACATCAGAGTTATTAAAAGACAATAAGGCTTGTAAACAAAAAGGATGATGGGTGCGCGGTGGTGTGTGAGACATTACTTTGCGTAAGGGACAAGAGCTGACTCGGTGCCGGCCCCCCCCACAGTACAAACACAACCCCTCAGTCATTCTCCTCTGCCTCTCCTGGGTTGACAGGCGAGATGAGCTCATGTCCATCGGCTCGGGGTTCGCCCCCTCGCGCGGTTCAGGTCGGGGTGCTTGGCCGAGGCCGGCGCGGTTCCGTAGTTCGGACCCCCCCCCCGATGCCCTCGAGGGGGTGTGGCGCCGTTGGCCGCGGAGGTGCTGGTCCAACTTGATAGCCAGGTTGATGCACTCATTTAGTTCCATGCCTGTATCGCGGCACGAGAGTTCCAGGTGGATCTCTGGTTGCAGTCCTTCTCGAAACCTGGCTAACAAGCTTTTTTCGCACCACCCGCTTTCCGCGGCTAGGATCCGGAACTTGACCGCGTAGTCGGCCACAGTGTTGGTGCCTTGCTTCAGCCTAAGCAATTGTTGTTCTCCCGACCTGCCGTGATCGGGATGGTCAAAAAACGCGCGAAAGGCGTGGATGAACCGGTCGTACCTGGTGGTAGTGTCCCCCCCCGCACTCCACACTGCTGCGGCCCAGTCCATGGCTGGTCCGGTGAGCTGCTGAGTGATGAAGCTGATCTTCTTTTGTTCAGCAAGCTCTGGAAAATCAGCGAGGTAGAGCTCACATGCCATGAGGAACCGCTTACATCCTTCCGGATTCCCCGCGTATCTCTCCGGAGGAGCCGAGCGGGGTGGGGACGGCGCGGAGCGCCGAGGCGTAGGAGAGGAGGGAGGTCGGGCAATCGCGAGCTGACTCACGCTACAGGCGAGGTCGTGAACCGCTCTCGCCAGGCCGTCAATCTCCCGTTGCTGGTACCGGAGGTACTCGTACATTGGGGGGTCGTCTTCGGGCAGGGGGATCCCTGCTGCGTCCTGTGGGGTCCGTTCATCTGTCATGGTCTCAAGTACAGGAGGCGGACGCAAACGCAGGGTGTTCAAACACGTTCTCTTTATTGGAGTTTGACAAATAACGAATAAACAAAAGAAAACACACTAAAATAACACTCCCCAGGCTGGGTATGACGCAGGCAGGCTGGTAGTGACGACGTTGGTCTTACTATCGACCACAGTTCCACTGGCAAGATTAACGTGAACGGAGTATGGCTGAGCTTCCCTCAGCCGCGACCTTGACCTAGGTCGCTTGCCAGCCTCGCCCTGCTGATATACCTCAGTCCTGGGGGGAGAGAAAAACGAACAAGTTTGTTAGACTCAGTGACATGGAGAAACAAGGAGTGCACGACGGTGAACGGACAGGTGTGTACGGGTTCGGCCGACCTAAATAGAGACACACAGGGAGGACACAGGTGAACTTAATTTGATTTAAACATTGACAACAAGTACACACGTAGACACACTAGGGGGGACAAAGCGCCGGCTCAGTAATCCGGTGAACCCGATCTCTCTCTCCCGGACTGAGGTGGCACAGATGTGACATAAGTTTTGTCCTACTGGCACACTTTAAAGATTGTTTAAAATAGTGTCTCTGTCATATGCCTCTTTGTTCATTGAAAGGCATGTGCTCTGGAGGTCAACAAGAGTGCCAGTGGTATGAATTAGGGAGGGTTTCCCCTTACTTAAAGCTGTAAAACTGAGTGAAAAAAGTTTATGACAAAGAGTGGTCATTGTGTGCATATGACCACAATATCACAAATTCACCACCAATGAGGCTTCAAATTCACCACCAATGTGAGGTTTGCAAGAAGAAATCCTAGACAGCTTCCCTCTATTTTTACTTTTTTTTCCTGCTCCTCTTCTTTGCATCGCTTCCTGCCTTGTGCTTCTAATCATCATTTCTTTTTTCACTCATTTTTTGAAAAGAATATTCAAAATATATTAAGACAGCATAAACGGCAAAACTAATATATATTGTAACCGCCTGTGCGTGCATATTTTAAAAGTTGTGGTGATCAGGTGATGTACCTGTATTATAATCACATTATGATAATTAAATGTGTAAATTACTCCAACATGAGTCAAATCTCTTGATTTTTCATTGATTTAAAAAAATGTGTCAATTTTATCTTTGTTCTAACAGTATTTTAATCAGTTCAGCGGTTAGCTAAAAATCAGTACTAAAATCATGTTAACTGACAAAAATGTTTTTGCTTAATATATTGATGTTGGAGCGCACTATGCTCACAAGAGGTCATAACTCAAAAAACAAAAAATTAAAAACCCTCTCGCACAGGGCCCCACCAATCATTTTGCGCCCTAGGTCGCCCTAGGTGCCTATTTCGCCTATCCCACGGGCCAGCCCTGTGTGTAGCATACAGGTGACACAACAGATTTCTTGTTTGAAATTCTTGTTCTGAGTGACTTTCAGCCAACTTTTATCAACATATCACCTGTCCCACCTGGCGCAAAGAACCTTAGACCATAGCTACACCCCATTTAAAGATGCCTACAAGGTAAGATGCCTACTAGGCATTTCCTGTTTGTGTAACTAAGAGGGAGGTCACACGCTGGACGGACCAATCGATGGGCACTATGATGCAGTGTTCTGGCGCAACACTGATTATATTAGGGTCAACTGTATCAATTTGTTTACGGAAGCCATTGTTGAAATTATTGGGAAACAAACGGATGATAGCATCCAAAAAATATTATCATAACATTTCCCATTCAGAGCCATAGCCATGGGTGAATAAAACCATCCTGGCACTCTGAGATCTTGCACTGTTGCCTACAATGCAGGTTTTGCTTCTGCGCACATGGACTTGTATAAGACTGCAGAATATAACATTCGCAGGGCAGGGAAAGAGGCGAAGCAGTGCTACAGGGTGAAACAGGAGTCATAGCTCAACAGAGTGACTCAAAGAGCCTGTGGTAGGGACTTAGGAACATTGAGGTGAACACCTATGCTCACTTCAAAACTGCGGGTACCAATGCTAACAGCAATAACGATACTAAAATTGCTAGTAGTGATAATGGTATCAGGAAGAAGGAGACACCTTTATCATCTCTGAGCATGATGTGAGAAGAGCCTTCAGGAGAGTGAACACTAGGAAAGCAGCAGGACCAGACAGTATCTCAGGTCAGATCCTTAAAGCCTGAACTGAGCAGTTCTAGCTGCTCAATGGGATGTTTTCACAGTAATATTCAATCTCTACTTGTCCCAATCTGTAATCCCCACATGCTTCAAACAGTCCATTATTATTCCTGTCCTAAAGAAACCCCATCCTCCCTGCCTCAACATCTATCACCCTGTAGCTCTGTCCTCATTTATGATGAAGTGCTTTGAAAGCTAGTAAGACTTCATCACTGGACCCATTACAGTTTGTATACTAATGATGCCGTCTTACATCTCCTACATACAACATTAAGTCACCTGGATACTAAGAAGAGGAATTATGTTAAATTGCTGTTTGTTGACTATAATTCAGCTTTTAATACAATAATTTCCTCCACACTCACCACCAAGCTGAAGAAGCTGGGACTACTTCTTTGACACTGGATTTCCAACTTCCTGACTGGCAGACCACAGGCAATACAGTTGCACAGGCATGTCTTATGCTCCCTGACCCTCCCTGGATTGCTGGCGACATCATTGTGGTGAGCCTGATCACTGACAATTGCAAGAAGGCCTACCTGGAGGAGATTAAAAACCTGTAGAACTGGTGTCAGAGGAACAACCTTGTCCTGAATAAGCAGGAGAGGAACTACCAGGTCCCTGTCATCAACGAGAACCCAGTGGAGAGAGTGGACAATTTCCAGTTTCTCGATGTTCACGTCACGCAGGACCTATCATTTCAGCACCATGGTGAAGAAGACCCGGCAGCGTCTTTACCACCTTTACCACAGGCTATTTAGGCTGCAAAGGACACCACAAAGGACTAAACAAATTGGATATATTTTAGTTTCCATCACACAATAAACACACACTCTCTAAATCCATGCTTACACATCAGAGTCAGGATGTAGCGCCTTACTTGCTACATTGCAAATTTGCACACTGCTCATACATTCCACATTTCTTGTTTACACGATTCTCATTTACACATAAATGAGGATTAACTGCTGCAGACACATAACAGTATCAATCCTTTTCATACTTCATGTTTCAATCATACTGCAGCTGTCAAACATACATGTCATGAGAGCCAGTTTCATTATAGTGCTTGATGGGTTTTGCAAATGCACTTGACAATACTGTTCTTACAATAACTATTCTAGAAAGGCTGACCCCTGTGTCTTAAAATAACAATTGACAATTGTTGTTGTTACATAATTACCCAATTCCATATGTGTTATTTCATAGTTTTGAAATTCCCAGTACTGTCGTAGAATGTAGAAAATAAACAAAAACAATAAACAAAACAAACAAAATTTGCAAGTGATCCCAAACTCTTGAGCAGTAGTTTGTGTGTGTGTGTGTGTGTGTGTGTGTGTGTGTGTGTGTGTGTGTGTGTGTGTGTGTGTGCATATATATATATAGAGAGAGAGAGCCTTGCAAATTTTCATACCTCTTAAACTTTTCCCACATTTTGTCATGTTACAACCACAAACATGCATTTATTTTACTGCCGTTTTATGTGATAGACCATCACATGTAATTGTTATATAAATATATAAATATCTATAATAAAAAAAAAAAGTTATGGTGTGCATTTGTATACAGCCCCCTAGTACTTTGTAAAACCACCTTTTGCTGTAATTCTTTTGGGCTATGTCTTTACCAGCATTGCATATCTAGAGAATAAAAATTTTGCAACATTCCTCAAGCTCAGTTACAATACAATGGATAAAGAGCGTCTGTGAACAGTAATTCTCTATTCCACGGATTTTCAATTAGATTTAGGTCTGGACTTTGACTAGGCCATTTGAACACATGAATATGCTTTGATCTAAAACCTTTCATGTCATGTGCCATGTCCACGACCTGTTTGTTTATTTATTTATTTATTTTCCCACGCTGTCACTTCTCCATGTGCTCATGTTTTCCCCAGCCTGTCATGCTTCCGTTCCCAAGCACCCGTCTACTCACCTGTTTCTACCTTCTCCGCTGATTACTGATTGTTGTATGCTTCGATTTTCTCGCGTTTATTTTTTCGTCTTCACGTTGCCAAGTTTGTTTCGTTTTTTCTCGTTTTCTCGTCTCTCGCCTCGCGTTTTGGATTGTTGCCTCGCTGCTTGTTTTCCCGGTATTTGACCTCACGCTTCCTATTTTGAGTACGCCCCTTGTTTTGCGGTTTTGGCTCAGACGCTACGCGGATCGATCCTCCGGTTTTCGACTTTGCTTTCGCTTTCCGACCACGCTTCCGGTTTATGTTTTATTTGTTAATCTGCGCTTGGATCCACCTCGATCCACGACCCGCCTCGTGACAGAATAATCCAGCCACGATATGGATCCAGCAGATGTTGACTGCATGAAATTGGCGCTGAAGATTCAAGGCGCACTTCTCGGAGCTCACCAGCAGGAGCTGCTCAGCACCAAGCAAACCCTTGCTGACGTCACGACCCAGCTCCAACGGCTCCAATTCGCTCCGACGACCAGCAGGGACCCCCACACGTGACATGAACCACATCTCCCTGCCCCCCCCCCCCCCCCCCCCACCTATGAAGGATATCCAGGCACCTGCCGATCCTTCCTCTCTCAGTGCTCATTGATTTTTGAGCTACAGCCCTCTACTTTCGCTTCTGAACGCTCCAAGGTAGCTTATGTGATCACGCTCCTTTCAGGGAGAGCCAGAGAATGGGGCACGGCACTTTGGGAGGTCCATGACCCTTGCTGTTCTGACTTTGAGTATTTCTCTAAGGAGATGAGGAGGATCTTTGATCGCTCATGTCACGGCAGAGACGCAGGACTCAAGCTGTTGAGTCTCCGCCAAGGATCCTGCTCGGCCTACGACTACGCTATTGATTTCCGAACACTGGCGCCCTCAAGTGGATGGAACGAACGAGCATTGAGCGACATGTATTTTGAGGGTCTGTCAGACGCACTTAAAGACCAATTAGTCTCTCAGGAACTCCCTTCCTCGCTGCAGGAGCTTATGGACCTGGCAGGCCGAGTGGATTCACGTCTTTATCTTCGGAGATCAGCCAGGACTCCATCACTTAAAATGACCACAAGAGCACGAGCACGCGAACGGGAGGAGCCCATGCAATTGGGCAGGACCCGCATCTCCCCTGAGGAACGACGACGACACAGAGTGGAGGGGGCCTGTTTCTACTGCGGAGGGCCGATCACCAACTCAAGTTCTGTCCAGGAAAGAGGAGGAACCATCCAGTTCAACTTGGAGCGTTAGAGGGTACGACTTCAAGAGGATTTCCTGACCAGCGTCGACTTCTCCCGGTCTTCCTCATTCACAAACAGCAGCCCCATCTGGTGCAGGCACTAATCGACTCAGGCTCGGACCGTAATTTGATCAACGAAGCCTTAGCCAAAGCCCTGGGAATCCCCTTTCTGCCCTTGGATACCCACCTCAAGGTCCAAGCCATCGACGGGAGTCACCTTCCCAGTATCTCTCACAGATCCCTCTGTTCATCATGGAAGGACCCCATGCCACAGTCGTCCTGGGCCTGCCTTGGTTGATTCGCCATAACCCTCATGTCGATTGGGCCAGGAACACCATCACCGCCTGGAGCCCCTCCTGTTCCACGACCTGCTTGCAAGCTGCCACCACACCACGCCTCAATCCTGTCGCCTCAGAGCAACCGCCGGATCTCACACATGTGCCCACTGACTATCACGACCTCAGGTTGGTGTTTAGCAAATCCCGTGCCGTTTCTCTCCCACCCCACCGACCCTATGATTGCGCCATAGACCTACTCCCGGGCACCACTCCCCCGAAAGGCCGCCTCTATTCTTTATCACCCAAGGAACGCAAAGCCATGAATCACTATATCATGGAGTCCCTCGCGCCAGGGATTATTCGCCCTTCCTCCTCCCCTGCGGGGGCTGGGTTCTTCTTTGTGGGCAAAAAAGACGGGTCTCTCCGTCCCTGCATTGATTATAGGGGCTTAAATGAAATCACGATAAAGAATCGGTACCCTCTTCCACTGATGACTACGGCTTTCGAACTCCTCCAAGGAGCCAGGCTGTTCACCAAGCTGGACCTGCGCAATGCATATCACCTCATCCGTATTCGAGAGGGCGACGAATGGAGGACTGCCTTCAACACCCCAACGGGCCACTACGAGTATCTAGTGGTTCCATTTGGTCTGACTAACGCTCCAGCAGTCTTCCAGGCTCTAATAAACGACGTCCTCAGGGATTTTCTAAACTCTTTTGTCTTCGTTTATCTGGATGATATCTTGATATTTTCCCGGGATCTGGAAGAACATCAACGTCACATGCGTCAGGTACTGCAAAGACTCTTGGAAAACAACTTGTTCATCAAAGCAGAAAAATGCGAGTTCCACACTACGTCCACCACGTTTCTTGGGTTCATCATAGGCCCCTCAGGCATCCAGATGGAGCCTGCCAAACTTCAAGCAGTTACAGACTGGCCCACGCCTAACTCACGGCATGAACTACAGAGATTCCTGGGATTTGCAAACTTTTACCGTCGCTTTATTCGCGGCTACAGCTCCATCGCCGCCCCCCTGACAGCCCTGACCTCTCCCAAGACACCGTTCTGCTGGAATCAGGAGACCGAAAAGACCTTTTTGGAGCTCAAGAAACGGTTCACGTCCGCTCCTATCCTCATCACTCCAGATCCGTCACGTCAATTCGTGGTTGAAGTTGATGCCTCCAGTACAGGGGTAGGGGGTGTGCTCTCCCAGAGGTCGGCTCATGACAATAAGCTACATCCCTGCTCCTTTTTTTCACATCGCTTAATGCCTGCTGAGGCAAACTACGGCATCGGCGACCGAGAGCTCCTAGCCATCAAGCTGGCCCTGGAGGAATGGAGACATTGGTTGGAGGGGTCAGAGGTCCCGTTTCTGGTTTGGACTGACCACAAGAACCTTGAGTACCTACGAGGCGCCAAGAGGCTCAACTCCCGCCAGGCACGGTGGTCGCTGTTCTTCGCCAGGTTTAACTTTACCCTCTCCTATCGCCCTGGGTCGAAGAACTCCAAACTAGATGCCCTCTCCAGACAGTTCTCGTCCACCCAAGACTCCACCATTTGTGACACTATCCTGCCATCTCCCTGCTTGCTCGCAGCTGCAGAGTTGGACATAGAAACCAAAGTCAAGCAGGCCCTGTCCCACGAACCAGGGCCCAGTAACTTACCCCCAAACCGCCTCTTTGTTCCCCTTATCCTACGATCTCAGGTTCTGCAATGGGGCACAGCTCTAAACTCTCCTGCCACCCTGGTGCTGCCCGTACCCTGTCTCAAATTCAACAACGTTTTTGGTGGTCGACATTGAAGGAAGATGTTTCCAGATTTGTGGCAGCATGCGATGTCTGTGTAAGGTGCAAGCACACCAACGCTGCTCCTGCAGGCCTCCTCAGACCTTTACCGATTCCGTACCGTCCATGGTCCGACATTTCACTGGATTTTGTTACAGGATTACCCACCTCAGACGGACACACCTGTATCATGACAATAGTTGACCGGTTCTCCAAGGCAGCCCACTTCATCCCCCTGCCAAAGCTTCCATCCGCAAAGGAGACAGCGGAACTCCTGATTTTCCATGTTTTCAAACTCCATGGCCTCCCCAAGGACATTGTCTCAAATCGTGGCCCACAATTCACCTCCCAGTTTTGGAGCGCATTCTGTAAGCTCATCGGAGCCACACCTAGTCTGTCTTCCGGATTTCACCCACAATCCAATGGGCAGACAGAGAGGAAGAACCAGGCCCTTGAGGTCGCCCTGAGGTGCATGACCCGAGATGTCACCTCGTGGAGCAGATTCCTGCCCTGGGTTGAATATGCCCACAACTCCCTAGTCTCGTCCTCTACCGGGTTGTCTCCCTTCCAGTGCTGCTTGGGTTATCAACCACCCCTGTTCCCTTCTCAGGAGGAAGAGGTCAACGTTCCTTCTGCGCAAGCCTTCATCCGCCGTTGCAGGAGAAACTGGTCTCGAGCCAGGAAAACACTACTACGACGAGGCAGAACCTACAAGAAGCAGGCGGATCGTAGACGCTCTCAGGCCCCCAAATACAGGATAGGGCAGAGAGTTATGCTGTCCACCAAAGACTTTCCTCTAAAGACCCTCTCCTGCAAGCTTTCCCCTCGTTATGTCGGTCCCTTCACTATTACCAAGATTATCAACCCCTGTGCGGTCAAGCTCTTGCTCCCATCAACCATGCGACGAATCAACCCGACCGTGTCCCAACTACGCCGTCTCGCTTCAGGCCCTTTTTTATTTGTTAATCTGCGCTTGGATCCACCTCGTTCCATGAACCGCCTCATGACATTTCATTATTGTATGTTAAGAGTCGTTGTCCTGCTGGAAAGTGAATCTCCGCCCCAGTCGTTAAGTCTTTTGTAGACTCTAACAGGTTTTATTCTAAGATTGCCATCTTCCCATCAACTCTGACCAGTTTTATTGTATGTGCTGAAGAAAAGTATCCCAATGCACAGTGCTTGTTAAAAGAAACCACACATAGTGTTTGCATTTAGAAAAAAAAAATTCATACCTGACCAGAGCATCTTCTTCCACACCTTTGCTTTCTTTCAACAACAGGTTTCTTCTTGCCACTCTTTCATAAAGGCCAGATTTGTGGAGTGCACGACTAAGAGTTGTC
Organism: Clarias fuscus; assembly: GCA_030347435.1. Taxonomy (NCBI): domain Eukaryota; kingdom Metazoa; phylum Chordata; class Actinopteri; order Siluriformes; family Clariidae; genus Clarias; species Clarias fuscus. Next base: position 28,251,401 of record CM059206.1, read on the forward strand.
CTGTAGACAGATTCTCCCACATCAGCTGTGGAACTGGTTACCAAAGACCTCCTTGCCCCACCTGTCAATTTAGGTGGACAGCCATGTTTTAGTAGGTTTGCAGTTGTGCCATTTTCTTTAGATTTTTTTTTATAACCTAACCATCTTTTATACTTCTCCACAACTTTATCCCTGCCCTGTCTGTTTTTTTTTCCTTGTCTTCCTTCATGCAGTTTGTTTATTAATGTTCTCTAACAAACATCTTAGGGCTTCACAGAACATCTGTATTTATACTGGAATTAAATTACACACACACTCAAAAAAATAATAATAATATTTTAATAATTTAATTTTAATTTTTAGTTTAATAATTGTTTTCCTGTCAACAGGTTCCATGAAAATTAATTATAAAAGTTTAAAGCATTTACAGTGGAACCTTGGATTACGAACATAATTCGTTCCGGAAGTGGGCTCGTATTCCAAAACACTCGTAAACCAAATCATAATTTCCCATAAGAAATAATGAAAACTCAAATTATTCCTTCCACAGCCCCAAAAAATAAATACATAAAAATAATTAATACAATCTATAAAATGAAAATAAAACAGATTAATCTGCACTTTACCTTTAAAAAAAAGCACAAGTGTTTCCGTTGGTGCGTGCAGGCGCCGTGTGTGTGTGTGTGTGGAATTAGCCCCTTCTCTCGTCTCGTTTTACACAGTAACACTCCTCCTCCCTCTCCCCACCTCGCTTTTTAAGAGAGAGTGACGCTCGGTGTCAAAATAAGAGTCGCATGTGTGAAGCATGATACTCGGCGCTCGTAAACTAATACTTGCTCGGTTTCCGAAAAAAAAAAAATTAAAAATCTTTGCTCGGTTTGCGGAACACTCGCAAACCACGTTACTCACAATCCGAGGTTCCACTGTATTTTATGTTTATCAGATATGATGGAGTTGTTTTAGGGAGAAATAATTCAAGCCAAATATTTAATTCAAGCCAAATATTATCAATATCTTTTGCTCAACAAAAGAAATTTGAGTTTAACTAACAAGAGTCAGTCATGTTGTATTGACAAAACAAAATTGTTTAGAAGTTGCATATTACATATTTGTTTATTCAAAGTAAAATAATTATTTTACAACAAAACATTTAATTTAGGCTGAATATATTTAATTAATCAAAACAATGCTTTCACTAAAAAATTTTTATTAGTTAGGTTAAATTAACTTTAATTTGTCAACAAGTTCTACACAAATGTCTTTAGTAAACTCAACTAACATTTGTATGGGCCTTTATTCCCAACAACATTACTGTCACAAGCATTTTAATAACAGGTGGCACTTTTTGAAATGCAGCACAGAAATCAAGAAATTGAGAATATTATAAGACATACTGTACACCATATGCAACATAACATTTTTTCCCCCAACATTTTCAACTGCCAACTTTAACACATTTAAAGAAGGGGATAAATTGTGTGTTTAACAAAAAAACAACATTAAAGTTGGTTATCTTCAGCATTTCTTTGTGGACATGTTTTACATAAGAAAAAAATCATGTCACCCACAAAGAATAGGGAAAAAAAGGTTCTCACTATATGAATCTTTAAAAGAAAAAGAATTTAAAGGAAAATGCACAACCTTGTCCTTAAGGTCAATAATACCAACGAAAAATGTGTTAATTTACTATATTAACATACAATTAACATAATTTACCCATATTTTTTGCTATCAAATACGAACAGTTTTTTTTTAAGTTTAAAAATATATATATATTGCATCCAAAACAAAACAAAACAAAACAAAACATCCAAACATTTTCAATAATGGCAAAAAAGGCCTTCATGTGGAACTCAACAAACTCAAGTGTTCGATGTTAGTTTACTCAAAGTTTGTTTTTAAGCATCTGTACCTTTGGTGAAAGTCTGGTAGCATCCAGCTGGAGGAAGATCTTCTGCAGTACCTCAAAGAACTTTTTTTCAGTTCCTGAGGATAACTGAGGTTCATTGCATATATTACAGCCAATAAGAGCGCACATGCAGTGGCGATGTCTCCCAAGCCGTGAAGCATGGCCATCTGCAGCATGGCCATCTGTATCCTACTGATACACAAAAAAACAAACAAAAATGAAATCACTAGACTAATACATAATTCCAAAGAGCCTGTTTGCATTGCATTTTTCCCTGTAAATGTTTTTTAGTATTTGATCACTAACTTACTTATGCAGTATTTGATGCATCTTGAACTCTGTTTGCTAATTAAATAGGCAATTCGTAACTGGCAAGGCAGTTGGGGCTATGCCTCGCCTACACCACCTTTATAAACGTGACAGAATGCAAGACCTGTATAGTGGCATAGCGGAGGGGCCTCCCCTGGATATTCTTATGGGGAGGGCTATGACGATGACGCCATGGCAAGCAGATGTTGTGGGCAGTTGGCTTGCCATCTGGCGTAACTCCACGGAGCGCGCAGGAGCGAGAGGAGTGAGATCCTGAAAAGTGTCACGGAGAGAGACTGGACTAGGTGAGCTAAGGGAGCAGCCAAGCTGGGAAGGCTACCAGCTCGCGATTCGACGCACGCCTTTCAAAAATGATGCAGCTCGGGGTGAAGAGGAACCCCAGACTGAGCGGCATTGGATGGCGGAGAAAGAGAAGTATCGGCAGCAGGTAGCATGCCAACAGCCAACAAGTGAAAGTATCACAAATATCTACATGTTCTGTGCAGAGGAGAATCATAAGCACATACAAACCCTGTGGGAGCAGCTGGAACAGCTCTAGGGACTGCTCGCCCAGCTTAGCCTCAGTGGAGGCCCAGACCTGCCAGTTAGCCTCAGTGGAGGCCCAGGCCTGCCAGTTAGCCTCAGTGGAGGTCCAGAACATCCAGAGAGCTGCTTCAAGGACGTTTCGCCAGTCGCCTTCAGGCTTCAACGGCGTCGGATTTCTTCCTCCGCCGCCCGGCTTCAGGGACGCCCCAGTGCCAGCTCCTCCATCCGGCTTTGGGGACGCCCCAGTGCCAGCGCCTCCGCCTCGGTCCCGCCTCAGAAAAGGGGAGGAATCTCTCCTATCCTGTGTGCCCTGCCACCCTGCCCAAAGGACAGAATCTGCAGCCTCTGTGTTAGGTGGCCAGACATTCCGGAGAAGGGCCTTTTGAGGGGGGTTATGTCATGGTTAACCCCTAGAGGGCGCCTATCATCCAGAGACTCTTGTGTTTTTGTTGTAGTTTTTTGTTAAAATAAACTCCATTTCCAAGGATGCACCTCGGTCAGGTGATGGGAGCGAGGTGGCTCATTAGTGTGATTATATATAGCCTCTTTAAGTTCTTTTTTCTTTGTCTTGCATCTGTTGAATTGAACTTGTACCATGCTGGTTAGTTTGGTTTCATACCATTCTAGTTCGGCTCATAGTTTTTGGTTAGTTTTGTATAGACTCCTGTTTGGTTTGTTTTCAAGTTAAGTATGTTTGTTTGTTTCATTTCTTTATGATTAAATACATCTAAAAAATATCTTCACCTCTGTGCCTATGCCTCGCCTACACTACCTTTACAACTGTGACACCTACCAGATATTCTTTGAAGAGACTGTACGGATCTTCATGTAGGTAGACACAAAGTGCCTTCATGAGGCACTCCCTCTTCTTTTCAACAGTTGGGTTCTAAATAGAAAAAAACAGTACTACAATCCTATTAAATAGGTGAATATTTAACTATGAAATTGGGCATATAGAATAACCATTTACTTATAAAGGTATAATTACTGATTATGAAATTAGTTAATTAGTGTAGACAGAGTAAAAAAGGGAGCTTTTTGAATAATCAGTGTGCTGGCAGTACTATGCAATAAGCATTGTTCTGTTTTACCGTTTCTTGTAAATTTGACTATAAAAACGTAAAATACCTGTGCATGAGGTCAGTTTTCTTTCCTTTTGATCCACTTTTCTTCTTTAGCACTCTGGTGAGCTGATCGGCATGGTCGTCGAGTCAAAAAACTTGATGAGGGGAACAGTGGTAATCCTCACAAATTCTGCTTCCACCTGTAAATAATGTCCACAAACAACCAGTTATTGGTGTATACAAAAACTTTAAATGAAATAGAAACACCCCTTCACATTTATCTAAATTTTGTCATGTTTCTAATTCATTGCATTCTCCTAAACCTATCATCTGAGCCTGTACTCTGTACTATTCTGCTATTTAACCAACAGACCACATTTTACTGTATTTATTGTATAATTCTTTCACATTGTCATTTGATACATTAAATAACATTGATCATTGATGTTTAAAGAAACATTAATACCTCAGAAACAGTAAACAGCCTGGGACAGAACTTTTCTTCTGCCTTTCTGGGTTTTTTTTTTAACATTGTAGGCCGGCTGGCGCTTTTCTGTAGGTTTGTGCTTGAAGGAATTAATGCTCATCTCTGGGCAGCCCAAATTTCTTAGCTTGATACCTCATCTTTCAACACCTCAAGAGGAACACTTGATGCACCTGAAACTTCAAAACCAGGTTTCTGAGGAGTTGATGCATCTTGAACTCTATTTGCTAATTAAATAGGCAATTGGATTTTAGTTAGAAATATCAGAGTAAAGGGAGCTAAATACACATGCACACCATTTTTTTTTATTTGTAAAAAAAAAAATTCAAAAAAAATTTATAATATCCCTTCTCATAAAATATCTAATAATCTCATTAAAGTCCAAAAAAGTTCAAGGTGGATGAATACTTATGCAATATATATTCAAGCATGAGGTCATAAACTGTTGGTCAGACATTCTCCTTCAGGGTTTTCTTGTAGAATGCAGAATTCATGGTGCCATTTAGTTGAAACAGTTCTAACAGTTTAACTTTTGTCCTATCAGTACGAATATTTTCTCTTAAAGGAGTCTTAAAGGATAACTTTTTGGTCAGCAGTGGCTTTCACCTTGGAACTTTTTCTCATGGATGCCACTTTGGCCCAGTCTTTCTTGAATCATTGTTGAATCATGAACACCAACCTTAACTGAGGTAACTGAGGCCTGCAGTTCTTGGTTCTTTTATAAGCTTTTTCTTATAAAAGAACCTCCATTTGTGGATAATGTCTCTCACAATGTTTTGCTGGAGTCCCAAAGCCCTAGAAATGGCATGGTAACCCTTTTCAGACTGATACTTATCAAGTGATTTGATTCTAGTCTGTTCTTGAACTTCTTTAGATCGTGGCATGATGTGTTGCTGTTTGAGATTTTTTTTAGTGTGCTTCACTTCAGACAGGTTTTTATTTAAAACATTTATTGGCTCAACTCCTGGGAATAATCAGGCCTGGGTGTGGCAACTTTCAGCTTTGCAAAAATAACAGTTCATTAATAATTTATTTATTTACGATGTGTGTGTGTGTGTGTGTGTGTGTGTGTGTGTGTGTGTGTGTGTGTGTGTATACATTATAACCTTGGATTGCTAGCATAATTTGTGCTCCAGAAGCATGCTTGTATATCAAAGCAAATTTTCCCCATAAGAAATAATGGAAACTCTGACTCCACAACCCAAAAATTCATATAAGAAGAATTAATAAAAAATATAAAGTAAAAATAAAAAAAATTAACCTGCACTTAACCTTTGAAAAGAATCGTGGCTGTAGTGATTAAGACCAGAGGAAGGAGAGGAGGAAGGGGGGGATAGGGATGCTGTATAGGACGAGTTTCACACACACACACGCACACACCAGTTTACCGATAGAGACTCTTACTCAACCAAGCGCATGGGTGAGTCTCTATTCGGTGAACTAGGACGACTTTCTCACACACACACACACACACACACACACACACACACACACACACACACACACACACACACACACACACACACACACACACACAAACAAAATTTAAAAAAGAGAGGAACCATTGGCTCAGTTGTGATCACATAATGCTCGGGGTCTAAACAAGAAGCGCATACGTGCCACATGATACTCGATGATAGTTATATCATATTGTATATCGTATATCAAGACTTGCTCATTTATCAAGCCAAAATTTATTAAAAAATTTTGCTTGTCTGTGTGTATGTATATATAATATAGTAAACCATTTACCAGTGGTTTTGGCACTTTGAGCAGGTGCCAGGTCGTGCTGAAAAATGAAATCTTCATCTCCTTAAAGCTTTTCAGCAGATGGAAGCATGAAGTGCTCCAAAATCTCCTGATAGTTAGCTGCATTGACCCTACCCTTGATAAAACACAGTGGACCAACACCAGCAGCTGACATGGCACCCCAGACCATCACTGACTGTGGGTACTTGACACTGGACTTCAGGCATTTTGGCATTTCCCGCTCCCCAGTCTTCCTCCAGACTCTGGCAGCTTGATTTCCGAATGACATGCAAAATTTGCTTTCATCCGAAAAAAGTACTTTGGAGCACTGGGCAATAGTCCAGTGCTGCTTCTCTGTAGCCCAGGTCAGACGCTTCTGCCGCTGTTTCTGGTTCAAAAGTGGCTTGACCTGGGGAATGCGGCACCTGTAGCCCATTTCCTGCCCACGCCTGCTCACAGTGCCAAAACCACTGGTAAATGGTTTACTGACCATGGTATTACTGTGTTCGATTGGCCTGCCAACTCTCCTGACCTGAACGCCATAGAGAATCTGTGGGATATTGTGAAGAGAAAGTTGAGAGAGGCAAGACCCAACACTCTGGATGAGCTTAAGGCCGCTATCGAAGCATCCTGGGCCTCCATAACACCCCAGCAGTGCCACAGGCTGATTGCCTCCATGCCACGCCGCATTGAAGCAGTCATTTCTGCAAAAGGATTCCCGACCAAGTATTGAGTGCATAACTGAACATAATTATTTGAAGGTTTTTTTTTTGTATTAAAAACACTTTTCTTTTATTGGTCGGATGAAATATGCTATTTTTTTTAGATAGGAATTTTGGGTTTTCATGAGCTGTATGCCAAAATCATCAATATTAAAACAATAAAAGGCTTGAACTACTTCAGTTGTGTGTAATGAATCTAAAATATATGAAAGTCTAATGTTTATCAGTACATTACAGAAAATAGTGAACTTTATCTGAATATGCTAATTTTTTTAGAAGGACCTGTATGTGTATAATATATATATATATATATATATATATATATATATATATATATATATATATATAGTACAGACCAAAAGTTTGGACACACCTTCTCATTCAAAGAGGTTGAATTTGTATTATGGCAAGAAAAAAGCAGCTAAGTAAAGAAAAACGAGTGGCCATCATTACTTTAAAAAATGAAGGTCAGCCAGTCCGAAAAATTGGGAAAACTTTGAAAGTTTCCCCAAGTGCAGACACCAGCCTCAGAAATTGCAGGTTAACAGCAGCTCACATCAGAGACCAGGTCAATGCCATACAGAGTTCTAGCAGCAGACACATCTCTAGAACAACTGTTAAGAGGAGACTATGTGAATCAGGCCTTCATGGCAGAATATCTGCTAGGAAACTACTGCTAAGGACAGGCAACAAGCAGAAGAGACTTGTTTGGGCTAAAGAACACAATAAAGAACACAATAAAGAAAACTCTTTGAATGAGAAGATATGTCCAAACTTTTGGTCTGTACTGTGTACTATATACATACACACACTGCACTTTGTCGAGGAGGAACATTTTATAGAATTAATGAATCAATACAGCACATGCGACCACATGCTTGAACACCTCCCTAGCAAATAACATTTACAGTGAAAGTCCATGTTGCCCAGTGACAGCCACAAAACATCCCTGCTCTAGAGGAAAGCTGCATGGAGGAATGGGCCAAAAAACCGGCAACAGTGTGTAAAAACATTGTGAAGACTTACAGAAAACGTTTGACCTCTGTCATTGCCAACAAATGGTATATAACAAAGTATTGAGATGAAATTTTGTTATTGACCAAATACTGATTTTCCACCATAATTTGAAAATAAATTCATTAAAAATACTACAATGTTTTTTATTTTGTCTCTCATAGTTGAGGTATACCTATGATGAAAATTACAGGCCTCCCTCATTTTAAGTGGGGGAACTTGAACGATTGTTGGCTGACTAAATATTCTTTTGCCCCACTGTATGCCTTGTTTAGACTGCATGACAAGCTGATTTGTTTTATACATCCGACATAGTGAACCTATCCAACACCAAGCCGAATCCCCTTTCTCGCATGCAGTGTGATATTTCCTGATATATCACCCTGTTTCTGCACATTGCCATACAAAATGCCATCAGACATTTCACTTCATCCTCTGCCCAGGGACTACTGTTCTCAATTTCCATCTCCATTTCTTCCGTTGTCTTTGCACTCGCTCTTTTTTTTTTAATCAAGGGATCCATGTCCATATTATGTGAATGTGTGGACTTGAACTTCCCCGTCACATTGTAAATGATGTAATGAACAGTTTGAAATGCTATTAGGAATCAGTTTTGAATCTGATTCCAAACCACCTCTGGATATGGTTCAAATTGGATTTGCAAAAAACAAATACATAGATATATATATTTTTTTGTTCAGACTACATTAAAAAAAAAAAAAAAAAAAAAACTGTGTACACCAAAAATCTGATTTGGGCTGTCAGTCTGAACAAGACCTTGGAGAATTGATCCATCCCTGCCCAGTGTGCAATAATCAAGTTAAACTAGGCTTAAACATTTCATGGTTCAAAGGCACTGATATATTGATATAGCTAAAAGACAGATGGTCTGAGGTTTAATGTCTGCCCACATGATGAGCAGCTGCAATGTGAGAACAAGCAGACATACCCAAGTCTATCTAGTTTTTCTTCCAATCTTCAAGTTTGACTACTAGTGTCATTACTTGAAGTAACTTTTACTGAGTCAATTAGTCAATTAGTTCACAATTAGTCCCAAACCCATCACTGATCTTATAACAACCCAAGCCTTTGTGAATATGAATTTCATAGGAGTGTTAAATAAATTCAGCCTGACAGTCTGAGCTTTCAGTGAAAGACATGCCCACAGTTGCTGCCTTCCCAGCACTCTCTCTTCCTTGCTGTCTTCCTTTCTGGTTAATCCTATCAGGAATTCAATTTACTCCCCCTTCAATTATCAGCTTCCCATTGACTGTTTTAAAAGGAGAAGATTTCCTTGAATCCCACTTGCTATAATTAGGGCTTATGTGTGGATAACAGAGAACTGAAGTGGATCAAAGGTTGAATTAATTTCAAGAAGGAAGCCAAAAGAGGTGTGCATACCTTAAATTGGACCATGCCACAATGACCTGACATAATTATGCAAATATCACCAGCAAAAACAAGCTCACTCCCAGACTACAAGTGTAATCTATTTCCTGTCGCAACATTTGTACGTTCTCCTTTTTAAGTTAGACTTGTTATCTTGTGCCACCTAGTGGATAAATCCAAGTCATTGCTTGTGATGTTTGATCACTACTGTTCATGGCAAAGGATAATCAGGTAGCACGTAGAAACACTTATATATATATATATATATATATATATAGTTTTTTTTTCGTTGTCTTTGCTAAAATGAGCATATTTCAGGTTGAATAGTGGACTTATGTCTCGCCCCCTTTACTACTGTTTTTCAAGAATTCACGTTATTGTGTGCGCGTGGGTCTGTCTATACATACACACACAGAGAGACACACTAACACTAGAACACAGCACAGTCCTGGCTGTGCAGTAAAATGCTAAAATGTCCCCACATGTTTTCAGATATTTCAGTTTTTGTGGGGACATTTCATCTACCCCTGCTCCCCATGCACGCACACAAAGGAAGCTATGCACGCCCCACAATTTATGTTCTCATTAAGGTAAGGATAAATATTTTATTAGCTACTTGGGTTTTTCTGTAGTCTCCTGTTACCCAGCCACAAAAGTGAACATGGGTTGTCCAGATCCTGCTTTGTTAGCATAAAAAAAAAGAAAAAACTGTGCAGTCCACAACGGGGTTAACTGCTATTTAAAAGGAGGTGTGTTAACTGTGCCAGTGTACGCCAGTTTCGGCCACTTGGACTTGGCGTCGCCTGAAGCTTACTCCATCACTCCTTCTGAGCCCTTGAGCGCAGAGAGTGGGCGGGGCCAGGCGCGCGCCGCTCCGACGCGCCAAACTGCGCTGAGCTGATGTGATGCACGCGACATCTCCTGTTTAGCTGTAGCCTTATTACGCGGTACTATGCAGACAAATTATATCCAGCAGCGCGAAAAGGAGTTGCGTTAAGAGCGACCGCTTTGCTATCCAATATTTCGACGAATAGGATAAATCCTGTTCAGATTGGATTGCGAGAAGCTTCGCTTGGAGGAGGCGAGAACAGGAGATCTCAATGTACCACAGTAAGTGCATTTGATAGTTGTGGATTGCTCAGTAGTTTATGAGAGGAGCTTAAAGACGCTCGGGTTCGGGCTGTAACGGTGGGGTAGACACGCGGGATGCATAAGGAAACAAGCGCTGTTTCATTTCGGTAATCATCTAATTTTCTCATTTCATTTTGCCCTTTTCACTGGGTTCATTCGTGTCAGGGGAGCTAGATAATCCGAGCCTACAGGATCCTAGTGGCAATACTAATACAAATACTACTACTACTACTCATAATAATAATATCAGTTTGACATATCTTCAAATTGTATTGTTCTGCTTATTCCATACCTAATATCTACACCTAGCTCACGAATGTATTTTAACACTCTGTCCATAGTTCAAAATGTAGCAAAATTTACAGTAAACCACATTATAACTTCACTTAATAATATGATCCGTCCAAGGCCTTTCTGAGCCCATCTCATCTGCTGTTAAAACATTAAAAGAAGAAGAAGAAGAAAAAAAAAGCAGCAGCAGCAAAAAAAAAAAAAAAAAAAATCCACTATCACTTTTTAAAGCATTAAATTAAGGATTTTCTCTTGTTAAACTGTCTGCTAGCTCCTGCCATAGAGCAAGTTAGTATAGGCATGGCAGACTCAAAAATAATACTGAAAGTTGTAAGGAGACATTGTATTGGAAGCTGTAGTAAAAAACAAACAAACAAAAAAAGAGTTGATACTGTGCAAATACTGTGTTCAGGTGCCAACAGAGGATATTAAGAGCAAATCACTTTGTTGTCTTTTTGGGCTGAAGTTATTTTTGCAGATGTTTATGAAAATAATCCAGGACAAATGAACTAAAATTGCTTTATTTCTGCAGCTGTGTGTCTAGTGTATTTTTTTTGCACGTGCTTATTTTGCACTCAGCTGCCAACATTGGCTTTAATGCCACTTCACTGTTTTCGTCCAGAATACGTGTCAATGTTGCACATATTTGTGTTGTTTTGTATTATTATTATTATTATTATTATTATTATTATTAATAAAGTGCTTACTTTTATTTGAATGCTCATATTTTACAGAAAAGAAGCAAATTATGGTTTTGGGTTATTAAGGATCCTAATCAGGATATTAGTCCTATATTGTTTTAGCTTTTGTGAGCCTTGTTAGAATTGTGTAGCTGAATCCTGTGACAAGAGAATTTTGTTTAACGGCCTACTAGCTAGTCAGTGGTTACACAGAGTCACAGAGGAAATAAGAGGACACCATTTTCCTGGCAAGCATGCTGCAACCTTACTGCCTGTCAGAATTGATGTAGTACAAAAGTGACATTAAAAAGATTCCAGAGAAGTTACATTTAGAGACATGTAATGAAAAATTCATTGCATGGTCACTTGCTTGCAGAGTATCATTGGTGGCATTTCTGTTTTATATGTATATTTTTCTATATGCTATTTCTTCTCTGTTATGGATTCTCTAAAAATCTTACTGCACATCTAGAAATATATTAATCTTTGATTAATTATGCCAGAACAGATTATTTTATGCAATCATACAGCTAATTGTCTTAAATGTCTTACTCTCATCTACAAATAAAATGTAGCTTGTAGTGTGTGTATATATATATATATATATATATATATATATATATATATATATATATATATATATATATATATATATGCAAACTAAAACCATTTTGCACCATTTTGAAAACAGTGATGTGCATTTTCTAGCTTCAGCAGAGCTTATGTTTGATGACTTTGTGTATTTCAGCACTCCTCTATTTTATTGTGGCCTGCACTGTGCAGTCTCCCTCTGGAAATGCTGAGCTTCTCAGGATCTCATTGCTACTAGCACAATTCTTGAGTGTGCAAAGTGTAACGCTCCTAAAGAGCTTAGTGTTGAGAAACATGCTACTTACTCTGTGTACAGGTACATTTACATATAGAATAGGCTCGGCTGGGTTATTATCAGAAATGTGATTTCTCCCAGGTTTTTCTGAAGTCTGTTAGGCTCTACAGGATGCCAGACCAAAGCCACACAAAGACAAATGCTCAGGGTCACACCCCTTCTCTTAATGAACTCTTGTTTTGAAAAAAGAAAACACAGCAGAATTTTATTTTCCTTAGCATTAATATGTACAGGGAAAATGTGAACCTGTGACACTTCATGCTACTATCCACTATGATGTGTTTTACGCCTTTCCTTGTGTTGTGCTTATCAAGAGACAATGAGTGGGTTATGTCGTATCCCATGGGTTTGACAGTAATCCCCCTGCTGAATAGGGTGCAAGTGAAACTGATCATAGACCAAAGTGTATAATGACAGGACTGTAGTTAGCAAGCCCTTACTGCAGTTAATTTAGATAACAAATATATCTGGTGAATTATTATAATTTTAAAACATAGTGTCAATCCTTGATAAATGGATACAGAGTACTAACTCACAACTGAGAGCAAAAAAAGTCTTGTGGTCAATGGGACATTAATAGTGTTCCTGTGTCGTGTGTATTTATGCTGGTGTCAAAAATAAAAGGTACTAATGTATGAAAGCGATGGATTGGCACCCTGTCCAGGGTGTACCCCGCCTCATGCCCTAAGTCTCCTGGGATAGGCTCCAGGCCCCCCGTGACACTGAATACAGGATTAAGCAGTATAGATGATGAGTGAGTAAGTGAGTTAGTGATATATGAAAGCTTAATCAACCTAATCATAAAAAAATAATTTAAATGAATAATAGTAATTATACTGGTAAACTCATAATATTTTTAAATGACACCACATGGACTTTATTGTTATAGTGGTTGTTGTAATCATTCTACTGTGTCATGTTTAATCTTTTAATTAAATGGAAGCAGTTAAGGTTTTGAGTTCATGACCAGTAGATTGTGAGTTCAAATAGCAGACTCGTCAGATACCCTCTGTTGAGCATTTAACTTATCGGTAAGTTAATGCCTTGCATTCTTCCTTGTTTTGTCAGTTTCACTAAAAACATTTGCCAGATTAGCAATCATAAAATGTAAACCTATTTAAATGGATAGGGCATGTGCCAGTGTTATGCTTTTATTTTGACTTCAGTCAGTGTGTCTGAAATAAAGTTTTTAAGACATTTCTCTAAAGAAAAACATTGGTTGTGAAAATTAGTGTAAAGACATGTATCATGAAAAAGATGGAAAATATCTTTGAATGGAATGGGTATTGTTGTGTTTAAGATCATATCTCATCAGATTCCTGTACAATTGTGATGGGCAAACATTGAAATTATTTATGAATACATCTAAAAGAACACCCACCCCACCCTATATTATTGTGCTATAGTTATATGTCTCCTAAAGGCTGAGTCATAAGGTTTTGAGTTTGTAATTGTGAAGCCATGTAGTTTTATTTGAGAATCGATGATAATGTCTGTAATAACTAAACCTGATGTCAAATCTGATGCCAGGAAAACACTTGTGGCCAGGAATATCAAATGAGTATTTTAGGGGCAGCAGCTATTGCGTCAGTTAAGAACAGAATTACTTCTGATATACAAAGGTGCTGTTAGCAACTGGATCATAGATAAAATTAGTTAGAATTCTAATTCTAAAAATTTACTAAAACCATTATTTAGAACTAACATTTACAACCCTGCAGAATAAGTGTTTGCATGGATACAAAGTACAGTAATTGTTGGAACAATCTGTGTGGGGCTATTTAAAATAATAATAAATAGAATTTTACAATGTAAATGTTTTACTCTGTCCAAAACAATATATGTTTAGCAGGAAAGTCACACAATAGTGTATTTTCCCCCAACATTTTTTTTCTTGAAGTGTTTATCTCTTAATGCTTTGTCATTATGTATCTTCATTAATTGAACTAAACTCAAATACATGAAAGTTGAAGGATCTATTACCTCCTTAAATGTCGTGAGGACCACTTAATGAATTAAACGCCCTACATCTGTGAAAATCAATGAAAAGTAAGCTTGTTGGAAAATACAAAGTAAATCAGAGCTGCATTTGAACTTATGTGTTGCAGGGCATTGACACCAAAATCTCTTCCTGATGTAGTTCACTTCGTTTGATGTTAAGCTTCCTCATGAAAGTATTTATGAATTTTTATCAGGGCAGGATATTCAAAAAAAAAAAAAGAGAGAACCTTTGTTTTATTGTTCATACCCCTCACTGGCACAGAATCTGGCATCATCATGATTATATAATAATAATAATAATAATAATAATAATAATAATTATTATTATTATTATCTTCAATGTTCTTTTCTGTGAATAGATTAATTGTTGATCCTGAGGTTTTTATACCTAACCTTGCATTGATGTTTTATTTTTGCCAAATCATTATAGCTTAGGAAAGGCAAAATTTTTTTTTTTTTAGTTATTACTCTTACCATTATAAATGACCTTTTAAATCTCAGGATCTCAGGACCATCGTTCATATAGAATTGAAATTTATATTCCTTTATGTATGTCCATTGTTAATCTGATCTGAAAATATTTCTTCAGATACCAAGAAAATGCACTATACACATTTTATGCAATGCCTCATACATATGAATATAGTTGTAGAGAGGACAGAGCATAGTTGCACCTTTAACTTCTTCTTCTTAACTATTGTCTGTCATCCTCATAAATTGCTTATGCAATCCTGGTGCAACATGCTTGCACCTTTGGGGATGTGTCTAATTGTGGGTTTAATAACAGCAGCGCAGCTTGACAATCCACTTGTGGATCTCTTAGAGCAGAGGGACTGTTTTATTGTTAACCGTTAATGCACTCCCTGTTATTTTCCTCTACTGGAGGGTTATAGGGCTACACCATGTTTATGTGCTAAACAATAATATGATTAAGTTTACATATTTTTTCCGGTGAATATTTATGCACCTGAAATAAAAGCATATGTTATTGGTTTTGTAATAGGTTTATGATAAATTTTTTGCTTTGCATACATGCTTTGCATGTATTGCTTTGCATGCATCTATACTATATTTATACAAGTGCATATATATATATATATAATTTTTTGTTATGTGAATATGCCCTTAAGGTTATAGGCAGATGGGAAACAAGTAATGGAAAAATGGAAAGTAAATTAAAGAGCATCAATTCTTTTAGGCACACTTGGACATAGTTTTTGAAGGAACTCAGCAGATATGTTGTTCCAACCACTGAACTTGCAAGGAACCTCAACCATGTTTCACTGTTGCCTGTAGACACTCATTACTTTATCAGCCCTTTGGCAAACAACTTGCCTCTTGCTACAGCCAGATATTCATCAGTCTAGAGCACCTGCTGCCATTTTTCTGCACCCTAGTTACTATATATTTTTTTGGCACAGTTGAGTTGCTTAACCTTGTTTCCACATCAGAGGTATAGATTTTGGGCCACAGTTCAAGCCAGACTTTTATGGACAGTAGATGGGTGTACCTGGGTCCTACTGGTTTCTGACAGTTCTTTGCTGATGGCACTGCTGGACATTTTCAGAAGTCGAATGGAAGTAAGCCTGATGTGTCTTTTATCTGCTGCATTAAGTTTCCTTGGCCAACTACTGCGTCTACAGTCCTCAACATTGCCTGTTTCTTTGTGTTTCTTCAAAATAGCTTGAACAACAAGCCCCAGTCTGCTTTGAAATCATTGCCTGGGAGAGACCTTGCTGATGCAATATACCTACTTGTATCTTGTAGCTGTGCTGCTGTGTTGAGGTTGTGGAAGACAGTTTCATGTCACAATCTCATCTTAGTGGCAGAGTTTGGCTGTTTCCCACCCAGTTTTAAGCCTCCTACACAGGTGTTTATGTTTAAGTTATTGACTGTATTTGAACTTACAAACTAAATTAATGATCTTAGTACCTGCTTGGTTAACATACATCTAACTCTTGTCTGAATTCAGTTTATAATTTTTATCCCTCCCCATGCAAAGTTTGTTTGTTTTTCAGTTGAATCTTACAGCGTATGGATCATGTTAAAGGTAGAACCCACCCCAACACAAAAACCTTGGTTTGGTGTGTAGGCTTTTTAGATCCATTGTATATATACCTGATATACTGACATATTGGCTAACATGCTGGGGAGGGTGGGAGTTAATAAGTAGTGTAGCTATAGAAGTAAACAGGTTCTATGAAGTTAGGTTTTTATTTTTTCTGTAATTTAAGAAATGTTGTATGACCTCTTGCCTCTTGAGATGACATTTTTTAGACCTGCCTTTATAATTAAAGAAGAAACAGCTATGGACAATTCTACCTAGCCATTTCAAATATTTCAAATATGAGAAAACATAAGAAAGGCAATCTATGTAGTCAACTTCACTCATAAACACTAGGCCTTAGAAGGAAATATATGCTGTGCTAAAATTATATATAAAAAAAAAAATTATCAACTATGTTTAATTAAATATATGTTTTAATTAACATGTTTAATTAACATGTTTAACATGTTTATTAGATAGCTTTTGCCAAGACCTGCCCACACCATCTTCTTTTTATTAATTAATTTTTTCAACCTCTAGAAGATAGAAGATGGAGAGACAGATAGATAGATAGATAGATGGAGTAGATAGTGTTTTCCACAGGTTTGAAATACTTGAAATGCGGTGGTAGCCAGCAGAACTGACAGGCACTACCTGCCAGCACAAAAGTGGTCTACTACATACAACAAACAACAAATGCATACGATCCTTAACACAATATTTTTTATTTATTTGATATTTCTATTAATTTTACATTTTCAGCCTACTAACCCTTCAGTGCATCTACTTATATGTGAAGAGTAAGATGAAATAAAAAAACTTAAAACTATATGGTATACAAAGATGACTCTGTTTGTCAGAGCATATAGCCTTTAAAAACAAGAGATTGTTAGCCATTTTTTGCATTACTATTATTACTATTAAAAATAAACAGTATATGGGGTCAGGATTGTGCAATGTGGAGTTACTTATTTTTTTCAGCACAAATTAGGTTGATGATGAACTGAATTTTATTTTATTTCAACCAAATATATAAATATTATAAAGAAAAAAATAGAAAATGGGCCACATCGGTGAAGAAAGAGCCCAGATTCATAAGATCACATGTCTTTATGGTTGTTTTCGGTTCTTTCTGGCATCAAAATAATAAATAATGATAAAAATAGTCATAGTAATAATAATATGCACATTTTGTGAGTTCTACATTTTTGCGACGTCATTCTCATATTCTGGTAGCAGTAAAAGTTACGTTATAAAGTAATGATAACTTTGGTTCTACATTACATCTCAGAAAGTCTTTTGACGCACACAGTAGTATAATTTTTTTTTTTTTTTGATCTGTCATTAACCAGCACGGATCCGTGCCGCTTGAATTTTAAGGAGTAATCTTATTCATATTCCTTTTTTTCTTTTTTTTTTTTTGATGGAGTCAAAAAAACTATTTCACTGAAATAGTTTTCTCTGCAGAGCATGTGCAACCGGCAGTAAGCCCTTCTTATTCTTTTTATTGCAGCTGACATCTGCTGCATTTACTTCTTCTCCGTACACCGATCTTACAGTAGCAGAA
This sequence comes from Clarias fuscus, assembly GCA_030347435.1. Taxonomy (NCBI): domain Eukaryota; kingdom Metazoa; phylum Chordata; class Actinopteri; order Siluriformes; family Clariidae; genus Clarias; species Clarias fuscus. The sequence continues at coordinate 28,269,169 of CM059206.1, forward strand.
TAAACACGTACAGGAGCATGAAAAGGGAACTGTCTGCTATTAGTTAATCGATCGCGGATGGCATCGTTCTCGCAGATAGATTTTTAAAAAGGCTAGGCAAATGTAATAGAGTGGCCCGCCTAAGTATATTCAACATGTGGGAAACACTGAGATTGATATATATATATATAGTAGATATATAGATAAATTAATAGATAGTTATATACATAATAAATAAAATAAATAAATAAATACATAAAAAAGTAGATAGATCGATAGATAGCAAAAATGGTTTAAAGATTTGGGTTACTAATCAGAAGTGTGTTCAAGCCCCAAACCGCCAATCTGCTCCATGAATCTGCTAAAGGGGTGCTGTATCATGTCTAGCCCCAGCTTCCTGAGGAGGGATATGGGAAAAGAAGACTTTTACAAAAATTTTGTGGGTTCAATAAAGGCTGCTTTTTCCTCTTCGAAACATTTAACAATGATTTTCACAGCAAGTGTGCAAGTGTTAGAATTAAATTGGCATCTGTTTTTGCTTGTCAAGTGCATCAGTGAGCCCTTCATTGCCCACTACCACAATCGAGGCCTCTTGAGTAAGCCAATGTAAAAATTTCGAGATGTTCTTAAGTCCCCTACACCCTTATCATTACATAGATGTTGATTTGGTCTGCATTACTTCTAAATAACATTTTCTGAATGCATAAGGCCAATCACAGTATAATATGTTTTTTCAAAACATTGGGTGAGTGTGGGCAGAGTGTAGTGTAGTGTAATCGGTCATAATTCTACTTGGTAAATAGTCCATGATAAGATGTACTGGGATGGCAACATCATGAGCATGTACTAGCCCTGTCTTGTCTGTAGAACTTAAGAGACCTCACATAACGTATTTCAGTCCTAAGACCAAGTGACAGTAGAGGGTGATGTCAGATACACAGCCTTGATAGGGGTCCTCCTGTAATTTGCTATACAGTCCCTTTCAAAAGTATTCATACCCTTTCAAATTTTCCATATTTTATCATGTCACAGCCACAAATATAAATGTATTCTATTGGGTTTTTATGTGAGAGACCAACACAAAGTGGCATATAGTTGTGAAGATGAAGGAAAATTATAAATGTTTTTCAAACTTTTGTGGTTGTAACGTGGCAAACTGTCTAAAAGTTCAAAGGGTACTAATAAAATACTAAAAATAATAATAATTTAAAAAAACTTTTGCAAGGCACTGTATGTAGGCTTGCGTACTGAAACTCGGTGCCAATATGGCACCGGTACCTACCAGTTTCTACTAAAACCAGATCAGAGCACAGATATCAGTGTCTCGCTTCCATGCCATTGAAAATAGACGTGAACTCGAGTTGGAAAGCTCTAATAATATAAATATAACTACTGTTTGTTGTAACCTGATTGTCCATGTTGTTTTCACATTCTGAAATAAAGGCACAAAGCAGGTAGCATTGGCTTGCTAAGCTAAACACACTTAAATTAAAATGCCTGTAAAGTGTGGCTGTATTTCACAACAAAGGATTCTGAAACGACATGCAACAAATGTCTTTCAACAAGTGCATGTAAAGGGGGAAACACATCAAACCTAATGAAACATTTGAGGACACACGGGATGGAGTTAAAAGCACTGGGATCCGTCGAGTTAAATAGCTTTTGTAAATCAGCTTGCAGTATGTCACCGGCTCCAGTCTTAACAACCCTAGCAAAGTCAGGATAGGTGTCTATTTTGCCATTATGGTCATATTTCTCCAAAAGAATTTGTAGTGTACCAAGAATACCAACAACTTTGTCGTTATTAGTGTTCAATTTTTGTAGTTGGCTTAGTATGTAAATTAGTCGTGTTTTGTATCTACAGTCGTGGCCAAACGTTTTGAGAATTACATAAATATTGGAAATTGGAAAAGTTGCTGCTTATTGTTTTTATAATGGCAATTCGCATATACTTCAATGTTATGAACAGTGATCAGATGAATTGCATAGTCCTTCTTTGCCATGAAAATTAACTTAATCCCGAAAAAAAACTTTCCACTGCATTTCATTGCTGTCATTACAGGATCTGCTGAGATCATTTCAGTAATCGTCTTGTTAACTCAGGTAAAAATGTTGACGAGCACAAGGCTGGAGATCATTATGTCAGGCTGATTGGGTTAGAATGGCAGACTTGACATGTTAAAAAGAGGGTGATGCTTGAAATGATTATTCTTTCATTGTTAACCATGGTGACCTGCAAAGAAACGTGTGCAGCCATCATTGCGTTGCATAAAAAATGGCTTCACAGGCAAGGATATTGTGGCTACTAAGATTGCACCTAATTCAACAATTTATAGGATCATCAAGAACTTCAAGGAAAGAGGTTCAATTCTTGTTAAGAAGGCTTCAGGGCGTCCAAGAAAGTCCAGCAAGCGCCAGGATCGTCTCCTAAAGAGGATTCAGCTGCGGGATCGGAGTGCCACCAGTGCAGAGCTTGCTCAGGAATGGCAGCAGGCAGGTGTGAGCGCATTGGAAGATGGCCTGGTGTCAAGAAGGGCAGCAAAGAAGCCACTTCTCTCCAAAAAAACCATCAGGGACAGATTCATCTTCTGCAAAAAGTATGACGAATGGACTAGGGCTGCAACTAACGATTATTTTGGTAATCGATTAGTTGGGCTTTTATTTTTTTTCGATTAATCGATTAATCGGATAAAACATTAAACGCTTCTTTAAGTTGATGTTTTGCTTATAACTATATAAAACCATAAATCAGGGTATTAGTCATGTTTAAAACTAAACTTTAAAAATGCAAAAGCCACATATAGAGTTTAATGATCTTTAATTTTGACATTTTAAACCTTAAATTAAAGACAAAGTTTGTTTTTGAACAGTAAAACTCCTCTAAATATCCAAAATATAAATAAATAAATAAAAAATCAAAACAATTGTTGTACTCTTATTATATTGGATGACATCTGTTATAGTGGCTGCTTGTTGAGGAGTGCATTGGGGATTTCTTTTTTTGAATAAACTCACTTATGCTGACTTGTCTCTCTCAAAAAATAAATGAATGAATAAATAAATAAATAACAGCATTTGAGTATGCAAAATACAGCATTTTAACAATAATTGCAGATATTGCCAGCTGATAGAGAAGGAAGAGCCAATCAGAAGTAGTGTGTGGAAGTCTGTGATTGGCTGGTTTTTGGCAGTTTTGTAGCACTGGACAAAGTTGAGTGAGCGTACAGGGAGAGTCGAGCGCGCACAGAATTGAGAAGTCGCGCGTGCGCGGAGAACATGTTCAGCGAGCAGGGGAGACATTGCACGCGCAGAATCGAGCTGTTGAGCGCGCAGTGGAGACACTGCACGCGCATAGAGTGCTTTGTCTGCTCTCAAAATGTCCAACCGCGCGCTCAGAATTGTGGCAGGAATATAACGCCATAGGCGCACACTTTTTCCTGCAGACGCTTCTGTAACCTTCATTGCGCGAGCGGCTGTGTATCTGTGCGTATCTTTGTGTATTTGTGCATCTTGTGGTCGCGCTCCTCAGTAACGTGAGTAGTCCAACTAATCGATAACGGCATTCGTTGACAACGAATTTCATTATCGATAATTATTGATTTTATTGATTAGTTGTTGCAGCCCTAGAATGGACTGCTGAGGACTTAGGCAAAATCATATTCTCGGATGAAGCCTCTTTCCGATTGTTTGGGGCATCTGTAAAAAGGCTTGTCCAGAGAAGAAAATGTGAGTGCTACCATCAGTCCTGTGTCATGCCAACAGTAAAGCATCCTGAGACGATTCATGTGTGGGGTTGCTTCTCATCCAAGAGAGTGGGCTCACTCACAATTTTGCCCAAAAACACAGCCATGAATAAAGAATGGTACCAAAACACCCTCCAACAGCAACTTCTTCCAACAATCCAACAACAGTTTGGTGAAGAACAATGCATTTTCCAGTACGATGGAGCACCGTGCCATAAGGCAAAAGTGATAAATAAGTGGCTCGGGGACCAAAACGTTGAAATTTTGGGTCCATGGCCTGGAAACTCCCCAGATCTTAATCCCATTGAGAACTTGTGGTCAATCCTCAAGAGGCGGGTGGACAAACAAAAACCCACTAATTCTGACAAGTCCAAGAAGTGATTATGAAAGAATGGGTTGCTATCAGTCAGGATTTGGCCCAGAAGTTGATTGAGAGCAGCCCAGTCGAATTGCAGAGGTCCTGAAAAAGAAGGGCTAACACTGCAAATACTCTTTGCATAAATGTCATGTAATTGTCGATAAAAGCCTTTGGAACGTGCTTGTAATTTCAGTACATCACAGAAACAACTGAAACAAAGATCTAAAAGCAGTTTAGCAGCAAACTTTGTGAAAACTAATATTTGTGTCATTCTCAAAACTTGGCCATGGCTGAACTTATATTTATGCATACTTGACATATATTAATTTTATTTTAATAAAAAAGGTTTATTTTTAATAAAAAGGTTTTCTTTAATGTTATTATCCACCATTTTTCATGGCTCTTTTTTTAAGTATTGGTTCAGGCAACATTTAAGCACCAGCACTGTTTTAAAAGTATCGATTTAGCACCGGTATCATAAAAATTCCAAACAATACCCAACCGTGTGACAGTTTTAGGCACCTAGTGACTTCTAAAAGATGTGAAATATGTCATGTTTTTGGTTAGCAAAATTGAGTATTTAGAAAGGGTGTATAGTACCTAGGACTGAAACGATTCCTCAAGTAACTCGAGTAATTCGATTACAAAAAATGATCAAGGCAAAATCCTCTGCCTCGAAGCTTCTTTTAATTAATTTTAAAAGCTTGCGTTATGTTTTTGCGCAATTATTTGTTTGGCGTGACACACCGCGCTTCCGGATAAAATAAAAATTTATTTTAAAGTGTGTCTTTATTTTTTTGATACTTAAAGTCATTTGAATTTTTTTGTTTTTTGCATCTAAGAAAAAGAATGTATGGCACTGTAATGCACTTAATTTATCTCAGTCAACTTTAAGCTATTCCTTGTATTGTGAATAATGATAATGTTTATTTTTGATAAAATGCTGTATGCATTTAAAACATAAAAGTAGATTTTTCTATAAAGAAAACATATTAATCTTTGTTTCCCATATGTTTTACATTGCTGTTTAATTAAGCAAAAGTACATTTTATCCGATTACTTATAATAATTTTTTGGTAGAATACTCAATTACTAAAATATTCTATAGCTATAGCCCTAATAGTACCATTATTAACTGTTGGCACCATGAAATTACCTAATAGGACTGGCAAACAGAGATCCTATAGAAAACAAATAATAATTAAAAAAATAAAAACATGATGCTATATTAGTTGCTTGGAGTCAGTAATTACATGGATTATCACAATGAAAAAAATTACATTTATCATTTCAATGAGCCTGTAGGACTAAATAATAGACAACAGTTTGAAGGAAAATGAACCCACATACTTGCTGAAAAGTACAAATTGCTGTTTCTGTATACAGAGTGTGACCTTTTGCAGATCCTATACAATTACAAAAGCATAGTACGTTGCAAAAGTTACATTGTTATACACAGCCTTTATTATCCAGTGATATTTGCTCTATGAAATTACAGTCAGAAAGCTGAACGATGTTTGATACACTGTAAGAAGAATTATTTGCTTAATGGAGGCCTCCAAGATTGCATGGTTAAATCAAACACAATGGGCTTCAAAGGTCTTTCAACAAAGCTAACAAGGAACAATAGAGCTGGAGACAATGTATGCTGCATTAGCACATGCAAAAGGGCAGTCACTCTCTGAACTAGTCAGGAACTGTTACTGAAGATCTCTTAAACCAAGAAAGACTGCTTTTAAGGAAACCAGCTCTGACATTTTGAGGATTCTGCAGAGATTTGGAAAGAATTGAATAATTAAAAATGAAATATTGTTATGAAAAAGTAAAAAAAAAAAAAAAAAAACTTGAATTGCATAATGAATCTTGTTAAATTTAATTATTATTAGCAACACTATCTTTCTAAGAATTATCTTTCTCTATTTTATTTATTTATTTTTATTATTTTGTTAGCTGAAATTTTACAATATTTCTTCATCCATCTAAATTCATAATAAAGTAATTTCAATAATATTAGGGCATGTAATGTGAATTGTGATTGTGTTTGACTTAATATCTTTAGAGCCTCAATCCATCATTTCTTACGTTTCCGTTTGTGTTTCTGTGAGTATGATCTGCACAGAAGCAATTACTTGCTTGATTTATGATATTTATCAGGAGTGTTGCCTGGTCTGAATTAGTGAGTATGATATGACTATGCCCCATCTACCTTACACACACACACACACACACACACACACACACACACACACACACACACACACACACACACACACACACACACACACACAGTATATATACAGTATATAATATAATATATGTGATATATGTGTGTGTGTGTGTGTGTGTGTGTGTGAATGTAAACATAAATGGGATGATGGACATCAACCTATAATCATATCCTAAAGTTATCAAAGTTGTTTATTATTGAATTCTGCTTCACAAAGATAGAAATTGGCAACATTGAAGAATCAGAAAGTGCCATTGCTATGAACACTTGACCAGCACAAGCTGGTTATCCTCATGGTAACTGTGATAACTTTTCTAACAAATCCTGCTTAAAACCCAAATCGTTAGAAAGATTTTTATCAGTCTTTTTAACTGGTAACTTCTATTGTGAGCAAGGTCTTCTACTTTTCCCTGGCAACTTGCAGTTATTCAAGCAGACTGAGAATAACCACACATGAAATGAACAGATGGGCAACAATTGCGATGAAGACATGATTAAAGGACAAAATTCCAGATGCTTCAAGCATGTTACTAAACTATGCAGACCGAACTTTATTAAGAAAAGAGGAAGGGATGTTTGTTCACAATTCACAAATGTGCGTAAAACATACAACAATAGAAACATACACACCCTAGTTATAGCAGTTAGCCCATGTATATGTTGTTTCTAACTCCCCAATGATCTGCAGATCCAAGGCAAATATCAAAACAGTGTAAATATGACCCGCTATTCAATTGAGATGTCATAGTTTGAACTGCATGGATTAAGATACAGTACCAGTCAAAAGTTGGGACATACCTTCTAATCTTTTCTGATTTTTATTTCTTTCTACATTTTAAAACAATGCTCAAGGCATCCGAAATATGCATCAGTCTCTTTGAACAATTGATGTTGAGATGTGTCTGCTACTTACGTTCTGCAAAAGCCTTCATAATGGCTCTAATCTGAGGTGCTGTAAATTTGGTGATTTTTGAGTTAGGTAACACTAAATAAATTTCTCCTCTGTAGCAGCGGGACGTTTATTCTTGATTTCCTGCAATGGTGTTCATAAGAGCCACTTTTATCATAGTGTCTGATGGGTTCTGCGAATGCACTTGACAATACTGTTCTTGCAAGAACTATTCCAGAATATCTGACCTTTGTGATTTCCAGTGCCGATGAGAGTGGCAGCCTGTCTGCAGTAGCTCCTTTTGTGTGTTATATCTTTTTTAGTAATTTCTTCTGTTTTGTTTTTCCTATTTTGCTCTTTAAGGTTTTAATTTTTTCATGGTCTATCCTGAAGATATGACATCTACTGTATGTTCATGCTCTCTAGCTAGTCTTCTCGTTTATTTTAGAGAAGAATTCTCGCTCTAAAAAAAAAACAAAAAAAAAAAACACAGCCACTGTGCCCAGTGTTCACGGAGGAATTAAGACAAAGGTATCGAGGCTGCTGGGCCAGTGTTAAGCTAAAATAACTGCTAAGAGGTGGAGGTATAAGCCCTCTATTCCTTTTGTTATAATGGGGAATGTGAACTTGCTTGCCCACAAGATGGAAGAGCTCGCATCCTTGGTCAGTCATCAGAAGATCTACCAGGAGTGCAGTGTAATGTGCTTTACAGAAACATGTGTAACCTACAGTATCTGATGCTAGCGTGACATCCCAGGTTTCACTCCTGTGAGGGTGGACAGAGACACAAAACCATGCGGTAAGAGCAAAGGAAGAGGGCTCACTCTGTTTGCTAACATCAGACAGTGTAACCCAGGTCATGTAACTGTGAAGGATATTAACTGCTGTTGGGACATTAAACTTCTAGCTGTGTGTCTTCAACCATACTACATTCTCAGTCGCATTCCCACTACATTCACATGCCATTACTGTTTGTGTTTACATTCTGCCAAGAGCGAATGCAGACATAGCATGTGACATCATTCACTCTACTACTGCGAGACTCCAACACAACACCCTACTTTTGTAGCCTTATCCAATGACTTTAATTACGTGGCGCTGGGTTTTTCTCTCACTGCTTTTCATCAGTTTGTGAATTGGCCAGTTAGTTGAAACATGACTTTAGATCTGCTATGTGACAATGTGGGGGAAGCTTACATTGTCACCCTGCTCCCACTGGGGAAATCTGATCACATCGTGGTCTACTTATGCCCCCAGTACAATGTCTTCAGCCAGCCAACAACCACATGCTCATGTGGTTGAGAACATCTGAGTCTGAGGGACTGTTTCAAGAGCACTGAATGGGGTGTGCTGCAGGAGCCTCATGGAGAAGACATTGATGGTATAAGAGAGCATGACTATGTTCCTGTTAAAACTGCAATAACAAGCCCTGGATTACCAAAGTCAAACACCTCCTTAACCTGAAAAAAGAAGGCATTTAATGATGGAGATCAGGCTGAGCTTAAGTGCTGTAACGGGTTCGCCTCAAAGTTGCACGGGCGGCAATATTAAACACAGACACGAGGCGAGATCTTAGAGGAAAAGGGTAATTTATTAGGAATAAATAGGGGAAAGAAAGGGAAAAAGGAGGGAGGACGGAGAGAAAGGGGAGGGATGATGTGTGCACGTGCATGGTCCGAGGCAGTGCCCAGCTGGCATGCGGGCACGCGGCTGGCGGCGGTGGGCGGAGTGGCCGAACGGAGCACGCGAGGCAGCGCTCCTGCACGCTCCCTCTCGGTTCCTCCCCGCTGTCGATAGCCGGCCTGGCCCCTCCCAGCTCTCTGTGGGCGCGGCCTCAGGCGGGAGTCTCGCTCGGACGTCCTTCGGCTGGGCGGCTTTCCCGGCTGGGATCGGCGGCCTTAACGCTGTCCTCCTCGCGGCCTTTTCCTCTTCGGCGGCGAGGACGCGAAGGCGGGCTCGACGCGGGAACGTAGGATGCCACGGGAGCTCGTGCAGCTCTTTCCCGCGCTGTCCTCAGCGCGGAGATCAAAGGGGCGGAAATCCAGTGTCCTTTTAAGTCTCTGTGGCACGTTCCATTTTCCCACTCCCATGCCACTCTCGAGCTCCACCGCGCTACGCTCTTCTCGGACCCCGGACTAAACTCCGTGCCTTGCTTTTATAATGCGGAGCAAGCCCGAGATCCTATTAACGTTAATCACTGCCAGCCGGCCCGCATAGGCGGCCCCGTCCCTTTGCACACCTGCAGAAGGGGTGCCGCCTACTTAGGGAGCCTACGAAGTGAGCGAGGGGCGATAATAGATTTGGGCGCACGACCATCACTGGCGCACGCCGTGACAAGTGCCTTCAAAGAAAAAGAGGTCTGGGATGGTATGAAAACCATTAAGACCCATAGGCTTTAAAAAGAAGGACAGTAATGTAATGATGGTGAGGACTGATAGGGTGTGAGGGCTAATGAGTTAAAGTTGTACAGGAGGTTTGACTGCTTTGCCCCAACTGCCTGGCCGCTTCTCACTTGCCCTCCTCCTCAACCACAGTCTCCATTCCCCACACGATGAACCACCCTCTCTTTCCCCACACCATTAATGCTGATTAGGTCAAAAAGGCACTGAAGAGGCTTCGCCCCAGAAAGGCGACTGACAAGGTCTGCCCAATAACCAGTCAAGCCCCTTCAGCACATTTTCAATCTTAGATTGCAGCTAAAGGGTCTGCCCTAAGGAGAGCAACGATTTCAGGCAAACGGCATTGACATCTCACATCATAAAGACTTTCTGAATCTCCTCAGAACTCCACAGGCTCTACTGTTTGCTTAATGTTATTTGATTTCTCCAGTGCTTTAAACACTACTTCAAGCTCACTGATATGCAGGTGGACTCATATTTGGTGACCTGGATTTACACAATATCTCAGGAGACTCAGAGAACTTGGTCAGAACATGGTCAGCATCATGGGAGCTCCTCAGGATACTGTACTTCCACTTCCTTTTCACTCTGTTCACTTCTGACTCCACATGGCTCAAGGTCATGTGACATACAGATATGTTCTGATGACACACCCATAGTAGAGTGTATCAGGGATGAATAGGAGAGGGAGTATGGGTGCCTTGTGGAGGATTTGGTGAGGTCAAATAATCTCCGGCTGAACACCTTTAAGACCAAGGAGACTTTGAAAGATTGTCGTCAGACTCTTTACACTACTACCTAGCACCATTGAGGGAGTTAATATTGAGTTTGTGAGGATAAAAAATACCTCGGGCTACTGCGGGACAACAAACTGGACTGGTCAGCAAATACAGAACACACAAAAAAACACATATGGTCATCAGAGATTAAAACAAAGACTCGCTAGAGCTGGTGCTGGAAAGGAGGACTTTGAACAAAATGCTGTCCATCATATCCAACACCAATCACCCACTGTATAGAGCTTTTGGCAAGAAGAAAATCTTGTTCAGTGGCAAACTTCTACTGACAGATTCAGAAAACTCTTTATTTCCAGAGCCATGTGCTGTTTTAACATCTCTTTACGATGCCTGGGGACATGATTAGGATTCTTGGTTGTGATGGTCCCTCACCTTGGTTATACATGTAGCTCTCCTTCATAACAGACTACCTGTTCACAATTCACATTCATATTTATCTGCTCATCATGTACTCTAATCTGCATTGACTTTCATTACCTGGGTCTTGCACCACTCACTTTTTGCATTGCAGTCTTAAAGTAACTTTAACTTTTAAATGCTGTGACTCAGTTACACATCTTAATTTGTGCAATAGTTGCACTATTCTGTCCACTGAATATTCCTCCTCATTCACCTATATTTGCACATATCTCATTCCATATATATTTTATACATTATATCCTGTTTTTGAAGCATTGGTCATCTTCCACGTGTACTTGATTATCTATTGTTTATTGTTATTTCATAGTTTAGAAAATATTAAATATTGTTCTAGAATATATAAAATAAATGCAAACTTGTGTCCAAAACTTTGACGGGTACTATATATTCCCGAAAGCTGCTGACCCTAAGGAACACCACTCCTGTGTTCTGTTCACTCCCACAGTGCTAGTGCCCCATGCATTAAGGACATTAAACCATTTCCAAATCATAAACAATGCTTAACAGTGATGGTATAGAATCAATTCTTAAAGATGAAATGAAGAGATACAACAAATGGAGATGCAATGCATAGGACAAAATTAAGGAAATTAATCGGAAATGCCAAGCAAAAAATACAGATACAAAGAACAGATTGAGGACAATTCAGCAACAACAATTCTAGCTACATACCTGCAAACCTAGGGGAAAGTACTTTATACAGTTTTGGAATAGCAAGGCCAATCATATTTTTAGAGAATATGGCACTTTTACTTTAAACCAACATTTGTTCAAGTGAGCAATTACAATGTGACTAACAGATTAGGTGGATGTTTAAACAGTTAATAGCTCTGAATGTATTTTCTTGGTTTCTGTGGTTTCACTTTTGATGCTTGCATGTGCTGTAAAAAAAATGGCATGAAGCTTGAAAAATTAGAGACATTATATAATCATTGTGCATAACCAATACAACAATTTGCAATGTCATGAAAAAGGAAGAACAACTTGTGTACTAGTCACACATTAAACAGGTTGGCCAAGAAAGACATCAGTTGATGACAGAAATTTTGTAAGATATGTGAAGAACCTCCCACAAAAACTGTTATCAATAACAGATCTTTCGCAGAATGGGGGTGAAGGTATCACAATCCTCTAAAGAAGAGAGCAGAAATCTAGAGGCCATAAAAAGATGCAAACCAAGCATCAACAATACAAATCAAGAGGTCATATTGGATTTCATAAAGAAATACAGAGATGAGCCAAAAGAACTTTGAAACCATTGTTAACTACTGCCAAAGTGAGGTAAAAGCAAAAGCGTAGGAATTAAACAATCCGCTCATGCTTTAAAACATATAAGCTTATTGGTCTGTGTATTGGGCTTATCTGCATAGGCTATATACTGAAAATCACCCACTTTTCTCTGAAGATACACCTTACAGAAAGTTTGCTGATTTAATCAAAGACCTTGTAAGTTTATTCAGATGACTACAATGGCATTTATGTATTTACTGTCATTTTAGTTTTGAAAAATAATTTCTTTGTAGTTGATTTAAATAAATGCTGTTTTCATGTATCAGGGGAAATGCGTAGTTATGTGCAGGTTTGTCCAGTTCTGTTTTTTTTTTCATGAAAGCTTGTGCTAAACCAAACTGGCTTTAATATGTCTTTCCCAGTTGCTTCTCTTATTTGCCTTTCTTTTGCCTAAAATCTGAAAAAGGTAATGCTTAGTTTGGCATTTGGTATTTCTTCCCAAAGTTAAAAAGGAGAGCCAATCAATTCTCTCCAGGCCTCATTTGACCTTATATTGATGTTAGGGCATCAGAGAAAGCGCTAAGCCTTGTTACATACGCTTATTATTTAAAGCTGCCCAGCTACTGATTTTTCCTGTCGTTCTATGTCACACCGTTTTTGTGAACTTGGTATGTGTTGCTGTTGGATAGCATTCTACATGGTCTGTACCCATGTTCACTAATGCTGTGGATAATGCAGTCAGAAAAGAAAGCTCAAATTCCTGGCATGTGCCAATTTATTATCTGGTGCAGTAAAATTGGCACATGCCATCAATGCACCCGAACAAAGGGGCGTTAATGCCACACTTATGTTGTGAGGTATGTGCTCCATGTCATGTCTACCAGTTGTTACCAGGTGTGCTATTGGTAACTGTTTACTTGGTTTTGATTCTGGTTCTGTTTTCCTCAACTTGCATCTCAACATGCCTCTTGTTGATCGCTTGACCCTTGCCTGTAGTCTGACCCTTGATCTGATACATTCTTCTGTTGTTTGCCAAATCTGATGAAATCCTGTTTACGTGTACGTGCATCCTACTCTGGTAATGGGACATATACATTCGTGCAAGACAACAGTGCCAGGGGCTGCACCAAAAATTTTCTTTTGTGGCTCCTATCGGATTGCTTGACTTTTCTGTGAGGACACTCTGAAATTTAGGGATTCCCAATGTGCTGGTTGCCACTGTTTAATTTCTGCAACCACCAGTCACACATGAACAGCTGTGCATGTGCATGAATAATCAGTACCTACCCCATGACAGTTACCATTCAGACTTACCATGCCATTATGGTACCAGAAGTAAAGATATTCAGCTCATGGGACATAGATGTAAGGGTTACAAGCCAGCCAACATAAAGACAAGCTGCACACACGGGTTTATGTAAATTTCAGCCTCAGAATCGGAGATCACAAACTCATGCTACCAGTTACAAATGCCTTGACTCGTGTATTCACAATATTCTGTTCTATAAACCTAATGATATATAAATGTCAAAATGTTAAATGAAATGTTCCATAACATTTTAATGAAGTACCTATCTATGTATGTTGAATAACAGTGACTATAAGGAGTGAAAATTTGGGCCTCGACTGCCAAATGCAATTCATAACAGGCAACAATGGGGGAGGGGGGTGCATATACCATTAAATTCTTTAAAAAACACTGTATTTGTGAGGAGAAAATGATCCATTAATAATTTTTTAATGCTGTAAAAAAATGCACTCTGGCCATCAGGATGTGAAACTAAGTTCAAATGCAAACGTTCCACAGGTGCTGTACACATTAATATATTTATTTTTATTACATATTATAGTATTTACAAATAAAAAAATAATTCTAACCTTAGACAGTTATTGGGGTGTCCGTCATTAAGAAACTAAATTTCCCAGACTGCCGTGTAGCCTACAAACATGGAAGACAAACATGGAAGAAGTATATTGCACAGGGTATTCAGCCATGTTAAGTGCAATTTCAAACCGCAGGGAGAAAAACTACTCAGTTCAGAGAAAACTGTGAATAGTGTGGGAACAAGTGAACAATGGGTCATCACTGCATGGGAAATGGGAACGAAAAATTTCCCATCAGCCATTGCACCTCTCTGGAGCACAAACAAATTGGAGCTTGAAAAAGGATTGATAAATGTTATATCATTATTATTACTAAATTTGTATTTAACCAATAAATCCTTACTATTATATAGGCTAGTAATCTGTAAAAACTGCACAATAATAATTGCTCCAATTATTAGTGTAAATTAATCAAATCATTTATTTACGAGTTGTACACATTTCAATAGTATATGTTTTATAATTGTATCAGTTTTTATTTTAATAGATTTTCAATAGGTAATTACCGTATTATAAAATTTCCACAGTACAAGCAACAGGGATCCGAGGTGCTTATGTTACCTGGGTAACTCATGAAAGAAGTGATGTCTGCTCAGGTGATGTTGCGAAGTGTTTAGAAGGGTGGAATTTTGTCGTGGGAAGTTCCCTTAAAAGACATTCCCTGCACAGGGACTAGGGAGCACACTTTGAGGTACACGGTGGAATGGGACACAGCCTGTGTTCTCTGTTAAGTGTCCTATGATTACTAACCCTGCAACACCTGTTTATAAAATTAATTAAATTTTTTTATATATATATATATATATATACAGGGTGGGCCATTTATATGGATACACCTTAATAAAATGGGAATGGTTGCTGATATTAACGTCCTGTTTGTGGCACATTAGTATACGGGAGACCTTGGGGGCCATTCAACTGGCCCACGACGACCAATCCACCTTTCAGGAAACTGTTCATCTAGGAATGCTTGGACCTGACACCCATAATGTGGTGGTGCACCATCTTGCTGGAAAAACTCAGGAAACGTGCCAGCTTCAGTGCATAAAGAGGGAAACACATCATGTAGCAATTTCAAATACCCAGTGGCCTTGAGGTTTCCATTGATGAAGAATGGCCGCACTATCTTTGTACCCCATATACCACACCATCACTTTTTTTGTTCCAACAGTCTTGGAGGGATCTATCCAATGTGGGTTAGTTTCAGACCAATATCTGTGGTTTTGTTTGTTAACTTCACCATTCACATAAAACTTTGCCTCATCACTGAACAAAATCTTCTGCGTGAACTGAGGGTCCTGTTCCAATTTTTGTTTTGCCCATTCTGCAAATTGTGTGCGCCGATCTGGGTCATCCTCGTTGAGATGCTGCAGTAGCTGGAGTTTGTAAGGGTGCCATTTGTGAGTAGCTAATATCCGCCGAAGGGATGTTCGACTAATGCCACTCTCCAGTGACATGCGGCGAGTGCTACGCTGTGGGCTCTTGCTGAATGAAGCTAGGACAGCCACTAATGTTTGTTCATTAGTGACAGTTTTCATGCATCCACATTTTGGCAATTCCAACACTGAACCAGTTTCACGAAACTTAGCAAGCAGTTTGCTAACTGTAGCATGGGAGATGGATGGTCTCATAGGGTGTCTTGCATTGAAATCTGCTGCAATGACCCGGTTACTGCGTTCACCAGATATCAACACAATTTCGATCCGCTCATCACGTGTTAACCTCTTCGACATGTCAATGGCTGTGAACAAAGAGAAACTTGTAAATAACTCATGAAAGAATAAAGTTACGTTAAAACCAAGCACACCATTGTTTTTCTTGTGAAATCCCCAATAAGTTTGATGTGTCACATGACCCTCTTCCTATTGAAAAAACAAAAGTTGGATCCAAGATGGCCGACTTCAAAATGGCCACCATGGTCACCACCCATCTTGAAAAGTTTGCCCCCTCACATATACTAATATGCCACAAATAGGACGTTAATATCACCAACCATTCCCATTTTATTAAGGTGTATCCATATAAATGGCCCACCCTGTATAATACAGAAATGTCCAACTTCTTACGTACAGTGTTGAGTCAAAAATTATCCGCACCCCAGTTATTTAATCTTCTATTGGCCACACTGTCTTATCAGCGCTTTCCGTTAAAGCCTGCTGTCTCCCCAGTCACTGCTGTGCAGGTGTGGATGTTATATTAGTTCATTTGTAACTGCAGTGTGAGCAAAAATGGATGCCCCACTTGTGATTTGCAAGTAAGGTAGCAGTATGCAGTGATTAGTAGTTTTTGTGGTCAAACGGTGTACCTGGTGCAACTCAAAACAACTCACAAATGAGCATGAACAGAGGCATCTGGCTATCTGCTAACAAAGTTTGGAGCGATACTCAAAGAAAGGTTAACATTTCTTGAAGAAAATCGTTACTGGTGACGCGACATTGATTCATCACGAGCTTGAGAGTGAGCGGCAGAATATGTAGTGTTTCTCACAGTAATATAATATAGCACTTGTGGTGGTAGCCAGTGGAATGGGCCACCTTTACCTGCCAGCACAAATCTTTTAACCTTCCCATCCATCTACCTGCGTAGGTGCATAGTAAGACGAAGAAAAATAAAATAAAAAAATTGTCGATGCATGCACCCCTTTTATTTATTGCATTACTATGTTTAAACACATACGCACACACACACACGCATACACACACTTTTAAATGTTTCACAATTCATTAATAAACAATAGTCTCTGAGTCTAAATTTATCATTTTAATTAATTATATATATATTTATTTTTATGAAATATAGTAAAATATCGTTGGTTGAAAATTGATTGAAATAGCAGTTATTCTGTTTGGCAGATGGATATATTGATTTAGATGTAAAAAAAAATGCTAATTTGGCATAAACAGTCTACCTGTTTATATGAACTGATAGAATAGGAATTATTGTCACATAAGTGTCACATTTGAAATAAGTCAGTATGTGAAATAAGTACAATATGGATTAATTTTGAGAGTAATGTTTATCAGCTGAGTGTATACAGTATGTAGAAACTGACACCAAATTCATATTTGCTGTTTTAAAAAAAAATATAAAGACTTCACTAATCTTTTAGTCATAGTCTGGAGTTGTCAAATCAGTCCTATCCAACATCAGACTTGAGATACTAATGAAACATTTTTTAAATAAAGAATCAGTTTAGCATTTAGCATAGCACCTTAAGTTCAAATTGTTAAGTTGCAAGTTTGAACTTATCCTCACTTCTTAATGAATTTCCCTTGCGTTCCCTTGGAAATGAGTTCTCCAGTTATTGTACATCACACCTATCCAATACATTGTGGTAGGTGGATTGGCTATGCAAAATGTCTCGCTGGTGAAAAAAATATTTGAATGTGTCTGTACAAAGATTGGCATTTCCTCCAGGGTGTATTACCTACCACCTATCTTCCAGGATCTGGACTAAGCAGACCAGGATTAAACAGTTACTGAAAATGAACAAATGAATGCAGTTTTTCTTTTAAATTGATTAATATATTTTTACATATGAATTTACAGAATTGTCACCAAAAGAACAAAAATTATCTGTTTACTTAAAATCATAAGTGCCACCATACCCAAATAAATGTTGGCTTATTGCTGTTGGCCTGTTAGTTGTCAATGAAGGTGTCAGTGGGAAATAAAGTAAATATAATTGTATGGATAGTGTGTTGTAGCTATGTCTTAAAGCCATTCTAAATAATACAGGACCACATTCCAATTCATGTTGTGTAACATTACTATGTGGTATACTACTTTGATTCAGTGGTTTCGGACTTGGCCTGCTTTATGTAGAAAAAATAGAATAGGACAAGTAGGTAAAATATAAGGTTATATTTTGGCTGTTTTGTTATGTCTTTTGTTTTTAGTTAGTGCACATTAGAGACCCCTCCACCAGCCCATCTGGAGAACACATTAGAGCAGAGCTGGTTTCTTGTTGCTATCAATCCTGTGGTCCTTGGGACAAGCAGCTTAAAAAAATAGCAACATCAAACTTGCATATTTCCAGCTCCTGTTGCTCTGGATTTGTTTTTAAGCTATGCACTATTACAAAGCTAGCAGACTATTATAGTTTTATAGTCATGCATAATGTAATATAGTATGTAGTCGATATAATGCAGTCACCTCATACAAGATAAAATATTGACACTGATCAGTTGATTGCTCCCATATGCTACATGTAAATTTATGCAGGATATTTAATAATTATAATAAAAAAATATTCATCCTGCTAATCTAGATCATGCATAGCTATAGAAAGAATCTTGTGGAAGGCACTCAGACCTGCAATCCTTCCATCCTTCATGTCCTCCTGTCCTAACAAACAGACAGACACACACACACACACACACACACACACACACACACACACACACACACACACACACACACACACACACACACAAATTTTTGCATGTTTAACATTGCTTCAGAAACAGTGGTAAGAATGGTGAGCTGTTTTGTACAGTTCTATTTTTACATCTGAATGTTTAATGTAACAACAACAACAACAACAACATCAACAACAATAATAATAATAATAATAATAATAATAATAATAATAATAATAATGTTTAGGCTGAGATCTGAGAAGAGTGAACAAAATTATGGACCGAAGCTATTTCTGGGATGATGGACAAAAGCAGGCACTAGTGGTCTGGTCCCATCAGCAGCATTGCTATAACAGGGAATGCTTCCACATAAAACATAATAGAGATAAGGCAATAGTATCCAAACATACTAAATAGGGTCTGATGGTCCGCTTAGGCAGTGAAAGATGGCTCCATATAAGATGCTTTCAGCCAGTAACATAGGCATGTCAGATGGAATGAGACAAATAGCTGGAAGCCTCTACTGGGGAAGACCTACCACATCATTCTGGACACTGATTAGTGCAAGAGAGATGACTACAATGGATTTGCTTCTGAGCCTAGTTTATCTTATCCTTCATCATGGCATTTAAGAGAATGATATCTTCACAAAATCTTTCATTGGATTATATCTTTGAATAATTATCTTAGTAACAACATTGTTTTAGCTGGATAGTTAGTTAATTAATTAAAGATGAATGATTAACCATAGATTTTTATTATTTTATTTGTAATTTATTAATAAATGATAGCTTAGGTCTTTAAGCCTCAAATCCTATAGATAGATAGATAGATAGATAGATAGATAGATAGATTGATAGATCAATCGATAAAGCAATCTTTAATTATTAACTATGTGTTATGTTCCTGCATACTATAGAATCATATCTACCACGTTTTTACCAGTTGCACGGACCAAGACAAAGACCTACCGAAAATATATTCCTAATAAATCTCCATGCAGACAGATATTGATTGTATCAGTGCGCAATATGGCAGACTTTCAGACACCATAGAGTTAGCAAAAGCAGCCTGGTTGTATCACAGATGAAAGACAATATCTGACAAATAAAGGTAAAAAAAAAAAACAGAACCTTGGTCCTGTGGGGTAAGAGATTAAGTTGTGGGAAGGGTCAGTAATGATTGAAATAGAGATAGGGTATTAAATGTGATCTGCTCTGACAAATCCTTTGGCTTTTAAGATAAACTTGTTTTCACAGGTTATAATCCACTTTCCCATCTGGAGTAACCACTTACAGGTGGAGCTTTAGTGTTTCATGAGGATTCATGGTTCTAAAATTTTGCAACAAAATATAAATAAATACATACATAAATAAACAAAACAAACAAACAAAAAAAACCCTGAGAATGTGGAAATGATTTATGTTAACACAGGGTTAGTAGGTGTAGCTTTTATTATTATATTATTTAAATAATTGTGAATGTCAATGAAATTCAGTTAAAGTGCTCTCCTTGCTATGTTTATACGCTTTGTGGCCAATTTATGCTAGAAAATAATGAATTAATGTCCACTGATCGGTAATGCCAATGCACACTAAGAACAACTCCTCCAAACACAACAGAGTTTGGCCTTCCTTGAGGTGTCGTTTGATATTTTCTGCCATGCTGTTTGCTGGTTGTGAAACAATCTCTACATAAATCCCTCTCACTCCCCTACACTGGCCCCTGTTTACACCCATCTATCTTCCTCTATATTCAGACTTAGAACCAAATGGCCCACATATTCACCTCGCCTGACAGCAAGGATGAGGAGGAATGTTACATACTCAACTAAGGAACCAGTAACCGTGCCGCATCACTGGTGTTCTATTTTATGATCCATGTTTATGCCTGCTTATAGCGATACTGGATAATCCAATTAAGGACTTTTGTTTTTGGAACCCATTTGTCCCAATTTGTGTACTAATTCTACTGTTTCCGTGGCAGTCAATGTTCTTTGACCTCAGCATCACTTCTAACTTTTTATATAACAGATAAAATGAAATGATGTTCACACAGTCTCTGCACATTATTGTGTGTCAGTTACAGCCACTGAAGCATTCTTACACATTTTAAAACATCAGAATTAAAAGTAAAATAAAAATACAAAACATTGAATGACAACACAGAATTAAACATGTGGTTGCATAATTTGTGGCTTAAATTACCATTAGACCACTATATCACTATATTATTATATAAGCTCTTGTCCCTGATTTGTCATTTGTAACTGCAGCATTGCCAATCATTGAGTTGTATTCATAGTTTTTTTTAAGAATTAGGGATGGGAATCAACAAGGACCTGCTGATATGATATTGTCATGAAACCTTTTTTTTGTCTCTTGTGTTTTTATAACTTTATTATACACTGCTTAGCCACAACACTAACACCACTGCCAGGTGAATTTAATAACATTGATGATCAATTATATACCAGTCAACTGGTGTTGATCGGCACCCAAGGCTCATCTATGCCTGTGGATACCAAAGGCTAACGTTTCCAGTTTGATCCCACAGATAAGCCAAAGTAGTACAAATTGCTGAGAAAAGTCATTGCTGGCCATAATAGAAAGGTATCAGACCCAGTGCATCACACATCTGCCGCATTTGGGGCATAACAGGCAAAGAGTTCCAGGTTGTTGATTCGGCCTCCAGATCCCCCAGATCTTAATCTGGGATCCATGGAATGCTCTGGAAAAACAAGTCCACTCCATAAAGGCCACACTCCACAACCCACAGCACTCAATGGATCCAATACTAATGTCCCAGTGCCAAACACCATAGCACATTTCTAGAGGTCAAGGGGCCAGAGCTGGCCCTGGTACACAAGGAGAACCCACTCAATATCAGGGGTAATATTTTGGGTTTTAATGTTATAGCTTACCATTGTATGTTACATTTGGCATTATAGAAAACAAATGTGATCTGATTATTCATTCTGCATGTTCTACTGTATCTTCCAAGCAAGTGTCTAGATTTAAAAGCAGCAGTCTAGATGCTATTGAAAAACCCCTTCTGAGACATCTGTCAACTTTGAATATGTGAGCGATGCACAAGTAATTTTAATGTTTTGAGTGTGCTGCCCAGAATATTATGCATCTGAGTAAGTTGCTCTGAATACAGATAACCACCATAGTGTAAATATGTGTGACAGTTCTTTTTAATTTTTTGACTCAGACTAAAGCTGAGAAAGCTCTAATTTTCACACAAAAATACAAAATAAAATGAAAATGAACGCTAAAATGAATGAAACAAAAAAGAACAAAATTTTCCTGAACAAGAAATAAAAAGACATGATTAAAAAATAGAAATATTGTGCAAGATTGGTAATTTTTTAATCACATAATTTTCCTTGCAATTCTTTTGCTCTGTAAGCCCCATGGTTCTTCCATAATTTTTCTCACTCTGACACACCTTCAAGTCCTGGCACTGATTCTGTGGTGATTCCCCTGAGACCTCATCTATGGAGAAAAACAGTTTGCTTCCTCTCCTCTTCACTCACACACAGCAAACATCTTCAGCCTATCTGCCAGCCCTCCTGAGCATCTGGGGAGAAGGGAGTGCTGAAACCAATCACTTTGGTTAATAAAACTGAGCTTTGAATTCGTATAACAGCTGTTTAACTGTTCACTTGCCAGTAGAGGTATTGTTGAGTCCAGCCTTGTTTTTGCTTTGTAATATAGCAATTCCAGTTTTTGCTTTGGAGTACAGCAATATTTTATGAAAACATAGAATTACATACTTGGAGAACATTACAATGGCAGGTGTATTTGTACTAGTAGAAATACATTCGAATAACAACAGTGCTTTGATTAAGAAAACGGATTTAATGATAAGGCTTACTGATATTTAACCTGAACGATTGAGGGCATCTTCAGTGTTTCCTCTCTTACTGAATGTACATCTATAATTAGTGGCTCAGACAGAATAATATAGCACATGCAGAAATCTGTTAATATTTCCACTGATACCTTAACAAGTGAAAATACTGTACCTTGAGCATCTCCTAATCAAAGATTACATAAAAACAATATGTGATTATAAAATGTATTTCTTTAATCCTTTTTTGTTTTACTACTTTTAAGCTTGATACATTGTTGTTCTATTGACAGTTTATTTTTAAGAATTTAAGAATCTTGAATTATTTTGCTATAGAATATGATTTAAAGCTCAAAACAGGATTAAACAGGCTAATTAATATATTCATTTATAGTAAGAAACAGCAGTTAATATTTGCTCATTGTTCAAACTTTTCACATGCATAGATATACCTTTCCAGTGATAAAATGAGTGAAACATCTTAAATGGTATTAATGATGCATAAAGGCAGTGTTAGCATATAACTTTATTCATATTTATTCATACATTATTCATATAAAACCTGAAATTTATAGAGCTATGAAATTGCCAGTTGATGCTAGGCAATGTGATGCTATTGTTTTCAATAAAGGGAAGTTGATCAACAATTTCCCAGTAAAACTGTTCAAATAATCAATTCATCAAAACACATTAAAATCATTTCCTTTTGTTTTGGCCAGAGTGAAGGTTCAGGTGGAATTCCATACATACAAGATCGGATGTAAGTCATCTTTGACCCACGAAACCCAAGGATGAAGTTGCTATGGAAACTACTTGTGCTGCAGTCATTCATGGGGTATCTCGCAGGTAACAGGATCTTATTAAGATTTTCTTTCTTTAATGATGCATATCACATAATACTTGTGAAGTTATTTCTATTTACAATGCAGTATTTGGACAGGTTTGCTAAAAAAGAATGCAGAGCTGAGACCAGACCTAAGACTTTTAGACATTAGTACTTGCATACATCCATCGTATTTTTATAACATCATACAAATAATGGGTTTGAGGAATTTAATAGGTTAGGTACCTGTAGTTTAATAGGATCTGAGAGGACAGATCAGAAGGGAATGCTTTTTCTGTATCTTCCAGACTATGGTGTGTAAGACCCTCTGTTTTGATTTGAGGACTTTTAGTTTTCTTTTACATGTTTGTATTGTTTCCTGTTTTCTTTTTTCTGTTCATTGGGTTAAGGTCTGTCTTGACATAAGGCATTAGAATAGCCATAGTCATAGTCATAAGTAAAAGGCACATGACAGCTACCTGGAGTTTGCCAAAAGGTCTCTCTAGGACTCTCAGACCATGAGAAACAATTTTTTAAGCCCCTTTGCCACCAATTACAGCCTCAAGAATGATTCTACAAGATGCTGGAGGGTCCTTCTCTCTCCACAAAAAAACGCTGGATCCCTTTCAAAGTGACAGTCGGGTTCCTGGTCACCTCCCTGAAGGCCCTTCTCAACCGATCGCTCAGTTTGGTCTGGCGGCCCGCTTTAGGAAATGTCCTAGTGGTTCCAAATTTCTTCCATTTCTGGATTATGGAGGCCACTGTACTCATTGGGACCAGAAAGTCTCCTGTTTAACAATAATGAAAAACTATTATATTAATATTGCTAGTAATAATATTGTTTAAAAATTATATTATTAATGCTTTAAGTTGATTAACATTAATGTTATTAATGGTAACAGTTTTAATTTTAAGGCTATCGGTATGTGTGTGTGAGTGTGTGTGTACATGTGTTTGTGTCGATAGATGGATAGATAGATATACACACAATCGTCAGCCCTAACATTAAAACAGTCAACATTAAAACCTCCTAGGATTTTGGGTTCTCCTTGTGCTACCAGAGTGGCTTTGAACAATCATGGCATGGCTCCACAAGGCCTCTGGCGGTTTGCTGTGGTGTCTGGCACCAGGACGTTGGTAGTGGATCCTTTGGGTGTGCTAACCACTAAGCCAACATGCCACCTGGCCCGAATATAATTCCCACCTCTGTGGGCATGGCGTTTGCATGTTCTTCCTGTGCTTGAGTTTCCTCGGGGTACTCTGGTTTCCGCCCACAGTTCAAAAACAGATTAGGTTAATTGGCGTTCCCAAATTACTAGTGTGTGAATGAGTGTTCGTACAGGATATGTATGTGCCCTGCAATGGATTGGCATCCTGTCCAGGGTTTAGCCCACCACAAACCCTAAGTTTCCTAGGATAGGCTCCAAGCCCCCGTGACCCTGTATACAGGATTACACAGTATAGATGATGAGTCAGTGATTGAGAGTGAAATGATTACATGTAAGGTTAATTAAAATAGTGTTTTATTAAAAAAAGAATGCTTGTTGAATAGATTTATTATTGTTGAACGCAAATTAAAAGTTACATATGTAATGGTTTAGATGCATACAATTATTATCAATATGTTTTGTGTTGTGATATATAGTTTACATTAATTGTGTGTGTGTGAATATGAACTATAAGGGCAGCAAAAGAAATTTATATTTCTTATAAAATTATAACCTTTACAGTGTGCTTGACTTCATGTGAGGCACCCTGCACTAATACACACACGCACACACAAACACACACACACACACACACACACATTTGACTCTTTTTTCTGTATTTTTAAGCATAAGATATTGTTATATAATATGTTAATCCATAGATACTTTTACTGAGTGATCTGGATATCTTGCAGTTTGAGACAGTAGTCGGCTTCCAGTCGCATTAGTCATGTACTTCCTCTCAGCATCATGGGAGTGACAGGAAAGGTCACTACCTGGTGCAACAGCAGAGGTGGAAGTCTGGCTGTCGAAATGAGTGGGCATGGAGAGACACTGCTCAGAATGCCAAAAGGAGGCTGCAGTGGTTCCTCTACCCATAAGACGTCTTCTTTAGTCACCATGAACACCATGACAGGGCTCTTTATATACACAAATGCACACACATTCTGTATGAGTACACATCAGTCCTTATGTCTTGCCTGTTTGCATGTCATTACCTCAGAACCAGACACACACATGCACAACTCACTTTCACAGAATGCACTCTGCATGCTAATTTTCTGGGCTGGTTTTCTTTTGTTCATAGCTGCTTTGTGAGCAGTATGTCTCTGCCTTAAGATTCAGCATTTTTTATGTTTGTTTGTTTGTTTGTTTTTGTAAGCACCTTTGTGGGCCATCTAAAAGGATGAAATGCCTCAGCTTATCCTGAAATTTCCAACAGAGATCAAACACATGTTCCTTGAAAGAGAGATTGATGGAACAATGGAGTCAAATGTCAAAAGCTTGAGAATAGGTCAGGCATAAGTAAAGTAGGGTGACAACTCTGGAGTTTTATTTTTATGAAATCCATCACACTTTATCTTACACATAAACATTTCTTTAAAGAATACACAAGTTACACACATTCATAATGCACTTACTGCTAACTACACACATAAGCTAGATTACATTCAAATCGATGATGTCACGGAGCAAAGTTTGTATCTTACTCAACAGATAGACAAAATATGTCTCGGAGTGTTTCAAAAGAGAAGCAGGCAGGCTGATCTTTGCTTTGGCATACTGAGAATACTTTCTACCTTGTTGGTATCCAAGTACTACTGAAACGCTGGGATAATGAGTACATTAGTGTAGCAGGGGATAATATAGAGACATAAAGGTAGTTTTTTACTCTCATAACTACATAGCTACATTATGTACAGAATAGATAAAATTCACAGTAGTGCAATACTACAAAAGTGTAGTATTTGGATAAAGCTTTGCAGAATTAGTTTTGATTAATTATTTAATAAGGAAACACCCACAGGGTAAAGGCAACTGTCAGTCTGTTTGGGTGGGCTCAGACTCACCTGTAACACCTGTTTGATGGGAGTAGCATAAATATTCCATGATTACAGTGAGAGGCATCTTTTAGAATGCCTTTAGCCCTTGGCGGGAAGCACTTCCTGTGTTCTCAATTTTACCTTGTTCTCAGTGGTGATGATTTGTTTTGCGGTTTTGCAGTACCACCCACTGAAGAGCTTTGTGGTCCAGTGTGGTACAGTTTTCATTCTTCGCTGAGCACATTTGAGCCACATAACGTTTAACCACAGTTATTATTCTTAAAGCTTCCAGATGTTGAGAAAATGCTGGTTCCATTTGGTGGCCTTGAGAATGTCAAATGGGTCATCAATTGACATTATTTCTGAATAATTTGCAGATTCCTGTACTTAGTATCTTTCAGGCCATATCATATATTCAACTACATCAGTTTCTTATGTCCAATTTCTCACTCCCTTTTTGGTATTTGTTTAATGGTCCATTATATAGAAAAGACTTTCAGAACAAATGATTTGGTGCTCATGTTATTTATGGTTTATAAAGGCAAGAAGCCCAGTGGGTATTTTGTTAAACAGATACTATTTTATCATTGACCCTGCATTTCTTTATGAAAGAAACAGCTTTTTTATTATATTTGATATTATAGCATATATTTTCAGCAAGAATCTTGTTCGTTCCGAAAATGTGTTTTTCATCCACTTGTTCAGTCCGCTGTCCTTTGACGCGCTTACTAAGGTTAAGAGAGCCACAGTCAAACATGTGCACAAAATGGGTGTTGAATATTCTCTGGTTTACTACAGTATAGACAGAGTATTTAAGTTTTATAGCCAAACACATGGTGTCACGTACATATGTTACATCAAGGAACAAAAAGGCATTACCATGCTCCAGTTAAGTCCCGGGGAAACAAATAGGTTCTGTGGAGAACACAGAGATAGACGGTTTCATGAACCTGCATCCGGATGCAGTCTACAGGAGGTATTACCATAAGGCGTGAGGGAGTGCAATGTGGGGGTTGTTTTATAGGCATATGACATAGAACAAACAGTCAGAGCCATGAGAAAGTTCTTACATTGTCAGAAATACCTAACAATCAGATACCATATTAGTGTGATAGAAGAAAGTCAGCATTCCTGTAAGAGAGCTTTCCTGACCAGCTGTACCCATCATTCAATTACTGGAAGCTCATATAGACCGAAGCGTATTGATTCAAAGAAGGAAAGAGATGGGACAGAAAAAAGATAAATTCTGTGGCTATCAGGTCTAAACTAGTTTCAGGTGGTATGGCTTTGTCAAGCTGTGCCTGAAATAGGTTTGCCATGTGGTGAGAGTCCTGGCATTCTCACAAGGTAGTGATTGATTTAGTTATTAAAAGGACAAAGCAACAGGGGTTGGGTTGGTGGCTGTACCAGAATTAGTGGGTGAATGTACTCTAGAGAAATATAGAGGAAAAGAAAGTAAAAATAAAAGTACAGTGCAAGCAAAAGCAAGGGTGTCACCATGGCATTACAATTCTATGCAAATCAGTTCCCGCATTTGGTCTCATGCAAATCCTTGTCACCACTGGAACAAATGGAACTCATCATATAAACACTAGTGCCAGATTCCTGTGATGAGGGAAACACATTTAGAAACCATTTTATTTTGCTTTTGTTCCAGTTTCTATAAGTCACCCTTAAACCTGTCCTAAGACCTGGTTGTATTTAGCTATTTTCAAGGATTGCATTTCTACACAGCCATGGTGGGATGTTTAAAAATTCAGGTTTTGCCCTCCGTCTATCCATTTTGTTAGCTGATTCATTTAAAAAGATTTGTTGGTGTTACTCAGGGCCTCTGGCTGCAAAATGTCTCTTTCATGCTGATCAGAGAGCTGCTTTCACTGGACTTTCAGTCTCTGTCTCTCTTTCTCTCTCACACACACACACATGCTCTCTCTCTCTTTCTCTCTCTCACACACACACACACACACACACACACACAGTCACACACGCGCGCACACACGCGCTCTCTCACACAGAAACACAAACACACACACACACACACACACACGGGAAGGCCGATAGAATTTGCCTTGGGCACTTATTGGTTTCCAACTATGTGGAAGAACACTGAGTGGAAAATCCGAACAGAGGATTTTTTGTACCATTCTCTACCTGACTAAAATCATAATCCCTTACAATCCTTTTTGAGGGCATGACATGAAGAGTGTTTCGTGTCAGACACAGCTGTGCACTCAAACTGTAATACACTTACCAAACAAAGTAATATCAAATGCCATACTATTTGGACACTGATTGCAAAACTCA
Source organism: Clarias fuscus (assembly GCA_030347435.1). Lineage (NCBI taxonomy): Eukaryota > Metazoa > Chordata > Actinopteri > Siluriformes > Clariidae > Clarias > Clarias fuscus. Next base: position 28,297,472 of record CM059206.1, read on the forward strand.
GAAAAAATGCCAGAGGCTCTGCTGGAGAGGGAACATGTAAGTAATTTGCAGTGTCAATATTCTCTTACAAGAATCACTATCACATTTAGACAGGACCACATGGTATTTGTTCAGAACCCGTTTTCCTGATTATTAGAAGATATCCCTTTTGGCTGATTTTCCTACCAGGATTTTTACATCTCCTTGCTCCATATGTTACCATCAGTATTTCCTGTAGAGCAGAAATAATGCAAATGTATTTTTCTTCATATCCCTGAGTCGTTTCAGACAGTAGTTGACATTTCTGAATTTAAAGAAAAAAGAAACAGATATGGGTTAAATGTATCATAAAATGATTCAACACTTTCCGTTTAAGGCTACTGTCTCCAATGTCACTGTTTTGTCACTACATCCGTTCATTTGCAACTGCGGTGCAAGCAAAAATGGATGCCCCACTTGTGATTTGCACGAATGAAGATCAACATGCAGTAATGATTTTTTTTGTGGTCCGAAAAAACTCACAGAAGAGCATAAACAGAAGCATTTGGACCAAACGAAGGTGAAAGTTTCTTAAAGAGAATCATTTCGTGGTGACATGGATTCATTATTATATGCCTGTGAGTAAATCGCCGATTACGATGGAAAATTGGTGCTTACATTTTTCTGGGATTCTCAAGGGCCAGTATTGGAACATTATCAGGAAAAAAGGTTCAACAATCAACAGTGCTTGTTACAGTGCTTATTGAAGAGCTGGAACCTAAACTTCGGATTAAATGCAGGAGACTGCTATCCAAGAACGCTGTGATTTTGCATGACAATGCACATCTGCACACTTCTGCCCACATTGTCCACACTTTGTATTTTTTGATGTGTTGAAGCATCCTATAGTCCTGATCTTGCTCAATTACTACAATTACTTTTACCTGTTCTGTCCCTTGAAAGCAGCCATATGAGGATGAAGATTTAATGAAGAACTAAAGATATCAGTGAATTTGTGATTCTCAGCGGGAATACAGTATGAAAGCTTTTTGACAGATGGACAAAGTGATTTGGAAAGCAATGAGATTATGTCAAAGCAAAGCAAAAAAATTATGCATTTGTCTATTTTAAAAGTTAATTAAAATGAATTCTACAGCCAGCAATTTTTGACTCCCTGTGGATAATTTTTGACTTACTCATACAGTAGTACCAGCTAAATGTTTGAACCCAAGTTTGTATGCATTTTTTACATCCAAGACGATTATTGATTTTTAAAAAAAAAAATGAGTTAAGTAACAACAACAAAAACTCTTTTATTCTCAGCCAAGTATTGCAAGAACAGTATTATCAAGTCCATTTGCAAAACCCATCAAGCACCATGATGAAATTGCAACTCAAATTAGAGCTGATTTTATAAAGTCTTATAAAGGCTTTACAGAGCATGTGTACAAGACAGGTTTCAACATTAGCTTTTCAGAGTAGATTATTGCATATTTTTGATACCTTAAGCATTGTTTTATGATGTAGGGAGAAATAAAAATGAGACCATGAAATTAGAAGGTGTGTGCAAACTTTGACTGTTAGTGTAGATGTTTTCAGGAAACAGTCTTCTCAAATTTTTAGTATTAAACCAGTCCTGAACCAGATACCATGTCAGAAGAAGAAAATGTGTGGAGAGGCACATAATCTAGGGTGCTTGAAATCCAGTGTGAAATTTCCACAGTTGGTGATGATATGGTGTGCCATGTCATCTGCATTTTACTGTGCTTGATTGGCAAGGAAACTGACCTGAACCCTATAGAGAAAGTCAAGGGTCTTGTCAAGGGGAGGATGGGAAACACCTAATCCAATAAAACAGATTAGCTGAAGGCTGCTGTCAGAGCAACCAGACAGTGCCATAGGCTAATCACCGACATGCCAATAAAAAACAAATGCACGCATAAGATCGAAGGTTTGGTGATGTACTATTAATGTGGACTGGGACAGGAATCTGTGAACACAGATACAGGCTCAAAACTCAAAAAATCAATCAGACCACAAATGTGTGTGACAGAAAGAGAGAGAGAGAGAGAGAGAGAGAGAGATTTAGTGTCATTAATTAAGTTAGGAGTTGAAGACCTTTGCAGCCATGTCAGTAGGATATGCTGTTATTGAAGATGTCAGATAGACATCCCACCCCACCCCAAGAGGGGCTTTAAGCACTATGTGGGCTTGGACCAAGTACTTCTTCTCTGGTGTGTAGTTCTCTCAGTTTACAAGATATTGGAACATGCTCGCCTATGCCACTTGTCCAAGACGGACTAGAAGAAATGGACCAGTTGTCATAGTTGTGTACTGGGGAACAGGAGAGTGTGCATAGCCAGAATATGGAATTAACACTCTACAGTGTTTATATAGGTCCAGTTGGATTCAAATGAACCCTAGAGGATTTAATTAATCACTGGGAATTTTACTGCATGCTCATTCCAATACTTTTTTTTTACTTCTCTTGGATGCTTGCTTTAATCAATCTTTTGTTTTCTGTTCTTGGGTACTGTATGGCCAACTATATGTGGTTTTATTATGGCTTTACATGTATACTTGGTAAATTTCTACTAAACACAGCACCACACAATGACCACATTTCTTATATTTACAAACCATTATTGATTTAGCTGACTTCTCAAAGGGATACTTTTTAGTATTATATTCCATATATATTATATATATTCCAATATATATAAAAAATGTGAAAGCTAAGTAAAATGACTGAAATTCACTCATAATCTATACCGCTCAATCCTGTATTCAGGGTCACGGGGAGCCTGGAGCCTATCCCAGGACACTTAGGGCACAAGGCGGGGTACACCCTGGACAGAGTGCCGATCCATCGCAGGGCACACACATACACATACTCACACACTACGGCCAATTTGGGAATGCCAGTTAACCTAACCTACATGTCTTTGGACTGTGGGAAGAACCCGGAGTACCCGGAGGAAACCCACCAAGCACAGGGAGAACATGCAGGGGGAACATGCACACAGAGACGGGAATCGAACCTGGCCGGGAATTGAACCCAGACCCTGGAGGTGCAAGGCGACAGTGTTAACCACTACACCACTTTGCTGCCAAAATGACTGAAATTATTAAATAAATAACCCCCCTTGTCCATTATATTAATTATGTAAAAATAAATAAATAAATAAATAAATAACTTTCTTAGTGGCTTTTAAGATATACTGCATTATTTTTATTAAATTAAATAAATCTGTTAAGGTTTGGTTTATTGTTGTATAACTTTTTAACTACTGCATTAAACAATTGGATGAATTGCATTGTAAATATTAAAGCATAGCTCTTCTTTTTACTTTCTTTTGCAAAAAATTGCATGCTGCAAACCAATATACCAACTTATATACTTACCAACTGCAATATTACTACTTTTTTTTAAACAAAATTACTACATAATTATACACATAAAGAGTACCTTAAATAGAAAGTTGCCAAATTTCTGTCATCTGACATTGAAGCACAGAAATGATGTAACACCTGCTATTTAAAATAACAAAGTGTACACATGCTTGTTTTAGCAAACAAGTAATTGTTTTGAATGCCGTTATACATAAGAAAACCTAAACCTACCTACACAGCTTATTCTTATGATACTTCATTTTGGGTGGAAACTTACTGTACAAGCATCTGAGTCTAACATTACCTTGTGAAAGGCCTCAAATATGTACCTGAGCTCTAGAATGTAACTGAAATTTAGAGCATAAGTAAGGCCAAGAAGAACTGCACAGGTGTAAGCCACTAACTCCCTCCAAGACAATGGTGATGCCCTCTTGCTCACCCCATTTTACGATCAGCTTTTTCATTGTGGTGCTATGGACCACAAATTCTCTTAAATTGTTTTTTTTTTTTTTTTTTTGCATTACCCAAGAATGATATTACATGGTAGTGGCGATTTTCCTGAATTCTACATATCTCTGAAAGTAAATCTTTATTTAAAATCACATATTAAATAGCATCTATAAAGATAAAAGGCTATAATTTAATGTCTCATCTGCTGGGTGTAAAACAGAGCAGGTCATCTGTCTAAGGTATTGTCCCTCTTTCTTGCTTTATTAAGCAATTCCACTCTTTCTTTCTCCAAACTTTCTTTATTCTGACTGGTTATAGACTTACAGTGTTCGGCTCATTGGGTGACAAGTGATCTTGAACATGTTTGATCCTAATGTGGTCTTGCTCTCATAGATTGCTGTGGGGGTGACAATTGGGTTGTAAAGCTATACCTTGATTGGCAGTGTTGGAGCGCAAGATTGGTAAAAGTCTATAGACATTACATATCAAATGAGCATAGCCTTCATCTTAGTAGTGTTAATTCATAGTCAAACTCTGGCAGCTTCATCTTCTAGGCTTTGTTATTTATTGTCATACATTTGATGTTTTGAGCAAGCTGATATCATCTAGGTCGACAAGATGGCAGGCCTCTCTTCACAAGATGCCAAAGCATTTTGATCTATGACCCGAGGCATAACATGGTTGATGATCAAAAGAGTCCATGGCTACATGTTTCATTTGGGTACAGCAGTTAGTGTTCTGATACAAACTGTGGAAGATGTCAACATACAAGATATGGAATACCATATAGGCATATGATGCTCCACAAGGTTTCTTGTTGGACGCTATTCAAGGCAATGAATCCACAAAATCGATTGATCAATAGTGGCCGGGAATCGAACCCAGACACTGGAGATGCAAGGAGAATGTGCTAACCACTACACCACTGTGCCACCTCCTCCTGAGTGTAGGAGGTCCAAAATTGTATGGATTGGAAGTGCATGGTCCACTGCTTTTCTTGCTTTTCTTTGGTCAAGAGCAGCTTCCTCCTCTTGCTTCTCTATCAAAACTTACTTGTCCATGCAGCAACATCTCTTGACTATCCAGGAAACTGTAGAAAGCTGCAACATCAGTGCGCTCTTTGGTTGTTGCCTGATCCCGTGCCCACCTCCTGTAGTAAATCAGCTTCCATGAGTCAGCTTGAAAACAGCATTGGTATGACCCCCTTTATTGACCAGCCACTGCACTTTTGATGATAATGACCCAAAAGACTCCCCTGTGGATGTTCTGATTCTTGTAGAGCCTGGGATTGATTTTCTTACCCCACCTGGAATTCTCTTGCCACAGGAGGGTTCTTAAAGTTAACTGATGTAACCACAGTCAGCAAGCAGTAGGTGTCTAAACCCACGTCAGTATTGCCACAGGCCTTGACATCAAGAAAAGAAGATTTCCAGCATTTTGCGACACATATGTAGTTAATCTCATTACGTGTTTGCCTGTCAAGTGAGCTTGACATCCTATAAGTGCTCAATGCTCACTTGATTCCTTGCTGGATGGTGATGATCTCAGCATTAAATCACAGATCAGGAAGGAGAGATCATGCTTGAGCATTGCATTGACTTCAACCTGGAGCTGATCATAGAAGGAGGCTATGACAATATTTTTTGGGGGGGCGTTCTTAGTAGGTGCATATACATGAATGATGGTAATCTTAAAATGCCAGGTATGCAGGCATTCTAATATAATGCAAGGTATTGTGGGCTTCCAGCTCTCTAGGATTTGTGCCAAAGAAGACTATGACCATTCTGTTGCTGGTGAGTTGTCGCTTAATGTCCATTGGATCCCATTGAGCACAAGAATGTCCATACAGTTTGTACTGAATACCCAGAGTGATTGTGCTAACTTACCCTCTTGGAAGAGAGATCTCACATTCTAGGTTCCAATCCTTGTGGCATATTGTATATAGAAGAACAATCCATTCAGCAGGCATGGGTCAGCCCCCAGCAGTGCTAAGATTTTTTTCAAGTTGCACCAATGTGTTAAGTTGCATCAATCTTTAAATAAAACACATTAGACCTGAACCTAAATCGTTTGTAAGGACATAACCCAATCTAATATGTACAACCATATGTAACCAATGTATTGCTTAAGAAAAACTAAATCACTAAACGGAGGAAACAAGTTTTCAAGGCAAAATGCATCTCCCACAACCCTGTCTGTGGTGTACATCACAACCAGATGACTTGATTGGTCCACAATACACCAAGAGATCTTAAGGATTCAGTCGTTTGAGAATAGTGTACTTCAGTGACACAGAGCCGATGTTTACAGTATATGGCTGTCTGAATGCACAAATGTGATGTTTTTCACATTGGATCTACACTACTGCTCAGTGCACTAAAGTGCAAAATAAAGTTTGGGATCACTTTCTAACTCCATGGTTTTTGTTTTTTCTTTATTTCTGCATTGTAAAGCAATGTTGAAGTCATCCAAAATATGCAGTAATCTCCTTTGAACAGTTAATGTTGAGATGTGTCTGCTCCTCATGATCTGTAAAAGCCTTCATAACAGCTCTAATCTGAAACTTAGACTTAAACAGTCCCGAACATTAATTGAAAGGCTATTCCGTATCTTTGGGGCTTTGTAAGAAAAAGCTCTGCCCCTGCTGTACTTTTCTTAATACATGGTCCTGACAAGCAGCCTGCCTCCTTTGATTGGTGGTTCGTAAGACACTAGCAGTACAGAAAGGTACTGTGGCACGAGACCATTTTGTGCTTTATAGGTTAATATACTTTAATCAAATCAAAATTTCGCTGAGAGCCAATGAAGTGCAGATAAGAGAGGGGTGATGTGATCACATCTTCTGGTTCTAGTGAGGACACTTGCTGCTCTTTTCTGAACTAACTGGAGCTTGTTTATGCACCTAGTTGAAAATCTAGACAGTAAGGTGTTATAATTATCCAACCTTGAGGTGATAAAAGCATACTGTTTAGTGACAATATATTCCTTATCTTGGCTATATTTCTGAGATAAAATAATTCTATCCTGGTATATTACCAACATAAGCTTCAAATTTAAGATTGGAATCTATAATTACACCAAGGTCTTTTACTGTTGTACATAATGAAACAGAGAGGCCATTCAGAGTTACTGTGTAATCAGAAAGCTTACTTCTAGTTTCATGTTGTCCTAGTACCGTACTTCTGTCTTGTCAGGATTAGGCTGAAGGAAGTTATTTAGCAAACATCTTATTTGGTTCTTATGTCATTCACTCATTGCTCAACTTTACTAAGCTGGCTTTTCTTATCTAGCTTTGCTGAGACATATAACTGTGTGTCAGCAGGATAACACTGTGAACTTATACCATGCTTATGAATTATGTTGCCCAGAGAACGCATGTAAAGAGAAAATAGCAGTGGGTCTAAAAACAAAACTTGTGAAACACCAAACTTGAGAACATGTAGACTACTCACAATTTAAATCTACAAACTATACCGATCAGTCACATAGTATCTGATACAGGAGAGGGCCGCTTCCTTAATTCCTACTACATTTTCTAATCTGTGTAGGAGAATATTATGATCAATGGTGTCAAAAGCTGCATAAGGTCAAGTTACACAAGCAAAGCGATGCTCTGTTTAATGAAGATTTTCATTAAACACAGTATATCAAAGTCCTGATCCGTGATAGTTTCATTAACAGTAAGCACTTTATGTGGGAGATCTAATATTTAACAGTCATATCTTCAGATCAGAGGTGCTGGCTTTATTTTCAGTGTGTTCTAATATTGTGATCTCTATATTACAAAAAAAGTCTCAATATGGTAAAACCTGAGTCCCGACGTGTGCAGCTAGCAGACGATTGGGTTAACCTGTTTGTCTGTTCACTGGTCAGGGCTCTGGGTAGTCACCGATTAACTAGGTCTATTCTGAGACTATGAGCAGGGATGGAAATCCAAGGGTTTGCCACATCGCACGTCCTTCCGTGGACATTGCCATCACTAATTTACATCTTTGTAAAATTATTCTTGCTAATGTCTGACTGACAAATGTTTATATCATTAGCTACAGCATGTATCACTAACTTTAACAACCTATCCTGGTCTAAAGCCCTAAGCTTAAGTGCTATATCCAGCACCCTGGCTCCCAGGATACAGGGGAACCACTACTGCTGGTGCTCCTAAAGGGTGAGTTCATTTCACATTCCTCAGTATGGAGTTTTCTATAACCAGAGCTCTTGCAGGTTTCTCAGCATGGTGCTTCACTGAGGAGAACAAACCTGTTGGACATGTGAAGCACAGAGGAGGTATCAGTTAGCCATAAATAACTCCGGTGCGTTAGCCTTGGCGATAGCTTTGGCTGAGCGAGTATGCAGCCGAGTCTTCACCCCCTCACCCCGCTGTGAATTCTCTAATGCTGAAGTTGGGGGATGACTATCCGGGCACCCAGACTTTCCCCCACAGAAATACTGCTGCTCTCCTGCACTATAACCCTCTCTAAAGTCTCTTAAGACAAAGAAAATAGTGTTTTCCAAAAAGCGGAAAAGTGTGGAAAAAAGGCAAAAGTGAAGGGTGCAATAAAATATTAATTGTAGTCGTAATTAAATAAAATTAATCAAATAAAAAATAATAGAAATTTTAATTTAATATAAACGGTGAAAAAAGTAGTATGATTTAGACACTGATACAAACAAGTGCATATTTACAGCAAGTCCCCAACATAGAAGTCCAACAAACATTGGCTAATTACTAGGATACTAACACAATTGGTAGTACACAGTATATTACATTACAGTGTCCTTTAGAATTGTTCCAGTGGCTTAATTGTTCATGATAGAAGAATGAGTAATGTCTGCCATATTTTAACCTCGCCTCAGTTGTTATTCCTTGCCGCTTTTTAGCAGTGCCAGCTACACCGTCACTGCTTTAATGCTTGCTTTTGGATATCCTGGATATGTTGCACGCCACATGCACATGCTGGGATGCACACTGCATACATTTGACAATGTATGCCAGACATAACATCCGCAATTGAACGTGCAAAACGTATCTTCATATCTTTGAATAATTTGTAACTCGAATGTTTGTATAAAGACGACTGAATAATGTGTGTGTGTGTGTGTGTGTGTGTGTGTGTGTGTGTGTGTGTGTGTGTACAGTATATAGAGCGTAATTAAAATAGAGTTTGTGGAAATAGTTAAAAGGTTATATTAAAAATAAGCTAATCAGCTTTAATGTAATCAATTTACATACATGCTAACATACAACAAAATAAACAGTACATGTCTGTTTTTTAAAAAATTGTAAGTAATCCCAATAAAAATATTTAGTTTAGCTTTTCTAATTAATATCTGTTGGTGCAGGTGTTTGTTTACATTGAGCAAGTATACTATTAAATCTGGCACATAAATGTTTGTTACATAACTTTTACTCAACATTTTGATTTTGCTTATGGTGCAGGCTAAACTTCAGGCAGATATCTAATTACTGCAAAAGTTTCATTAAGTTCTGTCCAGCTAGTTTTGCATGATGCTGTGACGTATTCTGCCACATAACTGCTCATAACTTCACTTCTACTGAACATTTTGATTTTAGAGCATAAAACTCCGCTTTCAGTTTGGGTTTTTGTTATGGCCTCACCGCAGACTGCTGTGAATATGTTTGCTCTAACAACCCATGTTTTATCTCTTAGTGGCATTTCACATTACTTCTTGTGTGAAACATATGAAACATACTTTCCACAGGAAGAATAAACATACATTAGTCTGTCCATTCAGGTGTGAAGGTTCGGTTTTCATAGTCTTCTTGCCTTTTTTGTTTGGAGTAATCCCTGCTGTGTTGCGTGTTCGTATGTATTTCCTGAGCATTGTGTCGACTTATAGGTGCATTACCACCATTAATGTGTCTTCCGCATACTCTGTCTATACACTCTATCGTGTTAATTGGTTCTGTTGAGTGACTGAGTGACTCTGTTCTTATAAGAAAGGGTGAGTCTGTACTAAACCTTGGTTTTGGAAGGGAACTGAGGAGGGAGGAAGGAAAAGAGGGGAAGGAGAGACGTAAGGGTTGCACGTGCAGGTCAAGGCCGTGCCCAGCTGGCAGAGCGGTGGTGAACATGTGCAGCGACGGACTGGAAGAGTATGTCCACGTGGGCAGCAGCTCCTGACAGCCCTTCAATGCAGTGGCCGCGATCACACCAGCCTTTCATCGCTGGGTTATGGGCAGACACTTAACAGGTGCGCTTACGCAGCGGTTTTCCTTACAGCACTCAAATGGCAGCATCTTGCTCTGCTGTTTGTGAAGATCATGGGGTGTGGCATCACCCTTCTTCCCAGTTGCGTTCTGTTTGTTCACGTTGAACAGCGGTGTCTCATCCAACCCTGGTGCCATGAGCTCTAGCATGTCAGTTTTCTGGAGGCAGTCCACCCGCCTTGGTGCCCCGAACTTGATCAGGTGGTTCATCTGGCTGCCTTTACGGCGTGGCCTCCATCAGATGGGTTGGCGGTGCTTACGGCGGCACACAGATCCCAGATGAAGAGCTCGAGGAGGTGACAGGGTGGTACTTTGTCCTTGCACTTTTAGACGGTGAGCTCAAGCGGATATGGTCGCACTGATAAAAGGGCCTGAGACAGGAAGAAGGGCGGTGGTGCGTACATAAGCTGGTGCACTAACAGCGTAGTGGGCGTAGCGCACTCAAACTGCTGCATCAACTGCGTAGTGTGCGTAATGAGCTTAAACTGGTGCATCATTAGCGTGCTTAAGCTGGTACACGATCAGCGTTGCAAGCTGATCTTTTTTGGCACCCTCAGGAGGCGGGATATTGTCCCGCTTACATGCCACCCATGTATGCAGAAGGGTCCTTGTTGGCGGCTTTAGAGCGGCAGAGTGGTTTGCTCTGCTCGTGCGGGCTTCAATGTGGCTTAACTCCTCCATCCACAAAGGGCGTTTAGCTGGCCCCACTCAGCCATTCATTCGCGTGGTCTCGGCGTGAGCCCATGTGACTTTCGACGTCCGTGGTGCTTATCCCAATTGGGCACGGGGGTCTTGGTCGTGAACCCAGTGCCTTTTCCTCGCCAGCAGCTGGTTTGTGTTAGCTGGTGCGTGGCATAGATAAGGGTTTCGCAGCAGCGCATGCTTTAATAGTGCCTTGTGTTCTGCACGCATGCTTGTGAGTCCCCAACAGCGGGCTCCTACATCCCTCTTGTAAAACTGCAGTGCAGCTTGCCAGGATATCTCTCATGCAGTGATCAGTCAGCAGTGCTTACTTTACTCACCCTTGAAGTTCTCGAGTGCATGGAAATCCATTCATTAATTAGTCTCCAGCCGTGCTGAATTTTCACCTGTAGAAGGGAATGCTGCCTCAATAGGGAGCCTTTGGAGTGAGGTAGGAGCGAAAAAATTTGGGCACATGCCGTCACTAGTTCATGGCGTGACAGTTGCTAATGTTGTTTATTTAGTAATAAATTATGTTTGGAAATAGTGAATGGTTTTGTACATAATGATGTAGACATGAAAACATATATAACAAATTTCGTCCTAAAGATAATAGGGTGCCTAAGACTAGCACTGTTGCCATGCTTCTCCAGGGTTAGGGAATTTTTATTGTCGCCAGAGATTTTAACCATGTAAATCAAGGCAGTTCTCCCAACATTCCATATGGACTTAGCAGTGAGAGGATGAAAAGTTTTTTTTTTTTTTTACGCAAACATTTCTCGCGTGGGATGCAATGAGCTCCCTCTCCACCCCAGCTACTCAGACCCCATCTCTGTTATGCTAATTCCGGCATACAGACTGCTCATCGGGCACTCCAAAACAGTTCTGAGGCTGTTTAAAGCTTGGCCATCAGGAGCCATCTGTTTTGAGAACACTGACTGGCACATGTTCACCCCTCCTGCCAACAACCAGGGGCCATATTCATAAAATTTGTTCTTAGTGGTAAAATTATTAAACAATTCTTAGAATTGTGGGTGTTTCCCAAGAATTCTCCTTAAAATGAAAAAATAGATCGTAGTAAAAATAAAAGTTATTCATCTAACATCTTAACTAGATGAAAAGATGAAAAATGTGAAAGGTGAAAACTGTTAAGAGTATTGAGGAGGACTTTTAAGAGCCTTAGGAGTTCCTAAGCAGAGAAGAAAATGGCAGAAAGATGAAAATAAAGTAGTGCTCCCCTGTTTGCTACATACAAACCAACCCTAGCATATACATAGATATGGCAGCAATCACATTAATGTGTGGATCCATTTTTCTTCACTTACTTTCAAATAGATTAAGTACAAAAATTACCAGCATGGTAATTAAACTGAAAGTAAATGAAAGCAAATAAATACTGTATATGTGTGATTAGGATAAAATAAGCAAAATAGGCCTGTTATTTAAAAACTAAAGCTAATATCATAATTATTATGCCATTAATTTGTAGTTTTGCATAGGTCATGCATTTTTTTATAGCCACCCATAACCCAACCTGATAAGAGAGCCAACCTGACCCACCTGACCTGCCCTAATATGCTCAAATTAAACATTACTACCAACCCACAAAACCATGATGTAGTTTATTAGCAATAGATTAATAAATGGGAAGGAGGGGTGCACTGACAGCAGAGAGCAATGGAGAAAGAGAAATTTACTTTTTGTCCTCCACTCTCATAAGAGGGAGAATCTAATAAATATAATAGACGGAAAAAAAAATTGACCCGTGAGAAAAAAACGTAAGAGTTTTCGTCACAGCGGTGTAATCACAGTGTAAACAAAAGCAATGGATGTCCAGTTAGGGAAAAGAAAAGGTATTTTCATCTTTTTTTTTTTTTTTTACAACAAATAAGACTTCAGAAGAATGCATCACTGTTGTTCCAACATGCTTCAAGGCCATGATCATTGTCCTTATGATCTCAAGTGATCTGCAAGTGTCCTGCCTCAATGACTACCATCCCGTTGCACTCATACCCACCATCATGAGGGTCTCATCAGCAAGCATGATGAGTCACTGTACAGAGATGAGGTGCAGCGCTTAATGCATTAGTGTAGAACTAACAAAAGAGATGTTTTTTGTATTCAGAGGAGCACAGAATGTTCAATCCCTACCTAACATCAACTGCTCCTCCATGGAGATCATCAAGAGCACTAAATTCCTTAGAGTTAACCTGGAGAAGAACCTCAACTGTTCCCTACACCAGCTTCAAAGTCCAGCAGCATCTCTAATTTCAACAAAGACTGAGAAATGCCCATGCACCTACTCTCATCTTCACCACAGAGTGAAATTGCTTTACTCTGTAAAGAGCAATGATGATGATGATGTCTTTGAGTTTTTACTTGATAGGTGTTTCAGATGATAGCTCCTGCATAGCTTTGTGCTATTTTTTGATGGGTGTTTATACAAAGTTATCAGAGGAACTGAGGCCAGAACACTGTTTTTACCTCTGTGACCCCCAGAGGAAAATGGTTCAAACAGCAGCCAATATTTTAGCAGTCTTAAGCACCCGCTGTTTGCAGTCACATGATCAGAGTTTACCTTTCCACACTGTCTAGCTATGTCAGGCCACTAGAATTCGACGTTGAAACAGTTACAGTATTGGATTTGTAATCCCAGTCGTGCTGTAATTTCAAAACTGATTTAAATTATAAGAGCGACTTAAAATATAACAAATTAAACCCATTAAAATCACACAGCACATAGCACAGTATCAACTTCAGTACCTTGGGTTAGATATATTGAGCAGACCAATATAATACTTCCCACCTGGATTTATGGTCTGGGTCAAAATCAGCAGGGATTCTTCACGAATAAATGTTGTTTTGCTTCGTCCCGCTGCTGGGATCACTGGGACAGACTGACAGTTTTCTGGCATTTATGGTTTTGTAGACAACAAGCTAGTGATAAGATTGAAGGAATAAAATGGCAGCAATCCAGAAAACAGACTGAACAAACACTCGATAGAGGGAAGCTGTGTGAGCTGAAAAATAGGCTTGCACTTAGGCAGGCTATCTAGTAGGCTAGTCAGCTAGGTAATACACCATGTGTTCACTTTGTGTGGAAACAGTAGTCCACCTCTCTAACAATATGCTTAGATTACCAATTTAACAATTCAAAGGTATGTACACTCAAATAATTTTCTATAAATTAATAAAATGTATATATTAATACATTTATTTTAATGTGTGTGCCATAGATGATGCTCACATCTTCATGAATGCAGCTTGTTTTTTTGTTGTTTTCACGCTGCAGAAATGTATGTATCTGTGCATGATAAGTGGTGCTGTAAGAGCAACATTTGAATTGTTTGAATTGTCAGTTGTGTTACTGTTTCAAAGTTGTATGTTCCATGTTACTAAAAAAAAAAAAAGTAAAGTAGCAGTCACCTGTAGAGACAGCATATGGAATTTGAATTGTTTGAATTGTCAGTTGTGTTACTGTTTCAAAGTTGTATGTTCCATGTTACTAAAAAAAAAAAAAAGTAAAGTAGCAGTCACCTGTAGAGACAGCATATGGAATTGAACCAGTTACATACAGCATGCGGTGTTTAAAAAAAAAATAATAATAATACAGTGGAACCTTGGATTACAAGCATGATTTGTTCTGGAAGTGGGCTCGTATTCCAAAACACCCGTAAACCAAATCATATGTCCCATAAGAAATAATGAATACAAACTATAACCTGCACTTTACCTTTAAAAAAAAGTACAAATAAATCCTGACAGATAAGTGTTTCCGTTTGTGCGCGCAGGCGCCGTGTATTTGTGTGTGTGTGTGGAATTAGCCCCTTCCCTCATGAGATGTTGATTATACCAGTAAAAGACGAGCACTAAGACCTAGCAGTGGAGACGATTACCCACAATTCCGCTGCGCAAGAGAGAGAAAAATCATTGGCTCAGTTGTGATCACGTGACGCTCTGTGTCAAAACAAAACATGATACTTGGCACTCGTAAACAAAGACTTGCTCATTTTTCAAGTCAAAATGTATTAAAAATATTTGCTCGTCTTGCGGAACACTCGTAAACCGCGTTACTCGCAATCCGAGATTCCACTGTATACTATTCCATTTTTGTCCAAACATAAATCTCTGTCAACGTCACTCCTCCGCGCATGGCCTAAACACCATTTCGTGGACCGTTGAAAAGGTCATTCCAAAATCCTTGATTTTTGTGTTTTTCTGCCATTCTAATGTAGATTTACTTGTGTATTGTGGATCATTGTCCTATTGCTTGACCAAATTTTAGCTGTGGAACAGATGACCTTATATTTGCCTCTAGAATACTCTGGTATACTGAGGAGTTCATAGTTAACGCAATGTCTGTAAGGTGTCCAGGTTCTGTGGCTGCAAAAAACCAACCCCAAATCATCACCCCTCCTTCCCTATGGAGTGTTTCTGCTGAAATGCAGTTTGTTTTTCCCCTAAAAATAGCGCTGGACATTAAGGCCAAACAAACTCACTTTGGTTTCATCTGTCCATAGGACATTGTTCCAGAAGTCTTATGCTTAAATTTATTCAGATGCAGGTTTGTGCATCCACTCCTGGAAATATGTACAACTGTCTTGACTGTTTCTTTCTGTACAAAGGAACTCCAAATTGTTTAGAAATGGTTTTATAACCCTTTACAGACAAGAATTCTTTAGGACCATTGCAGACCATTACAGACAAGCAATCTGCCAAAACGTTTGCTTTTATAGACATCTGCACACCTAAGTTAAGTTAAGCCTTTACACACGTGGACAAAATTGTTGGTACCCTTCGGTCAATGAAAGAAAAACTCACAATGGTCACATAAATAACTTTAATCTGACAAAAGTAATAATTTTAAAAAAATCTATAAATGTTAACCAATGAAAGTCAGACATTGCTTTTCAACCATGCTTCAACAGAATTATTAAAAAAAATAAACTCATGGAACAGGCCTGGACAAAAATGATGGTACCCCTAGAAAATACTGAAAATAATGTGACCAAAGGGACATGTTAATTCAAGGTGTGTCCACTAATTAGCATCACAGGTGTCTACAATCTTGTAATCAGTCAGTGGGCCTATATATAGGGCTCCAGGTAGTCACTGTGTTGTTTGGTGACATGGTATGTACCACACTCAACATGGACCAGAGGAAGCGAAGGAAAGAGTTGTCTCAGAAGATTCGAAAGAAAATTATAGACAAGCATGTTAAAGGTAAAGGCTATAAGACCATCTCCAAGTAGCTAGATGTTCCTGTGACTACAGTTGCACATATTATTCAGAAATTTAAGATCCATGGCACTGTAGCCAACCTCCCTGGACGTGGCCGCAGGAGGAAAATTGATGACAAATCAAAGAGACGGATAATCCGAATGGTAACAAAAGAGCCCAGAAAGACTTCTAAAGAGATCCAAGGTGAACTTCATGCTCAAGGAACATCAGTGTCGGATCGCACCATCCGTCGTTGTTTGAGCCATGGGAGACGACCAAGGAGGACACCATTGTTGAAAACAAATCATAAAAAAGCCAGACTGAAATATGCCAAACTACATGTTGACAAGCCACAAAGCTTCTGGGAGAATGTCATATGGACAGATGAGACAAAAATGGAACTTTTTGCCAAGGCAAATCAGCTCTATGTTCACAGATGGAAAAATGAAGCATATGAAGACTATTGGACTATTGGACTATTCTAAAGTGGCCTTCTATGAGCCCTGACCTCAATCCTATTGAGCATCTTTGGAAGGAGCTGAAACATGCTGTCTGGAAAAGGCATCCTTCAAACCGGAAACAACTGGAGCAGCTTGCTCATGAGGAGTGGGCCAAAATACCCGCTGAGAGGTGCAGAAGTCTCATTGACAGTTACAGGAATCGTTTGATTGCAGTGATTGCCTCAAAAGGTTGTGCAACAAACTATTAAGTTAGGGGTACCATCATTTTTGTCCAGGCCTGTTCCATGAGTTTTTGAGTTTCCATTTTTTTTTAATAATTCCGTTGAAGCATGGTTGAAAAGCAATGTCTGACTTTCATTGGTTAACATTAATAGAATTCTTATTTATTATTACTTTTGTCAGATTAAAGTTATTTCTGTGACCATTGTGAGTTTTTCTTTCATTGACCGAAGGGTTAGGGTTAGGGTTAGACAACAATTTTGTCCACGTGTGTATTTGTCACATATACATTACAGCACAGTGAAATTCTTCACATATCCAACGTAACTGGGGTCAGAGCGCAGGGTCAGTCATGATACAGCGCACCTGGAGCAGATAGGGTTAAGGACCTTGCTCAAGCGCCCAACAGTGGCAACCTGGTGGAGCTGGGGACAGAATCACAGATCTTCTGATCAGTAACTCAGTGCCTTCGCCCCCTGAGCCACCACTTGCTGATGATCAATTAATCAAGGACAGATTATTAGCAGCACATACTGTAATTGACCTCTTAAATTTGAAGCAGTAAGAAGGTACTAAATATTGCCAGCGTGCTTTTTTTATGCTTCATTTCTGTAAAATAATTAATTGCACTCTAGTTGTATTTTCCGTATAATAA
The DNA here is from genome assembly GCA_030347435.1 of Clarias fuscus. NCBI lineage: Eukaryota > Metazoa > Chordata > Actinopteri > Siluriformes > Clariidae > Clarias > Clarias fuscus. Next base: position 28,314,738 of record CM059206.1, read on the forward strand.
GCCCTTCTACAATCAGATGATTTTTGATTATGTTTCCCCCCCCCAAAAATAGAGAATTAAAAGAGGGGCCACAAACCTTTACATATGACCTGTAACTCTGAGTTGCTCAGTTGTTGTAACTCTCTGAATTACAAATGTTGAGAAAAACTCCCATCCCAGTATCCAGTCAGATGTGTGTCACCATGGCGCTAGATATTTCCCTACTTTTCCTGCTTTCACAGATTTTTTTTCTGAATCTTATGAACTAAACATTATTTCCCAACTGTGATATGCATACAGTGTATGTTATGAAATATATTTTTAACAAAACTATACAGTATGTGCGTGCATGTACAGTATAGGTGCACCTTATATTTTAAGTGGGTTACAATTCTAACTCAACCCACCGAGGAAACCCACTTAGTTATGTTGCATTTTCTCCAACATAATATTCCATAATGCCAAATTATTGCTTTTGTTAGATGCTTTTTTTTTCTTAGAAAACTCCTTACATTAAAAAATACCATAATAATTTAAAAAAGGTTTAACAAATTGGACATCCTTTACAGTTCTGTGTTACTGACTCCATTAAGGCCTTCATTAGTGCACATATATCTTGTTGATGGCAGTATTAGTGTAAGCCAGGCTTCTTGTTGATGAAAGGCAAGAGTGTATCTGAGTAACAGAAAGCATTATCTGGCTCTAGGTGGACCCACCTGCCCTGTCTTGAGGGAGACAATTATTCTTCTTGTAGGTTGCATGAACACAAACTTTTCCCCAGACACAGGTTGTGGTGAGCCCCCAGCTAACCAAATGATGTCAGCATTGCCTTCTTTCCACTACCTTTATACCTCCCCTCTCAGTTTTTTCTTCCTCTTTTTTTTCACCAAATGCAGTACCAGATTAATTTTATTGTTTTGTTTGTGCTTGCTCGACACATATTCCTTAGTCCTGGAGCACACGAATAGCCGTAAATGTTTTATTCATGCAATCAGGACAAATCAGGCTTCACTGCTCTCTTGTTCACATGTTTCTCTCTCTCTCTCTCTCTCTCTCTCTCTCTCTCTCTCTCTCACTCTCTGGTTGATTTTGCAGCATGCCCTAGTTTAAATGAATGTGGTTTGGTTTTCCACAGGTACAATTCATAAGCTACTGTAATATACAAGCTGTGGGAAGGATCCATGGCCACAAATATAATATGGTCTTCTTAGAAAAATGAAATAATACATCTGAGCCTTTTTTATGAGTATTTGTACTATTAATTTTGGAGGGCAGGACAAATAGCAGATCAAGACATGAATCCTTGAGAGATGCAGAGAAACAGGCAGTGTTCTGTTGCTGCAGCAAATAGACACTTAGTCCCAAAGGGTGTGCTGCACCTGCTCTAGAATAATTGTACTGGCTGTGTCATTTAACTTCCCTCCAAAGATTTCAGCTTTAATTAAAACTTCAGTGGGCTGTCTATCTCTCTGCAGCCCTAAATAACATGCCAAATTTGTGCTGTGGAAGTTTCCATAGCACACCCTTGACTCTACCAAATAGCTGGTGTGTTTGCAATTAGTGCTTAGGGGTTGCTAAGCAGCATGACATGATGCAAAGTTTATCAAATATTTCACATTGTGTGTGTGTGTGTGTGTGTGTGTGTTGGGGATAAGGGGATTGATGGGTTAGGGACTGGGGATTAGAGCTACACATTTTGTTCAGAGTAGACATTTTCCAATTGATATTACTGTGATTGTTATCTAAATCACACTTAAAGATATTATTGCAATATATATAAATAATAATAATAATAATAATAATAATAATAATGAAATCCTAAAAGGCAAGATTCAAAAGGGAACCAATCTGGTTGATTCTAGGTAGTGTCACCATATATAAATAAAGGACAATTGTAGAACAGAAAAAAATATTTCAGTTTATGAAGTACAATTTGTTGAGGTTAGTGTCTATTCACTGATGGAGACTTGGACACAAACTGTTCAGGGCACAACCTAGGCAATATGATGGCTCACTTTCACTCACTACTTGTCTATACTGCTTTATCCTGTATACAGGGTCGCGGGGGGACTGGAGTCTTTCCCAGGAGACTTTGGGCACAAGGCGAGGTACACCCCAGACAGGGAGCCAATTCATTATAGGGTGCACATACACACGCTACTGGTAATCTGGGAACACCAAACAGAGTAATCTGCATGTCGTTGGATTGTGGGAGGAAACCAGTGCACCCTGAGGATACCCAATAAGTATGAGGAGAACATGCACACTCTAGCACACAGTCCCAAGGCGGGAATCGAACCTGAAATCTGGAGACACACGTCTTACACAGGACATTCATATAAGCACCTTTTTATGTTATGTTATGTTATTTATTTATTTGCGTATAGGATATTGACCAGTGCTGTGTTGCTGCACAGATCTGGGCTGCTTGAGTTTTATTAATCTTCCTGGGTTTTTATAAAGAAGGGCCGTTGACCGTGCGTAACTGTGTCTCTGCAGACCATACGCGACCGTCAGTATGCCCTACTTATTTTTTTTTTCCATCCGCGATCAATTAATTAGTAGCGGACAGTACACCGTTCTCACCCTACTCTTTAGGTAGGTTTATTCTGCTAGTGCGAGAGCTTTAATGTCTGCTACTAATTAATCGATCAAGGATGACATTGTTAATTTGATGTTAATTGATTTTTTAAATAAAAATTCTAGATGTGCCTGCGACTTCGTTTGCATGGAATTAAATTGCACACTCATAAGCACATTTAAAAAATAATGTCCAATGAGATCTGCTGAATTTCAGAATGATCTAATATTTTTTGTGTTACTGTGAATTGCGTGGAATGAAGGTGTGAGATTGCCTCTATTAAGTGGATTTCAACTGCACACATCACAAAGCCAAATATGTAACCTCAAGCTCGGCTAAATAAACCTGTGGAAACAGACAGACAAAATCCCCCCCCTACCCCCCCCCCCCAAAAAAAAAAATTCTAACCCCCCTCCCCACAAATATATAATATAATATATAATTTTTTTTATACAAATATTTTCAATGTACAGACATGCCAACTTTATGGTTTTATTATATGTATATATAGCAAACTCATGGTTTGCTTCTGTTTTGTAATGAGTCACTGCCAGCCAGTGAAAAAGTGATGAGTTTGTCTGTACACAGCTCCATATAATAGTGCATGTACAGTATAAACCTTAATATATCCCTTAATGCATTCCCTGACTATATGTAAGTCTGTGGTCCCACGAGTTTATAATAAAGCTTTTTAAATCGAAATGAATAACAGGACATAGGAGACATAACCAACATCTTCCCTCACACATGTGTATCTCATGTCTTTTAGAGTATAGCGTGTGCATGCATTCTTTAAGAGCAAGTTAAGAGCATTTCTACACACACATTACAATGAGAACTTGCATGATTAGGACTAAACAGCTGTGTCACCATAAGAAAAAAATTGTTAGTGAGACTAATAAAAAAAGTTCATTTTATTAGAGAGCATAAAGGTTTACCCTGCTTTAAAGAAATGGACATGTAATGCACCCATCATGCACAGACTAAAGTCATCTAAAGTCATGACTTTTGAGTTATTTCATCAATTGCCCAAATCCTAAAAGTCTGCTGACAGAATCTCCAGGAAAAGACTTATGTAGTGGTTTGTCTCTTCTGTCATTAATACAAGATCTTGGCCAGACTTGATGCAGTGTAGTCCTTTTGTATACTGTATCTGTCTGTCTATCTTTTTATTTATAGTATATATATATAATTAATGGCACCCCCACAAATTAATATCTAATGAAGATTTCTATACAGTAATGTCAACTGGAAAATTGGAATCCAATTCAGACTGAGATGGTTACTGGCAAACACTGACTTGTGGTAAATCAGCCATTTTTTATTATTTGGATAAATTAGACCATTATTTTAATGTAGTAATTATTTATGGCTAAGTCGTTACCCCTTGGCAAAAGGCAACCACACTCTAAAAAATGCTGGGTTAAAAACAACCCAAACTGGGTTGTTTTTAACCCAGCTGCTGGATAAATATTGGACCAACTACATGCTGGGTTAATTTAACCCAGCAAAATTGGTTATTTATTTAACCCAGCAAGATGGGTAAAATATTAAATCCAAATTCTAGGTCATATTTAACTATAATGCTGAGTCAATTCTACCTCACAAATAGGTTATTATTATTTTTATGTTTTACATGTCTATGGGTAAAACAGTTTAAACAGTTTAATTACTTTGGTATACTGGTCTATTACAAAAGAAAACACTAAGTTTTGCAAACCATACATATATGCAATAAACAACACTCAATTAATTGTACAAAACATAGAAAAATATTTATTTTTCAAAAGCACAAGATCAGATAATACAAAACAAGTTCAACAGCGACATCATCATGATACTATTACTGAGAAGCACTAATGCCTGAGAGCAGTGCTGGTCATTATCTCCCAACATCAGGAAGACCTCGAAACTTCAGTCTGCTGGAGATATTCCACGGTGTTCGTTCCAATCTTAGAAAGAAAGAAAGTCAAAGTTTATGGAAAAAATCGAGAGGGTTGTCTAGTATGCATATTTGTACGATGATTAGTGTTTTGTAACACCTCAACTATTTTATATGTGTTTGCTAACGCTAGCAACCTAGCTAAATGCTAGCGTCATGCTGGCACTACAGCTAACAGTTTAGCTTTCATTCATCACTTTTCATACACCCTGCAAGCATTCTACAAAGAAAGCTAAAAAGCTCCGGCCTTTTTCCTGATTCTTTCATACACAGGTGGGGCTCTTTGGTTTGGCTAGCTAGCAGCCATTGTCAGATAAACTAGCATGCCATAGCACAGAACAGGCTGAAAGTTTGAGTGTAACACGGTAACAGTAATAAATGTTACATACAGTGAACAAATTCAGTCATAGGTGAGTGAAAATGTGTATACAGACCTTATATTGAACTTTTACATTTCCTCTTAAATGCGTGAGGAGGAAGAAAAAAAGACACGAAGCTGACACAGCCACTGAATACACCGGTGAACTTCGGGGGTCTGATCTGGGATGTTAGCTGTCGCTAGCTAACCCAACTCCAACCCAGCAAGCTGGGTTAAACAAAAAGTACCCAACTCCCTGTAAATAACCCAGAAATATTACCCAACAGAGGCAACCCAGAGTTTGGGTAGTAAAAACAACCCAACATTTTTTAGTGTGCAGGTTATGGGCGAGCTTTTTGAAATAAATTATGTTATTAATCTTCACACAATATCCATTTGAAATGTAATTCTGCATATATACTGTAGCCTCCTTTTTTTTTATCTTACATTGTTTTTGCACAGGTCTTGTAAAGGTCACCAATAAGCAAATAAACAAATCAATCAATAAATAATTACATTTATTATTATTATTATTATTATTAGTTAACATCATTTTACATTTATTTCTATTATTATTATTATATCACAAGGGAAAAGGTGATGAATTGCAAGCATTTTATATTTGATTAAACATCGTATATTAATAAATTTATTAAAATTATTAATTGTAAATGTTGCCATCACCTATTGGAAAAAAGTGTTCTTATGACAATGCACTGTTTGCAATTATTATTTAATAATTTCTCTTGAGGTGCTCACTTTTTGTTATAGTTCTAAAATGCACATTGTAGTCCAAACAAATGTTATTATATTATCTTTATACCACTGTGCAACTGTGGCATACCCTACTCGCAGCATAAACAGCTTATCAACAAGAGAACTTTTTCAGATTCCAGTTGAGAACAAGGTCAGTAACAGCATCCGAAGTTATCATGCAGTTTAGCTAAGCTGGATTTCAAGCACCTTCTTTTTTATTTATAGGGCACTCATTGACATTCTTAGAAATTCAAAATTTCAAGACTTTTTCCAATAATTCTTTTTTATTTTATGATACACTGTGCTGTATCGTTTGATATTTAAAATCCCTACATTAAAAATTATAAATCAGTGTAGCATTTGGGTTTAGGGACATGTACTGAGAACAAAACAAAAATGCATTTCTTTTGTACTTTTTATAATTAAATCATGGGATATTAAAAAGGTGAGATGTTTAGACACTTTTCTTTGTGAAAATGAAGATTTAAGAGTGGTGACAAAATCTTCAACAATAAAGCTATTGAATAAAGTTATATATACTGTGTATATATATATATATATATATATATATATATATATATATATATATATATATATATATATATATATATATTTTTTTTTAACCTTCCTTCTGTTAATTTATTACAGTGTTGCACTGAGCTCCCCTGCTGATAAAAAGCTTTTACTCTTTCTGTATGGAACTCAAGTGAGCAGTGCTGGTTCAGAGGGTTGAAATGGAAATATGGAGTTCCCGCTGTTCGAGTGTAATCCAGCTGACCTTAGGAGCATTTCACACTAACGAGTCTTAAGAATTTGTGTGCAGTTGTTTTGCATGTTGCATTTGCACCAGTTAAATCCAACTCACATTGGTTTTACCAAAAAGTCTTTAGCAAGGTTAAATAAAATATCTCATATCGGTACAATTAGGTACAACTAATGTTTCACAATTAGGTACAACTAATGTTTCACAATTATTTTTAGTATTTAGTTTTTACTCAAAAACATTTTATGGTTATCTTATAATTGCAGCAAGGGAATAGCATTATAAAGTATATGAATCAATTAACATATTTTTGGGGTGGATCATTGTTTTGATTTTATTCAAACCTGCTTGCAAACTTGGACGTTTAGATATTTCCCTAGCAGAACAAAAGCTTGGTCACAGCAGGAACCTTTCTTGAGAGTCTTAGGGAGTTACGCTGGGACAACTGTAAAAAATAAATTAAAAAGACCCACACAGTAAAAACTAAAAAGGGGCACTGACTAAAGAGAAACGTGAAAATGTGTGTGCATGTGATCAGATCATGTGATTTGTGGTAGTCTGATTGTCTTATGGTGATGGTGGCTAATGCAGCCCTAATGTATTACGATGACAACAAAACTAGAACCCTTTTTTTCCCCTGGAAAAAAATTGGAAGGATTGCTCTACATGTAAACCGTTTTCATACTGATAAATAAAATGAATACTAATAATAATTATACTGCTACTACCACTAATAATAATAATAACAATAATAATAACAATTATTATTTTTTACTGTATTGCAACATATACAGTATATATTATTTACAATATATTATTATTATTATTATTATTATTATTATTATTTAACATTATTATTATGTTGGTGGTGTTGTAATATAATAACACACTGTGGAATAGGTTATATCAACCACTACTAAACTGAAGGAATCTTTTCACTGTGACCTGTTACAAAGAACAACCAACTACAACCTGTTTGCTCATTCATTTACCATAACAGCGTAACGAGTACAATGTTAGCCAAAGTGTGATGCAAATCAGCATAAAATGTTTCCCTAAAACTGTTGCCTAGGTGATAGTGTTAAACAACATCAATTGGCTGGCAGTATGGAAATTTGATTTGCATATAATTTCATTTTTCTTATTTCTCTTTCTCCAACAGTGGACAATGTAATGCAGGCTCCCACTATCACCAAGCAGCCTGGCAGCATCGTATTCCCAGTGGACTCCTTGGTGAAAAGCCAAGAGGTTGTGTTTAGTTGCGAAGCTCAAGGACAGCCTCCACCAATTTACAGGTGATTTTTTTGTGTGTGTTTCTACCAGTAATAACTCATTTTCAAAGCCAGTCAAAAAGGAATTAAGGAAGAAATATAGTCAGATCCATAAGTATTTGGACAGTTTCACATTTTTTTTTTTTTTTTTACCCAACCACAATTTATTTAAAATAAAGCAATCAAAGAATATGGCCTTTTAGCTTATAAAAGTAAATATGAAAGTAAAGAAAGTAAAAAATAAATAAATAAAAAAACATTGATAAAATATTAAAAGTTGGTAAATCAACAGTTTAGGACACTGGTGGACTCAGCAACACCAGGAGGCTTTAAATGCCACAGAAGACAATCAAAGTGGATGATTGAAGAATTTTTCCCTTTGTAAAGGAAACTTCCTTCAAATCAAGAACACACAAAAGATAGGAGGATTTGCCCTAACAATGCAAAATACTAAATAAAACATACAATGCAAAACAATAAATGAATGAATGAATGAATAAATAAATAAATAAATAAATAAAGATGGGCAGGTTGGGAAGGGCCCATGTTCCAAGGCACTCCACAAATATTTATCAAACATACTGGAGGCCATACTTTGTTTTTATTACTACAGTATTTATATGTTTTCCCACATTTATCTTGTATGTTATCAGGCAAATAAATAGCCTAAAAATGAGCAAATGAAAAGTAATAAACATTTATCAAGCTTTTGAAAAAAGAAAGCGGTCTGGCCTATGCATAAAGCTCTGCCGAGAACAACAGTAGCACCTGGTCTGGCCTGTGAAATGCATACAGCAGGGTAATCAGGGTTTTATGATGGTTTTATCAGTAGTGTGCGAAAAAGCCAATCAATCTATCTCACTGTTGCTCACTCACACACTCGCTGAGTAGTCATTTGTGCTTGTGCTGCACCTAGACATTAAAGATATTTTTGTTCGTATTATAAAATATAATCTTGCCAGTACACAGGTGGAGGAAGTATCATGGCATAAGCATTATTATGTTTATCGATGATGGAGATGCTGAGGAGTAGCAGGGTGAATTCTGAAGTGTATAAAACTACAGTATATACTATCCGCTTAAATACAGTCAAATGCTGCAAAACAGCTAGAACATCACTTCACAATACAGATTAATAACGGCCCAAATGCACTTAAAAAGTGTTTATTTGTGTTTAAAAGGCTGAGTCATTCACCTGACCTCTATCTAGTTGAGCATTCATTTCACTCAGTGGAGACAAACCAGAGAGCAGAAATATCTACAAACAGGCAGTAACTGAAAGCGGCTGTGATAAAGGCCTGAAAAATCATCTCAAGGGTGGAAAAGCAACATTTGGTGATGTCCGTAAGTTGCAGATTTCAGGCAGTCATCAACTTCTACATTTTTGCATTCAAGCGTTAAAAAAAATCTTAATATCCTTGATTATGTTAATTTGTCCAATTACAGTACGTTCCAGTAGGGAGGGACTTTTTTAAAAAATGTTAATTTTATTTATTTATTTATGTTAAACCCCATTAGAGCCGTGGCCGGAAACCCTATTACAGCTAAAAGTCAACACTTTAATTCGATATAGATGGCTTCATTTCAGATGCATTGTGAAAGCGTAATGAAGCAAAAATACGGAAAATGTGTCACTATCCAAATACTTATCGAACTGACAGTATTTATAATGAAACACATGAAGCTTTCACTACACGTTTACCTATTAAGGAAATGAGATTAATACCTTTTCTGTCATTAGCCATTATTCTAGTTTGACAAAATAATTATGTGATGTTTTTATGCTGTATTTTTTTGCTATGTATATACAGTATGGTGTTGTATAAAAATGTTATTGGCATGAAATATCTAAAGATCTAGGTTTTACTAAAAAAGCTAATCTGAAGATTTCTTTTTCTTTTCTACTAAACATTAGGCAAGATTGTGTGGCTATGTGATTCTTTAGGAATTGTGACACTTGCTGATTAATTTAGCAAAAGCCATGTATGATCTGCCTACACCCTGTGTCTTGTCCTGCAGTTTTCTTTATTGTGGCAGCTAAGGTTCTTGTGTACAGACAGGTCTATTTTACTCCCTCAGGATTGAGGTAGCTTAATGGACGATCTAATAAGCCACTTCCCATTTCCTGCCAGCTTGGCTAAATCGCCTGGCCTCAAGGTGAACATCTTCCTCCTGGCAGCTCCCAAGTCCATCACTTTAAAAAGTCATTAAACTGCAAGCCATTGCACTATGCCTCCTGCACTCATTATCTTGCTGTTAGCCATTTTAGCCTGAAAAGCTAACCTGCCCTCCCTGCTGTAAAGTCATTTCATTCCTTAGCCAATTTAAGTTCATAGAACCCTGGAGATAAATGAAACCTGTGTTTCTTAGCTATTGTGCAAAGACAGCTGGTTCATGTGTATATCGCCAGCTTAAGGTTGCCATACAAATGGTAAACAAATGAATTTTAAGATAAAATGTTGACTGTCTCCAGAGCCAGACATTAAATGTGATCAATGGGTAAAATAATTAAATTGCAAGTTGCATAATGCTGTTTACTCTGATTAACTTTACTTATTATGCCTCAAATACAATACATCCAAAAAGCATGTATCATTTATCTTTTTGCAACAGTGCTATGCAGATCTAATATGCATCTTCTCTTATTACGCCACCTGTGCCCCCAATCTGATAGAGCTGTTGACACTGCAAGCATACCAACCTTTATGCCTTTTGCATACTGGTGTATTCCACCATGAGTTATGCTTCAAAATACACAAAAGAACAGTCTTCCTTTTCCCCCACCAAAAGCACTCATGAGAACCAATCGACATGTTAAGCTAGAATGACTGACCAGTAGTTTTGTATTTGAACTCTTCAAAATGAATTAACCCTCTGGAAGCCCTGCCCCTCCTCTCATCTTACATTAGTAATCTTCTCATCTCTCAATTTTCCTGCTTGAATGGTGTTCTGATGCAATCCCCTTATTTTCTGTAAGTGTGGTTTAGTGTAAAAAAACAAAAATGTCTATTTAATATTTACAGTATTAGACAAGTCTATATTTAATATCATTTATCCATTTTTATCACAAAGATATCAGTCAAAAATAATCTTAAATAATTAACAGTTAGTAAGGTTTCTGCTCTGCTCTTGGAGAGACTTTGTGGTTTACAGTGTTTTATTCTATCTCATCTTCATCTTATCATGTGTATGTCAAAAGCTGTGAGCTTTAATGTGACTGTGGATTACCAATTGAGATTGTCACTGCAATTATTTTTCTTTAAATTCTTAAGCAATACACATATTGTTCCATAAAATTACCACATTATAAATCTATAATCCACCATAATCGTTCTAGTTAAAGATAACTGGTTAAATGTAATAATAATGAACAGTTGTCAAATTTGTAGACATAGATGTCTTTATCTTTTGTTTGGCTTCTCTCTCTCTCTCTCTCTCTCTCGCTCCTTTCTTTTCAATAACATTGTACTGACACTAGTACTAACTTGTCTGTCAGTGCATGTGTAATGAAACGATGTTAATGCTAAATTGCTTTCGTTTGAAATTTCTGGTGTGAAAACATGTTATTGAAATATATGAGCTGGAGGAAGAGAACCATCACACTGGACATCCTGCCATCAAGCATTGTGTTAAGCACAGGTGGTCAGATCTGTCTTAACACAGATTTGGGTTAAATTCACAAGTACACATTGTGTGGTTGGACCAAATCAATGTGCTACTTGCTCATCCACAGCATCTACAGCCCACAGATTATCTGATGCCACAGTTTTGTAATTGTTTTTAAGGTATTTACAAAACACCATTTCTTTAATCAGCTTAAAAATATTATATATTTTTTTGTTTCAAACCAGGTCCAGTAAATTCCTCCCCTGCGTTTTCACATTTCCCTTTGTATTAACAGTCAACATATATAGCTGAATTAGAAATAGGAAAGCACTAAAGTGTGTATTGTTTGTTTCCTCTAGGAAATTTTAGTTACAGCCCTAATCTAACACATTTGCTTAAATGTCCATATTCCCCTCACAGCCTGATTAGTTGTGTTACATTACAACTGGAATTTGAGCTGCTCATAAGGAAGGTCTACCAGGATCAGAGCTACATTATTAGTTTCAATTAATTGTAATGATGAAAATAATGCTCCATTTTGATGTTAGTATTAGTATTGAGTTTGCTTTCACCTTTTGGTGGATCACAATTTTGCAATAAGTAGCTTAACCATACATTCATGTGCATTCACAGGTCAGCATAATAAATAGAATTAGCTTACTTATACACTAAACACATTATTAGAATTATATATCCTGTATTATACAGAAGCAGTCTCCACTCAATATAATGAAATGGCAAGGTGACGTATTTTACATTTGCTGTACACTAAAGACATCTGAGGTTTCCTGGTATTTAAATCTACCGCTCGATGTATTAATTAGTTTAGAACATGACACCACCCAACTTTCATGGAAGACCACCCAATTGTTAGGTGATCAAAAGTATAGGAACGAACAAATTTAATGTAACTAACAATTATACACTTTTTTGGTTGCATATGTGTTTGGTTGCATATGTGTAGAACCAGATTTGTGTCAAAAATACAATCAGACGACTACACAATAAAATACCTTCCACTTTTCTTTTACTGTTTTTTTTGTCTTTTTTTGCACTTTTCCTGCTGAGTGTTTAAATTTTACTGCTGAGTTTTTCAGTTAGCTCCTCAGTTTTCATTTGCACTTCTGCCACAAATCTCTCATGTTGGCGGGTGTTCTAGTCCTCCTTCCTCACTGGTCAGCTGCTTTGGGGTGCATCTTAAAGTGCTGTGTCCTCATTGTACAGCTGTATTTTGCTGGGTGGACTGCATCCTCTTTGTCTGGCTAATTTTAAATATTTTAGATTCCCCAGACAAGCGGGGAAAAGTGGCACAATCTAACATTTTATTTGACTGCCTTTAGCTTCGATTGTGGCATTAATTTAACAATTCTTTCACAATTTGAGTCATAGAATATGCCCATGCAATCAAGAAAGAAAAAAATCTATTGATGGACTATAATCTTGTCATTCACTGACTTCATTTTATTGCCATACAACGTTTCTGAGCCTATAGACCTCACAAACCGAAGCCAACCCAGACAGCCTCTGTGCATGATGGATGCATAATTTTCTGCACTTCTCTTTTTACCCTGATCACGGAAAATGGTCAAATTGTGCTCATCAGACCATCATATCTTGCTCTGAAATATATTATATAATTATACAGTATATTCTTGTATGCGATTCATATATCGCTACACTGACTCCAAAATAGATGTTTAAAAAACAGTGACCTGAATTGGTGTTTAGTTTGCTTGGCCATGACCGGTGATTGGCCAGTCAGCCTCAGATATAAATGATTCTGTACCGAGCGCAGAAGTTTCTGAGTGTTTTTATTGCCTTTCATTATCAAAAATCGTGCAAGTTGCCTTTTTCTCAAAGTCCGTGAGCGAATTGTAAACCTTAAACCCAGTCATTACACATAAAAAATTCTCAAAACACCACAAGCGCTAATTAGTCAGAAAAAACATTAGTTAGAAGCCCTGCGTGCCCGCATTAGAAGCCGCATGCACCCATGTGCTCGTATCCACTTAACCCACTGGCTCACTGTCAAGTTTAACTGCTGCCCCTAGTTTTTAAGTGAGCAAACTAATGTTATAATGAATGGGCTACTTTTAATTAATAATTAAACATTTTACCTTTTAGAGGTTTAGAATTGTAAGAAAATTGGGAAAATAATTTAATGTCAGATCAGGATATTTATAAAATCATGATACTTGATACTAAGAATTGCAATTTTAATTGAATCTGCACCTACAGTGGGTATAGAAGAGAATCATCCTCCCTCCTTAAAATAATCACATTTTGTTGCTATGAGATTTGAATGAAGACAGACAGTTTTTGTTTCATCCAGCTTTATTTACTCAGTTTAACATTTTAACATCCAAGTGAAAGATATAATACCAAAATAAAAGAAAGAAAGAAAAAAAAAACAGAAATCGCTGAGTTGGAAAAGTATCACCCTTTTTAAAAAATGACTTGTAAACTCAATCAGGTGAAGCTTATCACCTTCTCTATGGCACACAAAGCCATTTGACTTTCAACTGTAATCAGCTGTGGTCACTCTGATTAGCTCAGCATGAACGGCTGGAACATTTCAGTCCCTTGTACCGCAATTGAAGCAAACAATCAGCTATGTGTGGCAAGGCACTGTCAAAAGATCTCTGGGTTAAAGTTGTCTACAAGTACAAGTCAGGAGATGGATACAAAAAAAATTCAAAGGCTTTATCACTGCTAGAAGAACGGTAAAGTTTTTTATTAAGAAGTGGAAGGTATTTGGTACCCTTCCTGGATCAGGACATCGCTCCAAACTACCAAAGAACCAGGAGAAAACTGGTCAGAAAGGCTACCAAGCGGCCTACAGCAACTGTAGCAGTTGCAGGAACTAATGAAAAAGAGTGGTTATTGTGTGCATCTGACAACAATATCACAAATACTCCATAAGTGTGGCTTGTATGAGTGGGTTGCAAGAAAAAAGCCATTCTTTGAGAAAGTACACATCCAGGAACCTAGGTAGAAAAACTGAGCTTTTCAAAAACGTAGGTGGTCAGGATTATTTGAATTATATTTGAATTAATTGGCCACAACACCAAATGATATTTCTGGCAAAAATCTAATATAGCTCACCATCCAACACCATTCCTCAACACCATTCCTACAGTAAAGCATCAAAGTGATAATATCCTGTTATGGGAGTGTTTCCCTATAGGCACTGTAACACCCACCCAAGTGGGAAAATTGTGTCAGAAGTGCAAAAAAAATAAATAAATAAACTGAAAAGACAGGGAAAATTTATCATTTAGAGAATAGTGGAGAATATTTAATTAATTGTAATTGCATATGAGCTTAGTCTTTGGTTTGCAATAATTTTTATTCACTTTCATTTTCTTTTTTTTCTTCAAGAAAATGAAGTAGAGTCCAGGGCTGCATGATTTTTGAGTGAAGTTAATGCTTCATCATACTATGACATCCTGGACAATGCTATAAATAGATAGCAACAATTTGGGGAAGGCCCTATTGTATTCCAGTGCACAAAGCAAGGACTGTAAAGACATGGTTTGATGAGTTTAGTATGGAAGAACCTGACTGGCCTGCACAGACCCCTGACCTCAACCAAATTGAACACCTTTTGGATGAACTGGAAGGGAGATTGGAGCCAGGCTATCTCGTCCAACATCAGTGCCTGACCTCATTAATGCTCTATATGAATGGGCACGATTTCCCACAAAAACAGATGTTGTGGACAGCCTTCCAAGAAGATGGAAGGCTGCAAAAGGATGCCTACTTTGGATACAATCTTATTGCATGTTTGGCCAAATACTTTTGCCCATAAAATGTATTTTGCAAAAAGAAGAATTTAAAAATATGTGTCTATACATTCTATTAAACCACTTTATCATCACAAAATGTGATGTGGTATTATATTATTTTAAGAAAACTGAGAATTTAGATTTTGTGCTGTTTTTTTAAGAAGAGGCAAATTTTGCACAAACAATTTTGAGCATGTGCAAATGACTTGCCTCTTGATTTGTTTAGGAAAATGTAATGTCTGGGTACAACAAACAGCAAAAAGCAAATATCACATGACCAAGGAAAATATAGAAATTATCAACAACAAATCTACAAAAGGAAAATTCTATTTAGGCTATATTGTGTCTAATATTATAATCATTGCCATCCTAGCCCAGAAATTAAAAATTTGGGTCATTTATAATTAAACCATTATTTTTCCCCCACTATGATTTCTGTTAACCTTCTGTAAACACTTGTCAACTGAAAAAGATTTACAATAATATAAAGTTTAGAAATAGATGCCTATGCATGATGCCTTCGAACCTGAGAAAGAGCAGCATGGAATTTAACAATATTGATTTTTTTGCATTTCATTTACTTTAATAAGGGAAGAGAAGAATAGGCTGCCATCATGACTGAATTATATCCTTCAGTGATCAGGCAAATTTGTTCAATGATCACCTAGCCCGCTATAGCTCAGGCTTGCCAAATGCTTGTTGCACCTATTAGTTTTAATTGCCCCTCTACTGTGATTAAGTCATTTTTTATGTGGTTTGAGTGAGTTTCAAGCGAGATGAATGGTCGGACTCTTTATTGTGACCCAGTCAAATTCTGTTTCAGTGGTTGGATGTCAGCAGTTTGATAATATGTTCACACATGCAATATGTCAGACCATTGTCATTACTGTATAACTTGTAGTAAATACTGGATATGATCATTTTCTGATAAATGAACGCATTCTAAAAATTATCTGAATGACTGAATGAAAATGTAGGAGTAGAGGCATTACATTTCTTTGGCAGACTGAATAAGATTGTGTATTTCTTTTGTTCAGTTTTAAGTTTAAATGTACTTATTATTATTAGTAGTAGTATTATTATTATTAAATTTGATACCCAAACCATGACAATTTTCACAATGTCTAAAACCTATTTGTATATCGAAAGGTAGATTAAAATGGTGTTAATGAAGCAGTTATGTTAGCTAATGTGCACTAAATATTTACACCATTCAGATTCTAAAATAAGGCACATAGCAATGCATAGTCTAGTCTACTTTGTCCATTTTCTTTTTGATTCAGTAATACCTATTGAGACATACTTAAATACTGTACAGATACCCTGTTACCCCCACTGTGTACATACGATGCCATAATGTTATTTGGTTATTCTTGTCTAGGTGGAAGCTCAATGGCACCAGGATTGATCCAACATTTGATTCACGATACACCCTTTTTGGTGGAAATCTCCGTATCACTCAGCTGAACAAAGACCAGGACTCTGGGATCTACCAGTGCTTTGCCTTCAATTCACTTGGGACCATCGTAAGCCGCAAGGCCAGCCTTACCTTTGCATGTAGGTCACATCATTTATCTTTCCTTTCTCTATCCCCCTTTTCTCCTTTCTCAGTCTTGGACCTTCTGGAGTTGCAGTGAAAGTGATGGTACATGCAACTGTGTGGAAATATGAGCGGTCATTTCTTTTTTCTATCGAAGAAGGAAATCAGATTTTTTCATCAGCTTAATCAGTCAAGCAATCAATCTGTTACATGTAGCGGATGAGGCAGGATGCAACTGTAAAAGTAAAATAGTTTATAGGCGTAAATCTATTAAACATCATTATCATCTCTTATATGAGTCAGAACAGGCAGCCAAAATCAAATAAAGATAATGTATAATCAATACAGGTTAAAACCAGTAATTAAAATTAAACGTGCATGAAGTTCTATAATACTGTTCTGAAACAACGTTTTGTGATGCACCAAACCAGAGATGAGAAATGTTTTATCCCTGCTATCTATTTTGTTATTGAAATGCATTTGTCAAATCGGAGTGTTCTGATTTTGCGATTTTGTTGAGCAATTGGTCATATGTACAAATGTACTGTATGTCAGTTTAAAAATATATAAATTAATTATTTAATTAATGCCATATGAAGCCTTACAAAGAATAATGCTTAAAAATTACTTTGGCCTTTTTTCTAGGTCAGGGAGAGATGCACTTTTTGTACACATTGAATTAACACGCTACAGTATTTGTATTGGTCTAGCTGGATATAAACTCTGAAAGTGTTAAACATCACCGGGGATTTTATTGTGTAATTGGCCCTGCAGTCTTACTTGACAGCACTGACAGCATTGACAGTGAATGACTGGAAGCCTGCTCAGATTCCACTGTGCATTCCTGCATCCACTTCCAACTAATTCATAGTCAGCTCTAGAATTACTGTCAGCCTTCATAAAAATTCTACTGTTTTTTTTTTGGGGGGGTACGAATTGAGCTTTATATATATATATATATATATATATATATATATATATATATAAGCAACGCCAAAGCATGACTCCATAACCCATAACCATAATACGCAGCATGTATTAGATGCTTTTTCTTGGATGCAGTTTAACTTGTTAATAATGTGCATGGTTAAAACATACACACACAGAACTCACAACTGCACTTGCAGTTTAAATAATGCTTGATGAAGCTCAGACACTGTACTGTGAGTGTACAGTAGCTAGAAATTAAATGAATGATTTAAATGAACTTTTTCTGAAATTGTGGTCTTACTTGTTGGCGTCCCCTACATGCCAGTGTTGTTTGTAGTCCGCACCTCTTTGTGCTTAGTGATATTTTTTATGCTTATGTGCTTTTTATATGTATTTTTATATGCTCAAGTTATAAAGGATAACAAAGTGATCTACTGTCACACAAAGAGAACTGGTTGATAAATCCATCAATTACCCAGACTCCTGACCTTACATGGGAGCAGATTGTTGTCATGAACATCTTGGCCTGCCTACCATCCATCTCCTTTATTACTTCTACTATAACTTAATTAACTTCAAGATATGATGGAGCACGACAGTAATTTTAAGGGCAGATGATGTTATGAGATAGGCTATTTTATAATTCAGTCACTTAATGCAGGAGAAATTAGGGGGAGTACGGTGGTGGGTGTGGGAATACAGACAATCATGAAATGTAGTGCAAATTAATTTCAACTTGTATATTTGCAGGCTGGCTGACTAGAAGCTCTTTATCCCACTATTTTTAGCAGGAAAATGATCAGAGATGTACTGTGCTGGTTCTTCTGCAAATGCATTAACTGTTTATATATAATTTTTTTCTACACAAGCATTCAGCTTTAATTAGCCCTTTACTTCTTACATTTATATACTAAATAAAAAAACAATTTATCATTTATTTTAATGCAGCTGTCATTATGTTTGTGGGCTACAGAAACCAAGATGAGACATATTCTCTTGCTGACAAGAAATGAGTGTATGTCAGGTTTTCTCCCCTTCTTCTCAATAAGGTTATTTCAGCAGCACTGATATTGAAAAAACTTGCAAGGAATTGTAATTATCAATGTGTGTTGTGGTTTTGAAAAGAATAATTGAGTACTGGGATTCAATAAGGTGTTTTAATTAAAGCGTTAATGATAGAGAACAGTGCACAGTATTTTTATCATGTTTCTTAAGTGTCATTACCTTCAGAGGACCTTGATTTGAATTATTATATTTCCCATGGTTCAGCTATCAGGTTCTGCTTTGCTGCATATTAAGTCCAAGGTTATTAAACATATTAATAGATAATGGATTTTATATATTAAAGATAATATGGGATATAATACAAATTTCATTTTAATAATTATTTTTAGCTCTTCCTGAGTCGTTCGTCATCCACCTTTACAAGGTTTTTAATATACACATATCTATTCATGAAGGCAAATTTGTGGAAAATATGCAAGCCATAATTATCTCATTATTTGCACCAATTATCATGACTTTGCCATGCTGGATAATTAGTGCTTTATTATCGCAATCAGTTTAATCAACTTTAAAATTGTAGAAACAGTGCAGGAATATTCTAGACACAAGATAGAGATTTAAGAGATACATAATACACCTGAGTGACAATACAAACTGTATTATTACAAAAACAGCAATGTGTGTGTGTGTGTGTGTGTGTGTGTGTGTGTGTGTGTGTGTGTGTGTGTGTGTGTGTAAAAGAGAGAGAGAACATTTAAAAAAAAATTATATACTAATTATATATAATTATATACTTGGATAATTACAATTTTACATTTTGGGAAAAAAGAAGTGAAAAACATTAACACATAGTGCACACATGGATGCTTTTACACTTGATCTATCGTTCTTAAATTGCCATAAGATGGTTGACTGCATTAGCTTGAAGGGGAAAATGCACTGCTTAGGACCACAACATCTTGCAACCAACACATGCACACACCCACACCCACAAATCCACTCACACTACAGGCATTTTGGAAATGCCAATCAGCATATATCTTTTGCCTGTCGGGGATCCCAGACTACCTGGATGAAACCCTCCAAGGAAGTGTAGGGCACCAGTGCCTAACCTCACAATAATAAGATTTTATAATACGACTTAGACTAATGAGACTAAAGCACTTGGGTGTTCACAGCAGAACAGCTGAAACAGAGTTGAGCATTTTCTGAACAAGTAATCAGCTAAATAATTTGAATTTGGCTCATCCTATTACATTGTGTTTCGTAAATCATATACACCACAAGCCTATGACATCTTTACAGATTTTTCTCCTAGATTTTTGTTTCATACTGTGAATGTTACAGATCATTGAAAAGCAATGTATATGGTTGTATTTTGGGGGAATAGGTATAGGTTTAGGTAAATGTGAGAAGTGAATTGGTGAATGTGATTGTCTGTATGGGAAAAGTATAGTTAGCAAATTGGGAGTATATCGTGAATTTTTGTAAAAGATTTAACATTTATGTAATGGCTTTAATGCCACCTTATATTCATATCTCAAAGTTCTTTTCTGTGAGGCAGTTATATGCAATGACAATTAAAGGCAATGTCAAAGCTGCAGGGGTTTTGTTCTTGGATAAATTAGTAAGGAGAAGCATCTCCAGTCTTTTCTTCACAATTGTGTATCATCACATACTGTAGTTGCACACATCCACATTCTGCAATATATAGCTGTAAAAAATATTAAATGTCAATATAACAGTTATACAATGAACATGTTTTGTTTTCTGGATTCTAACAATGTAAATAGCTTTGCAGCACTTACAGGACAAGTTGACAAGGCAGTACAAGTACAAATCACTAATTGAAATTTAATTCATTTTTATTTTTCTGTTTAACTACTTGTCAACACATTACGCTTCCTGACCCCTGACATGTACAGGAGGACTAAATGTGTATAGGCTTGTTCTTTCCTTCCCACTTCCTCCCTCCCTCTTCAGTCTCTTTTGAAAAGCCTCCGCTGCATCCTAGCCTTATGTGTCCTATTGAGGACAGCTCTCAAGCCAAGTCATACAACAATGGAGTCTTTGCTCTTTTTTGGGATATGAAAAGAAGCAACCTTGATATACAGTACGTAGCCAAAGGAAAATAATAAAAAAAATAAGCTTCTTATGTAGATGGTGAGTGTTCGATGTCCGTCTTTGTTTGTCCATCTTTTATAAATAAATAATACTTTTTTTTTTATCTCTTTCCAAAATATCTCCCAAAAAAGATTTCCCCCCCTTTTTTGTAGTAAATTAATTCAGTACCTTAGATGTTGATTGCGTCTGTCCACTTTGTTCTTGTGGGCGCTCCATTTTCTGACTTCTGTCAGGCTTTTATCTAACATCCTGTCCTCAACCACACATGAAAGTGCCACTCCAGGCCTTTGTTGCTGCTCTATCATCAGCCAGATTGGTACCAATAGACTTGCAATTGAGTGTATGAGTTCTGAACTTGCTCAAACAAATGAGAAGTGGTTGATAAAGAATAAAACATTTTTTTTCTCTCTCTCTTGTTCGTTCGTTCGTTCGTTCGATCGATCTATCTATCTATCTATGTATATATATATATATATATATATATATATATATATATAAATAAAGGTGGTGTAGTGGTTAGCACTGTCGCCTTGCACCTCCAGGGTCCAGGTTCGATTCCCGTCTCTGTGTGCATGGAGTTTGCATGTTCTTCCCGTGCTTGGTGGGTTTCCTCCAGGTAATCCGGTTTCCCCCCCACAGTCCAAAGACATGTAAGTTAGGTTAATTGGCATTCCCAAATTGGCCGTAGTGTGCGAATGAGTGTGTGTGCAGTATGTGTGTGTGCTCTGCGATGGATTGGCACTCTGTTCAGGGTGTACCGCGCCTTGTTCCCTAAGTCTCCTGAGATAGGCTCCAGCCCCCCGTGACACTGAATACAGGATTAAGCGGTATACTGTAGATGATGAGTGAGTGAGTGATATATATAAAAATACCAGTAATTTACAAGATTATGCAAATATGTATTTAGACCGTAACTGTACAACTTTAAAACTTTACACAAGTGAAGTCCCAAAATTCTGATCTTGGACTTAAGCCCATATTTTCAGATATCAGCTTGATTGAGAAGCACTACAAAGCACCACTATCTCACAGACTCATACTTTATTATTCTTTTTATTATTACTTTTTAATTATATAAATATATTTATAAGAAAAAAATAGAATGCCATTTTGTGAATGTAAAGTTTAAATAATGAAATGTGGCCGTTTGTTGCCTGGGAGTGTCCTCTGGTCAACCTTTTAAAATAACCACATTTTGTGGCTTTGCAGCCTGAAATGAAGACAGAGACAGTTTATTCAGTGTAATTTTTACCACTCAAGTGAATGATAACACCAACATTTCAGGAAAAAAAAAAACAGTCACTGAGTTGGAAAAGGATTTCTAAAATAAATAAAAACTCAATTAGATGATGCATATCACCTTCTCAATGGCACGCAAATATCTATTTGACTTTCAGCAGTGATCAGCTGTGGTCATTTTGATTAGCTCAGCAAAAAAAACTGAAGCAAACAATCAACAATTGGTGGCAAAGCATTGTCAAAAGATGTCTGGGATAAAGTCAGGAGATGGATACAAAAAAAAATTTCAGAACAGTAAAAATTCTCAGCACAGTCTATTATAAAGAATTAGATGATATTTGGTACAACACGGACCCTCCCTGGATCAGGATGTTGCACTAAACTGGATTAAAAAGCCAAGAAGAAACTGGTCAGAGAGGCTACCAAGAGGCCTACAGCAACTCTGAAGCAGTTTCAGGAATTTATGACAGTTGTTGGTGTGTGTATGTGACAACAATATGGCAAATACTCCGCAAATGTGGCTTGAATGAGAGGATTGCAAGAAATGCATGCAGTCACGACTGGATTTAGTAAAAATGCACCTTGAAGATTCTGAGGACACATGGGATGGGATTATGGTCAGATAGAGCTGGGTGATATGCCCTTTTTTCGGGTGATATTTTCTATTTTAAACCGATTTTTTTGCTTAAAATAAATAAAAAAATGAAAAAAAAAATTATTTACTTAAGCAAAACGATATAACCAAGCATGAACTGCTTATTTGGATTAAAAGTATATATATATACTTAAATATCACTTAAACAATTTTGCAAACCACATGAAACTTACATGCTGAATAAAATCAAACAGGTGCCTGACAGCATTTTACATGTTTTTTTTTTAACTGTGTATATGTGTATTTTTTTAACTGTGTATGTCTTTAGCGATATAACAACACAACATCAGTAATATTTTTCCATCGAGGCCCCTCTTAGTATATGGGATATAGTCGGGAAATGTATTCTCCTGGCTTTTAGCCGGTGTTTTCGCGCTGCCGCTTGTCTTGTTTAGCTCACAGCGCCAAACACGACGCTGATTCAACAGTGTGGCTCTGTTTGAGGTGCGCGAGTAAATTAGCTTCTTTTAGTTGCCACAAACTACAGACAATTTTTACACTGGGCTTTGGCTTGTTCAATGTGTAAAGTTGCGAACCCGAATCATTTCCATACGACTGAAGAAACCGCGCCTCTGTTGGAAACAAGCTCTTTGGTTTCATCAGAGCGCGCTGCCATGTTGTATCTCGTATTTCCTACATGTGAGTCACAGAGGGGGCATCACAAAACTACAGAAGCTTGCGGTGCCGTACCAAAGTGAAACTGTAAAATCGATTTAAAACTCACAAGTGAGCGGTTAATTAGGCGCGCCATCATGCGGTCGGACAATCTTGCCTCTTAATTATTCTGCCATTGGTGCAATTACAATTTATCTAATATTTTAATAAAAAAATCGCGATTAAATCGTCTTAAAACGTAAATTCGAATTAATCTAAAAAATCTAAAAAAAAATCACAACATACGATATGTCTGCCGGAAATTCAATACATCTCACTTTTCAAATAGCACCATTTCTCCATTAAAGCATGGAGGTGGTAAGATCCTGTTATGGGAGTGTTTCTCTGCAGCAGGGACAGGAGCATTTGTCAGGTTAGAAGGAAAATGGATGTGGCAAAATATTTTCAAATTCTTGAGGAAAATCTTCTGTCAACATAACAATGACTCAAAGCAGACAAAACTGAATAAAAAAGTGAATGTCCTTGCATGGCTTAGTCAGAGCCCAGATATAAACCTTATTGAAAATGAGGTGAAAACTCTGTGAAATGACTTGAAGACTGCAGTCATCAAATGGTCAACATCAAATTTAACTCAACTTGAGCAGGTCTGCAAGGAAGAGTGGGCAAATATTGCAAAGTCTAGATGTGCAAAGTTAGTAGAAACATATCCCAACAGGGTAAAGGCTGTAATTGCAGCAAAATATGTTTTTTTATTTTTTTGACATGCTGCTGTGTGAACATATCTTATAGTAAATATAGCTGAGTAAAATATAACCTGTATCTGTCTTTATTTCATACTGCAAAGCAAGACAATGTGATTTTTTTTAACCCTTAGTGCTGTAGTGACAGTTTTTGGAGCATTTTCATGCTATATCATTACAATCCTTATACACTCATCTTCAAGAATATATATGTAATAAATTCCAAATAAATATTTAAATTGTTTAAAAGTGGAATAAATCAGAAAAAAATGGAAAAAGTATATATTTTTTTTAAATCAGAAAATTGCCACAACTCTCAACTTCAAACTTGTTACAACTTAATACAAACAAGTTGCAGAAAATACTTTCAAAAACCAGACGAAAGGTAAACGATGAATGCAGGGAAAGATATCCTTATATAATGTTCGTTATGAGGACTAATTTAAGAGAAAAGCACAACTATACATACAACTCATGAACACGGGCAATCTGAAGTAGCAAGTGTTACCGACGAAGTCCCTTGCGCAGTTTACTTTCTTTTGTAAGCAGCGGCATTTAAACTTCACCGTTTATGTGAGGATAATTTATTAATGCTATGTGTGTGTGTGTATGTCTACACACACACACACACAGTGTAAGAGAGAGCCAGAGTAAGAGAAAATGCAAAAGACTGCAGTGATAAAGAAAGCTGATAATAAGATGCTATGAATTAGTAGCTAACGGGGAGCACCAGAAAAAGCACGAGAAGTCAAATCTTGCATATTCATGACATTAGCGCACATGAGAAGTGTGAATGGTAGCATGCACACAAACTAGATCTCAAGGGTGTGCACACCCTGAATCTGTAGATCATGCGTGGATGTACGCGCAGTGCATTATAGAGTTTTAGTTGGAAAAGCATGGTTGTGTAATTTGTGCAATTTGTGACATCACTGCTCGCAACAAACACAGTAGTAACACGCAACAAGCACATAACCTAGATTTCTATGGCATGCACCGTGATGATGTTAATGTACACGTAGAATCTATAAATCATTCATAAAAGGACAAACAAGGCTTCGTAGTGTTTTTGTTGGAAGCATATATTTACACAAATTGTGCACATGGCTCTGTATCCAAAAAACAACAACAAAATCACGCTGTTTATTTGGTTATGGTTTTATTGCCATTTATTTTTATTTATGCAAATAGGATTGCCGTTGCTTTCACAGGTGAATTCTTTACTATACACACTGTACATTTCAAGTCCTGGCATGAGACATTCACATTCTCTATGGAAATCCAAGGAGACAAAGAGGGGATGCTTTAAAGCAAATGACATACTGCCATATAAGCAATGTGGAAGCATGGAAAAGTTGACACACAAATGACAGAGTCATAATCACACCTATCACCTCAAGGGTTATATTGGGTGATATTTACAGTAAAACCTTGGATTGCAGGAATAATTTGTTCCAGAAGCATGCTTGTATATCAAAGCATTGTATATCGCAAAGAATTTCCCCATAAGAAATAACCAAAACTCGAATGATTCGCTCCACAGCCCAAAATATTTATATAAAAATAATGAATACAAAATATGAAGTAAAAATAAAACAATTTAACCTGCACTTCAGTGCAGGAGCAAGATGAGAGAAGAAGAAGGAAGAGGAGAGAGAGCTACTGTCTAGAACAGCTTTCACACACACGTGCACAAACACACACACGCCCACTAACGAAATTGCTGCTCAGACGGATGGGAGACAATTACCCACAATCCCGTAGCGCAAGGAGGAAAAGCACCATTATTTTTGTCAAAATACTTGAATTAAAGCTGAAAGTCGACTTAGCCAACATCTTAAGTGTTTCGATTCAAATTCAATGTCATGGTGTACAGAGGCCAAATGGCAAAAAAAACCTATATATTTTTTCCAAAATTTATGGACTTTTGGAATGGAGAGAATACTAAAGCAGAGCATGAACCGGTAAGCAGCCTCATTAATCCTTAAAGAAGACAAGCTTGTAAATCAGTAAATCCAATAGAGAAACAGTGCATTAAACAATCTTGTCAATTCTGTTACCATGCCAGAGTTGAAAGTCTGTAATCCAATAAAAACAGTTACCCGAGGCTGCCTTGTATGTTCTTTAAATGTGCAAGATCACAGCCAGGAAGACGGAAACATTGCCAAACAGAAAGATCTGTGAAGATGAAATGAGGGCAGAGGTCAAGAGTGGATTTCCAGGTCAGGATC
This sequence comes from Clarias fuscus, assembly GCA_030347435.1. Lineage (NCBI taxonomy): Eukaryota > Metazoa > Chordata > Actinopteri > Siluriformes > Clariidae > Clarias > Clarias fuscus. Next base: position 28,340,861 of record CM059206.1, read on the forward strand.
AGGTCATCTGAGGAAACACACAAGGAAATACAAGAGAATTGATCTCAAAAGAAACACAATAATCCAGCTAGGAAAGAAAGTTTGAATTGCCCTTTTATGCTGGAAGCGTTGATGAGATGAGTGGGAGCAGGTGTGAAGTAAACAGCAGGGAACGTGACACAACCCCGCCATCAACGGACGCCGCCAGGAATTTTAGCAAGTGCCTCGGGGTGAAGTCTGTGGAACTTAAATATTAGGAATGAGTCCAATATGAATCTCAATGGAACACGATTTCTTTCACTGGATCTATATCCATCCCAGTCAACAAGGTATTGAATGCCTTGCCCGTGAAAGTGTGACTTTAGCAACTTCTTTATTGAAAAAATCCCGCCTGTCAGCTCTGAGAAAGGTCCGATCAAAGGTCTGGGGTCGAATGCAGAAGCAGAGTTTAGCCTGACAGCATAGGAACAGATCATGGCACAGAGGAAACAGGATTGATTGTGACTGTGTGTGTACGCATGCACGTACACAGACACACAGAGGGTATAGAAAAGAATCACTAACCTTAAAAATAATCACATTTTGTTGCTTTGCAGCATGAAATAAAGACACACAGTTTTTGTTTCACAGGCTGTATTTACTACATGCAATTTTTAACATCCAAGTGAAAGATATAACTAAATATAAAGAATTTAATTGCATACTCATAGTGCAAGCGCATATTAAAAAATGTACAGAGGCATCTGTTAAATTTTGAGATTAACTATTTTTTTATTTTTTTCCTTTTAAATTTCAAAGTAGCATATCTTCTCTTCCCATGAGCTTGTTTCCTTTTATGCTTCCTGAAATGCGACCGTATTACTTCCAGGTCCTAGTGCCGGTCGTGTTACGAGTGTGCATGACAGTACCCCCCTGTCCAGGACCGACTCTCGACGGTCCTGGGGTGGAGGATACCCAACGACGGTAGTCCCGGATGAGTTCGGGGTCTAGGACGAACCGAGCCGGAATCCAAGATCGCTCCTCGGGACCATAACCTTCCCAATCGACCAGGTACTGGAGCCCTCTGCCCCGAGGACGTGAGTCAAGGATCCGGCGAACGGTGTAGGCGGGACCACCCTCAATGATATGGGGAGGAGGAGCAGGGTGGGTGGGGGGACCCATAGGTGAAGTGATGAAGGGTTTGAGTTGTGATGTGTGGAATACCGGATGGGTTCGGAGCGCCGCAGGCAGCTGGAGCCGGTAGGTGACAGGGTTGATCCGGAGGGTTATGCGGTAAGGGCCGATGAACCTGGGTGAGAGTTTGCGAGATTCTGTATGGAGGTGGAGATTTTTCGTTGATAACCAGACCTTGTCACCTACATTGTACAATCGTCCCGGAGGGTGCCGACGGCGATGTTGAGCGGCGTAGCGGGTATTGGCACGGCAAATGGCTGCTCTAGCTTGTTCCCACAGCCGCCAGCACCTACGGACCAACTGTTGGGCCGACGGTACATCAACCTCCGGTTCTTGGTGATCGAACATCGGAGGCTGAAAACCGTGGCATACCTCAAATGGGCTTAGCTCGGTGGTGGATGAGACGTGAAGATTGTGGGAGAGTTCAGCCCAAATGACATAGCGGGCCCAAGAGCGCTGTCGATCATCTCAGATAGCGCTCCAGTTGTTGGTTGGTCCGTTCCGTCTGACCATTAGTCTGAGGGTGGTATCCAGAGGAGAGACTGCAGGAGGCTTTCCAGAACCGGGCAGTGAACTGGGGCCCTCTGTCCGAGACGATGTCCTTCGGGAACCCATGCAGGCGGACTACATGCTCTAGTATCAGCTCGGCTGTGTCTTTAGCTGACGGGAGTCCGGCGAGGGCCACCAAGTGCATGGCCTTGGAGAATCGGTCGACAATGGTCATGATGGTGTTCTTTCCCTCGGAATTCGGCAGGCCCGTGATGAAGTCAACGGCAATGTGTGTTTTTGGATCCCGGGCGGTACAACAGATGGAAATTGTAATGCTCGAAGAAGAGAGCCCACCGCGCCTGCCTCGGGTTGAGCTGTTTTAGGTTCCGGATAGTGATCACATTTTGATGGTCAGTCCAAATGACCCTGGAGCCAGTGACGCCATTCCTCCAGAGCCCACTTTATGGCCAACAGCTCACGGTCCCCTACCCCATATCGCTGCTGAGTGGGGTCAAATTTTCTGGAGAAGAAGCTACAAAGGTGCAGCTTCTGATCTGGACCTCGTTGGGAGAGAACGGCCCCGGCGCCCACATCCGAAGCGTCCACCTCCACAACGAATGGTTTGCTCGCGTCTGGATGGAGGAGAATTGGTGCGGTGGTGAAGCGGTGACAATTCCTGAAAGGCAGAGATGGCGGCAGAGTTGAGGGTGAAGGGGTGAGAAGATGGTCGTGTCAGGGCGGTTAAAGGAGCTGCAACCGTACTGTAGTTCCGGATAAAGCGACGATAGAAATTCGCAAACCCGAGAAACCGTTGAAGTTGCTTGAGGGTCTTGGGTAGGGGCCAATGACGCACAACTTCCAGTTTCTGCGGGTCCATGGCCACACCCTGGGGCGAGATAGCAAAACCCAGGAACGTGGTGGAGCGCTCGTTTAAAGCGCACTTCTCCAACTTACAATACAGTTGATGGGCGAGCAATCTCTTGAGGACCGCCCTGACGTGTTGAACATGTTCTTCAGCAATACGGGAGTACATGAGAATGTCATCCAGGTACACAAATGCCCACTGGCCTAGCATATCTCTGAGGATGTCGTTAATGAATTGTTGGAACGTGGTGGGGGCGTTGCAGAGTCCAAATGGAATGACCAAGCTCTCATAGTGTCCTGTTGGGGTGATGAAGGCCGTCTTCCACTCATCGCCCTCTCTGATGCGCACCAAGTTGTAGGCGCTCCGTAGGTCCAACTTTGTGAAAATGGTGGCACCAGAGAGGGCGTCCAGGGCAGAGTTGGTAAGAGGCAATGGATGGCGATTCTTTATTGTGATGTTGTTGAGCCCCCGATAGTCGACACATGGACGTAAGTCGCCACCTTTTTTCTTCACAAAAAAGAACCCCGCGGCAGCAGGTGAGGAGGAGGGCCGAATGGTGCCATGGCGGAGGGCGTCGGTTACATACTTCTCCATCGCCTGCGTCTCAGTGGCGGAGAGCGAGTAGAGGTGGCCGCGAGGGGGAACAGAACCCGGCTGGAGGTCAATTGCCAGGTCGTAGGGGCGATGAGGAGGAAGGTGAGTGGCTCGTCTTTTGCAAAACGCTTCAGCCAAGTCCCGGTAGGCGGCAGGGATGGCGTTGATGTCGACTTCGGGGGCCTCGGACTCCCTAGAGCATGTCCCAGCTGAAGCCCGCAGGCAAAGTTCGGTGCAGGTCGGTCCCCATTGCAGAAATCGATGTTGTGTCCAGGAGATGAGTGGGTCATGTTGTAGAAGCCACGGGTGCCCGAGGATGATAGGAGGAGATGAAATGGGGGTGAGATGGAACCGGATCTGCTCTTGATGTTGGTCGATGATTAGGGTGATTGGTTGAGTCTGAGTAGTGATGGGGCTGGAGGAAAGGGGCCGACCGTCGACAGATGTAATCCGAACAGGCTGGGATAACGCCTCAAGCTCCACCCCCAGTTCTTTGGCATAGGCAGAGTCAATGAAGTTGCCAGTGGGACCGGAATCGATGAACGCCGTACTTCTGACCCGTTTGTGGCCAAACTGGAGGCGTACTTGCACCGTGAGACGAGAAACATTGGTGGTGGTGGCAGAGAGATGGATGGATGAGCGTTTCCCGGGCGCAGAGCGCAGATAGCTCTGTGGTGCGACGCCGAGGCACAGAGCCCCTCCCTGAATTGCCGTTCTCGCTCTGCAGCGGTCAAGGAGGCGCGTCCTAGTTGCATGGGTTCCCCGGCTCCGGTGTCAACCACGGCGGGAGGTGGAGAACCGACATGTCCACTGGTGGTGGTGGAAAAGCAGCGTACTTCGGGAACTGGGGCGTAGGGCAGAAATGTGGAAGATCGTGGCGTGGTAGGGGATGATGACGGAGTGGTAGGTGGCAGGGTCCGGGGGGCTGGCCTCGGACGAGAGAGCAGTTGTTGGGCTATTCGGAGGGCGAGTTGGATCAGCCCCTCCAAGGTGGCGGGGAGCTCTCGTCCGGCAAGCTCGTCTTTTATGCGTGAAGCCAGTCCTTCGTAGTAGGCCGTCCGGAGGGCGGGATCACCCCAGGTGGTCTGCACGGCTAGCGTCCGGAAGTCAGCGGTGTAACGGCTCACGGACGACCCTCCCTGCCGCAGATGATAGAGTTTGGAGTCGGTCTCCACCTCAGCAGCAGGATGTTCGAAGGTGAGCTTTAGCTGACTGATGAACTCGTTGTAGGAATGGGCTGTGTCTGAATCAGAACGCAGGACCGCCGTGACCCACTCAGCTGCCTGCCCCGACAGCAACGAGACAAGAAGGGCAATGCGCATCCGGTGGAGTATCTGGTGGAATTAAACTCAAACACAAGATCCAGTGCGGTTAGGAAAACACTACACTTCCCATCTTTGCTGTCCCATTTATCCGGTAAAGCTAAGTACACATCAGAGGGGGGAGGGGGTGGCAGCGCAGCAGCCACTACGACTGGCGGCGGCCTAGCCGGCTGAGAAGCCGCCTCGCTCAGCTGCTCAATCACCCGGGCATGACCGTCCACCATATCGCAGAGGTGAGCGTAATCCGCTGGGTTTACTGCTGGCTCAGTCATTCTGTCACAAAGCAACCGGAGGATGACCAGAAGACTAGCAGTTAGCCCGTGTAGCGTGGATGGTAAACCCAAACGCGGAAGTAGCGCGAGCAGGCAGGATAACCACGCGATTTATTATTAGAACTCTCTCACGTAGAGAGCAAGAGTTTACACAATTAAACCCGCGTTCTAACAACACACACTCAATCAGAAATACAACCCAAAATGGTGAGTACTCACGAAATGGAGGAGATAGCATCGGAGACAGCATGGGTAGACTCAATGACTGAGCAATGTGAGGCGCCATCTTGTTTCCTTTTTTGCTTCCTGAAATGCGACCGTATTACTTCCAGGTCCTAGTGCCGGTCGTGTTACGAGTGTGCATGACAATATACAGTATATATTTATTTTTTCGCAAATATTTTCAAGTTACTTTTGCATACAGTAAGTATAATTTTATAGATTTGATAGTTTTTATGACATATCATGCTTGTGTCTGCTAATGGTGCGTTCACACCGAATGTGGCGAGAGCATTAAATTTTGCTCTCGCCACCCTGCCGCCTACACCAGTCACCGCTCTTCGCCGCTCTTTGCCGCTCTGACGTAGATAGGATGCCTTTCTTGTATTTAAAGGGGCCGCAAAGCAATCAAGATTGTTGATCTTGTGGAGACCGACCAAAATGTGGAAGAAAACAAGAAATTGATTGATAGAAAGAACTGTATTGTAGAAATAAACAAAATATAAGCCATTTGTATGGTGTGGCTTCTGCTCATTGTGAATTGCTAGTCTAATTTAACATATATATTTTAATATATATATTTTATATATTTTTTTATTATTATATTATATTTCTTATTATTATAACATTAGAATCACTTACTAGACTTTGTCTTTAATTAAAATAACATTAATAATTAATAAACACCCGCTACCGCAATAATTAGCCTCTCCTCCATTTTGCTTGGGAACTAATGTAGCTGGAACAAAAGTTACAGGACTGCTTTCCGTGGAATCCTCTCAAGAGGAGGACCTCTACTTTCAATTGGTTGCCGCTCAACCGTGTCATAGCTCATTACCCTAAAGTTGAGCTGATTTCAACTCCCTCCGCCGCTCTCGCCGCACCGTGCCGCTCTTCGCCACTGGCTCACATTGAAAATGAATGACTTCCGTCTCTCGACTTCTCGCCGCGTTCTATGTGAATGCACCATAAGAAGCATTATGGAAATGCCAATTTGCGTTTGCAGCAGGTAACTTAGCACCTGCAGAATTACCGATAATTGATGTTAACCTGAACCTTATAGAGAATCCATAGGATATTGTTAAGAGGAAGATGAGAAACATCTCAGATACTCAACAATACAGACACGTCTGCTATCAAAGCAGTCTGGTCTTCAGTAACACCTCAGCAGTGCCACAGGCTAAACTAACCATGGATATTTTGTGGACGTATACAGCCTCAAATCCATGAGGCATGATGATGGTGAGATCAGGGCTCTGTGGGGGCCATCATTTTCAGGACTCCTGGTTCTTCTCTATGCTTAAATATTGGGATATGATTTTCAATATTTTTTTAGATTGAGATATGCTCAAGAATTTTTTTAAAGCGTTCTCACTTTCAGCTTTTTTCACACCTGCCGAAAACTTTTGCACAGTACTGCATGCACACACACACACACGCGCACACGCGCACACACACACACACACACACACACACACACACACACACACACACACATGCACATTGTATCTCGGATTGGGTAGGGTGGCCTTGGTAGTATTTACAAAAATGCCCGAACATCTAGGTATATGGGACTAACATTTTGGACTGACAACATTGTGGAAAAGAATCTGTAATTTTCAAGTCCAATTCCACGTATTCTCAGATCCTCACATCCTTTTTATAATGATCACTTTTAGCATATTTTTCAGCACATATATAAATATTGTAGATATTAGCTTTGCGTAATATTTAAGGCATGAAGACAATGTTACCATTATCCATATTAGTTATGCCACTTGTTCAAATCCAGTTTGAAAAAAGTGAACAAGAGCAAAGAATAAATTTTTCTATGTTACTACCTTGGACAACAGTGAGCAAAGAAAAGTGTCACTTCATGGTCTGCTTATCATATACTGATTGAACATGACTTATTCAAGTCAGTTGATGCATGAAAGCAGTAAAACGGTGTCTAAGAACAATCAAATCCTAGAAGGGCTTTCCTGGAATTCAAAGCATATGCAGGCATTGAGATTGAAAACCTCATTACATGTCAAGGGGTTAAAGAAGTGTGACAGTATGTAATTAAGTTCAATGAAGTTTAATCAATCCAGATAATTTATAGTGCATTTTAGAGAACAGCAGTTGAAGTTTTAAAAAGAAAGCACTTAATGCAGAGTGAGGTGGCCTTAATGCATACTCCCATATTAATGATAGAAAAATGGCTTTTCTTAATGACCTAAAATTCTTGTTAAATCAAAGTGGCTACAGGGTTAAAGAGGGATTTATGTTTTATAAAATAATTGAAGCAAAGCTTCTTAGTATAGTTCTTGTGGCCAATATAACAGACATTAGCTGACCTTCATAAATAACTCTTAATAAATCAGTGATCTCTGTAATTATGTATTTAAATCTGGCCCTGAAGCAGAGCCAACCAACAGCAGAATACAGTGTGAAAAAGAAAGCCATTTGGTCCTTTTTTCTCTGGGATCCTATTTTTGACATGGCTTGGATACAGCTGTACCCTTAGAGGGAAGAGTCACTGAAGTTAACACAGAGGTATTTGGACTGACTACAGTGAAATAATTCTACTGCACCTTGTTTGTGCAAATTGTTTTCTAAATTAAATATCGTCTTCATAGTCAACATATCTAAAACCAAATGAATAACTATGGACAATTTTATTGAAGAATCTGAAGAATTTAAAAGTTTTAAAGTTCTAGTGGCCAAGGATAGAATGGGACTAAAATCCAGGCCATGAGCCTCACACATGGCCAGACTCCTTACACACATTACATTTTCAGAACCTTGACCACCTGTTGACCATCCCATTGGTTCCATTCATGCAAATATCTAATCAGCCATTAATTTAGCAGCCATGTAATGCATAAAACAATATAGTCACAGGTAAATGTTTTCAGATTTCAGATCTCAGCGACATTTCTTTTAGCAGAAACATCTTGTGTGAGCAGATAGGAAAGGCTTCCTTTCTATCTTAGAGGGTTTTTTCCTCAGTGGCTTTTTTGTGTTCTTTTATGCTGTTCCAATTTTTTGTCCGTCCATAAGTTCCTTACATTGTTTTTTATTTTAAAAAAACAACAACAACAACATATTGCTATTTGATAGTATGCAAAGTTAGTGGGATCCCATACCATTGCCTCTATGGGCAAAACATAATTTCTTGGAACTGTAGGATTTGTTACAACTGAGTATTTGATGCCAAAAAAGCCCAACAGCCCACACTTTGTGCTATTGTTGTTGTTGTTGTTATTGTTGTTAACTTTTTGATGTTTCACCAGATGTAATTTAAGTGCTAGTGGTACAGTAAGTATTATATCATGCCCATAATAATTTGAAGTGTGGCACAATTCTCATATTTTTCCTCGAACACTATCACAGTGGATCTACTGTACAATGGAGCAATCATGATTTGATTGAAGTGTAGACGTTCAGATTTAATACAATGTGTTTAACAGTAATATTACACATTTTTATACACAGTTCTTTAATTTTTACTGCTGCTGTAAAGTAATGTATAAGTGCACATACTAATCAGTAGAGAGATGCTAAGGAATTTTTAAGCCAAATCATTGCATTGGTAACTCACTTACCCACTCATTCTTTATACCGCTTATCTTGTACAGGGTTGAGGGATGCCTGGAGCCTCATGGGACTTATGACAGGGTACCAACCCATCAAAGAGCATACAATCACACACTCACACACTATAGGCAAATTTAAAATGGCAATTATTCTACCCTGCATGTATTTGGACTGTGGAAGGAGTCCCCAAAAAAACCCATCATGCTTGGGGAGAGCTTGCAAATTTCACGCACACAGGCACGAAAAACCATTATACCACCGTGCTGCGTATATTAATTATTTTATTTTTCTTGTTGCGTATAATAAATTTTTAGTAAGCCAGGGATGAAAAAAAAAAAAAACTTAGTAGATCAACAACACATAAACAACTTCGCTCAGAAAAGGTTACAGTCCTATCAGCACAAAACAGAAATTTAAGTCATGGCTCAATGGTTAAGGGTCTGGTTTATTGGTGAGAAGTCCAGAGGGTCAAACCCCAGCTACCACAGTTGGGCTCTTGAGCAAGGCTCTTAACCCTCTCTTCAACAAGAGTGTTCTTTTATGGCTGACTAAAACTTTTTTTTTTAAATCACTAATGCTTTAATGTATAGTGCATGTGACTTTTATTGTGTTCTTATTATTTAATTTTTGTTTATGTTTATTGAAAAAAAAACTGAGAGAAAGAAGTAAAAGGAAATTAATTTTTTTGTTCTTTTTTTTCTTGGCCAAAGACAGTATGATATGTGACTAAATATTTTTACCACAAACATCAAGTAATTTTCTCATCTATTTTATTTACCGTCATGTTTGTTCATGTTATTTATAACTGCTCACTGAATCCTAAAAAACACTGGACTAGAATAAACACTAGAATAAACATCCCAACTTTGACATCAGAGAGCAGCCGTACTTGCCGAATGTCTACCTCTAAGAATTACTTTCATCGAAGTTGTGAAGGACAAAATTTACAGGAAAAAATAACATCAACAAGGTTTCTTTTTCCATGAGTAGCTGAAAAAATGAGTTTCAGTGGTAAAGGTAATTTCAGCTTCTAAAGGCCTTTTGAAATGGCTTTGTAATGGTTGACAGCAAACCAGCGATGAATAAAGCACATAAGGGAGCTGATAAATAGGGGAGCCATTAAACCCATTGATGTGTGACTTATGCCTGGCAAAATACTGCTGTCATGGAGGTACAGTGGATTCCAAGCATGCGCGCCTGCTTGGGGGCTGTTATTGATTTCACCTTCATTTAATCAGTCTGTTGAATGCCATAAAACTATGTGGTAGATGAAAAAGAGTTTCATTTTTATGTTTGAGAGTTTGGACTGTCATAGATCATAGATGTCATAGATGCAAAAGCTTGAGGCTGTTTTTTTTTTTTTTTTTTACAGCAGTGATTCATTTCTTGACTTGAATTCTTGGAATGAAATAGAGCCTGGCTTGTTGCAACAAAGTAACCAATTAGCTACTTACTGATATATTTTATGTCTTGGACAGCCAATGCAGCTTTCCCAGGTCATTGAGACTTTAGTTCGTCTACTGACATGCAGAAAATGACTGTATTAAAAATATGTCTATTTGATAAAACTATGATGGTCTAGGTCTATCCATTAACTGTAACTCTTGATATAGTATTAAGTTATTAACTTTATCCTTTTGTAATGCCATTTATTCTATTCTATTATTTTATTACCCAGTGAAACGTTCACCAATAACTGTAGACCAGTGTTTGACTGATACTTGGTAACCCAATAACCCAGTGTAAGTATCTACCCAGTGATGGAAACTAAAAAGCACTTTCGTAAGTCGCTCTGGATAAAAGCATCTGCCAAATGGCTAAGTGTAAATTTTATTAACAAATTAATCTAGTTTATTTAGATGATCATTTCAATAATCAAACCCAAAAACAATATTGATGCAAAAGAGGACTAACAAAGCTCTTAGTTATACCACTGATATCAGACTGTCATGAAAACTACTGTACCACTCACCGTTCTTCCTAAGCAAGTTGTTCATTTAGAGTTATCATTCAATGTTTGCATTTCTGTGTCAGGAGCCCTTGTATTAGACATTAAATCAACACTGAAAATAACATATAATGTTCTGCAGACAGGATTATATGTGGATGAATTGCAATACATCCTGACAGGCCAAAGTTGTGCTTAACCATTTATATCCATTTCAGCTTAGTTCGTGGCTGTGCCAGCAGGATTTCTTAATAAAGCCACACTATGGGTGGTGATATATCCCTCAGTCAGGGGAAACGCTGTTTACTCTGCATGTGTGCACATTGCGCCAAGACCTAAACTGTGACAACCACACAACTATTTATACTGTATACCAGTTTAATGTCAAATATATTTTGCTGTAGCCTTTTGCTTTTCTTTGTTTTTTTCCTTATCCTTTTCTGATTGTTTCCATTGCTCGTATTTTTATATGGCCTTTTATACAGTCTCTGTTTTGGCCCCTATCTCAAAAATGAGTGAATTATTCTTACATTTACTTTTGTTTCTTTCAGATTTGGAAAACTTCAGGACTCACCGGAGAAGTGCGGTGTCTGTGAGGGAGGGACAGGGAGTGGTGCTTCTCTGTGGCCCACCTCCACACTCAGGAGGTAAGTAACCTTTTTTTCCAAAAATGTTTTCAATACACTATCATCAGCTTTATGGGGCAACAGCTCTGTTACAGAAGTCCTCATTGACAGCACATTCACAAGTACATTATGGTGACAGGTTTGAGGTTGTTTTTGATCCTTAAGTGATTTCAAACTTCCATGCTGAATTTCCTATGTAATAGTCTACAAAGTAATATTAGCTTGGTATATATGATGCTAAATTCTAGTTTAAAAAAGCCACACAGATATACCATGTGTGTCCATATATGAGGGGCCTTCAAGTCAAACTACTGTAGGACTTAACTGAGTAAAAACTACATTACTTTAATTTCTCTATGTAATCCCCTGCTACAATATTGCATGTATCCCAGCTTTTCACTGGACATCGCCATTAAGGCAAAGTTTTTTCACTACACTGGGACGATGAGTGGACCGCCTGCTGAACTGAAATGTTGTCCTTCTAGAAAATCCTTTAATGGAAACATGTGGAAATCACTTGGAGCAAGGTCAGGACCGTACAGGGCCTGCTGTACAAGTGGTGCTTGTGAATCATTGTGTGTACCGTTCCCACAGACAGATGCATCTCTTCTTGCAAGTTGGCACCAAGTTATCCGTCGATTTTCAAAGCACAGGCTTTCAACTCATTCAGTATTCACGGGAACGACTGCAGTGGGCTCCAAATCATCGCGTTTATTGAATAAACGAATTGGCATTCATGGACATATGACCTTCTTTACCATGTTTGCAACATTCATATGTTTTACTGTGGACAATAGGCACATCATCCTTAAATTTTAATCGGTTTTATGTCTTCATTCATTAGAAACTTCATCCCAGTTTGTCTATATATATATATATATATATATAGTCTATAGTCTATCTATATATATTGTATATATGTCTAAAATGATTTTAGTAGGCAAGCAAAATTGGGTAAAAAAAAATGTTGTTATCTTCCAGTTTTTGACAATAGTCTATGCAAGTTTTACGAAACCTTTTTTCTTTTTTTTTTTTATTATTATTATTTTTAAGATTTACAATTTTTTTAGGTAAATGATTTAGCTCTCAAATGACCTAATACATTTCTCCATTGTGGCTAAATAAGAGGAACAAGAGTCACGTACATTGATCAACATATGGTGTGTGTGTGTGTGTGTGTGTGTGTGTGTGTGTGTGTGTGTGTGTGTGTGTGTGTGTGTGTGTGTGTGGTGTATATATTGTATGCAGTATCTTTGCAGACAAACAATAATGGAAAAATCTTTCTGAGGTCTATAAATCATGGTTAATGGCTTGGTGTTTACCTTAAGTTCCCCCCTCTGCATAGTCTTCATACATCTAAATTTATGGCATTTGGCAAAAAGCTTTTAACCAGAACGACTTTCAGAAGTGCCTTGAAGTCTATTTAGAACGCCTCCTCATACAGCTTTAGTAAAATAGGGACTCAGAGTACAATTTTGTGTATGAGCATATGCAGTACCTATGGTCCCATTGGCTTCTCTCCTCCCTCTACATCATCTTTAAAACAATCATATCAATTTAACAACCTGCAGTTAATTAATCCAGCAGCCTGACAGTATGCATTATATGAACATATTTATGCAAAATAACTTTTGATGCAAAAAAAGGCATTTTATTTATGTCTTGTTCTACAAAAGATGTTTACAAATTATCTAATGCATCAACTATATTAACAACTGTTTCTCATGCCATTTATAAACCCTGTGTTTGCATATGGGAGAAACGATTAGGGGTTACCTCACAAATAATTTGTTACTGTGATGGATACAGGTGTAAACGTTGCATCACTGTTACTTCACACCTCCAGGCTTGGGGGTTCGAACCTTTTTCCAATGATTGATGAAGGGTTTCCTTTAGGTACTCCAGTTTACTTCCAGAATCCAAAAGACATGTATAATAGACTGACTCTCATGTCAGACTGACTCTTGCTGCTGCTTCTTCTTTTTCTTCTTTGAGGTTAATTGGTGGTTGGCAGAACCCCAAATACGAATACACAAATTTTGTGAATACAAAACAAAAGGAAAGGGGTGTGGTCAAAAAAAAAAGGAGCACCAAAATCAAACAAAGGAAAATTGTTGGACTGATTGTAGGGAGAATCATGACATATCTCAAAAACCAAGTTTGATAGAAGTATTAACATTGTAGCACTGTGTTAACCAATTGATATGTACTTCATATAATTTTCATTAAACTATATGTTTGTATCTAGAATCTGTTTTGTGTAATACATGTTTGAAATCAGGGAATGAAAGACTTGCTCACTCACTATGCTCATTCTCTACAACAATAGCGAACTGGACTTTTTTTTTTTATTCCTTTAGCTTCAAAACTGTGAGCTTTCAAACCACTATTGTACTCTGTCTATAGAAAATCTGTCTACTTTAAGAAACAAAAAAAATCTGTAAAATACATTTTTAATTCGTGTATGTTTTTGTGACTGCTTGAAGATTCTTTCGTAAAAAAAAGCAAGCTTTGTACATTACATACAGTACATGCTACATACTATTTACACCAAAAAGCAGTTGTAGCTATAGGTGTTTTTCGCCCCTTTTTAGCTATGTCACTCTTCAAATCATTTTATGTGTACAGTTAGACATGGAGCTCCACTACAGATCTTGCATTCAGAGTGTCAGGGGTTTCCACATCGTGCACATCTAACATATAAAAGATAAAATTGAGACAAAGTCATACAATGCGCAAATATTTACAAAAGAAATTCGGTGTGGCCATGGGCATTTTTATATTATTTATTTTTAATCATCTTTGGCACTCCTCAAAACAGTTTCTGTCAACAATGACAAAGAGCTACATCACACTATTTCTATTTCCATGGTTTATGTTTTCTTTTGTTCTCTTAGCTGCAGTGGTGGCAGGTCCTGAGGCCTTGTGTAGAAGTTGTGTGTTCATGTAACTATACTGTGATATAGACATTATTTTGAGGAATGGCACAGGAAAAAAAAGATTAAAATACTTATAAATAAATAAATCTGAGAAGGATTCAAGTCAAGCTGGGACTTTTGATTCTGCAGAATAACAGAACACAGTTATGATAAATGAATTGTCTATATAATCCCCTGCTACATGAATGCACTTATCCCATCATTTCATCAGTGCTTCAATACCAGTGAACTAGAAAGTTTTCTCAGTATGCTGGAGCCATGATTAGACTGCCTGCTTTATGGCTTAAACGCTGGCCTCCCAGGAAATCCTTTATTGGCCCAAATATGTGGAAATAATTTGCAGCAAGGTCTGGATTGTACAGGGGATGTGTCAAAAACTCGATGATGAGTTTCTGTAATGTACAAGTGGTGTTTGTAACTGATTGTTTCCTGAAACAGATGTGTCTCTTGTTGGCATCAGTTGATTTTTCAAGGATCAAGCTTTCCACTGACTGAATATTTACGGCTCCAAGCCACCTTGGCCAGGATAGTCATTGATGGACACAAGGTTTTCTTTAAAATGTTTGCACCCTAAGCGTGTTATCACCATACTGCGCTTGAAGTCATCTGTGTCAAAATGTCAATTGGTTTTACATGTTCATTCACAAGAGATTTCATCCCAAGTTCTAGTTTGCCATGAATGCCCCTTGTAGTATAAACAGTTGTGTAGAAATAGTTGCATACAGCATGATTTGCCGGGAGTTCACCTTTTAAATGTCATATTTGATTTCTTTCAGTCTGGAAATGCAAAGACATACACACACATATTGAGCACAGTACCCCTCTCTTTCTTTGTACTTCTTTGTACTTCTGGCTCTCTCTGTCTCACTGCTTTGATTTTTTGCATACTGTTACACATGCACAAATATATATATATATATATATATATATATATATATATATATATATATATATATATTTTTTTTTTTTTTTTTTTTTTTTTTTTTACTTGGTGCTGTACAGTAACGGTGACTGAAGTGAAGTGGATGCCAAAAATACTTAATTTATTTATACTTCGAAAACAGAATAATCCCTGTAGTCAGTTTTATACTGTAGGCCCTGGCTGTATCTCCTAACTTTTCAAGCTCTAGGACAACGTTACCACTTTTTCCTCAATGATTAAATGCCAGAGAGTTTTTTTTTTTTTTTATTCTATTTATGTATTCTGACCTTTCTTTTCATTCAGTCCAGTGTTTGTGTGTCTTCATTCTCTTTACAACATCAAGGCACTGTCATGAAGGGTATTGAGGCAGGGTGCAAGTGCAGACTGTTCTTTACAAAATTCTGAACAAAATGAACATAACATACAGTACAAACAGGAAAAAAAACTATGACTATGCCAAGGCTAGAAACTATAGCCTAATACAGCCTAATAATGTCAGACCCCTTAAAAATTTGCATAACAAAAAAAGAGACAATCAGTTAATTGTATGTGCTCAAACGTGCTTACAGAATCATGGTTACAGATCAGTAACAATGATCCAAAGCACAAATGTAGACTATGCTGGAGTACCATTTACCACCAAGGCAAATTTGTGGTCTAGTGCTTGTGCTCGTAAAACACAGGTGTTGGTCTGGGCCATGCTCTTTTTGAGTGTTGTCTTGGCATGGTTCTTCTTCACCATTGAGGGGTATAGAGAATGAAAAGGGAAAAATCTGGTTATGTATTATGAACTATATCGATTAAATCTAAGAAGACAAGCAAATGGGTGACAATAATTGGGTTCATAAAACAATAAGCAAATAAAACATCTTCAACGATAATAGCTTGGGTTTTCTGCGCTGATTGCAATTTTCACTTGTAAATTTGAGGTACTTGTCAAGATGTGACTGGGATTTTTTTATGTATTGCATTTCTATCCTCTCATTGTTTGTTTGTTTGTTTTTTCTTTTTCATGTTCACATTTCTGCATTTTTTTTTTGTAAATATAAGGTGTGGAATATTGAAAACTGCAGGGGCTGTGATCAGGGCCTTCTTGATTTACAGGATGTGTCTGGTTCTGCAGCCTTCAGATGTTAAGTTTAGTCATGTTGTCATGTTTTCTTTTAAACCTTAAAGGTACGGGAGGCATCTGTTGAGAATCAAGCAAGTGATGGCATCAGAATGAAGTGCCCAAAATGGACAGCCCATACTAAATGTAGCAGTGGTTTCTATGTACTGTAACAAGCTTTAAACAAACATTAAGATCAATATTGTGTATGTATACACGGTATTGATCTTACATAGCATAAAGTATAGGGCATGGCCTGAGCCAGATTTCTGTGAGCAGGATCGCGCAGCATTCATGATCTAATTCATTAGAGTATTTTCCACATCATCTAAAATCTCTGCACAGAGAGAGAGAGAGAGAGAGAGAGATACATATGCCCCAACCATGCTTTTTGTATTGTTCTATTTTCATCCTTTATGTGGCTAATCTAATGTACCCAATCCCCATGTTTCTTCTTTTTGGAAAGTAAAGAGGGTGGAAGAGTCAGTGTATTCATTGGCAAGAGATCTGGGGGCCATAAGAGAGCACTTGACTGTGTAGTTTATCAAGAGAAAAGATAGAATAGGAAGGAATTAGGTCATAAGCAATTTTTTTTATGTCTTGTTTTATTCTCATTCTCTGTTATTGAAAATGCACTTCGTAATATGGAACTTGCTCCTTATTCCTGATTTGTGTAGTATACTTGCTACTGAATAAGAAGACAGAATTCTACATAGGTGAAGTAGATATAGACTACTTCAAGGCAAAATGCTGATGTTGCTAATATAGGATGAGCAAACTAGCCATATAAAATGGCTTTTTTTTGCCTGGCACCCTTTACAATCCAAGGCACCCCGCCCTTGTGCCCTAAGCCTCCTGGGATAAGCTCCAGGATCCCTACATCCTCTTACAGGATAAGCAGTATGGAAGATAAATTAATTAATTAATGTTTCTCAAACCCTTGGCACTTACATCTACAGTATATTTAAATATTTAAAGTCTGGCCACTGTGTGGTCTCTGTCGTGTGTTCATTTTCATAAAAAATGTGTCTAAACCAGAGGGAGTAATGCAAAGCGACTACTATACTGTATGCACTATACAGTATCTCTATCTGTTCATAAATATAAATATCTCTATCTGGATTTAAACCTTTTTAATCTACAGTATCAAGTGGGCATAGCCAAACCACCAGGGTGTTTTCCATCCTAGAAGAAGAAAAAAAAAAAAACAGAAAAGAAAAGTGACAGTGCTATTTCACTGTAGTTCATATACACATGTACATGTATGTGTCTGTGTCTGTGTTAGTGTATACACCGATCAACCAAAAAATTATGACAGTCCACCTAATATTAAGTAGGACCACCCTTTTGCCAACACAACAGACATGCTTTGCATGTTCTGACACTTTTGTATGGGAAACAGAATTAACCTTTTCAAAAACTTGAGCTATAGTGACTGCTCTATTGGAACTGACTACACGGGCTAGCCTTCACTGCCCTTGGACATTAATCACTCTTGGCCACCCATGATCTTGTTGCTGATTCATTGGTTTTCCTTTCTTGGACCACTTTTGGTAGGTCCTGACCACTGCAGGCCAGGAACATCCCACAAGAGCTGCAGTTTTGGAGATGCTCTGACCCATCATGTCACCCATCACAATTTGGCAATTAGCAGTAGATAGAATTACACTCATCTCATTACAATGGCACTTGGAAATAGTTGCAATATATGAGGCTGCAAGTGAACCTTTTGTCACTGAAGTTGATGTGTTGGGCAAGCTTAAAGATTTGAGCAACTTGAACAAGGGCCAAACTATGATGGCTAGATGAGAGGATGAATGATGTGGAGCAGCTCTTGTGGGATGATCACAGCAGTCATGAACACCAGGAATGAGCTGCTTAACATCCGTGCTACATTCTGTAAAAAGAGACATTGTGCGATTAGAATGATCTGCCGAAACCATGTTATTTACTTTACAAAGCTATCTGGATACTGTTGTGTAACCTTCTGTTTCACTTCCAAATTGGCCCCTTTCTTTTCCTCTGGCTCCAACTACCACTAATACTGGTTTTCCTGCATTTTGGAGCACTGATGCATTTACTGTTTTATTTATAATATTTAATTATCAAATTTTCAAAGGAAAATCAAGGACAGGAATAATATTGCTTTGTGTACACGCGATATGAGATAAATACACTGCTGCTGGAAGCTGCTGTATTTGCTATATCTGGGGGGTCAAATTGTTCTCCATTGGAATGTCTGGACAACATTATAACCTTATAGGACCAGAGAAGTCAAACAATACACAAATTGATGCACAAATGGTACGTACCTATACTATGAAAGTGCACTTTCTTCATCTACCGAAGTGAAACTGCAGCTGGTAGAGGATGGGGTTGATGATGGACTGTGAACTGACATTTCGTGACTCTTTTGAATTTAAAATTCTCACAATTATAAAATTCTTTATAATTTAAAATGTTTTGTATGTAACAGTTCTTTTCTTCTGCACAATGTGGTATTTGTTGTATAGTGATCCGCACTAGTGAAATAAAAATATGTATATATATTATTGTGAAAGAGCTAATATCCTTTTGTACTTGAATTTCAAATCTGAAACTTTCATATAGTCTATCTTCATTACAAGTTAACTGAAATACTTCAAGGCTTTTTTAATTATTTATTTTTTTGTTGTTGTTGATTATGAATTACAACTCATGAAAGTCTATAAATATAAAAATATAAAGTAAAAGTTAAAGTATATTTGTTGTATATTACCATTTATCTCTTTGTCTAGTTCAGTCCTTGCATGAGGGAGACTGCTGATTTGACAATTGTCCAATAAATATCAACACCCTCATCAACACCGTCCACAAGTAGAGTAGAAGGTGCTAGAGCCAGAAGTAGAGCCACAGAAGGTGCTATACTGAAGCATATTATGAACGGTTGACTAAAAGGGAAAAGTGTAGTAGGTGCACAAGCGGTAGGGGTGACAACAGCCTAAAGAGGATTGAGAGCTTCGCAAGGAGTGGAGTGAGGCTGGTGTCAGTGCATCAAGAGCCACAAGAGTCCAGTGGCTTTTGCCAGAGACCACTTGCTCTTACTACCACGCGTTTCCCTTCGGGGCAACTTTCCATAAATATGCTTCAACACAAGTACTTTGCAAACAGTATTGATGATGGGAGATTTGGCCCACTCCATAAAATCTTCTCGGCATGGAATGTTCCTCCTGTGGAAAAAAATAGGGGGTTAGAGAAGATATTAGTGGGGAGTAGCTAATAACAGTTCATGGAAAAGGCCCTGTTGTAAGTAAACTAAATGTGTTTGATAGACTGTGAAAGAAACTAACACAAGGTTTGCTTTAGTCTTTAACTATTTTTTATATGTCTTTAGTACATGGAGTACAAAGGAATAAAACATAGAACAATTCAGTCAGATGAAAAGTAAATGCAAAAGTTTTTGACATATTTTGTGACAGTGATAATAATAACTAAAATAATATTTAAATCACAGTTTTTAAACATCAAAATGCTTAAGAAATGTGTTCTAATTGCAGATGAACTGCCTTTCAATCTTGTCTTTATTTTCTTCCATCTTTAGGCAAGCTCAAATAATCCAAAATAGCCTAATTAAACATGCATATTGCTGTCACAACAAGCTTTACATTTATTATTAATGTGAGACAATCGGGTGAGAATTACTTTGATAAAATGACATCACTTGCATGAATCCTGCGTTGGATCACTATCGTAATTTGGTTGTTATGATGTTGTGAGGACACTTAACTCTGGGACAATGTTGTGACAATGTTTTTTTTTTTTTTTCCAAGTTAGAATGACTTTTATAAAATGATATTGAAATAAGAACACACAAACTGTACAACACTGCAAACAGCCACAAAACAATGAAATATTAACCTTTATACGGACCATTTATTCCAATTAACATTCATTCGCACAATGTCCATTTACATCAATGGTCCCTTAAATTTCAGGATTACCAACACATCACATGACATCACATGTATCACTTGTAACACTAGTAACTCTAGTAACACTAGTGAAATACGTGTAGCTGGGTATTACAGTATATACAGTAGATAAATAAAGGTAGTTTTTACTCTCATATCTATGTTCTGTTATTCTGCAAAATATTCTGCTGGGATGCATTTTTTTCATGCACGCAAAACAAAGAATCTTTTTTTGTGTGTGTGTGTCAATAAAACTATTTCTACAAAATAAGTTTAAAAGTACCAGACTGCTGCAATTTACTGCCATTCAACTGTGAGGTGGCTAGAAATGCTTTTTTAGTGATAATTGATACAGTATAGTGTAGTGCAAAGCAAGGCCATTTTTACCGTGTCTTAAACTTTTTGGTTATATAACAGGATGAATACATAGTCGATACGAGTCTCCATCCCCTGCCAAACAAAAACAAAAGTCCGGTCTTTTCCTACCTTTAATAGAAAATATCAACCCACATTCTGTTAGTATCATCATGATGAAAGTCTTTTACTGTATGTTAAAACCCTGTACTGTGTGTTAAAATTGCAACTACTGTGGCACTAGGAACAGCAAGGAATTTTGTACTAACCAGATGTTTTTGTTCATTTTTATAATTTTTTTTTTCTCAGAAGTTAACACTAAACAGTTTAGTTAACTAACAGTTCAAACTACATACTGTGACCCATCAACAGACCAGCAGCCTGTTTTTTTTCATACACGCATCCACCCATACATGCTTATGGATTTGCACAAATCATTTAAGGTCCACATTCATTTTCTTTTCTTGTTGACTTCCCCACAGCTTTTGCTTTTTTTTTTTTTTTTTTTTTTTTGCAACCCCAGCAGTCCAGCCTATAATGCAAATTTGTATTCTGTCTGACAGCCCCCTCTAGGGAGGTCTCAAAGCATGGAAGTCTGCTTCTGGGCAAATCATATTTTAGTGAATGCCTTGAAAATCCTATATGGATTTCAATGTATGGAATTGCTGATGTAGTATTTCAGACAGGAATCAGAGAATGGTGAATAACATGCAATAAATAAAGTAAGTGCTGTGTTCATGTCATGAGCATTGCAGCCTAATTAGGATTAGTAAAGAATGTATTTTGTGTTTTGTGGATTTAAATTGTAAAACTCAATTTCTTTCCCTCCACATTGACCCTGTAGTGTGGATAAAACATTCAATCTGCTATATATTAGGTACACACTGTTAAAGAGTAACTAATAGGTCATATATTGAAGGGCAAAATGGCACAAATGGCCTTTGTATGTAGTTGACACACCATGAACCACTAGAGCTACTTTAGCCATGTTTCTTTTTAAATGCATTTATCAACAATCAACAAAAGCAAATGTGAATCAATCTGTTAGTATTAATTATGTCATGTTATGACACTTAATGACATGTCATGCAACATTTTTTATACCAAAAGTATTGTTTAGAAAGGAACACAATACCACACACATCTCTCAGCATCTCCAAGTGATTTTTTTATGTTGCTGTTTTTATTTGTATATGTATTTTATTTTATGGCCACAAATATCAAAATATTATGTCAAAATTGACTGTCATATCATGTGAGTTTTTTTTTATTATTATTTTGCAAAACACTATCCTGCAAATCCATTTCCCAAAGTTTTCAAGAAATGAATCAGAGTAAATATACATTTTAGTATCAATAATGTGTTGGCTGAGTGGTACTACAAGCAAATTGGAATGAGGAAAAAAACGTTTGAAATTTTGTTATCCAAAAATTAATGAAGATTATGACATCACAACATCACAAACACTACTAAATGCTTAGTTCACATTGAATCATCAGTATTGCAGTCATAGGCAATGCATCATCAGCACTTCTACCACTTTGGTGGGGATGACAACTACGGTTGATCCGGCATTCAGAACACATACCAAATGCGGGGAAGCAGGCCGTAATAGTACCAATTTTCAAGAAAGGCGACAGCACAAAATGCAATAATTGCCATGGGATTAGCTTGCTATAGATTGTAGGGAAAGCATTCATGCGAGCGCTTTAGAAAAGATTTTTTTTTTTTTTAAAACAGTGAGAGGAGAAAAGGAGTGAGAAGCAGGCATGTATTCACCTGGACAGGGGTGCTGTGACCAAATATTCACCCTGCAGTAGCTAGTAAAAGAGTGTATACGGTGTGGCAATCATCATGTGGTCATGTTTATTGACTTTGCTTCAGCATTTGACAGTATTCAGTGCGCTGCATTATGGAAAGCACTCCAGGCAGAAGGAATTCCACCAAAGATCATATACCTTCTCCAAAATGTTTACAATTGGTCAACGTCTGGCCTAAACATCAATGGTGATTTATCAGAAGAGATTGCAATGTCCATGGGCTTTTATACAGTGTAAATATAAACACAAGTATGACCTCAGTCCAAACATTCAATGGCTCCCCAGGAAAAGTCTACCTGAATGATGTGAAGTTACAACAAGTCGATTGATGTACTGTGTTGAAGTACCTCGGATCCAATGTTACATATATTTCATTCTCTTGGCCTGTCAGTTTTACTTTATAGAGCAGAATTGTGGACTTTTGAAGTATAACCTATCAGTGTTTGAAGATTCATAGTCTATGGCCTATCTTTCGCTATTTTGCCCATCTCATAGTTTTGCTTTACATGTATATCATGTTACACAAAAAATGCATGTGATTGGGATGTGCTACATAATAAGGTTTTTGCTAAACGCACACAAGTTCAAAACTTCTCAAAGGAAATATTTTGTCAAATTGAGTGGAAGTCCAAAAATGATTGTTTTGCAGTGTAATCCTTTAATTCTTGGGTCATTCTTAGCTTTCTAGGTCTAACTTGTCTATGCATAAGAAGCAATATGTTTTTGGAACACTTCTTATTTTAAAATTCTTAAATTGGCCTGAGAATAAGAGCAGTGTACAAACATGCTTTAGCCTTCAAGAGTTCTTAGAAATATTAAGTATTTATGAGTGTTTGAGAGGTGTCTTGGACTGGATAGCAAAAGACTAGCAAAATTTGGCAGCACTGTCTTAAAAAAAAAGCACACTCCATAGCTTCTGAATTTGGAAAATTATTCTGAAATTAATAGGACAATGTAGTCCTTGAAAAGATGCATCAGGTAGATGACTAATCTTTTTTATGGTGTTTATCTGTGACTTTTTTAACAATCTGATATGTTGTCACTCTCTTTTACACTCTTTTTTCACTAGTAGACTTGTATATATGAATAACTTAATGCAGACATACTGTATACTATACATATTGTAATAGGTGTAAGAATAATGCTTGGCAAGACATGTAGCTGTTAACTAGGCAATTTTTGAGGAATGCTTTATAAAGTAAGAGTAAGCGAATAATAAGCAATACTACGTAAATGTGACTGTTGTTGATAAATGACTATTGATTAATGCAATTAAAATGTTCATAAGCCTTTAAGGGTTACTGAGTTATTGAGAGACACTTTTAGTCATTTTACCTACTAAAAGTAACATTGCAGCATTATAGGAGATCAAGGTTATGGCTCTCCACTATTCAGACATACGAGTAAAAGCAGTTACACAGCACAGAAAAACTCATCAGCCACTCATGGTCCACATTAAGGTCATCATCAATGATGCCAGAGATCAAAGTGTACACAACCCTCAGCTTTTCAGCCACATGAGAATTGTGGTTATATCATAAAAATGAGCTTCAAAATTATCTGAGTCATAGACTGCAAGCACTCTCTCAGCTGCTCCTAACAATTCAGTCATTTCTACAGATGATATTAGTTGATATAGAGGTCTGCACTGCAACCTTATAATTGAAAACATTTTGCATATATTAAAACAAAATAGTTATACATAAAATAAATAAATATATACACAAGAAATTTACACTTAGTTTTATACAAATTGTCACAGTGACACATAAAAAAAAATCATTATTCTAAATAAAATAATTTTAAAAATATATTATTCCAAATCATATAAATATATATCTCTATAAATAAGCTAGGAAAAACGATGCTCAGGCTTTTTGGAGCTATTTGAAGACTATGGCAATAAAATAATTAGGAGTTAATTTTAGGCCCATGATGATAACTAGGTACAGTATGAGCTCTAAATGACCCCGTTTTTAGACACACCTTATGACCTTGTGTAACGCGAACTGTCCAACCTGTCCACATACAGGTTTTAATGGCCTTTAAATTCCTGGCAACCAGTTCCTTCTAGTGGGATTTAGCTGACAGTTTGGTGATACCCCAGCCATCCTTAAGCTCAATCATGCCAGCTGTCGTTAATAATTAAACTGTTGCACTATTGCGTCAGATGGGTGGGGAAACGGGCCAACATCAAAGTGGGATTTTCAGCGAAAGCCTACAATTTCTTTAGGTGCAAAAATTACTTCTAAACTATATTTATGCAAAACAATGGCTTGAGCAGTACTCAAACTCCAGTTGCTGTGGCAAAATCATTACATGCTTATCACTGGTCTACTGTTATGCTAGTAAATGTGCACAATGACAGGCACAAAAAAAAAAAAACAACTGTGTGAGATCTGATGGGATGCAGGTGGGATGCTGTGCAAACACCATGTTGCAGTACAAAGAAAATTAAACAGAGAAGTAACATGTCAATACTAAGAAATGCATGACACGGAATACACCTGCTGTGTGCAGGAAGCTGTTGTGTCTGTCCCAGTCTTCAATCAGAATTCTAAACCAAGTATGACCAAGTATGTGTTTGGATGTTTTGTGTTGTTGCAGACATGTATTTGGAGCATAAATGCTAAATTACCTTTTTTTGGCTTCATTCTTTTTTCATTTTGTGCTAAAAGCATGTTTCTGAATACCAAGGTCATTTTTATATCAGTGAGTGAGGTCAAAATTGCAGGTTTCTCGCTTCCCTCTTTCCCAGTAGGAATTTTGTATGTCAAAATGTTATGGGAACATCTATTTGGCAGCATTATCAAAGTGAGCCATCATTGGCATTACTGTAGGTCATTTTTTAAAGCCAGAATTACTTTGATGCAATGGTGTCGGTCCACATTGATTACATGACATTGGGATAGCAATGGATAGCAAAACAACGTTTATTGATAGCATAAATTTTTATCTCTGAAGTGAAGTATGTGCTTTAAAGGCTTATACTAGTTTTTGCTAGATCACAGTGTTAAGAGTACTGAATGTGAGCCACTGGTCCACCAGAGACCTAGCTGCTGGTGATAGTAGTAAATGCACATACACTACTAGTCAAAAGCTTGGACACACCTTCTCCTTCAGCATATTTTTTGTTTTGTTTTTCCATTTTAACATTGTACTTATAATATCTTATGCATATCTAAACCATAAAAGAACACAAAAGAAATTATGTAGTAACACAAACAGAATATGTTGTATATGTTAGAATATCCAAATTAGCTACATTTAGCTTTGATGACAGCTTGGCTTGCTCATGGCATAGCAAGGTAGCTACCTGGAATGGTCTTCAGTTCACAGGTGTGCCTTGTCATGTCTTGCCTTCTTAATGTGCTTTAGACCATCAGTTTTCTTGAACAGAGGAAGCATGTGTACGAGTCAATAGCCCGATTAGTGCTACTGTAACTACTTAACAAATCCATTTCATGGCAGGAGATAGTTAAGTAAAGAAAAAAAGTATCATTGAACTACAGTCAATCTGAAAAATCTCTAGAACCTTAAATGTATCTCCAAGTGCAGTCGTTAAAACCCGCCAAAAACTATGATGAACCTGGCTTGCCCCAGGAAAGGGAAGACCAAGAGCTACCTCTGCTGCAGATAATAAGTTTATTAGAATGACCAGCTTCAGAAACCGCAGGTTTACAGCACCTCAGATTGAAACTCTCATAAAAGCTTCTCGTAGTTCAAGTTCATATTTCAACATCCACTGTTTAGAGTACACTGCGTGAGTCTGTCCTTCATCGTCGAATTGCAACCAGGAATCCATTACTTTGAAAGAAGAACAAGCAGACGAGACTTGCCAGGAAACACAAGAAATGAACAGTAGATCAATGGAAATCTTTTTCTTTGATTTAATGAGTCCAAATGTGAGGTTTTTGTTTCTAACCACCATGTCTTTTTTGAATGTAGATAGGGTAGATTCAGAACAGATGGTTCTTGAATGTGTGGTTCCCACTGTGGAGCATGAAGGAGAGGCTGTGATTGTATGAGGGTGCTTTGCTGGTGACACCATTGGTGACTTTATTTAGGGAGCTGGTGGTAAAATTTAACGAACACTTAGCAAGCATGAGCATTTTGTAGCAACCATCCAATTTGGTTTGCAATTTGTGGGACTGTTGTTTGTTTTCCAACAGGACAATGACCTAAATCTCCTAAAAAGGAGAGTGATGGAGTGCTGAATCAGATGACCTTGTGTTCACAATCACCCGATATAATTCCAGTTGAGGTTTTGGAATTGGAATGATTTGGACCAGTTGTCTGCTTTTCCTTCATGATTTGTGGGAAAAGTAGCCAACAAGTACTCTATATCTCTGGGAACTCTTACAAGATTGTTGGAAAAAAATCCATGACTACCGCATAACTGATAGAATGCCAAAATGTGCAAAGCAAAGCAAAAGGTGGCTACCTTGAAGAATAGTTAAAAAATATTAAATTAATTAATTATAGCACATTTTTGAAAGCCACATTTAACACATTTGTTTTGTCATAATTTCAGTGTCTTTAGTACTAAAATACAATGTTTAAAACGATAAAAATTAGGGGTGCTCCGATTGATCGGTCGCTGATCATAATCGGCCGATAATTGCTTTGGGAAGTTTGATCGGCAGTCTCTATAATGGCAGATATAGAAAAGCAGATCAGGTGACGCAAAACTCGCGGGATTTTTGCGAGCTGCTAAAATGACTTCATCGGTCTGGCAATTCTACGTGTTGTGTGAAAAAGACAATACATTATCAATCTGCAACCTGTGTAACAAGACAATTGCACGAGGTGGGAAGCACCCAAAGCATTTTAACACCGCGAACCTCATCAGATATTTGAAGGATAGTCATGTAAAGGAACATGAGCAGTTTTCAAAGTTGGCTAGCGCTAAGAGAGCGGGAGAGCTCAGCAACTCGCGCTCCACCACTCACTCAGCTGTCGGTAATTCCCCTATCTCACCTACGCAGTTTTGCTCGGTAGCCGTAAACATGGTTCATCATGATTCTGCGAGTTTTGGTGCTGTGATTACATTTCCATCTTTCCACGCGAAAAAATTAAACATGTTTAATTTTTTAAACATGTTTTTTTTTTTTGGCGGTCCTCGCGGATGCTTGCAGACTTTGCAGAACTTCCAGCGACTTACGTCCTACTTGTCTGTTATTTTATTTCATTTTATACAATCTACAGGAAAGTTGTATTTGTCAAGCTCTAAGCTGTTACCAATTACTAACCAAGCACAGGCTGCTATGTTTTAAGTTGACGTGTTGCACATATTGCTTGCCAATAAATACAGTTGTCAATTCATGGTATTCCTCTTCTTGTAATTTTAATACTTAATTTACATTGCTGTTAGATATAGTTTAATAAATAATGCTACATGATAAGTCTTCAAGTAGACCCTGTAATCGGTGATTGGTATCTGTATCAGCCAATACAGCTTCTAGTGATTGGAGATCGGTGATCGCCCCCAAAAATCCTGATCGGAGCACCTTTAATAAAAATTAAGAAAAACATTGAATAAGAAGGTGTGACCACCTTTTTGACTGCTCCTGTATATTGTTTTATCAAATGACAACGACATAACTTCTCCAAGTAAAAAAAAAAAAATTATAATAAATAAAAAATAATAATTTATCAAACCATTAAATAAGAAAGCAGAGGAAAAAAATAACTATGTGCAGGTCTGTGCCACTTAACACCTGGGAGCTGTTCTGTAAATCTGGACTTTATTCAGTTTAGACAGTGTGCAAATCATTTTACAGTTCAGTGGTGTCCATACTTAGCCAGACAGTGTACCTGCAATGTGTGAGTGCGGCATGCCCAAATTTCGAACACTATCATTCACTGATTTTCTAGCTTTGTATTGTCTAATAGCTTTTTGTTACACTTCCAAGTTGATTATTCTCTTTAGCCTCTTGCTGCTTCTTTCACTACTGGATTTTCTAAAGTTGTTAGCTGTAAGCTGTTTTTCTCTGATCAAGATTTCTCAACTCTGAGATGAGAAACTCTCTGAAGTTAAGGGATCATGGATATATTTGTGATCAGACATTCTGCAAATGCAACAATAGCAGCATAAACTATAAGTAAATGATGGTATCCTGTTGTTTTGATTTATTTGTATTAGGGTCATTCATTCAATGTTTTGTCAATTCCATTTTATCCATTCTAAATACCAAAAACGATGTTGCTTGAATGTTGCTTCGTGTGGACAAAATTGCAACCTAACTACAGCTGTATGATTGTAAACATACAACACTGTTATGTTGCCTCAAATTTCAGGTAAAAAATCTTTTTTTTAAAGCTTTATCAACTGTGCAGTTTGTGGTAGAAACATAAGCTTGATAAATTTGCATGTGTTTGGGATTCCACAGCTTAGGCCACCAGACAACATTTTCTTCGGCACTATCTCCAACATAAAAAACATCAGCCTCACACTTTCAAAAAGGGGAGTACAGGTTTTTTTTCTGCATACATATTTTGTTATTCTAGGATACATGCAAGGTTGTATTTCAAAAAAAGTGAATACAAGGTTGTGCATTCTGAAAAATTTGTGGACTACTCCACAAAGCTACACATTGCTCAATGTCCTTGGTCCACAGCTCTGACGGCATCCAGTTGTGAGATCCAGTACATTGAAATAGTAAGCACATTTAAATGAAAGTATAGCATATACTGTATGTAAAACTCTTAATTAAGTACAAAGGCAAAAATGTATTGTAGTAAAAGAAAAGGGTAGTTACTTTGAAATATAGTCATATATTAAAAAAATATGAATTAATTTAAAAAATTATATGATAAAATCACACTGATTTTGTTTTTATGTAAAAAGTAGCTATTGGTATTTTGTTAGAAGATGTTTTTGCTTAAAGTCTCTTTAAGTTTGTTGATCAAATGCAATACATGACTCATGCAATGTATTGTAGTTTGCTAATGAATTAATCAGAAGTTTGAAATCATGTAAATAAACAATATTTAATGTTAGCTATAATCTGACTTAATGCTATAAAATTAATGTTTGTTACCTGAATTGATGTTAGACTTATACAAATATAACCAGGTAATATTAACTAATTAGCTTCAACATGTATGTTTTTTTTTTTCAGTCAGCTAGAGTTCATGCACTATAAGAAGATATCTTGTGTTTGTTCCTGAATACTTTAAGATGTTGGATAGTGCCATTTAGGTAGGGATACTTATTCTCAAGTTACAGCATAGCAGTCCATTGCTTTTTCCTTCTTCAAATGCACATGAACACCTTTAGTACTAATTATATTACACAGCATGAAAAGGTCACAGCAGATGACAAATTGTCATGATTCTTGATCTTTTTTTTTTTTTTTTTTTGCTTCGATTAACTTGACGCTCAATTGAAATGATTGGAGGGTACATTAGAATAAATGGGTGCTGAACTAAGGGCATTTTCTCCTGTATAATATAAAGTCATTGCAATCATTGACTGGATGAGAGAAGAAACCATCACTGAGATTTGTGATGAGTACATTGATAGTCTGAATATAAATGCAGAGTACAATGGAGGAAATGAGGAATAATATATATAAAAATCTTAAAATAAACTGTTTGTTTGTTTGTGTGTTTGTTTGCATGCTTTTAAAATATTATAAAATTGGAATGTATTCTATTATAATTCTTACATACTTTTTTAACCGGATATGCACCCAATAACAGCAAACTTTGTACATAGATACATGTGCACCCCTCGTATTAACATGGGTAAGCACTGCCATTTATGCTCCCCATTAATATTTTTATCTCTCTCACACACACACGCACGCTTACAGAGCTAGCCGGGGACCTCAGACCAGTGCCTGGTCTGTTTTCTTCTGGTCTGCTATATTTATAAGTGTTCTTATGAATAAAGTGGTATATTATTTTAGTGTACTCTATGTAAATATTTTACTGTAATTGTAAATATTTACAATTATTTCCCCTTTTTGATAATTGGATCTTGGAACTTGTGTGTGTTCTTTACCCTCACTCACTCTTAACGCTCTGACTGGTGCGAATTTGTTGTACAAATGCATTTTACTGTTGATCTTCTCAACACTATTATAGCTGTTCAAATTATTCTCCCTACTTTATTGCATGGTTAAACATTAAACTTTATTTAGTTAATATAGCTGAAAATGTGCCAATATTTAGGGCGTGCATCAATTAGGTCAGGATGCATGGTTATATAAATAAAGAAAGAGTTATTCATTCCTTGAATTTTAAAATACATCTTTGACTACAGGTTTTTTTTTTGTTTGCTTTTTGGTATTTTAAAAACATTAAAAATTATATTATATTTGCTATATTAAAAACATTAAGTCCATAATGTATTAGACTTGAGTATTACACATCCATCCCATGTGACCACATCCATCCCAAATGTCAGAGTCATTGGATACCAATTCACATTTGATCACATTTTGCAATCAACTTGAGATTGAATCACCCAAGACAGATTTTATTACTAAGTCAGAGCATGGTCTTACATCCTGTGACTCAGCAGATAATCATGTCCATTTTTACTAACATAGACACTGGGGATACACTCTGCCTTACCAAGTAGCTATCACATAGCAGGTGAGGTTCATTTCATCAGCTCACATGCTCACTACAAGAATTACCAAGGGCCAGTTATTGGTTCCATCAGTGTTCACCCGTGTATTAGCAAACTTCGCTCAGTTATCATGGTACTTCTCAAATCTTTTTCTCTGTCTACTTTCCAAATCTTTCCAAATATGAGATCAACTGTTTTTTACTGAAAAAAATGAAAAAACTGCACTGTATGGTAAAAGGTTTGTGGCAACCTGATCATCATACCTGGATGAGTCGTTTGCATCCAGTTATAGTTTTCATCTCTTTTATAGCATACATTTTTCTCAGAAGACACCCCATTAGATTTTGGAGTGTGACTATGGTGATATGTGATTATTCAGTCACAAGAGTATTAGGCACTTATGCCACTGATGTCAAGCAATGAACACATGGGTGCAGTGGGTATTCCAGTTCATCCCAACAGTGCTCGTGAAGGTTGAAGTCCGGGCAATGTGGAGGCCATTCAAGTTCTTTCACAGCAAATACAGTAGCAGTCTATTTTCATGGACTTCTTTTTTGTGCGCTGTGACAATGCCATGCTTCCTGTGAAGTGCTCAAGTTCTTTCATCATTAAAATTTTCATATAAGCCCTCATATTTCTCAGTCTTGACTCCTGAACAAGTTGTTTCCCCTTTATATGCAGCATCTCTCTGGAGCATTAAAAATGTTGCTGCTTGTTTAGTTCTAGTATAACTGCTTTGCTGAGGTCAATTTACTGGCTTCCTGTTGCAACAGAAATTACATTTAGTTTAAGCTCCTGTCTATATATTCCTATGTCTATATATTATGAAAGGGCTCTGCACCACATTATTTATGCATCCATCTTTCTACAGTACCTACTCTTTTGCCTGCAAACTTATGTCTATAGCTTCAGGGTGCCTGACATTCCCCTCTCTGAGATGAACGTTCATTATCCTGCATTCAGTGTCTACCACTGACGCATTTTCCTACAAATGCAGCAAGGCCATTAGCGTTGTGGATGACCCTCCCGCTCTCTCATGTTATCCCTTCTTGCAAAAGGAACTGGAGCATGCATGCATTTAAGGAAGTTACAATACTTAACACGTCATTGGACTAGTCAACCTTCATATATGCATCATTGCACACCTGCACTTTATAACGCTGCTTTGGTACACTTTTTATAGTTATGAAACACATTATGTATTACCTGCCTGCAAAGCATAGGCGACACATAGAGATCACTATTCATCATCTCGCATCATTGTCTTCAGTATCCGGCATCAACTCCTCTGAAACCATTCATGGGAATTTAACCAAACCTTCACAGAATTTCTATTAGAAAGTTGAGAGGTTCACCAACTATTTCATTTTTTAATAGATTAGCACATTCAGTGGGCCGACTCACATCTATTTTTAAACTTTCTGTTACATTTTCTTGCTGCTACACTTCACAGTGTATACATACAGTACATTTTTCTTCACTTGTCCCTCCAATCCAATCACCCTCTTTTGTCCTGTCTAGTTAGTGTGCATTGCTGTATATAAAGTGCCATGTGTTGCACCATGTTTCTGAATAAACAGGAACCTATTCCAAGTTGTATATAGAGGAAGGACAATGCAGTCCCACATGGCAAGACTTGTCAAGCATTTCAGTTGTGAGATACAGTAAGCTTTATTCCATACAGTCTCATTCCTTTAGGATATAGAAACCTACATAGTTCTTTAGACAGTATCTTGGATAATAGATTTTATTTTGTCTCCACTTCCATTTTCATCTTTACACTATGTATTCGTATTCTCCACTTATTTGTATACATTGTTTATGCACACATCATTGTCTTTTTCTCAATTTGTCCATTATGTTACTAGCTAAACAACTTTAGCATCTATAACAAACTGTGAGAAAACCAGAAGAACAGGTCTCAAACTCCATTTCCCAGCATGCATCATGGACTACAAATATGGCCGCCGGAAACTACAACACCCAACATGCATGCACACGGTCTCGTTGACCGGAGTTCTGATTGAACTCACCTGCTCCTCACTTTCCACAATTACAAAGGCCACTCGAAAACATTGCAACAGTGCAAAGTATTGTTTAGTACCTTCCCGTCTAAACTTACCAAGCCTTGGATTTGTATTTTGGATATTCTGCTTTTGACCACGGTTTTGTATAAGGATATTGAGTTTTGCCCTGACCCTACCATTGTTGTTTGTACCTCGCCTGATCTTGCCTGTTTTTGACCTTGCCTTTTGGATTACCATTTTGGAATTGTTTGTTGGAGTTTAGCAATAAACCTCTGCTGTTACACGCATTTGCATCCGTCTCTACCCTCATTCCTAACACAAACCAAGATAGCACACATACCTCTACATTACTTTAATAAACAAATCCTAAGCCGCTTCACCACCATAATGTTTAGAATTTTAACTGTTTCTTTTAGCCAGATTAAGGATGTTGGTCTTTGGACATCTCTCTCTTATTTAGATCGATGATTTTTTTTGTTTTGTTTTTTTAGAGAGA
Source organism: Clarias fuscus (assembly GCA_030347435.1). Lineage (NCBI taxonomy): Eukaryota > Metazoa > Chordata > Actinopteri > Siluriformes > Clariidae > Clarias > Clarias fuscus. The sequence continues at coordinate 28,374,131 of CM059206.1, forward strand.
GAAATCATTATTTTTAGAAAAGTTCATTACATGGGACTACTGGTATATATTGCTTGAAAATCTTTCTCCGTAGCATAAGATCCAGACGTCAGTAACAATTGGAAAAGAAGACACATGCTTGACGGGTTTCCCCCTGGTATTCTGGTTTCCTCCCACAGTTCGAAGACATATTAGGCTAATTGGTGTTTCCAAATTAGCCTAGTTTCTTCATTATAGACCAACGAAGTTGGAAAGTACAGTCATGGCTCAGGTAGTTGGGAGTTCGAGCTCCACCACTACCAGGTTGCCACTGAGCAAGGCCCTTAATCCAATGCCCATATAAGCTTTGCAATGGGAAACGGAAAATTCCATGAGAATGTTGTGTACATTGAACATTGAAAGTGTGTACATTGTACATTGAAAGGAAAAAATTTAGTAAGCCGTTTTTGGATGTCAGTATTGTTTTTCAGTTTGAATAGTATTAGCTTGGATTTATTTTTCAAACATTATTGATTGAATGCAGAAGTGTCTGTGACATATTGCCAATTAGCAAAAGCTCTCTGTGCTACATCTTGCAAGTATAACTTTACATATCAGCTCAACATCAGCCAGACGCATGTGTGCTGTTACGGAATCAGCATAACTTTTACAGTTATGACTTATTACACCTTCTCTAGAAATCTGTTTACTTGTTTCATAAATCTTTAGGTAAGAACATCTGCCAGATACACATAAACACATAACATAAGTATGGTGCCTGTTTCTTTTGCAGCAATTGTAGCTTTAAGAAAGTTCACTTGTGTGTGATTATTTTTTCAAGTTACAGAGTATTAATCCTGACCTTGGTCTACTTTCTGTATGAAATTTTATGTTTTATCTGTCTATGTTTCCTTCTGGTTTTTCTGGTTTTGTCAGACCCACCAAAAACACTTTTTACAGCAGCTTAATTTTACACTGATTTGTTCTTAACATATTCCACTCAAATTTATGTTTATCAATATGCACATTTTAATGTATAAGGTCCACTACCTGTCATTTTGTATGTACGTTTATCGACTCTAACTTATATTAGCAATGTAAACACTATTTTAAAAAAGAACGTATTTTGAAATGTGGCAGTTAACCTGCTGAAAAGGGAGCTTTTTAAATGTTTTGTTATTTTGCCGTTTCCCACAGGCATTCCTTGTGATAAACTATTGAGAGCTAGTATTAAAATCAATGTTAGTCTTTCCATCCTTTACAAAGCCAAAGAAAGTCTAAAGAAAAACTCTCCTTTTGAGAGAAAGGTTACTGCACCCTTAATACGGAATACCAAATGCATGAAGTGAAGGCTTATACTTCTTATAATGCTGTTGTGGAGATGGTTTGTGTGTGTGTGTGTGTGTGTGTGTGTGTGTGTGTGTGTGTGTGTGTGTGTGTGTGTGTGTGTGTGTGTGTGTTTTTTATCATACAGCTTAAGGATTAGACTCAAAGACGTCAAGCTGAACATGTCGTGCAAATAGCGTTATTTATCTCTAAAGATATGGACATGTTGCAGGAAGGGATTTGATTTGATGCTCACAATGTACTTAATAAGAATTCTATACATTTTAATTTAAATTTGAATTATATACAGTACTGTACATATCACAGTAAATATAATTTCATTGTTGATTTTTTTTTTAAATAAGCTCATAATTACATATTGTTTTTACCAACAACTAGACAGAATAAAGTCCTCTGTCTAAATCCTTTGAAACTAGCTGCCTGCTACCTGGCTGAAATAATTATGTGGTATAGAGCAATAACTCACATCACATCATATCACTGCCCACTACTGTGAGAAAAAGAATGGTATGTACAACAAAGACTGATTTGTATGCAAACATTTACATAATTAATGGTTTAAATAACTGAAACAACAAGGCATTCCTTTTTTCGGTTGCAGCCTAAACAACCTGTACTACAGTATATGTTCCATTATGTTTGGTTGCTACTGTATATTGTCAGAGATGAGATAAGGAGGCAGATGCAGGCGTGACTGGGAACATGACAAATCAGGAACAAAACTAGAACACATGATAACAACAAAAATATCTGATCCATGTCCCTTGACCCATAGTGCAGGCTGTGAGCTTTAGTCCAGCATCTTTTAGTGCTTTAGCTGAGATATCACCACCCACCCTAAGGCTAGCACCCAGTGTTCCACCAGAGCCCCAAAACTCCCAGAACAGTCCTCCTGAAGGTCCTTCAAGGAGGTGGAGTTGTAAAGGGAGCAGTTTGACATGTTTTCCACCACAGGAAGCAAAGCTTGAAGAACGGCTGTGGAGACCACTGTGGTGACCTTCACAGGGAAGGAGAATAGCAGAAGGAGGTTGACAAGTCAGCCTGCCCGGCTATGTCCCAGTGAGCCTATCACTTGCAGCCAAGGAGGTAGCATCTACTGCCACAAGCTCATGCTCTGTCCTAGCCAGGTTCTTGACAGAGCCAGTGGAGGTTGCCTCCATGGCCGTGAGCCCTTGCCCTGTCCCATTCATGCTGAAGAGCCCATGTCAGCTGTCATGCCACAATCCAGGCTGGTTCTCTTACCATGACCCACTCTGACTCCCATGGCATGCTCCAGCCCTGGCTCATATTTTCTACATTGAGATCCATGTCTTAGGTCTGGGCCTATTTCTAACGGCCATAAAGGCACAGGACTACACCAGGAATACACTGTAGGTAAAAGATCACAGATCACTTTTGTTCTTTATCTATGTTTACTCTAGGTAATTCCTCATTAATTCATGACACCAGTTTGTTGCTTGATTTGTTAGTATATTTCTGTGTTTGTTAGTTGTCTTTGTCTCGTATCTATTGTGTGCATTTCTTGTGCCACTGAGTGCACTGTGCCTGCTACATTTGTACCAATGCTCAAGCCAATGCTAATACTGATTCCCAGGTCATAGCCATGTTCCTGAGTTTTCTCCTTTTTTTTTTTTTGTTTTGATTGTTTTTTTTTTTTTATATATATATATATATTTTTTGTCAGTATTTAATACATGCCTACACCTGTATGTTTCCTTGCTTGACATATTATTGTCTAATGAATTTATCTTCCATGTTTTTCTTTTATCTCTATAATTAAAAGGTTTTGACTTCTTCACAGATTGTATGTCCCATAATGTTATGATGACATTCTGCACTTAATTGATTATTTTCTGTAATAAAAAAAATCTGTTATAGAAAAATGACCTGCTTTGGTAGTCTTACTATCCCTTTGACTGGAGGCCAAATAATTGCAGGACACTGGTTATTCTTTTCCATCATTAATTTTCACCCTCCAAGCCCCACAACCCTCCTCGGCCTGATTAATTTTCACCCTAGCATGTAGCCCAAATGCTAATTAAGCAACTCTGGGGAGGCACAAGATTCATGAGCAGTGCTGACTCCTGCCATTTCGATTCAGCAGAGAGCAGAAATGTCACGACATCCTCTAGTTATGTTCATGCAAAGTTTCCAAGCTGTAAAACAACCTCTTTCTTTTTTTTACGATTCATGTCAATTGACATTTTTGTACTTTTTTCCTCAACAGCCCTGACATTCAGCTGGATTTTTAATGAGTATCCATCGTTTGTGAAGCAGGATTCGCGAAGGTTTGTGTCTCAGGAGACAGGAAACCTGTACATTGCAAAGGTGGAGCCGTCCGACGTGGGCAACTACACATGTGTCGTCACCAATACTGTTACGAAAAAGCACGTCCATGGCCCATCCACTCCGCTTATATTGCGTACTGATGGTGAGTCACTGTTCAATATATTCGATATACTGTTCAATAAATGTTCATGTCTAAACAAGACCGATTCCTATTTATTATATTATAGTTACAATCATACAGTATATGTGACATGTCAGTTCATATTAAATTGGTTAAGGGCAAATTCAGTTTTATTTATCATTTGTCTAAAGTTGTTCACTGACCTTATCCCCCCAAAAAATGCATAGAAACAAGAAAGCATTCAATACTTTTTTTTCCAGTGAACACTAATGATATCCAAATGTTAATTAACAGCTTCCTTATAAATATTAAGAGACTTAGAAGCACATGTTTTGTTGCATGGCCTTATCAAGCCTGGCATTATCAAATGGTCTTCAAACAGAAAGGTCCTGCACTTATCAAATTGTGGGCTCTGTGAGCCAAGATTTACAACTGAGCTTAGCTGCATTTGCCAGGAGATATACACATAGTGTGTGTGTGTGTGTGTGTGTGTGTGTGTGTGTGTGTGTGTGTGTGTGTGTGTGTGTGTGTACGAGTGAGCGAGTGTATAGGGAGAGAGAGAGAGAGAGAGAGATGTGAGTATGTGTAAAATTGAAAGATATTGCTTTATTTCTATTTAAATGCTGAAATTGCAATTTACCTGTTAAAAATCACATTTCGTTTAGTTAAACATTGGTGGGGTAATCATTAGATCTCCACATCCTGAGCAGCATGCCTGCATGGACAACAGCATGCTGTATTACACACCAGTGATAGAGATCTCTTTAAACCCTTTTTTCATGGCCAAGCAGCTATCAGTGACCACATGAGCCTTAGTCAATCAATACTGATGACTCCAGGTCAAAGAATATCTAACGTGACTTTCGAACATTGTAAAGTAATATGGATGGCAGTCATGTAAAGCGCAACCAAAACATTTTTTGTCAATACGTCACACATCAAAATTTGTATAACCCATTAACCCGCATTTCAATAGCTACATGCAAAAAAAAAGTTTTATTTGGTGGTCACTTCTTTCTTCAGGTGTTATGGGAGAATATGAACCAAAAATTGAAGTGCAATTTCCAGAGGTTGTCCAGGTGGCTCAAGGTTCAACTGTGAAGCTTGAGTGCTTTGCTCTGGGCAAGTAAGTGTCCTGGAGATATATATTTACTTTTAATAAGATATATGTGTCCTATTCACATATCTAACACAATAAAACATTCACATTGTGATGTACAGTCATTTTTGTTTTTGCTTTGAATCCACGAATAACGTAAGCACAAAGCAAAGTTTAATAAAAAATATAATTCACAAAAAATTTTATAAAATCTCCATATTTACATTTTATTGGGAACTCCATCCACTTAATGTGCATATTAACTTTTTGCATATATTTTATCTCTTCCTCAACAAAGTCCTGTCCCTTCCATAATATGGAGACGTGTAGACGGTGTCCCATTCTCACGGAAAGTGGACATGAGGAAGGCTACCAGCATCCTGGAGATCCCATACTTTGAGCAGGATGACGCTGGAACTTACGAGTGTGTTGCTGAAAACTCCAAAGGGAGGAACTCAGTGCAGGGCAAGCTCTCTTTCTATGGTGAGTCCTAACAACTTGCATGAATATATTGCCCCATGACAAGCCAGATTAATGACATTTATTCTGAGGCAAAAGTATGATTTAATGTTGGTGTAAGCAAGTGTGTACTAGCAAGATTATAAGGGGTTGGGTTTTCAACAGCACATGAAAATGATTAAAGCTCCCTGGCCATTAAGCCAGTAATATTTTCATCCAGATTAAAAAGGATGTAGAAATGACCTTGTACTCCATCTTATCTTTGTGTGTGTGTGTGTGTGTGTGTGTGTGTGTGTGTGTGCGTGTGTGTGTCTGTGTGTGTGTCTGTGTGTGTGTTTGCGTGTGTGCGTGTGTGTGTGTGCGTGTGTGTGTGTGTGTGTGTGTGTGTATTTGTTTGAGAGAGAGAGAGAGAGAGAGAGAGATGAGATCATACAATCACTCATTCAGTGTGTCACCATCTGGATAGAGCACAGAACCACAGAACCTGTTATCTTTAATTCTGATTATGTGCTTTAGTTATAGAAGTTATGTAATAATATCAAAGTTAAATTGTATCTTTTAATTGCTGCACAAACTCTTCAAATCCCCTGCACAAAGCTTGTCATTTAAAAATTAAGCTGTGAATATTGTCTATTTAGATATACTCTTTGGTACGCATTAAAAATGTAAGAGATGATTTACTGTAGTCTAGATGCAATTAAATACAGCATTTTTATGCCAGTCCCAGGCTCACATAAAAATGGGAGGGTTGCATTAGGAAGGATATCTGGCATAAAACCTGTGCCATGTCAAATGTGCTCAGATCAGATGGTCCGCTGTGGCAAGCCCTTAACAGGAGTAGATGTGGGAACAACAACTTTTTTGGGGGATTGGGGTGGTGCTCCCAATTTTCTCCCTAAATTAGTCGTATCCAATTCCCACCTGCCATTGGTGTCCTCCCCCATCAAGGCTACCACTACCAGTCAGGGAGGGCAGAAGACCCTCACGTGTTTTCTCTGAACCACATGACGCCTACCAGCCGCATCTTTTTGAACTGCCCGCTCACGAACCATTGGGGTCAGCATTATACAGTGCAATCTGCTCCTTCTGCTTGCATGAGCTTACGGACGCCCGTGACTGGCTGTAGAGCCGTGAAAGTAACTCTCGTCCCTCCCCTCTGAGAGAGCTCTGCCAATCAGCTCTCTCTAGGCCTTCAGCTGCGAGAGGCTACAGCATCACCCGGTATGATAGGGCGAGCACTTTACCAAAACAACAGCTTTTTAAATTTATTTGTAATGTGCCACTTTCCTATTTAGCACCACTAGTGGATATCACTTATTAGGGGTCATGCAGTCATAATGCATGTAAAATATATGAAACACTCCTAGTTAATTCTAGAATTAGTTTCACACAGATCTTGATTGACTCGTCTACAGGTCAGCAGTGACACAATGAGATGCTTTAAAGAAATTCTTAATAGATTCATTTTTGTATATTATTCTAATATACAATAGGTGCACTACACTGGAAAGTTTTCCATTCATGCACTTACTCATTATGTGTATTTAATTCCCAAGTCCATTTTAATAAAAATAAGTGTTGATATATTAGAACAAGATTTTGTTTAGTTATGATTACACATCTATCTAAGGATGAGTGGCCAGCAGGCATATGTAGAGAAGCATATTTAATATAGACTTTCAAATGAAGGGCTCATGACCTTTTCCCTCCCCCGCCACACTGGCAAGGCCAAATTGCTCACATGAGACAGCTCCCTATTAAGTAAGTACCTGTAGGCAGCGGGACGCTGGGATTTATCCTCCCCTTATGGGAGTGCTTGATAGTGCTAGTATTCACATTAGGTTGTGTTTGTATTACTGCTGATGCCCAATGGCCATTTACAGCAAAAACCTTTACAGAGCTGAATGTTTTATTACATTTTTCATCTTATTGTTTATATCCTCATTGACATGCAAGGCAAAGGGACAAGGGACACGAGTTTAGCTGGGTAAAATTTGAGAGGGCATATTATGTGCATAGAAATTTTTTTGCAGTAAAAATGTTGTTATTGATGTATAGTTTATGAGTGCTATATTATTGGGTCAATACAGTAAAAGACACCATTTTTCCAATCATCAACAAAAACTTGTTACAGAACAATGTGTGTATGGCAGTAAATAAAACAACATTTTACATAACAGACAATTTTCAAACAAAAAAAAGCATACTGATGGCTGCTGGGCTTTGCATAAATAAAAGAAGAAGGTGTGACACTCCCGAATAACTATGGCAGATTACCCATTACACTCAGCCATCCAATTTCCTTAGAAAACTGCACAGATTCTACTAGAGAGTACTTTTTGGAAGTATCAGCATTTCATTGCATGTGTCTAAGATTTTATAAAGTGCTGTGTGTGTGTGTGTGTGTGTGTGTGTGTGTGTGTGTGTGTGTGTGTGTGTGTGTGTGTGTGATACTGAAACTCATCAGCACCAGCCTTGATCTGGTTTGAGGTGGCTTAATAATTTATGGTAGTTCTCCTTTTTTTTCCATCAGTGCCTGCTACTGTTTCATTTCCCTCTCTTCACTTCTGCCTTGATCTATAAGACAGCCACAGTTGATCAGTTGGGTCTGACTCATTTCGGAACAATAAATAATTTGCCATTATTTACAAGTCGCTTTGAAGCGTTCAAGCATGTACATAAAGGACACATTATGGCATGCCAGAAGCCATGAATCCAATTTCAGTAGGATTAACCTGCAGATTGGTGTTCCTGTCTTTCATTCTCTCTTTTCATTTTTGTCTTTTTCCCTGCTCTTTTTCCTTTCTTTTTCTCAGTCAGGTGATAAAAATCTGTAATCTTATTTTGAAGTCCTGTGGAATTAGGCCTGTAAGACATTCGTCAGCAGAGCCAGGGAATGTGCCGATCGATAAGCCTATCTCATGTTTATCGCTTCCACCGCAGTTGAGGGAGACACAGTAACCCTCTCTTTGCAAAACCGTTCTCTCTGCTTGGTTCCATTTTATTAGCAATTAGGTGCAGACATTTTTTCCATCTTTTTCTTACCGAGTTCAAAAGAAGGGTGTCATGACAGGATTTTAAATATATTGAAAGCTTAAAAGAGTTGTATTTATGGGCAGTTTTAGCATATGTGTGGTATTCTCTGTGACCTTAAGTGACTGTACTAAAATATGTATTACAGTAAATGCCTGTATTGTTTTCTATTATGCCAAATAAGGAATGGACTGCTAATATAGATTTCATTGCACATTTCCCAGTTATTCTAACCTACAGTGTCTTTGCATTTGCCCAGCATGCTATGTGGCTTTCTCAGGATCTTGATTTACACTGTGTGGGCTAAAAGTCAATACACTTTCAGCAGGTGAAAGATAGACTGTAGGGACGAGAAAAAAAGAGGAGAAAAAACAGCATCATAAAGGCTGAAGTTGGAAAAGATGAAGTTCAACACATAAAGCATGCCTGCTAGACGAGTAGGTACACTATGTATAAAAAAAAAAAAAAGTAGATTGTAAATTGTAGATATTAGGCTTAGTGGTTAGCACAGTCGCCCTGCAACACCAGGTCATGGATTTGATTCCCGGGTCAGGTCAGTGTGCATGGAGTTTGCATGTTCTGCATGGTGGGTTTCCTTCCACTATTGCCCGTAGTGTGTGAATGTGTGTGCGAATGCTTCACTACAGTCACACAAAATGCAAAATACAATAAGAAGTACCATAAGAAATACAATGGTACAACTTAAATACAAAAAGTAATTTGTAAAGGCACTAAAATAGTGTGGTGTATAGGAGTTTTCATTCATTTATTCATTCCCTGTCACAAGGAGTGGCCATTAAGGTTGTTCTAAGTGAGCTCTTGGGCATTTGCTCAATAATTAATTAGATTTGAGTTACATGCCTTTAAAAGATGATAATCAATATTAATAATAAATAATTAAAGAATAACCTACTTTAATGGAATTTCATGAAGAAATCTATGGCTTCTAGATCAGGCTATCTACAGTAGGTCCTGGTCCACCATGCTGTACATGCATTCATCAGAAAGAGTATTATACAATATTTCCTACCGTACAGAGGAGTTGGCTTGGTGTAATCTTGGTCTTGAAACTAATCTGTCTTTTGTTCCCATTGTTTTTATTTTGTTATACAGCTCCTCCACAGATGATTGAAAAACCACAGGACATGCACAAGGCCATTGATGAATCTCTAGTATGGGAATGTATGGCCACAGGCAAACCCAAACCCTCTTATAAGTGGATGAAGAATGGAGAAAATGTGGAATCTAATGAGGTTTGTTATATTTCAGAATACCTTATATTTCGGAATATCTGATTAATTGTTACAGCCTGTCTAGGTTGCCCACAATATAGTTAAATCATCTCCCCCAACCTGGTTCACCAGCCAACACTCAAAACCACAGAACAGGCCAAAGTATTGAACTGTTTTTTTGTTATGGAGCCATTGCTTCAGGAACAATCATAGCTCAAAACATCTAGGTACAAAGGTAACCAAACCTACCTTACCTAAAACCAAGGAAAGAAAAATACAACAGACATAGAACTATTTATACTATATACACACAAAAGAATCATCTGTATCTAAAATAGGTACACACCCAAAATCTCACACATGAGCTCTAGAATACACACAGACATCAACAATGGCGTTTCAAGTTGGTCTAGCTGGCAGCTAGCAGTGAGGAGAAGGAGCCCGGAAGCACGTCAGTCTTTCGCCTTTCATGCATTCTGTCAACACCACTATTCCAATCAGCATCCAGCTCATCAGGACACCTGTAATAAGACAGAGTAGGAGAGAGAGAGAGAGAGAAAAGCATGCACAAGAGAAAAAGAAAGGCTATGAGAAATACACCAACCATGCAGTCCATTATAAGAAGAATCCGCCAGCAAAACACAACACATGGATGCATACTGATAAAATGCTAAATTAATAATACCATCCCCTGCCCACACTGCAAATCTTTTACTGCAATGGATGTAACATTACAAATCTAATAAATGCATATTGGTCAAGGTTCACTCAACGCATTTGAATTTCGAAGTCATACTAAATCTCATGGGCAACATTTCTTTTATGTTTCGTTACAAATGCTAAAAGACAAAGCACAACGCATCAAGGATAATAATCCTGTGGCATGCCAGGGGTTCTGCATAACACCAGATACCACTTTGTGCACATGGACTCCAAGATTTCCTAAGAATGTGACATATGACCCACATAGGGTCATACAGCCCAGTATTTACTATAAATACTGCTTTTATACATGAGACCACGTTTGTTTCTTCTCAACTATGTGCATCTGGCTACATGATTACGATATGCATACAGTATATCCATGGTCAAAATGAAGTGTTAGCCGCATCACATTCTATTGTATTTTGGTACATGTTTTTTTTTTTCTACTGTATATTACAAGCATTATTTATAATCTCAGTGAGCTAGTCAGTTTTCCCTCATGACCTTTAATATTTTCTCCACATTTGGGGTGGATTGCCACCACAGTTCATGCTACACTTGCTTGTTGCAAAGGCTCAGGCCTAGTGATAATGGCAACAGAAATGGCTCAGGTGAAATCAATAATCCAGAGCATGACACTCTGAGGTTTGCACTTTTCAACAGTGCCTTCCTTATAGCTCAGTTATCAGTTGTATTTCTTATGCCTTATCAGACTCTAGTCTCAGCTGTGACAGAAGACAGGTTTGGTTTTACCCTTGATGGCTTACTGACTATGGCAGCCTTTAAGCCAGTTGTGGCAGGAGATAGCTTTGATTCAAGTATGAAACATTTAATCCTGTCTTTGGCCTAGCATCTATAAAGGCAGGGCTTGTTGTGCCCCAGATTACATGGAACTTGCTTGGATTGAAATTATTAATCACAAGCAGGTCGGTCTCTTCCATATTAATGTTTGTGTCTCCAGATGAACCACCGCACCAATAAATCCTTTGTTAGAACCTTATGGTATTATGTAACACTGAATCCATGCAAGTGTGCCAGGAATAAACAAGATTTTCACTATTCTACTGGGGGTTTTATCCTTAAACTTTTGTTAAATATTTGACTTGATACCCTAACAAGCAGTTACCCATCACTGGCTTTTCATCAACTATTGCTGATTCTTCTCACACTGGAAGCAGGATTTAGCACACAGACCACAAAGTGCTATTTGTCAAAGTTATATTATATCCTATATTGAAAAGACATTATCAAGACTTTGGTTCTCACTGCTGCTTCTCCCAGTTGTTGGAAAACCCTGGTGACATCTTGTATGTACACTGCCTGGCAAAAAATAAAAATAAAAAACTAAAGTCCCTTACTCTAATATTTAATTGGACTGCCCTTTGCTTTGATTAATGCCATGGCATCATTTTGATAAGCTTATGTAAAGTCAGATTTTTTTTCTATCCAGAATCACAATAATAACTCAGCCATCAGGAAAGAAAAAAATCCATTAATGGAAAAACCTGGCCATTTTGTATACACAGGTAGTCAGCTGACCTCATTTTCTGGGCACATAATGTTGATGAACCTAGACCTGCAAACCAACTGAAGCAAACCCAGATAATAACACTGCTCCCACAGGCTTGTGCAGTAGTGGAAGGTTTTGTTTTGTTTTTGTAAGTGATCTTTCCCATAAAACAACGCCCCCATTGTGCGTCCTGATTACTTGTGTGGTGACACTTCCTATAGCCTGTATTCAGACAAATATACAAGCAAATAGCATGTGTCTGCTGGAACCCTTTTGTTTAACTGGAAAATGCTAATGCAGTTCCTATCGTCTCTCTGTCTCTGGGTCTCTCTCTATATGACGTGCACGTGAATAACTGGCTCCTGGTTGGTAAGCGTATCAAAGTACGGTGGACACAACAAGCAATAATTCTTCTTCTTTTTATTAATCTTAAAACTTTACATTTTGAGCCTATGCATGATGGGTGCATCACTTCATCTACCTCTCTTTTTACCCTGATGCACTGATCACCCTGGAACTCATCCAGAACACATGTAAACCTGGACTCATCAGACAATATGACCTTTTTCCAATACTGCAGAGTCCGTTCTTTATACTCCCTTGAAAATTTAATACTTTTTTTCCGATTAGCCTCACTGATAAGTGTAGATACTAAAGGTAGTACCAGAGCTTGATGGTGATAATATGGATAGTTAGATCTGTGCAGTAATTATTGTTTTTCTTATGATCACTAACAATGATTGCTACAGTAATACAAAGTTTGCAGGAAATCCTTATTAAGAGACAAAATATTTTAGTCAGCATTCAATAAATGCTCATGTATCTCATGTAGCATGAAACCATTCCATTTTTCTATCTATCTATCTATCTATCTATCTATCTATCTATCTATCTATCTTTGTCTATTCAGGAAGTGTGATTACATGTGTTAGAACAAAACAAACTACAAAATGGTTCACTGACTTTAGACCACAGTGACAGATATCCCACCTCTCCCAGAAGATCTGAGAGCATCCTATGCGCAGGAGATGTGGAATGTCTGCAATGATGATACATACACTGCAATTTTCCATTAAATCTCTAAACACAGACAGGAGAATTTAATCCATTTTACTCTAGACCAGGCAAAGCAGGCTTGTAAACCTTTAGTGTTTGCCAAACATACTATCTTTGCCTTTGTACTCTTTTCTACAAAATGTAATGTTGACGGTTTGAATGAGTTATTTCAGATTAGGCTGATGCAGTTACAAAAGACAATTCTTTTCCAGAATTCGTAGAGAGGTCCCTTATAATTTGTTGAGCAGATGATGATGATTGATATCTCCAGTCTCTCAGGGTGCAGAGAAAAAATACTGGTTGCAATGGGATGTGCTGAACCTTTTTTTATTTAACAGCTAAACAGCCATACAAAAACTGGCTAAGGTTAATTTGGATATGCTGGAAGGATAATGGAAGACTGTATTATTCTGATGAGTAACAACACTATGATTTTACAATGTAATGAGAGTCCATGGTGTGGAATAGCATGAACGTTAGAGGGTTCAAACTTGCATAAACTCTGCGATTCCTCTAGAATATTTACTGTGTTTTAAACACAATACAAACGATACACATTTTTATTTATGTAATATTCTATATGGCATAGGCATGAAAGAGATAGATGAAGGAATCAATACAGAGTATATCAGATTTCAAATTCCATTCTGTGCAATAGATATCATTCTGATAAGTAAAGGTCATAGATGTTAGAGAAGCAGGAAACATTGAGTAATGGCATTCACTGACATTCATTATGAGTAATTAACCCAGACTCTTTACCCCTTTTATTTTTTTCCTGCTATGTGTATCTGAGCTAAGATAACCTGTTAAAAACTTGTGCCATTTGTCTCAGATGGTTGTCAGGAAATGAGTGTTTTTATACAGAAAGAAAAAAATATTAGACAGTAACATCAGGCATGTACAATGAAGTCACCTGGTGCTGCAGATGGTTTGCCTCAGGTCCTCCCCCACACAGAAACTGCTGATTTAAGGGGACGTTATGCTTAATTAATAGAATCTGCCAGGCTTTGCTAGACTGATGTACAACACCATATGCTTTTCCATGCTGGTGGACCTTTTCTTATCTGATACCCCTACATATTGTTACACCACCCAAAAGTTTATTAAAAAAATTTTTTACCATGCTTGTTGTTATTATTATTATTATTATTATTATTATTATTATTATTATTATTATTGTTTTGTTGTTGTTGTTGTTGTTGACAGCACAGTGGTTTTGTGGTTAGCACGATTATCTTGCACCTCCCAGACTGGGGGTTCTGGGGGGAATCTCACCTCCAGGCTTTCTTTCCCTGTCCTTAAAGGGTTTCCTCTGGATTATCTGGTTTCCTCACACAAGTCAAAGACATGTGATGTAGTTTGATTGATGTATGCCGATTGCCCATAAGGTTTAAGACCTTAGTGCTTTGCACTTTGATTGTTCGGCATCTCATCCAGGGTGTACCCTGCCCCGTTTCTCAAGTTCCCCAGGATAAGCTTCATAATGACGATGATGGTAGTTATTGTGTGTGTCTGTGTCTGTAGCCGTCCTATTATAAAGCATTATGAGGACAGTCTCATCCATTCCACATGCCTCCCTTGTGATGCTCTCGACAGCAAGCTTAACTATTGCAAAAACATCTCTTCACAAATGGCCTTTAAAGGCATTAGAGGCTGCAAATAACAGATGAGGTCAAGGGCAGAGCAAGACACAAAGGGAGAGAGATAGAAAGGGAGAGAGAGACTAAGATCATCAGTAATCTGGAACTAGGTATGACAGTTTGTGTTCGCAATGATTTTAGATTTTATGAGTATACTGGTACATGCACATTGCACTCCTAGTGAAAGGCAGTGAATCTTTTGATCTTCTTGTGAAGTCTTTTTGCTGAAAAATCTACTTTGTTTACATTTACTGCAATTATATCTGTGCATGGATCAGCTATGAGGGCACATCTTAAGAAGCGGTACAGATGGCAGATTAATTGCACAGGTTGTTAGGTTTAAAATTGATGAGTGTCCCCTGTGCTTCAACACGCTTGGCAATCGTTTGCTGATCAGAAAAGAAACAAACATATACACACACAATAGAGTAGCGGAATGTTCTCTGGTTTATTAACAGAATAAAGAGGCATATACACTGATTAACCATAACATTATAACCACCAACCTAATACTGAGTATGTCTCACTTTTTCCACCAAAACAGTACTCTGTGTTCTGACATCTTTCGTTTGGAACCAGAAATTGGGCTATGTAAGGGGGAAGCATGCAAAATTCAAATATCAGAGGAATGAAAAAAGGCAAAATATCAGAAAACACTAATACACATGTATCAACCTCTCTTACCATTCATCCTCGGATTGATGATTTTTATTATTTTTTTTATCTTTTCCACGCCCCTTCCCCAACATTGACAGCTAATGCCATTAAGTGAAAAATATAACACACTTCCTGAACCCCAATGCTTTTATGTATATTAGCAATCTTGATAAAAGTCCCATGATGGCAGTATTTCTTTATCATTTGACAGGAAAGGGTGCAGGTGGTTAATGGTGCTCTGTCTATTAGTCGCTTGGTGTTGTCGGATGCTGGAATCTACCAGTGTGTGGCTGGGAACAAATACGGGGAGGTGTACTCCAATGCAGAGCTGAGAGTGATTGGTAAGTATGTCTTTAAGTCATGAGTCTGATTGAAAGGTCACCAACAAATGTGTTTTATTTACTGTATTCATGTGTATAGATATTGTAAGTGTATATTATCCACAGGGTAGAGTATGGCTGGTTGCAAGATGGTACTTATTCTCCAACCTCAATGGCTGAGAAGAGTCTCTCACTCTTCATCTCTTTCTCTCTCTCTCTCTCGTGTGTTAGTGAGAGAGAGAGAGAGAGACAGCATAATTATAGTTATTGCTGATTTACCCAGATGCACAAATGTGATGATACCCACTCATTTTCACCATTCCTTTCATCCGCCTCTTTTACTCCAGGCCTTTCTGATTATTGTTTTGGGATCTTTCTCCTTGGAAAAAGCCAACGTCACTCAAAAGTTAATGTGGCAGTGGGGTTAAAGAGAAAGGAGACAGGAAGTAATTGACATCAGTTTCTTATGCAGATACAGTAAATCAAGAGGCTTGTAAAAGGCTAGAGGAGTGGTGGAAATGATTATAATAAAAGCTTACCCAAGCAAGGGATAAAGGGGAAGAAAAACTTTGTGATGCCACGTGTGTCCTCTCAGGGAGCACAGCGGACATCTGTGCCTTTGTTCACATCTCAAGCTGAACCCCGTAATACTTTAAGTGCATGGCATTTTCTCTTTGTTTTTCCTACCTAAGAAAATGAATGGGTGGTAATTAAGGTGTGTATATTTAGCTCAGCCTCAACCAGTTCTTTTCAATGCACACCAATACAGAGCCACACACACACATACACTTTTTTTTATACATTACACATCAGAGAAATGATGAATACAAGAGATTTCTGTATTTAAAAAAAAAAAAAAAATCTGCCGTTTAGAAAAAAAAATCTTCCTCTGTCCTATCAATTTATCATGATAGATGAAAAGTGACCTGTCCTTCTGTCATGTTTTAGCTGTGGCTCCAGATTTCGGAGCAAATCTTCTGAAGAGCCACATTCTTGTGAAGGAAGGGGGTGACGTGCTGATTGATTGCAGGCCTAAGATGTCTCCCCGAGGCTTGATCACCTGGAAAAAAGGCAGCGAGGCACTAAAAGAGAACAGCAGGTATTTCGCTGTAAATCCTTTTTAGCTCTTTTTTCACCAGTGCAGGACGAGAGTTGATACTACTGTACTGATGGTTCCATCGCTTTGGGAGTTTCAACAAGAAATTAATTACATGTGGAACTAATAACAATCAAGGCTGATAATTCTTTTCACTTGGTAAGGTTTCATTTCTGCATTTAAGAACATCAAGTCATTCACTTGTGATCAGAGGAAAGATTTGGGTTTGGTTGATTATTATTTATTTATTTATTTTTTTTTTTTTAAATAAATAAACTCTATATTGATCTGAGAGAGTAGCACTATATCAAAGCACTATAGAAAAGTAAGTACCATACTGTAGACTTAACGACAGGAAAGGAAGCATTGAGTTGCACAATTTTACTTTTATAATACTGTTTTTGTTCATGGCACCAGAGTTCTGATGCTGAATTGCACCATTTGTCTCCAACTCCAACCAAGCAGGATACTTTCTTAAGCAAAAAGTGCAGCCTTAGCACTCTAAGAATCTCCATAATATGTTAATATATCAAGATCTAGTCAGCTATGTACAGCTTTTTGCCGTCTCTGTCTCAGAGTTTTCATGGATTTTATTTCTTCTCCACACCAAAAACCAGCACCGAAAAATAGCTGTCTTATCCAGTGTAAATATCTTAAATATGGTCAAATTTACCAGTTATTTCACGCTTTACTGCAGGAGAGCAATAAATTTATAATAAAATGATTAAACCTATTTCTAGCCATTTCCCTTTTTTCAAGCTTGAAATAGCGTGTGTTAAATAGTATGTTTACTGCCAGTAAGTGTATCTTATTTTAAACATAATTTTTATGTTACTTTTATATATATATATATATATATATATATATATATATGTGTGTGTGTGTTTGTTTGTTTGTTTGATGTAATGTTATAGTATGGAATATAAGAAGATTTTTTCCTATAGAGAATTTTTTTTTTTAATGCGAAGTCAAGGTTTTTTTTTTCAGAGTATACAAATTAGTTTTCAGATTTTCTCACTCTCTCTCTCTCTCTCTCTCTGACTCTCTCTTTCAAGCATCACAGACTTTGCTAATTTTTCACAACCGTGTGTGGGTGTCAAGGCAGCTTCCTGACCCCTAACACACTGACCTTATCAGCACAATCTCCTCCCTGTGTGAATTACAGTGGCAGGTAGAGAGTCTCAGATCAGCAGGGTTGTGTGTATGTATGTGTGGTTTGCGGGGTATATAAGTGTGTGCATGCCTGCGTGTGTGTGCGTGTGTGTAAGACTGAAAGGGACAGTCAGTGAAAGGCCACAGCTGCCCATCGTTTACATATCCAAAATTGGGGACGGTGCTTGTCAAACAAAGTGGCTGGGTGTTTGCATGGAGGTTTTGCTGCCGGCGTCCTTCAGTTGTTCTGTATGTGCACCCAGAAGAGGACCAGAGTGTTTCGAAGCATGTGGCACATAGATAACATTCAATCTAAACAGGCAATGTAAAATACATCAAAGATAATAGAACTATTTGTACTACCTTAGAGTTAAATAAGCCAGATTGCCTTTAGATTGAATTTCAATGTACAAATATTATTCTGTATCAGTTTACTTAATATTGAATAATTACCTTTTTTGTTTTATGTTTAGTGTTTTCATTATTTTAATGTTTTAAGTAAACCATTAATGTTTTTAATGTTGTGAGTCAAGTATGTTTTTATAAATGACTTTATTAATTCCTCACCAGTAACTAATAATACATCCAAAGAACATTTTACTCATCACTTCTACTATACGATTATCAGTGCTGACCATGTTATTTACTATAAGTCCTTTCCTTAAGTACTAGTTTGTGATTGAATGGTTCAAGACCAAGTGTTATTTACTGAGGTTAGTGACAAATCTGTGGATCAGACAAATACGTGTGCAAACTACATGTAACATTACAAGTTGAAAATCTTTCCATAAACACTTAAAATACTTTCTGGAATTAAACAGTCAGATATGTACTGTACAATTAATATATTAGACTCTAAGCCAAGATCTGATTATCAAGATGGTATCATGCCAGTACATACACATGCCAG
This sequence comes from Clarias fuscus, assembly GCA_030347435.1. Lineage (NCBI taxonomy): Eukaryota > Metazoa > Chordata > Actinopteri > Siluriformes > Clariidae > Clarias > Clarias fuscus. Next base: position 28,392,718 of record CM059206.1, read on the forward strand.
TCAGTGGATTTTGGGGAGTCTGATGGCTTAGCGGAATAAGCTTTTACACAGTACGACAATTTGGCCTCAAGTGCTTTGGTTCCTATTCTTCAAATGGCAGGAGGGTGAAGAGTTCGTATGAGTGGTGCATAAGGTCACCTCCACAGTGCTGCTGGATTTGTGGGTGCAGTGATTAGTTGAAATGACTATGATGCAGGGAAGAGAGGTGCCAATGATTTACTCAGCAGTCATGACTATTCGCTGCATGATCTTTCAACCTGAAAAGTGCAACTAGGCAGTGACACAGCTTCTTCTCAGGATGTTGTCGATACTCCCTCTGTAGAACGTGGTGAGGATGGCTGTTGGGTGGCAGATGGGCTTTTCTCAGCCTTCGAAGAGCACTGCTTCGTATCGTACGTTCTCTGATGTTTATGATTGTTTAACAAAAAAAAAGGTGTTTAGTTCAGGTCAGACAACCTATCTATCCTACCTAGTCTTTGGTTTGTAGGTAATTATAAAAAAAAATAATATTCTATACCAGGTTGTATTGTGGCTGATTCATCCTTGACAGAATGCTGGATTGCATTGTCAATTCCTGGAACCCAGTCAAGGAACTTTTTGCAGATTCCAGTATTTTTCTGAAAAAAAATGCTGACATTTCCTTTTGCTTACATCCCCCCTCCAACCAGGCACACACACACACACACACACACCACAGGTATTTTCATTTACCTGCCTTGCTTCTTCTTCTTCTCCTTCTTTTTCTCAAACACTTCCTACATTATTAAAGCAATTGCAAAACATTGTTTTGTACAAAGTCTTTATATTATGTTCTTATTGTTATTTTATTTCATTGCTTTTGTACATAGTCATTAGTCCTATTTACCCTGTGAATTTACACTATAGCCAAAAAATGCTGCTTCTGGTATTGTCACTGAAGGCTAATCAGTCGTTAGTGATGTTTTTATGCATTTCCGTGTCGGTGAAGTGTACACACCTGTCTGGAATTCAAGACTAATCAATGCAATGTGTATATGTGTGTGTGTGTGTGTGTGTGTGTGTGTGTGTGTGTGTGCGCGCGCGCGTGCGTGCGTGCGTGCATGCGTGTGTGTGTGTGAACTCCTTGTATAAGATTAATTGCCTTAATTGCACTGAGCTCTACTTAGTGGAGCTGGATGAAGGGAAGTCAGTGTCAATGGCAGGGTAATCCATCTTCATAGCAGTAGCCCCTCCTTTTTCTGCTGCTGGAAGGAAAGAAGTGAACCAGCAGGGAAAAAGAGCTAAGTGGTAGATGCTAAGATTCTTATTAGTACATATGATTTATTTGTAAATACCCAGTATACATTAAATTAATCTTCATTAGTTCCAGTATAAATCTTATAAACACTTGCTATAGGCACACTGACGATGTTCTAATACATTACTGCTGCATGTGCACAGATGACACTGAGGAAAAAATGCATATTGTTTTATAATTAAAAAACAATGTTGATTTGATCTCCTTTATTTTAGCCTATTACACATCTGTAATCTGTAAAATTAATGTCATTTTAATATATAGTTTATGTTTGTTTGTTTTTGGCACCTTGGTGGAGCAACTGTTTGATCCTGCGAGATATGAGTGAGTGAATGTGATGTGTGAATGTGTGTGTGCACGGTTCATTATAATGGACTAGCGTTCGAGCCGGGGTGTCTTAGTCTGCCATGCACTGATTGTTTTTAGGAAAGACTCCACAACCCTGACCAGAATAAAGTACTTATAAAGATGATGGATGAATGAATTATGGCAGCTGAAAGAAATTATATTTACTGTGTTTTGAACTGAACAAAGGTTGATGACATGCTAATAGCTGTGGGAGATTAATTAACATTAAGTCTAATAAAAGAAGTAAGCTCTCTGCAGTCACCCAACCATCATTTTTGGTTAAAATTCCAGAACCATATTAAGGACACATTGTTTTTTTTTGTGACCTTCCCTTTATTAGTAATGACTGTTTTGTTCGCTGATCCCACTGGGAGATGACGTAATGTGGCTTGTAGCAGTTGAAGGAGCTGTGCAGTGTAATGAGCTCATCAGAAGCCATGAGTCCATACACCCAAAAACTCAGGGGACTTAAACATTACATTAGTCAGTTGTGCAATGTGGTTTTAGCTTTTGGATATTATGTACAGTCCAATGAAACACCATGTATTACTAGTGAATTGACATGACTATCAGTCAAATCTACATAATGTAGAACTGTTGAGTGATTTCTGTTTCAGCACCCAGCATTCAGCAAATTGAAGTAATTTAAGTGACAGTAATGAGTAGGCCTCTGAAAAGGGCTCAAATAAAAGAATGTTTTTATATGAAAATGTCATTTTAACTAGCAGAATATTTTTTAAAAAGGAGGAAGGTGGGGCAAGTGGCACTTTCTTTTTTAACTATTATTATTTTGTGTATGCAGAGTGACATAACTTCAAAATAGCTGAATGTGCAGCATGTCATATCCCTTCTGGAACTTTATGCTGTTGGGACTTTTTTATCTTTACTTTGTTTCATCGTTTTTATGTTCACAGTCTCATCTCACAGGTGTTTTTGTTTATCGATTAGTGTCACTATTTAAGTTCTTTGCATTCAAGTTGACATTTGTTCGTTTCTCAGTTTTGTTCTGGCCCTTTATGATACTGTTGTTTTCATTGCTATTGGTTTATTCTCGTTTAGACAACAGTTTTTTGTTTTCATGTTATTTATTAAACCGTCTTCATCTGCCCTCCTGCCATGCCTGTGACCAGCCTTATCACAACAATACTAAGTATTTAGAGAATCAGTAAAGAAACAACAGGCGTATGCTGCTCTGCGGTTCAGTTAAGTTCAAAAACGACTGATGCAGTGGCTTACAGGAATAACTATAAATGATATAGTAAGTGCACACATAGGTAAGTGCATAACGGAAAAAATAGGAAATTGAAATGCTGAGGCTTCTAGAAGACAGTGCTGTACTGTAGGTTAGCATGAAACATTCAGAGAGAAAGAGAGTGGGAGGGAAAGAGAGAGCCTTAACAACTATATACTTCAGCTCATAGAGTGACTGCTGTCATGACAATTTCCAATTAAAATTACTTCTGGCTTTATTGCAGGTAAGCCAGGGCTTAAATCAGACAGAGGCATCAGACAGATGTGCAAGTTAGCAGCATCGCTGTTACTATGAATTCACATTTATCCAGATTTATTCATATCTAATTATAGGCTTTTCCACACTATTTTCTTCTTCTGTTATAAATGGGTGTTAATTCTTAATTTGATTATACTGTACTTGTAGCACCAGCACCGTTTTGTTTGTTTGTGTTTAGTTTTGGAGGGTAAGAAGTAGTGGGGTCACTTGCACTTAAAGAAAAAAGAAATCTGAATCAAATATGGTGCTTCTGAGGGGACAAAAGGAGATTCAATAATATATTCAGTTTAATAGTTTGGGAGGGGGAGGGTGCTAATTTTAGAAGAGACCTCATCGTCACCCTCAGAATCAGACTTCGCCTTATGAAGTCTTGTTCATTCTTGTTATTTAAAGGCTTATTAACTCTTATCCAGAATGATTTGGAGATAATGTCATATCCCTTATTTGCTTCTTCTTATCTTGCTGTCATAAAGACATTGAACATTTTTAATCATTCTGGGTGACCTCAAAAACAAATGAATCATTCCACCTGGGATAATATTTAAAAAGAATTGTCATTCCAGGATTCCAATTTAGCAAAGTATTCAAACTGAATATTCTCATACACCTTTAGAACATTTAGTTTACGTTTTCTTTATATATCAGCATCTCCCAAAATACCTCATTCTTCTTAGTCTGCAGCATCTTTTATTTACTAATGGATGACATATGATATTGTTTCAGTTTATAGTCTAGTAATTGCTCTCTCTCTCTCTCTCTCTCTCTCTCTCTCTCTCTCTCTCTCTCTCTCTCTCTTTTCTGTTGTCCAATGAGCTCCTCCTAAGACTGGTTCAATGCAAAATAGTATCTCAGCACAGTGATGATATATTGCACTATATGATCACTGTTAGTAAAAACAACCATTTGTACCATTCCTTTCTACAGCGAAGTTGACAGTGTCTGCTACTAACAGAGCTCTGCTGTTTAAGCAGTAGGTCATGGAGGTGATGACTGTATTGGGTCTTTTCCAACACCTCAAAACCATTCAGAGAGTGAGCCTAAAAACAAGTCAACCTTTGTGATCAGTTTCTTGAGTTTCTTTCCTTTGCATCTCGAGCTCTGAGTCGACCTTCCCAGAATACTGATGGAAAAAGATCTCTAAATTCTTGCTGTGTACAGTAAAGGACCTGAGCTTCCTCATAGAGTAAAGTTTGCTCACCCTTATCCTGCACAGAGCCTGACGTTCCTTTGACGTTCCTGTTATCAAGATAGATACCACGGTACCAAAGATGGTAATGGGCTCATTGTAGTCGTCTACCATATCCTTGGTCTCGACATATAAGCGGCAGATGAGCAGATTGTTCTTCTCGCACCTTCTTCTCTGGAACAGGAACCCAACAGGATGTTTACACAGTTATGGCACCTTCTCCTGATGAAGGTTGAGGGTAAAGATGTGCTAGAGGACCCAAACTTTTCCAACTTTCAGCTTCTCCAACTATCTCTTCCCCTGGCTCTTTCTCTTGAAGATGACTGTTAAGGGGGTATGTTTGGAGGTAGAGGTGTGAACTGTGCTGTGGGATGGGGTGAACAGTTCTGAAACGAGCAGAGGAGAACTTGTATAGATGACTGGGTAGAAAAAGATGTTTGATCCTGGGGGAGTTGGGAAAGAGTGGTGTTTACAGATTGAAAGCAATAGAGGGTCAGGGTGCCATGCCGAACCTATAGAAGAACAAACTCAGTTAACTTGCTCTTACTAGACTGCTCCCTTAGGTTGTTGTTTCGGTTTGATGTTGGTGATCTGTTTCATGCCAGCCTACATCTCCTGGGAGTGGTTCTGCTGAAATCTACCCTCCAGCTTTCTTCTGTAGGCTTCTTTGTTTTTTTCTCAGTCTCAACTTCAGTTCCTTGTGCATCCTTCTCATCTGTTTCTTGTCCTTCTGCAGGAAAGCCTGCTTCTTTTTTTAGTACTTCCTTTGGGAAATGTTAGTAGGGTTTTTATTATTATTATTATTATTATTATTATTATTAGAAAACCAACACACCCACCTGAGTAGAACTAGTGTTCTTGCAAAAAAAAAAAAAAAAATGGTGCAGTCTGTGATGTTAATATATTTCTCATGTGGTTCAACTAACATATTATTTTATGGTCTCAAAGCATATCTGTAGAGGCTTTTCTGCCTTTATTGACCATCTAAAGCTAATAATAATAATAAAAAATGCAGCTGGTTACATAACTGAGAAAAGAAAAGTGCAAAGTGCAGTTTCACCTGTTCTGAAGATTTTTTTTAATCTGCTTATGCGAGCATCTCTCATATGAGTCCCTGTGTACGGCCTTATTCACTCATCATCTATACCTCTTTATCCTGTATACAGGGGCGCGGAGATGAAAGGTCTGATACTAATAAAATAATATTGTATTAGAATAAGCTAATTTAATTCACTTCGAAGTTGTACATCACGACTGTATAATAGAAAATAAATCAACACCTTTTCAAGAACTAAACAAAGCTGTGTTCTAGAATATGTCCTAGCTTGAGTTTATTTTCCCTTTTTTTCTTGCTAATTGTGCAGAGCTGTCTGTCTGTACTTAGTCCATGAGACTGCCTAGACTGTACTCCTTGTTCTTCCAACAATTTTTCGAAAGATACAGACAGTGGTGTGTGTCCTACCACATCATTCTCCAGTGACTTACATGTTTAACTTTTAAGGAATGAAATGTGAGTCTTTTTATTCTTCTTATGCAATAGAGAAAAATGTCATATGTTTATGGATACATTTAATGTTAAACATTTAATTCTCATGAAAATATCTTCCTATCTGATCCATATTTATATAAATTTTCTGTTATTAGGTGTTGGCCTTAAGTTGTGTAAGCATCCACCATACATCATGTTCTAAATGTCATATTTCTTTTTTTTTTTCCATCAAGTCATTTAAATTCCCTGCACAGTTTGTAATTGAACATCTGCTTGTAACTGGTGACCAAATGTCTTGTGTACTCATGAGAGAACATCATGTCAGATTAGAAAATGAGGAACAACATGCCACCCAAATGCATACTCATACACACACCCTCATCACCATCCAAACGTTCTCCTACCTTGAGGGGATTTGTTTACACACAGATGTTTGTGTAGTCTGCTTTTTCATGAGGATGACCTTTTCCACCAGGGAAATTTGGAATGCTTAGACATTGGAATGTCATTTGGAAGAAAGCACATTTTTTTCAGCAAAAGTCTAGAGTATGCCCTAAAGCTACCAGTTTCCTTCTAACCTACCTTCGGTTTCTAAAACAACCCAATAAATTGCACTTTAAAAATAAACCTCTTTGACCAACAGGGTGTAATTTGAGAAGGCATGTTGCTTGGCTGTGCTACAGAAGATCCATATGTAAGGATTTTTCTCTGGAGTCGATTGGTCAATTATAGTAGTGGACAGTGGATCGACCACCACTAATGTTATGTTTACTGACTTACACAATTTATATTTGCCATTAAATAAGGGCAAGGAAGAATACCATAGGTCAGTTTTTAAGATGTTCAACAGGGAAATATGGCTTTTGAAAATGAAAATCTAACTATTATCGAGGAGCTTTGTAGGTGTAAATAAATGAATGAATGAATGGTGAACCAATGTGCAAAATAGATAAAGAAAAAATCCTGATTGGGAAAATATACACATTATTATCCATGGAGAAGGAGTGGGGTTAGATTTATCTTCGGGGAGCCTGAGGTTGATATCATTTTTCAAAGTAAGAACAATCCAGCACAGCACTGGTAATTCATCTTGGTCCCTATGCACATTTCAGCCTACATGTACTGTATGTGTTGTCTGCAATTCCTTGCAGAATTCCTACACAGAGGAAGTGGGAGAAAAGAAAAAGATCATTATCAGTGGGAGACTCTCTCTCTCTCTCTTTCTCACTCACACACACGCACACATACACACACGCACTCTTCTCCTGCTTTCTGTAAATGAAATAAATAAACTAAAGTGTAAGGCTTAATTGAGATTGTAAGGTATAAGTACCAGTATCTATATAAATAAATAATCAGTATAATTATATATACACATGTGGACAAAATTGTTGGTACCCTTCGTTCAATGAAAGAAAAACTCATAATGGTCACAGAAATAACTTTAATCTGACAAAAGTAATAATAAATAAAAATTATATGAATGTTAACCAATGAAAGTCAGACATTGCTTTTCAACCATGCTTCAACTTAATTATATAAAAAAAAAAAAAAACTCATGGAACAGGCCTGGACAAAAATGATGGTACCCCTAATTTAATAGTTTTTTGCACAACCTTTTGAGGCAATCACTGCAATCAAACGATTCCTGTAACTGTCAATGAGACTTCTGCACCTCTCTGCAGGTATTTTGGCCCACTCCTCATGAGCAAGCTGCTCCAGTTGTTTCCGGTTTGAAGGATGCCTTTTCCAGACGGCATGTTTCAGCTCGTTCCAAAGATGCTCAATAGGATTGAGGTCAGGGCTCATAGAAGGCCACTTTAGAATAGTCCAATGTTTTCCTCTTAGCCATTCTTGGGTGTTTTTAACTGTGTGTTTTGGGTCATTGTCCTGTTGCAAGACCCATGACCTGCGACTGAGACCCAGCTTTCTGACACTGGCCAGCACATTTCTCTCTAGAATCCCTTGATAGTCTTGAGATTTCATTGTACCCTGCACAGATTCAAGACACCCTGTGCCAGATGCAGCAAAGCAGCCCCAGAACATAACAGAGCCTCCTCCATGTTTCACAGTAGGGACAGTGTTCTTTTCTTGATATGCTTCATTTTTCCGTCTGTGAACATAGAGCTGATGTGCCTTGGCAAAAAGTTCCATTTTTGTCTCATCTGTCCATAGGACATTCTTCCAGAAGCTTTGTGGCTTGTCAACATATAGTTTGGCATATTCCAGTCTGGCTTTTTTATTTGTTTTCAACAATGGTGTCCTCCTTGGTCGTCTCCCATGTAGTCCACTTTGGCTCAAACAACGACGGAATGTGCGATCTGACACTGATGTTCCTTCAGCATGAAGTTCACCTTGGATCTCTTTAGAAGTCTTTCTGGGCTCCTTTGTTACCATTCGGATTATCCGTCTCTTTGATTTGTCATCAATTTTCCTCCTGCAGCCACGTCCAGTGAGGTTGGCTACAGTCCCATGGATCTTAAATTTCTGAATAATATGTGCAACTGTAGTCACAGGAACATCTAGCTGCTTGGAAATGGTCTTATAGCCTTTACCTTTAACATGCTTGTCTATAATTTTCTTTCGAATCTCCTGAGACAACTCTTTCCTTCACTTCCTCTAGTCCATGTTGAGTGTGGTACATACCATGTCACCAAACAACACAGTGACTACCTGGAGCCCTATATATAGGCCCACTGACTGATTACAAGATTGTAGACACCTGTGATGCTAATTAGTGGACACACCTTGAATTAGCATGTCCCTTTGGTCACATTATTTTCAGTATTTTCTAGGGGTACCATCATTTTTGTCCAAGCCTGTTCCATGAGTTTATTTTTTTTAATAATTCCGTTGAAGCATGGTTGAAAAGCAATGTCTGACGTTCATTGGTTAACATTCATAGAATTTTTATTTATTATTACTTTTGTCAGATTAAAGTTATTTCTGTGACAATTATGAGTTTTTCTTTCATTGACCGAAGGGTACCAAGAATTTTGTCCACGTGTGTGTGTGTATATATATATTGGAACGTATGTCTATTGTTCTTTACATTACATATGTTAATGTAAAGAACAATAGAAGGCATAATGAATTACCTTAACCTTGCCATGTTTGATCTGTATCATATCCACAGATATCTAAAACTGGTGAAATATCACATTATTGTCCTCCTGAAGACTTTTTGGATTTTATATGAATTCAAGGTTTGGTCTGAGCCAGGAGTTTACATGCTATATCTGTACACTGACTTAACTCCTGAAACTCTGGGGAAGTCTCAGGAGAAAATGCCCCTCCTTCCTTGAAATAAAAATTTGTACTCCCTTTTGACAGAGCTAACCCTCTCCTTTGGCTTTCAAAGGGAAATGAAAAAGAGATGAAGTGGTCCTGGCAGGATTTGGACATACTAGATTAAAATCAACTTTCTATTTAATGCCAAAGTGTCCAATATATTAAATAAATATTTTAAATGTCCCCAAAATTGTGTGGAACATGTCGTAATGAGGTGCAATAAATATAATATAGGAAGGGACACTTTACATTATAAGATATATCAAGGGATTTTAGAAATAGGTGAGGGCCTCAGGGAGTGCTACAGGGCTCTCTTTATTTCAAAGTTGCAAGCTTGTCGAGCTTTTTTTTTTTTAAATTGCAAATGAGTTATGTTGGAGGGAGCAGCATTATTTTAGGGCATCCAAGCTAGTGAAACTACTTTTCCTTGTAAAAATTCATAAGATGTACTGCAAGTGTCCATCATCAATAATATCTAATCAGTACTATTAGCAAAACACCTTCAGGCTCTTTAGTTGCATGCAAAGTAGGGGTGTACCACAGTGGGACTGTATGTATCTGCATCTATGCTTTCCGGGGTTTTTTTGGTTGTTTGTTTGTTTTTAAACATACAGTACATACATAATAGGCTAAAACAACACAGGAAAGTGGAGAATCATGAAGGCATACTTTCCCAATATTAACAACATGAAAAACAAGTACTACACAGGAAAAAATCTTGGCAAGTGAAAATATAATGAATACAGATTAATTCATCTACACTTTCTTAAAATAATATTAAAACAAACCAAATATAAGATCATACGATATATATATATATATATATATATATATATATATATATATGTATCGTATGATCATGAAAGTATGCCTTATATATATAAGATGCTTATAATATAGGTTTGGCTAGATTCAAGAATATTTAATTTAATAAACTGGAAGCCTATTTATTTATTTATTAATTAAAACTTTAATAAACAGTAAAACTTTAGTCCCAAGTAGATCCCCTACAAACTGTTCTGGCAAGGGAATCATGCACCTCTTATTCGTAATTGTATAGAACATGTGATGCAGTTGTAGGCACATAAGTCCTGATATTCGAGTGCAACAGCACTCACTGTCATGTGATATTACAGCACCCCACCAAACATGCACACGCATATATGCAGTACCTATTGGGCTACATTTACAGTGCCATTCTGTGTTAAACATAAAATGAGATTGTCAGCTCATATAGATACAGTAAATCAAAGACCACAAATTCTTATTTTAAGTTAGCAACAATATTACATTTCCTCCAAGCTAATGTGATGTGAATTAGCATTGCACTGAGAAATTTCTCAGAATTTGGGCCTCAATCCCTAAATGAATAAAAATTCTAATCAACATTAAGAAAAAATGTGAACATACCATTAAACATCTTTAAACAAAACACTGTGTTTAAGTAGTGAAAAATTATCCACTGCGATATTCTTAATGCGTTGCTAATGCTAATTTATGAAACAGAAATTATCTCTGGCTAACAGAATGTGAAAGTAAGGTTAAAAATCCAATGCACATTGCACGCATTGGCATCATCAAATTACCCATAATGGCTTTATGTTCTAAGTTTAAAAAAGTTAAGTTCATATTGTTTTATTGAGGTATTTGTTTATTTATTTTTTTCAACATATACATTCTAGTATCTGCACATTTTGAATAAAAATTTTAATAAACCTTAGACATACAGTATCTGGGCACTACCTATGGTAAAATGGTCACAATACAACAGCAGATGTTCAGTAAATGGCAAAACAGATGACTCCTCAGAGTTTCTTGCTAAAAGTTATTCTGCTCAGCCTAATCAAAAGAGCGAGGATCATATTAAGCATGTTATTTTAAAATAACATTTAAAATATAATTATTTATTCAAATTTTACTTGAAAGTGTAATCTTTGTATAGCCTAAATTCAGTGATTTGTTATATGCTGGTGGATTGAATTTACAGAGAAAGTTGCAGAATTTACTTATTGTTCTACTCCAGTAACTTAAATAAGAATGAATGAATTCTTTTCACCTGTAAAGTCTATTGAAAAACAGCCTCTGACATATTGTTATGTGTTTGTCAGATATGTTATTTAATGAGTTTGGGGGTGTAAGAGGCACCAAGGCTGATAAAGATTTTAAAAATCAATATCAATTACCTGGCTATTGGAGAACTGTCAAGAGAACAGTCAACAGTTTTCTCCCTCCTTCTTTTTGCAACAAAGGTATTTTTTGACAAGGTGGGGGTAGGGGGATCAAAAGCTAAATAATCCCATGTGGCTATAATTGGGGGTTTAACCTTGAGGTTATAGATAGACAAAAGGAAAGCAGGCCCAAAAGAGCGTAGCCTACTGTGTCATGATATAAATCTCTGATTTTCAGAACCTGGTAGCATTATTTACTGAAAACTTTCCTGCAGGGGATGCCTTTCACAAGAGAAATTCACTCTACTTACTCTAATTCTTTTCGCTTCTGTTTGGGGGAAGAATTTTGTTATTACTTTTTTTTTTTATTAGTTACCCTTTATTTAACTTGTTCCTGTGATTGCTCACATTGAGAATCTATTTTAATATAGTGTTTAAAAAGTGTTTGCATTTGAAAATATCTTCACACATGCACGCACACACACACACACACACACACACACACACACACACACACACACACACACACACACACACAGTTCCTTCCAAATATATTCAAATAGCAAGGCCAATTCTTTTGTAATTGCTGTACACTGAATACGTTATCAAAAGACACATACACACGTGGACAAAATTGTTGGTACCCTTCGGTCAATGAAAGAAAAACTCACAATGGTCACAGAAATAACTTTAATTTGACAAAATTAATAATAAATAAGAATTCTATGAATGTTAACCAATGAAAGTCAGACATTGCTTTTCAACCATGCTTCAACGGAATTATAAAAAAAAATGAACTCATGGAACAGGCCTGGACAAAAATGATGGTACCCCTAACTTAATAGTTTGTTGCACAACCTTTTGAGGCAATCACTGCAATCAAACGATTCCTGTAACTGTCATTGAGACTTCTGCACCTCTCTGCAGGTATTTTGGCCCACTCCTCATGAGCAAGCTGCTCCAGTTGTTTCCAGTTTGAAGGGTGCCTTTTCCAGACAGCATGTTTCAGCTCCTTCCAAAGATGCTCAATAGGATTGAGGTCAGGGCTCATAGAAGGCCACTTTAGAATAGTCCAATGTTTTCCTCAGTCATTCTTGGGTGTTTTTAGCTGTGTGTTTTGGGTCATTGTCCTGTTGCAAGACCCATGACCTGCGACTGAGACCCAGCTTTCTGAAACTGGCCAGCACATTTCTCTCTAGAATCCCTTGATAGTCTTGAGATTTCATTGTACCCTGCACAGATTCAAGACACCCTGTGCCAGATGCAGCAAAGCAGCCCCAGAACATAACAGAGCCTTCTCCATCTTTCACAGTAAGGACAGTGTTCTTTTCTTGATATGCTTCAAGTATAATTAGCAAAATTTGCCTTGGCAAAAAGTTCCATTTTTGTCTCATCTGTCTATAGGACATTCTCCCAGAAGCTTTGTGGCTTGTCAACATGTAGTTTGGCATATTCCAGTCTGGCTTTTTTATGATTTGTTTTCAATAATGGTGTCCTCCTTGGTCGTCTCCCATGTAGTCCACTTTGGCTTAAATAACGACGGATGGTGCGATCTGACACTGATGTTCCTTGAGCATGAAGTTCACCTTGGATCTCTTTAGAAGTCTTTCTGGGCTCTTTTGTTACCATTCGGATTATCCGTCTCTTTTTCCTCCTGCGGCCACGTCCAGGGAGGTCGGCTACAGTCCCATGGATCTTAAATTTCTGAATAATATGTGTAATAAATAAACTGTAGTCACAGGAACATCTAGCTGCTTGGAAATGGTCTTATAGCCTTTACCTTTAACATGCTTGTCTATAATTTTCTTTCGAATCTCCTGAGACAACTCTTTCCTTCGCTTCCTCTGGTCCATGTTGAGTGTGGTACATACCATGTCACCAAACCACACAGTGACTACCTGGAGCCCTATATATAGGCCCACTGACTGATTACAAGATTGTAGACACCTGTGATGCTAATTAGTGGACACACCTTGAATTAACATGTACCTTTGGTCACATTATTTTCAGTATTTTCTAAGGGTACCATCATTTTTGTCCAGGCCTGTTCCATGAGTTTATTTTTTTAAATAATTTCGTTGAAGCATGGTTGAAAAGCAATGTCTGACTTTCATTGGTTAACATTCCTAGAATTTTTTTAAATTATTACTTTTGTCAGATTAAAGTTATTTATTTGACCATTGTGAGTTTTTCTTTCATTGACCGAAGGGTACCAACAATTTTGTCCACGTGTGTACATAGAGGGCGCCAAAGCGTCCAGAGACACCATTTTGTTTCCTTTTGTTTTTATTTGTAGTTTTTGGTGGACTTCATTCCCCAGAATGCACCTCGGTCAGGTGATGTGGCGCTCACCTGAACCGAGGTTGCTCATTAGTTTGGTTATAAATGTTCTTGTGTTCAGTTTGTCCTTGTCTTGCATCTGTTCGTTTTGGGTTACTGTTTGTTCTGGTTTGTTGTTTGGCTCTGTGTTCTTCTAGCTCTGTGTTCTCCTGGTTCTGTGTTCTCCTAGTTCTGTGTTCTCCCAGCTCTGTGTTCTTCTAATTCTGTGTGTTCCTAGTTCTGTGTTCTCCTTGGCTCTGTGTTCTCCTTGGCTCCGTGTTCTCCTGGCTCCGAGTTCTCCTAGCCTGTCTGTCTCTCAGTCTGTTTGTAACCCCTAGTCTCTGTGTAGCTCCATGTTTAGTTTATCCCTGGTTTAAGTTCATGTTCTGTTCCTTTAGTTCCCATTGTTTCTTTGTTTGATTAAAAGACTTTTGTTCACATCACCTCTGCTACTATGCCTTTCCTTCGTCCCGCAAACAGTACCCGTGACAGAATGCAAGACCTACAAAATGGCTTAGCAGAGGAGCCTCCCCGGGAATATTTTGGGGGGGGGGCTGTGACTGTGACGCCGGGGCAAGCGACCTTCTTGGGGAGTCGGCTTGCCATCCGGCGGAACAACTTGGGGCGCGCCGGAGCGACTGCCGGTGGAGCGCCTCAGAGAGAAGCTGGAGAGGGCGAACATGTGTCTGCTGGTGTTCAGAGGGTGGATCACATGGAGCTTCAACGGCGGAGGCTGGAGCTCCACCAACTAGCCGGGGTGCTGATCCAGCAGATAAACATTTGTCGCTTGACGGGAGATCGGGGTCAAATGCAAACCCTGCTGGAGCTGGGGGCATTGGTGCAGGAACAGCTGGCCGAGGTCAACAAAGGCAGCTGACGTCAAGGCCAGCACCCAGTCTCCAGGCAGCCTCAGTGGAGGCCCAGACCCTCCAGCCAGCCTCAGTGGAGGCCCAGACCCTCCAGCCAGCCTCAGTGGAGGCCCAGACCCTCCAGCCAGCCTCAATGGAGGCCCAGACCCTCCAGCCAGCCTCAGTGGAGGCCCAGATTCTCCAGCCAGCCTCAGTGGAGGCCCAGATCCTCCAGAGTTCCCCGAAAGGCATGAGCCAGCTCTTCCGCCGTCCCGCACCGAGGAGGACAGCAAGCTGCCTCTGCCGCCGCCGTCCCGCACCGAGGAGGACAGCAAGCTGCCTCCGCCGCCGCCGTCCCGCTCCGAGGAGGACAGCGAGCTGTCTCCGCCTCCGCACGGGCTCATGCACGCCGTGCTTCCTCCGCCGTCCAACCTCGGTGGCAACCCGCCCTTACCCACCCTTCCACCTCGCCCAAGGGATGGGTGCTGCAGCCTCACGGTTGGCAGAGCCGACATAGGACCTTGGGGGGGCTGTCCTGGACCTCCGTTGTCACGCCGTGGGGAGGGGGGTAATGTCATACCACTAGAGGGCGCCAAAGCATCCAGAGACACCATTTTGTTTCCTTTTGTTTTCATTTGGACTTCATTCCCCAGAATGTACCTCGGTCAGGTGATGTGGCGCTCACCTGAACCGAGGTTGCTCATTAGTTTGGTTATAAATTTTCTTGTGTTCAGTTTGTCCTTGTCTTGCATCTATTCGTTTTGGGTTACTGTTTGTTCTGGTTTGTTGTTTGGCTCTGTGTTCTCCCAGCTCTGTGTTCTCCTTGGCTCCGTGTTCTCCTTGGCTCCGTGTTCTTCTAGCCTTTGTCTGTCTCCTGGCCTTTGTCTGTCTCCTAGCCTGTCTGTCTCTCAGTCTGTTTGTAACCCCTAGTCTGTGTAGCTCCATGTTTAGTTTATCCCTGGTTTAAGTTCATGTTCTGTTCCTTTAGTTCCCAGTGTTTCTTTGTTTGATTAAAAGACTTTTGTTCACATTACCTCTGCCACTATGCCTTTCCTTCGCCCCCAAACAGTACCCGTGACAATATGAGTCATCAGATCAAAATGTCACCTTTCATTGTGTGACCTTTACATCAGGATGTGTTGACTTATAATATTTTAATATTTGGTAAGCAAAGGTAAAAGAACAGATAGTCCTATGCAGGATTCTTCAATCTACCCACTATGGTCTACCTAGTGTGGCTGCAGACTTTCATGTCAGCCAAGCAGAAGGCAAACCTGATTCCACTTGATTAATCAGTTCATCATTAGTCTCCTATCAACTATCAAGTGTGCCTCCAATTTAGCAGTAATGAAAGCCTACAGCCACTCCAGCCCTTTGCAGATAAGACTGAAGACCCAGGTCATAAAAGTAATTTAAAGTCAATAAGACTTAATATTTAGTTGCATATCCCTTGATTGCAAAACGTGTATCAGGTTTTTGCAGCCTCCATAGGCGAGACCCAGAGCTCAAATGTCAAGTGTAGACATTCAGAGAAATTAAGTGTTTAAGCAATCAGTCAAACACACTTGGGCAACAAAATTTAAAAGCAGGATATTCAAAATGAATTTTGGTGTGTCTTGTTATATCCCCTTATTGACAGGGTGCACTAAAGCAGGCTTGGACTTACATGTTTTGCAAAACCTTATAAATCACATCAACAAATTTAGACTTTGTGGACAGCACATTGTGTTGCTCTAAAATTATTATTATTTCTTTTAATTTTCATCATCTCCTCATCTCATCATCATAAAAATCAATGTAATAAATGAAGATGGAGAGTGACTTTTAAGGAAGACATCAAAGCAAGATGGTATTTTGCAAACATAAAAGCTCTTAAAAATAGCATTCTTACAAGTAGAATATTTTATCATATTGGCTCAATAAGCACAATCTAAGCCTAATTTTAAAATTTGTAAAGGCAGACATTTGTGTTGCAATGTGATTTTTTTTTTTTTTTTTTTTAGATCTATACCACCTAAATTTATTTTAATATTTACAGACGGTTATTCAGAATCGTTCAAAATGTAATCTATGTACACGTATTGTATTGTAGGTATGTATTACTGAACTTAACAATTCTTGCTTCAGGGTAGCAGGATCATGTTGTAGGGATGCTTTGCTCCAGGAGAGGCTGATGCACTGCACAAAAAAGATGGCATCATGAGGCTGGAAGCTTTTGTGGATATATTGAAGCTACAACTCTAGATATTAGCTAGGAAAATGAGTCTTCCAAATGCGCAATGACCCCAAGCATACTTACAAAGTTGTGGCAAAATGGCTTAAGGACAATGAAGTTGAGGTATTGGAGTGGTCCTGACCTAGAAAATTTGTGAGCAGAACTAAAAAAGCATATGCGAGCAAAGAGGCCAAGACACCGACTCTGTTATACCAGTTTTGTCAGAAGGGGATGAGATAAAATTCTAGCAGTTTATTTTAAGAAGCTTTTGGAAGGCTACCTGAAACAATTGACTCAGGATAAACAATTTAAAGCCAATATTACCAAATACTAAATGTACTGTATTAAGACTAACTTCACTGGGAATGTGATTAAAGAAATAAAAGCTGAAATTAATCTTTCTCTGTACTAAAGTAGTGATCCTACCTGACCCAAGACAAGGAACATTTACTAGAAATTATATGTACACAACTGAAATAGTTTTTGCTAAGGTGGGTGTAAACGTCTTGTTTCAAATGTAAATTATTATAAAAATTAATAATATTTATTTTACAAAAAAGTGTCTGAGTATTTATATAGGCTTCTTAATGTAGGGAGTCTGCCTCCACGTAAATTGTCAAGTAATATGAATGAAAAAAGTAGCAGCCTAAATGATATGGCAATTAATATGGTGCGGATAGACTAAACTATAATAAAGAGTTATCAAACATTTTTGTTAAAGCAATCCACTTCTTTCATTGTTTATACCAATTAATTTAGTTATTGCAAACCAATTGTATATTATTTTACCAGTTAAATTTACCATATAGTATAACACCAGTAAATCGTAATGATGAGAATCGATAAATCTGATTATTTTCTTTTTATTAGTTTTTATTCACTATTATTTAATAGCCTTATTGACATTTAAAAAGAGTTAAATTAATTGAAATGTCAATACATTTCAACCTGACATAATTGCCATTATTTTATTTGCCAAACTTTCAAGTTTAAAATAAAAAAAAAAATTAAAAAACTCATTAATTTTTGTACAGTATATATAAATAATGTGCATCTCTCAGTCTAGTTCAGTACACACAACCACAATTATAGGGAAGACTTCTGACTGCTGACTGAGGATGATCATCACAAGGAGAGTAAGCCACAGAAGGTCATGACTGAAAGGGCTGGCTGTTCTCAGTGCTGCATCACAGCATTTTCATGGAAATTTAACTGGAAAGGAACAATGTGGTAGGAAAAGATGCAAAATCAACAAGGAAAATCACAGCCTTAAAATGATGTCAAACAAAGTCAATTCAAGAACTCATGAGAGCTTCACAAGTAGGGGAAAAGGAATTGGGCAAGTTAACCAAAGCTGTCTTTTCAGATGAAAGTAAGTTTTGCATTTCATTTGGAAATCAATGAGTCTGGAGGAAGAGTGGAGAGGCACACAGTCCAAGTTGCTTGCAGTCCAGTGTGATCTTTCCATAGTCAGTGATGATTTAGGATTCCATATCATCTGCTGGTATTGGTTGACTGTCTTTTATCAAATCCAAAGTCAACACAGACACTTACCAGGAGATTTTAGAGCCATGTTGCCTGACCATAAAGAACCTATGGTTACTGGTGTAATGTGGTATACTGTAAAGATGAAGATGGGAAAACCCAACTCAAAAAATACAAATGAGCTAAAAGCTGCTATCAAAGCAATCTGGTTTTTAATAATGCCTGAGCAGTGAATCAGGTGAATTGAATAACACTTATATGAAGTATACACCAGTAAAATGGCAACATGATCATGGGGATCATAGGCCAGCCCACCCAGCCCAATCCACATAAAAAGTAGACACTGGCCATGACAGAATGGTATTGGACACATTTCCCACATACCAATCTGTTGAAGCATCCATGGAATGCATTAGACAAAGAAGCCCTGGAGGCACAAAAACACATAAAACCTGGATTAAGTTATGGTTGATATGTAAAAAGTATATGCAAATTGTTCTTGTCAAATAAGAGTTTCTTATACTTAGCCCCTTTTTCCAATTTCGACAAGTGTGGGAATAAAGCAAGTAAACCATCCCTGAAAAAGATTAATATGAAGCACAAAATACATGGTTAAGCAAGTCATACATGATAGTAGAGACTGATAGTAAGTCACAGACATAGAACTTACCACTTTGTGATCTACTTGCATGAAATCACTTTGCTTTGGAGCTTTGCCCATTATTGAGTGCCTAATCACTGTCATTTTTTTAAGTAGGCCAAAGTGGCCTTATTACATTTGTTGTAATAATTAACTTCTCATAAAATATTAATCCTTAATTTTTGTCTGTCAAGATGAAATGTCATTTCTGATTGCCTACATGTGCAAAAATAAATGTCACCAGTACAGATACCAGCCACTTTAAATGGAACAACGGGACATTTGAATAAAAAAAAAAATCACATCTATATCTTGTTTAAAAAAATTAAAACAAAACAGAAATCCACTGAATTGTTTATTTACATCTTTCTCCATCTGTCAATGCTAGAATGTGCCCAGTACTGTCAGTTGTACTTTGAAACTCTTAAATATGATTAAAATTAAGAAAAAGTAATTAAGAAAAATAAAAATAGTTTTATTGTCTGCTGATCCTTCAGTTCATTGTTGCTGATGCACTGTAGTTTTAGTACAATCAAAGTGTGGTGAGGATGTCTGATCTGCTCAGACATACTATGTGTGGGTTAGCTGCTAACTGTTTACTGGTTTTTAAACCCACTCACAGCATGATGACACATCACAAGTCTGAATATATCAGGCCACTCTTCCACCATTGGGGTCCTCCTTCACAGAGATTTCATCTAGCCCCTGTCACTACAAATGCTCCTGGCTTAAAAGCATGATAATAAAGCCCTCTGATTTTCCCTCCTTGCTTTTTTTGACTGCACAATATTTCCACATAGAATAGACTGTTTGTTTGAAACTTTTTTTGTATGTATTTACATTCCCAAATATCTGTATTTAACTGTTACGGTTACAATGCATCAGACCCAGCAAACTTCCACCCATATGTTGTTGTATCTGTCTGAGTAAGTGTGCAAGTTTGTGATTATATCTGACCTCTAAATAACAATATGCGCAATTTATGCTTGAATTCTCAATTGCACTAATTCATTCACACCAAAAAATTAAAGATATTAGACTCAAAAACATGGTATACAAATAAAGATTTTTCTTTTTCTTTTTAATTAAGAACACCAGAATGTACATTAAAACAGGCTTTAACAAGAGTGCACACTCTTAAATACCATATGCATATTTACAACATGCACTCGTAGTGAATAATTTTTGCATATTTTTGTGCATATTATCAGGAAGCTCAACTGTTTCTAACAAGAGTTATTTAGAGACAGTGGCAAAGCAACAAATTTAACACACAAGAGCACAGTCTTGCATATTTTGGTAATTTTTCTTTTCTCCTTTATTTTCCTTTTAAATAAATCTACCTTCCCTTCCTGAGCAAGATTCTCCTGTGCATTTGCATGGTGGTCTGGTTGGTTGATGGCGGCACGATGGTGTGAAGGGTCTGGGCTTTGGTGGGTGATTGCCCATCATTGTTATGGGGTGGAAGTCCCTATGGCCTAGGTTGCGTTGTGGTGCTGGTGCCGGATGTGTCGGTTTGGGTGTCTCAGGAGCGGCAGCCTGATATTGTCTTCTATTGTTGTGATATGAAACCAAAAATATATACAGTATAAAGCGAAATCCTGTTTGTGGCCTTGTAGCTGTGTGTGTTTCTGCAGGTAAAGTTCCCTCACAGGCATCACAGGCGATCTTCCCTGAATGTCACAGTGGGCAGTGTCATCATTAACATTTACTCCATGTCATACGGTGAATGCGTCACAAGCAGCGTCACAAGCATTTCTCACTGACTGTAACAGTAGGCAGCTTCATCATCAACCTCTATGTCATACTGTGAGCGTGTCACAGACGTTGTAACAGTAATGAAAGCGGCTACATCAGGCCGAGCTCATTGCTCAAAAGCTCAAAAGTTTGTAAACACCTAATTCCACAGTCTTTCCTGATTTTTTTTTTCTTTCTACATTGTAAAACAATGCTGAAGGTATCCAAAATATGCAATAATCTATAATCTCTTTTTATTCAATACCAAACAGTTGATATTAAGATGTGGCTGCTACTTGTGCTCTGTAAAGTCTTCATAACGACTCTAAATTGGGGTGCTGTAAATTGATGATTTTTGAGTCTGATGACTCTCAATGAACCTTTGCAGCGGTGGTAAGTTTTGGTCTTGCTTTCCTGGGATGGTCTTCATGAGAGCCAGTTTCATCATGGTGCTTAAAGAGTTTTGCAAATGCACTTGTATACTGTTCTTGCAAGAACTGTTCCAGAAAAGCTGACATGCATGTGTTAAATAACAACTGACTGTTGTTTTTACCTAATTACCTAATGCCATATGTGCTATTTCATAGTTCTGAAAAAAAATGCAGTATTATTCTGGAATGTACAGTAGAAAATCATTCCAAACTTGTTTCCAAACCTTTTACTGGTGTGTTTTCCTAATGATATATTGTTTACTCCACTAATCTCATCCTAATCTTACAATGACTATCAGGTACATAATGAACTTTTCATCCCTGCTATTCCTGCAAGTCCTGTTAAAGATGAGATCTACTGTCATGTTTACTAATGATCTCATCATAGATATCAAAAAGTATAATGAAATTAACACTGAATTGCTGGTTTAGGTGTAAATCTTATTGATGGATGCCAGTTGTGAACTGGGCATACTTTTAGTGGTTTTGTTAAGTGGAATATATTGAGTGGCAGGCATAAGAGCTTTCCAAAGTTTCCAAACATTACAACCCCTCAGGGACACCCTCTTTCCACAGATGTGGGGCTGACAATACTTTTATTAGTTCACTTATAATTTAAGTTTAGTAGGCTAGCCATCAGATAGAAATTGCCATTTACTCATTTCATATAGGGAGCTATAATAGCTTATCAGTTAAGATTCTGTACCAGAGTTCCTTTGAGAAGCGTCCACACTTAAGTTGCGTTGGATCAATAAAAGTAAATGGATATTTTTTCCCATGGATAATATTCAGCCTTTACAAATTAAAAAATAAATAAATAAAGGGGCAATTATAGGAATAGCCTCCTTTAGTCATCGCAATTGTCACCTCTCAGCAGGTGAGACCACACTTAGTTATTGGTCACTAATTAAGAAGAGAACAGGACTTCTTTTTTTGTCACATTGCACACCATGTTTAGTTGTCTGCTTGGTGTGCAATGAGACAAAAAAGAAGAGAACATAATTTTTTTTCTGTTGTTGTTGTCAGATTGTACACCATGTTTCGTGATCTACGTGGGCCTTTGCAAGCATAATCGACACATGAGAATGGTGTTACTTGGGGTCATTGTGTTAGTGTTGGAGGAGGTACATTAATAATTCACTGATTCAGTATAGACCTGGCCAAGGATATAGAATATATCATACTGAAGAATGGAATAATCTGACTTCTTAGCATGTCCTTCTACAGATTCAGTCATTATTTATAGTAAGCTTTTAAACATATTACACATAATATCTAGAATAAATTTTAAACAGTAAGGAATAAATAGTGATAGTGAAGGTTTTCCATTATACAACAGTTAGTTCTGACTGAGTAGTCTGATTTTATATATATTATAATTCAGTTTGGGTATCAGTACTGGAAAGAGGGGAGAGCAGCTGCCTGCCAAAACCAACATTTAAAATCAGTCACCGAATGACTTACAACTGAAAATACGCATGATAGTGTTATGAAACACATACAGTATAACATCTTGAACAACACTAAGTAGTCAACGTGTTGTAGCCTAGGTAACATTCTATAAAAAAAAAAGTAGCTTCTTTGGGATCTATTTCTGGTAGTGGATTAAAATTCCAGATTGTTTTACCATGACAGAAATGTCACTTGTTTGATATTAAATTATTGCTTATATATGTAATCCTTCATAAATTCATGTAGTGTTGTGTTTCAAATGTTGTGTTCCTGTAAAAGGACATGCATAAGATTTTCATTTCTTTGCTTCAGTTGCAACAACATTTACTCAACTCAGGCCTGTAACATCCATTTTATTTTAAAGGCACATTTGTTTTGCAGTAGGTCTGGTGATAAGTTTAAGTGTGGTTAGCGGTAATGCTCATAGAGGTGAAAGAATTATTCACTGTAGGATATTGATTCATTGTATCTGACTTGAGAGAATAAATCAACACCTTATATTTTCCTGTCGATGCAGACCAAGCTTTTCTTGCATGACATATGCTTTACTGATGATTGAATTTTCTAATGTTTGAAAAGTTATATGAATTTCACCTGGAGCAGACAGATATCCTTTATGCTCACTCGGAGGAAAAAGTGGGAGTAATTCCACTCTGGCAGCACCACACAAACGATTATAATGCTGGTTTATAAACAATGTATATTTCAGAGCCTACATACAGTATATTGTAAAACCTTTAATAACAGCCAGAGTTTTTTGTAGTCATATTACAAAAGTGATTTAGTTGCATGAATTTTTGCTTCTTTGAAGAGAGCTGACTGTCTTGGAGCTCACTGAAGGGCAAAAACAAATTTTAAAAAATTATTTGTAAATATAATGTGCATTAGGTGTCACATTCTTTGATTTGCCTTTTTCCCTCCCACCTAGACACAACTTACTATTAGGAGTATGTGAAGCACGATTGTGAGTATCTCCAAACCGGTTTCTTTATACAAGTAACATGGTTTTAATACATTTTAAAGTAAAGATTGCATAAAATAAAGATTGTGTATGCTTGGGTCACTCGTACATGCATTGCCAACAGGTAGCAAACAGATCAATGAGGTTGAATTTCACTACTTTTAAATACATTTCACTTACTAGCATACAATCCTAGCACAGTGCCTCTCATGCTCCAGGATTGAGACAGTAAAGACAGTGGCTATAGGAAGTTAAGATACAACAAATGTGTTCCATAGCAAGGAGAGTGAAATGAAAATTGGGTCATTGTGTGATCCAGATCAGTGGTTTTCAGCTCTGGTCCTGCAGGACTACTGCCATCCACATTTTAGTGCTTTGTTATCTCCAAGCATACCCGTTTTAAGTAATCAACTAATTAACAGCCTTTTCTTAATTGAAGTGGGTGTGGCAGAGCAGGGAAAATTGTAAAATATACAGAGCATCAGACCTCCAGGAATAAAGTGTAGAACGACTGATCTAGATAGGACGATGCTGGTGCTGCCTATTTCCTTCTTTCTTTCTTTTTTTTTTATCTCCAGAGATGTCACTATTTAAGTGCTTCGGTGTTCTGAATAAAAACCTTTATGTTCACATTTACGGAATTTGGTAGATGGCCTTATTCAGCATGGCTACCAGAAGCAATTTACCTGATTATGCAATGTAATCAACCTTTTTCTCAATTGAATTCAGTTAATTGAATCAGTGGACCAGTTTTTGGTTCAGAATAGATGCACTATTTAGGTAAACTTTAAAATGTTAAATTCTCTTAAGTTCCTTAAAATGTAACATGGTTTCTGTCAGAAATATACTTGCAAAATACTTGCTTTTTCTTCTTCTTTTGTTTGTTTGGGCAGTTGGTGCAGTATGAAGCGTGGCACAGAAGATCGGCAGGAAAAAAGATTATCGTTTTGTATGAGACATAAGATTTTTTAAAAATCACCAAGAAGTTACCAAGCATATCAAGTATATAAATTAAGTATACATTAAATAGTTGGTTGTGACAAATCAGACAGTAAACTTTAGTGCTGTTGAATCAACAATTTAACTATGATTCACAGTTGTACTAAGCTCAGGTTGAGCTAACTGTTTGCATGAAGCTTTTTTGTTCTCCTTTTATGTATGAGGGGGATAAGGAATTATAGATTAAAAGTCTAGAAAACTTTAATAAAGGATTCATGATTATGTCATGGTATTTAGAACAGATGCTAATATATGCATTGTAATACACCCAAAAAAGTCCAACAATATAATTTAAATTGTGTGCGGCTTTATCTTTCAAACATTACAACAGAGGATATTAAAGAATAAATAAATGATTTTAATCGGTAGTTGTAATTTTTTCATTAAATATTTTGTATTTGTTATTACTGTTAGAGCTCATGAATGCTGTATTATTCTGCACCATTTGTCACATTACATGTCATTACTAAGATCATTTAAATAATTTAGAAGTATGTTCTGTACATACTATTCACTGTTTAATGCCTTAAACACATTTTGTAGTTTTGAATTCAAAGTCTGATTGGACTGCAGGAACACTCTATACACTGAGAAAGTGATATATTTGA
Source organism: Clarias fuscus (assembly GCA_030347435.1). Taxonomy (NCBI): domain Eukaryota; kingdom Metazoa; phylum Chordata; class Actinopteri; order Siluriformes; family Clariidae; genus Clarias; species Clarias fuscus. The sequence continues at coordinate 28,417,681 of CM059206.1, forward strand.
TCTTTTACTGTGCTACGGTATTATTGAGATTTGTTGGAATGATCCAGGTTTAGAATTTATTACACACAAGGTAGATCCAAATCTAGCGGAATATCATTAATATTTGTACAGAAGGCTGTCATAGTTAAAAATGATACCAATTACCGCTCAAAATTGTGCTGTATGGGTGTAATCATTGCCAAAATCAGTGCTCGGAATATTCCTGACTTTTTGTATTTGCATTTAAACCGAAAGTGACATGGTCACTATACAGAACAGAGCTTTTTTTTTTTTTTTTTTAACCCTTTCACTAGAAATGCTGGAAATGCTGGGGGTCAATTCCATCCATATATTATAAGAAAAGATTTGTGGAACTTGACTTTTTTCAACTGACCCAGACCCTCCATGGATATTCTGTCTTTTGAGACTGAGTATTTCGAAACAACATCTTTTCCTGTTCAAGAAATTATTTAGGTTACAGTTGACAACAATGGCTGTGTAGAAGTATTTGTTTTATTTTATTTGGTGGTTGTTACATCAGAAAGTTTTGTAAGAACAGCTCTCACTCCCACTTTTATGTTTAAAACAGGATTCTTTTTTTTTAGCAGACAGGATCCCAGTTCCTGAATTTGACATAAAAACCCTGTTGGTTGTTTATTTGTTTTTTGTTGTTTTATTTTTGTTTTTTCCTTTCTCTCCTCTCTCTCTTTGTGTCCATATTTACATTCATTTAGTAACAAATTACCTCTTCAAACTGAATAATATATTTGTATTGGGCTGCACACCTTCTTTACATATTGCCTAACTGTACACAATGCTTTGTGGTCTAAGTTACTTGGTCATATTCATTAACCTTCAATTCATATTCTAGTTTCATATTCCAACAAGCTGAAAGTTGGGTCTGTGATGATTTTAGCTCCTTAGGACACTCACTGACTAACTCACTTTCAGAGGGGCACGGAGCACTAGGCAGGATGCACCCTTGATGCGGTGCCTGTCCATTGCAGGGCACAAGCGCACACACAAGCACTCGCACACTACAGGCAATTTGGCTACAGCTGCATGTCTTTGGGCTGTTTGAGGAAACCCACCAAGAATGGGGACCTCATGCAAACTACATACAATAGACTCAAAGGCATGGGAATTGAACCCTTAACCCTGGAGGTGCAAGATCAGAGTGCCGCCCTCTCCTCTCCCTCTTATATTAGTTTTACCTATACCTTATACTACTTTGCATGCTGTTTCATTCACTTTTTTATTTTTCATTTTCTGTCATTTTTTTTTATTCTGTTTTTTTATTGTAATGCACTGAATTTGTTGTGTGTGAGATGCACAATCTAAAAAATATATATTTATTCAGCTTAAATGATAAATTCATTTTAGCTGAATAACTTGTGTAGTTCAGAATAATATTACTGAAGCTTGCACTTGCTAATTATTTTTATATTAGTGAGTATGTTTCATTAAAACTACAAGACATGCATGTTCCTAACAGTTTTGTTAACTTTTTATGGGTAAAATCTCATAGTTAAGTAATATATTACACAGTACTGCCATCTACTGTAAAGTTATAAGCCATTATTATAATTGCTTTCTGTTACTTCTTATATTTTTGCAGTTGTATATTTACAGTTTTTTTTTTCTTTCTTCTTTCTCCAGAATGACTGTTCTAGACAGTGGAAGTCTGCGAATATCCAGTGCCGTGAAATCAGATGCTGGTCTCTACACATGTGTGGCACGCAACCAGTTCGGCATAGCAAGCAGCTCAGGGACGCTGATGGTGAAAGGTTTGTTGCATACAAATACACTTATAAGATAACTATTCTCTTTGTCATTATTTTTAAGTTGTTTTGCTTGCTACCAGTCTTGCCTTCTGCTCCCCTTTGTGTTATAGCATAAATTACTAAATAGAATACTTCCACACTATGTTCCACACCACTCAGTTTCCAAGATCAAAAATATTTTATCTAATTAGAAAGAATTGTTTGGAGCAAACTCAGCATGGCTAGCAAATTTTAGCATATTAGGAAAGTGTTTTAATTCCTAATGAGACAAGAATGGAATATACTGTTACAATCACAGCATGTGGGAGCCTCAAGGACCCCGAATCTGATTCCTGCCATGTCTTCAGACATTTATTATGCAGTATTAAATATGAATGAAAGTGCTTTGCGCAATGTGCGTTATTAATTGGAGGAGGAGAGAAGGAGTTTCAGGAAGTTACCATTGTACCGGTTGAAAAGATATTGCTTAATGCAATATAATTATCCCATAATCTTAAGTCTTATGACACCAGTCACAGATACCTTCCTTTCTCATGCCTTCTGTACTTAAAAAATCAGTTAACTAAGAACACTCCAGATATAAACACTATAAGTCTGATATTTTTCACAGTTGCACTGTTGTTCGTGGCAAAGCAAGTACTATTTAAGCTTTGCAAAAATCTATTAGTCTTGCTTTGTGCTAACACTACACATGTAGTCACCGAGCTATTCATTTCAGGTATGACAAAAGAGAAAATAGAGAGTGTGAGCAATATTGACTAAAACACAAAATGGAATGATTACCTTGCGATACATGTCAGTGTAAGTGATGTAATTTTGGTGGCAGGATGCCCTCTCTCTTAGTCTCAATGACAGATAATTGGTTCACAATGATTCAGGTGAATAGATTCACTCAATAAAGCTACTAATAAGAAGAATTGACTTAAATACATACAAGTCTACATTCTAAAAATTTATATTAAAAAAATAATAAAACTGTTTTAAAAAGACTTTCAACCACACCAAAAATACAAAAAAAGTTTTAGTATGTATCTGTTCACTCAAAGGATCAGCGTTTGTTTCATTGTTTTTACATTCCTGGTTACCGCTTTCATTGGTTGTATTGGACTTTTCCCCACCTAACAAAGAAATGTTAATTTGAAAAGTTAATAATTTAAAAAATGATAATTGTTTGTGTGAAGCGAATGAGTCACCTGATACGGTAGTTCTTTTTACGAGTTATACATTTTTAACTGCTTTTATCAGAAGTGTTTATTCATTCATTAATTCATTCATTCCTGATCAACACTGTCAAAAATAAACAAACAGAGGTCGATGAGCAAGTTTCATGTTTAGCAAATGCTTGTGGTTGCCATCAGAAAGCTTCTGGCAGAATGCTTATTGTATATTAAAAAGGAGATTATCTTGGCAGTGGAGTTCAATTAAATTTGTTAATTTACTGGCATGAACTTAACTACTAAGCAGAGTCTAGACATTTTGAAGTATGCTTGACGCTCTAAAAGCTTAGTTAGCTCCACTACCAGGTTTGATGTGTGTTTGGCGTCATTGTCCTGTTGGAACACTCCATTTTTGTCCAAGGTTATGCTGAAAGAAATGGAGGTACTCATTCTTTATTATTCCTTTCAATTTAAGCAATGCTGTAGTTCCGCTGGGAGCAAAACAGCACCAAAGGATGATGCAGTGTTCTTTGGAGGGAATGGCTCATTTTTATATCTCTAACCATACCTCTGATCAAAAACTTCATCAAGGGGGCTTTTTATTTTCCATGTGGTTTGCTCCAAACTTTAGGTCTGTCTGTCTATTAACTTATTACTGTTGAATCCACAAACTGTATTGATCCAAAGGTGTTCTTTTTTTGTAACCAAACTGCTGAATTGTTTGTCCTATTACCTTAAAGGGATGGAAAAAGAGAAGCTTACTGTTTTTACACTGCTTGAGCAAAGGGGTAACGATTTGGATTTAAATAAGGCTTTAACTGAGTTATTCCAGAAAATTGTGTATGTTTCAGCTGTAAACAATTTTTAATCCTAACTGGTGCAGTGAATAACTTCTTATTTGTTAAACAACCTTGTCTGTAGGCATATCCTGTGGTGGAAAATGTTGCGTTTCAGAAGGGTAAAAATATCTTTCTGCGTCAAGCAAGGAAAAAATTGCTTAAATGGCATAAATTTCTGATATTGGGTTATGAACTGTCCAACACATTATCCTGGAAAACCTGGAAATATAGCAAACTGTCAACTTGATGGTAAAAAAGAGGAATGAATCAAATACTTGGTAAAGTTGCATCATAAAGATTTGACAGTATGAATCACTGCTATGTTTAACAGTGAAAGTAAGAACGTTTCCACACTCACAATGCAATGACGATTTGGGATTAGGCTGCTGTTTGGCAGATCTCTGATGTTGCATGTGCAATGCGGTTTTCTTTTATCCTTTGTGCAGCTTCATGTCCCATCAGTAGCGTTTCAGTCATGCTGTGGCTTGATTTGACACCTGCCTTTGTATGAATCTTCATGATCAGTGGTGCTGGATAAACAAGCTCAACTCATGGTTGTTTAGAGACTTTTCTTTGAATGGTCAGATAATTTTATCCAAGTCAGAGAGTATTGTATTGTAATGTACTGACTTCCATTCCTTTATTATTTTAATGATTAATTAAGTACTTTGTTCGATCTGTAGTGTGCACTCTTTATTTGTGTGGTCATGTAAAATAAAATAATACTTAGGGCTCACTGATTGGTGGGTTGTTGCATTGAGATGCTTTCCAGAAATGGCTTTTATCAACAATAGAATAGACGCAAATCTACAGCGAAGCCTGGGTCCTGCTGTGAAGCTTCAGAAATATGCAGAATACCTGGTGGAAATAAGGGGTTATAAGCGAAGTGCATGGGTTATAAGCGAAGTGCATGAAGCGATGCAGTTTGGATGTAGCTTGGAGAACCCACTGTACAAGCCTCTGGGGGCAGTGTTATGACATGGGGTTCTTTAACTGATCAGGTCTAAGCTCAGAAATGTTGTATGGCAATACAATGATCATCTGATTGCTTATCTGTACTAATTGCACTGAATGAACCGATTATGCCATCATTGGATAGTTTTTTTTCCCTCTTCCCCTGATGGTCCAAGTATATTTCAGGATGCCAATGCCAACATTCATTCATTCATTTTTGACATAGCATGACCTTAATCCCATTTAACGTATTTGTGATATGCTGTAGACGAGTGCCTTGAATCTTCCATCTTCAATATAAGATCTTGGCCATCTCTGGGTGCTGTGACATTGCATAAGGTTGATGACTTTTGTGGTGGTCCAACAAAATATTGGTGTGTGAGTTTATTGCCAGGCATATTAGCCGCTATAGTCCAATAACTTGAACTGACTTGTTTCACAGCATAGCACAGCATTTTATGTAACTAGTAACAGTTTAACATAGATCATTCTATGGTTAATCACAAAATTAAGTGATGGCAATTTGCTATATTTTAAAATGAACTCCACACCATCTTGTTTTCTCTCTCTCTCTCTCTCTCTCTCTCTCGCTCTCTCTCTCCTTCAATAAGTCCTGTAATAAATATGTCCACATTATTCACTGTCCTGTTTTATAAATTTATAAATTTTATTTAGCATGTAAACTGAATATTGTTTCCAGTAATCATGGTCAGTTCAAACTGACATGCTAATCACATGCTGATATGATCATCATATATATACAGTACACAAACACAGGCCAACTAGATCAAAATGGCTACAAAGCAATTAAATCAAGGAGACATACACAGTCAATACCTCTTCGACTGGTATACCGCCAGGAGAAGCAGGGAATTGGGTACATGCAGACAGCCCTGCAAGACCCAGAAGATACAGCTGACTTAAGCCCTGTAACAGATACAGGAAGTTTCAACAACCAAACAAATAAGTATATGACTGTAACATGAGACAGCTGGAAGAAACTAGAGCACAGAAAGGTCAAGAATGAGGAAAACAGAAGTAAAATAGGTCTGATATATATAATAGACCATGTAAAATAGATAATATATTATATAACAGATATTATATTTTAAGAAAGTATCTAAATATAAAAATTGCTTCTACTACAGGGACATAATATAAAATAACTTAATTACTCACTCATCTCTGTTTATTGGTCCATTCCTCTCAATTTGCTTTCTTTTACCATTACTTCACCATGTTATACCTAGAGTAAAACTCATATTAGAAGACTCATGCAGTGCGTTTGGGAATAACAAAGTGAAGATCGTATCAATCTACAACCGAATATGGAGGTGTTTCTTTGCCTGAATTGAGACAATAATCTTTAAATTTAAACGTATAATAACATGGGACAGTCTAGTCCCAGCCATTGCTTTTTCATCATTTATTTTGAGTGTTATTGCATCCTTGGCTGTTCTACAAATACTTCCTTATATTATCTAGTTCCTCTCTGTCAGTATCAATAATGCAGAGGCAACACGATGGGCTAATTTACATATGCAATTTCATTTAGGATGTTCAGCTGTGGTGTGTGTATATCAAAGCAATTGGTGGCCCTTATGGGACATGACAGCATATATTTAAATTGACTGTTGCTGTACAAGCGGTGAAAATACCTGTCACATCAGATTCTTCCCCACTAAGTGTGTGTAAATGCATATACATACACAGATGTACACACACCCCAACAATGACAGCAACGTGATTCAACTTATCAGCCAAGTGGTGTCCCAATTATCCCAATGCTAAAAGGAAATTAACCAGATTCATTAATCTTAATTAGAAATAGATTTTTTAGACAAGAAATGAACAGAGAAGCAAATCACATGAATGCAGTTCTGGCCTTTCATATAAAAGCCTGTCAATCTTTGTGACTCCTCAACCTTGTGTCTCACACATGACCACAGTCAATTCCAAACAACTTAATGGTAAATTACTCAATCTAGTAAAAGCCTTGGTAAGCATCACAATTAAATAACCCTTTCTCAAGTTAATGTCCAGGTTTTTCTCCCGGACAGCAATTCTTGGGCAATTGAATTGGATTAGGTTTGTGATTATTGCATTTTCACTGAGGAAAGTTTAGAATTGATAGGAGCATCATGTTTTATGGCTTGCTCTATTTTAATTCAGTTCAGTTACCCAATAGATCTTCTGAAGCCAATTAACTGAGCTAGGTCCTTTTGGCACTTTTACTCTGGTGTAACTTTGGTGTTGAATGGGAAATTAAAGTCATTACTTGTAAAGGTCAATATATACAAGTGAGATTGGAAAAATTTATAAGGGTGGGCTAAATTCTAGTGATATAACAAGCTCAATGTCCCAGCATGCAGCGTGCAGGTATGCTGTCTTTCTCGCCAGTATACTATCAGAAGCTGACTGTTAGCTAGTCAGATGTTATGCATTCTCACAGTCTTTGTGTGGCGCATGATTTTGAGAGAGAGGGTTATTGAGCCATGTTGGTGCATTCAAATACAAAAAAATATGATGATCAAGCTAAAATAAATAAAACTAGAGGTCTTGTTCGACAATGACAGACTCAAATTCTTATAGGACAAAAAGAAAAACTTAACATTATACACTATCATTTATTTCTGAACTCCAGAGGGAAATAGTAAACCAATTGGTAAAACTACTAGTGCGAAAGGGGAATTTATTGCTGGTATATGAATAATAGCTCTGGGTATATGGATAAAAACAAGCTATTATTGAAACAATGGTATGTCAGATAGAATTTCACAGTTTTAGCAGATAGAAAAGGTTCTGGTAGTTATTACTGGAATCATGTCAGTTTAAATAGTTATGAATAGCCTGGTAGCTAAGGTGAAGTAAAAAAGGTTTAAATATGTACTTGCAAGGAAGAAAATACTCAATACTCAAAGTGAGAATGATTTTCAATGACGTTAATACTTTTCAAAGTTTTCAGTTACCAATTTAGAGCATATGTACAGTATGATTACCAGTCAAGTACTGGAAGTGCTTTAGATGTCAAAAGTGTGGACATGGCAGCAGAACAGCAAATTCTGATGTGCTACAGAGCACAGCAGAAGAGCGTACAGAGGTGATAATGGTAATGCCAAATGTGGGGCAGAAGAGTGTTGCAACTGTGGAGGACAGAACAGGCCTCGGTCCCAGTGTATGTCGGGATGGCAGATAAATAATAAAGTATACTCCCATTTCAAAAAAATGCACAAGCAACAGGGATGAGCACAGCCTTAAAAGGAGGGAATCGAGTTTGGAGTTTTAGGTACAACTGTTCCTCGTATCAACCCACCCCCGAACCAAAGTCAAAGTCAGACTGAACCAGAGACAAAGTCAGAAGCATCTTACCTGCGTTAAAGAGTAAAAGAACTAGACTGTTGTCCAGTGGTATACAGTTCTCTTAATATCAAAATATCAGGTATCTGAATCATATGACAGGAATAGTGGGTGATCACAGGGAACGTTGATTACACACAATAACAAACTCAATCACACTTTGGGGCAATTTTATAGTTCACTCATTGTCATGTTCTGGGACATGGGAGGAACCCAAAGAACTCGGAGGAAATCCTTCATGGAAATGGCGAATATCCCCTGCACATATAATAAACCAGTTACTCAAACTCAAGTTCAATATTATGTTCCAGGTAATAAGACAGAAATAATTACATTTAAAGGAAGCAGAGAGATAATTGGCAATTGAGATTGCGAATGTTGTTGATAAAATTCAATTAAATCAAACTGCACAGACCACTTGTGGGATATCATAATGCTATTATACTTTCTATAGTGAAATGCAATAGGGATGAGAATCACCACTTACAAACCGATACAATATTATTACGATACATAGGTATCGATTTGATTTATATTGCAATTTTGCATCACTGTTTTATTTATATCCTGATGTTACTGATGTTACTTTCTATATTGTTCTATATAAGACCTTGAACCTTTTTTAAGAAGTTGCTCATAACACCAAGTTTTATAGCTTCGCTTTGTTCAACAGCTTCACAAGTGAAATGAACATGATTAAATAAAGGTAGCCCATTCATAATAACATTAGTCTTCTCACTTATAATTAGTGCTGTCAATAGATAAAATGTGAATCTAGTTAATAACAGGCATAGATTGTCATGTGAGTAACCAGAATTAAAATAATCTGAGGCTCTTGTTTGGTAAGGATGGGTCTATGCTTTTCATGTTGTTTTAGCTTTGAGGCGTAGGTTAACATTTTGTGTGCCTCTTTAGCGCCTAAAAATGTTATTTGTGTAGATATGACTGTTCATTTGCAATGGCCAATGACACACGTATACTGTCAAGTTCAAATTTGACCTAAATTTCATGGGCTGTTGTTTTTAACCGCTAAAAAGGGTATTTTGCTAAATGCAAACAGCTCGTTGCATTTTGGTGCTTCCTTATAACCACAGTAACAAAAGCAGCACTAGGGAACTATCACAGATATACAGTAACATCCGCTTCTGCAAAGGAGCATGGCGGGGCATGGTTTGGCAGTAGTGGGGCCTGTCGCCGTGGCAGTAGCTCATTTACATAGATACTGAACTGGGGCCTTTCTAATGAGTGAAACAGAAGGAATTTGAGATACAAAATACCCATTCTGTAAGGGGTACTTTAGTTAGAATATTAATACACACTGGAAGAACTCTATGACCTGTGATAACTTGTAAAAAAAAAAATAGTAAAATGTGTATAATAAAATACTAATTATTAGTAATTCCAATTAATGTATCCTGATATCGCTAATGTTTTTACTCCTAAATCTTGGAACAGCGGGATTTTTTATGATGTCCATAATATATATTCGAACATTCATATTCATACTGTCACATAACAACCTACTAAAGGTACACCATTTAGCTATTTTCGTCATATAAGCTAATATCTTGTTGGATTGTCTTTAGCTTTGATTAGCACATTCTCAGTGCCTTTGCTGTAGCCACCTTTTTTGATAATTTATTTCTACCTATTGGTTCATTTATGTATTTATTTAGTATTATTATTATTATTATTATTATTTAGCACACTGTCCTTGTTTGCTTGACTTTTTACATATTACAGTTGTGCAGAGTTATTTGACAATACATTTCCAATTTGTCATCGATTTCATGCTTTTTGTACCTTCAACCTAAACTAAGATGAAACATTACAGAAAGACCATTCCTTGAATTTTAACAGAACAGTATAATAACTCCACAAATGCTTTGCTTCTGTAAGCTAGACTAGGGTAAATCAGTCCACATGACCATTTCCTTCCCCAAGTCCAATGTTCATGCTTCATAGCAAATCTAAGCCATTTTTTTTTAAAGATAAGCCTTAGTAACAACTGGTTTTCTAAAGGCCGCACAGCAGTTTTGTCTCCAACTCTGAGTTATGTCACATTGTGCATGTGAAAAAGCTTTTACTTTAATTAGTGGACATGACTGTGATTTCTACTGTTGTTGCAAATTTACAAAGAATTTAAGTGATTTCTAATTTACATTTAGGCATTTGGCAGATGCTCTTATCCAGAGGAAATTACAAAAGTGCTTTGAAGTTTCCGTAATTGGATCGGATCCCTCTAATCATAGTTATTTCCATTTTCACAAATTTGACGGCTCAGCACTATCGTTCTAGGATTTCATACGTTGAACAGTTCTTAACCCGATCAGTTTCATCAGTTATTTTTATTGAAGATCCAGGACAACAATTTGCCCCCCCTGCAAGTCAGTAGTCTTTTCCATGATCAGGGTATATATTGTTGGTATTATGTCAAATAATAACAATAATATCTTATTAAGAATAAAGCAATTAATATATGAATATAAGATACTTTAAATAAAAATAATGACCTGCCAGTCAATTTGTTTGTAACTCAGATGAACTTGTGTTGCATTTTTATGGCTTGTATGGTTTATGGCTTGTAAACATTCTCCTGGCATCATTTCTATTTGTCATGATTATGGTGTTTTCCTTTTTCTGCTGTCACTTGCAGCTTTTGAGCTTTTGGCCTCTGATAAAGTAGTTCAATCTGTTCCTCTTATCTGAGCTGCCCACAGTGAGCAACAAAAGATACTTCCGCTCTCTTTGATTCCTCCTAGTGTAATAACACCCTGTAACAGTGATGGCTTGCAGTCAAATTATGATGAAGAAGGCTGGCAAAATGGTCAGCTTTAAAAATCTGAAGTTAACCATAGAGTCACAAATAGTAGGGGAATTGGGTAATGAGACCATGTGTTGGCTCAGCAGCTCAGATTGGCATGAGAAGGTAACGGCAGAAGTCATCTGTCCACGCAGATTATGTCCCTGGACCAGAAATCCACAAAAGTGTCGAGGGAAGCCAAGTCCTCTGACTAGACTAGTGTAACAAATATTTTCAGCAGAAAAGAAATTACAAAGTAGAGATGAAAAGCCACTAGGACAGGAAAAGATGGATCACCTACTGGTAAGCTTCAGCAACATTCTCCGTTGTCCTTTTTGATGTGCATTCTTCTTTTCCTGGGCAATGGCTACACATCCATCTTTAAGAAGTGACAGTCGAACAGTGGACTTCACTGCAATGTCACCTATTATGCTGTTGTGACAGACAGCTGGAGTGAGCTCGCGTCCTCAAAATAAAACTAGTGATGCTTCCTCATTGTGTTGGTCACAAAACACTGATAGCCCATTCCTGATAATGTCGCCTTTACCATCTCATATCAGGAGAAAAAAAGAGATTGAGTGAGATTGTTTCATTATGTCGGGGACCTATAATAGAAGACGAATCTTCAACCCTAGATTGAAAGCCTGATTCTGGCTGTGCAAATTTAGGCTTGTCTCAGGGGCATTGTCTGCCATGCATAATTTATTCCAGGTGAAATTTTGTTCAAACATGCACACAGCACCCTCATGAGGTAGAAATAGTTTTTACTACAGAATAATTGTATGTATGTATTTTAAAATCATCATTCATACACAGTGTCTTGCCTTGTCCCTTGGTTAAGAAAACCCTTCTAGAACTGGTGGCTTTTATAAATTGTGAGTGGTACTTTTCAGGGAAGCTATGACTCTGACATGCAGCTTCTGTCCATTGTCTCACTGATTACTTTGCAGTAGGCTCATTAGCACTGTCTTTGTTATACTTGACACTGAGTAGTGAGCCCTTTTATATATTGCAGCTGTGGAGAGTAACTCAAAAGTAAATTTCTCATCTGTCATTGATTTCATGCTTTTTTATACCTTCAACCTGAACTCCTGAAAATATATAGAAATACTATTACAGGGGGAAAAAAGTACACCACAAAGACATGACTACATATCTTTCACCCACCTGTGCATTTATAATTATTTGCAACGATGTTCACCACAAAAAGAAAGAAAGAAATGACTTTTCTTTTACACATTTTTCAAAATCATACAATCAACAAGGTATCAATTATTATTATTATTATTATTATTATTATTATTATTATTTAAAAACTATTATACACTGTTTATAATAATTTAGTCAGGTGTCAATGTGAAAACTACACATTAACGTGCATTATGAAGGTAAAAGGTTGCAAAATAATAAGAATATAATAAGAATATATTGGTTATATGTACATGATGATTTTGCATACACATAAGAATTTAAGTAACTGTACATAAAGTCCACCAGCAAGCTGTAATATTAACAAAAAGAGAGAATGAAAGTACATTAGCATATGAGTGCAATTATGTTGACAACCTAAGAGACTGATCAAGGTGCATTGATGGGATCTTAACAGATTATTATTATGGTTACTACATATAGAACAGAACAGAATGTATATGACCCTATTTATAGTGGTGATGTTAGAGAAGGAGATTATTTTCCTGACACAGAGCAGAGTTATTGTAAAGTCTAATTGCAGTCTGCAGGAAAGACATCCTGTATTAGCATTCTTTGTCACAGCAGAGCTTAAGTATTCACTTGCTGAAAGTGCTCCACTGTTTAGCCAATAGGTTGTGGAGGGGATGTGAGGTGTTCCCATGATGGCTAACAGTTTGTGTAGCATCCTTCACTCGACTACCAATTCCAAAGCACTCCAGCGGCGTCCCTAATATTGAGCTAGTCAGGTTGATGATTTTGTTGATTTTCCTGATGTCACTGCTTCTGATGCTGTTGCCCCAACAGATAGCAGCAAAGAATATTGCACTTGCAACAACAGACTGATAAAAGATCTGCAACATTTTGCTACAGACAATAAAGAATCTGAGCTTTCTCAAGAACACAGCATGTCCAGTGTGTTGCATGTCCAGTCCAATCTGTTGTCAATGTGAACTCCAAGGTATCTGTAGCTCTTCACCAGCTCCACACCTCCTCAGTGTAGACTGTGTTGGTGTAACCCTGTTCCTCCTGAGGTCCACAACCACATTGCAGGTCCATATCAGCTGTATCAGACAATGAACAGCTAAAAGGCTCATGGAATTGAACAAACTGCACAATTTAGTGGTATGCCAGCTGCACAGCTGCCATACAAAAGGACTTGAATTGCATGATGAAGGCTGCTTAATGCATTGTCGGGACACAAGGTCTGAATTTAGACACTATGTAAGCTTCCTGATTAAGAAAGAAGGCCAAAAGCGTTAAAAGAGACGACATACATCCCGACTACACCCTGTTTGAACCGCTACCCTCAGACATACAATTCAGGTCAATAAGGTCTTGTTCTAATAGGCAAAGGACCTGCTTCTTTCCCAAAGCTATAGCCTCCATCACATCCATCTACATACATACCGTCCAACAATCTCTTTAAATATGTAAGTTTGTAACGTCAAGTGCACATCACAACCTCCATTACGCTATAACTCTCCATATAAGATTTATAAAGTTTATTGCACGTCACAAAATGCTACTCTTTATTACTTTATTTACATTCTTATTTGGCGCATTATTTGTTGCATTGCTTGTACATATTTTTGCACAATTTATTTCCTTTCTTTTATAAGAGAGCTGCCATGCAACATTTTATTGTATTCAGTATAATGACATTCTTATTTTGTCTTCTTAAACAGAATTCTGAACTCTGCTTGAATTTTACAGAGGCCACGATAATCACTACCCTTCCCTCAACATTGGATGTTACGGTGGGTGAGAGCATTGTTTTGCCCTGTCAGGTGACCCATGACCCCTCACTGGAGCTCAAGTTTACGTGGTTCTTCAACGAGCAGCTTATCCATTTTGGCAACCATGGAGTATACTTTGAAAAAGTTGGTAGTGTAAGTATTGACACATTCTTTATATCACTTGTGTGGTGTTTGGCAGTATAAGTAATAAAGACAGACAAGACAGTAGTAGCGAACACTCATTCCTTTACTTAACTTCCAACCCGGGCTCACGTACTCCTCTTACAAACGAAAAACACAGTCCGAATTCTCCTTTCAAAATAGTAGTCATAATGCAATGTTATTCGTGAACACAACATTTCCCCCCCCTTTTTATTTTTTAAGAACATACCTAGGAGTAACTAAACAGCAAGACTAATAACTTAATTACTTAGTTATTAATCTGAAAGCAGAGTCATCAGGTGCTTTTAACTCCCTAATATAACACTGTAACATATTCAATAACAGCAGTGGTACAGTTGTAACAATTGTATTATTATAACTTACTGAGTCAGGATAACACAACTTAGTAACTCAAGCAATGCAGATACAGTACAACGATACATCAGATCTAAAGAACATAATCACTTAACCAACTAGGTTTGTTAGCATTACGTTTAGGTCTAAGGGTATGAGTACTGATACAATGACCAGCGTTCTCAGCAGGAGTTGTTGTTGTGCATGGGAACGATGTGAGATTGGAAGCATTCCAAGTTTTCCCATCACTCAGAACATATGTACCCATCCCAAGTTTTTTGTTAACTTGAAGAGGGTCTGTAAACTTCCTGTGTCCTTTAGGAACATGCGCATGGTTCCGAACTCTCACCTTATCCCCCTCCTGAAAGCAAGGGGTGCATGCGCGCGCTTGGCATCCGTATACAGTTTTGTTTTATGTTGCAGCCGTGCAACCCTTTGGCGAACAGTCTTGTCAGTGGTCGAGCACGACGGAGGAGATGGCAGAATAGACAGTCTTGTGTGCATTTGCCTGCCATAGAGGAGCTGAAAAGGTGAGGTCCCGGTTGCAGCATGTGGGGTGGCATGGTACACTTGCAAGAAGTCAGTTACTACAGGTTTCCACGGCAGGTGTTGCTGGATGGCCGTTTGGATCGATTGTTTGAGCACACGGTTAAATCTCTCTACAGCACCATTAGCTGCTGGATAGTAGAGAGAGGAACGGTAGTGACGAATATTCAGTTTTTTTAGGAAAGCAGCGAAGGCAGCAGATGTAAACTGAACACTTTTGTCTGTAACTACGCTTAATGGATTGCCATGGCGACTGAATACTGCTGACAGAAACGAAACCACAGAGTCCGTAGTGATGGTGGGGGTAAAGGAGACCTCAGGCCATTTGCTGTAATAATCAATCAGTGTAATAGCAAACCTGCAATCAGACGTGGCAGTGTCGAATGGTCCAACTATATCCACAGCTACTTTCTGCCACGTTTCATCTGGCAGTGGCACTGGCTGAAGAGGAGCAGGATGTGGCTTCACGGTTTTGTCATTGAGCTGACATACATGACAGGAACGAACAGCATTGTGGACTTGAACGTCCATCCTTGGCCACCAATAGAGATCACGGAGACGCTGTTTAGTTCTCACCTCCCCTTGGTGTCCTTCGTGCGCTATGGAAACCAGTGTAGAGCGAAGAGCAACAGGTGGAATCAGTCGTGAGCCTCGAAAGACAAATTTGTCTTTAACAGACAATTCTAGTCGCACTTGATAGTACGGCGACAATTCAACATCCAGACCTTTGGGGGAAGGAGGCCAACCATTAGAAATCTGTGTACGAAGTTGAGTTAGTACAGAACAAGAATCACATGCAGCCGCAACCTCGACAGTGGACAGGGAATTACAGGCAGCTGACAGAAAAGCAACAAACTCCTCCTCCACATCATCCTGAGCTGAAGCAACAATGTTTTCTGTGGAAGAAGCAGGTAAAGGTGCACGTGACAGATAATCAGCAGGAGCATTTTGGGAGCCTGGACGGTACACCACATCATAATTATATGACATGAGACGGGCAGACCACCTTGCTACACGAAGTCCAGCACGGCCCTCTCCTTTAGTAGTAAGCAGGGTCGTCAGAGCCTGGTGATCTGTACGTAGGGTGAAACGGCGGCCCCATAGATAAGTACGCCACCTCTCAACGGCCCACACACATGCTAATGCTTCTTTTTCCACTGTGGCATATTTACGCTCCGCAGTGTGCGGGAAGCAAAGGCTACAGTACGTTCAATGCCATCTGGGCTGACTTGGGACAGTATTGCACCCAGACCATAGTCAGAAGCGTCTGTAGAGACAATGGTGTGCGCCGCAGGGTCAAATAATGCCAAAGAAGGGCTGTTTGCTAGCAAATGTTTTACTTTCGTCAAACTTTGTTCAGCCTCTTTTGACCAGCTGAATCCATTTTGAGCTTGCAAGCATGCACGCACTGGAGCTGTCACAGTGGCAAAATCAGGAAGGAACTTGCTGTACCATGACATTAGTCCAAGTAAGGAGCGCAAGGTAGGAGCAGGAGCATTGAGTATTGCCTGTACTCGTGATTCATCTGGACGAAGGCCTTCTGCTGACACTGTGTGCCCTAAAAACAGCAGGCTGGTTCACCAGAAGTGACTCTTTTCTGTATTGAGTTGTAAGCCGGCAGCTTCTAGACGCTGTAATACAGCTTGGAGTGTTTTGTCATGCGAAGCCATGTCAGGACCATGAATGATAATATCATCCAGGTAACTTTCGACTCCTGACAAGCCAGCCAGGATGATGGTCATCATCTTCTGGAATGCTGCAGGTGCTGAAGCCAGTCTATAAGGAACACGGCGAAATCGGTACAGTCCATCATGGGTAATAAAGGCTGTGAGATCACGACTGTCATCATGCAGTGGTACTTGGTAGTAAGCATTGGTCAGATCGATTGTAGAAAAGACAGCAGAGCCTTTAAGAGCAGCAAGCAGTTCATCCATATGCGGTAATGGGAAGGAGTCTACAATTACGGATTTATTTGGCTCTCTGAGGTCAACACACATCCTGATTTTTCCAGATTTTTTCTGTGTGACCACAATTGGTGAAACCCATGCGGAAGCATCTATGCATTCTATCACTCCAGCTGCTTGTAAGCGATTTAATTCCTCTGACACAGCACTACGAACAGAGAGTGGCAGACGGCAAAGTTTTTGGCGGACAGGTGTGACTGTTTCGTCCAGCTTTACATGGTGTACAAAGTTTTTAGCACAACCAATCTCTGTTAAATCCGAAACAGTGCACTGTAACACTGGCACAGGAGGAGCAATGTCAGAAAGATCATTAGAAGGGAGCACTTGATTGTTCTCAATCCTCACATGCAATGCAGACATGAGGTCCCGTCCCATTAGTGGTGTGCCTTTTTCCACAATGAAAAATTTAGCAGGAACGGTACGGCCATGTAACGAAACGATCGCTGGCAAACACCCAACTACAGGAATTTGCGCTTTTACATAAGTCACAAGTCTGGCTGTTGGTTGTGACAGTGCAACATTACTAAAATGGCATGCATATGTAGTGTAAGGCAAAATAGATACAGAAGACCCACTGTCAACAACCAAATTCACTGCAAAGGCGTGGTCATCTGAGGTAGATATGGTTACTGTACTTGTAATGCTGGGCGGGCATGTTGGATATTCAGTGCACAGAACAGTAACTTCTGGTAGTTCAATTTCATGAACCTCGCGCGTGTTTGTATGAGCAGATCGGCACACTTTAGCGTAATGTCCAGTCTTTTTACACTTCCATGTTGCAGTTGCAGCGGGGCAATTTGCAGCATCAGCTAAGTGTGCCTCCGAGCCACACCGAAAGCAGGATTTCCTTTTCCCCAAGTGAACAGAATTAGGAGGTGCATGTGAAGGTTTTCCTCTTCTGCGCTTTACTATGTGCTGCACCGCTTGTACGGGGGCGGTAATTTGGCGGGAGTTTGAAATGGATTTAGCCTGATCAGAAGCAGATTCAATCTGACTCGCTATCGTGACAGCTCTGTCCAGTGTGAGATCCGTTTCGAGTAAAAGTCTCTCACGTATTCGTTGGCTAAGCACATTTTCCACCAACTGATCACGAATCATTTCCTCAGCACAGGCACCAAACTCACATGTGACAACAAGTTCACGCAAAGCAGCAACGTATTGTATAACAGTCTCGTGATGATCCTGGCAGCGTTTACGAAAAGCATGACGTTCCGCTACTATATTAGCTTTTGGCACAAAGTAGGCTTTTAGTGCATTCTCTGCATCCTCGTACGTCGTACCTATGTTAGGCAGTGAGTAGAAAATTCGCTGTCCCTCTGTACCGAGGCAGTGAAGCAGAACAGCTCTCCGTCTTGCGTCCGGCCAAGAGTCACCCGTTGCGTCAATCACTCGTAGGTAATTTTCAAAGATCCGCGACCATGTGCTGAACGGCATAGTAGGCTCGTCGGGGCAAGGCAGAAAAAAACTTGGGAAAGGCACGTTGGCAACAGCCATCTTTGCGACCAAAACAGCGTGAGGAGAAGGTTTTTTTTTTTTTTTTTCTTTAATCCTCGTCGCCAATTTGTGGTGTTTGGCAGTATAAGTAATAAAGACAGACAAGACAGTAGTAGCGAACACTCATTCCTTTACTTAACTTCCAACCAGCGCTCACGTACTCCTCTTACATACGAAAAACACAGTCCGAATTCTCCTTTCAAAATAGTAGTCATAATGCAATGTTATTCGTGAACACAACAACTTGATTAATATTTGTGCCTTTTATTAATGTTACAAGAGGCAATACATTGTTCTACACAGAACCGGCCTCTAAATCATACATATGCTGAACTTATCATTCCTTATTTCATTTGGAAGAATAGCTATAACTTAACTACACGGGCCGACCAAAAAGTCACACACTTTAATGTTTTGTTTGACTGCCTTTAGCTTGGATTATAATATGCAATGTTGTGGCACATGTCTGAAAATGCATCCCAGAAACACTGTTTAAATTTGACACATTTGTGTCATGCAATTTATCAGGGGAAAAAAATAATTGATGGGATTAATTTAGTATATCCTGGTAGTCAGCTGACATTATTTTATTATTACCACATAATGTTGCTGAGCGTGGACTCGACCAAATGAAGCAACCTCAGATCACAACACTGCCTCCAGAGGCTTGTACAGTGGACACGATGCAAAATGGGCACATCACATTATGCACTTCCATTCTTCTTATCAGTGGTACATGAAGTACACATACTGCGTACTTGAGTAAAAGTAAAAATACTCTAGAGAAATTATTAATCCAGTAAAAGTAATCCTTTATTTCCACTTCCACTTGAATTTACCTTCAAAAGTACTTAAGTGGGGCCTCCGAGTGGCGCAGTGGTTAAAGCGCTCGCCCTATCATCCGGAGATCGCTAGTTCGAATCCCGGGTGGTGCTGTAACCTCTCGCAGCCGGAGGTCTAGAGAGAGCTGATTGGCCGAGCTCTCTCAGAGGGGAGGGATGAGAGGTACTTAGTGCTGCCACATTAATCACGGCTCTACAGCCAATCAGGGGCGTCTGTGAGCTCGCGCAACGGAGGGAGCGGATAGCGCTGTCCTCCGAGTGTGTTACGCCGCCCCCAACGGTGCGCGAGCGAGCAGTTCGAAAAGATGCGGTCGGCTGGCGTCACGTGGTTCGGAGGAAACACGTGATAGTCTTCGGCCCTCCCGGCTGAGTGGTAGTAGTAGCCTTAATGTGGGAGCCCCCTAGTGACGGGGAGGAATTGGACACGACTAAATTAGGGAGAAAATCGGGGAAAAATCCAAAAAAAAAAAAAAAAAAAAAAAAAAAAAAAGTACTTAAGTATCAGAATAAAAATAGTATGATATTATTGTAGTAATAGATTTACAGTGCCACTAATGTTATTATTCCAATTGTGATTGGACTCTTGATTGATATACTTCCTGAAAAGGCCGTTATGTCACCACATGAAATAAGATTAAACAAAGGTAAAACAATAAGCTAGGTAATGGAAACATGGTGCTGTTACCCCAAATGGTTTGCTTGCAAATAGTCTTTTCCACCCATACATAAGAAGAAATGCACAATGTAGTGGAGTAGAAATTATGATATAAAACATTAAAATGTAGTTGAGTAAATATTCCTAAAAAAATATCTTGTTACTGTCCACCACTGCTTCTTACCCTGATGTGTCTATCTCCTTGGTTTTATGACCCAGTCTGTGTTGGAGGTCTATTTATTTTCTCAATTGTGTATAAAGCATCAGATACCCTATATGGCTAAACAAATTGTAGTTACATGACCAGCACATCCATATGTGCTCTTTGAATATCCGCTTTTGGGACTTTATACTATATTTTGTAGTTTAGCTATAAAGATTTCCCATTCAGGCAGAAGCACATTAGTGAGGTAATATGTTATATTTAGTGAGGGTAAGGTCAGGGTTTTGTGCAGGTCACTTTGGCAGAACATGCCTTCAAGGACTTTCCTTTGTGCACAGTGCATTGTCATGCTGAAGCATGGGCTACACTTTTTAGTTCTAATGAAGTGAAATTGTAATGCAAGGCCAAAATGTGGCTTTGATAATCTGGTGTCCACATATTTTGGCCATATAATTCTTACCAATAAGTCGTTACAAGTACAATAGATTGAGTATAGTTTACCTTGGGAATTGTGTGTTATCATATGCTTAATCTTCAAGGCTGAATATACTAGGTAAGCAGCAGAAGTTTCACGCACAACTTAATTGGAAAATAATCAAGTTGTAAATGTGCTATGCAGCTGAAGGCTGTAAAATATTTTATTCATGCATGGGAGTCATTATCAGCCTATCTCTGTACCTGACTTTTAAGCTGGCAGACTCAGTCCTTAGAGAAATAGAGTTTAATAAGTTATCACTGTTACTAATTAGATTCACAAGATTCTCATTTTAGCTGAGTCTATTTATATATCACTGGCTAAGATAAATCTTTCTGATTGTTCTGTGTATCTGAACATTTGTTTTCATGTGCTTGTCACAGAGGTTTCATTTAAATTGTCTGCTTTGGACCTCTGCACTTTCCTCTATATGAAGTGTAGGTAAATGTATAGCACCAACTGGTGAAGTACACCATGTTGACTACTCAAGATTCAAGCAGTGGACTTGTAATGAGCTTACCATGAAGGTTAATTATTATATAGCAATCAACAAATAAATGTAGATAGGTTTGTGTTATCATACTGGGACATAGCATTAAAGTGTGAATATATGCATAATGTAAAAAAAAAATGTCATTGCACAATGTAAAATGTAGACAACCACTTTTTTTCTGTAAAGGTACAGAAAGGAAACTTTCCTTCTTCTGGATTACATTTCCTTTTTGTAATACTTTTTTGAATTTTGTTCAGTACTTAATAATGTCACACTTTTTTTTGTCAGCAAAACCTCCAACTGCTCAAGGTTGCTTGGGTATTCCCTTGTTCATAACTTCTCAACAGCATCCTGTACATCTTAGAAATTTCATTATGGTCAGGCTTGCTATGCCTTTATCAATACTTTTCCAGAGTAAAGACATATTATCCAAAGTACCTCTTTCTAATTACCTGCTGTTGCCTTCATTCTTGGGAATACCAGTGGCATCAGACTGCAGTGTTAATTTTTAAAGACACTCTTGAACTCAAGTACCTAGAGTCATTTATCTTTTGTACTGCAGATAGCTTTTTCATTTTGGAAATGACAAATGGAGGGTTCTGCCCCTGCAGCAGATATAGATGTTTAAATTCTGTGATGGTAAAATATCATTACCATTAGATGGTGTAAGAGGAATAGGAGGAAATTTTTTTTTTTTTTTTTAAGGGAAAAAAAAAGTTTTAAAATGGGATAATGTTACATTAAGGGCTTTTCATGCACTAAAGAAGAGCTTTCCTACTGCTGGCAGGCAAGCCTCATTTATGGCTCTTTTTACTCACAAAAGTACCACAGAAAATTGTGATCTCGGAAATTGAGAGCTTCTAGCAGCTATAGAGGGGTTGCAGAAGTGCAGAAAGCAGAATTTTATTACCCTTTTCCATAGAAATCTTACTTTTTAAACTCATTAGTAGCGTTGCTGCCTTATACATTTAGGGCCCACTGTAAATCCTTGGGATGCTATCTGTGCAAAGTTCTTCCAGCCTGGTCTCCCATTTCTCACAATATACCAGTTGGTGAACTTAATACTGTAAATTGCCCCAAGATTTTAGTGAGTATGTGAATATTATAACGGGTTTAACGCATAGGCAGCACTACAAACACAGTCATGAGGCGAGGTCTTATGTGAAATGGGTAAAATTTAGTTTGAAAATGGGGGAGGAAAAGGGAGGAAGGAGATGCAGGGAAGGAAAGTAGTGAAGGTATGTATGTGCAGGTCTGGTGGCAGTGTCCAGCTGGAATGCAGGCTACCGACAGAAAAAAATCACATGCCAAAAAAATCACATGCCAAACCAAAACAGAAATCAGTTTCAGCTGAAGTACTGTATTAGTGAAAGTTACATACATAGAATTCCTAGACTCCTTTTGTTTTGTTTTTTTTTTGTTTGTTTTTGTTTTTGTTTTTGTTTTTTGTGGGAAGGGCCTAAGTGGGGGCAAAAATATTCCCTGAGCATGTTAACTAATTCTGGCTATCATGTTTTTGTGCCTTTTTATGTTTGGATTTTAACACTGGCTGAATGCAATACAAGTTTCTCTAATAATGTACACTCACTCAATACTGGAGAAGGCATGAATAAGAAAAAAAGTGTGCACACCCAGTTTAAAGTACTATTAATCATTTTATGGAAGCCCAGTCACTTAGTGTAACATCAAGTGTGCTTTTGAGCATTATGTTAATAAAACAATAGCCAAACCAGATTAAGGCTATATTCACATTATAAGCCACAGTGTCTGTTCTTTGAAATGTCACAAATGCACACTCCACTGACTACTTTCTCCATTGTCCTCCTTTGTTGAATCAAAATCCTTTTTTTTTACCCCAATGTGGCACCGATATTTATTTTTAAGGTCTGTCTGCAAGCACAAATCTGATGTTCTTCAGATCAGACCTGAGTCACTTTCCTATGTGGTCCTAGATTGGATATAAGCTGTCTGGATAAAAAAAGTCCTTTACTTTTAACCACCTTTAGCTTCGATTACAGTGCGCAGTGTGGTGGCAAATCCATGTGTAAAAATAATCCCTCATGTTTCACAAACCACACTTTCACAATTTAAATCCCGGAATATTCCTTTTCCATCAGTGACGAAACAGTTTATAGATGTTAACCTGGTCGTTCAGTACATTCACGTAGTCAGCAGAAATTTTTTATTGTCACATAACTTTGCTGAGCCTAGACCTGCCTCCAGAGGCTTGTTCGATGCCCACATTGCTTGAGGTTTGCATCGCTTCATGTGCTTCATACCGCGACATATACTCTGGAAAGGGGGCCCATCATTCCAGTCTGTCAATCAAGTCAATCAGACCACGTGACCTTTTTCCATTGCTCTGGAGTCCAATCTTTATGATCCCTAGCAAATTTAAATGTTTTACCTAATTAGTCACATGGACTGTTTTTGCCTTGTGAGATTCATCATCATGGCTTTGACCAAGGACTATAATAAGCATTTAAAGAACTATGGGCGAACTGACATCAATTTATACTCACCATCTTTCCATCATCCATCATCCATTTTTAATCATCATCCATTTTTAAGAACACCTTATTTTACGAACACCATCATCTATTTTTAACCTCATTTTAAGAACATCATCATCTATTTTTAAGAACACCTCATTTGTACAGTTATCCAATCAGCTAATCAAGTCATGCAGATATAGGTCAAGAGTTTCAATTAATATTCACATCAGCCATCAGAATTGAAAAGAAATGTGATCTCTACAGTATGGCATGGTTGTTAGTGCCAGATGGGCTGCTATGCGTATTTTAGTAACCACTTACTGTATTTGGGATTTTCACACATAACAATCTTTATGGTTTACACAAAATAGTATTTGAAAAAAAAAAAATGGATCCTGTGTGCTTAGGATCTGCAGACTGAAACACAGAGAGAGAGCCAGGGTAAATTACTGGATTGGTTTAAGCCAATCATTCAATTGGACTGGTTTAAGCCAATCATTCAATTAATTTCGATTTTCTTTGTACAGTGCTTTTAACAATGGATATTGTCACAAAGCAGCTTTAAAGAAATAAAAATTCTGGATATAAATTTAAAAAAAGCATACATTTATAGATTCAGATGTTTATTCCTAATGGGCAAGACAGAGAAAACACTGATATGAGGAAGAAACCTTGAGAGGAACCAGACCTAAAAAGGAACCCATCCTCATTTGGTTGATCTCATACCTTACAGGCTCCAACCAGATGGTTTGGTGTAATCTATTCTGTTAGAGCTCTGGATATGGTGTACATGTTGTGGACTTGGGTGTTTTGGTATTCTCTGTGCACTCAGTGAGTAAAAATGTTACCTTGCATGTGGGGAAAAAAAACAGAGATGACCACCTTAGACTGTGGTTAAACAGCCACTCTTCCTGAAATCAGTTTAATCTGCCACACTGAGATTTTAGCTCTATTGCTTTTACACACTTACCAGTAACAGTACTGCCAACGCAATGCAAGTGTACTCAAGCTACACACAAACATAGCAGCTTCACTTTCTACACAGCAATCATCTGAAATAAAAAATAAATAAACACAATTTACAGTACAGAAAAAGGCTGAATGGTTTTGTAATCATTCACATTAAAAAATAAACAGATAATCTGGTTACTAGGTTATCCATCTCACCATTATTAGACCAGATGGAAAGTAAACAATGCAACTTTTGAATGCTGGGGTGTGCGCCAAGGCCTGTGTCCCCAAAGCCTGGTGGGTGAGGGAACACAACATATATTTGAAAGAAGGTGGTGGAAGAGGCACACTGTTTTTAAACACAGCAGGGCATCATCGGCATCAGCTGCTGAGCTAGGCTTAGACAGTGCAATTTATACCTTGGGCAGAATCTTGTATATGTCAGGCAGTGCTTGCTATAATTCAGGCACAGCATGGCATTATTTGAGAACAGCAGGGCATGGTTCTCTGGCATTAAATGGCATCAAGCAAGGCATGGTTCTGCATAGGACGGATCAGGGTCTGTTTCTGGGTCTCTGTGGCTTAATTCTGAGTTCTCTGGGAGTAATTCAGGTTCACATAAAAGCAGAATACTGTAGGACTCTGGTATAGCAGGGCAGATAGCAAAGATCCGAGCTTACAGGGAAAATCTATGGACTAACATTGTTTTGCTCAGGGCTTAACTCAAGGTAGGATTTTACTATAGCAGGGCAGGACTCTAGCATAGCAGGACAGGATTCTGAAAAATAGGACTTGATTCAGGGTGAGACGTGGCAAGGGAGGTCTCCCTGTCACCCTCTATCTGGACCTAGCCAAACACCAATGCTTGTTCCTGTAGTTCCAGCGTCCAGTCAACAGCATACTGTGTTGGGAGCATACCTTTGAAGCTGTATGTCAGTTCTTGCTGGATGGTATACAGTTGTTGCTGTGTCATGAACCTTTTTCTGTGCCATGAACACAGAAGTGCTCTGAACTATTGGTGATTGCTTGGCACTTTGTATGAGCAGCCTCTTCACACTGAGCACCTTTGGGCTGTATGCTGAAGGGTGTATCGCTTGTGCGCTCCACATTGTTGCTAGCTTGCCACAAGATCACAAACTGAATGCCTGTGAAGTTGGAGGTGGTAGAGCATCCTTTACACCTCTCACAGTCTTGTATTCTGTCATGAATTGGAGGCACAGGCACAGAGTAAGTGTTTATGTACTGTAGACTTTGATATTGAGCATAAATAAAAACAGCAACAAAGGAAGATTGGCACAGGCGGAAGAAGCTTACATAAGAATCCTTACTGAATGGATCAAAAATTAAAAACAAGATTTCAACACTAGGGACAATTCTGACACAGCCTTGAGGAAGGGTATAGTATCTAAACCAGGGTGACCATTTTTTTTAACATTAGTGAACATTAACTAAGCCCTTGACCCATAACCACATTATTTTATGCATCATGCTGCTGGCACATCATTGGCTGATTGGATAATTGCATAAATTAGCAAGCGTAGAGGTGTTCCTGTGAAAGTGACTGAGTGTATATTAATGATCATTCTCTCTCGCTCTAAAAATGCTAATATATTTCAAATCAATGCTTAAAATTAGATGAAAGAAAAACAGTATGCATTGTAGGTAACAGATTATTTCTGATGTATAATGTTAGTAAGCTAATGACGAACATACTTTTTTACATAATTAGGAAAATACTAATTCAAGCAGTTCTAATGAATCTGTTTTAATTAATTCCTCAAATGAGAGATCAAACATCAAGATGGTAACTGTCCAATTTCCTTTTCTTACTACACAAGCCTAATTTACAGCCTAATTTTTGAGTTGGTAGTGTGTACACAAGAGTTACCTTTGTGCCAAGCATTAATTTGTTAATTTGTGTTGCTCTGAGATTTAATACATACAGAGAGAAAAATGACAAGTGTTCTGTAAATTATATTTCTGTCCTCAGCATTCTTCTGGAGACATCATGATTCGGAATATTCAGATGAAACATGCAGGAAAGTACACGTGCGCAGTGCAGACCAAGGTGGACAGCAGCTCTATTGCCACGGACCTGATTGTCAGAGGTGACATTCAAACCTCAAATTGTACCACAGTGGACAAATTACTACTTCTACAGAGAGTTTAGTTCGACTCATAATTTAGGACATGTAATCTAATTAATCAACATATATTTAGACATGAATATTTGATACTGAATATATACGATTTTTAATACATCAAGTTTCCATTGCTGTCTTAAGATTAATATGGTAAATACTGTATAATAATTCATATAGATAATCGTACAATGTTTTTTACTTAATACTTATTTGAAAGAAATAGTGTTTCTATTCTTTCTTTTTTTTAAATAATTTTTCTATTAGCTGGTTCACAAATAATTCATAAAACCGATGACACACTGCTGCACTATGAATATTTACATACTGCTTGCACATGAAACAAGACTGCATCACATACCTGGGCTAATGAGAAATGGTAGCTCTAACTTGTGTAATCTGTGTAATTAAAGTAAATAAACACATCAAAATATTTAGGGAAGATTTTTTTATTAATCTGTTGGTCAGTACAGCATTACCAAGTGAGCATGGGTGTGTATGCCATTTTTTCTTCAGGTCCTCCTGGCCCTCCTACCAGCATCCATGTGGAAGACCTCACAGATTCCAGAGCCACTCTCTCTTGGAAGCCTGGACCCGATAATCACAGTCCAATTACAGCCTACGTTATCCAGGCTAGAACTCCCTTCTCACTCGGATGGCAAGCTGTCAGGACAGGTAGGGCTCCTAATCAGACTGAATCTGTTCAAATCAGCACTCTTTCTTTCCACCTCGGAGTCCCCTACAGTCATGTAATTTTTAAGTTTGATGCACATTCTGGGTTTGTTATCAATATGCTTATCCTTTAGTTTTTGTAGAGGAAGTTTTTTTTATTTTTTTATCATTCAGGCCATACATCATTGCTTGGCTGATTCAGGCTACACATAGAAATGCACTATATAGAATGTGAAATATTACTATATTATGCCATTAGATTTTGCCGGATATTTTGATTGCCAGTTCTCTTTGGGATCTTCATCAGCTGAGGGTACACTACTCGAGCCTTCCTTGCAATATCGATTAATATTAATTAGTCCTGTTGACCCAGTTTATTAAGATTTAGTTGTCAAGTGTACCATTCAGCACAGGGAAATTATTTTTTTCACGTATCCAGCCGGAATACAGTGCCCCTCGAGCACATAGTGTTAAGGGCCATGTTCAGGGTCTCAAAAGTGGCAGCTTGGAAGTGCTAGGGCTTGAACCCCTAACCTTCCGATCAGTAACCCGGAGCCTTTACTGTCAGAGCTGCCACTGCCACATTATAAGTGATGCGTAGCCTTGAAAAAAGACTTTGAGTACCAAGACCCTGACCAGCATAAAGTATTTGCTGATTATGAATGAATGAACAATTGATGCAATGATGAACGGAAAAAGGAAGGAATGAAGTATGAAATAAACTACAGTTTGGGTACAAATTTAAAATAACCGTTAATTATTTAACATTAATTCATATTACAGTGGAACCTTGGATTACGAGCATAATTCATTCCGGAAGCAGGCTCGTATTCCAAAAACACTCGTAAACCAAATAGACTTTTCCCATAAGAAATAATGAAAACTCAAATTATTCGTTCTACAGCCCAAAACAATAAATACATAAAAAAAATTAATACAACATATAAAGTAAAAATAAAACAAATTAACCTGCACTTAACATTTAAAAAAAAGTAAAAATAAATCCAGACAGTTAAGTGTTTCCGTTTGTGCGCGCAGGCGCCATGTATTTGTATGTGTGTGTATGTGGAATTAGCCACTCGCCTCGTCTTAAACAGTAAAACTCTTTCTCCCTCCCACACCTCGCTTTTTAAGTGTCACAACTAACATACACAACGCAAACACTGTTTTAACGGAAAAAAAGAAATCTCTCTAATGACACTCGCGTGAGCATACTAACGGAATCACTGCTGTAAAGTAAAAAATAAAAAATAACAAATGAACCAGCACTTTACCTTTGAAAAGAATCGCGACAGAGCTGAGTTTTCTGTCTAAATAAAGCGCGTGTGTAAAGTGCCGGGGAGATCTGTGTGTGTGTGTGTGTGTGTGTGTGTGTGTGTGTGTGTGTGTGTGTGTGTGTGTGTGTGTGTGTGTCAAATTATTCGCGCGCACGAACACACAAAGTAATTGGGGGTGTAAAAAGTGTGTGTGTGGAGCACAGAGTCAAATTACGCGCGCAAACAGAAGAGAGAGGGAGATGTTGATTATCTCTAAGAGACGAGCACTAAGACGCAGCAGGGGACTCTTATTTTGACACAGGGGACGCAGCAGGGGAGATGATTACCCATAATTCTCGCAGCGCAAGCGAGAGAAAAATCATTGGCTCAGTTGTGATCACTTGCCGCTCGGTGTCAAAATAAGAGTCTCATGCGTGATACATAGTTACTCAGCGCTCGTAAACTTGCTCGGTTTCCGATTAAAAATTAATTCAAAATCTTTGCTCGGTTTGCGGAAAACTCGTAAACCACGTTACTCGCAATCCGAGGTTTCACTGTATTTATATTACTTTTGACATGCAGCTTTGTTATAGTAACTGATCTAGAGAATTTTTAACTTAAGCAGTCCCTACAATACACAAAATGTGTATACTCACATTAATCTCGCATTTGACCAAACCTTCACAGATAGCAGATTTGTCCATCTCCCATGCACTAGCACTTTCCAATAAATGTGATTTGTCACGAAACAAAAATGACAATTAAAAAAATACATAGCTGTGACGCTTCCAAGGAAGATGTATCATCTGCCCACTGAATGTGCCTCATTTTTTATTGTTGTACAGGGGAAAAAAAAGGTTATTAGAACTAGCTAGTGAACTAGCTAGTGCACATTTATGCTTCCTACATGAGTATTGAGATAGAAGAAAAGTGTAATGATGATGGAAGATGAGGATGCTGAAGCCAGACGGATAGTGATTCCTATGTGTTGCCTATGCTTCACAGACCTACTCTGAAATCATTCATGAGAATTTGACCAAACCTTCACAGGACCTTTATTAGGGAAGCACAGATGTGCCTTAGCTGTAATTCATTTTCTATTAACTTAGTTGTTGTTGTTTTTTTGCATGGATGTGCACTACAGCCAGGGAACCAAAATATTCATCTTGAAATTTATGCAACACCTCAATCCCAGGTTCACTATTGCAAATATAACAGTAACATTAATACAGTCATGTACTGTATGACATCATTTAAGAAAATAACTGTTGTGACTTTACCTGTGACTTTGGTAAGTAATATTTATTTAATCAAAAATGGTTTTGTAACATCACTTCCCCTATACTTCATTAAAAACTGTATCACGTTTACTGTGCCAGACGGCTGTATTTTATATTAGTATTTTATTTGAGCGTGTATAGTAGTTATAATTTATTCAGTAACACATCCAGTAACACAGTAACAAATGTATTTTATTTGTAGTGCCGGAAGAAGTAGGGGGTCGCCGTCTGACAGCTACAGCTATCGAGCTCAGCCCGTGGGTAGAGTATGAGTTTCGAGTAGTGGCAATCAATGAACTGGGTACAGGTGAGCCCAGCAAGCCCTCCAAGCAAGTAAGGACCAAGGAAACATGTAAGTGATTTAAACCCTAGCTTTGTGTAAACAGTCCAGTTATAGTGGTTCTATGCACCTGTTGTTTCTGGCATGCAAATGAACACAAATGAAAAAGAAAAGACATGGAAAAACATTGTGTGTTGATTATATGCATTTATTATTATACACCAGAGTTGTAGGAATTCTGTTCATGCAGAACAATACAATCTTGTGGACAAGACCACACAAAGTGTGCTTTTTGCATGGGCCCTCTTTCGTATCTCCAGTGGCCAATCATCCTCCTCATTCCTTATTAGAAGATGAGAGCAGGAATTTGACACTGGTTGATAGTGACCTAGAAATTGAACCACTCTGTTCAACTCAGCACCATCTGAAGCATTTCAGACAGACTCTATAATATTCACAGCAGCCATTCTGAATACATTTTCTGATACCATTATATTTTTAGATAAGCTGGATGGTGCTATGCACCCCATCAAATTCATTCAGTATTTCACAGAGCAGATATTTCATTTATAGCTGCACCTACTGAAAATGCAGCACATCTACGGGGATATGCTGAATGCACACACACTGATGACACCTTAAAGTATTGCACAACAAGCAGTGAAGGAATTTATCCAATCTCCAGGATACCTGTCACTAAAGAGGTCCTGGAAGGAAGGATACAGCTTTTGAAAAAACAAAAGCTACAGTACATAGGTAAATGGATGATTTGATTGGCAACTTTAGTTTACTCATTCCAAATTTCTGTACCCAGAGAAAGGTCCTATCTGCCTTACACAGTCCTAACAAAGGGAGAGCCCCTGTGTCTAACTGCTCTATATCCACCCCTTAGGTTGGTTGGATGATTGATTATATCTGGGCAAAAATATAACTGCCATTCCGTACATGGCCCAATATTTATTCTGACTTGTTTGTATCAGACCATACTAAAATTCTTGCTAAATCACAAATGTAGATCCCACAGTTTAACATAGGGGATTCTATTTATCATAGGTTCTTGCTCAAGACCAGTTCACATCTATGGATCTGTGTGACCTTCATTTACTGTCCTCCATTTATCTTCTCCATTGACCTGAAACACCTGCATTAATAAAAGCCTTACCCTCCAAGGCTTTGCATTCATAATTTGCCATATTTTGATGACTGGCTCCTATGTGCATATACCAAGGATTTGGAATAGGACCACCATCTTTGCAAACATTACACTGTTCATACACAATGCTGTTTTTACACCATCTAATTGAGAAGTTCTTCAGTTGTTTGTACAATGTTCGGTAATATACAGTTACCTACGTTACCAACAGTTGTTAGAAATAGTTAAACTGACAGGCCCTTAGCTCTATTAAGTGTTTTTTTTTTTTTTTTTACCTGTTTTCTTTTAGTCCCCAAGGTCACACCAGCTAATGTGAGTGGAGGAGGTGGAAGCCGGTCAGAATTAGTTATCACATGGGAGGTAAAATAACCACTATATCATCTCTGTGTGTGTACATTACTGTGAAAGAGTATTTGCCCCTTCCTGATGTGCTTATTTCAGTTAGTTTAGTGTGACAAAAATGCATAATAAATAAATACAAAAGCTTAATTAAATAAAAATTATAATAAATCGGTGGTATAACGGTACGCAAAATTTATGAATTGTTATATACTTCGGATTTTAAGCCATGATATGGTATGTTTTCAGCCAATGTAAAGTAAAAAAAAAATGAATAAATAAAATACTTTTGTATTAAAGTATTAAAACTACTACAATACAAGGGAGGGCGCCACCGTTTGGCATGTTTTGATATTACCTTGTAGTAGTGATGAGATGATGCCTCATTTAGGTGTACAAGCTTCCCAGCTAATAGTTTCACCAAAAGCCTAATTTCAGGAAGCTTCATTTACGATGTCAGTACTGACAGATAGTAGATACATTTTGTGTAACTAATAGTTACACAAAACGTCACAGGCAGAACAGTTACCACGGACATGTAGCTCCAAGTAATATTGCCTTCATAGTTGTATGTGTATACATTGTTGTTTAAAACTCATATTTAGTTAATTCTGCCAGCCTCGGAAGGTTAGCAAAATAACTTGCTTAATAAACAAACAAATCATAATCTGATGATTATAAATGCTTTTTGTGGAACTGTTGTGTAAAAGCAATATCCCAGTCGAGGTCGTGCTGTTGTGCTAAATATCAGCACGGCTGTGCTTCTGTTATAGGCATGAGGACCCACCTGATATTCAGTACTCCCTTTTGTGTGATGTTACTTTATTGTGCAGTTTTTTTTACAAGTCCTTAGCACAGTGCTGCCAATTCCATTAATTCCAATTAACCAAATTGATGGCAAAACTCACCTAGCATTAGATAAAGGTAGACTGATCACGGATCATAATGCTGAAAGATACGAATTTGAATGTGTGTACCATTACACTCCTGGTGACAAGTAAAGAAAAGGATAACAACTACTACTGCTTTTTTATTGCCGAAGTAGTTGTTTTTATTTTATTCTTTTTACACTGCACAAACATGGTAAACTTGTATGCGGTTCTGGATGATTGGCATATTTGGGGGAATTGTTGCTTATAAAAGTAGCTTATTTTCTCAGCAGGATGTTTTGCAAAGTGCTTGATTACATTTACATTTAGTCATTTCAGAGAAGAACATCAGCAGGTTCACATAACATATCTTGTCACTCTTGTCTGACATATTATATGAATACATTGTTGCAAGCATTTTAAGTCTACTGTATAATAATACTTAATAGATCTAATAACATTAATTAGCTAATTTATATTTGATTATATGTGTTGAACTCAGGACTGATGACTTTTCTAAATATTTGAAATAAGGAAAAAAGTTATTTTATGCAGATTTATATGTGCGCGTAAGGAGTATGAAAAATGGTACAGAATATTAATAATTGTACTCACACACACTGTTGACTGAATATCAAGACTCAAATTGATCTGTGGGTTTTAGAATGTTCAGTAGAACCTACCCATTTATTACTTGGCCTTGAATTTTAATGTAAATGTCCTATTCATTTCCTCAATAGACTTTTATGAAAATTCTACAACCAAACAGCAAGAAGTTAAAATTATTTGTAAAAAAAAAAAAAAAGATAAAAGCAAGAAGACTTTGTGAAAATTATTTTAAAGGAAAATAAAAGCAGGAAAAAAATCCATGGCTGAAAGATGGTGTACTTGCATAAGTATTCATCCCCTTTTTCTCAATGTTCACTGTGAAAAAAGGTAAATGCGGTTATGAGGAGGCATAGGTCTCAACAAGAGCTCAATAGCACAGATGGAGCATTGTGGCAGTAGTCATTTGTCTTCGTCTTTTCAGCAAAGATTTTAGAAAGTCTTTGCTGAAGACTTTCTTAAATTCACGTGGGGTATTTTTACATGGCACTGGGTTTTGTGGTTTTTTCGATTATAGGTTGAGACCGTGCAAAGAGATGAAACTTGGAGCCACTAATCATTTCAGTACCCTGACCAGCCTGAGATCAAATCATGGCTTTGCATTCCAATGGAGCCTTAAATTTTGTGTCAGGGGAGTGGGGGTGGGGCTTAGGTCTGTGGGGGATGCAGTGGCCGAAGGGATAGCTGAAGCTTGTGTAAGACTGTATGAGCTGGTGCTGTCTGTGACATTACAGTACCTACAGTGCCACAGATAGTCAATGCTGCAAAATAAGATAATTTTTCTGAGTGCATGAGCTGAACTGGTAACACAAAATTTGGATGAGAGAGGAATTTGATAGTGGTTAGCATTGTTAGCACCTCCAGGGTCCGGGTCCGATTCCCAGGCAGGTTTGATTCCCGCCTCTGTGTGCATGGAGTTTGCATGGTCTCCCCGTGCTTGGTCGGTTTCCTCCCACAGTCCAAATGCAGATTAGACTAATTGGCGTTCCCAAATTGCCCATAGTGTGTGAATGAGTGTGTGACCTGCGCTGGATTGACACCATGTCTAGGGTGTACCCTGCTTTGTGCCCTTAGTTTCCAGGGATAGGTTCCAGGCCCCCTGCGACCCTGTATAGAGGATTAAGCAGTATAGACGATGAGTGAGTGAGGAATTTAAAGGCACTCATCATGTGGAAGTGAAATATAAGGCTCCTCCGATTGATCACTTACTTTTTACTGTTTGGTTGTCTCTCAACTGGCTGATCACATAAACCGATACTATCGTGATTAATGCACAATACGAGTCGACAGCCACATCAACATCCCATTGCGAGTCTGGGAATATTACCAAGTCTCTTTAAAAGACATAAAAATGTGCAATATGCAAAACCATGTGAGGGAACATCTGCCAAAAGATGTAACACAGCAAACCTTATTTTCCCCGAAAGAACAATGCACCATTAATAATTTGCTGAGCATGAAAAGTTATCTAAAAAGGCAGCAGTAAGTTGATCTTCACTCAATAAAAAAAAAAGCTTGAGCCTTACTCAGAGGGTTAAAAGACTAAAACATTATCACAAAAATGATAATGAAGAGAGAAATAAAGAGCTGTTCCCATAACGCCCGGTGCACATGAGCAACTATTCTGCACGGCTGCACACATTCTGGATGATAAGAGGAATAGACTGTCTCTTAAAATTGCAGACATTCTGATATTTATTGACACATTACCTGTCCTCGCTTCTTACTAATAAGTAGCCATGATTGGCTCGCCAAATACAAAGTGACTTATGGCTGCGTTTATTTAAAAATGTTCAGTGCAGAATTTTGATTTTGTTAATCAAACCTTCTGCACGTGTGCTGCACGTTAAATGGAGTGAGTATAGTTGGACAGTCGCATTACATAAGCATTTTGCCATTTGTGAGAGCACCTTGATGCTAGTGAAGGAATGCAATTTTTTTGCTCTTTAGTCAAGCACAGGCTATTCTATTGGTTTCATTTTCTATATAATCTACATGAAATAATATAATAAGAGAGTGGAATGTTGCGTATGTTGGCTTCCAGTAAATAAAAGCTTTACATTTATGATACTTGCTCAGATCTTAATCATATTTGTGTGCTGCTGTTAAGAGTAGTTATTTTTACTTCTATAAAAAGAATACTAATATTAACAAAAAACAATACTACACAATAAATAGAACACTGTAAATGGCAGATCCCAATAACTCTCCCACACCCATGATGAGCGATCAGTCTCTGTATTGACCAGTTCTGATTTCTGTGATCAGTGATCAGCCCCAAAAACCCTGATTGGAGCACTCTTAGCAAGATGTGAAGGGTGCTTGCTCATGATTCAGGATTGGACTATGGCAAACGACCTAGAGGAGCAGTGTGCTGCTGGATGCTGGAGGCTACCACAGTAATAGGACTGTTTCTCCTTCTGACACTTTTGGTGTTCCACAGGGGTTAGTTTGAACTGGGCAAGTTGAATGAGTACTGTAGGATGGATTTCTGTGACCAAGGTGGTGAGGGCTTTTATTCCTTTTCCATTCTTAAGCTTGATTAGCTACTCTGGAATTGACATATTACACGAAATTAATGATTTAAGAAAAAGCTGAAAGACAGTGTATGTTATTTCAAATTGCTTCTAAATAAATTTGTTCATATCTAGTTTTATAAATGAGACCAGTTATCCAAGTGGAAGATCTTCTTGACACACTTCAAGAAAGCCAATCTTTTTGGAGTGTCAGTGCTGTGGTTGTCCTGTAAGCAGCATCGGGATCTCTTAGGGATTAAGGATCTGTTCAGGTCCTTGCTTTTCTGCCTAAATTCCCCCTTGCCTGCTCACTGAATTTTGGTGGATAGCGTCCATGAAGAAGAGTCACAGTTATGCCATTTTTGCCCCATTTATATTGTAATAATCAATTTTGTAGTGCTTTAGATATTTTTATAACCAAACCACATTTTTACAGAGCTTTTTCCTAGACATATTCTAATAAATCCTTGGTCTTCACAATGCTGTTTATTTGGGTTTGTCCTCTAAAGGACATGTGACACTTTTATGACACTGTGGACAGTAACAGATCATGTGCCATCTGATGTGATGGCAGTTTGCACCTAACTAATTAGGGGTTTCACAGCATTGCAGGATGAATACTTGTGTAAGCACAGCTTTTGCAATTTTATAAGCATTTTGAATTATGGGGTATTATTTATACACTCATAATATACAGTATCATACATTCAAGGTAATTTCATTTCTAGGATTTAACACTACAAATTGTGAAACGGGGTATCAATATTTATGTAAGGCACTGTAAGAAATTGGTGTGAATGTTAAAATGTTATCTCATCTCTGATAATTCTGTATTCTGTATCCACACTTCCAAAAAGTGTTTACTTATCCATATCCATGTTTTTGCTGTAGCCTGTTCCTGAGGAACTTCAGAATGGCCCAGGTTTTGGCTATGTGGTGGCTTTTCGACCATACGGTTCCACAGGATGGATGCAGGCTGCTGTACCTTCAGCAGAGGCATCCAAATATGTCTTCAAGAATGAAAGCATCCAGCCATTCTCCAAGTTCCAAGTCAAAGTGGGTGTCTACAACAACAAGGGTGAAGGGCCTTTTGGGCCGGTTGTGACAATCTACTCAGCAGAAGAAGGTGCTTTTTTTTTTTTTTTTGGCAAAAAAATCCCAATCATCCGGATACTGCTTATCCTAGCCGTCATGTTATAAGGCCGTCTGTTTAGATTTTGGTACTAGTTACCTCATGAAAGAATATGTAGCACTTCTATTTTATGATGTTGCTTTCAGATCAAACTAACCTCAAATTCAAAATTCAAATTTTATTTGTCACATACACAGTCATAACCTGAGAATATCTCTGTAATATAATTCTGCCAACAGGTTTTCAATTTAACAAAGAATTTTCTGTTTCATTTGAACAACTCCGTCAATTACATTGCAACTTAGATTGAGTAGAAAACCACTCGATCACTTGCCCTGACCCCTAACTTAAGGGGGGCAAAGGAAAATTTGTAAAATTGTCTCACAAGAAAAGGAGTGCCAGGAGTCAGGAGATCATGAATTTTCCTTTTGTCGAAAAGGAAGCATGTGCTAGTTCTCTTTCCTGGGTGGTGGATATTATATTATAGGGAATCAATAGCTATTGGGTGGGAATTACACATCCTCACCAGTCCTCCAAAAACATGATCAGATTGCTGGTGTTTCTTGAAATGATGTTTATAAGTTATTTGTAATAATGATTTGTCCTGTGATCACAGAACCTGCCAGAGCACCAACACGTGTAAAAGTTCAGAGTCTTTCAGCATCAGAGGTGGAAGTGACATGGAAAACCCTTCCATGGAGCACAAGCAGGAGGCGTGTTCTTGGCTATGAGGTATAAGAAAAATGCAATAATTCATTATTGTCACGAACTGGTATGACTGGCAGTTCGGGCGGATGTTACTGCCGTGGGCATAAAGGACAGGCATAGGCACAGTGGGGTTGTTTTTAAACATAAAAGTCTTTAATTAACAAAAAAAGGAACGAACAAAATACACACATGTGCTCTGGACAAACACACTCATACACACAGTCTCTTGAATCTTTTACAGTCTCTTTTAACATTTACAGGACACAGGACCTTAGTAAGCATTTCAGACCTTATTAAGCATTTCAGCCCCTGTAGGACTGACACGAGAGCTTAGAGACTGGAAGATAAGGGAACACACTGGAGGCTAGACCAAGGGGAACACAAGCAACACATGGCACAGGAGTTATACAAAACTCAAGACACACACCACACCTACACCCATCAATACACAAAATGAACCAAAAAGACACACTTACACATTACACAACTCACAGAACACATCAGAGCCCAGATAAACAAACATATGTCAAAATAAAACATAACCAAAACATATGCCCACTGACAGGATTAATGCTCGACCCAGTTTCCCAGAACATACAGCTATTTATAACAATACTAATGATGTGCCCTCTGGGAAACTGAGTCGACTAACAACAACTACAAAACAAAAACAAACATGCAAACAGTGACCCGTAGCGGTAGTCCCTTACAATTATATAATAATAGTAATAATAATAATAATCGATTATAATCATAATCATTTATTACAACTAGAATTCAAAATTGAATACAATTTTGCTAAATTAAAGTAACTAAGGGTTTGGCCTGTAACATTATAATTCTAAACGCACCTTTTTTTTCTTTTCAAAGTGCCACAGGTATTGTACATATAATATGCTCAAACATGACCATGTGCAGCTGGATCTGACAGGTTATTTAGTTTGCTGGCATAATAGTGTAATTATTGCTTTTCCCCTAGAAAAAAATAAATTAAACGGCCTTCATACAAATTGCTTCTCTAAGCGGCTATGTTCGTTACATTGGCATGTCCATTTTATATACAGTCATGTTCAAAAGTTAGTACCGCTTTTTTAAATTCCATGTGTTTGTGTTTTATCAGAATTATCTGATCATAGCGAGTCTTAGTATTAGGCAAATCTAACCTCAGACAAACAACATATAAATATTTTCACCGTACAATTATTTATTTAACAAAGATTAAGGCAAAAAGGGAAAAATCATCAGCCCATGATTAATTGATCAACAGCAGGTGTGCAGACCTCTATAAAAACAAAGGGCTTGGCAATTTGCTGGACTCGAGCATTCAGGTGTGTTAACAGAATGCCCACAAGAAAAGACATAAGCAATGGTCTCAGAGAAGCAACTATTGCTGCACATCAATCTGGGAAGAGTTATAAAACTATTTCCAAATAAGTTCTACAGTGAGAAAGATTATTCACAAGTGGAAAGCACTGTTTCAGTTGCCAATTTTCCCAGCAGTGGACGTCTCAGCATGTTCACATTCAAGGTCAGACTGTGCAATGCTCAAAGAAATATAAAAAAAAAAAATAAAAAAAAAAACGAAGAGCAACTGTACATCTCAGACAACACAGGCCTCACAGAGCATGTTAAATATTAAAGTCTATGACTAAACAACTGGAAGAAGACGGAACCTGTATGGTTTGTTTGGAAAAGTTGCTAGGAGAAAGCCACTTCTGTATAAAAAGAACATGGAAGCATGACTGAGGTTCACAAAACTGAATTTGACTTCTGGAATTTCCTATGGACGCATGAGTCCAAAGTGGAGTTGTTTGGCCTTAATGCCCTGCGGCATATTTGGCACAATCCAAAGACAGTACAAGCATATTGTTTATTGTGGTATTGGATAACCAGTATTAAAATTCTGTGCTGAGACCTTAAGAGAATTGTATAAACGAACGCCAAAAAACCCGAATGAACTTAAGCAATGGTGTAAAGAAGAATGAGCCAAAATTCCTCTTCCAATGATGTGAGAGACTGATAGTCATACAGGAAACAATTCCTTTAGGTTATTGCTAAGGTGGATCTACAAGCTTTTGAACCATGTGGGTTCTTAGTATTTCTTAGTATTATGTTTTTACAAACAAATATACAATTATTATATATATTAATATTTAATATACAATTAATATACAATTATATTATATATAATAATTATTATATACAATTATGTTTATCATTTTAATTATAAACAAATATAATTAAAAGATGGGGTACTAACCTTTGAATTTGACTGCAAATGTGTGGTCTGGTGGGGCGCTGATTTTTTTTTTTTTTTTTTTTTTTTTTTTTTTGCATTATATTTTGTACCTTCCCATGGTATTTTTCAAATTCAGTAGGTTCCTATCCCAAGTATATAAATGGACATCAAGTTTAATTTACAAAACCATGACCCTGACAAGAAAGTGAATAAGGATGCCCTAAATGCATCATGCAGAACCTCCCAGTTAACATGAATGTGTGCTTTCCACACCTATCACATCATATGCAACTGCTTCTTCCTTTTTTTTTTTTTAAAGTGTCATTATTTGTCGACCTTTGTTGCATCCAATGACATGGATCCCAGTCCCTATACAGTACATAGCTCTAGTCTTAAAATATATCCTGTAAACCTTAGTGAAAAAAATGCTAAACAATTGTGTGCAATCTGGATAATGTATTATTGTTATATCTTGAGTAGGTAAAATGTGCAGTATATATTTAATATATTTACTGACTGTAGGCACAAAATGTCCTTCCAAAGTAGCACTATTGCGCTCAGATATTATTTCAGCAGATGGCCATTCTAAGCACAGCACTAAAACTACAGTAAGTAGTGTATGCTGCACTGCGTATCAGGCACAGAATATTTGCTGTAGTTTTTGATGAAATACCACAGTGCCACTCCTAGGGTGAAAAACAGTCAATCAAAAGTACTCCTCTAGCAGTGCTTTGGCAAGATACAAAACTCTTTATAAACAATTTTACAAGGTTCTGTAAAAGATATTTAGATAAAGATCTTTAGTCTCTGATCTCCAAGTCTACACCTACAAGGTAGAAATGTCTAATAGCCTGGATAGTAAAAAAGCTTGGCGATGTTATTTCTGTATAAAAACAATAAATTGGCTAAAGTAACAATAGTTAAGATTGCCACACAAAATCTTTCAGTAATACTACAGTGATTTTTTAATGAACATTCAAAGGTTCTGCATGCATTTTTAAGCTATGTCAATTTTTTCCTTCAAGAGCATATACTATGTGCATATAATCATGGGCATTAAAATTCAAGGTTTGGCTGAGTTTTTTTTTTTTTTAAGCAGGACTAGCACATTATGCAATTTCACTTTTTTCTTTCCCTCCCACACATCAAGAAAAAAGAAAAAACATGTTTATGTTTTTGACTAGACTGCATGATTTTGTGCTTCACTAAGTGACTAATAAGGCTTTAAATCTTCACTGTGTTCAGGTATTGATGGCTGTCAAGTCCTATATACTTGTTAGTTCAGCAGGTACTCTGCCTAATAGCAGGCTGTACTCCTGTAGTCTCTTATTTGCTTTTTCAATTTTTTTCTCCTCTATTAGCTCTGAAAATGGCTGTTGATAAAGCCAAGTCTCCCAGTGATGCTGTACAGTGTAATAAAAATATAATGAAATATTGATTTTTTTTTTCAACTATACATCTAGCAAGAGAGTACCAGCTTTAATTTAACTGAAGGCTGAAAGGCTAAGAGCATGAGAGCATGGTAAATTTACCAAAGTAAACTGAAGAATAGGGAATATTTATCAAATCACCCGAGAAAAACAGCCAATGTCTTGAACACAAGACAAAACATTTAGTGTCAGATCATGCTGGAAGATGTATAGGTTAATTTATTCCAGCAGGATGTCTTCTTTGTTATTTACAGTAAAATGTTATTGAAAATGAGGCCATGTGTATTACCCATAATGTACCACACAGTTTAAATAGGTTGAAATTACCAAGCCCACCAAGTTGGTTTGCAAATGTAATATTTAAATGATCAACATATACAGTACAGACCAAAAGTTTGGACACACCTTCTCATTCAAAGAGGTTGAATTTGTATTATGGCAAGAAAAAAGCAGCTAAGTGAAGAAAAAAACAAGTGGCCATCATTATTTTAAGAAATGAAGGTCAGTCAGTCCGAAAAATTGGGAAAACTTTGAAAGTGTCCCCAAGTGCAGTCACAAAAACCATCAAGCACTACAAAGAAACCAGCTCACATGCGGACCGCCCCAGGAAAGGAAGACCAAGAGTCACCTCTGCTGCGGAGGAGAAGTTCATCCGAGTCACCAGCCTCAGAATCGCAGGTTAACAGCAGCTCAGATCAGAGAGCAGGTCAATGCCACACAGAGTTCTAGCAGCAGGCACATCTCTAGAACAACTGTTAAGAGGAGACTGTGTGAAACAGGCCTTCATGGTAGAATATCTGCTAGGAAACCACTGCTAAGGACAGGCAACAAGCAGAAGAGACTTGTTTGGGCTAAAGAACACAATAAAGAAAACTCTTTGAATGAGAAGGTGTGTCCAAACTTTTAGTCTGTACTGTACATAATCTCAATTATATACAGTAACTAGACAACTTGTTAATAAGCTTAGCGGTGAAGATGCCAGAACCATTAAGGAAGACTATAGGAAGCATGTCTGATATTGAAAACAAAAAAATCCTCTCTCTCTCTCTCTCTCTCTCTCTCTCTCTCTCTCTCTCTCTCTCTCTCTCTCATTGTCTCGCTCTAGTTGAGATACTGGGAGAAGAAGGAGAAAGAGGATATGGCTAGTGTGTTAAGGACTGTGGGAAATCGGACATCGGCTATTATTCAGGGGTTAAAAGGGAGTAGCACATACTACATCACAGTGAGGGCATACAATACAGCTGGAGCTGGACCTCCAAGTGCAGCAGTCAATGTGACCACCAAAAAACCTCGTAAGTGTATCAGAAATTAATCTGCATTAAATAAATTAATCAGAATTAATTTGTACCATTGTATTCTGTACTTTAGTGCACAGTTACTAGTGTATGCAATTTGTATTTTGTTTGTGTAAGCCTTTTTGTTTGTTTCTAGCTCCTAGTCAGCCCCCTGTAAAGGTAATGTGGAACACATCCAATTCCAAGATCATACTCAACTGGGAGCAAGTGAAAGCTTTGGAGAATGAATCTGAGGTCATGGGATATAAGGTATCTAGTTTATTATCAATCTAATACATCAATCAAAGTTACAATGCAATCCATTCACCTTTTTGTTGCGGGCTTCCCGTCAGGTGTGTATACTGTGCTTAAAAGAGGTCATGTGACACATGACAAATTTTTATATTAAAAAAGCCTGGTCATTTTGAACACTGAACATATTCCTAGATCAGAATGATTTAAACACAATTTCTGTTACATAAATAAGATTTTTAAATGAATATGCTCTTATTCAAGCTCAATCTTTTATTTAGAAAAACTCCTTGTTAATGTGTATTAAATGTCTGTTCTTACATGAAAAGACTGTAAAAAAAAATAGCTTACCTGTTTTATGTGGTATTTTTTTACAGTTTGCTGAATTTCCAGACTTCAATTAACTCTTGCAATTTGTTTTTAGGTTTTGTACAAGCAAAACAGACACAGTCGTCCCAGAGTGATGGAGACCAACACTACATCAGTGGAGCTGTCACTGCCTCCGGATGAAGAATACATCATTCAGATCAAGCCCTTTGGAGAGGGAGGAGAGGGCAGCAGCAGCAAACAAATCACAAT
Source organism: Clarias fuscus (assembly GCA_030347435.1). NCBI lineage: Eukaryota > Metazoa > Chordata > Actinopteri > Siluriformes > Clariidae > Clarias > Clarias fuscus. The sequence continues at coordinate 28,460,801 of CM059206.1, forward strand.
CCCCAGAATATCTGGTATGTGTTTCCCTATAGTTTTAGAAAAATCCTTATGAGGAGAAAATTATTGGAAAACAGAAATTGTAAGCCAGCTTCTTACAAACCATTTGTATCACGATAGTTCTTATTCTATTGACAGATTAATCACTGAATTATTAAATAAGGAATAAAACACACCAGCAGATGATGTTTTAGAGAAATTAAAAATAGAATAGCATGATACAGCACAACACAAACAGCCATTTCCACTGCGGAGTTGTTTATTTTCCATTAGCAGTAGCTTTTTATTCATCATATACCACAACAATTTGTTAATTGTTTTTATTCTATAGCTGTTAATATGGAAGTAATAACATATTATAATGAGTGGAACATTAAATTAATTGAATCAATGCATATTTATTACAAATTTTCAATATAATTAAATATTGCTGGAAATGGTTTGTTTATTTATTTATTTAAGTTTGTAAAGAAAAACAGTTCGGCCAATTATTGTTGTAGTCAAGACCACCTAAACTGATCATGACCGAGACAATACCACAAATTCCACAAGGCATGATGCATTTATGATTAAATGTAAAACATGCAAACGATAGGCAATCCTTGAGTTAATTTGAAAGGTCCAAATTCCACAAACAATCTTAAAAATAATGATGTAAGATGTAAAGAAAGCATCTGTGTAAAATCTGTGTATTGTATTAAAATTTGTGGATTAAGACAGTACAGAAAGGGCGTTATGACAAGTTTTTCAAATGGTTGTACAAGTATATGATTCATGGAAAGATATGATCAAACCGGGTAATTTTCTTACCATCACAGAGAAGTAAAAAAAATCACGTTTAAGATGATTCATTTGACAAAATGGGGATGGATGTCTATTTTCCTCTTTGTGTCTAATCCTCAGTGTCAAAAGATGATGTTGAGCAAGCCAGAGTTGACACCACTGAAAACGCAGAAGTACTAGGGTTTGAATAGATAAATAGTTTTATATTAGATCTACATCTGTAGCACAATAATAATAATAATAATAATAATAATAATAATTAGTATTTAATAACTAATAACTATCACACAAATAAAGGACAGTTACTCAGTTTCCTCTCTCTGCTGTCACCTTTCTAGCTCTAAGTAAAGGAATGGTACTGCAGTAAATTTGTAGTTGATAAGATTACATGCGCCTTAGCCAAATATTTTTTTGTTTTTTACTATTTCGTGCATTAAATCCTTAAAAGATTCCATGACCTAGGTCCATTAGGAACTCTACTTGTTAGAATAATAGTAGAAAGAAAGATTTATTTCAGCTTTTAGTAGTGTATCAGAAGCTACACTTAGTTAGTATTTTGTAATATTGCCTTTAAATTGTTTACCTTGTATCTCCTTTCACAAGCTTCTTTGCTGAAATTTTTGCCAATTTCTCCTGACAGAACTGGTCTAAGTCAGGTTTGTAGGCATTCATGCCTACACACACTTCTTTTTGGTTTCACCCACAAAATGTTGTATTGGATTGCGGGCTCCTCCAATACCTCAATATTATTGTTTTTAAGTCATTTTTCCACAACTCTGGAAATCAGCTTGGGGTCTTTGTTCATTTGGAAGAGCCATTTGTAACCAAGTTTTAATTTCCTGGCTGATGTCTTGAGAGATCGCTTTAATATATCCACATGAATTTCATTCCTGGTCATCTATTTTGTGAAGTGCACCAGTTCATCATGCAGTATGGCACCCCCACAACTTGATGCTGCCACCCCTGTGCATCACAGTTGGGATGGTGCAAGCCTTCCCCTTTTGACTCCAGAGATAATGATTATCAATATGGCCAAACAGTTACATTTTTCTTGTTTAATTAATGACCTAAATCTAAGTGTATGTACATTTACAACTTCAACTTTGCCTTTTCTTATATTAATTTATATCTATTGTTTATTTATGACGTTGCCTTGTAGCATACAGCATATGCAGCATGTACATCTATAAAAATTAGAATATCATGAAAAAGGTTTTAATCGAAAAAGTTCATTGAAAACTCTCACACATTCTACATTCATTGCACATAGTGAAAATTTGTCATTTGCTTGTAGGAATTAGTGCATTAATGCAGCATGGCATGGAGGTAAGTTCGCTAGCCAATCAAACACAATAATATCATGGTCAGCAAATCAATTAGTGGTCACTTTGGCACTGTGGGAAGGTACTAGGTAAATGAACTCAGCATCTCCATAAAGCTTGTCAACAGAGAGAACAATAAAGTGGTCTAAAATATCCAGGCAAATCTCTGTGTTGACTTTGGACATGTTAAAACACAGTGGACCAACAGCAGAATGCAGAAGTTGTAGATGTCTCAATATGTCTGAGTGTGATGGCTCTTGATGCACTGATTCCAGCCTTTTTCCAGTCCCAAGTTCTGAAAGCAGCTTTACTTGGCGATCTTCATCTTGCTGCGGTCATCTCCGTTGTGCATCTTTTTCTGCCACACTTTCCCTTCCAGTCATCTTTCTATGAATATGGTTCAGTGCAGCACCTTTCAAGGTTTACACGCCTTTTAGAGGATGTCAATAAAAATCTTCAGCATAATTGTCAAGTCAACAGTCTCCCCTATTGTGGTTGCATCTACTTTACTAAATCAAGAGATTTATACTGTATGAATAAAACTTTTCTCAAACTAGAAATGATATATTCAAATGTTATGAGACTAGATTTTTTTTATTGTGGGGTGGGGGGTGGCTAGAAGCCATAATCATAAAAAAAAAATTAAAAAAAAAAGCCTAAAATAGCAGAAATGCAGCAGGGCAATAAGTGCATCACAGCTTGCTGCCCACAAGGCCGAGTAGTGCTGATAAAAGTTTATGTAGTCTCAGCCATCTCAGTAATCATAGCATTGCATTGCAGATAAAATCTGTGTGGTTTGGGAGCCAAATTGTACTTTGTACTTACTTTCTGGACAGTCAGCTTCTTCTCCTGCATTTACTTTCATTTAACAGTAATAAACTTCTTAAATTAGAAATAAAAACCAATTATTGGTTGCATTTTAAGCAGGAGGATTTACATAATGGTAATGGTGATGATAAATAAATCAGACAATGAAAGGTGAATTAGTGATATTCTTGCAATTATGGTCTTGACCGAGCTATGAAATAAAATCCTGAGTCAGTATTGTCTGAGATGGGCCCAAGTTAAATTGCAGTTGATTCTCAGACAAGACTTCAAAAAATGTCGTTGAGACCAAGAACAATCTTGAGTACTACAGTACAGCACTACTGGCAACATTGCTGGCTGATTTAAGACCCAAATTACAGTATTTACTAAATTGTATTTACTAATACAGATATTCTAATGTGTCCTTTAATATTTCATTAATTAAGCCTAGTGATTTGTCCGGCTAAATTTCTAGGCTTGCCGCTCTGATGTATTTAAAAACGAAATTTCTCTTTTGAAAAGTAAACTTATATTTTTATACTGTAGTTCATAACACTGTAGGATTCTATCATTTAAATGCAAACACATTAAACTACAACATGAAAATAGTTGTATAAATTCATTAAACTTTGTCATTACTACAGTTTTGCTTATGTCGGGGCACAAAAAGGAGTGAACAGGAAATTTGTAATTTTCATTTTTGTATTTGGGGTATAAAAAAAAAAATTTCAAGGTAACAAATTCTGAGAGCATTCATGTCATCTTTCCACTAAATTGCTGCTCAATGCAAATCATCCAGAAGAAAATGTTGGGGAAAAAATTAATTCAGAATTCTATGGGGAAGAAAACTATTAAATTTTTTATGCAGTGGGGGGCTAAATTAATTGCAGACCACAATAAGAACTAATAATAAAAAAGTGCTAACAGGGCTTTTTTGTTGTTTTGCTCACATTGACATGCATCTGTTAGTGTTTTATGTCCTTCTTGTCCATGTCTACCTCCAGGTCCCAATGCAATTGGATCTGCATCCAGCGTATCCACCCTCTCAGCCCTCAGCACAATAGCTCTGTCACTCACAGCCCGGACGTCCTTATGACGCAGCGCAATCCGCATGCCTCAAACGATATCTTCTCATTTGGAAAAGGAGACTCTGAGAGGAAAAGAAAAATGAACTTGATTTGCAGTTTGCAATTCTGTTAAAAACAGGATGGCTGGTCTTGAATTTACCAAAGCTGATAGTACTCAAAAACTGAAAGGAAGTGCGCATATTTTGTATGTCATAACTATCTTTTTTTGTTGTTGTTGTTTTATTTTTGAACAAACAAATCAAATAGACTTTACTATTTGATTAAAGCAAGAGGTGTTAGCCTTTGGTGAGGTCAATAAAGAACCTACGATATGACACAGTCCACTGAGCTCTTAAACATTCACTCCACCTCAGTCGTTGCACTGAATTTCTTTCTGAAGGAAAGAAACAAAGAAATAGGAGATAAAGTGAATAACTAGGAGTATGAAAAAAATTCTGACTGTGCTGCTTGTAAAGGCAGCCATCTTTAAAGACCATTGTCTTTCAGTTAACCTCTGTTAGCTCCCATTTGATCATCAGATTTTGGCATATTGCAAACACGGAACAAGCAGACATTGTGTGTCTTTCCTAATATCTCATAGTCTTTTTCTATGTTCTGTCTGTTTGCCTTTTGTGTGCCTCGTCACATGTTTTTAAACTCCTCAGGTCCTCAAAAAGCCTTAACTTATATTTGCTGTCTCCCAGCTGGCTATGCTAATGCAGTGAGAGATTGCACATGATTGCTTTGGGTAGAAAGCTGGGGATTTCCATTTTGGGTGTGTTGGGCCATTATTCCTAGTCCATCACTTCTATTTTTCTATCTTGTACCAGTTATCCATGGCTTAAGGGCAATACAGCATATCATGTAGAAGGGCCATGGACACATTTAGATATATTATACTTAATATGCTGCTGAAATTTTGGTTCTCATTTTTTAATGCCATCTGGGATCAATTCCTTATAATATCTAGCTTGTAATCTTTGTGAGGTGGAGATTAGTAAAAATGTAGGCTACTTTAAAATGGTTCTGAGACAAAGATCAACAAAATGTAAACCTGCTTTTTGTATATTTCAGATTGTTTATATATAAGGAAACAATAGCAAAATCTAATGTTTCCTAAGAGTTGTTCTTGTTTTTTACATAATGAAAAAGATAAGAACTGTTTATTAATGTGGATAATTGTCGCTTTGCATGTTGGTGTATTCTTTTCCAACCCGCTTCATTTGGTATTGAATGAATGGCTTATGATCATGCAGTCATGAGTGCAGAAATAAGAATTATTGTTACCAGGGATTTGTGTATATATGTATGTGTGCTGTAGTCATCTTTCTGCCTCTCTGCCTTGTTCTCTGTCTGTCTGTCTGTCTCACTGTCTTTATTTCTGTCTATGGTGCTTTCCAACAAAGTACTTACCATTAAAATTGTACAAACCATAGATTATTTTATTTGCTGCTGTTTGTTTATACTGGGTCACAGAATAAAGGGGTTGTTTTTAACAGGTGATTTGTTTTCACAAGAACTTGTCATGCAGTTTTTATTCCATTTGTATTTGTGTTGGTTTTAAAAAGTGAAGGAAAAAAGCAAGAACTAAATAAATAGAAATAATTCTATTTATAATATTTACAAGTTGTAATCTATTTACGATGAAGTTATAAAACTTCCGTATTCTGTACCTTATAGAGCTGTTTTATATCTGTAAAACCAACACTTCTCTGTAACATCACAAAAATAAGAACATTCACTTTCATGCAGTGCAGCAAAATCAGAAGCATAGGACACTGAAATGGCTGTAAATTACAACTTGATTTGAAAGTCTCTAGCAAGCGAGGTTTGTTTAAAAGGGAAATGGAGCATATGCAAACACACTTGTATTACCTTTAACCCCAATGACATTTAAGGTACTGTACTGTCAAACAGTGTATCAGAACTCCTAACACACTCTTTTTAATCAAGTGCCTACCCAAGTAATTCACCAGGAGGCACTATTTCAAATGAGATGTGTCACTCTTGCCTACAGTCAGCAGCCCCCTTCTTGCTTCTGAGAGCTTCCAATAGCTTCCCTAATCTTCCCTAATGTGCTGCTGAAGCAACAGTCACCAAGGAAAGTTGTGCAGTTGTTGACTTAAACCCAAACAATAAAAGGCCTGGATGCAGTTATACCCTGGACTTAAAATGACTGCACAGTTCTTCCACACAGATAAAGTTCTAAACATGCACTAAACTACCTGCCAAAAGAAGAGTGCATATAGATCATTATAGCCAAAGCAATAACACTGCACAGCTACTATAAGTTAACATTTTTTTTTAATTGATATGGCAGATATCTTCCTTATGTGGAATGTTTATATAGCAGGGCTCAAGCCCACAAATGGCTCATGTGCCAAAAGCCAATGTAAAGAAAAACAAAACCATACCAATCCTATGCCATTTTATATTTAAACTTAGCAAAAATAATAAAATATTAATGCCATTTAAACCAGCTTCAGTATGTGGTTTTGGAATTTTCTAAATACTTTGTTTTTCAGGAACTAAATTACTTATATGTAAAAGTAATATAAAATATGTAAAATTATTACTCTAGGGATTCTATCAAAGTATGAATAATTCCTGTTATAATAACCTCCACTCTTCTGGGAAGAGTATATTTGAGCATGGCTGTGGGGATTTGTGATAATTCAGCCACAAGAGCAGTATTGAGGTCAAGCACTGAGGTCTGGCAAGAAGTCCTGGTGTGCAACCATCATTCAAATTCATCCCGAAGGTTTTAAATGCAGGTAAGATCAGAATGTTCTACATGTAGGCTTGCAAAAGTTTGTTGTGACATTTGTACGTTATTTTTCTGAATTATTGGAATGTCTGTGTATAAAAGTATATTTATGTAAGTAAACAAACAACAAGGCCATCACAACTGTACATAGGCACACAACACACTCTAATATGGATTGTTAAAGCTGGATTGACATGAAATGTTAAAATTTCAATATCCCCTCGGGTGTTCTGTCTACTCTAAAACCCCATCTAAAATTTAAGCTTAGCATATTGAGGGTAAGTAGCAAAAACATATCTTTGCAATTGCATTTGTCCTAGCAGGAATCTGCTGGCCAGGGAGCTCGTTAGAATGCATGACTTCACACCAGGTGTTCCCTGTGCCCTCTGGTCAAATCAGTCATAGCAACCCATGCTCACTCAGTGCTCAACATTATCGTTTGCCTGGGGCAAATAATATCTGAGTTCTGGCAGGTGGAATGCCTCATGCATTTGTCTGATAAGGCAAGTAAAAATGTGATGTCCTTATCTATTTTCCCATTTTAAAAAACAGTTACTGTTGTTGGCTTATACTAGTCTATGCTTTATGTTGAGGCTGTCATCCAAATTAGAGGCACTGTACCTAACTTGTCAATTCAGAGGGCTGTTCCAACCAGTATGAGGCTGTATTTCTGACTGTGTTGCAGCCCTGAGCTCATCTAAACTGCAAATGTGCATTTATGACATAAAATGTTTTTTCAACCACCTAAAAATGCCAAAATGTAAAGTAAATATATAATGAAAAAACAGTGTTACAGGGCTGCAAAACAAAATGGGTCAAAGTTGTTTTGACAAGAAGAAGAATGCAATGTTTTGTTTGACCTGGTGGGAGTTCATGAAGAAGGCATACTGTACATGTAATATAAAATAAAATGTAATAGCCATAGCTAACCATACTCATTCACTCATCATCTATACTGCTTTACCCTGTGTACAGGGTCATGGAAGATCCTATCTCAGGAGAGTGAGTACAAGGCAGGGTACATCCTGGACGGGGTGCCAATCCATTGTAGGGCACACACACATACACACACACTATGGGCAATTTGGGAGCTCCAATAAGCCTTATCTGCATGTCTTTGGACTGTGGGAGGAAACCCACCAAGTACGGTGAGAGCATGCAAACTCCATGCACGCAAACCCAAGGCGGGAATTGATCCCAGACCCTGGAGAGGTAAAGCGACACTAAACTTTATGATTAAAATTGAATATAGAATGTAACACTAATTAGCCCTGCAGTGTAGGTTCTGACACTGATTGGTGCTCATTGAATCATATAAATATTAGAAATTTAGAAGCAGTATATTCTTATTGTTTTGCAACATTTTTCCTTGTTAATACACCTTAATGTGCAGTTGTCAGATTTGCACCTAACTGCTCTACTGTAAATAGTGTTTAACAGTTTTTTTTTTCTTTTTAGTAATATATAAATATATGTAATATATACACTACTCACAATAATTTATGGATATTGTTATTTACATGAGTGTTTTTCCTATTTGCTCTGAATTTTAATTAAATAGGTAAAAGTTCCCTTTGATATTACTAATAATGTATGAGAAGAAACACCATTTTCATTAGTTTAATATTTATTACCCCAAAAATTTAGACAATAACAAGGATAGCCCCAAATAACAAAAATTGACAGTCAGTATCGGGTGGTTCCACCATTTGCAGCAATGACAGCTTGACAGCGACGTCTCATGCTCCTCATTAGCCTCATGATGTTCTGAGGCAATGCGTTCCACTCTTCCACAAGTGCTACATGCAGTTCTGCCAGGTCATGTGGGGGTGGGGTACGATCATACAGTCTCTGCTTCAACTGGTCCCACACGTGCTCTATAGGTTTCAGGTCAGGGGACCATGTTGACCTCAGCGTATCGCTCACCTCGCCTTCTCCAGCAATGGTGACACGACACTCATCAGTGAACAGGACGGTAGACCACTGCTGCATTGTCCAGGTCACATGGGCTTGTGCCCACTGCAAACAGTCTTGGCGGTGTCAGTGGAGTCACCTGCAACAGTCGCCTGGCATTCAAGCCAAAGCGGTGGAGTCTGGAATCCCTAGTACCCCTCACATCTGTAAACAGGCCTGTGTGCCAGTTGCATAACGATGTCTGAGTGCATATGTCCTTAGGTACTGGTCATTGTTGCGGTCTGTCACTCGTGGGGCTCCACTCCTGGACTCTGCCAGTAGTTCTGTCTCTTGATGCAAGTCTGCTGATGACACTTTGAGAAACACCAAGTTCACGAGCAACATCTGACTGCCTGCCACCGACCCGAAGGCGCGCCATGGCCAGGTGGTGCTGCTCATCCGTTACGTGAGGTCGTGTGTTCATGACTGTTGAATGATGAACTTGGAATGACTTACTGGCAATACCAGCTGTTTATACCCACAGAATGTTGAAATTGATGCCACATTGAAAAGGGTTGTCTTTTGCTATTGGCCCCAGTATAAGGCACACCTGTACACAATGAGACCATTACATGGAAAACACATAATGAGGTGTGGCTATCACCCCAATACAATTGCCTCCCTATCCCAAAAATGTCTGAAGTGAAACAAACACCGTATGTATGACATCCACTGAGTCTCTCACAATATCTCTAACTTATTGTGAGTAGTGTATAAGTAATACATATTTCTGTATACATTCTGTATAATACAGAATTGACCAACTTCTGAAAAGGATGTTCATTAATGCACTTAATAATTGGCCGGGGCTGCTTTACCATGAATTACTGCATCAATGCGGCATGGCATGGAGGCGATCAGCTTGTGGGTGTTTCCCAAGAATTCTCCTTAAAATTAATAAGTAGCTCCTAGTAAAGATATTGTTTATTCAACAAGCACCTTAACACTTAAAAGTGATCCTAATGTACAAAAATTGTTAGGAATAGTAAGAAGGACTTAACCTTAGGAGTTTCTTAAGCAGAGAGGAAAATGGCAGAAAAACTAAGGCGAAATACGAAGTACTTGCTCCCATGTTTGCTACATACAACCCAAAGAGCAGAGAATTTTTTTTCTCCATTTACCTTCAACTAGATTAAGTACAAAAATTATCTGAAAATAAATTAAAGCAGATAAATATATATTTGTATATGTGATTAGGATAAAATAGGCAAAATAGGCTATAGTATAAATAGCTATAGTTAAGTAGTATTTTAAAGTAAAGGCTTATATCATAATTATTATTTAATCACTTTGTAGTTATGCATGAGCCATGCATTTTTTATATCCACACCCACTCCGACCCAATAAGAGCTTTAACTCAACCCACCTGACCTGCTGTAACATGCCAATCATGCACTGGCACTGGCACCCAATAACGCACACACACACACACACACACACACACACACACACACACACACACACACACACACACACACACACACACACACACACACAAAAAAAAAAAAAACATGATGTAGTTAATTAGCACTAGACTGATAAATGGGACAGAGGAGCACACTGACAGCAGACAATGAGGGAGAACCTTACCCTTTGTCCCCTGTTGGGAAGATCTAATAAATATAGTAAATGAAAAATATAAAGAATAAATAAATTGTTCTAGGCTTTTGACAAAACACGAGTTTTCGTGGCAGCAATGCTAGCACAGTGTAAACAAAAATTTAAGGAAAAAACGAATCTCTGATAATAAATCTGCTTGCATGCATGGTGACAGAGAGAGTGACAAAAAGAAGTAAAAGAAAGCAGAAAGTGATTTTTTTAGTACATTTACTAAGAATTTGACCAAGTCTTCAGAACAATGCGTCATATATAGTATAGCCCTGCTCCCTCACTGAGATAAGTTTTTGTTTTGTCATTGGTCAGTGTTGCTTTCGGATTGGTCCTAACTCTTTCTTTAGCTAGGACTTCTAGCTAGAATTTTTAAAGCAAATTCATGAGCTCTCTGAGTGGATTCTTAGAATGTTTTTAAACTCTAAAAATGTTTTTAAACTCTAAACTCCAAGTTGTTCCAGGAGCATCCTTATGCTTCTCTATGGATTTCAGGTCAGGCGAGTTGGCTGGTAAATCAAGCACAGGAATGTCTCAGCAAACCTGTTGGTGGTCATTTTGGCACTGTGGGCATTTGCTAAGACCTGCTGGAAATCAGCATCTACATCAAGCTTATCAGGAGATGCAAGCATGAAGAGCTCCAAAACCACCTGGTGGATGGCTGTAATGATTTTGGACTTGACAAAACAAAGTGAACAAGCACCAGCACATGATATGGCACCTCAAATCATTACCAACTGTTCAAACCTCATGCTGGATTTCAAGCAACTTGGATTCTGTGCCTATCCTCTCTTCCTCCAGACTCTGGGACCCTGATTTCCATATGATATGCAACATTTACTAACATCTGACAAGAGGACTTTGAACAACTGAGCAATGGTCCAGTTCTTTTTTTCCTTATCTCAAGGAAGACACTTCTGACACTATCTCTGGTTCAGGAATGGCTTGATAGATGGAATAATGCAGTTGTAGCCCATTTCCTGAAGACTTCTGTGAGTGGCTCTTTAATGCTCCAGCCTTACTTGACTCATTGTGAAGCTTTTCCCTTTCAATCAACTTTCCAGCCATCTTTTTCAGTGATGACCTGATGGCTACCCATCCTTGTTGAGGGCGTCAGTAATCATCTTCTGGATAACGGTCAAGTCAGCAGTCTCCTCCCTGATTGTGGTTGTGTGGACTGAGAGATACATGGTATTTATGCTGTACAAATAGTCATTTACTCAAACCCTAAATAAAATGATTTTATGAAATATACAACTTTTTTATTTTCATAAGCGGTTAGCCATAATCATTTAATTAAACCAAAAAGGCGTAAAATATTTTACTTTACACTAAATTAATTTAGAATATGAGTTTCACTTTTTGATTTAAATTATAAAACATAACTATTTTCCATGATATTCTTTTTATTTATTTATTTTTGTTATGCACTGCTACTTTAAAGGTAATTAGTAGTAGTAATTAGTAACATTAAGTAAATAGTTAATTAAAGAAAGAATCTAGTTTATATCATACTAAATAATATGCAGAAGTTTAAGAAGTTTAAATAACTGCAGAAACAGTTCCAAGTTTTCCACATTTTGTTGTTTCACACCTTTTCAAATAGATTCAAAGCTTTTCTCCCTCATTCTCCACACTATTATCTACAACATAGTAAAAACCAGTGTTTTATTTTAAAAACAAAAGTAAATAAAGTCTCAAATATTTCAAGTATTCAGATCCTTCACTTAGTACTTGAAGAACCTTTGGCAGCAATGACTGTTCATGTGAAAGATCATTCAAAAGCTTGATACACCTTTTTTTGTGTTTGTTTACGATTCTTCTTGGCAGAATAGTTTGAGCTCAAAAGGGACGAATGGGCAGCATCAGTGCGCAACCATTTTCAGTTCTCTAGATATTCTCTATTGGGTTCAGGTCTGGAATTTCCCAGAGTCTGAATCCACTCCTGTTTTTTTTCCGGCTCTGAAGACGCGGTGATTTCTTGGTGATTTCTTGGTGATCTCTACTATATTTTTCTGCATCCATTTAACCTTTATTCTGACTTCTCCCAGTCCCAGTAGAAAAAATAAAACATCCCCACAGTATGATCCTGCCACCACTGTGTTTGATTATAGGAATGATATATGAGGTGATGTGCACGGCCTGATTTCCTCCACACATGGCTAGGGGAATTGTGTGAAAACATTTCAATCTTTGTGTCAGATCCGAGGATTTTGCTTCTCATGATCTTAGTGCCCTTCAGAGCCCCTTTGTCCCACGAAGGAACTCTAGATCTTATTTATAGTGACACTTGGTTTTGATTACCTAGCTGATTAAAGGCCCGATTGCTCAGTTTAACTAGTTGGCAGATTGGAGAAGATTTTGGTTGTTCCCAATCATTTCCGTTTAAGAATGGTGAAGGCTCTGGGGCACTTCAAAGCTGCAGACATTTTCTTGTATCCTTCCACAGATCTTTCTCCAGAAAGTTATGTGTATTTACACCATCCTGTTTTGCAGTTCTGCAGATAATTCTGTTGATATCATAGCTTTGCTTTCACTCGACCTACTGTGTACCATCTACTGTGAGATATATAGACAGGTGCTTGCCTTGACCAGTGAATGTGCAATTTATTTAAGTTGGACGTAAATCCAACTTAAAGGCAAAGATGACTCCAGTTAATCTGTAGAAGCATCTGAAGGACCTCTGATAGGAGTAGGACATACCAGAGCTCAATGTCAAGTGTCATAACAAAGGGTCTGAGGACTTATGTAAATACTGTAGGATATTTCAGTCTATAGTTTTAATGAATTAACAAAACACTCCAAACACCAATGTTTTGACTTTGACAGCCAAATGAGGTAACTTTTTTTGTTTTGTTTTGAGGAAAGAAACCCAACAACAACATGCTTTCTGTGAGTCACAAGGGTGTTAAAAAAGCAGAAACAGCAAAATATCTATTACAAATTGTTCCCTGTGTAAATTTTGTGATTATTCAAAACACTATAACCCACATCCCACAGTTTTGTCTCATAATGCACAAATCAGCCTGCAGCTTTGTTTGTGGTCATTTAAATGTGCAATTTTGTGGCAGCAAATTAGATCAAGATCATGAAGAAGCATTAAGAATCATTATAAACAATACAAAAACTTAAGTTTACACCTCACAGGAACTCCTTTAATGGCCCTTTCCTTTAGTGGAAAATAATGGACTGGGGCGATCACCACTGATGGTGAGTCTCATCAGTATTCTGGAGATCAGGAGTGGGTAAGCTGGGAATTGGAGTTCTCCATAGTTTTGCTTGTAGGCGTTTGATGGTATTGGTATTTCTAACACAAAAAAATGATAATGTTTTGGATATTTCATTTGCTTAATTTTCTCAGCAACATTAGTGTCTATGTTGAGTCTTATGTGAGGTTCTGTTTGAAGATGTCCTAAGATTTATTACTTCCTCAGTCAAGAGGGGATTTCTAGTCAAAAGAGGTCATGTTGAAGAAGACTGGATAGTTATCTGTGTTCAAATAACCGCTTTTAGGCCCACTGGTGCCGGGAAGTCTGCCCTGGTCTTGTAACCTCTCTGAAGTTGGCCAGGACTGGGTTAGGAGCTCCCTCAGGGTATCACAATGATTTCTGCAAGATATGTGGAGTTCATAAATGATCATTTTCTGCCATGGTAAAAAGGAATACTTGTGCCTTCCAAAATTGAATATCATGCATGACAATTCACCATCTAAATTTTGCGATTTCAGTTAAATATAGTACATCCTTTTGCATCTACATATAATTTGTAAAGTGGTTTATGAGGCCATGTCCACACGTAGCCAGGTATTTATTTACATTTTTTTTTATCATTCTGTAAACATGACCTACGTGTTTAAAATATCTTTGTCCACATGAAAACGCAAAACGCCCTGTTAAGTGCTGTCAGGAGCGTCCCTAATCAACAGGGGGCCAATCAGAAGCCTAGACAAAATGTCATTACAGTGTAGAAGTCCAATCGGGTCTTGTCCAAAACTGCAGTCTACGGCTCTGTGTCTTCAGAGTTGTGTGTATAGCATGTAGTTTTGGAAAATCTTTACTTTACCTTGAAGAAGTTTTCAATGACCAAAACTCCGTCTGCATCTGGATGAAAGGCCAAAACACAGAGAAAAATCTCAGTTTTTAAAAATACCCAGCTACGTGTGGACATGGCCTGAGACATTAGAGTTCGCAACGTGTTGAACATGCAATATACTGCGGCCCAGAGTCTAAACATTTTATGCCATAGCTAAACCTAGCATTCCAGCCTAAGGTATTGGCACAACAGTATATAAATAAACTTACCTGTTCTCAAATGTTATGCAGGTGTGACCCAGCTGACTTTAATTTTGACACATGGGTGACAAATCTTAAGACAAACTTAAACTCTAATATACTAATAGTATGGTGTTGGGCCACTATTAGCCACCAGAACAGCGTCTGTGTACTGTGGATGATGCTTCCAAAAATATTCATTTAGTCAATGTCTTATGGTGGTTTTAGAGAGAATCTCCCGTATAAGACTGACTGCTGGTGAACCAGAGGACATTATTTACATCATGGTCATGCTCATCACCCTATTCAGTGAACTCTCATGCCCTGTGGATGATAACTGTCAACTGTCAAGAGGCAACTCCAATGAGAAATATTTTATCATAGGATCAAGGTGTTTTCTTTGTGGAGCAATTGCATCTGCATTCATATTGCTGCCGGTTACTTTGTTACCTAACAGTATTATGGAGCTATGGGGAGCACCAAATGGAGTCCCTGCGTTCTAAGGACAGGTTAGTCCACTGAGTTAAGGAAGTAATTGCATAGATAATTTAATCATCAATTCAAGAGATGTCTTGTTCCATGAAAAGTAATTTAATAATATCATCCATTCAGCCTGTCTCATTTAGCTCCTCAAATATTAACATCATGGTTAGGAGTATATAGCCAGTTTGGTGTTGAGTTTACTTAGTTTCTCAGGGAAAGGTAGATATGCATGAGACATTTACATGGAGCAACCACAAAACTAACACCACCAGCAGGTAAATTGAATAACATTGATTAACTATACACTGGATTGGCACAATGTGTACTCTGCCTTTAGCCCTAGGTTTCTTGGGATAGGCTCCAGGCCCCCTATGACCCTGTATACAGGATTAAGCAGGACAGATGATGAGTGAGTGAGTGAACTATACACTGATCACCCATTACAGCAACACCACTGCCAGGTGAACTGAACAACATTAATCACGACTATACACCTTAACACTGGTGAAAGGATCATAGATATCCAAGGCTCATCCATGCTTACGAGGACTAAAAGCCAGCTCATCTGGTTCGATCCCACAGAAATGCCAGTGCAGCAAAAAGTAAAAAAATGCACCAGAATACCCAGTGCACCACAGCGTGTTCTGAATGGGATGCACCCGACAAGGCCGACAAGGCCCCACCCCCACCACCTAAAGGGTCATCCTGGTGCCACATACCAAAACACATCCCCAGAGGCCCAGGAGGTCCACACCCTGAGGGAACCAGAGCCAGCCAGTAGCACAAGGAAAACTACATAAAAATATATGTTTATATTATATATAAACACTAAGCCACTGTGCCACCTCCTTAGTTGTATATATTCCTAAATATTTTACTTTGAATTTTATTGGAATGGCAGAAACATCCTCTAGGGGGCAATAATGTATAGAAATCAGTTCATACTTTCTTAGATTTTGCGATATACCTGGTGCAGGGGAGAATTTTCTAATTTTATGGATTGCGACCAGAAATTGGTATTTATTTCTTAAAAACAATGTTGTCTCATCTGCTATTTGGGAGATAATGGCTTAGTTTCCTAGTACACTATTTTTTGTAACTGTCATTGATTCAGTTAAATTTTATTTGTATAACCCATTTAACAATGGTTATTGTCACAAAGCAGCTTTACAGAATGTATTAAAATAAATGTAAATATTTTTATGGAAAACAGTCTAGACTAAAACTATCACTTTGTTCCTTACATCATGTCCCTGAGTTTTTACAGTACGTTTTTTTTTTTTTTTTTTAAATGGGAAGAATTTCTGCAGCAAAAAAAAAGGGAAAAAACAATGTCCCATTGTTGAGGGATACCATACTCTTCCTCATCCTCAATAAGATCTCTTATATATTCTATGGATTAGGCATATTCTATAATGTCCATAACCAAACAGATTTTTTTGTTATGGATTGATCCACTTTTGAGCAAGTCAAATTACATTTTAATAATTAAATATCCAAAGTCCAGTTTTGAAAATGTAGGTAAATAATTTGTAATATGAATTTTGGTAAGTTATGGATCTTTTATTATCAGGAAGCTTAGGGTCTTTTCAAAGTTTGGGAAATAATAATTCTTTGTTGTATTGTGGGAGAAAGGATGAAGGTTTCAAAAATGTCTATGAAGATTTGATATGGCAAGAGTCTTAGGTCCTCCCAAAAGTATTTGAAATTGTAACCTGTCAAGCCATCTGCAAGATCAGGTTCTTATCACAGGTTTATTTAAAGTTAGTGTTTATCTTTGGAATATGCTGTTAAATTTCTTTGAAAACCTTCACCAGAGAAATATGAGCTAAGCGTGCAATAAAATGAAAAAAAGTTCAGTAGATATTGCTTTTGGATATGCATATTCTATATTGTTCACCATCATTGTTTTAATGCAAGTGTTTTTTTTTTATCCATTTTTCCCTATACCTAAAATTTCCATTGTAATCTGGATTGAATGATTATTTGTTTCTCTCTGTGGCTTTAGACTTATTAGAATATACAGTAAATGTATTTCTTGAATAAGAGCCAGTTCTGCTTCTTGCCAGTGATAAATTCTAGGTATTTGTGTAGCATTAGCTTTTACTCATGTGAAAAGCATTTTATGCAGATTTAGATTTTGATTTCTCCAAATTTTAATAAGACATAGGTCTTTACAAAAATTCTTGAATGTGGCATTTGGCTGACACTCAAAGAATGAAGAAGGGTGTCTATCTAAAACATATTGGCAATCATATTCAAGTCACCTTAAATAATAACATAAGTAGTGGTTGTGACCATACATGATAACTAAAATAACATGCGATGGATTGGCACCCTGTCTAGGGGGTACCCTGCCATGTGCCCTAAGTCTCCTGGGATAGGCTCCAGGACCCCCATGACCCTGAATACAGGATTAAGCGGTATAGATGATGAGTGAGTGAGTGTTTTAAAGTTAACTAAAATTTTTTGACAATGTCCATGATCATCTAAATAAAAAGATATTGTTTCCTGGACAACAATTCAGAACAAAGGCAACCCCCGGGGATCTTGAGGTTCCATGGCCAAAGTAAGCTTTGTCTTCCCAATGTTTAGTCCAAAATAAAGTAATTTTTGCTGTTTCCCTTTTACGTGTCTCTTAGTAATGTCTTTTAATTCCAGTGCAGTGAAATTCACTTTTCAACACAGAACACACTAGCTGAACTGTAACTAATTCACAGGAAGTAGGTGGTAGTAGCAATTCCCAAATCATGCATGGGTCTACAACTTCTTTATTACCTTTTGTTTTAGAAGTAAGTTAGGTTATCAGTGGTCACCCTCGAGTGGCACCCTCTGACTGATACAACAACTGATCACAACATAGCCTTCAGTCCTGTTTTTCTGGCTTTTTCAATTTTTGGCCATAAGATCGTGCATTCTCTTGTGTTCCTTTGTAAGATCCTCACTGAAACAGATACCAAGCTCTCTGCAAATTGGATAGTTCTTTGTACTTTTACCTTTGTACCTTCTTCCAGAAAACAGGATGACACTTTATATTATCCATGATGGAATCCATCTTGTCGGCCCATTGTGGCACAATTTTGATGATGAGATCAGTTGCGATCTGGATAATGTTTTCATACTTCACCTCCTGCACACCATGAAGTCAGAGGATCCTGTGTCTTTTGTAGCAAACAGTCTCATTGTTTCTTTTTTTTTAACTAATTTTTTTCCTTTCAGTCTTTTGATTAAATTTTCTAGTTCTTTGGTTTTAGCTTTTTACTCTTGAACTTCAGTTGAGTTTAATAAAAAAATTTTAATAATAGTAATATGCATTTTGCTTCTGCTGTGCACCAAATTCTTCCGTTAAGTTGTTAAATTTCCCAATGGAGATGGCAGCATTTGAAGTATCCTGGCCCGTAGCATTAGTCATTTTGGTATTGGGTGAATTAGCTTCTTTTTTTTTTTTTTCCTGAAGATGTAGTCATGGGTCTGGACAGCATAATCATAGAGGCTTATTTTAGATCTACATTACTTACAGATATAGTATTTTAGCAGAGTGGTGATTCCTGTTATCCTTGCACGAGAAAGAATTAATATGAAGGACATATTACAGTAAGTGTCCAGTTTTTACTCTGACAGTTTAAAAGCAACAGCCTTAAGGTGCTTGTTTATAATGGTAATTTAAGGGATTTGCTTCAAGAGAGAAAATCAAAACACATTTCTATCTCGCCTGAAGTCCATGGTTGGGATTCTAGAGAGCAGATTAGCTGTGCTGTCTCGGGGGCCGCACTCTCACATCAATCATGGCGACACTAGTCAATCATGTCTGTCTGTGAGCTCACACAAGCAGAGGGCATGGAGTGTGTTATGCCTTTCCCAATCTTGCATGAGCAGCAGTTAGAAAAGATGTGGTCAGCTGGTGTCACGTGTCTCGGAGGTACCACGATAGTGCTGGTTGCTGTTGCCTTGATGGGAGAGTACGCTAAAGAGAGAAGGGTGGGAATTGGACTAAATGAGGGAGAAAACTAGAGAGTATTCAAAAAAGAAAATAGTAGAGGCTTTATCCCCTTTCTCCATAATCTAAAATACATTTGACATTGTCTTCCACTCTTCCCAGCCCCATTGTGTCACCATTTCTTGTCTCTCCTGTATATATTTTCTGCATGACAAGAGCATTTGCTCAACAGCCTCGACTTCATGGCTCTGATCACCTGTTGGGTGCTTTCGTATAATGAGCAGAGTGCTATTAAAGTTGCTGTGTCTGATTCTCAGTCTGCTATCATTTTATTCGTCTACTTATCACATCCACTCCATCTTAAATTTAATGTCATTTTTCCTTTTCATTGCAGTATCCTACTGCTTTTGCCATCAACAGTTCAACAGTTCCTTCTCTGACTGCTTCTTTTGCCAGGATATCTGAATGGAACCCAGAGAACACAGATAATTTTCCCTTGCCTAACGAGTTGTCAGTTAGAAAACAAGTTGTACACCAGATCGTACAACTTCTATTTTCACCTGAATGATACTTTTGTCACAAAAAGTCCATGAGCCAATGTTTTCCTCCAATTCTTTTATATTGTGTATTTTGATTAGTTGCCCTTGTTTCCATATCATTGGCTTTTTCCACATCAAAAGACACTACACTCACTGTATATTAATTTACTTGAGCCAAATATCACTGCCACCAACCATCCGTTCCTGAATTCATGTTTATATACAGTGCCAATGGCAATGCAGCAGCTCGGAGCTCTCCGACATACGCCAGCATTATTGTTTTTTTTTTAGTGTGTTAAGTTTACTTTCTCATGCACTTGCTGCTGGTCTCTGAAAGCTACCAAACAAATTTTGTTGTATTACCACAATGACAATAAAGTGTCTTTATCTTTATCTTCATGAGGTCGAGAGAATTATCTGTGGATTCATGAGAGGGGACACAGATCTTAGGAAGGATACAATAAACTTTCTGAAGCATTGAAAGCCCTCATCTGTCATGGACACTCGTAACACGACCGGCACTAGGACCCGGAAGTAATACGGTCGTGTTTCAGGAAGCATAAAAGGAAACAAGATGACGCTTCACATTGCTCAGTCATTGAGTTTTGCCCATGCTATCGCCGACGCTTCGCTCGTCTAAACGTGAGTACTCACTTTCTTGGGTTTCGCTTTCGATTGGGTATGTGTATTTAGAATGCGGGTTTATTTGTGTAAACTCTTGCTCTCGCTTCGGGAGAGTTCTAATAATAACCAGCGTGGTTATCCTGCCTGCTCACGCTACTTCCGCGTTTGGGTTTACCATCAACGCTACAGAGCTAACTGCTAGTCTTCTGGTTCATCTCCGGTTAGTTCGTGACAGAATGACTGAGCCTTCAGCAGTGAACCCAGCGGAGTTTGCTTGCCTCTGCGATGTGGTTGACCAGCACGCCAAGTTGATTGATCAGCTCCGTGGTGAAGTCGCGTCTCTTCGCAAGGAGCTCCAAGACGTCACGGTCTTGCGCCGCGAGGTGGCAGAGCTGCGACAGGAGAATCTTCTGATGTTTTTCTGGCTTTACCGGATAAATGGGATGACACAGATGGGAAGTGCAGTGTTTTTCTAACCACATTGGATCTCGTGTTTGAGTTCAATTCCACCAGGTACTCCACAGACCAACTGCGCTTCGCTCTTCTCGTCTCGTTGCTATCCGGGCAGGCAGCTGAGTGGGCCACGGCAGTTCTTCGCTCAGATTCAGACGTTGCCTACTCATACACGGAATTCACCCGCCAACTCAAACTCACCTTCGAACATCCTGCTGCTGAGGTGGAGACCGACTCCAAACTATATCACCTATGGCAGGGAGGGTCGTCCGTGAGCCGCTACACCGCGGAGTTTCATACCCTTGCTGTGCAGACCGACTGGGGAGACTCCGCCCTCCGGACGACCTACTACGAGGGACTGGCTTCGCGTATAATGGACGAGCTCGCCGGACGAGAGCTTCCAGCGACCTTGGAGGGCTTAATCCAACTCGCCCTCCGGATCGACCAACGTCTGTTCGCTCGCCCCAAGCCAGCTCCCCGTACCCTGGCGCCCATCACAATGCCATTACATCAGTCTGCTCCTCGATCCACCACTTTCTTCCCCCAAGCTCCAGTCTCCGAAGCCCGATCCTCATTCACTGCTCCACTTACCGGACCCGTCAGTTCTCCACCTCCCGCTGTGGTTAACACAGGAGCCGGGGAACCCATGCAATTAGGGCGCGCCTCCTTAACCGCTGCAGAATGGGAACGCCGATTCAGAGAGGGGCTCTGCACGTATTGTGGATCTGCTACACACCACCGAGCCATCTGTCCTCTGCGACCGGGAAACGCGCAGACTCGGTGAGAAATGAGAGTGGCTCACCGGGTTCCATCTCCCTCTCCACCACCTTGACCGATGATTCCCGTCTCACGGTAAAAGTACACCTCCAGTTTGACCACAAACGAGTTGGAAGTACCGCATTCATCGATTCCGGTGCCGCGGGCAACTTCATTGACTCTTCTTATGTCAAAAGACTGGGGGTAAAGACAGAGGCGTTATCCCAGCCCGTAACTATTACATCAGTTGATGGTCGGCCCCTCTCCTCCAGTCCCATCACCCTCCGAACCCAGCCTATCACCCTCGTCATTAACCAGCATCAGGAACAGATCCAGCTTTACATCACCTCCATTCCGTCACCACCTATCATCCTGGGACACCCATGGCTACTGCGTCACGAACCACTCATCTCCTGGACCCAAAATCGGATCCTACAAACCGACCTGCAACAAACTATGCCTACGGGCCGAGGCTGGGACATGCTCTAGGGAGACCGAGGTCCCCGATGTCGACACAGATAACATCCCACGAGACTTTCGGGACCTGGCTGAAGACTTCTGCAAGAAACGTGCCACCCATCTACCTCCACATAGCAGCCACCTCTATTCCCTATCCAAGAACGAGATGCAGGCAATGGAGGAGTATGTCTCCAGCGGACTTCACCATGGTACCATCTGGCCCTCCTCCTCACCTGCCGCCGCGGGGTTCTTTTTTGTGAAGAAACGCGATGGTAGTCTTCGTCCCTGTGTCGATTACCGGGGACTCAACAACATCACCATCAAGAACCGACACCCGTTGCCTCTTACCAACTCTGCCCTGGACGCCCTCTCTGGCGCCACCATTTTCACTAAGTTGGACCTCCGGAGCGCCTACAACTTGGTGCGCATCAGAGAGGGCGATGAGTGGAAGACGGCCTTCATCACCCCTACCGGTCACTATGAAAGCCTGGTCATCCCCTTTGGTCTCTGCAATGCACCCACGGTATTCCAACAATTTATCAACGACGTTCTCAGAGACATGTTAGGCCGCTGGGTGTTTGTCTACCTGGACGACATCCACATTTACTCCCGAACCATCAACGAACACATCCAGCACATCAGGGCGGACCTAAAGAGACTCCTCGCCCGCCAACTGTACTGTAAGTTGGAAAAGTGTGCTTTTCACGAGCGCTCC
The DNA here is from genome assembly GCA_030347435.1 of Clarias fuscus. Taxonomy (NCBI): domain Eukaryota; kingdom Metazoa; phylum Chordata; class Actinopteri; order Siluriformes; family Clariidae; genus Clarias; species Clarias fuscus. The sequence goes on from CM059206.1 coordinate 28,483,342, forward strand.
ACCATGTTCCTGGGTTTTGTCATCTCATCCCAGGGTGTGGCCATGGACCCGCAGAAACTGGAAGTTGTGAGTCATTGGCCCCTACGCAAGACTCTCAAACAACTCCAGGGATTTCTCGGGTTTGCTAACTTCTACCGTCGCTTTATCCGGGACTACAGTACAGTTGCAGCCCCATTAACCGCTCTGACTCGCCCCTCATCTAACCCCTTTCATCTCACCTCCACCGCCATCTCCGCCTTCCACGAACTCTGTCGCCGCTTCACCACTGCCCCCATCCTTCTTCACCCGGATGCTGACAAACCATTCGTTGTGGAGGTGGACGCTTCGGATGTGGGCGCCGGAGCCGTTCTCTCCCAGCGAGGTCCAGACCAAAAACTGCACCCTTGCAGTTTTTTCTCCAAGAAATTTGACTCCACTCAGCAGCGATATGGAGTAGGGGACCGCGAGCTGCTGGCCATAAAGTGGGCCTTGGAGGAATGGCGACACTGGCTCCAGGGCGACAGAGAGCCATTCATCGTCTGGACCGACCATCAGAACCTCATTATTATCCACACATTGAAACAACTCAACCCCAGACAGGCGCGGTGGGCATTGTTTTTCGAAAATTATAACTTCCACCTGTCATACCGCCCGGGGTCCAAGAACACAAAGGCCGACGCTCTATCACGACAGCACGAAGAAGACGTCCCCCGGGCGGACCCCGCGCCTGTCCTACCACCCACCAAGATCCTTGCACCAATTAACTGGGATTTGGAAACGAGGGTTCGCCAGGCACAGACTGCAGAGACCGAACCAGCAGGTGTGCCGCCTGGTCGTCTCTATGTCCCCGACTCCGTCAACACCGACGTCCTTCAATGGGGACACTCCTCCCCAATTTCTGGACACCCCGGAAGGCGACGCACGCTACTCTTCATTCAACGCGCCTTCTGGTGGCCAAATAGGAGGAGGGATGTGGACGAGTTCGTCCAGGCATGCCCAGTGTGTGCCAGGCCCAAGGACAGCAACCAGCCATCACCAGGGGAACAACCAGCCACTCCCAGTTCCCCGCCGGCCCTGGACACACATTGCCGTTGATTTCATCACGGGCCTGCCGGTTTCCGAAGGAAAGGACACCATCCTCACCATCGTCGACCGGTTCTCCAAAGCTGTACACCTGGTGGCCCTCCCCGGTCTCCCGTCAGCCAAAAGGACAGCTGAGCTGATATTAGAGCACGTAGTCCGCCTGCATGGGTTCACAAAGGACATCGTCTTAGACAGGGGGCCCCAGTTCACCTCCCGGTTCTGGAAGGCCTTCTGCCGTCTGATCGACTCCACCTGCAGTCTGTCCTCCGGCTACCACCCACAGACTAACGGTCAGACGGAGCGAACCAACCAACAACTGGAGCGCTACCTGAGATGCTTTATTGCTGATCGTCAGTGCTCCTGGGCCCGCTACCTCATATGGGCTGAGTTGTCTCACAACCTCCATACGTCCTCTGCCACCAACCTCAGCCCGTTCGAGGTGTGCTACGGTTTCCAACCTCCGATGTTCGACCATCAAGAACCGGAGGTTGAAGTACCGTCGGCCCAACAGTTGGTTCGCCGGTGTCGACGGCTCTGGAGATGAGCAAACAACGTCATCCGACTTGCTAACACCCGCTACACCGTTCAACATCGCCGTCGACACCCACTGGCACGAATGTACCAAGTAGGTGACAAGGTATGGTTATCAATAAGAAATCTACACCTGCAGACAGAATCACGGAAACTATCACCCAGATTCATCGGACCATACCGCATCAACCTCCGGATTAACCCTGTCACCTACCGGCTCCAGCTGCCTGCGGCGCTCCGGATCCACACATCTCAACTTAAACCCTTCACTACGTCACCCATGGTGCTTCACATTGCTCAGTCAATGAGTTTTGCCCATGCTATCGCCGACGCTTCGCTCGTCTAAACGTGAGTACTCACTTTCTTGGGTTTCGTTTTCGATTGGGTGTGTGTATTTAGAACGCGGGTTTATTTGTGTAAACTCTTGCTCTCGCTTCGGGAGAGTTCTAATAATAACCAGCGTGGTTATCCTGCCTGCTCGCGCTACTTCCGTGTTTGGGTTTACCATCCACGCTACAGGGCTAACTGCTAGTCTTCTGGTTCATCTCCGGTTAGTTCGTGACATCATCATTCTCAAATGGAAGAAATTTGGAATAACCAACAGTCTTTCTAGATCTGGCTAATCAGGGATAAAGGGCCTTGATCAGAGAGGTAACTATAAATGAGCCATTCCTCACTAAAAGGCACTTGAATTGTTTAAACCACTTGAAGGACTCTCAGACCAAGAGAATCAAAATTTTCTGATTTGATGACTATTGAACTATCTGGAATCAGGAAATCTGGCTCTGCACATCATCTTCCTAAAACCATTCCTACAGTCAAACACAGTGGTGGCAACATCATGCTGTGGGAATGTTTTTCTGCATCTAGAACTGGGAAATTAGTCATTATAGATTGAAAATTGATCTAGCTAAAAATATACAAAGTTATCCTGGGGCTGGGATGAAGGTACAGTTCAACAAGACCATGATTCAAAGCATAGCGCCAAGAAAACACAGGATCGGCTTCAGTCCTGTAGTAGCCCAGGTGTAATTTGGACCTGAATCCAAAATAGCATCTCTAGAAAGACCTGAGACCTTAATCTGGTTGAGCTTGACTCTCTGAAAAAGAATGAATGGAACTTCCAACGGTGTGCCTTTGGAAGTAACATCATTCACAAGCAGACTTGAGGCTGTCATTGCTGTCAAAGGTGCTTTGACCATGTACTAAGTGATGAGTCTGTATACTTATGTAATTTGGGAAATTTCAGTTTATTCTTTAAAAAAAAAATAGATTTACAAAAAACTATAAATACCCGTTTTTACCTGTTTTGTCATTGTATGGTACTGTGCAAAGAATGATGAGGGGGAAAATGAATACATTTGAATACATTTTAAGTTGCATGTGGAACATAATAAAATGTGGAAAACTTAAAAGGGTCTTTTCTTTACTTAAATGGTTTATTATGCAGTAACATATTTAATCTTTGCCAGGTGTAATATTTCCTGTATTATCCAATTGCACTTTTTTCTCCCACTGTGAAAGGAAATCTTGATCATTGTCAGTATTTCCTATCTTCCTCAAGTCCTGCATGTTAACAGATTTTGTTCTCTCTCTCTCTCTCTCTCTGCCTCTTTATTTAGATATTTAGAACTATTCACCATCATCCATACCTTTTGTGGAGTTGTTACTGCTATCTTATTTCCATCATTCAGAACTTGATAACTCTACTCTCATATATTCCCTTCCATTTTTTAAAAAACATTTCCCATACCTCTTCTACCTGAGTTGAATATCCTATTGTATCACAAAACTGTCATTCTAACTATTGCCTGAGATTGCTTGTACTTTATCATATATAAGTTCTTTAGACCAGTTTAAATTTTTTACTGCTTCATTACATGCTCATTTCACCACAGTACTATGTTCTTTCTTATACTGCATTTACTCTTAGGAATGGATTTTAAAGTGGCCATTATTATACCTTGCTGTATTATGCTGTCAGTCCTTTCAATACTAATTTAATCTTTTATCTGCTGTAACTATTAAACAGTTCCTTCCATAAATTTCTCCCAATTTGCTTTTATATCATCAATTTTCCCCATGCTCACTGCTCAAGGAGGTTTTGATATTTATCTTGCACCAGACTGGGTAATGGTCACTTCCTATTGTCCCCTTTTTTGTACCCTGTCCAATTACATACTGAAGCAATATTGTTTGAGACCATTGTTAGATCTAGCACAGATTATTTTCCAGTATTAAAATTTGTTCTAGTGCTACTGCGGCCATTTAAGCGAACTAAGTTTTTTCTTCTAGAAATTCTTCTACTACCTGACCATGCATGACAGTTGTTTCACCCACTGTGTATTGTGCCCATTAAAATCACAACACCAGGCCATGTTATTACTGTTCTATCCTGCTACCTCCTCAAGCTTCATTAACTCAAGTCTATTGCATGGAATGTAATAATTTAAAATCACCAATTTTTTTCTTTGAGCCCACACTTTCACTTCCACATATGTCTCTTCACTTCCCAAACTACTTAGTAAAGAACAAGGCACTTCCCTGATTGCTCCAGGAGGGCTGTATGCTGGCTAACCCTGCGCTCTGACCACTGCTTCCTAACTGCAATAGGCTGTGCTGTAAAGTACAGTATACATGACATATAACTGAAACTTAATAACATTAACTCTAAATTAGTTTTTATTCAGGAGCCAGGAATACATATCATGTCTGTTTTTTTTCTGTCTTATTAACTATAATATTGTTGAGCCTTTCTCCATTTGCTATAAGGCCTCTCATATTCCTCTGATAAATCAACAACCCAGATTTGATCTCATATTGGCCGCTCCTGCTAAAAAGAGTCGTCAGCTCTTTCTCCTCTGACCACGCCCTTTCTTATCCTGCTGTTCTTCTGTTACTGGATGATCTTTTCTTAAATCGTCCTTCCTTAATTTCTTTTTCGATGTTCTGCCAGTTTAACTGCCTCAGCATATGAGACATTTTCTTTACATTTATCTGTTGCACGTCTACCCCTTTTTTCAGGACTTCCCTTCACATTTGCAACATTTTGGTTTCACTTGCTCTCCTCATGATCCCCACCACACCTAGCACGTCGTTCACACCTTCACATCATTTTTCTTTGCAATCTTTTGGCCATGTGTCCAAACTCCTGACATTTTAAACACCTCAGAGATTTTGGCACATTTTCCCTCACGCTATATTTTATAACCAATATACAGTATATGTCTCCTTTGGAAGCACATTGTCTGCAAACTCTATCAATATGGTTTAAGTCTTCTTTTTCTCTGCTCATACAGTCTTTCCTCACACTTTATGAAATTACATTCACCCCCATATTTTCTACCAGTTCCTCCTTATTACCACTAAGGGGAACCCCAGATATCACCCCCTGAGATCTTTTCCCAGATCTTGCAACCCTGTTCGCATTGACAGGCAAATAAATGAAACTAGATGAACCTTTAGAGTGCCCTTTTTGATTTTAGAATCAGCATTATGCAGATGCATGTACAGTAATATAACTGACCCATGCATGCACACATAGACTCTGGCCAACTCTTGCATTTACTGACACACTCTCTCTCACACACAAACAAATAATTATGCATTTTCATAATAATTTATACAATTCCCAGCTCAAATGCATAACCAGCCACTTAATGTAAATGAGCATTAAATGTTAAAGACCCATTAATTTACAAAGCCAATCAGGAGACATTTAATTTACATTCTGATAACAAAGAATGAGTAGACTTACCTTATTTTTATGAACTTGGCATACACAAATATTTTCCAAACTGTAAAAACACACACACAAACACACACACACACACACACACACGCACACACACACACACACACAATACTGAAAAAATTAACTAACAAATGCAATTAAATTCAGGGAAGCAAGGCACAGTAAGCAATTTATGTTTTAGAATGATTGTTGTGCCTTGGTTGCCTGATCTTAGCTGCATCTATGATTTCATCTATGTGACTTTTGATTTACTGTGCCTCTCAATTGCTAGCGACAGGCTGGCAAGATTGATAAATCCTGCACTGGACCAAGGTTTCTTCAGTGCACACAAATCCTTGTCAAAAAGAAGACAGCCAGCAAATCATCAGTTCACCAGCTAGCCACTTATATTGGACATCATTTTCCACGCTGAACTTCAGGATCCGAAGGAGTCTCTAAAGTCCCAAAAGGTTTGATTATTTTTATTTTTTGTGCGCACAAGATATTTATCTTTTGGGAAGAAGTTATTATCTTGTGTGCACATTTTATCTCACACAGCTCACCTTCTAACCTCAAAGACAATGATTGCTCAAATAAAGCAATAAAGGCCTTCATGTTTAAAAATTACTTGGTAAATTAACAAAGTGTCAACGTAAATGCAAATAACCTTTAAAATTATGAAGAGAAAAATAACTTGGTTGCAAAAGATAATATGTTGTTTGCACAAGATAAATAATTACATATTTTTGGACTTTAGGGGCTCTGTAGGTACCTCACAGTATGACATAAAAGTTGATGATGACTCTGCCTACTGTTACATTCATTAAGGAGCGCCTGTGACTTTCTTCCATCAAAATAGTCTTTAACCCAATTAAACAGGTTCTCTCTTATTCACATCATGTGCATTTTAATTCTGAGGTAGTTTCACAGAGAATGTGTACTCTCATTTTAGTCATCAGGGTTTTTGTCTTGGTGTATTTGCATGCATTGAGTTTGTCTGCTGATGTACTTCGTGGAATAACAGGTTAGTTTGATGAAAGTCTCCTGCGAGCAGGACAACAGATCCTCACACTATACTTTCAGCATCTCTGAAACCACACATTGTTTGGTAAGTCCCATTTCCTACCTTACAATGGCTTGATACCTTTGAGCCTATCTTCACCTGAATACTTCTTCCATTCAAAAAATCTTTAACCCAATTAAACAGGTTCCCTCCAATTCCCATCATGTGCATTTTGATTAGCGATCCCTCTATCTACCTAATAATGCTCTGGTCTCATTCTCCCTCAACTTCCTGGCTTCTTAAAAACCAGCCTTCCTAAAAAAAAATGCCTTCTGTCCCTGCTCTTGTCTTGACTTGTTCTGTATCTTGAACTTTTTGTCTGCTTTATCCAGCACTTCAATAGCCTCTTTCTTCCTGACACGTTTCGTCTCCTTACAACTCACTATACACTATATTACCAAAAGAATTCACTCACCCAAACAAATCATTGAATTCACGTGTTCCAATCACTGTTTTTCTTTAGGGGCCTGGGGCCTTAAGCTGTTAGGCTTCTTCTATAAAGCTGAAGATGAAGAGGAATTTAATCTTTCAGCATGACAATGACCCAAAGCATACATCCAAATAAACAAAAGAAAGGCTTCTCACCAGAAGAAGATTACAGTTTTGGAATGGCCCAACGTGAGCCCAGACCTGAATCCGATTGAAAGTCTGTGAGGGTTAAAAATCTGAAGAAGAGAGATGTGCTCGCAATCTGACAGATTAGGAGCGTTTTTGCAAAGAAGAGAAATATTGCCTAGTCAAGATCTGCCATGCTGAAAGACTCCTACCCAAAAAGACTACTGCGAGTGCTGTAATAAAATCAAAAGTTGCTTCAACAAAGTATTAGTTTAAGGGTGTGCATATTTACGCAACCACATTGTCGCAGTTTTTTTTTATTTTTACTGCCCACCCCAATTTCACTTTATTTATCGATTGAGTTGTACAGGTTATAAATCACATTAAAGGAGGAAAGTTCTGAAATTATTTATTTTGGACTAATTTTTTTACATCACAAAATCCAGTCATTTTAACAGGGGTGTATAGACTTTTTATATATCCACTGTACTATAATGCCATAATCCATCTTTGGTCTGATTCATAAACTCAATACTAGCTCCTCACCTTTTCCCTGCAAGGCATTATATGACATTTATTTATTTATGCAAGAAATTTACTTCTTTATCTTACATGCTCTCTCCATGTCTTTTCTCATCAAAGTATACTAAAAATATAGTCCTAACTCTCTATAAATTGTTTCCATACATTTTTAGATCATATTCCTCATATTCCTTGATTATCTTTGTCATGTACTTGACTTTTTTTCTTATTCTTTTTTTTATTCCTAATTTTTCAACTTCATTCATATACTCTTTGACCTGGCATAGTCATCTATCACGTACGTCCGAAAACATTTCCATTTTGCCTTTTCTATGATTGTTCATGTTATGAACCTTCTGTAGTTGGCAATGCACCAGTGTTTATCTTGCACCAGATGGGATTTTGATCACTCCAAATAGTTCCATCCTGATATACTGACCCATCACATATCGGACAATATATATCTCATATTTGCTGCTTGAGACCAATGTTAGATCTTGCACAAACACTTTACCAGAGTTAACATCTATTCTAGTGCTGGAGCCATCATTCAGACATACTCATTTTTTTCTTCTAACAGTTTCTCTATTACCTGACCACTTCTATCCGATCTTCCACTACTGCATAAGGTGTTTTGCCCACTGAAATTCCTACACCATATCAAGTTGCTACTGTTCTACCCTTCTACCTCTTCAAGCATCTTTGATACCAGTCTGTTAAATGGGTTGTAATAATTTACAATCCCTATATCTCTTTTTCATGCCCACACTTTTACTACCACATATTTTTTGCTCATTTCCCAAACCCTGTGGTTTATATGGGATTTTTTGTTTAATAAAAATGGTACAGCCCCCTCTTCCTCCTTCTTTCCTATCTCTCCTTACTGCCACATAGCCATATAAATTAAAATCCGAATTTGGCTTCCACCAGGTTTCGTGGACACATATAAGATCTGGTTTCTTCTTTGACTGAGTATGAAGTTCTTAAACTCTTGTCCATTCACTGTGAGACTTTGCACATTCCACTGGAAGATCGATAACCAATGCATGACATCTCTTGGTTGTACCCTGGGTTCTTCATTAATTTCCCTCTGTAGCCTCACAGCCTTTGCAATATTCTGAATCCTTTCAGTCTTAGACTTGTTCTCATATGTTGTGTATATCGCCCCTGCTATGAAGGTCACCATTTTCCTCTTCTCTCTCCACTCCTCTTCATGTCGTTTTTTCTCATTATGTTCACCTTCCTGATTCTGCCTTTCTTAATTGCTTTTCCTGTTCTCCAAGTTAAAGTGCTTTAGCATAAGTTTAACTGCTTCCTCCACAGTAATAACATTTTGGCTTTAGTCCTTCTCCAAATTTTCCATATTCATGAATTTCCACTACACCTAGCACACTTCCTCTATCCTTTAAAATCTTTAGCCATGTGCCCAAACTTTTGGCATTTAAAACACGTCAAATGTTTTGGCACATACTTTCTCACTCTGTACTTTATAAAACGAATAGATATTTCCCTGGGTAGCACCTTGTCCACAAATCATTACTTCTCACTGTCAATCAATTTTTTACTCTCCTATTTCCAATTACCTCACAGTATGACATAAAAGTTGATGATGTTGATGCCTACTGTTAGATTTTGTGAATAAGCTCTGTGACACACTCACAGTATGACATAATAGTTGATGATGATGCTGACTACTCATACCATCAGTAAGGACTCATGTGACATGTGCACAGTTTGACATAAAAGTTGATGATGATACAGCCTACTGTCTATTGTTACATTCATTTATGTGCAAACAAATTTCTTTTTTATGTGCAAAAAGAAATTTTATATAAACAGTATAATAAGAAAGTCTTTCTTATTATACTGTTTATATATAAATTATTTTGCCTCGTTTGCACATAAATGAATTATATATACGTTATATATAAAGACTGGGGGGAAATAAAAACTAAAGCATATAAAAAGTATAATGTCTTTAAGTTCTTAAAGTCCTAAAGTCCTTAAAGTTCTAATTATATTTTATTTATCTTACTGTTTTATTATATTTTGGTTTTGTTGTACGTGTCGTTGACATACGTTCATTTGTGTGTATGTGTGTGTGTATGATTAATGAAGAGACGAAAAACTGTCGTGCGCCACGAACTCAGCTTTACGACAGTTGTTAGTTCTCGTTTTCCGACAGTGACTCGAAAGTACCACTGCAGTGAATAAGCTTTTTGTCGGTTCTCGGCATTCGTTACGAAAATTAATTTTAAATTGCTGCATAGACAGTTATATAAAAATAATCTAGACGCGTGTATTTGGGGAGTAGATAGCACGTAGAGTATTTTATTTCTTAAATTCTATCGTTACAATTGAAACGCGAGGCCCAGCGAACGGAGCAGCTCGAAAGAAAAAAGTTTTGTTATTGTCATGTGACGTGATACGCATGTGGCGATAAAGTGTGGCTAATTTCTCCAACAATTTACACCCAGTTATTTGATTTCAGCGTTCAATTCCTATTTTCAAAGCATGCCTCAACCAAAATATAGAAAAATCGCCGTTTTGGGATACCGGTCAGTGGGTAAGTGTTGACTTGGGATAGGTATTGGCCTGTATTTGCTAACTAGGAAATTAGCAAGCTAACTAGCCATAGTGGTTTAGCCCTGTTGTATTTTATTGTTGAAGTTATTAGATTACGCCAGCTGTCTACCAAGTTCTTAGTTCTAGCTACCAGAGAAGCTTATACGTTATCGCTAATGCAAAAAAAAAAAGTTATTACAAGCTTTAATGCTTTTGTGAAACGCCACTAGCTAGTCAGCTAGCTGGCTAACTGGACCTGCTCATGACCTCGCGCGCCCACAGCAGGAGTTGTGCTGATTCCGCAGTCCGGTGTAAGATTGGCTGGTGTACCAACGTGGTCTTGAAAACATGTTCAGTTTCATTGCGATTAGCCAGCAAAATAGAAAACACTTTGGAAATGTTTTTAAGTTAATTGTTCCCTTTTGCAACAGGAAAATCCTCTCTCACTATTCAGTTCGTGGAAGGGCAGTTTGTAGATGCATACGACCCCACAATTGAAAACAGTGAGTATCACCGCTTCTTTTTCTTTTTTTAAGGACATAAGCTATGTAATCTGGATCATATCTCTGAGACTATAATAACCTTACAGTAAATTTCCACTGAATACTGACACACACAAACTGGTCCAAATTGGAGTCAACTCCTAAAAATATATATATATATATAAATATAAATATATAAATAATATTTTTTTAAATATACACGCGTGCCCTCACACACACACACACATATATATATGTATGTATGTGTGTGCGTGCGCGCTTAAAGTTAAAATGCCATATGAATCATAATGTTAAAAGACGATTGTTAAATTTAATTATTATAATTATTTCAATGATTAACTTAAATTAATGAATACTTAAATTAATGATCTATTTAGAAAATGCATTGTACAAAATGCAGTTGGTGTAAAAAATAACAATTTATAAATTATATATTGCTATTTCTCAGACAAAAGGTTTTAAAACGCATTAAAATGCAAAACATACACATCAGCTGTTTACAGTTTAAAGGATCTAGTGTAAAATATAAATGTAAAAATGATCTCGGAAAACCTGTATTGTGACATAAAATAGCAGACTATTGATAGGATATCATGATATCCCCCATCCCTACTCTTTTTCCTTCTCTTCTTTGAAGGCTTCTTTGTATTAACTACAGAATAAGCAGAAACTTAACCCCCATGCTGTCTTCAGACTTTGTATATCTTGGTAGTGTTTAAAATATGTCATGTTGAAATGTTATATATGTGATTTTGAATGGATCATATCTTTGATTTTAAATTAATACGAAAATAACACACAATCCCTTCCACACAAACAGATAACTAATAATTTAGCATAATTTTTTTAAATAGTTTTATTACATCATGTATGTTCAATACATTCAGCTCATTATTTAGAAAAAAAATCATGCTGTTACATGTTCTATTTTTTGACAGCACAATTCACATGCTATTTGTAGAGATTTGTAGACATGAGATGGTGAAGATCCCAAAGTGGGCATGCAAATGTGTGTTATTCTTGTCTTTTTAGTTCTCTACTTACTTGATGCTTAATAATCCTGAATAATTTCCTGAGTTGAATCAATAGAGCAAATGATGATTTCATGTCATGGACATGACTCACTGCCATTCTTGTGGGCTTAGGTACCATCAATATTACAGGTAGAAAAATATGAAGAAGGTGACCATTGAAGAAGGTGACCATTTGAATCTGTCCAAATTGGTATGAGATGTAGGGTGATCATGTAAATGACCTTATTTTCATTTAATAATCCTCAAAGACAATAAACTAAAGACACCAAGGTGAAATGATGATTTGTTACATTATTTCTCATGCAGAAAAATAGTGGGTTAAATTGACCTGGAAAACATCATTAGGGCTAATATGAGACAATGAAATACATAGTTTACATATACATAGTTTATATTTTTTTTTATAAATTTCGGCTTCTAAATAAATTTATAGCTTCAATATATATATTGCGCTTGTACATGCATCATCCTTTTAGCCTACTATCCTGCAGGATTTCCCAGCAAAATGTCGTGCTATAAATACAATGTGATGGTGGCATCTACAGGCTGAATAAGTTTGGTCACATAGAATTTAGCAAAACCTGACAAAAATTAGAACTATGCTGCTGTAAGTACCCCAAGCAAGATATTGAATGCTGTAAAGACTTGGCTGATGTACAAAAGCTACTGTCAATTGACATATAAAGCACTGGGCGCATTGGTTGAACTCTGTTCTACATCGTGAAAGCTAAGAGTCTACTGCATTCCAGACAAAAATTAGGAGCAAACATTTTATCCTTTAGAGACAATGATTTTCCTGTTTGTTGTGGTTCTTAGACTTGACATACTTTGTGACAACTTCTTAGTTTCGTTCCCATTTAGTAAAGTTTTAAATAAATTGCACTATCTCAAATTGTATAATCTTTATTGTTCTGTTAAACCTTTTCTTTTTTGTGTTGCTTTTCCGCAGCTTTTAATAAAATGGTGTCTGTAAATGGACAAGACTTTAATCTTCAGCTGGTCGACACTGCTGGACAGGTAAAAAAGAAACCATACTTTTATCAGCATTTAATGTGCTTTCCTCTTACTTATATATTACTACATTCAATCAGCATCTTTTGGAAATACTTAGACCAGCAGCAGCCCAACCATGCCATGCTCAAAGTCACTTATATCACCTTTTTTTTCTTAATTCTGATGCTCAGTTTCAGAATCATCCTGAACATATCTACATGCTTAAATGCATTGTTGCTGCCATGTGATTTAGTTATCTGTGTGATTTTAAACAGTTTTATCTAATGAATTGGCCTGTGTGTACTTCATTTTTATCAATTAACAAAATGGAAAGTAAGTGAACAGAAGAGAATGCCATATTCAAATCAGTATTTGTTGTATTTCCCTTCGCCTGCAAAACCAGAACTGCCATGAATTCTTATCTCTTCATGTAATCCAAGACAGACTGATGTTTTGATCAGGGCTCTGTGGGGGTCAAACCATAACGTCCAGGATTCCTTGTTCTTCTCTACGCTGAAGATGATGGTTCTTTATGACATTGGCTGTATGTTTGGGCTCATTGTCCTGTGCTCATGCCATGGTGTATGACCTGTGACATAAATCAGTCTTCCACAACCTCACCTTAGTAGTAGAGTTTGGCTGTTCCTCACCCAGTTTTAAGCATCCTACACAGCTGTTTCAGTTAATGACTGTGTTTATAATTGGTTAATCATATACAAATATTGATTTGATATTGATAGTGCTTGTGATTCACTGTAGCGATGGTATTAATGAGTTCCAGTGCCTGATTTTCTCCGCAAAATGCATGGGGAATTGTGTCCAAATAGTTAAATCTTTGTGACTACACTACATTTTTTTAAATTTTGTTTCTCATGGTCTGAGTCGTTCAGGTGCTTTTTGTCATGTGCCTTTTAATGAAGAATGGCTTCTGTCTGGCCACTCTACCTTAGATGTCTGTTTGGTAGAGTGCTGCATTGATGGCTGTCTTTCTGAAAAGGCTCCACGGGCAACCTCTGGATCTCATTTATAGTGCCACTAGGGGTTCTTAGTTTCTTTTGTCCCAAATTACTCAGTTTGGCTGGGCAGCCAGATCTGAGAAGTCTGTTGGTCGTTCTAAATCTCAACCATCTAAGAATAACTTTTTTTTTTAACTTTTAACATTAACATTAAAACATTAAAAGTTAAAGTTTTTTTATATATATTTCCCTAGATCCTGCCTTGCCTGGTTACAGATATTTTGCTCAAGCTCATGGCTTTTGTTTTTTTTTTTTGCACTGACATACACCTGTGAGACCTTTTATAGGTTTTTAGAAATAGTTAAACGGTCAAAGCTACAAAAAAGCTGAACAGCTTTAGTGTAATCTGTGATATTGTTTCAAGTTGAAGCCCACATAAATTGTTGATTCAAAGAAATAGCATTTTGTGAGGTTGAGTATCTTACACCTTGTATTTGGGTACTTCTTTCATCGTCACCCAAATACACTCCCTGTTTTAAGTAGATTATTAAATCCATCACATACCTGTTCATAACATCATTTAAGCGAGAGAAAAAAATGCTCTCAGTTCGGGTGTTTTACACGCCCTCACCTCAGACTGCAGCGGATATGTTTGCGCTAATGACCCATGTTTCATCTCCTAGAGGTGTTCCACATGCCTGCTTTTTATTAGCACCATGGTGTTGGAACATATGAGACACACTGGTTTTAAACGCAACCTCCCCGCCCCCCAGGAAGAATACACATACAGTGGAACCTCGGATTGCGAGTAACGTGGTTTACGAGTGTTCCGCAAACCGAGCAAAGATTTTTAATAAATTTTTAATTGGAAACCGAGCAAGTATTAGTTTACGAGCGCCCGCATGCGACTCTTATTTTGACACCGAGCGGCAAGTAATCACAACTGAGCCAATGATTTTTCTCTCTTGCGCTGCAAAGAATTATGGGTGATTGTCTCCCATGCTGCGTCCCCTGTGTCAAAATAAGAGTCCCCTGCTGCGTCTTAGTGCTCGTCTCTTATAATCAACATCTCCCTCTCCTGTTTGACACTATGCCCCACACACACTTTTTACACACACACACATTACTTTGTGTGTGCGTGTGCGCGCGTAATTTGACACCGACACAGACACACACACAGATCTCCCCGGCGCTTTACTTACACAGAAAACTCAGCTCTGTCGCAATTCTTTTCAAAGGTAAGGTGCTGGTTCATTTGTTATTTTTTAATGTACAGCAGTGATTCCGTTAGTATGCTCACGCGAGTATCATTAGAGAGCTTTCTTTTTTTCCCGTTAAAACAGTGTTTGCATTGTGTATGTTAGTTGTGAAACTTAAAAAGTGAGGTGTGGGGAGGGAGGAGAGTTTTACTGTTTAAGACAAAACGAGGGGCTAATTCCACACACACACGCATACAAATACACGGCGCCTGCGCGCACAAAAGGAAACACAAACTGTCTGCATTTATTTTTACTTTTTAAAAAATGATAAGTGCAGGTTAATTTGTTTTATTTTTACTTTATATGTTGTATTAATTATTTTTATGTATTTATTGTTTTGGGCTGTAGAACGAATCATTTGAGTTTTCTTTATTTCTTATGGCAAAATTAAATTTGGATTTACAAGTATTTTGGAATACGAGCCCTCTTCCTGAACGAATTATGCTGGTAATCCAAGGTTCCACTGTACCTTGATCTGTCCATACACATTTAATTGAAGATTCAGCTTTCTTGGTTTCCGATTTTTTTTTTTTTGTTGGCTTCTTGCCTTTTTTAGAGTGTTTGATTTTTATATGACGTATTTAGGTTACATATTGTTTGTCTATTGAGTGACGTGTATAGTATATAGGTGCTCCAGAGCTCAACTGTGCTTTTTTTTTTTTAAAAAGAAAAGGGTCTGAATGTTAATGTAAATGGCATATTTTAGCCTTTATTTTTTAATTTTATTTTAGCCTTTATTTTAGCCTGTGTTTTTAAATTGGCTTTGTGGGAGAATTGTGTGTAGAATGATGGTCAAAAAAGGTCAAATTATTAGCTTGTGTCAAGCGAAGACAACAACCAAGATGATTTTAAATTGTATTTTTGTTAAGAATCCTCCAACATATTATTAAACCCTGGAAGGATAGTGCTTAACTGTGAACTTAGTGGAAGAAATGTGGTTGGGGGGAAAAATAAATGAATGGAGATGGGGCAAACGTTGACAATAGAACTAACAGCTATGTTTAATAGTGAAAGTAAGAATTTCAGTGTCCATGGTGTAATGTTAAATCACAGGACTGAGACTAAACAGCAGTGTGATCATGCAAAAGCCACTTGTTGGTGAGGCTAAGCAGAAGGTCATGTGGTCTGGGGTAAGAAGGGAAGCGCATGATGGGCTGAACCCATCATGCATAGTGCCCACTGTAAAAGTCTCTGGGCGCAGTGTTATGATCTATGCTTCAGTTGGTCGGGTGTAGGCTCAGGTCTGTGCCTTTGCATGCAAGCAAGTGAAATCTATTTTAAGTTCATTCCATTTTAGTTACAATGCCAACCATGTGGAAAAGTTCAAGGGGTACGAATACTTCTGAAAACCACTGTATAATATTTGTCTAGTGGAAAGTAGACAAATTATTAGAACGAAGACTTCTTTTAGGTCTCTCTGCGGATTCCAAAATAACATTAAATTAAAGGTTGCTTTTATACAAGTTTTATTAAAGTACAATTGCAGTTACCAAAAAATGGATTTAGATTTGTATCCCCTTGTAAAATGCTCGAGATGGCAAGAGGAAGTAACCTAATGTATAAATGTAGCGTTTACCCGAGGTACTGTATCTGCTTATTAACATTTGAATTCAAATAAAACACTAAAAGATGCAGGTTACATTTTATTGCAAAAACTTTTTCATAACCAGCATATCGTCTAACTTGCAAAGTATTCCAATAATTATAATTATGGTATATTTTAAAGCTTGTGCAATTAAATACATTCAGAGAAAATAATGAATGAATAGTGACAAATTTCAGATATTGGAATAATCACATTTCTTTGTTTGTGACAAAGGCCTGATAGTTTGCTAGATAGTAAACTTTTAAAAAAGGTTTTTGTTTGTACCTTTAAATCTGGGTTGCTTATTCTGGCATACCCTTTATATTTTTCAGGACGAGTATTCAATTTTCCCACAGTCTCACTCAATGGACATACATGGGTATGTTCTGGTGTACTCTGTCACATCAATGAAAAGGTTGGTGCTTTGTGAATGATTAGTGTAGTGAACTTGTGTAGAAAATTATGTAGTGGTCTGTTTGATAGTAAACTTCACTTATTGTCTTTTTTGTTTTTTCTCTGTCCCCTGAAACATTCACTTTTTATGTTAGCTTTGAAGTGGTTCAAGTTCTACATGACAAACTGCTTGACATGGTTGGAAAAATACAGTAAGTGCGTGTGTTTGTGCATGTGACTGAATAATCATATGTGAAGCAGGATGTGACTGGAATTTTTTTTTCAGGGTACCTACAGTACTTGTTGGAAATAAAAAAGACCTTCACATGGAAAGGTAATTGCAGCAGCTCAGAAGAAAATAAAGTAAGGAAGTTATAATGAATGGTTAAAATCTCAATCTCTCTCTCGCTCTCTCACACAGAGTTATTAAACCAGAAGAAGGCAAAAAATTGGCTGACTCTTGGGGAGCTGCATTCATGGAATCATCTGCTAAGGAAAACCAGGTAAATTATTTTAATCTTTGAACACATTTAATCATGCAAACCTCTTGAACATTATGCACACATGCACAATTACTTTTTTTGTGCTTACAGACAGCTGTAGAAGTTTTTAAGCGGATTATTTTGGAAATGGAGAAAGCGGACGGAAATGCCCCAGCTGAAGATAAAAAATGTTGTGTGATGTAGGTGCTGGTCTTTAAAAAAAGAAAAAAGAAAAAAAAAGCAAGCAAGCTACCTGGCCAAAGTTAAGAGTGACGACATCACCAGTAAGCAAGATGCAGTGCAGTGGTGGGACTGCCGTTTTAAAACTCTACCCACTTCTCACAGCAGACAAGGACGAGTTATATATGAGTTTATAAGAAATTGAGAAAAACACAAAAGAATGGTAAGCTTTCCCAGAATAAATATTCCCCCAAATGAAAACTATCTCAAGCCCCAATTTCACTACGGTTCATTTTCAATCAGAATTGATGGAGGTGCGTTTAAGGTGAATTATTTTAATTGCACCTTTTGAAATCTGACTTTGTTAGAACATTTGGGCCCTAGCACACATCTTATAACCCATGTGCCATAGGGACTTGCTGAATGAACTGACCTGGTCAACTCCTGCTGGATAACATGCCTTTAACATAGCATGAATGAATGAATCATGACATATAAATCTTTCATCCATCCATGACTTAATGTGCTGGACCGTGTGCCTGATGTGTTCTTGGTGACATGAGTGGGGCAGGTATTTATACCCTTGTCACAACGTATATTGAGGCCTAAAGCAAGTGCACACTCGCTCCCCCTCCCCTTCCCCCACAGGTTAATTTTTTTTATTCAACTTTGTATTAATTTGTATTTGTTGCTAGATATTATTTAGAGGTGTGTGCTTTTTTTGTTTTTTGTTTTATTTTAACAATGGTGTTTGACAATTTTGTTTAGTATAGCTATGGTTCATGCTTTGGCAAACATGTATGTAGGGTTAGTAAGAAATGTAGTTATATGTGGTGCAAAAAAGTTCCAAGTAAGGCATAACTTGCCTTGAAAATATATCAAGCCAGTGATCACCATGAAAATGGCTTTTAAATAAATTATTTGACTTTTATGCCCCAGGAATAATGTAATTGGTTTGTTTTTTACTTTTAAGATGAAGCAATTCATTATTTTTTATGGGTTGATATACATTAGACATTTATTTAGTCATGCTTGTTTGTTGTTTATGCTTGAATCAGGCATAAATCTGTTCATTGTACAGCAAGGTTTGGAAAATGTATCACCAGAACTCAACTGCTAAAATTTAACGCTTCAGAGATTAAACGGAATATGTAGTTATTCATAGAATCCCCATTCATCCCCATTAAGTTCTCAATTAATAACATTTGTTTTGAAGAATGCTAGTTCAAAACAGCTGGAAAAGTTGTAATGGTATAATGTTGCATAAAGCCCTCACACCTTGAGTTTTGGGGAAAAAGAAATGCCTTCAGTTTAAAATACTGTTTTTTTTTTTAAACTTCTCTATCCCAAACTATGGGCCATCTCACTGCTTATTTATGGTTAATTTTTTCGAGTATTTGTCTAGATCATCTCACTTTCTAGCAGCGGACTGAAAGTTAACTGCTGAGACTCATCACTTAACTCCAAGACATCCAAACATTTAGTGATAAATCAGTGTCTGGTATGCTCATTCAAACTCCAATGTAAATGCTGTCAAAACCATATCATCACAAACTCAAAGTGTTGTTGATGCTTCGTGATTGTATTAACAATCTCATATTAAAATACCAGTGTTATAAAATTATTTTTCAAGTTGGTATCGTACTTTCCATAAGCATGTCATAGCATTTTTTTTTTTGCCTTTATTGGTGTCATAAAGTATTCTATCTGTACATTGTCTCAGGTATGTGGTCTGAGAAGGTTCTTGGCACATCTGTGGGTCTACAAATACATTGTATACTGGACTAGTTGAGTTGAATTGGTCTTCAACATTGGTGGTTTAATCTTGATTGGTTTGATTGAACTTAAAATAAGCAGTATTATGGAAATTCTGCATATTGAGTACTAACATATTGTATACTTGATCAGCCTTTGCTTTAAATTGAGTGTGTTTAAAAGGAGAGTCTTGTTGTATTTATTTTGATTGGGGAAGCAAGGGAATAATTAATATTTTAAGAAAGCGAGGTGATGCTGTGTTAAGTGCCTTTATCCCCAAACCACCTTTGGTTTGTGCTCATGTACAAGCTGTGAACTTAATGTCCTGAATTACTCTCACAGTGTAACATCAAATCTCCATATTTACCCAGCATCTCATTTCAGTTTGTCTACATCTAATTCAAGCTGGTAGCTAGAGGCTACCTCAGTCACATGATCTTAGGTGCACATGTAAACATGGGAATAAAAATAGCATGATTTAATAGGTGAATTAAAATGAAGTTTTCATTTTAGGCGAAAAAGCTATTTTTGGAATTAATTGTGATGAAAAGCCATGGTGACATGCGAATAAACAGGGTACCACTTCGACTACTCTTATTGGGAGGAAAGTCGCCAGCATCCATTTAGATTATAAGATAAGATATCCAGACACATTAAAATTCCTTCAGGTTCATGGTGCTCTGTCAGGGTTCTTTTTTTCCCAGTGTCACCTAAAGTATGTATTTATGGGGAATACTCTTGTGGTATCCCCCAATACTTCTGAGTCTCTGCTGTGGTGGGGGTCATAGTTAATTTGGAAAATCTTGCTGTAAGCAATTTTGTATATACAAATAAAATCTTTACTCCTTTCTATGTTGTTCATCATGAGTTCTTTTAATGTTGACTGATGAATCACACACAATCCAAAATGGTGTTACAGAAATTAACATTTGACACACACAGACACACACACACACTGATCAGCCGTAACATTATGACCTTATATTGAGTAGGTCCCCCCCTTTTCCACTAAAACAGTAATTATCTATGTCTTCTGACACCTTTGTATTGGAACCAGCATTAACCTTATCCTCAATTTGAGGTACAGTGGCTCTTCTAGTGGATCAGAACACTCTAGCCGCCTTCACTCCCCATTTGCAGCAGTGAGCCCTGTATACCAATGGCCCTGTTGCCAGTTCACTGGTTTTCCTTCTTTGAATAATTTTTGGTATGTCCTGGCCATTGCAACCTGGCAACATATCACAAGAGCTGCAGTTTTAAAGTTGCTCTGACACAAATATTGGTGAATGCCACCCAAAGCACTCAAATCGTGGTGGATTGCTAATCTACCTAACGGCTTGTTTTTTTGGGAAATGGGAGGAAGCCTACATGGAAATAATGAGGCAATGCAAAATTCCATGCAGACAGTAACTTGCAGGACTGAACAAGACAGGCTAATAACTAATTCCATGCCAGTATGATTTTCTCTGTATCAGTAGACAGCTCTCAGTGAGTGGGACATCTATTGTCCCACTCACTGAGTGGGATAGGCTCCCACCCTTGGTTCCTTAAGATTATAGCACCCTTGTCTTTTCTGTGATTTTCCTCACTCCAGCATATTGTGCCTTTACCAACACCTCAATTTTATCTTCACTTAATTTCTCCACTAGATAGCAGTGTTGGGCCATGCAAGAACAATGAGACCAGCGCGGCAAGTTGTCTGAGGGGTCCATCTCATGCAGGCTAACAATCTCACTGAGAGTGTTTAGTGAAATCCTGAGAAATACTCTAGTAGGAATGCAGTTGTGTATTTCCAGTCAAACTTAAATATTTTATCAGGTGTGCTAGCAAATGCTTCTGATGTTGTAGGAGGGGAATTGAGTTGACATTTAAAAAGGTTTATTATTTGCAAAACATGTAAATAATAAATGACTTCCATTCTTTAACAAAGATTAATAGAAAAATGCATGTTGTCTTTTCCAATGGACATGCTCTCAATGACAATGGAATGACCGATGCTTTATTTCACAGGGAGCCCTCATAACCCTATTTCCTTCTGGCTCTCCCTTTTAGTTCTGCCATAAACCCTGCTTGCACACTGCACACAATGCTTATCTGTGTGTGTGTGTATATATATATATATACATACACACATGTACTGTATATATATGGCCAGTGATCATGTCCCCTAACCCCTTCCTGCTCCATACCTATCTGACACATCCTGGTGCCCTCCTTGTGGCTTGTTGCAGATGGGCCTGTGTGGTCTGCTGCGGGCGGTTCTGCTTGACCATGAAGATGGTTATGGCCTGTGTGATGCAGACAGTTTTTCTCTTATGGCTTGTGAATAATATTCCCACAAAAAGTTATGTATGACTCGAAACAACAAGTGGACTTCATATTAACCTTTAGCCTCATGGCACGCAGTATGACCACAAATCAATTCCTGCTACTGTATATCTATCTGATAAGAGGATGGGTTCCATATTAAGTCTGGTTCCTCTCAAGGTTCCTACCCCTAACAAATTCTGACAAAGTTACTTTTATTCAAACAGCATTTTTTTTTTTGTCACACCCTAAAAAATACTGCAAATTGGGTTATTTGTTTAACCAAGCAGAATGGGTAAAATATTCAATCCAAGTGCTAAGTCATTTAACTATAATGCTGGGTTAATTCTACCACATGAATTGGTCAAATGTTCTACTCATAATTATTCTACTCTACCCATTCTATTAACTGGAATGTGGGGTTAATTCTACCTCACACATAGGTTATTATTATTTACAGTACATGTTTTACATGTCTTTGGGTAAAACAGTTTCAACAGTTAAATTACTTTGATATACTGGTCTGTAAAACCATACATATATGCAATAAACAACACCCAATTTAAATGTACAAATCATAAGAAAAAAATTCAAAAGCACAAAATCAGATAATACAAAAGTTCAACAGCGACATCATTACGATACTATTACTCAGAAGCACTAATGCCTGAGAGCAGTGCTGGTCATCTCCCAACATCAGGATGTAAAGATACGGCCTTGACACTTCAGCCTGCTGGAGATATTCCACGGTGTTGGTTCCAACCTTAGAAAGAAATAAATTAAAGAACGTAAAGGTTTATGGAAAAATCGAGAGGGTTGGCAAGTATGCATATTTGTAAGAAGATTAGTGTTTTGTAACACCCCATCTTTTTGTTGTCTCAAACACTGAGATTAATAACGTTCTAATGTTAATCCGGTTGCTAACGCTAGCAACCTAGCTAAATGCTAGCACTACAGTTAACACTTTAGCTTTCATTCATCACTTCACCATCTTCATAGACCCTGCAAGCATTCTACAAAGAAAGCTAAAAATCTCAGACATATTTGCAGTTTATTTCATACACAGGTGGGGTTCTTTGGTTTGGCTAGTTAGCAGATAACTAGCATGCTATTGCACAGACCAGGCTGAAAGTTTGAGTGTAACGGTAACAGTAATAAATGTTACATACAGTGAACAAATTCAGTCATAAGTGAGTGAAAGTGTGTATACAGACCTTGTATTTAACGTTTACATTTCCTCTTAAATGCTCGAGGAGGAAGCGCCCTCATCAGCGGTCCAAAAAAAAGACACAAAGTTGACACAGCCACTGAATACACCGGTGAACTTCGGGGGTGGCACGGTCTTGTCTGTGATGTTAGCTGTCACTAGCTAACCCAACTTCAACCCAGCAAGCTGGGTTAAACAAAAAGTACCCAATTCACTGTAAATAACCCAGAAAAATGACCCAAACCAGTGTTTTTTTTAGTATGCACATATGTCTATTGGTAAATTCCAAAGTTCTATACCATTCCAAATAGCCCAAGTTGTTCTAAAGCATCCTAATTACCCTGATTCATTGGGAACAGCTGTTTTAATCAACTCAACGGGTGAAAAATAATCCCTCTCTCTCTCTCTCTGCTGTTGGTTTGTGGACAGTCATGTCTTAGGAGTTTTTTTTTTCTTTCTTATTCGTTTAAAATTATATATCTTGTCCACATGAAAACGCAAAACGCGCTGTTAGGAGCCTCCTTAATCAACAGGGGGCCAATCAGAAGCCTAGGAAAAATGTCATCACCGGTTGCGCTTTGTAGAAGTCCGACCGGGTCTCGTCCCAAACCACCGTCGCTGCCTGCGGGGTCTGTGTAGTACAGTATGTAGGTAGCATCAGTGAGCTTAGTAGTACATTCAGGCACCTCTGTTCATTAACGTAATGTGTGAGTAACTGCGCGTGTGTACACGCATGTAAAAAGTCCACTGTACGTACGTCCGCTATTGCACAAATCAAGTAGACTAGCACACAGACAATTACATTATCGGCACAACAAGCCGAAATCTCCGTTTCCCTTGTCCACACAACACTACTGAAAACGGAGTTTTGAAAAATCTTCACTTTGGCCGGAGTTTTCCAAAAGCTTCGTTTTCAACTACCAAAACGGCGTTTGCGTGTGGACGAAAGGCGAGAACAGCAGAGAAAAATCTCGTGTGGACATGGCCTAATAAGACAAAGGACCTGCAGCTGCGCATTGTGGTTGCTCATAAGTCATGAAAGGGTTATAAGACCATATCTAAATGTTTCGAAGTTCCAGTGGCTACAGTGCAAAGTATTATTAAGAAATACAAGACGTTCCGCACTGTGAAAAATCTCGAGGACGTGGTTGGAAGCCAGAAGTGACAGTAGTGAGAGAGGTAAAAAAAAAAAAAAAAAAAACGATCACCACAAATGCCATCCAGATGAATCTGGGCTTTACTGGTGGCAACATAGGGCAGACAATTCAGCGGGCACTGCACACCTTTTACCTACTTCTTACCATGTACAACTCTTTTGTAGAGCCATAAAAACAAATTGTGATGCCTTGATCAAAGATGACATTCTATAAGAAATTAGGATATATTGTTTTCTATTCAAATAAAACTATTTTGTGTTCTATTCTAATTTGAATTCCCACATTTTCATGTGCTCTAATTTAAGTTAATAACCGAATTACTGTGATGTGATATCCACTCCAGAACGTGTTCTTATACGGAAATAATGCATGCCATACCACAATCTCTCTCTCTCACACGATTTCTTAAGGAACCAGAATTTTTTTGAAACACCTTTGTGTAAGTCATCTTGACTGCCACAATCGAGACTGCTCCTAAAGGTTTAATTGGTGTCACCAAAACACGAGCGTATCAACAATTACAGCTTTAACTTTATTAAACAACGTTTATTCTTGGTCTTGGATAACGCTGGGCGGGCGCCGTACATCCGTGTCTTATCTGTCACTGTAGAAACAATAACGTATTAGAACGAGCGTATTAATACAGTATTAACCTATCGTTCATGGTGCTGTTCAAAAATAAGGCAAAACTCAGATGCTCGAATTTTCACTCAACTCGAAGTCGTATGCGGGTTTTTTTTTAGATGAAATATCTGGCAACCCGGTGTCTTTCATACTGCGGAACTCGGCACGGGTGGATTTGAAACTAATAGTGGAAAATTAGACGTTTCACAAATGCTAGTCAGTTATTAAAGGCACTCGTTTTTACCGCTTACTAGGCAACTTTTTATAGGGATTCAGCTAAAGACAAGTGTAAAGGGCGAAGTATTTGGTCGTTTGCCTGCAGGTTTAAGAAGCTTTGAGCACCTGCGGTTAGCCAGCTAGCATAAAGTTGAATTCAAATGTCGGTCTTTAGATAGGTAACGTTAGCCATCGTAACAAGTCATGACGGAAAGAAGAGAGCAGGTACAGCTGAGGAACAACCCTCGCAGGTAATAAGTAATACTGTGTGATAAAATTATAAAGGTACTAAATATAATTTGACCATCTACAATTGTTGGCTTCGTAACAAGCTAAGCACTATTAGCTAAACAAACTTAATGTATTATAATATCTATAGCTATAAAAATGTTTGCTAACTTGCTGCATTAGCTATGGGAACATAATCCAATGGAAATTAATATTAACAGTTATGTGGCGAATTATTATTGCGACTTGGTTTTATTTATAGATTATGTCCCTTTTGCATTTTGAGGAAATAACCAATGTTTTTTTTTTTTTTTTACATTACGCCACCTTAACATGCTAATTACGCAGCTATATAGCTAGCAGAGATGTAGCTAAGTTATTCTAATTGCGTCGTACCCACTAATAATCAGAAATTTAAAAACAAACTTGTGTTAATAACGGAGCTACGTTTATTTTGTTGCACAGCGCGGTCGAATATTTGAGCCCAATTTGTGATGAATTTGTGTATAACAACGTCTCTGACAGTAGTACCGACTCTAAGTAACAGGTTTATATCAATGCGCTCTGCTTAATTCTCATCGTTTCCATAGTAACAGGATGCTCCACATAATCTAAGCCTAATAATAAGTGTATTAAAGCAACGCATAAGGGAAATGATTGGTCATTAATATCGTAAAGCTTTTTGTAACAGGAAGTTTGGTGAACATTTAAGGCAGGAGCTTTCATTTTCATCACTTTGCAACAGTCGAAACGAATGCTGATTTGTGTTTTCTTTCAACTATGACAATAGCATGTAAGCCAGACAAATATCGCATGCATCCTACGGTCATTTGTCATGCATGCGTGTTCTTGAAACACAACCCGTCAACGTGTGCGGTGCTGATGTTAAATAGTGGACTTGGTATTATAAGATATCTTAGACAGTGGCAAGGAGTGATAACTAGTCAAGAAGCAAATGATGACTCGCTTTTGGTTTTATTTTAATTAATAAGAGTAGTAATTTTTGCAGATATGAACGGACCACAGATCTACAAACATTTGTAGATGCAAACAAATGGCAGAAGTAGCTCATGTGTATTGTACCCAAAATAGACAATGCAGTGCACCAGATACCAATATTTATAAGAAGTGAGTGTATAAAATGTCCAAAGTACGGTATATTCTGTGTGCGCGCACGTGTGTGGGGATGAGTCGGCCTCATCGCTATCAATGAATCCGGGAGTATGATGATAGAACATGACTGTCCTGTAGAGCTGTCTGTTAAATAGTGGACTTGGCATTATAAGACATCTTTAACAGTGTTAGTGAGAAGCTGTGAATGATAATTAGTCGAGAAGCAAATGATTAAATAAACTGAATACTGTAATCCTAATTTTGGAAAATCCTTTTTAGTTTACAGTCCAATACAACTCTGAGACAAAATGGCGTCCGTTCAAACGCACAGTAAACACCATGTAGCGTTGTTCTTCCCTTTAAACGAGGTAGCTCCTTTTAAGTGAGGTCATCTTAAAATCCCGCTGCATCACTGGGATTCCCCTTGAAATTTGGAGGCGCAGTCTTGTGAGAGAACCAAAACCGCAAACCTGTGTTTTAAAAAAAAAAAAAGTTTTATATTGTATATTTGTGTATAAGACTCACTTTGTCTGACTTGCAAACGAATCTGACTTATGAACGTGCACCCGGAACTAGGGTTGGGTATCGTTTGGATTTTTTTTTTATACCGGTGCCAAATCGATACTTTTAAACCGGTACCGGTGCCTGAACTGATACTTTGCAAAAGCCACAAAATGATGGTGGATTACTCAAGAATACATTTTCATTGAACAAAAAATTAAATGCTTAAAATTTAACAATATATTAAAAGTTTAAGTACTAGCTGGAAATCCATAATTATAAACAGAATCCATGTTACATTAGTATTTTACAAATTGTTTGACCATTTGTTAGCATGAATTCAAGATTTGCATTTTGCAATTAACATTACATTAGCCTACAACTAACCTGCGGAAAGGCTGCTGACGTCATCATAATCGGTGGACTCCTTTTTGCTACGGTTGGTATGACTGGGGCTGGGATCATCCACACCAATAGTGCCAGCTGTTGTCTGTAAGCTGTCAAACACGGTGCATCCCTCTGCTTTAAGTTTATTCCGTGTGCCCTTAAATGTTTCGTTAGATTTCACGTGTTTCCCTCTTTACACGCAACTGCCGTAAAGCATTTGCTGCACGTTGCGGTGTCGGAATCCTTTCTTGTGAAATATAGCAACACTTTTGACCGTTTAGGTTTAGGCATTTTAACGAAAGTTAACTTAGCAAGTTAAGATACCGGTACTGTATATCACGTGCTGCCGTCAGAGTGAGTGTAACGCAAGATGCATTCACACGCATGTCGGATGGTGTCATTTCCCGATTTGTGCTTTTAATTTGTTTATCTAATGTAATAAACTTTTAATCAACAAAAATAAAAATGGACAGTAGCATTACGGCAGCAATGTTTTGGATTTGTATTATCAAAGCTTTCCGAAGTCCTCAAGAGTTTAAGTGGCATTTAAGTGGCACCGAAATGAGGCACCGAAATTTGCGTTCTGTTTCGGTCCGGTACATACCGGTTATATAGGTACCAGTGCCGTATTGGCACCGGTTTTCGGTACCCAACCCTACCCGGAACAGGACTTGTTCTTAGATCGGGGACTTACTGCACACATTTGATGAGATTTGCATTCATATTTATACACATTTCATGAGAGGTCATGTATGACAGGATAAGAGGAAACCAGATCCATATATATTAAAGTTACACAAGTTCTAAATGTCTTAATTTACAAAAGTCATAAGTTACGTAAGTTATTAATGTCAGGTGCACTTGTAGATGTGTAAAGTAGTACTATTGTGACTATAGTGTAAAAACAACACAAGTAGAGGAACTATTGTGGTTATAACGTGGAAGTGTTTGAATACGTAGCCCATTGCAGGTAGGAACTAAAGTTGCAAAATGGTGGAGTGGGAAAAAAAACAAAAAATTTAATGTAGTTGCTCAAAGGATGCATTTAAACCAGTCATTTGGATTTGACACTTGTAATCATAATACATAATATACAAAAGGTTAAGAAAATGTCAACTCAATCATCATGCTGTTGTCATTCGTGGCTGCTGAAAATACAAAGGAAATGCGTAAAACAACCCCCCCCCCCCATTTTGCTACTTCTATCATTATAAGTAATTTTCAGTAAACACTAGTGACCCAGTTCCACTGGCAGCCATACACTCCATGATGAACTCCATGAATATTGACCAATAATTTGATGAACATTTGCTCTTCTTTGTCTTCTCCATATTCTTCTCTTGATCTGAGAGTCAGTGGGTAGTGGGTATTTTTAAGAGGGCTTGATTGATTGATTGGTACCAGTGGTATGACATCATTATGAAAGCATGTACTGATTATAGACTATAGCTAGTAAGTGATATTGCTACCTCCTCCAGGGTGTTCTAGCCTAGGCTAGAAGTTTTCATATCTATAAATATATATAAAAAAAAGTTTTACCTTCTGACAACCTGTTTCCGATTGACATTTTTGAATGCTTTGTGTTTCTGCTCAATGCGTATACGTGTGTCAAACACTTATGCGGTTTGACTCAGGGAGAGATGCTGTGTTAGGCACCCAGAGTGATCGCTAGCAAGCTTCCATGAGGACCGCCAAAAAAATTCAACATTTAATTGTCCGCGCATGAATGATTGGAAACGTGATCACAGCACCAAAACTGTACTTGCGACCACCGTGCGAAACAAATGGTTATGACTATAACCTCTGTTCCCTGAAGGAGAGGAACGAGGTACAACACATTGCTGCCCCGCCTCTCAGCTTAGCTCGGCGAAGAGCGGCTGTCGAACTGAGAGTCAACCGTGGTGACGAGGGCTTATAGGTATAGACGGGGCTACACCTACGTCACCACAGGTTTGACTGCCTTTAAGGCGTGAATAAAGGTGGCTTCAGCCAGGACACGAGAGGGCGTGATATCCCATACAATATGTGTTGTACCTCGTTCAGAGGTTATAGTCATAAACATTCGTTCCCTTTCAGTCGATTCACTCGGTACAACACATATTGTATGGGACATATATTCACGCCTCGCTGAGCATCTACCAAAGTTACCAAAAAAAACCTGATAGCTACTCTACTGCCTCATGGACCCCTCAGAGAGGACACAATGGGCCACCGAGGGGGCCGTTATGTCCAGACGGTAGAACCGGATAAACGTGTGCGGTGAGGAACAACTGGCTGCCGCGCAGATATCACCCACGGATATCCCTTTGAACAGCGCCCATGATGTTGCCATAGCCTTTGTTGAAGGTGCTTTCACACCCTGAGGCAATGGGACACCCTTGCTGCTATAAGCTAATGTAATAGCCTCCACAATCCAATGGGAAAGCCACTGTTTAGCCAGTGCTTTACCCTTTACTGGACTGGCAAAGCAGACAAACAGTTGATCACATACATGCATATTCACTGTACGGTCCATGTAGACACTTAGTGCACGTACAGGGCACAAATTATGTAATTTTCCCTGCTCCTCAGAAGCAAAAGGAGGGGGCAGAAGCTATAAAGGTCAAAGACCATAGAGCTATAATCAGTGGAGACCACTTTAGGTACATAGGCCGCGTTTGCCCGTAGAGTAAACTTTAAACCATTCGCCGCAAACTGCGTACAAGATGGATGCACAGACAAAGCGTGGAGATCACCCACTCGCTTAGCAGACGCTAAAGCAAGAAGGAGTGCCGTCTTATATGAAAGAATTTTCATATTTATAGACTCAACTGGCTCAAAAGGAGGGCCACAGAGGGCCTCAAGCACTAACAATAAATCCCAAGACGGAACGCTGGACCCCACAGTGAGTCACAGACGTTGTACCCCTCTTAAAAATCGTACTGCCAGCGGATGAGCCCCCGTTGACACTCCATCAAAACCAATATGACAGGCTGATCTAGCTGCCAGGTATACTTTAATAGTAGAGATGGAAAGGGCTTTTCTAACAGTTCTTGTAGAAAAGACAAAACCTCCACCATGGAGCACTGATCTGGCAGAACATGACGTTCTTGACACCCTTGCCCAAAAGCTCGCAACTTGTAAGCATATAAACCTCTAGTAGACGAGGCCCGAGCACTTTGAATTGTCTATCACATTCGGAGGATGTCTTTAGCTATCAGATTGGACCTTTCAACAGGTAAGCCTGCAAGCTCCACAGTTTGGGACATGGGTGAACCACCTCCCCCCGTGCCTGAGACCGAAGGTCCCTGAGGAGAGGAAGTTTCCATGGTTCTGCTGCTAGCAGGCTGACTATGCATCCCACAACTTCACCAGCCAACAAGGGGCACCAGGATTAGGGACTAACCCTGCTGGCGCACCCTCTCTGTGACAGGCCGAATCAGTTCAACTGAAGGAAAAGCATACAATAGAGCTGGGACCCGTGAGTACGCCAGCACATCGATCCCCAGAGGAGCACTGCGATCTGTTATGGAGAAGAAAAATGGGCATTGAGCATTCTCTTTGAATGCAAAAAGATCCACTTCTGCCCTGCAGAAGCGCTTCCAGATCTGAGCTACCACCCATGGGTGTATCCTCCATTCCATCACAAGCGGACCCTCTTTGGAGAGAAGGTCCGCCCCCAGATTCAGGTGCCTTGGAATGTGAGTGGCCCTGAGTGACCAAAGATGAACACTGGACCATAGTAATAGAGAATGAGAGTTTCAGCAGGGCAAGTGAACGAGTCCCCCTGTGTCTGTTTATATACAACACCACTGTCTTTTGTCTGTCCTGATCAGAACATGATGGCCTGTCAGAGTCAGACGAAAATGTCTCAGGGCTGAAAACACCGCCAACAGCTATAATATAATATACAACAAGAGTTGCTGTAAGGCCTGCGTTGTTCCTGTGACCACGCCCCTTGCCACGGAGCCGTCGCACAGAGCGCCCCATCTGCTCAGAGAGGCATCTGTTGACACCACTTTGCGAAACGACACCCTGCCTATTGGAGAGCCCTGGCGTAACAGCCTGGGTTCCCTTCAGGGCAGAAGAGCTGACATGCATGACGGAGTCACTGTCAGCCTCCTGTTGAGGTGTCGCGCAGCACATAGGCGGTGAGAGTGCACGCAGCGCTGAAACGCACGGATGTTCAGCAGCTCGAGAGACACCCCAGCGTTCATAGACGCCGTCATTCCCCATAACTGTAAAAACACTCGGAAACGAAGTTTGTGTTGCAGCTGAAACTGAGCAAGGCAGCGCTGAAACGCGGCTATTCTGTGCTCTGACAGATGTGCTCGGCCGGTAACGGAGCATATCTACAGACCCAGGAATGGAAACTGTTGACTCGGAGTCAGTGAGCTTTTCTGCATGAGAACCCTAGAGTCTGAATTTGAGACAGAACTAACGCTGTCTGTTTCTCCGCCTGTTCACTTGAGTTCGCTATTAGCGTCCAGTCGTCTAAATCGGCCAGTATGCGCATGCCTCTCTCCTGAAAAGGAGACGGCGCCGCCTCGACGCACTTCGTGAACGTTCGGGGAGCTAGCGACTAGGTACTCGTAGGTCACGCCCACTAATGCACACTTCAGAAATTTTCTGTGGCTCGGGAAGAATGCTACATGAAAGTAAGTATCCGTGAGATCGATCGTAGTGAACCAATCTCCCGGGTCTATTGCCTTTAGCAGTTGCCTCAGTGTAAGCATTTTGAACTTGTACGTTATTAAAAATGTGTTCAATGTTCTTAGATCCAAAACAGGACGTAGTCCACCCCCTCTCTTCTGAACGCCAAAATAACGTCTGTATCAACCCGAGTTCGCTTACGAAGGATAAACTACTTGGATCGCCACTTTGCCAAGAAGAGAATTTCTCTCCTGCCGGAGCACCGGTGCGGCGTTGTCCAACACCACGGTGTTGATTACGGAAGAGAAGCGTGGTGGCTTTGTGCGAAACTGCAGTCAGTATCCCATAGCGACTGTGTTGGTGCTTGGGAGACTGTGTTAGGGAAGTGCAACGCCGTTTGGGACTGATTCCCTGAACATAACATAGCGGCCTCTTGAGCGGCATTGAGAGAGGAGAAACAGTGTCTCCCTGCTGCCAGAGTTCCTCTCCCTTTAAAGCCCGAGCCTGTTTGGGCTTCATCTCTCGTCGCGGCATGATGTCTCGCAACGCCTCAGCCTGTTTTCTCTTGAAGTCAAACTTTGCCTGAATGGCATCAAGTGACTGGCCGAACGAACGTTCAGTGGATAGCGGTTCATCCGAGTAGAATGCCGTGTCTCTATCTGGAATGTCAGAGAGTGTGAGCCATAAATACCTCTGTGCTGCTCACCATCCCTCTGCCGAGGGAGAGAGCTGCACAACGAGACATGCGCAAAATGTAGTCTGTCCCGATCCTGACCTCGACTAAGTAGCGCACACATCGGGCTCTCTTGAGGCACCAGTGAGCCGAACTCTGCTAAACACAGTGCCTGATATGTCTGAAGCAGCGGTTTGCTCCATGACGATGTTAACTCACCGATAAAATCGGGGAAAATGTGCAAGCAGTTTTTAACGGTTGTCGGTTCAGGAGGGAGAAAAAATCCCGCGAACCTCCACGGTTTTTGGAGCCGGCTGTGGGGAGGGCCACTCCACCTCCAGCGTCTAACGCAGTAGCAGCGGAGCTCTGAGCAGACGGCAACATTTCATGCTCGTCCTCCGCCAAGCCGTGCATTTCTAGACCGATGTCGAGCACGGTATCATCCTTGAAAGCACGCTGCTGGCCAGCGCTGTAGGAGAGCTCAAGGTCCTCCGACCCCTCGAAATACTCAATTTTGTCTGCCCAGCTAAGAGCGGGGACTTCTGACGAAAACTCCTCTTCAGCAGACACAGGTGAAGCTGGAACTGCTAATTTGGAAAAGAGGGGGTCCTGCTGAGCGACTGTGTTTTATTTATTTATTTATTTTCCAGGTCTCCACGAACGTGACCCGTCTTTCCAGCGTTGAATGCCGGAGCTGGCGACAAAGCGCACATGACTCGGGCTCAGAGAAGCCGTCCTTCTGCGGACAGGGGAGAACCGCGGACTTCTTCTTTGTCACATTAGCTCCCTTGCTCATACTAGCTAGCACTGTTAGCACAGCTAAACAGAGCCAACCAAATTGAGATGTCGCTAATGCGCTGACTGACAGTGAACCTAAAATCAGCGCTCCGCGGGTAGATGACTCACCAAATAAGGCTGTTGTCGCTAACACCAACAGGAACAGTTAAGCTGATTTTAAGCTCAGTCTTATGATGTCAAATGTAGAGTTGACTAGCAGCACCTAGAAGAACTCTACGGAAAAGGTGTTCACAGCGAGGTGAAGAACGTAAGAACTGAGAGTCAATCGTGGTGACGAGGGCTTATAGGTATATACGGGGCTACACCTACGTCACCACAGGTTTGACTGCCTTTAAGGCGTGAATAAAGGTGGCTTCAGCCAGGACACGAGAGGGCGTGATATCCCATACAATATGTGTTGTACCGAGTGAATCGACTGAAAGGGAACTGCATGTGTGAGATAGCGGTATGCCATGATAAACGCAACAATCGAAGAAAATGTCAAGTTGATTATGCATCTGTTATTTTTATCAACATATGGTAAATGTCTCCCACACACACATGCTAAAAACTTAGAGCTGGGGCCTTAGAGCTGCTGTTTGATCAGAGACAGACATGTGCAGTTTTAATTGGGCAATAACTTTAAGTATTAGATAATTAAACCTTCAGTTTTGAATTGAGCCGTTACACAGATACTCTAAGAACAGAGCGAAAGATACAGAGGAGTATACTGGAAGTTTAAAACTGAGCAATAAACCCTTTGACAACAAGAAATTTTACACTGTAAACTATGTATTTAATAACAAATTACCTAACATTGTCACATTTACTTTATGCTGATAAAATAATAATATAAACATAAAATAACATGTTTATAGTTTTGTAGTTGCCTGAGAGTCCAAAATGCCCAAGTGTTACTTATTAGTTATTTTTATGTATTATTGTATTATTATTTTATTTATGTTTAACAACCTTTCACTTTTTTACATTTAAATACAGACAGGTGACTTTTATTTTACTACAAGTGAGTTAAAAGTCCTATGCAGACAACACTTTTTTTCTCTCTTAAGTGCAATCAATGTTTTTGTTGGAAGAAAAAAAACAAAGAGGGAGAGTAAGAGAATTGTGATCTCAATTCCCATGGAGAAAAATCGTGATTCACATTTTCAAGAATCGTGCAGCCCTACCACTCCTGGCTTCCTCATGCACAGTTCATCCCTGGGCACCCTGTTATATGCTTTCTTTAGATCTCCATACACACAATGCAACTCTTTCTGGCATGAAGCCATACTGATGGTCACAGAATGTCACTTCTGTTGGATTGGAACTAAAACACATCTTCACTCATCAGGCATCCTCTTAATTTCTAAGAATTTATAATCTAATAATCCAGTAAACCACTCCGCTGCCGTCTCTCCTCAACACTTCCATGTCGCCACTGGAACATCACCTGGATCAACTGCCTATTTATCCTCTTCATAGCTGTCCTCTTTTCAACATTACCAATTCCTTGTATTACTTGTTTCACTACCTCCACCAGCCATCCAATCTTCACTCTCTCTCTCTTTCATTTTCTTCGTTCATCAGCTCCGCAAAACACTTTCTTCACTTGTCAGTACATTCCCATCTGCATCTATTATCCCCGCTAGCCTGCAGTACAACCTCCCCTGCTCGTTGTATCTGTCTGGCCAGTCAATATTAATCCTTTTCTCCTTGTTTTGAGTTTAGCTTCTCACTTACCGACCTGACTGTAGATGTTTAATTTCTTTCAATATTATTTATATAAAAGAATAATTGTTTGCACCATTTGGTCCTTTTATGTCCGATTTATTAACTACAAATAAAAAGGCAGTTTATTTATAGCTGCATAAGAACCAAAAATAAAATTATAATCAAGAAGCATTCAGGTTTAAAGAGAGTAGTATTCAGATATAAGAATATTATTGGCTGTGCAGTTTGGAAATTCAAGCTGGCATCAACATCATGAAAACTATACGATGGAATTTTGCAGTTTTTTTCATAAAGATTTTTCATCTACCCTACTATGTTTCATATGGTGTTTTCCATCAAGAAAGCCTTAGTTGTGCTGTCACTTATCTCTGTGCTAATGTATGGTGGTGTTTCCCAACACTGTTCTGCACTACTCTGCTTAACACACCCACTTCTATTCAGAAACAGCTGTTAACTAGCTGATTAGTTAAATTAGGTGTGCTGGGAGCAGAGAAAATACTAAAATGTGCAGAAGAGGGGCTCACAACGTTATAATGAATAGTTCACACAGGCACAGACATTGACTATACGAGCATGGGAGATGATTTTCCACAATCCCACAGCATGAGAGAGAGGAACCATTGGCAAAAGTTTGGTATCACTTTCTTACTTGGTCATTCCTGATTTATTTATTTTTTTATACAAGGTAAAGCAATGTGAAGCATCAAAAATCTCCTTTGAATAGATAATGTTGAGATGCATTTGCTACTCATGATCTGTAAAACCTTCATAACGCCTCTAATCCAAATTGCTGTTAATTGGTGATTTTTGAGAACTTCTCCTCTCCAACACAGGTACGTTTTTGGTCTTGCTTTCCTGGGATGGTCTTCATGAAAGCCAGTTTCATCATGGTGCTTGATGGGTTTTGCAAATGCACTTGACATTACTGTTCTTGCAAGACCAATTTCAGAAAGGCTGACCTTGGTCAGACTTGTTGTTACATAACCTAATTTGGAATTAGGTAATTATTTCCCAGTTTTGAAATCCCCAGTATTTTTGTAGAATGTAAAAAAATATATATTAAAAATCACTAAACAAAAACAAAGAAATTTGATCTCAAACTTTTGAGTGGTAGTATAGCTCATATTCTAAAGTGGAATAAGTGAAGATATAAAGTAGATCTTTTTCAGGACTGTCCACCGCTTCCAAGGTTTATTCTACTTATCTTTTGCGGAACAGAGTTACCAGTAATAATTTAAGGGTGATTTCACACTTATACGATTGATTTGTACTGTATGCAGGAATAATTACGCCACCCTCTTCCATTGGCCAGTGTTCACAAAATTATTATTCTTTGTACTCGGGTACCCTTGCGTATTTTCCCTCTCTGATATAGCAGATGGCGTTATGGATCTAGTTGGTTTACAAGCCACCATTAAAAACTGTCATTTAAAAAACAAAAAAGATCCCTGGTCCTTAATATGAAAACTAAAACTACTTTCCTCTGTTAATTACACTAACTATCTGTTGCCAGTTCTGCCTGGTGCAGGAGGATGCGAGTTTATTGGGGCAAAATAACAAACATAAATAAAAAACAAACATAAATAAAAAAACACATTACATAAACAATTAAAATAACCAGATAAACAAACACATCACAATCTGTTGATGATAAATGGTATTTGTGGAACTGTTGTATAAAAGCAATTTTGCCTTCAAAATCGTGCTGTTGCGCTGAACATCAGCGCAGCTGTGACGCTGTCGTAGGCATTTCATGTGACATTGCTTAAATATTAAGTGTAAAAATATACATACCAGGCATGTTTTTGCTCAGTTTACTAATGGTGGTATTGTTACAGCAATACATGATTTTATAATTTGAAAGTTATGCTAAATATTTTGGATGCTGATAATTTTACAGAAGTGAATGTTCTGTGTCTAAGGAAGAAAAAAAAAGAAGGTCAGTGATGATGTAGCCTTACAGCCAGCCATTAATTTCTACAGGAAGAGCCTACTTATTAATTTATTGCTATTGATTGAGTTTTTATGTGGTCAAACTGGCTGAAAGCGTTCCTTTTTTTTTTTTTGCAATTGCTGCCAACAAGATTTGCATATTACAAGACATATTACGAAGGGTTACAGTACTTAAACATAATATGGTCTTTTAAACCGTTTTTTTTTTTTCAATATGTCATTAGGCAACTGAAGAAGCTTAGCGAGGACAGTCTGACCAAGCAACCCGAAGAAGTGTTCGATATATTAGAGAAACTTGGAGAGGGGTGAGTAGAAATGAAGAATTGTCCAGTACTAGAAAATTTTGCGTAATAAATGTATTCAAAATGCATGCCATGATGACACTTTAAAACTGTTGTTCATCTGGAAAAGCCTGTCTGTAACTCTTTCAACAAAAATATTATAGCATTTCACGGGTTTTTCTTCAAAAATAAAAGAACCACATAGAACTTTTTCTTTTACTCTTTTGACTGGGTTAAATCATTATGAAATAGAAAGCAACATTATCTAGCTACCTAATATAATGCCAACTGACAAATGCCTTTATATGCTATATGGCCAAATGTATGTGGACACCTGTCCATCACACTCATAAGGGGACACGCTGCAATATGTTACCACAGTTTGAAGATCACACCGGTCTACAATGACTTTGTATGCTGTAGCATTAAGATATGTCCTTTATTGGAACTACAAGGCTTAACCTCTTTCCATTGTGACCTGAAATGACACAATCAGGACATAATTGAAATAAAGATGTTTAGTTTTAATTCAGGTGGTTGCATTCATATGGACACTTTTTTCTGACAGATTACTCTAATGAATCGTTAAATCCAATGAATGAAATTCCAACACTTCAAATAACAAATTACCGCAATGAATAATGAAAGTACACATGAAATAATCAAATCTAATAATGAGAATTCAAACATCAAATTGTCAATATCCATATCTACTGTTGTGGCCAAAAGTTTTGGGAATTACGTACATATTGGAAATTGGAAAAGTTGCTGCTTAAGTTTTTATAATAGCAATTTGCATATACTCCAGAATGTTATGAAGAGTGATCAGATGAATCGCATAGTCCTTCTTTGCCATGAAAATTTACTTGATCCCGAAAAAAACTTTCCACTGCATTTCATTGCTGTCATTACAGGATCTGCTAAGATCATTTCAGTAATCGTCTTGTTAACTCAGGTGAGAATGTTGACGAGCACAAGGCTGGAGATCATTATGTCAGACTGATTGGGTTAGAATGGCAGACTTGACACGTTAAAAGGAGGGTGATGCTGGGGCAAAGTCATATTCTCGGATGAAGCCTCTTTCCGATTGTTTGGGGCATCTGGAAAAAGGCTTGTCCGGAGATGAAAAGGTGAGCGCTACCATCAGTCCTGTGTCCTGCCAACAGTAAAGCATCCTGAGACCATTCATGTGTGGTGTTGCTTCTCATCCAAGAGAGTGGGCTCACTCACAATTTTGCCCAAAACACAGCCATGAATAAAGAATAGTACCAAAACAGCCTCCAACAGCAACTTCTTCCAACAATCCAACAACAGTTTGGTGAAGAACAATGCATTTTCCAGCACGATGGAGCACCATGCCATAAGGCAAAAGTGATATCTAAGTGGCTCGTGGACCAAAACGTTGAAATTTTGGGTCCATGGCCTGGAAACTCCCCAGAATTTCCTTAATCCCATTGAGAACTTGTGGTCAGTCCTCAAGATGCGGGTGGACAAACAAAAACCCACTAATACTGACAAACTCCAAGGAGTGATTATGAAAGAATGGGTTGCTATCAGTCAGGATTTGGCCCAGAAGTTGATTGAGAACATGCCCAGTCGAATTGCAGAGGTCCTGAAAAAGAAGGGCCAACACTGCAAATACTGACTCTTTGCATAAATGTCATGTAATTGTCAATAAAAGCCTTTGAAACGTATGAAGTGCTTGTAATTATATTTCAGTACATCACAGAAACAACTGAAACAAAGATCTAAAAGCAGTTTAGCAGCAAACTTTGTGAAAACTAATATCTGTTTCATTCTCAAAACTTTTGGCCACGACTGCAGTAAAAAATAACAAACACCTTTTAAACAAATACTCATGACAATAACAGCCAAAAAAAAACTTACTGTAAATCGACAGGTAGAACAATGAACTCTATATAGGTAGAATAATTCACTGGCAGAGATTAAATAAAAGAAGACAAAAGAACTTTCATGCCTCACTTTTTTCTGTTTGTCTTGCTTGTCACTAGATGTCGCAATTTCACCATTTGACATAAGCCTATTGTCATTCATTGCCTCCAAATAAGTTATTCGATGTAGTCATTTGTTGATTGAAGTGTACCTTGTGCCTGACCTGTCAAAACCTACCAACAGAAGTCTCCGCCCATTCCCACCCAAAACAATATACTCTGGTGCTCTTTGCTGACACTAGTTAAGGTTCAGGCTAATATGACTTATTGTGAGGTAGTTCACCATGAATTTATAATTTATTGGACCAAGTCCAGACTGGAACAATACTGAAAGCTTTCTTTTTTCAGTTTTTTTCCATGTCATGTCATACATAGAATTGCGGTTAAACCATCTGTTCTTGCTGAAAACACATTTAATCTATCTGCATGGAAAATTCAAGGGTGTGACTTTAACATACTTAAATATAGAAACTATTCACACATTGGCAGGCAGCACAGTGTCCTGTGTGGTAATTCTTTGCAAAAAAAGTTTATATTATAATAATATAATAATATTATAATATCGGGATATTTGTGAAACAATCCTTAAGGAAGTGCAAAGCAAATTGATTCATTACCTACGTATTATGATGTCATCATATTGTGTGATCCCAGGTTAGTCGTATCTTTAACTCTTGTGAATGATTAAGCTTTTGGTTTTCACAAGGTCTCCTTTTTGTTTCCTGCAAATTGTGTCCTCAAACTAAATAATAAAGTTATTTTTCAGTTATTGTTCAAGTCTGGACTAATAAATTGACCAATTCATATTGGACTAATTCAAAGTAAGCCATATTTGGCTGTTGGCGTAAGCTAGCAACCATATCGCACCTTAGCAATGAGGATGTGGTATTTTGGCTGGAATATATTGGGCAGAGGCCCCTGTTTATATTGACAGGTCAGGTGGAATGTACACATCAAATAATTAATGACCACATCAAAATGTGATTAATATTTAATGTCTGACATTGAATACATAAATAAACACAATGAGCATAAGCTGCTAACACATTTATAATTATAATAGTATATAATAATAATAATTATTATTATTATTATATAAAAACCAATTATAATTTCTTTATTTAACACACTCATTATCATTGCTGCAGGAAGATTTAAATGGGCTATGGGCGCACACAATGTATCTTGAAAAAAAGTATCTCTATTCTAAATGTAAGAAATAATAAGAAAAAAATCATTTTTTTGAGTCAGTGTGGTGTTGGGTGAATTACCGCAAAACCATTGTGCTCAAGCCATTGTGTGTTTTTTATTTTATTTTATTTTTTTAGATATTATGAGTATAATTTTTAGACTCCCCATATAATTTAAATTGTTACAAACTGGTCTTTGTAATTTGTGTACCATGCACACAACCATTTGTGCTCATTTACTATAAAGAACTGAAGATCAGCATTTATTGGGGATTAGATTTAGCAGGTTTAAATTGGAGAAAATGTCAGTTTAAATTCAGCTATACCTGGTTCTTTGTCTAGAGTAAAAAAAAATGAAGGATTTTGATTTAATCAAGCAAACTCGTTCAGTTGTTTTCCCACTACATCAGGAACATGTCCGCCCCCCCAACCCAACCCCCACCCACCTTGGTGAACTCTATTCACAATATCCAGCCAAAACAAGAGCATTTTGGAGTGGGTAGGCATATCATTGTCATATTACATGTCATGCCTTCATGAATGTAAATACAGATGCTTAACCTCAAGATGCAAACCACTGGTAATACTTTGAGACAAAAACAAACAAAAAAGCCTGTCGAGTACTACTAAAAGATTAATGAGTGATTGGAAGAGAAATATATGGGAAAGTAAAGGGAGGCCTCATGTTTCAAAGCATACCACATCATTTGACAAACAGGCTGTGATCATCCACAGTGTTATGCCACTGGCATGCGTGGCTGTCAGTGGAACTGGGTCACTGGCATTTTTTGATAATGTGACTGCTGATAAATGTAGCAAAATCACTTCTAAAGTGTAAAGAGCATCTAAACATAAAAGACAATTCATTAAATGCACATCCACCATAAACAGAACAAAATAAAAAGTTTTATGATGCACGTGCGTCTGATGTACTCGGTACACCAGTTTCAATATCAGTAGCGGTATCAGTGTCTGTGAGTACCGAAAACCATTTCACGCATTTTCCTTAATCAATAGTTGAACTCATTAGTAATTATAGATAACATGTTTTATTTTAACTGTGAAATGGGAGGGTTGCATCAGGAAGGGAATCCAGCGTAAAACCTGTGGACGCACATTGCCTGAACTGCCTCTTGTAGTGTACATGTTAAAATGTATTTTTATATACAAGCTCTGGAAAAAAATACATGCAATACAAACATTGTCATTGAGTACCTTTTTAAATCGGTTAATTATTTAACCACAGTTTGTTGATTCCTTAGTAAATATTAACATTCTTATTAAGGAGGCCTTTTATCATCATCTCTTGTCTGTGATAGAAAACCATCATTAATGTGTAGTAAACCTTTTGCAGGTCCTATGGCAGTGTATTCAAAGCACATTATAAAGAGACTGGGGAGATTGTGGCGATTAAACAGGTTCCTGTGGAGTCAGACCTACAAGAAATCATTAAAGAGATCTCCATCATGCAGCAGTGTAACAGGTTTGCTCACACAAAAACATAAATCTGTCCTTGTTACATCCGTCTAGTAATGGCACAGGGAAGATCTTCAATTTGCCCATTTATAATTTGTGGTGTCGAGTTAATGTGAAAATTCTTAATAAATTGTTGTTCTTAACAAATTTAATATGCATTCAGTTTGTCCCAATCTTTTCATATGTAATGGAAGATATTGTAGAAATATATTTAAAAAAACAAAAAATATAATGTTTCTTTAACTGCATTGCCATATGGTTATTTCTTTTATAATTATTATTTTTTATTTCTAATACTTTTATTAAGTTTATTAGATATTCTTTCACAATTCATGATTGGCTGTTGATTATTTTAACAGTCCGCACGTGGTGAAATATTATGGCAGTTACTTTAAGAACAGTGATTTGTGGATTGTCATGGAATACTGTGGAGCTGGCTCTGTGTCTGACATTATTAGACTACGCAACAAAACAGTGAGTGAAATTTTCCTTCAAATTAATCAAGCAATCCATATGATATAATTCATTCACTGCTAATTGTTTTTATATGAGAGGGAAATACCACAAATTATTTTATTTGAGAAATTTATGGGAGGTACACATTTTAAAGGTACCCTTTTTCATAACATTAATTCTGCTAAGCTCATTATAAGTATTTCTTGTATTCTAAAGTTTCCTGCTTTAACTAGTCTGAACTAAAACTGTCATAATTTACAAATGTTCTTTGCATGTGTAACAGTTAACAGAAGATGAAATAGCTGCTATTGTGCAGTCTACCCTTAAAGGACTGGAATACCTGCACTTCATGAGGAAAATCCACAGAGACATCAAAGCTGGAAACATCCTGCTGAACTCTGAGGGACAGGCCAAACTTGCTGATTTTGGTGTTGCGGGGCAGCTAACTGTAAGGGAAAAACTGTAATAACAATAATAAGTAATTACATAGCTTGTATTTCAAGATTTTGAGATGTAGTTAAATTCATGATGTTTTGAAATACCTGGGATAGTGTATGTAACACTGCAATGCAAAATGATTTGAGAGAAAATTTACACTATATATGAAGTAGTAATTTTGGGTAAATCCTTAAAAAAAAAAAAAAAAAAGAATTTATGTATCTTCTGTTTTTTGCCTCACATTAGGACACAATGGCAAAACGCAACACAGTGATTGGGACACCATTTTGGATGGCTCCAGAGGTCATTCAGGAAATTGGCTATAACTGTGTAGCGGATATCTGGTCTCTGGGCATTACTGCTATAGAAATGGCTGAAGGGAAACCACCGTATGCAGACATACACCCTATGAGGGTAAATCCTTGGCTTTATAAAATCACAAAAATTATTATTGAATTTAATATGAATTATTTCTAGCACAAAGACCTTGCACTGGTCACATCATATCATATTGTGTAAAATAGTTAGATTTATTTATTTTTTTTTGATAGTAGTAAATAGGTCTCATAAATGTGGATATTTTTATAACTAGCTACATTGTAAGACCTTTTGAGTTATATGGTCCAATAATAATTTAAACCACTAATCTTTTTAAATGCTGGTGTGTGTTTGGATTGTTGCTGAAACAGGCAATATTCATGATTCCAACAAATCCCCCACCAACATTTCGGAACCCTGACCAGTGGTCAGAATCCTTTAGGGACTTTGTGTCGCAATGCCTCATCAAGAATCCTGAAAACAGAGCAACAGCCACACAGCTATTACAGGTATGTCAGTTTTCTTCTCTCTACCTCTCTGTGTAACTGTCTCCCTCACCCAGTGTGTTTGGAAATTGTTTATTAACAACTGATTTTCACATCACAGTTCTTGGAGTTGAACATCATGAATATTTAGCATCAGTTTCATTTTATCACACAAACTCATTTTTTTTTTTTCAGTTTTTTTTATTTTAGTTTTTAATTCCAATTTAAGTATTGCATTTACATTTTATATATTTCTT
Source organism: Clarias fuscus (assembly GCA_030347435.1). Taxonomy (NCBI): domain Eukaryota; kingdom Metazoa; phylum Chordata; class Actinopteri; order Siluriformes; family Clariidae; genus Clarias; species Clarias fuscus. The sequence goes on from CM059206.1 coordinate 28,526,872, forward strand.
ATGTAAAACAATTTAAATATAAAAAATAACCTGTAAATACATTTTTACACACTGAGCAAACATGTTTTACGTTTGCATACAAAGATTAAAGTTCTCCATCAATCCAATGGATTTCCTTTAGTTGGATTCCAGAGAGGTCATGTACAAGTTTAGTGTGGATCCGAAGCAGGGAAAAGTCAGCTACTAATAAGACGATTAAGCAATATCACACAAGAGAGAATGCTGGTGTGCTGGTTTTCAGCATGGCTGTGATGCGGCCGTACTGTAGACACGAGGGCGCAACTGTTTGCTTTATGTAACAGTTCCACAAACAACACTCATCAACAGATTATGATTTCCCTTTTTGTTTAATCTGTTATTTTGTACACATACTTTTCTGAACCTGCTGGAACCAGTTAACCGCGATTGGTGGAGCTGGCAACTGACCGTAGGCATCAGAGTTAATTTAATTAATTAATTAGTTTTAAATTCTTATTGGTACTATGTTGTCAAAAGGTGAGGAGAATAAACTATGGAGGTGGGGGATAGTCCTGTAAATTTTGTAGGTTTCTCTATGTGTTTCCGCTTTAGAATATCAGCAAAATTAATTTCTAGGTTCCAGGGTTGAATCCCAAATAGCGTTAAATGAAAAGCTATTGCCCTAAGGTGTACAATCACTTTCTGTCTGTATGACATACAGACAGAACAGAGAATAATACAGCACCATAGTGTACTGAACTAGGCAATTCAATTTATTATACAGTACAGACTAAAAGTTTGGACACACCTTCTCATTGAAAGAGGTTGAATTTGTATTATGGCAAGAAGAAAGCAGCTAAGTGAAAAAAAAGAGTGGCCATCATTACTTTAAGAAATGAAGGTCAGTCAGTCCGAAAAATTGGGAAAACTTTGAAAGTGTTCCCAAGTGCAGTCACAAAAACCATCAAGCACTACAAAGAAACTGGCTCGCATGCGGACCGGCCCAGGAAAGGAAGACCAAGAGTCACCTCTGCTGCGGAGGATAATCCGAGTCACCAGCCTCAGAAATCGCAGGTTAACAGCAGCTCAGATCAGAGAGCAGGTCAATGCCACACAGAGTTCTAGCAGCAGGCACATCTCTAGAACAACTGTTAAGAGGAGACTGTGTGAATCAGGCCTTCATGGTAGAATATTTGCTAGGAAACCACTGCTAAGGACAGGCAACAAGCAGAAGAGACTTGTTTGGGCTAAAGAACATAATAAGGAAAACTCTTTGAATGAGAAGGTGTGTCCAAACTTTTGGTCTGTACTGTATCTTGGCAGTAACATGCACATTCAAGTTTAATCCACACACACACCCAGGTTAGATTAACAACAAAATATACATGTACACATATAGAATGACACTGTACCACACAAATCCTGAGATTCTGAGAGTTGTAAAGTCCACTAAGCCAAAGGAAAAGTTAAAATACAAATAAAGGTAATCAAGATGGCTGTCAAAGATAAGGTTTGTGAAAATCATTGCTGAGGTGGCCCCATATGGTCTGCTTGAAGATTCACTTGACTGCATAGGACAGTTTCATTTAGAAACCGCGAAGACTGCATTTGACACAATCAGTTTTGCTATGGTGGTTTATGACCGCAGTCACTTTGGTTACTTTTAGAACTAAAATTACTACAATCAGTTTTGTACCCTGGTCTCTATCAGTGAACAACTAAGTAAACCGGCTTGTTCCTATTAACTGAAACACATTTCCTGTTACACAATTGCACTTTTGAACACAGCACATAGTTACAGAATTTGCTACTCAGCTTAAATGCTATAATTTATATAGTGCGTGTCTATATATAAAATTTGTCAATAAAAACCTACATTTTAATAAATTTTTAAGACATTTATATTATTATTTTTTGGTACAGTGCTTTTAAAAGTGGTCATTGTCGCAAAGCAGCTTTACAGAATCAAAGAAAATTATAGAAATGTGTATGAAATGTATACTGTGGTGTCCTTACACTAACAACATTTTTTTTTTTTAATCAGTTAAAAGAACATTTTGCAGTCAGATATGTGTACATTTGAAAGGTGCTAAAGGCCCTGTGCAGAATTAAAACAAATTTGGTAAACATCTTTACCAAAGAATCAGTAATTCTAGCACTGTGTTGACTGTCAATGAGAAAAACCTCAACTAGTGGTTGCTGCACCATCCATGATGACTCAGAGATTTAGGTGTATATGCAGTAGCTGAAACACAAGGCCAGATAGTTATTATTTTATTGTTTTTTAATAGAGAGAGCATGTTAATTTGAGATGTATGTATGTCTGCATATTTATTTTTTACTCTTTTTTTTGTTCAGCACCCATTCATAAAGAGTGTTAAGTCCAACAGCGTCCTAAAGGCACTAATTACAGAGTCTATGGAGCTCAAACTCAAGAAACAAGAGGCTCAACAGAGAGAGCAGGATGCAGAGGATGAAGAAAATTCGGTACTAAAATGTCTGCTTAGTTTCATTTTTTTTTTTTTTGATGGGTCTGCAACCTGTTAGTAATGGGTAATATCCATTATTATAATAGCTTAATACAGTGTTGATTGAAAAAGATATATACATCTGCAGTGATTTATAAAAATCCTATCATTTTTTATAAGAACACATGGCTTCTATTTAAGTTGTGGCATCTATTTAAAATGAATATCTACAGTTTTTTTATTTATACATTTTTTTTTTTTTTTAACTATTGTTTCTTTTGGTCCAATCAGGATGAGGATGAAGTTGATCAGGGTACAATGGTGAGGGCCAGCACATCGGATCTTGGAACTGTACGTGCAGCTGGGTCACTTAGTAGTTCTTTGGGAACCATGATTCAGCACAACGACACCACCTTGGAGTCTCAAATTGGTACCATGGTTATAAACTCAGAGGATGAAGAGGAGGATGCAGGCACCATGAAACGTAAGTGCGCATTATCAGCTTTCCCGCTTGTTCCTTCACTGTAAGCTTTCATTGAGGAGCTTTGGAATGCTTAGGTCATAAATGTAGTGCAGTGTAATATTCTAATTATATTTGTAATTACCCTAAAAATTTTATTGTAAATTTAAATTGTTAATGTAAATAATATTATTCCTAATTTATCTTAGTCTTGGGTGTTGATCAAAATTATGATCAAAGGTTTGGGTGGACCGCAGAATGTTTTCAGATTTTAAATTAGGCTGTACCCTTGTTAAGTTTGAAAATGACTCCAGTAGCACAATTGTTAATTCTTGGAATGTATATATTCAATTATATTTATATGCCTGTGTGTATATACTATTTATACAGCCAGCCTTTTCAACAGTGACGCATCTCCCTCCTTGTGGAGAGTGTCAGTGATGTATACTACTCACATAAGTTAGGGATATTATTTACATGAGTGCTTTTCCTATTTTCTCTGAATTTTAATGAAATAAGTAAAAGTTCTCTTTGATATTACTAATAATGTATGAGAAGAAACATCATTTTCATTAGTTTAATATTTATTACCCCAAAAAAATTAGACAATAACAAGGATAGCCCCAAATAACAAATTGACACTCAGTATGGGTATCGGGTGTTTCCACCGTTTGCCGCAGTGACAGCTTGACAGCGACGTCTCATGCTCCTCACTAGCCCCATGATGTTCTGAGGCAATGCGTTCCACTCTTCCACAAGTGCTACACACAGTTCTGCTGCGTGGGGGTAGGGTACGATCATCCAGTCTCTGCTTTAACTGGTCCCACACGTGCTCTATGGGGTTGAGGTCAGGGGACATTGACGGCCATACCATATGAGGCACTTCAACTTCCTGAAGTCGAGCTGTGACAATTCTGCCATGATGTTGTGGAGCATTATCATCCATGAACAGAGAGTTGGGGGTGTGCTGGTGGAATTGAGGGATGATGATGGGTTCTATGATGTCTCTGAGGTAAGAACGTGCAGTGACTGAGCCATCTACAATAACCAAATCTGTTTTCGCTGACTGGTGATGCCTGCCCAGACTGTTGCGCCTCCTCCACCAAAGCAAACCCTGGGGACCATGTTGACTTCAGCGTATTGCTCACCTTACCTTCTGCAGCAACGGTGACCCGTCACTCATCAGTGAACAGGACGGTAGACCACTGCTGCATTGTCCAGGTCACATGGTCTTGTGCCCACAGCAAACGTTTCAGACTGTGTCTTGGTGTCAATGGAGTCACCTGCACGGCCGTCTGGCATTCAAGCCAAAGCGGTGGAACTGGTTGCAAATGGTTTGTCTGGAATCTCTAGTACCCCTCACATCTCGTAAACGGGCCTGCAGCTGTGTGGCAGTTGCATAACGACGTCTGAGTGCATAGGCCCTTAAGTACTGGTCATCGTGGCGGTCTGTCACTCGTGGGGCTCCACTCCTGGATCTGTCATGAACTATACCAGTAGTTCTATGTCTTGATGCAAGTCTGCTGATGCCACTTTGAGACACACCAAGTTCATGAGCAACATCTGACTGCCTGCCACCGACCCGAAGGCACGCCATGGCCAGGTGGTGCTGCTCATCCGTTAAGTGACGTCGTTTATTCATGGCTCCTTGACTGATGAATTTGGAATGACTTACTGACAGTACCAGCACAGTATACCCACAGAATGTTGAAATTGATGCCACATTGAAAAGAATCTAGACTATAAAAATCTAACTTTTTGAATTTAACTGTGAAAAGGAGAAAAAAATTAACCCTTTCTTTATTATTTTTTTTAAAAGATGTACTATAAATATATTGGGTACATTAAAAGCAACAATAGAGGTCAAGTCTGAGCCAAAACACTCATGTCCTGCACGTTTCTTTATCGACCACTAAAATGTTTATCAATTCATGATGACTATTTTGAGACACATTTGTGCAGCCACAGGGTGATTAACCCACCTGATGGAGAAGGACAAGTCACACAGAAAATATTCTGTGTGTATTTTGCAATAGCATTTTACTATTTCAGGCTTCCCAAATTAGATAATTTAATACTTTATTACAATTACGTCGTTGAGTGGCATCTTTTAAGTTGCTTGCACTTTAATCCCCATGGGCTGTCTCTTGCTCTTAAGCTTGCTTTCTCCAATTTCAATACAGACACCTCACCATCTGCAAAATGATCCCAATCAATCAGCCCAGGGAAGTAAACCTTCAATCCTACTCTCCCTCTAATGGAAATATATTGGTTTAGTATAGATCTGTACCAAGTGCTTTACCGCTCACATGGAAGAATGCATAATCTAGATCAACCTTTATATCATGTTCAGATACAATTCCGGTGTAAACTACAGCAGATTACTTTTCTTTTATGCAATTTATATTAGAGATTAACTTGCATTAGGATTTGAGCGATTTATCTCGTTTAATAGGAAAATCCTGAACATATAGAGTATAAGCAGTTGTATTTAACATTTGCAAATTATGTGAAAATGTACAGAAATAGGGCTGGGCTACTGCAATAAATTAAATCTTAAATTTGTGTTAGAAAAATAGAAAATTTAGATGTTCAAAACTCAGTAATCACAACTACCCTTCCAGGTTTTCATAATGCATTGGACAATTCATAACCCAGTTCCAGTAATTTCAGCACTCTACTTAGTTGTCTTCTTTGCTTCATGCCATTTATTTTACCCTTCTATAACACAGTAACATCTTTTCCACAACAATGGAATACATCTTCCGACATGGTTGTTAATGAAATAAGAAGCTACTAACTTTATCAGTAAGGGATCAGAAGAAATATTGCAACCTAAAATATTAAGCACTGTAATAATGATCTAATCAAAGGATCTTAAGTACAGTATTTTGCGCACGAAAAGACGCACCGCATCAAAAGGCGCACCTTCAATAAATGACGTATTTTAATTATTTTTACATATATAAGGCGCATCGCATCATAAGGCGCACCTTTAATAAAACGCTTCGCATAAGGCGCTAAAGTAGAGGCTGGAGTTACGGTGCGTTATGCATCCATTAGATGCATAACGCATCCATTAGATCAGGGGTCGGGGACTTATGGCTCGCGAGTCACATGTGGCTCTTTTGACGACTGCATCTGGCTCTCAGATAAATCTTAACTTATATTCCTTAACACGATATGTAAGAAATAATTCCGCTGGAAATCACAGTGTTAAAATAACGATCACACTGTAACTTAGAGCTTTAGCTGCTTGGGCTGTTTCCGCAGAGATTTTGACTCTTACAAAGATCATCGCTGTATGAAACGATGCCACACTCTGTTGTCTTCTTTACTTGGCGGAGCTCATCCTCATACTTCCTCCACTTCCTCACCATTGATTCATTGATATTAAATTCTCTCGCTGCTGCTCTATTGCCGTGTTCTTGTGCGTGGCTTATCGCCTTGAGTTTAAACTCAGCGTTGTACGCGTGTCTTTTGGTAGGAGCCATTTCAGGGTATTTACAAAAATATTAAAATGGAAATGAAACGCCAGTTTCCCGGTATCCCAGCATGCACTGCGCACTATTACGGGGGAAAATCGAGTCGCGGCTGCTTACCGTAACTGAGACCTGTATGCGTTTTAATACTGGGCCATATACAAGGCGCATTGTATTATTAGGCGCATGATCAGCTTTTGAAACGATTGAAGGCGTTTAGGTGCGCCTAATCGTGCGGAAAATACGGGTACTTGAATATATCTGCAGTAAATGCCTTGAATATCCTGCACCAATACATTTCTGAAGTTCTACAAAGGGCAACAATGGCTAACAATAGCAATCGTTTATCAGGGCAGGAAGGCACTTTATTACAAACCCCAATTACAATGAAGTTGGGGCGTTATGTAAAATGTAAATTAAAATGGAATACAAATGCAAATCCTTGTTGACCAATAATCAGTTGAAAACACCACATAGACAAGATATGCAGTGTTCAAACTTTGTCTCTTGCAAATATTCACAAATTTTTTATTTGATGCCTGCAACACGAATTTGAAGTTGACAGTAGAAATCACAGCTGTTTAATCATGATAAGAGTATTTTCCACGTGCAATGTGAGGTTGTTGTGGGCAAACAAAATGTAGTCAGCTGACTAACTGAATGACTCTTATTCCATCAATTGATTTTTTTTTAATGATATAGGCATTTACTCAAATTATGAAGCAAAGGTTCCAGGAGCATAAGGATTAATTTTTACACATGAATTGGCCACCACATAATCAAATCATGATCTCCATAATCAAAGCTAAATGCAGTGTTGGCCAGGCAGTGCACTTTGCTAAAGCACGTTTTGTGGTACAGCACAATAATAAGAGTCTTTTTGGGGTAAACGCCTACCAAATTAGTACAGCTTAGTTGGATAGTTTTATTTGTGTCCACACTTGTGCAAAATGCTCCAGATCCATCAAATTGCAAGAGGATATCTTCTTCTTTTTGATCTTTTAGTCATTTTCAACATTATTTGGATCTGGCCTCTGACTGGGCAATTTCAACATTTTGATTTATTGTCATTACGTCACTAATTGAGGCCTGCAGGTTGTGTGTCAAATAGATACAGCTATCCATGATTCCGTCCATAGATATCTTGGACTAGATTGGACATATTCACTATACTATGCTGACACTACGATATATTATATGATGCTACTACTCGATTGCATTAATTAGAATGTCTTTAGATTCTCAGAAAAGAATGCATTTTCAGAAAAACAAAAGTGACTGACTATATGGGTGTCCAATATATTAATTAAAAATTTACGTTTCCCTAATTTGTGAAGGATAATGCCTTTACTCAGAACCTATTGCTATGATACCTGCAGGTGAAAAAATAACAGCAGTACTTTTGATTTTGATCGTGATCCATTAGCCAAGGCTTATCCAAGGCATCCAGTAAGGCAGTGCTGTTCAGACAGTGATGCTAATGCAATAGGGTGCTTACAGCTTATCTACTCTATATACAATATTCGTTTCCTGGTATCTTAACTAGCTCCAGTTCCAACAAAAAGAGTAATGGTGCCATAATGCAGTGCTGCCATCATGGGTGATGTTTTTGTATCAAACGTGTGTTTTACAATTATGCCCAAAAAGTTTTCTCGTTCTCATCAGACCATACCGCATTTTTCTGTCTGGTTTGGTGTGATTAATGTATATGTACTATTTGCCACTATAAGTGCACTTAAATGTTTTTTTTAATCCCATCAAAAAAATAGGTTGTTGTGTATGCTAATTAATGTTGTTGGTATTATAATTAATGCTATTAAGAGCCTGCTATCCCTGCTGTTCAGTCCCTCCTATTCAGTCTCTACTATTTTTTCCCCCTTATTTCTAGTGAATAATGATCATGTGCCAACAGCTTATGACATTTTATTTTTATTTTTAAGCTATAAATTCGTTTTAGCCTTTTTTTCCTATTGTGAATGGTGAATTATTTTATTACCTATGATTTTATGGGAATATTAGCTATATCAGGGCTATATAATGTCAGGGGTTCAGGAACATGAATGAATCATTACAATTCCATTGCACATGCCACTACATTAATGCTACCATGGAGTTAAAGTTCTGGTTATGTATGCTTATTCTGTATGCCTGTGTGGGAGAGCAGAGGTAAGACAATAAGGTAATAACTGAATAATTTATCAGCATGAATAAATGATAAGGTGAGGATCTTCACTTGGTGGACATTTTTGATTTCTTATGCATCATCAATAGAAAAAAAAATGGAATAGTTTGTGCTAATTACTACATTTGTACATAATTTAATAGTTTACTTCAAAGCTATAAGCACTTTGTTAAAAATTTCTACCCACATCAAATGAGTATGAAAAGCCTAACCAATACTTGTGCAGATTAAGACACTGTGTTCTGCAATTTTTTTTCTAGATAATTCAGAAACAATGCAGCCAGCTAAGCCATCATTCCTACAGTATTTTGAACAGAAAGAAAAAGAGGACAACAAAAACAGTGACAACGACTGTAACAGACTGCCCACAGAAGGGGACATGGAGGTGGTAAGTCAGTGTTTCAACTAGAACTTTTTTCAGGCAGTGACAAGGATGATGTTTCAAATAATAAAACTAATAAACTCCCAAGTTGCTGCAAACTGAAAACCAATGAAACATATGAAAGGTCACCTTCAAGGCTAGTGTTTCATTCCCGCCACAGGTCTGTTTGCATGAAGTTTGCATGAAGCTTGCATGTCTTCCACATGCTTGGGGTTTACCTCTGGGTATTCCTGTTTCCTTCCACAGGTCAAAGACATGCAGAGTAGTGTTTGAGTGTGTGTGCTTGTGTGCCCTGCAATGGGCTGGCACCGTGTTCAGGGTGTACCCTACCTTGAATGAGAGAGTGTATGTTGGACAGTATTATTTAAGAAAAGCAATGTCATGTATGCATGGTAGGGGGTCTTATTGATTTGGTGGCTCGTCATGCCTGTACTATAGAGATTTGCTGTAAGTAATGTTCACTGTGTTGTTGACTCTGACTAAAACAAAGTTAAACAACGGACAATAGTTATTCAGTTAAAATACAATATTGTAAAAACTATTGACCTTAATCCTGCGTTCACATCGAACGCGGCGAGAGCGTCAAAGTTCGCTCTCGCCGCCCTGCCGCCGACGCCTGTCGCCGCTTGTCTCCGCGCTTCGCCGCTCTGACGTAGACCGAATGCCTTTCTTGTATTTAAAGGGGCCGCAAAGCAATCAAGCTTGATCTTATGGAGACTGACCAAAATGTGAAAGAAAACAAGAAATTGATTGATAGAAAAAACTGTATTGTAGAAATAAACAAATTATAAGGCATTCGTATGGTGTGGCTTCTGTTCATTGTGAATTGCTAGTCTAATTTTTTTTTTTGTTTGTTTGTTGTTTTGTATTTTTCCCCGATTTTCTCCCTAATTTAGTCGTGTCCAATTCCTCCCCGTCACTAGGGGGCTCCCACATTAAGGATACTACTACCACTCAGCCGGGAGGGCCGAAGACTATCACGTGTTTCCTCCGAACCACGTGACGCCAGCCGACCGCATCTTTTCGAACTGCTCGCTCGCGCACCGTTGGGGGCGGCGTAACACACTCGGAGGACAGCGCTATCCGCTCCCTCCGTTGCGCGAGCTCACAGACGCCCCTGATTGGCTGTAGAGCCGTGATTAATGTGGGAGCACTAAGTACCTCTCATCCCTCCCCTCTGAGAGAGCTCGGCCAATCAGCTCTCTCTAGACCTCCGGCTGCGAGAAGTTACAGCACCACCCAGGATTCGAACTAGCGATCTCCGGATGATAGGGCGAGCGCTTTAACCACTGCGCCACTCGGAGGCCCCTTTGCTAGTCTAATTTAATATTTTTTTATTATTATATTATATTTCATATTATATTTAAACACCAACAATTTCAGACACCTTTGTCCACGCATCATTTTTTTAAATGAATGTCCCTGTACACAAACAGGGACATGTCATAAATAACCGGGAAACCCGCTACCTCAATAATTAACTTCTCCTCCATTTTGCTTGGGAACTAATGTCGCCGGAACAAAAGTTTACAGGACTGCGTTCCGCGGAATCCGCTCAAGCGGAGGACCTCTACTTTTTTATTGGTTGCCGCTCAACCGTGTCATAGCTCATTACCATAAAGTTGAGCTGATTTCAACTCCTTTTGCCGCGCCGCCCTTCGCCGCCGGCTCCCATTGAAAATGAATGACTTCCGGCCATTTTGACGCTCTCGCCGCGTTCGGTGTGAACGCAGGGTAATGGTTTGTGCGTTTTCATGAATTGGGTATAACCTTTCCCACCTTTGTTGCATCAAACTGGTTGCATAGCATTAGTTGAATATTATCAGCATTTTTCTTCACCACCCTGATTTTCTTCCTTAGTTTGAGATCGTCACCAAATTTCTAGTTGGTAGCAGCAGTCTGTCAGACTACTACTACCAACTAGAGAGTGAAGGCTATTATGTGCTTCCACTGAGGCATAGCCAACTGACTATCTATGTGTGAAGCCAATAGAGTGTATATATTTGAACTGATGATCATGCCAGGGGGAGGCATACATTTTTTGCTTTTAACTTGAGATTTATGTCTCCGTGAGTTCACAGTATCGTAAGATTGGCTGGTATCCCTGTAGTTGTTAGGGGAGAGAGAGCACAGTATGCTACCTTTCCATTCTTTGGACTCCTGGTGATGGAGGCTGTGACATCATTGAGAGTATCTGTATCTGATTTTTATGTTTGTTTCTCCTGCTGAGTGCTTTTTATTTATTATATTTACCACAGCTTGAGATTATATGTCAATTAGGGCAGGGGTGGTATATTGACTAAGGTCTATTGATACATTTTGAAATGACACACATGATGAGATAATACTGTTTCTATTATATAGTTTGAGGTTAGAACACCTGACCCTGTTCAGTTTTAACTGTCACACATGAGATGCCCCCAAGCACTTTTATTAAAACAGACTATGATCAATATAAAATGCAAAGACACGGTTTCAGTCTCTGTTTGCAACATATAGAAATGAAATATGTAAAATACATTAAATAGCCTATATTAAACAAAGTTGTGCCTTTCTCTTAGAATGTTCCTTTAATTGCTTTCAAAATCACAGAGCAAAAATAATAACAGGCCTACTTGCTCTAATGAAGTAGTTTTATACTGGGGTAGACTGTGATGCTCATAGAGATGCTAAGTAGTCGTAGAGAGAATTAATTTTTCGGAATAAAATTGTATAAAAGCAAGAATCAAATTAGGAATCTTCATATTATTGCTGTATGGATTGCTGTATGTTGTGTACCACTAATTCAATACAGTTCAGCTTTTGATTAAGCTAGCTGTATCCAGACTATTTAGCAGACATACAATAAATGTTGAGTGGAAGATGGCTATGGCTTGCTATTCTTGGAGCCAAACACACAGCAACTTTTGGCTTTAAATTTTTCATGCACAGTCATGCGTTTCTTTCATTTCGTTGTGTAGCCGGTGTTGGCAGCAGTGTCCCTTTTTGTATATAATGCTTTGTGTGCTATTGGCATAGAGTCTGATAAAATGGAATATACTTTTAATCTCTTGCAGTCTGAGTCTTTTACACCTACCTTACAAATGAGCTCTGTCTCTTGACATTATAATAAGCATGCTGCGTGCTTATTGCCTTACTGACGGTTATGACTTTAGTGCCTTAGGTATTGAAGTATGATACTGCATAATAATGAATTTTTTAGTACTTCGTAGTATTTAGGCAATTTGATTGGTGCCATAAACGTATTGAAGGTCTTTACATAGCCTTATGTAAGGGTCACATTTCTGACTCAATTGCCTCTAATAGGTAATGTCTCAGCAAATCAGGCTATCTGAATCAGGGATTAAAAAAAAAAAAGCATGAGACTTTAAATCTGCAGATCGCTGCTGCTAAAGCCAAACAAACCATATAAAAAAATATCCAGATGCATTGCAAGCAACATAGATTAATATAGTGGTTTACTACATTTATTTTTAAATATTATCAAAAAGTTAACAGTCAGATTTAATCCAACTCCTCCTATCTACCTATTCAAAATTTTAAAAGATTTGAAAGAATTGATCTGCGAATAGTCACTGCCATAAATATTTTACCATTCCATAACAAATTCAGGACTTTGTTATGGATCATTACAATATATTAACTGTCTCAAATCTTTTTTTCTTTTCTTTTTTTTTTGGATTTGAATACCTAAAGTAAAAGGAACACTGTTCCACCCTACTCTGGACAATAGCCATGATCTTGGCCTTATTTAAGCTAACACTCTTATGATCTTTTTATTTTTATTTTTTATTGAGCGCACACACACACACACACACACACACACACAGATATATAAAGTATATTACCGGCTGGCGATCATTCGGGTCACGAAATTTGCTTTGAGACAAAATGGTGTCTGGGATTTCCCTCGTGATTTAAAGGCGCAAAGAACACTCATTCTGAGAGATTCATGAGAGATGAGCGATTCATTTCCTTAGGTGGTTATGGTTTTTGGCCACATGAAGGCAGTTTTGGGAAAGAGGACAGATTTAGTTAAGTGGATTGGTACAGTATGCTATTGTATATTTATGTCAAAGGTGTATACAACTCGAATTGTCCCCAACTAACGAACAAATCAGACTTATGAACATGCTCCTACAATGGAACTCATTCGTAAGTAGGGGACTCCTATGCGCCCATTGATATCAAGCGACAGAGCTCATAAACGTGTCGAGCTCAAACGTTAAATACTGTTATGTATTTATTCTTTATTTTTCTACTAAATAATAATAAATAGATAAAATAACCCAGTACTTTAACATTTAACCCAGTCGTTTTTAGAGTGTAACATAAAAAATATTCCATTCGTAAAATAGCATAAGTGAAATCATCAGGTTGTGTAAAAACAATACAACAAAGCTTATGATAAATAAATTCTCAGACTCTTCCACTGCAGGTTTTAAAAAACGGTAACAATGTAAATTTTAGAATCCGTAGAAGCTCAGTGGTCCGGACAAAACCTCTCTCAGGGGAGCCTTTCCCTGAATTCGCCATTTTCACGGGGGTGGGCATCTCGGTTTATTCATACAGATGTACAGTACCTATTTACATTACATGAAATATTACGGGGTTGTCACTGAACGATTTACCCTGACAAAGAGCAATATAAGAATAGTGCCAACTGACACACCTTAAAAAATAATTCAGCATCTATTTAGAGTCTAAATCATTTTTTTCTAAACTTGTGCTACTGTTGTTTACTTACAATATTTGTTAATTTTTTATTTTTATTTAAATGAGGCTTGGTCTCCGGGATGTTGAGCCTATTTCCTACTGTACGTAGTCTAATCAGAGCTCTACCGCCCATTCAAGTGTAATTCATAAATGATGTTTATAATAATGAAATGAGATGCACTAAATTGTGCTTTAAAATTAATCTACAATTCATTTCAAACCCGCGGATCGCAGTTTCACTTTACAAAAGGCAGCGTTTTGATCAAAAGGTGATAAACGCATGCGATCTATCGATTAAAATGCAGACACACTGCATTGATGGATGGATGTTGTTGATAAATATTTAAAATGATAATTAAATAAATAGCTGTCCATCTTTTTTGTTTTTATCTTTGCACCACTCATTATAATAAATATTTTTAAATGGTAGTAAAGGTACCATTTCATTTGCTCATATTCACCCATGGGGTAAACATATGTGGCATTTAATAGCATTCGCTAGTTATCAAGTTGATATACAGGTCAATCTGCATTTGAAAATAATCTGTAAATTTGTGAATTACACTCAAAGTATCAACTCCAACTAAGTCTGATTTAATTTGCTGGGGAAATAAAATTTAGGCAGAGATGGACGCTCTGTCTTGTTAATTCATCTAAAACCCCCCACAGTATTTGCCAACAGCGCACCCAGTTTGATAAATTCACACCTATCTTGAATGAAAGGTGAGAAGAGATTGAGCAGAATCTTCTGACACCGTGCTTGCTTGAAGGACTATATTCGACAAGAATATAGAGAATATAAATTGTAATAAATATATTACGATAATTAATTAAATAATAAAATTATATAAAATAAGATCTTGATCTAAAAGCCAGACCAAATTTCTCATTCACAGCTGAAGTAGTTAAATATGCTTATACTGTAGATACGTAGGTTATATTTTAAAGGTAGAATTGCAAGTAAATTACAAACTGCATGTAATGTAAAATATGAATAAAACAGTATTAGACACACATATATGATATGGTAGTGTATACAATGAAAAAGCTATTGACACATGAGTGCTCAAATGTAAAGCAAACGCAATTATTAATTTAATGTGTATATTTAACTTTATTCAGCCGTTTAAGTTACATGAAAAAATAACGTGCCCCAGCCCATTATTATTTTCTGTTCAAATTTAAAGATGCACACGCGTGTGCAAAAAGATGAAGTACAACAAAGAATACAAAAGTGTATAATTTTTAATAAAGTTAGCCTAAAACAATATTCTCTCCAATGCTGAAGCAAACATTTTGTTTTTGTTTTAGTCTTCTTGCTGAATACAGCGCGCTCCGAGGTGAACACATGCAGACCCCCAGTTACTGTAATCCCTCTTCTCACCTTTCATTCACAATAGGTGTGAAGTTATCAAACCGGTTTCGCTGATGGGGGAATTGGCAGAATTGAGGGGTTTAAAAAGAGTTAACAAGACCGAGCAGATGTCTCTGTCTAAAATGTATTTCGCCAATGTACTGGAGCTCAGCATGTCTTATTTCCTTGTTTAATGTGTGATATTGTGAAATGTATTTCGTGTATATGCTTAAATATTCCTTTTTATTTATGGACATGTGTATTGTGTTTGATCTGTATTATTGCGAGACGCGATGACTTTCTGGCATTTTTATCGATAAATCGAACGGGTTTATCAGGCTTTTGATCAAAACGCTGCCTTTTATAAAGTGAAAGTTTATCGGGGTTCACGCACGGCGATGAACTGCATTATTTCAGTCATAAATTCACAACCACATTCCAGCTTTTATTTCCAGCCATGGTCAAATAATGGATTAAATGCTGGACACAAACAGCAAAAAAAAAACATTGTTTATTATTATAAAAAGCCCGAAGCACTTCGTGTGCACACAAGAATATTTACAAAAATATGTCGATTTTTTGTTCATTCATGTCTTCTGATGGTGCTCAATGTCGACACATTTTTACGTTTTAACAAAGATATGTTGGCATATTCACGAATCAGGACATTCGCATAGTTAACACTAACTGAACAACATGTCTTCACTTCGTAATACACCTGTCCATAAAAAGGAATATTTAGGCATATACGCTAAATATATTTCACTTAAATATTAAAGATTAAAACAAGAAAAGAAGACGTGCTGAGCTTCAGTTCATACAAAAGGTCTAGGAAGGAAATGGTTGTCGTTATTTTACAAAATCTGAACATATTCAGTAATTTTGTGAATTACACCAAGTATCTGTAACGGCGCGAGGGGCAGAGCCGCGCTTAAACTTAAACACCGGTATGGCCATTTATACACGCAGTTGCCAGACAGACAAAGCGCGCTGTTAAAAGACGGAGACAAAGCCCAAGTCTCTGTCTGTCTAAAACTCTGGTGTGCATTTCATATGTAGTTATGTGAGCAGTTGGTAGTATATATATATATATATATATATATATATATAGATATAGATATAGATAGATAGATAGATGTGTGACTGTCATATATGTGTACGCAAGTGTTTCACTTGTGTGTGCATGAGTGAAGTTTGATTTAAGCCCTATATGGCGCCTCATAATTTAGGGCATCTCTTTTAATCATTATTAACATAGCACACAAGATTTTTTACAGTGTATTATCTACTTAAAAAATATATGGTAACAATATTGCACATATTATTTTTAAGCAGTTTTTAAGGCTTGATTTTTTTAGATGACTTTACTTGAATAAATCATGTAAAAAATCCTAAATTACTTAGCCAGACACACATTATTTTTAAGTAGTATTTACGGCTTGATTTTTTTCCCTAGCAGAATCTACTTTAATAAATCATGTAAAACATCCTAAATTATTTAGCCAGACACATGATGATTTTAACATTATTAGTGGAATAATCATTTTTAATTTAAGCAGATAAAACAAAATGTACTCATATGTATTAAGGAAAATTACTTAATAATATAAAAATCATTTTTTAAATGAAATGAATACATAATGCATTTTGGTGTTAAACATGTTTTTATTCCATGTTACACAATATTAAACACTTTGTAAAATAGTGTATATAACATTTACAGCAGTTTTAAGAAAAAAACAAAATTTATAAAACAGTTTGTAACTGACAATTTATGTCATTGAAATCAACTGTTTAGCATAAAACCAGATAACCTGTTGTAGAACAAGCTGCAGAACAGTCTCAAACCTCAACCTGGGCATTTCCACCAAAACTTGGTAACAATGGAACGTGTCTCTCACAATCTAACACACAAGTTTGTTTTTGAGATATTGTAATTTGGAGGAAAACCTGCAAACATCCAGTTCCAAGGAGAGCTTCTGAAAGGCCTCAAACGTGTTCCTCAGTTGTTTGGGATCGGTGAGGTTTAGTGCATATGTGAATCCAAGAAGAATTGCGCAGGCTCTAGTCAGATTTCCCAAGCCAGTCATGACTTGCACACCCTCCAAAACAATGCTAAAGTCCTCCTGGTCATCCTTCTTGAAGACATTAATTTTCATTACATGCTGCAGTAGACTTTGCAGCACATCCTCACTGTCGCACTGAAAAAACAAACATAACATTTTATTATGAAGATCTGTTATTTATGCAGTTAAGTTGTGTAAGATGTTTTTCCTCATAAGAACTTAAAATGCAGATACCTCAAGGAAATATAGTAAACCATTTCTAGGTTCATATCTTTGTAACATTGTAAAATACTAACTCCCCAAAACTTGTTTCAGTGAACTATGGAGACTGACACTACAACAAACTCAAGTATACTATGGCTAATGGCACACAGGATGTTTTCAGAAATGTTGACAATGTTTAATTTATTTCATTTATATTGCTGACACTAGTGCAAGATTTTTTTTACATGAGGAACGTACTCATGTTTAAGATGTATTTCTGTTTTTGTAAAGGAAAACAAATGCTAAATGCAGTTTTCTGAAAACAATAAATATCTGAAATAGTTACACTTACATTGTACTCCTGGATGAGGTCTTCCTCCTTCTCACCCAAGTAATTGACCAAGGAACGGAGGACAACATCTCTTGTTTGTTCTATGTTTTGATGTGAGGTCTAAGGTACCAAAAGTATACAAATTAGTAATAGTACTCAGTAATAATGAAGTAAATATCAATCAAATAATAAAAAAATACCAATTAAAATACCTGCTGTATGGCATCTAATGTTAGGTGCTTTTAAAACACCTTTTTTTAAAACAAAAATGCTTTTAAAGATGGTGCATCAACGACTCTCACAATGATCTGTAATATATATATATATATATATATATATATATATATATATATATATATATATATATATATATATAATAATAATAAAAACTGAATCAGATTTGTAAAAAAATCATTCATTTGACAAAACTGCACCAAATAAAATCAGTTGTATAATATAATATTTACAAATTTTAAGCACAGACACTGACATAATTCAGTTTAAGTAGTTACTTGCACCACAAGCTTCATTGTCATCTCAGAAGTTGCTGTTAAAATTATTATTCATAAGGAAAAGTAGTTATAATTTTTACATTTATTGTAAGGTTTGTGGAATATTTTTATTACATATTTTTAATCACCAAAATTATGAAATTGGAATGGTTTAAGCCTAGAAGCCCAATACTGCTAAACATTTTTAAATATCGTTAAAGACTAATTTTAAATAAATCTGCATTATAGTAAATCTCAAATGTGTTCAAATAGCTTCACTCAGGTCGAATTTTACATACATTAATCAAAGAGAAAATGTAAATAGCTATAGATTTATCTTACTCTTTGTGGAGACTGATAATGCCTTAATTATTGCAAAGATGTTTGTATTCTTCAACTAATCAAAAGCATGGTTATGTCCCTATCAATTCCTGGAACGTCATCGTGTTGCTTCTATGGTGTTTGTGACTTGTTTTTTAAGAGGGCGCCCTCTAACGTCGAGGATGAATGGGGAAAAAATGCATATATTGCGTGAAATTATTAAACGCTAATTTAATACATCTTTACAATTTGAAACGAATATATAAACACATCAACACTCTTAAAAGTTTTAAAGTATAATCATAGAAACTGCCCCATCTATCAAGCTCGATGCATGGTCATAATTATTTTTGCTTTAGCGACCAACATGTCCGTTCCAACCTCAGCACGTGCATGTGAGGAGTTATGACTAATGACCTCGAGTTCAGATTTTCACATCAAATAACATTGCATAATTGTAAACCTTTATTTTAAAACACATGCTTCCACATAGTCACTGTTTCACATGCCAAAATGACCACTGTCGGTCAGATTAAAAAAATCAGTAAAAAAATTTCCTGTACTAGCGTGAATAAGCGGTGTCTTGAGGAGCTTATTTAAGAAATCAAAATAAAATGTAAAAATTAGTAAGGGGCTTAACTTACCTCTTAATATGTTACACTGTTCATCTGCTCCTTCAAAACGCGTCTGATCACTGCCGTTGTTGAGATTCAAATGAAGGTGACTCAATCAAACCCAGATAATTGGACCAATTCTCTTAAAATAAATATGAAGCCTTTTTTCCTCAAAATTTTAGCCTAAATGGTTCCTCAAATTAAGCCTAAAAATTGCACTAATTTCCTTTACAAAATAGGTAAAATTTATTTCTTAATTTTATTAGTGAAATGTTCTCAATATATTATAAGAAACAGAGAAAAACTATTTTTTAAAATTAAATATGCACATTATTTTTAATGATTACATCAATTTTTTTAATGAAAATTACAAGCCTCATGATTCATTTTTTACAGTGTATGAAGCACATATATGCATATTCATCGTAAAATATTATTATTGTAAAACAAAATAAAATTCATGTTTGCTTCAGCATTGGAAACAATATTGTTTTAGGCTAACTAACACAATTCTTCATTCTACTTGGTCTGGCTTTTAGATAAAGTCCTTCCATGCGCCATCTGGCGGATATTCAGTCAAGCATAAACACATTTATTTAAATTCCCGAATGTTGCTTGAGGGATCTCGTGGCATGTCGCGGGAAAAAGCGCGCATTCTTAATGGTCAGATCTGTATTTATATCCTAGTATATAAAAATGAATGCTGGTTGTGGGTAAGAAGCAGTCTAAAATAAATGTTTATTTAAATTATGCAATTTTTTTATATAATTTATTTTTAATGTTATATTTTATCAGCTGGAGGGGAAAAAAGAAAATCCGCCAAACCTATTGGCCAATATATTCTGCATCATATACAGTATCAGACATTAACTGCCCTGATTTTTAAATATCAGCATGGGCCTCTTTATTCTGCACACTCTTTGCATGTGCACTGTGAGAGCTGTTTGAAAAACCCAATACATAGTGCAGTGTTAAGGAGTATGTTGACTTTGACTACTGTAGCTGAACGTTTTCCTCCAGTAGAGCGCAAAAAGGCCCACAGCACCATTTGTCCCTTTAGTCAGTTTAGTATGACAGTCCTTCAGTCTTGGACCCAGTCACTAAGATGTCTCTTGTTTTAGAATGGAGCTAGTCTTATTTTTATCTTATTGATGTGCAATATTCAGTTACAGGATTCCTGTAAAGGGCAGTAAAGAAGTCATCTGGGAGTCAGCAGGAATGTCTTTGTGCTGGAAATGCGTTTAAATGCATCCTTTTTTTTTCCTTTTTTTTACTACTAAAATGCCATGGCTGTACTATGTCAGTGTTGGAGGCTAATTGGCTGATGCATCAGACCTAAACAGTATTTTTGCTGGGGAAAATATGTTGTGAAAAGACTTTAAATATATATATATATATATTATAAATAAGCTTTCATTCTTTTATTGGTAGTAAAATTCTATTTATTTATTTCTTTTCTTGCCTTTTTATTTAATCGGAGAAACATCATTGACACAAATGGATCTAAAACTTCTTAAGTTCAGCTCAACTTCCTAAACTGTTCAAGATCAGAACTCGTATTACTTAGAACTAGACCGCTATATTATGAGCAATCACACCAGGACCAAGCCGCTTCCTTGCATTAAGACTAAGACAGAGTGTGATCAGAGATGCTTCCGGCATAGTTTTGATCCATTTTTCTCTCAATAATAACATCTTTCAGAGATCATCCAAGCTTAAAAAATCTCTAGATTTGATTGAATTCATGGGCCTCTTATACCATGACAAGGGACTTGGTTGGACCTTTGCTGCTTAAGTCTATTCAGCACTTGCTTGCACTCACTTGATCTTGGTTACTTACATAAAGACCAAACTGCAGCGCTAATTTCACAATTATTAAAATCTAACCCTAGGAGTCCTGGGAAGGATTGTGGGAGCTACAGATCCTCGTCACTGTTAAATTGAGATATTAAGATATATTCAAACAGATTAAACGCATGTCTTTGCAGCTTTGAGATGTGAGAACCAAACCGGCTTCATTTGAGGCCGTCTGTCATCAGACAGCATCAGGTGCCTTTTGTGCAGACTTTAGTTTTGATGCTGTGATGGCTTTTGGTGGATTACAATGGTCCTACCTGTGTGATTTGGCTCAGAAGATTTGGCTTTGGAGTCTCCTTCATTCATATGATTAAAATTCTTTACTCTAATCGCACAGCATGTGTTTCTACAGGGCATACAGTTCTTCACATTTTTCTCTCAAGAGGGGTATAAGACAAGGCTGCCTCCTTTTCACTGATTTTATTTGCCTCATTAATAGAGCCCTTAGCTCAAGCAGTTAGACAGAGCTCCACACAGCACATTTCACTTTACTCTGATGATACCATCCTTTTCCTTTCAGACATTAAGAATTCAGTCCCTCAATCCTTAGCTTTATTTGAGAAATTTGGTTCTTTTTCGACACAAAATAAACTGGAATAAATCCATCTTATTGCCTCTTGATTCTACCTTTTACTATACCTGATCTTCCTGACCGTTTACCAATTCAGACTAGTTTCACTTACTTTGGTGTAAATATCTATTCTTCTTCTCTAAATCTTGTTTGAAATGTAATCAAAATGATCAGATTGTCTCGATGAGGAAGCCGAGGGTGATAAATCCATGCTGAGGTTTGGAAATCCATGTAAATTTTATAGATTCTCTCATATATAGCACAATAATTACCTCTTGACTCTCTTGGTCAGATAAAAACATCCATATTATGAGTGATATTTTTCAATTCTGAACTCTTTTCATGATCCGTCACTCTTTCCGTTTTTCTTGGCATTTCTATTTTTTTTTATAGGTTAGGTTGTGCTCTGCATATCAATTGGCTCAATTAGAAAATCATCTCCTGGTTCGACATCTACAGAAATTTACATCCACTCAGGGTTTAATCTCTAATTTTTATAATTTGTCCATTAAACGTAAAGATCCTGTCATTGATTCTCTTTCAATCTGGTCCAGAAAGCTTGGAGTTTTGGGGCCAGAGTAAATTGGAAGACTATTATTATCATAATGGATTCCTTTTGTCTAAAAGTCTTGCTCATTAGTTGATAACATTTGTTTGTTCACAGAGTTTACATAACACCATGCCTATTTTTTAAAACTATCCAATTACAAAATTTGTAATAAATGCAACACAGGCTCTATTGGGGATTATATACAGTGGAACCTTGGATTACGAGCATAATTAGTTCCGGAAGCGTGTTCGTATATATATAAAAACACTCGTTAATCATAGCGAAAGAAATAATGAAAACCCACATTATTCATTCCACAACCCAAAAAAAATAAATACATACAAATAATTTATACAAAATATAAAGTAAAAATAAAACAAATTAACCTGCACTTTACCTTAATTTTCTAAAAATAAATCCAGACAGATAAATGTTTCCGTTAGTGTTTGTTCGCTCACATGCTGTGAATGTGTGTGTTTGTGTGCGTATGCACTGTGTATGTGTGTGCGCTGTTAGTGCAACTCCCTCTTCTCGTCTTACCCCTTCCTCCTCTCTTATTTGAGAGGGGGGATGAACTACTGTGTGGGACAACTTTCACGCGCGCACACACACACACACACACACACACACACACACACACACACACACACACACACACACACGCAAGCGGAAACACTGCCTCATCAGGAAAATTAACAAGAACTGACACTCGAGTATGTGCACACACTGATGAGCTCACTGCTATAAAGTAAACTTAAAACAAATTAACCTGCACTTTACCTTTGAAAAGAATTGCGACAGAGCAGTTGTCTCCGTGTGTGTGTGCGTGTGTGTGGGGCGAGAACGGAATCAGTGCCGGCTGATGCAGAGAGAGAGAAAATGGATCTTTAATCTCTCTAATAAATCTTTCTTTTGCTTTACACGAACACACACACGTGTTATAATAAACAGTACATGTGCGCTGTACTGTACCCACACACACACTCATGCAAACACAAAATAAGAGGCTTTACACGCACAAATATGGTCACAGTGTTATATGTGTATGTTATATGTATATATAGTAAACGGTACACATGTGCACGGATTATGATTATACCAGTGGAGAGACGCACACTAATACCGCAGGGAAGCCGATTACCCATAATTCCGCAAGAGAGAAAAAAAACATTGGCTCAGTTGTGATCATGTGACGCTCAATGTCAAAACAAGAAGCGCATGCGTGCTGCATGATTCTCTGTACTCGTAAACCAAGACTTAGCTTCGTCTTGCAGAACACTCGCAAACCTCGTTACTCGTAATCCGAGGTTGCACATATGTACATATGTTTTGGGAAAACCCACTCATCTTGAATTTTTGGCACTGTGGTAAATTTTCATTTTATTCTTTTACTGGTTGATATGACTTTCTGCCCATGTTTACGTTTGTTAGTAGCTGACTGACAATAGTTTACAGCAAAAGAGATTTTGTAATGTGTGACTGTTAACCCTCTATTTGAATGAAGGTGTGAGATTGCATTTATTAAGTAGATTTCAATTGCACACTCGGCACTATATATTGAATTTTGATATGAACTAATGATTTTTTTTTTTAAGTTTGATTATTTATTTTTAAAATAATTTCTTATTCTGTATCAGTTATTAGCAAATTTATATATCATCATATATATATATATATATATATACTCACCTAAAGGATTATTAGGAACACCATACTAATATGGTGTTTGACCCTCTCTCGCCTTCAGAACTGGCTTAATTCTACATGGCATTGATTCAACAAGGTGCTGAAAGCATTCTTTAGAAACATTGGCCCATATTGATAGGATAGCATCTTGCAGTTGATGGAGATTTGTGGGATGCACATCCAGGGCACGAAGCTCCCGTTCCACCACAACCAAATTGAAATGATTCGAGCTTTGTAACATGGTGCATTATCCTGCTGGAAGTAGCCATCAGAGGATGGGTACATGGTGGTCATAAAGGGATGGACATGGTCAGAAACAATGCTCAGGTAGGCCGTGGCATTTACGTAAACGATGCCCAATTGGTACTAAGGGGCCTAAAGTGTGCCAAGAAAAGATCCCCCACACCATTACACCCCCACCACCAGCCTGCACAGTGGTAACAAGGCATGGTGGATCCATGTTCTCATTCTGTTTACGCCAAATTCTGACTCTACCATTTGAATGTCTTAACAGAAATCGAGACTGATCAGACCAGGCAACATTTTTTCAGTCTTCAACTATCCAATTTTGGTGAGCTCGTGCAAATTGTAGCCTCTTTTTCCTATTTGTAGTGGAGATGAGTGGTACCCGGTGGGGCTACTTCTGCTGTTGTAGCCCATCCGCCTCAAGGTTGTGCATGTTGTGGCATGTGGCATGTCTGGCACCAACAACCATGCCACGCTTAAATCGCTTAATTGCTTAAATCACCTTTCTTTCCCATTCTGACATTCAGTTTGGAGTTCAGGAGATTGTCTTGACCAGGACCACACCCCTAAATGCATTGAAGCAACTGGCATGTGATTGGTTGATTAGATAATTGCATTAATGAGAAATTGAACAGGTGATCATCATTTAGGTGAGTGTGTGTGTGTGTGTGTGTGTGTGTATATATATATATATATATATATATACACACATACAGTCATGGGCAAAAATATTGATACCCTTGCAAGAGAAGAAAAGTCAAATCTGATACAATTCCACACAGAACCCAAAAAATGCACTGGACAAAATTATTGGCACCCTAAACGTAATATTTAGTAGCACCCCTCTTGGTTTCTGGTCATTCAGATTTAAAGGATGCCTTCTCCCAACTGCTGTTCTGAGATCTCTTCACAGGCTTTGTTTGCAACCATTTCTGAACCATTTCTGTGTTTTGGGTCATTGTCTTAATGGAAGACACATGACCTCTGGTGGAGATGCAGCTTTCTGACACTGGCCACTACGTTGTGCCCCAAAAGTCTTTGGTAATCATCACGTTTCTTGATACTGTTCACACAGTCAAGGCATGAATGCCAGAAGCAGCAAAGCATCCCCAAAACATTTTTGATTATAGGAAATGTGTTCTTTTCTTTAAATGCCTCATTTCTTTTTCTGTAAACAAGTGCCATGATGTCCTTTACCAAAAAAGCTCTGTGTCTCATCTGTCCACAGTAAGTTTTGTCACATAAGTTACTCACTCTTCCTCAAAAAAAAGAATACTGTTCGTTATGAAGGCGAACTGGATTAAAACAACTATATAAATGTTCAAGATTCATTCCCAAGATTCATATTTGTCCCTTCTCCATATTACTCTAGCTGTGCAGTAAACACTAGCATAGTGTCTGGGCTATTGTGAATAAGTGGAGCTTCATTTAACTGCATCATAAACTGTTAATGATCTAAACTTGGAATTTTCTTTAAAATGATCTTATGTCCATTTTTCCAGATACGTTCCTTAAGTGTCGAGGAGCTCAAAAGACGCCTGGCCTCACTCGACCCTCAGATGGAGCAGGAGATTGAGGAGATCCACCAGCGCTACCAAGCAAAACGCCAGCCTATTCTTGATGCTATTGAGGCCAAAAAGCGACGTCAGCAGAACTTTTAAACCAGCTGAAGAAACTCTTAATAACCCCTCAACAATTTTTTACAGTAAATTACCTATAAAGGTAGCTGTGCCATTCCCAGCTACACTTCCATATGTTTTTAACTTACAGTTTTCTTTTTGCATTTGCTGTTTTATTATTTTTAAAATCTGTTGCTGTTTCTACACCATTGTTGGTACTAGATTGTTGTTCTTATGGGCTCAAAAAGTAGGAAACAACATTTTGTCATACACTGTTTGACTTGCTGCACTTTTGTAAGACCTGTATTACTTGGGCAAGTATTTTGTCTTTTTTTTTTTTTTGGCTGTAGGTATCACAAGTTCACATCTATTGGTCATTAAGATCATGATGCTGATGATCTTATTTATAGGATTTTCTAAAGCAGTTAACTAAAAAGTTTCCAAGCACCCACAAAAGAATACAAATTTATAACAGTCTTTTTAAACATTACATCTGTACTGTCAATTCAATGTAGACACACTCGAGAATGAATGTCTGGTTAAAACCTACTGTAAGGTGACATGATAAAACTTAGGCTGGAATAATAAAAAATATTAGCAAATAAAACTGTCCTGCAATATGCAGACGTTTGATTTTTTACTAAAATCCTTTTTTCAAGTCACCTAAATGTAGACCTACATTCTGTAGTCGAGTATTGAACTATTTTACTATCCAGACCTCAGTATTCACATTCCACTGGGACATATATTTTGAGCAGTGGCAACATGCTACATATAACAGTTATTACATAAGAAAAAATGCAGGATTGTGTTCAATAAACAAAGCTACATGGTGCAGGGATTTTATAGTTCCCTATGAACTATATGCAACACAGCCTAGTACTGTAGCTTGCATATTGTGATACTCAAGGCAGGTGGAACAAGCTGCGGAAAGCCGGTTTATTAGTGCAGTCCTTAAAATCACAAGAAAGCTCAATTATCCCTGTTCATGGTTGTAGTTCTAAATACTGTTTATAAACACATTTCCACCCCTTGAATAGATATTCATCTTTTTAAGTAATAATCTACAAGGGCATAAGTGGGAACCCATGGCACCCTCTCTGATTTTGATTGTCTCTGTTAGGATTTTATATTTGATATATTGGTGTACTAATTTAAAGAAAATAATAAAGTAAGTTAATTAAAAAAGAGCTGGATTGTGACATTTTTGTTAATGGTTAATGTTCGATCAGGCAGTTCAATTTTATAAAGTAGTTTATTTTTTAACATTTAATGTTTGTGGAATCTATGAGGGTGTGGTATTTTTGTAGCTAGAGTGTATGTTTGTCCCTGCAAAATAGACTCAGGGTTATTTAACTCAGGATATATTTGTATTGCAATCCATAGCTACTGTGAAAGACTTGTATAGTGCTTTATGGGGGGTTTTTTGTTTGTTTGTTTTTTTGGAGCTTGTTACACTGTAATAACATGACTGATAAATACGGTAGTAATACATACTGCTTCACTCATGCTCTCTCTCCCTCTACCACCCTCCCTCCTTGTGTGTGTGTGTGTCTGTCTTGTTCTCTCACGCTGTCTCTCACACACCACACAATTTAGGCTCAATGTGAATATAGAACCAATGTCAGTACATCTGTTCTAAAATTGGTCCTGAACAATTTTGTCTGTGCCTTAAACTATGCAATATCTGTTTGCAAGTGTTTAAAAGTTTAATTTGTCAGTTTGGTTTATGTGTGAATAATAAACTGTATTCATTACGATGTGTTATCTTATTTGATCTTTGCATATACTCTGATCAACCCTCAACATTAAAGCCACCGACAAGTGAAGTGAACAACATTATTTCATGACAATGGCAGTTGTCAGAGGGGTGCAAATATTAGGTAGAAATCGAAGAAAATGACTTCAGTGGGCAAGGTTTTAAAGAATTTGCTGGTAACTATTTGCCACATACCACAGCATAATTTCCAAAGTTTTGTAAAGGCCATGCCTCAATACAACAGAGGTATTTGGATGGCCAAAGGGGGGGCATCCACATTATTAGACAGTTGGTTTTAATGTATGGTTATCAGTGTAGCTTAGGCTGGGTCTTGATAGCATGCGTCGACCAACATACAGGGGTGCTCAAAAGTATCTTCAACCTCTCTCTGAATGTCAATGGTCCCTAACATATTTAAAGCATCCACCATTTTTCCTATTCCTAAATATCTCATCTCAACGACAATCGACCAGTCATTATAAATCGTCATTATAAAAACATCAGTCATTATAAAGCGCTTCGAGCGATTAGTCAAAACACATATTTGCTCCACCCACCCTGACACCCTAGACCCCTACATTTCACATACAAAAGAGGGCCACAGATGACGCCATCATCTTAGCCACACACACCACTCACCCATCTGGACAGAGGTAACATACATGAGAATGCTCTATGTTGACTACAGTTATGCTTTCAACATCCCCTCCAAACTGGTTAAGAAACTTGCTGATCTGTGTACGGATATCTCCACATGTAGCTGGATGTTTGACTTTCTGACCATCAGATCACAGGTGGTAAAAACCACACTTCATCATGAATAACCCTCAGTACAGGTGCACCACAGGGGTGCGTTCTCAGCCCTGTCCTGTACTCTCTGTTCACTTATGACTGCACTGCTAAACATAGCTCAAATTACATCTACAGGTTTGCGGATGACACGACCATTCTAGGTCTCATCACAGATCAGAGAAGAGGTCAGGGCACTAGCCAGCTGGTGCAAGGACAATAACATTCTGCTGAACGTCACAAAAACAAAAGAGATGATAGTGGACTATAGGAGGCATGGGGTCGGACACTCCACTATCTACATCGATGGTGCAGAGGTTGAGAAAGTGGACAGCTTCCTTGGTGTTAACATTACAAATGACTTTTCCTGGACAACACACACTGACAGTGGTAAAGAAAGCCTCAATAGCGGCTCAATTTCATTAGGAGGCTGAGGAGGTTCTGGAAGACCAGCACCCTCATAAACTTCTACAGGTACACCATTGAGAGCCTGCTGATGGGACGTATCACAGTGTGGTATGGGAACTGTTCAAGCCAAAGCCTGAAAAGCACTGAAATTTTTTTTGGAAATGGCACAGTACATCACTGGTATGCTCCCATCCATCCGGGTTATATACCACAGACGATGCCTGCAGAAAGCACATAGCATCATCCAGAACCACAACCACCCCGCATGCAGACTTTTCTCTCTATTGCCATCTATATGCCATACATATATACATACATACATACATGCACACATTTCAATAGGGTTGGGGACTGGACTTCGACTACACCACTTTAAAACCAAAAAAACAAACTAAATTAAGAGGGGGCAAGTTTTATAAAACTAACTTTTATAAAACATCATCAGTCATTATCACCAGTCAAAGATCCTCACTTGAGCTTTAATATTTTCATAATATTTTCCTATTTACTATGAAGGCTCATACAAACAGCTGTTCTCTGAGGACTTGTCTAATAGGCAGTCACTCAATAGTTTGGGACTGGAATTTTCTACAGTCTACCTAAGCCTCTAATAACGATTTTTTCCCCCCCTAGTTACCGTCACCCTTGGCTTTTTCATCAGGGACTATCATACACATTTTTCATAGTTCATGCAAATTTCCATAATTTGTGTAAAGCTGCTTTGTGACAATGACAATTGTTAAAAGCACTATACAAATAAAATTAAACTGAATTGAATGGAATAAAATCAGATTCAAAATTTCCTCATTTAGAAAGCAGTCTGATGTACATTTTTAACACAAATACAGCTTTTGGGATAGCTTCCAAAGTAACTACTAAAATAGATAGCTATTTGTTACCTTACTCTTACTTACCTTGCTTTACTTAAAAAGTTTAAGTGTTCTTCTTTACAGCAGGCACTGACATGCTGTTAATCCCAATCCTCTAACTCAAAACACCATGTAAAATGGCAACTCCTGGGCAGAACTGAGCTGAGTGGTTCGGACCACTTCTTTTTCCTCCTGTCACGTATTAGGGATCACAGCCATGACGTAAATGTAGACAATACATTTTAATATAAATACAAAGAGACAAAAACAAACCTGGAGCATGAACAAATACACAGTAAACAGGAAACCACAGGAAAACTATGACTAAAAAAACAGATTAACATAACATGCAAGACAAGGCACTCAAGACACTAATCGAAGACACAAAGAACCAACAAACATTCAAATCAGCAAAAAAATAAGCACCAAAAACACAGTAATTGACTAGGCAACTTGCACCCTTTAGTGGAAAGAATAGGAGAACCTGGCTCTAAGGCACTAACTCCTGATACGTGACTGCATGGTCCAGGGCAACTACCCCAATTTTTTTTGATGGTGGCTTCAATATAATGTGGAGGGTGTGAAATGAGAACTGGGTGTGGGCTTGGCATGGAAGCTATGTTGAAGCTAGGAAGCCATGTGTGCAGTACATTCTATCAGAGCCCTTTCCCCTTGAAGCTCCAGCAGCATTCTGTCATATACTCTACTAGGAACACAGTTTGTTATTCAAGTGGAAATTTGCAGAACTACACTCCTAGCACAACATGCAGCGGAACGGATGCTGAATTTAAATACTTGATCCTGAATGGTGCAGAGTCATTGCCATTGCTCTGCCATATCTGACATTCATAGCCATACAATTTAGGTTTTCTCATTCACAAGTGGTAAAGGAAGTTTACCTACTTTACCTTGGGCAGCTTACAGCAATGGTTATCAACTCCAGTCCTGGACGTCTGACCCACATATTTTAGAACATTCTCAGGTCCCAGCACATCTGGTTATCTAATCAACTACTTATCAGCCTTTACTTTATTCAAGTGGGTGTGGTAAAGCGGGGAAAACATTAAAATATGCAGGGCAGTCATCCTCCAGGAATAACCACATTAACAAAAACTGAAGACAAGACAATGCTCAAAACATATGGCTTAAATAATGACCACTAATTAAAGACACAACCTGGTCTAAGACTGAACTGTGAACTAAGAACCAGTAAACACTCAACACTCGGTCATCAGCATAGAAGTTCTAAGCACCAGACCATACAGTTCAAAAACACACAAATTGACTCTGTGGTATATGTGGATATTCATGACATTAACAAAATAGTTTTTTTTTTTTATTCTGCCATGATAAAAAGGTTTACGAGTACAGAGTATCATGTAGCAAGCATGCGCTTCTTGTTTTGATGCCGAGAGCATCACATGATCACAACTGAGCCAATGGTTTTTCTCTCTCGTTGTGGGTAATCGTCTCCTCTGCTCAGTCTTAGTGCTCGTCTCTCACTGATATAATCAACATCCGTGCACACGTGTACTGTTTACTGTAATACTGTAAACCATGTTTGACCATGTCTGTGTGCATAAAGCATCTTTCATTTTGTGTTTGTATGTGTGTGTGTGTGCGTGTGTTTGAAGGTTGTTCTTGTGTGCGCTCGTGTAAAGCAACAGCAAGTGTCATTAGAGAGATTAAAGATCCATTTTCTCTCTCTCTGTCAGTCTCCACTGATTCAGTGTGTGTGTGTGCGTCATTAGACACTGTGCTCCTCCCCTCCTTCTCTCGCCTTCTCACACACGCGCACACACACTCTAATGAAAACACTGCTCTGTCGTGTTTCTTTTCAAAGGTATAGGTTCATTTGTTTTATTTTTACTTTACAGCAGTGATACAAAGCGTATGCACACAAACACTAACAGAAACACTTATCTGTTAGGATTTATAGGTAAATCTATATC
The DNA here is from genome assembly GCA_030347435.1 of Clarias fuscus. Classification (NCBI taxonomy): domain Eukaryota; kingdom Metazoa; phylum Chordata; class Actinopteri; order Siluriformes; family Clariidae; genus Clarias; species Clarias fuscus. Next base: position 28,558,207 of record CM059206.1, read on the forward strand.
AAAGGCAAAGTGCAGGTTCATTTGTTTTATTTTTACTTAATATTTTGTATTAATTATTTTTAGTTTTTTTTTAGGGTTGTGGAACAAATAATCTGAATTTTCATTATTTCTTATGGGGAAATTCGCTTTGATTCGCTTGCAATCCAAGATTCCACTGTATTACATTTTGGAATTACTTCCACGTTCACTACCAATCAAATTTGAGCTCTTCTATACCATCCATTAAGCTCTACTGTTTGATCATCCTTTCTTTTCTTTCAGCACTTCTGCAGCCTGTGACAAACTTGTATGTATGTAAAATTTAACAAAACTCTTTATTTATCCATCCATCCATCCATCCATCCATCTTCAACCGCTTATCCAAAATCGGGTCGCGGGGGTAGTAGTTCCAGCAGGGAACCCCAAACTTCCCTTTCCCCAGCCACATCTGCTAACTCTGACTGGGGAATCCCGAGGCGTTCCCAGGCCAGTGTGGAGATATAATCTCTCCATCTAGTCCTTGGTCTGCCCCGTGGTCTCCCCGAGATACTTGAACTCCTTCACTTGGGGTAATGACTCGCTCCCTACCTGGAGTAGACAATCCATCGGTTTCCTGCTGAGAACCATGGCCACAGATTTCGAGGTACTGATCCTCATCCCCACCGTTTCACACTCAGCTGCAAACCGATCCAGCAAGCGCTGCAGGTCACAGACTGATGATGACATCAGGACCACATCATCTGCAAAAAGCAGCGATGCAATCCTTAGCTCACCAAACTGGATACCCTCTCCTCCACGGCTGCGCCTTGATATCCTGTCCACGAAAATCACAAACAGGATTGGTGACAGAGCACAGCCCTGGCGGAGGCCAACACCCACTGGAAACAAGTCTGACTTACTGCCAAGAATCCGAACACAGCTTTCACTTTGGCTGTAAAGGGATTGGATGGCCCTGAGAAGTGACCCCCTCACCCCATACTCCCGCAGTACCTGCCACAGGAAATTCCGAGGGACGCGATCATATGCCTTCTCCAAATCCACAAAACACATGTAGACTGGATGGGCATATTCCCACGCCCCCTCCAGGATTCCTGCAAGAGTAAAAAGCTGGTCCACTGTTCCACGACCAGGACGAAAACCACAATACAATACAATATTGAATATAATAACAAGTATTTATAAGGAAAACATAAAACTCACGCCCCTAAAAAGCTAACTTAAGGGAAAACCATCTGCAGGCTAAGTAAGCAACCTAGGAGTAAGGAGACTGGAGAAATGCACTAGAGTGCAAGACTGTGCCAGGATCAAAGCTTGTATTACCATTAATGTGCTTTCCTTCAAAATAAACTTACCGTAACTTGAGCCGTAAGTGTTGGAGGGGTATATTAGGTGGGATATCAGCAATATAATACCCAAACCATTAAGCATCTGCCTGTGCTGACACCGAAAGCAGCTGCGATGTGTAATAATGGAATTGATGTTCAAAAGGAATAAAAGTATGAGTAAGGTTATTAAGATATATTTGTCATGCAGTTGTGTTAAAGCAAAGAATAAAAGGTAAAATTATGGCTTTTTATGTGAGTATGTTATATTAGTTTTTGTTCTTATTTAGATAGGAGTAGTAATATTAAGCTATATTACTGCAAGCATTACTTGAAAAAAAATAGCCTACTGTATATGCTTTGGGCGTGTGTTTACATACAAACTGTACAGTAAGAGGAACAGTCTTCATCCCACTCATTCACAATATAACCATATGCTATGACATTAAAGATTTATTCATACAAAGAGCCACTTTCAGTGGTAGACTGATACTTCTGTGTTGCAGCAAGCAAAACCAAGGTCAGGTTATTTCAGTGCACAGTAATAAGACTCTACCAAGCCATCAGTACAAGTACTTTAATATTGCATTTCTTTCACGGTCTTTTTGAGCAAATGACCCAAAATGAATCTTCTGTGAATATTTTAATCCAGATTTATAATTTGGAACTACTCGAATTATATGATATACAGTACAGTATGTATGCATACATTGGCTAAATACAGTATCATGCCCTTTAGTGTCTGTAACGTTTTTGTTCAAATCATTCAATGATCTCAAATATCATTGAGATGAAACTTCAATGTAAATTTCACATGAAAAGACATAAAACTGAAAAAGTGTATTATTCTAAAATGCTAAATTGTTAAGATATTGCAACATGAATTTGACATTTGACACTACAGATTTTTTGCTTTTTAAGCTTTTATTAAAAAATATATTTAAGCAACATTTTTTAGTAGTAATAAGAAATTAAGAAATATAAGAAATATAAAATAAATAAAAATAAAATAAAAAGCAATATAAAGAATTTGATCATTTGCATTTTAAGTTATTATTGTTCGAAGAGAGACAGTATAACATCGAAAAATACTGGGGACACATAAAATCATCTCTCCAAAAGTTAGCAATGTGAAATTTTTAGGGAAGCAAGATTGGTCACTTCCTTTTTGCATAAATTTCAAAAGAAAATTTTTCAGCATTTTCTGTATTATATGTATAACACAATAAATAAATAAAATCAACACCAATACTGTGTTTTGTCTGAATGAATTTATCAAGTTATTTAATGCATCACTTTATTAATTTACTGTTTTGGCCAGTGTCCTTATGAGAATGAATAATTAAAATGCACAATAAAAGTTGCTAGTGGGATACATAAAGTAGTGCAAATAAGCAAAAACAGAGATAAAATTATCTTTGTAATTTTTAAAGACTTTTTAATGTTATAGATTTTACAGACCCATACATTGTATATTCTCTAGAATATTGCTTAATTTGGGTATGCATATATTAAATTATGTTTTTGTCCTGAAATATTCATGTTGCATAGGGCATAATAAAAGGCAGTTTAGCATAGTTTAGAAACGTACAGTACAGTTACATTTTATTCTTAGATAAAATGTAACTGCACTGCAGTGTCACTTTTAAAATGCATTGTGTTATACAATAAGTAGCATTTTATATTAAATCCATTACATACATACATACATACATACATACATACATACATACATGTTAAACCACACCATTTTTCCAGGATATCTCTTGGCTGCAAGTAGTCTGTTAAAACATTACTCCTCCCAACATCCTCTATCCTGTAGGCTCTTTGAATATAGTTGAATACACCTTCTTTTAACCTACTGCTGCTAGGCCAGTTAGTGGCTAGTGTTTTGTCAAGGTATTCTATAATACACAATTATTTATTTTGGGTGCATGTAAGGAGATCATGGTCTTTTAGTGTGTATACCATTTACACCCATCTGTGTCTTTTCATTTGCTGCTCTGTAACCAGGCAACATTAGCACACTAACAATTCATGTTTCTTTATACTTTGCAAAGTCAATGAATAGATAAAAGTATGAGGCTAATATGTCAGTAAAATAAGTGAGAGTCTAATATGTCAGTAAAATAAGCAGCTAAGGCTATAAGTAGTACAGTAGGTGAGGTATATCTAAAGTGTCTAAATCATGACAATTCATGGGCATGAAACGCATACTGTAATCAGTACCCAAACTTTCAGGATTTACTAACCTCCTAATGTTGCTTCAACTAATATAATAATAATAATAATAATAATAATACATTACCAATCTAAAGTTTGGACACACCTATCATACCATACTATTTCTCAGTTTTTTACTATTTACCTACAATGTAAAGCAGTACTGGAAAAATTAAAATTAGGAAATGAGGTAGTAAGCAAAAAATGTAAACAAACCAAAATGTTTTATATTTTAGATTATTAAAAGTAGCCACAATTATCTTTGAAGACAGCTTTGCACACTCTTGACATTATTTCAACCAGCCCAATGAGGTACAGTAGGTACCTGGAATTCTGGAACAACAAACTCTGTCATCAGCTAAACTCGAGTTTAAAGAATCTAAAATATGAAATATTTTAAACACAGGCAGCACAGTGATTAGTGTATAGCACTATAGTGTTGCACCTCCAAGGTTGGAGTTTAAATTTCACTTCTATTCTGTATAGTGCTTGGTGGGTTTCCTCTGTCATTTGGTTGTGATGTCATAGCTCACACCACATGCAATGTTGCTCAAAATCCCATCCCTGTGACACTTACATAATCTGTACCTCAATCAACACATTCAATTTCTGCAGCATTACCCAAACATAAAACATATATTATTGCGCATATCTACCATGTCTGGCAAAAAAAAAAATTGCCATTTGGATGCCAAAAAAAGTTTCGATACAGTAGCATATTTATAATAAAATAAAATGTTTAAATACTAACTTGTGCATTTATTAAACAACTATGACCGAAGACATAACCCCTGATAATGAAAAAGATGCTACCGTGATTCAGAAGAGTCAAAGTAATAATTTCCTGTATGACTTTATAAGTTTCTCATACCTTGGTGCAGAAATTTGGACCAATTATTCGCATAGCTCTCTTAAGGCATTTTAATGTCTTTCACAACACTTCAATGGGTTGAGGTCTGGACTTTGACTAGGCCATTTTAAAACCTTGTTTTTAAGACATTCTGATGTAGACTTACAGATGTGCTTTAGGTCAATTTCCTGCTGCAAGACCCAGTTTTGACTAAACTTAGTACTGCCCACATTTCTTTATTTATGTCAAATACATAATGACGCAGTGAAAAAATGTCAATACATTTATAAATATTTCTAAATTGTTTACATTTTTGAATTTTTAATACTGGGGTAATGTGCAACTAAATCACTTGTATTCAATGTACAGGCAGTTAAACACAACTTTAGAATTTTTTATGCAAATAACTAGATAAATTAAACAACTAAAAAAGAGAATTTTTTCCCCCAAATATTTTTCTAAATATGGAGGTTCCACAAATGTCAACCTCAAACTGTAAAAAACTTTGAAATGCATGAAATACTTTCAAACAGTAATTTTCAGTGAATATTACTAACAAAGGATATGGAGTTGTGTACTCTTTTTTGTAAGTGCATTTATTCACCACCGTTGATGTGAGGATGGATCTGAATGTTGTCTTCCTCGACCCTAAAATTGCATTTGGCTCAGTTTCCCACAGCATCATCTGGGGCCATCAACTTCATCAGAATACCGGAGCCCATTACAAGGCCATATCAAGGCCTACTTTCAAGACCTGCAATTCTGCTTCACAGCTTTCATGATGGCAATGGAAGAACTTCTTTAGGGATTTCATGGATGATACAGTATAACACTGACTACAATGGAACTATGCACCACACGCTTGCTGGAGAAGCTTAATGAAAACATGACCTGGGGTAGAATGAAGATCAAGCCATCAAAATCTTGAAGTATTTCCATCAGGAAATATGTTAAACCTGAGGTTTCCCATTGACAGCAAACCAATACCAACTGTATCAGAGTAACTCAGCAAAATCCTTGGAAAATACTATGATGCAAGTCTCAGACCATAATCAGATCAAATTGCTTAAGCAGGATTTAAACAGGGACCTTGAGGAAATAAATTCGGACTTTGAGAAAATGGTTCGGCCTACTTCCGCAACTGTTGTGACCACTAACAGTCACTGACTTCCCTATCAGAGCAGTCGAAAGATGAAAAGAATGGTCAGCTACTTTGTGAGGAAATGGTTACGAGTCCGAAAACGTTCCATCATGGCCATATCATCTTGTCCTATAACTTGAAAATGTATTGAGGCAAAATATTTGATACTGGACTGATTTGTTTTAAGTATCCCTGTTTCCTAACCTTTCTGTAACAGAGCTGGCAAAGGTTTAAATTAAAAATTTAAATGTTTACATTGCACCAGATTTTTTTAGATAAATTCCAGAAATATGAGATTACAGAATACGAGATCACGGGAAGCCTGGAGTCTATCCTAAAGGACTCGGGAGATGAGGGAACATACACTCTGGATGTCAATCCACTGTAGGTCACACACACACACACACACACACACACACACACACACACACACACACACACACACACACACACAACAGGACATTTGGAAATAAATACTCTGCATGTGTGTTTTGAAACTGGAGTACCTGGAGAAAGCCCACAAAGCAGGTCGAACATGCAAACTCCATGCCCACAGACCTGAAGCAGAAATCTCAACCCTGGAGGTACAAGGTCACAATGCTAACCACTATGCCACCTGGTATACGCATACAGTACATATTTATTTGAGGATAATTATGTTCATATACAGTATGATTAACAGCCTGAATAGTATTGTATGCTGTCCTGGTTTTTGGTACTATGGGAGATAATGAAATACTTATTTTCCTCTTATAAAGGAATCACTCATCTCATACTGTGTTGAAGAGCCTGAAAGCAGATTATGTACATAACTGTAATTTACTACACCTCCTTCATTTATTTCATTTATTTTCTCTTCTTTTTCATCATCATCCTCCAAACACTGGCTATCACCTTCATATCCTTCATCCTTCTCTCGTTCTTGTCCCTTCTTGTTGTTGTTTCTCACCGAAGCCTCCAGAGCCTTCTGTTTGCGGTAGAAATGCGAGAACTTGTTGAAGATGATAGTAATGGGTAAAGCTACTACTAATGTTCCACCCAAGATACATCCAGAAGCTGCTAACTTTCCAGGAACTGTGACAGGCACAACATCCCCATAGCCAACAGTGGTCATGCTTACTGTACCCCACCACCAGCAAGCAGGGATAGTATCCAAACCGACATCCTCCTCATACTCTGCAGTGTAAGCCACACCAGAGAAGACAGATACACCTACAGCCAGGTACAGTAGAAGGATGCCCACCTCTCTGTAACTGTGCTAAAAGAATAGCCATGAAGCAGGAAATAAGGTGAGCTGCATGACATATGTTATTAAATCAGAAACATCACATTAAATAGACCTTTAGTGGCTAAAATCTTGGAAAATCACAAAACTCCAAATTTCAATTTTCAATATTTACTTTTCCCTGTTTCCATGCATGCATTAACAATGAAAATACACAATTGCTCCTGCTTAAGGTGGTAAATAGTGACAGCATGTGTTGGGGATCAATGTGGGAGTTTACTTTAAGATTTGGAGTTAATGGCCCAGGTTTCTATAATTGGGCTATGAATGGTGAATGATTTTAAGCACATAAATTATTTGGAGTGTCACTGAGGCAATGCATCTATTAAACAAATACAGTATTTATACCACGTTTTGTATTTCAAATGACAAGACACAGTGCAGATTTATTTTTAAAAAACTCCTATCCTCCTAAAAAAGTCATATCCAGCCAAGAGAAGTGATTTGTTGAAAATACTTGAAATATTCTTGTGAAAATAAGTGACTACTTTTTAATATAAAAATGGATTCTTTTTTATAAATTGTACACCTACAATACAACATAACTCAACTCAACTACAGTTAAGTTTGTCTAATAAATTGGCCAGCAAGCGTACAGGATATAGGTCGCCACAGGTAAGTTTACTCTATGGAATGGCATGTGACCAGCTAAAAAAACTGGTAATAGTATTATCATTACAAATTATACAAATTATAGAAATGCATAATGGAATATGATATGTAATAATAGTATTTGGATCTGTCAAGACTTTCCCAAAATTATGATATTTTATTTTGTGTTTAGAAAGTTGACCCTAATTCACAAGCATAATTAGCTTACCCGTAATGTAGCACCTAATGATCTCAGGCCTGTTGAGTGTCTGGCCAATTTCAGCACCCTGAAGATCCTCATGAGCCTGAGAACCTGAACTATTTTCCCAATATTTTCCAGCTCCGATTCGCTTCCAGCAAGCAGGTCCAAAATCAGGGTGATATAGATAGGCACTACTGAAACAATGTCAATCACATTTAGTGGATGAAGGAAAAACTTCCGGCGGTTTGGTGCAAGGAGCATGCGGGTTACTACTTCAAATGTGAACCAGCAGATGCAAAAAATCTCCAAAGCCTGCATGGTTGGTTCTTCAATTAGCTGACCATTTTCATCAAAACTTTGGTACTCTGGGATACTGTTAATGCACATGGTGGCAATTGACGTTACCACAACAATGATGGAAACCAAGCTGAAGAGCTTGCTTGGAATGGAATATCCTGGATTTTCCAACGTCAACCACAGGCACTTACGTACATTACCAAAGCGCATGTCCTGAAAATGTTGGATATCCTTGTTAAGGTCAGATATCTCATCCACAGATGTATCCACACTGCTTACATCACTTTCCTCATCCCAGGATTTGTGATGGTTCTCTAACCTGCGATCATGGTAGAGATAACTACAGCAACTATCCAAGAAGAACTCATTTATGCCCCAGTACTCAATCTCTTGGCAGAAGGAGAAGATGCACAGCTCCTCCATAATGTGCAGTTTTCCAGTTTGATAGAAATGGAAGACATAAGGAAAGAGATTAGGGTTTCGGTCAAAGTAAAATTCCTGTTCTTGAATGTCATAATCATCGCAAATCTGTAAAATGGCATCTATGGTGTCACAGGACAGGAGGCGACACAACCGTGTATCTGGAAACCTCAGTAGAGTGCTAGAAGAGAAACTGTGCTTTAGACCACCCACGTTGATGTTAACCAGATATTCCTCTGGATTTGGATCATATCCGGGAATGTTTTTGTTCACCATATTGTATTTGTCTGTAAAAGCATAAATAACAACTTGTTTGAATACAAGGCTTAATTCTGATACAATCTAATGTTTGGTATTGTGTAGTTTACTTGCTAATATGTTTGGAGACTTCATTACTTAATTAAGAGCATCTGGCTAATTACGGCAGCACAGTGACATCATAGTTTTCTTATTTTAAAGTAAATATGAATTATTGTATGATTTTTCACTGTATTCATGTCAATATGACAATACATCTCAACTGAAAGTATGGGAACAGCAAAGCCAATTCTTTTGTTTTACTATACACTAAAGACATTTAGGTTTGAGATAAATAAATGATTATGAGAAGGTGGATCAGAAATTCAGCCTTCACTTACAAATCATAGAAATAGGCTTAAAGTAAATTAACATACACTTTAAAAACTCCAACTAGATCAATTTTAAATTAATTAATATTGTTTTGATCCCCCAACTTTCCACAAAGTTGTTAAGACAACAGTACATTGTGTTCTTGAAAGCTTTGAAAAAACATATTGAATGAATTAATAGATTCAAGCTGAATCAGCAATGTACCTTCCCTAGGGTGCAACCACGTTTATTTTATAAAACATTAAAACCAATAAGATTATTCAGTATTCCTTAAATGTTCCCTAATATTAAAAACAAATAACTCCCATTATTGCTGGTTGAACAGAATTAGACACATATACAATATATACATACATACAAATACCCCCACCACCTAACTGATGAGAACCAACTGCACTAGGGAAGTAAGGATGAAAGATTGAGTGCTTTGGAATACCTTACTCTGAGTAAGTTATGCTTTTTCCTAAAGAAAAAAAAAAGTGGTGACACTCATTTTTCTCTACTTATTGTTATTAACTGAGGCGCTCAACATAACTGAGACAAGCTTAGCTAACGTTATGCTTCATGTCACCGTACTGTAGCCCCAGTCTGTGCTTCTGAAGAATTTAGAATTAGAAAATAATAATTTTTAGTTCATATTTGAATTCTTATAAGTGTGTCCATAGCACAAAAACAACATTTTAAGGAGTTTCCCCAGATACAGTAGCTTGTCATTTTTCAAAATCAATAGCAGCGGTCAGCTAGGACTCGAGATACCCTGATAAACTGTTGCAAAGTCTAGAATTAATGTTACATCTTCCAGTCACGGTCACTACAGTATGTCACTTTTCTCAAACCCCATAAAAAAAATGCTTTACAAATACTATTAACTTTATTTTGACGTTACATTACAAAGGCTGCACAACCCGAGAAACTGTTTAAAATACAGTTTGTGCTCTGGACTGGGTAATTATTTGAAAATGTCTTCAGAATTTGGCTGTGTTGTCTTAAAAATGCAACCTGTGTTGATTTTAAGGGTAACAGTTAATCGGCAGGTTGCTTCTGTGTCTGGATTATAACATAAAGCAACACATGAAAGGTACAGGCTGGGGTTAGATTTACAGGAGCTAGGTAGTTAAACTTTCCTAACTGTATTTATCTTTTCCCCACTGTTGCCTTGTCTTTTGCCCAGCATCATCAATGAGTTGCATAGCAACCCCCTTGCCACCACCACACACAGCCGTGTGAACACCCAGCTAACAAAAGTTCAAGAAAAACATGCCATGTTAGTTTGGTGTCAGAGTTGGGGCACTTGTGGCTCAGTGGTAGGTGTTTTGCTTGCCATGCTGAAGGCCCAGGTTCAATTCCCAGCCAGTGCCCGGATAAGATGGGAGGGTTGCATCAGGAAGAGCATCTGTAAAAACCTGTGCCAAGCTTGTATGTGCGGACCGAGTGGTTTGTTGTGGGGACCCCTTGCTGGGAGCAGCCGAAAGACCAACAACAAGTTTGATGTCAGAGTTGCACTAATGCTTATAATATTAACTTAATATTAACTTATTTGTATGAAAAACACTTTGAGTAGATGTCCAGGCAATTTAATGCGAACGCGAATACAGATAGACAGCCGTTAATGCTAACATTTAGTCCAGTGGTTAACATTAGCACAGGCAGCTTATTAACATTATCCAGTTAGTTAACACTAACAATGATCACTGGTCTGAGAATCATTAACAGAATTGCAATATTGTATGCGATAGAGTAGAAATTATTCTGTATTCAATCTTATCACTGTTATCACCCAGATGAGGATGGGTTCCCTGTTGAGTCTGGTTCCTCTCAAGGTTTCTTCCTATTACCATCTCAGGGAGTTTTTCCTTGCCACCGTCGCCCTCGGCTTACTCATCCTTATTATTTTGATTCATACACATTGCATACAAACTTACTTCTTTTATTGTGTAAAGCTGCTTTGCGACAATGTCAATTGTTAAAAGCGCTATATAAATAAAATTGACTTGACTTGACTATAATTTGTATATAATATTGTATAACTATAATTTGGTGGTCTCTTTGTAACTGTAACAAGTAACTGTGAATTAAGATTCATAAACTGGTGTTCTGTGAATCTAATGGTGAGGAATTGATGCATTAAATCCTCGTCATGCATTAGTTAAACATTATTTAAATATATTATTTGTACCCTTATTACTACAAATCTATCAAGATCTTTGACAGAATATAAAACAATATGTAACTTTAACCCATGCTTTAACTTTATGCACCCTGGTAGTATATATTCTTATTGATAGCTTTTATTCTATCATAATTAGATATTCTTTTAAGTGTATTCATCTTTGTCCTTCTTTTGTTTTCTTAAACCATAGGTCTGCTGTGGAGGGTTGGGTGAGAGGGATGATGTTTGGCCTAGCATGAACAAGCTATTGTTGTGGTATTGGAGAGTACTGTAGTCTTTTAGGGCCTGGGTAACTATGCAACATACTTGGGTTTGCTCTGAACATTAGATTCCTTAAGGACTGGGCATATACTTTTGAAGCCATCCAAACTTTTTTTTATTAGACTTGGACGGATTCAAATGTTCTCAGATTCACAAACCAAGCATAGCCTTTTGTGTCTGATTGGGCAAAAAAAGTATTTACAAATTATTATGATATTATAAAAGAATCAGAAAGAAGAGCCAGATAGGCATCTGATGTTATCCAGGTATTGTACTAACTTTTAGGCAAAATAGAATGTATAATTTGTTGTGCTATGCAAAACACTATTTTAACTTTGACTAGTTTTGGAAAAATAAAGTGAACCAACTATGTTAATAGTATATTGTTTTGACTAACAAATGTTTGACCAATTTGACCCTAGGGATAAATAAGTAACTGAACCAGCAACTGCAGTGGAAAGCACCAAATAGTTTTTTGTAAAAGTTGGGTTGAGTCAAGCCTGGAGAAATATAATTAGTTAAGCCCGCAACCAATTTTACTTGAATTCACTGAAATATTTAAATTAGAGTTAAATTTAAGTTGAGTCAGCTTACACTTTGTGTCAACAAAAAAGCAATGCATTTTTTTTGTTTGGTCAGCAAGTAAAAAGCAGTGCAACTTGTTACTATATAAAAAAATACATACAGAACACCTGGCCAAAAAGTCACACACTCTACTACCCCCATTCCACTCAGTCGAATTTGTTACTGACCTCTCCCGGCGTCTCCCGATTTGAAATCAGCTACCAATCCGATACATTTTTAAATTTGTAGCAACCCCACATCCAAGCCATTAACGATTTAAACAAATTTGTGAGAAAAGGAAAACGACTCTACAGTCGTGGCCAAACGTTTTGAGAATTACATAAATATTGGAAATTGGAAAAGTTGCTGCTTACGTTTTTATATTAGCAATTTGCTTATACTCCAGAATGTTATGAAGAATGATCCGGTGAATTGCATAGTCCTTCTTTGCCATGAAAATTAACTTAATCCTGAAAAAAACTTTCCACTGCATTTCATTGCTGTCATTAAAGGACCTGCTGAGATCATTTCAGTAATCGTCTTGTTAACTCAGGTGAGAATGTTGATGAGCACAAGGCTGGTAATCATTATGTCAGGCTGATTGGGTTAGAATGGCAGGCTTGACATGTCAAAAGGAGGGTGATGCTTGAAATCATTGTTCTTTCATTGTTAACCATGGTGACCTGCAAAGAAACGCGTGCAGCCATCATTGCGTTGCATAAAAACGCTTCACAGGCAAGGATATTGTGGCTACTAAGATTGCACCTAAATCAACAATTTATAGGATCATCAAGAACTTCAAGGAAAGAGGTTCAATTCTTGTTAAGAAGGCTTCAGGGCGTCCAAGAAAGTCCAGCAAGCGCCAGGATCCTCTCCTAAAGAGGATTCAGCTGCAGGATCGGAGTGCCACCAGTGCAGAGGTTGCTCAGGAATGGCAGCAGGCAGGTGTGAGCGCATCTGCACGCACAGTGAGGCGAAGACTGGAAGATGGCCTGGTGTCAAGAAGGGCAGCAAAGAAGCCACTTCTCTCCAAAAAAACATCAGGGACAGATTGATCTTCTGCAAAAAGTATGGCGAATGGACTGCTGAGGACTGGGGCAAAGTCATATTCTCGGATGAAGCCTCTTTCCGATTGTTTGGGGCATCTGGAAAAAGGCTTGTCCGGAGAAGAAAAGGTGAGCGCTACCATTAGTCCTGTGTCATGCCAACAGTAAAGCATCCTGAAACCATTCATGTGTGGGGTTGCTTCTCATCCAAGGGAGTGGGCTCACTCACAATTTTGCCCAAAAACACAGCCATGAATAAAGAATGGTACCAAAACACCCTCCAACAGCAACTTCTTCCAGCAATCCAACAACAGTTTGGTGAAGAACAATGCATTTTCCAGCACGATGGAGCACCGTGCCATAAGGCAAAAGTGATAACTAAGTGGCTCGGTGACCAAAACATTGAAATTTTGGGTCCATGGCCTGGAAACTCCCCAGATCTTAATCCCATTGAGAACTTGCGGTCAATCCTCAAGAGGTGGGCGGACAAACAAAAACCCACTAATTCTGACAAACTCCAAGAAGTGATTATGAAAGAATGGGTTGCTATCAGTCAGGAGTTGGCCCAGAAGTTGATTGAGAGCATGCCCTGTCGAATTGCAGAGGTCCTGAAAAAGAAGGGCCAACACTGCAAATACTGACTCTTTGCATAAATGTCATGTAATTGTGGATAAAAGCCTTTGAAACGCATGAAGTGCTTGTAATTATATTTCAGTACATCACAGAAACAACTAAAACAAAGATCTAAAAGCAGTTTAGCAGCAAACTTTGTGAAAACTAATATTTGTGTCATTCTCAAAACTTTTGGCCAGGACTGTACAGTGAATTTTGACATGAGGCAGTAACAAAATGTTTGTAACGTGATAACGTTTCAATAGCAAGCCGGAAGTAATTTAACAATATTATACCTAAACAATTGATAATGAAACCATACCACTGATAGTGACATTAAACGAAATACCAACGACGCTACTGACTATCACAAACTATTACTCAGGTGTTAATGATATGATAACAACCTCATATCATTACATTAATTGACAGACGCCAACCTATATACAGTGGAACCTTGGATTGCAAATAACTTGGTCTGCGAGCGTTTTGCAAAACGAATAAAATTTAAAAATTAAAAAACATTTTTTTTTAACTTGACAAGTGAGGTCTTGATATACGTTCTATATTACGTAATATAATGCGTGTATATTATAATGTACGTGATGTATTGTCTGCCGAGCGTCATGTGATCACAACTGAGCCATTGGTTCTTCTCTTTCTCGCACCGTGGGATTGTGGGTAATCTCCCATGCTCAGCCTCAATGCGCATGCGTCACTTATATAGTCAACATCCATGTGGGCATGTTAACATTGTGACTATGTGTGTGTGTGTGCATAAAGCATTTTTTTATTTTGTGTCCAACTGTAGCGACTGTTCTTTAGCAACTGTATTGCAACCACGACTCCCGCGAAGGTTAAAAAGTCTTTAGCAGAGATCAATCTGCTTTACAACAATGCAATGTCACATTTTGTGTGTGTGAATGTTGTCCTACACAGTATCCCCCTCCTCCTCTCCTCTTCTGTCTTATTTCACCCATGATTCTTTTCAAAGGTAAAGTGCAGGTTAATTTGTTTTAGCTTTACTTTATATTTTTAGAGCACTATGACATCCACCCTATTTTGTCATATTGTGTGAGGGCCCTCTTGTTCTTCTAAGGATTTTTTTTTACAGCAATCAGGGCTTTTTATGTAATTTACATGTTCAAAAACTCATGAAAATTGGCAGACAGGTTGGAATCTGCTGCCATTAGGATGCCTAAGAGTCCCAGGCGTCACACCGGGCCCTCACACAACATTTTCCTGCATAGCTTTTACACTCTTGCACATATGCACACGAAACCCTGTATAGATTTAGAGCTCATTGAGCTGACATTGCATGTCATGGGCTCCAATTGGCAGGAAGGAAGTTATTTTGGGTTGTTTGCAAAACACTTCCAAACGTTTTTGATATACTCTTCTTAGGTAATTTATGCGACCGCATAAATTATATATATATATATATATATATATATATATATATATATATATATATATATATATATATAGTGTGTGTGTGAAGTGTGCACCTGGGTGGCGATGGCTTTTTGGAGGTCTTAATATGCTCAAAAACACACAGGTTGTGTGGTGCACCCGGAAGGTGATGGTGCATGGTGCTTGCGCCCGCTCATTGTTGCTTGCAACTATATTTTATTCATTATTTTTATATGAATATGTTTGGGCTGTTGAATGAATCATCTGAGTTTCCATTATTTCATATGGGGAAATTTGATATATATGAGGGCTTTGATATACAAGCACACTTCCAGAACGAATTATGCTCGCAATCCAAGGTTTAACTGTACATTGGAAGAATAGGACATATGCCAGATGCCCAGATATTTAATAACAGTAAGCTAAAGGAGTGCATAGAGGATGGTATCATCAACTTTCTTCCTCCAGCACCCATGACCAAAAATGACAAGTCCATGCCTTATTTTATCCTCAGTGATGAAGCCCTACAGTAGACATGGACTTACAGATGAAGAGCTTTTCGACCAAGTACAGGATTTCTAGAGGGGGACGTGTTGTGAAGAACGCCTTTGGCATCTATGTATTTTTGTGATTAACAATGTGTTTCTTATTGTAAATATAAATATTTTTTTAACTTGTTACACATTCAATGTGCTTTTATTGTAAACATAACTTGATGTATACATATTGTAATCAATATTTATGATTGAAGAAAAAAAGTTTTAAATATACATAAATGACCAAACCACACATATATTTTAGAAATAAAAATGATATGGTAAATTTGTCATCACCCATTATTATGTATTATTATTTATATATTATGTAAAATAACAGAAATTATCAAACCACAGATATTTTAGATTTACACATTTCTGTAGTGCATCAGACTTTGTAATATATATTTTGCTTGTGTTTAATTATCACTGTTTCCCGTAAAATATTATTTTGGTAATTTTGTCATTACTTCGATCTACACTTAATGCAAGGATTTTTAGCTGGCAAATGCTACTGAACATGTACTGAGGTGACACCAATGCTTAAGAATCGATAACAACGTGATAATGGCCCTTAGGCATAGATTAACAAGACGTTAGCAAAAAAGTATTTAGTTAAATTGTACGGAGCCCTGGAAGTCACCTAGAGGAGAAAATAAAACAATCTGTGAATTTAATTTAATGATTTAACGCAAATCATTCTTATTAAATCATGGTCTTCTACCTTAAACCTGCTACAATTGATAGCTAGAGAATCACTGTAAGCATGCAGTTAAGACAGTTTGATGTATTACAGTTAATAATCCACAATTGCACAATATACAATAAGATTTATTAACATGTACCGGGGAGTTTCCTGTTCTTCTAAAAGGAGTCTGTGTACAAATCTGTAGGAACGGATTGTGAAAGCGTACGCACGGAATTATGAATTTGTGGGTACGGGTTACAAAATCTGAGCGCACAGATTGTTAAACTGAGGGAACTCCACTTTTTTTTTTTCCTGACACTAAGAAACACGACAGAATTCACACCAAGCCCAAGAGAGGCTGTAAGGAGGAGTTACTGAACTCGTCGTGACAAATTTGCATCGTCAGCAAATTTGGCTAAGCAGAATGGAGGTATGTCTTGGAATCACTATCTTTGATTACAGTCCACAATTTGGTGGCCGGTACATTTATGAAAATGATTCCTTATGCTAACAGAAACCTCTCATCACAATTTGAATCCTGGAATATGCTTGTGCCATCAATGGAAGAAAAACTCCATTGATGTGATACCCGGGTCATTCACTGCATTCAGATGATCAGCTGACTTAGTTTTATAGTCACATAACGTTGCTGAGCCTAGACCTGACCAACAGAAGCAATCCCAGATCATATCACTGCCTACAGATGCTTCTACTGTGGGCATTATGCATGAAAGGTGCATTGCTTCATTTATTATTATTATTTTTTTTTTTTATAATTTGTTGAAGGGTTCTTAACCCAGTTCCAGTAATTTTAAATCTCCTTAGTTGTTTTCTATGCATGATGCATCCCAATAATCTGACACTTCTGAAATGGTGAATTTTAGCGAGGCAGTGTACAATCTTTTGTTGCACATTCCTTGCTTCCAATAATTTTAACAACTGTTCCCCAATTAGACTGGATGCAGACAGAAACTGATGTCTACAGTGTATTTATTCTGGTGCTACCATCATGTGTTACATCAGTAATGAACATTAGTGTGTACATTTCAGAAGAAGCCATGCAAACCCATTTAATTTTAAATAGATTAATACATTTCTATTTTGGTAGCGTGTAATCCTGATTCCAGAAGTTTTGTCCTCAGTGTATTTAAAAGACAATTTAAAAAAAAATTATTTGCTGTTCCATTAGTTTTGAAGGGGACTTGTATACATTACCCCAACAACAATCAAATTAAACTTAATTTGAAGCTATAAATGTGACTTTTTAGTTTATTAGTTATTCGTGTTGTCTTCCTTGAAAAACAAGCATTTTTTTATTTTATCCAATCCTTTATGTACTGGTCCTTCTCAAAAAATTAGCATATTCTGATAAAGTTCATTATTTGCTGTAATGTACATTACTGTGCTCAATTGGCCTGCCAACTCTCCTGACCTGAACCCCATAGAGAATCTGTGGGATATTGTGAAGAGAAAGTTGAGAGACGCAAGACCCAACACTCTGGATGAGCTTAAGGCCACTATCGAAGCATCCTGGGCCTCCATAACACATCAGCAGTGCCACAGGCTGATTGCCGCATTGAAGCAGTCATTTCTGCAAAAGGATTCCCGACCAAGTATTGAGTGCATAACTGAACATAATTATTTGAAGGTTGACTTTTTTTGTATTAAAAACACTTTTCTTTTATTGGTCGGATAAAATATGCTAATTTTTTGAGATAGGAATTTTGGGTTTTCATGAGCTGTATGCCAAAATCATCAATATTAAAACAATAAAAGGCTTGAACTACTTCAAGTTGTGTGTAATGAATCTAAAATATATGAAAGTCTAAAGTTTATCAGTACATTACAGAAAATAATGAACTTTATCAGAATATGCTAATTTTTTGAGAAGGACCAGTATATGCTGCTGAGGTTTAAATTTAAACCACCTCAACTGAAGGGTTAAAGTTATTCTTTAATTAAACAGAAGTGTAAATCAATTAATCAACAGGATAATAGTTACTCGCTTACAGTCCTAAAGTTACTATTTCACTCTCTCTGAGTTTGTTGATAGGAAACAAGAACCCAAAACAAAAGAAACCCAAGGTAAACTGTTGAAATCCTGTTTGACTGAATTCAGTTTAATCTTTCTTTGTTGGTACAACCCATGTGCAATGGACTAAAACCCCAGTCTTCCATGCAATATTTTTCTTTTAGTTTTTACAGTAGTGAAAAGCACAGCCAACCAAAATGTTACTTTGCCTAAACATTTTTTTTCTTTCTGGAATCTGCTGGGAATAATAATAATAATAATAATAATAATAATATTGAAATAGGCAAGAATAATAAGGTTTATATTAAGTTTCTAAGTTATTATATTTGGGAGTAAAATCAATCTTAAGTCTTTTCAAAGTTGAGAACACCTGCTTTAAATTACTCTGGTGTAATCAGGAGGTGGAGAGAGAGAGAGAGAGAGAGAGTGGGAGAGAGAGAGAGTCCGGTGCAGTAGCAGCGCCATTAAATTAAACCTAGTTCGGAATTTACTGCGACGTTTTCATCTTCCTGTATTTGTTTTCGGTTTTGCACAAGTATGCATGTTAACAATAGTGTTTTTTGTAGTGTGTGGTGCATGCATCAGTAATACAGTATTTGATAAGAGGCTAAATGTTTTGTCATCAGCATTACCATAAATAAGCACACGCAGTGTTATAGCCTGTTCTGCACAATAAATATGCATACTCCAAAAATATACAGGTTGTGCATTCTCCTTTTCAATGGTAATAGATCGTTAGAGACTTTTATAATAGTTTACCGAGCTCAAATATTGCAGAGTGCACTCTTCTCTTGAGAACCGTTCCTAGGCACTTTATGCACTTAAGGCTGAAGTTAATCTATATTTAAAGAGAGTTGCTCTTGGCTACCATGAACCATCTCTCTCGGTCTCTCTTTCTCATTAATCTCAATTTCTTATTTTGTATATATCAGTATTATTAGTATTAGTAATAATAACAACAAAAACAATAATAATACCATTAGTATTAGTAACTGCAATAACTCACATCAGAATTTGCACTCCCGTCCTGCTGTACCTTTCGTTTAATTTTTTTCTGATGCTCCGAATCAATTTCCGTATTTGATTAGTTTCGTCGATAAAGGTCTTCTGCTTCGCCTGAAAGGTGTGTTCTCCACAGAAAACAGACGGATTTTTTCACCGCAAGCAAACGACGCCCTCATTAATACTAGTGTCCTCAGCTGAGTGCCTCGTGCCAGGCGCGTGTATCAGAGCAGCGGTGATGCCGCCACTTTTTTTTTTTTTTTTACCCTGCCGCGCGAATTTGCTGTAGCACCCCTGTGTCAGTCCACGTCGTGTTATTGGATTTAAGCAGAAAATGTTGCGTTCATGCACGCGGAGGAGACCACAACTCAAATCTCAGACAGTATTATCGTCAGTATTATCTGTTTAGAGTCGATAGATACCATAGAGCGCAAATGTGGTAGGCTATCACGTACTGTAATTGCTTTCGGCTATAACATACAGTATTACAATGATAGACTGATGTAATGTGAAATATAAAATTATATACCTTTAGACATTCGTATAAAGTATTATAAAGAAGACGATATTTTATAACCTAAACGATGAAACAGGAGAACTTGAAAGAGGGCTATCCTTGTTCTTGCTGATTGAATTAGCTCGGTGTGGAATTTAAGTTTTCCTACTACGAATGGACATCGCATAACTGCAGTGATTATATTACCTTGATCTTTTCACATCGGGCAGACTGATCCAATTATCATATTTTTTCAGGATTTTTATTTATTTATTTGCAAAATGAAGTTGTCTGCACAGCAACGAATATGCCTAATCTCAGAAATCATAGAGGACTCACAAAGCCACTGAAGTACAGAACTTGAAAGCTGCCAGATAAATCAAATTATTCCATCTAACGTTTTCAGAACAGGTGGCTTTACTTAATAATATATACTGTAGGTTTCACACAATTGCTGGTTTGTACAAAAACTGTCATTTTAATAAATATGTACAGTTAAACTACATAATAATAATCATTATAGCCAACCACTATGTTACTTTGCCTAAACAAAATTTTAACTGGAATCTGCTGGTAATAATAATAATAATAATAAGAAGAAGAAAATACTATTCTTATGTCATATTTATATATTTACTTTGATTAAATATTAATTAAATTAACATGTTTAAATTGGATATCAAAATTCATGACAGAACTTTGCAGTTTATCCAGTATGTATAACAGAAGGAATAAAAAGTAGTTAAAAATATATTTTATTCAAATATATGGATGTATTATAAATGTACACTTACTTGGTCTTGCCTAATGCTTGTTTTGGTCAGTGTACTATTACTTTAGCCTTGATTACTTTTCATAATCAAGCAGATTGTATACCTGTTCTGAATAAATAAAAAAACTAAAATGAAATATTTTGTATGAATATTAATTTGCTCATATTAGACTTTGATATAGCTCCATTTATGCAAAGAAACTCAAAACCTAACTCGCTAGTATTAGCTAGACTTTCAGTGTGTTATCATTTACACCTAACTGTAAACAACCTTAATGGGGCAAACCAGTCCTTACTTCAGCAGTAAGATGCATTATAGGATAATAACTTATTTGGTTTGCTTTGGTTACTTGCCTGCTGGCCCAACCAGTGTGCTAAATTTACCAAATAGCAAATATGTGCTAACATATTTAAACATTTTTTTATCACGGACTCCATAAATCAGAGGACTTAGTAGTCTGGGAAATATGTCAAAAAATAAATAGGTGATAAACATAAAAGTACTTTTATATTTAGGAAACAATGATAAGAAAAAATAGTTTATAATTGGTGTGACATAAGCAAGCATGCAGAGAAGGAGCTGTATGCCATGGAGAAGAATAGTTTTCCGAGCCTTTCTGGCCATTACTTGGTCAGTAGTTGTAGCATTAGCTGCCTGTAGAACCTTAAAGTAAGTGAAGATAAGTGTTATCCAGACAATTGACAAGTACACTGTCTGTGTAAAGATTGTTTTGATGAGGTGCTCATTGGAACCAAAAATGTTTTTGAGGTAGCACATAGTTGATGTCAAGAAAAAACTGATGGGTTGATACAGTAAGGAAATAATGATATCTATTAGCACAGACCCAGTGGTAAGTAGCCATATCAAACCAATGCAGAAGTAGGTCCTTTTTACTGTGCAGAGTAGAGGGTGATGAAGTGGTTTGCAGATTGCAATGTATCGTTCCAAGGCCATTCCAGCCAGATTCAGTGGCGTGTTGCCTGAGGTTGTTGAGGCCAACAGAAGTAGAAAACAGCAAACTGTGACATTAACAAGTGGTACGGTGTAAGACATAACTTGCAGAGTAACTGCTATGAAAAGCATTATTATGTCGTTGATGACAAGATGAATGTATAGAATATATCTTGGATCAGTGTAGAACATTTGAGTCTTAAAAAAGGCATACACAAAAATGCCATTGATGTAAGTTATAATGACACCTAGTACAACCGATGTAAAATTCTTTATAAAGGCATCTTCAAATGGATCTCGGCTCATGTTCATTCTCACTATTCTCTTGTTTAAATCTGTCTTGTTAGGCTATTTAAATGAGCAAATGAGCTATACAGCACGTGAGCTGTAATTATAGAATAAGTAAATATTTAGTTTAAGTGATTTCAAATTAAAAACTTATGGCATACACATTAAAAGTTGCTATATTCTGTAAGTTGATAAGCTCTTGAGTGAGAGATGAAGACTATATATAACCGTTTAGATGTAGCCTTGCGTAAAGACAATCGCATGCAGAAGCCCCTGCGATGGACTGATATCCTATCCAGGGTATACCTCACCTTGTGCCCCAAGTCCCTTGGGATAGAATCCAGGCCTCCCGCAACCCTTTACAGGATAAGCGATACAGTACAGAGTTTGTGTGTGTGTATGAGATGCAGAACTTCCACTTACATTCTTTTGGGTTATATACTCTTGTGTGTTGTTGAGTTCATATTCTTGTGTCTTGCATAGTAACGACAATTAATATCATGGCCTGCCCTTTCCTTGATAGTCCGAATTAATTTAAAAGTTAATTAACTAAATTATTATTTTATTTATTCTTTCTTTTCAGATAATTGTCTGCTTATTTGTTTGATTGATTTAATGCAGTCAGCTTTTATTTAAATTGAATTAGTTGTTTCATCTCTAATGGTTTAAATCTACAAATACACAATGTTAAACATCAAAAACAATGTTAAATGTTAAAGAATATGGAATAAAATCACTGTCAAAAATAATTGTGCGTAAAAAAAAGATGTGTGTAATTCTGTGTTTTGTCCAAGTTGGATTCCAAAATCTACAGCCACGACAGCTTACAGATACAATATTTTCTGTGTTTGTTAAAGTACAACTCTGAAATATGCATGTGCCCTAGATGGCTCATTTCTGTCTAGGAGACAAAGAAGAGATTAACATGAGATCTCATTTTGGAGTTTCTTTGCTATGGGATACTGTTTTAAAATTCTAAAATTTTACCTGCTATAGTTAAAACATCTCTGTAATTTTACTTCTCTTAAACATGTACGAATCTGTAAAAAAATTTTTTTTACCTGAGACGATGAGAGACCGCTCAGCTGCTGATCTGCCATTTTGGCGACGGTGGTTTAAAACGGTGTCCGAATCGATTCCTCTTCCCTCGGATAGTAATTCCTGTGCATGTGGCCTTGTTGACGTATTTTAAAACACTACATTCATGGGCGTAATTTCGCAATTCGTCCGTGTAACAGAGGAGTTGTAAAAATTTGGTACCCTTTGGTCAATGAAAGAAAAACTCACAATGGTCACAGAAATAACTTTGTTATATCTGACAAAAGTAATAATAAATAAGAATTCTATGAATGTTAATCAATGAAAGTCAGACATTGCTTTTCAACCATGCTTCAACGGAATTATAAAAAAAAAATGAACTCATTGAAGTTCATGGAACAGGCCTGGACAAAAATGATGGTACCCCTAACTTAATAGTTTGTTGCAAAACCTTTTGAGGCAATCACTGCAATCAAACGATTCCTGTAACTGTCAATGAGACTTCTGCACCTCCCTGCAGGTATTTTGGCCCACTCCTCATGAGCAAGCTGCTCCAGTTGTTTCCGGTTTGAAGAGTGCCTTTTCCAGACAGCATGTTTCAGCTCCTTCCAAAGATGCTCAATAGGATTGAGGTCAGGGCTCATAGAAGGCCACTTTAGAATAGTTCAATGTTTTCCTCTTAGCCAATCTTGGGTGTTTTTAGCTGTGTTTTGGGTCATTGTCCTGTTGCAAGACCCATGACCTGCGACTGAGACCCAGCTTTCTGACACTGGCCAGCACATTTCTCTCTAGAATCCCTTGATAGTCTTGAGATTTCATTGTACCCTGCACAGATTCAAGACACCCTGTGCCAGATGCAGCAAAGCAGCCCCAGAACATAACAGAGCCTCCTCCATGTTTCACAGTAGGGACAGTGTTCTTTTCTTGATATGCTTCATTTTTCCATCTGTGAACATAGAGCTGATGTGCCTTGGCAAAAAGTTAAATTTTTGTCTCATCTGTCCATAGGACATTCTCCCAGAAGCTTTGTGGCTTGTCAACATGTAGTTTGGCATATTCCAGTCTGGCTTTTTTATGATTTGTTTTCAACAATGGTGTCCTCCTTGGTCGTCTCCCATGTAGTCCACTTTGGCTCAAACAATGACGGATGGTGCGATCTGACACTGATGTTCCTTGAGCATGAAGTTCACCTTGGATCTTTTTAGAAGTCTTTCTGGGCTTCTTTGTCACCATTCGGATTATCCGTCTCTTTGATTTGTCATCAATTTTCCTCCTGCGGCCACGTCCAGGGAGGTTGGCTACAGTCCCATGGATCTTAAATTTCTGAATAATATGTGCAACTGTAGTCACAGGAACATCTAGCTGCTTGGAAATGGTCTTATAGCCTTTACCTTTAACATGCTTGTCTATAATTTTCTTTTGAATCTCCTGAGACCACTCTTTCCTTCGCTTCCTCTGGTCCATGTTGAGTGTAGTACATACCATGTCGCCAAACAACACAGTGACTACCTGGAGCCCTATATATAGGCCCACTGACTGATTATAGATTGTAGACACCTGTGATACTAATTAGTGGACACACCTTGTCCCTTTGGTCACATTATTTTCAGTATTTTCTAGGGGTACCATCATTTTTGTCCAGGCCTGTTGGCATGTTGAGTTTATTTTTTTAAATAATTCTGTTGAAGCATGGTTGAAAAGCAATGTCTGACTTTCATTGGTTAACATTCATAGAATTTTTTAAAATTATTACTTTTGTCAGATTAAAGTTATTTATATGACCATTGTGAGTTTTTCTTTCATTGACCGAAGGGTACCAACACTTTTGTCCACGTGTGTATATATATATATATATATATATATATATATATATATATATATATATATATATATATATATATATATTCTTTTTTCCTGAATCTTTTCTAAAACATCTTTAAAATGCTTAAATCAGTCCTTATCTTTTTCAGATTTTTCATCTCTCAAGTCATATGATTTTTAAATTGCCCTGTCCAAATTATATTCACTTGAGTAAAAATATTAACATGGTGTGTCCAGTCATTTGGCCAGTGTCCCTGCATTTTTAAATAAAAAGAAACCACACTTGTTTCCCCTATTTAAACTGTTGGTCTTGACTATCCAACAACTAGGGTTAGGCTGATTTTCTGACATGAAAAACATGTTTTTGATTATTTTTGAGCCTGGTAACTCTAAACAAACTTCTCCTCTGCAAGGTAAGTTTTGGTCTTGCTTTTCTGGGATGGTTTTCATGAGAGCCACTTTCATCATGGTGCTTGATGGGTTTTTGCGAACACATTTGACAATACTTTTCTTGCAAGAACTATCCCAGAACAGCTGACCTTCATGTATTAAAATAAAAACTGACTGTTGTTGCTGTTGTGCAGGAGCACTAGCTAAATTTAAATCTACATTCAAATAAATTTTAACTCACATTTCTGCTAAACACTGTATGTAAACTGATAAATAATTCCATTAACAATAAGTCTTTATATGTGAGAGATCTAATATTTAACAGTCTAAGCTACAGATCAGAGCTGTTTAACATTCAGTGTGGTTTAATTTCATATTGATTAGAGTACTAAAACTGACTTTCTGAATCCTTCTACATTTTTGTTTAGCTCGTCGAAAGACACAGTCTCAGTCTGGTGGAACCTAAGTGGCCACTCTGTGCAGCCAGCAGATGATCGGGTTAACCTGTTTGTCTGCTACCTGGCCTTTGTTCTGGATAGTCACCAATTAACTAGACCTGTTCTGAAACTATACTGCAAGAAATGCGGGCAACGCCTTCCCAAGTGGAAAGGACAACATCCTGCCCCAAATGGGCAGCTTTGGCCTCAAAGGTACTCCAATTATCTATCAATACCACATTGCACCACCTGGACATCCAACGGTTCAGAGACCATAACCTGATGTAAGCTATGTTGCCACGTCTCATTTGGCTGGGCCCAGAACATACTACTTCACTGGATTTTGCCTTCACTAATATAAACACTTTTACAAAGTTAATTTTACTTTAAAGTTAACTTCTGACTGACAAAGGTGCATATCTTTAGCTCCACTATCTTGGTAAACCAATGCTGACCTAATGCCTTGAGATTAACTGCTAGGTCCAGTGCCCTGGCTTCCTGGATACACCTAACTACTGCTGCTGGGCCCCTTAAGGAGTAGCTAATTTCACATGCCTCAATATGAAGCCTCCTGTAACCACATCACTTAGTTAGTACAGCAAACCTAAACAAACCACACTTTCCCTATGAGAAATAATGCTGCTCTTGTGCTTACTAACCCTCTTTAAATTCTGGATGTGCTCCTCTAATGCTACATCGTCTCTGTCAGAGTGATATCTAATAAACACCTATCACAGGTAAAGTTATCGAACAAGGAACTTTGCAGTCAACTTAAGAATATTGAAATACTAATCAACAAAGGATTGTTTACCCCATGAACTTGCCTTCTCTGTATTCATTGGTTTTTGAATGTACAAATTCCCCGATCAGGTCAGTGACCACTTTACAGAGTGTCCAGAGTCAGCTATGAAAAAATCAAGTGTTTGATATACTCCAACTCATGTTGGGGGGAGTCTGTTCTCAGTCTGTTCAACTGACACACAATTCAAGTTTTAGCCCTCATACACTTATAATACCAAATGTACCATCTACAAAAGCCAAATTGTCATAACTTGTGCTGACAGGTGCAGACATGAACAGACTCGGCATGATTTTAAATACTATACAAAATCCTGTGTATAATTGTATAGTGCATCCCCAGCTGTAGTGTATTGTGGTCATTGACCCAAACCAAATGTGTACTGTCAAAAGCCAATAAACATAGACGAGACAGGGTCATGAACAGGATATGTAAAATAATAAAATCAAATAAATTTTTTTTTTCTTTCTCAGTGCAGTGATGGTGCATATAAAAGCAGATGCTGCCTATCTGGTAGTGATGTGTGGTTCGACTTGTAATCCATAGGAGCTACAAACATACCAACGGGTTCAGGTGTTGTTTTTTTTTTTTTTTTTTAATATTGCCGGTTTATGTTTTGTTTCTTGTCCTCGATCTTCTGGCTTCTAGTTCTGTTATATTCTTTGTTCGTCTTGCATGCACAGCTCTTTTAAGATCTACCCACAAATTTCCAATGATGTTTAAATCAGGGGACTGTGATGGCCATTCCAAAACCTTCAACTTTAGTCTCTTGAGGTATTCCATAGTTGATTTCGAGGTATGTTTAGGATCATTGTCCTGTTGTAGAAGCCATCCTCTTTTCAGTTTCAGCTTTTTTTTTTTTTACAGATATGATGTTTGATTCCAGAATTTCCTAGTATTTAGTGGAATCCATTCTTCCCTTCCCTAAGCATGATAGAGTCAACCCCATGCTTAATAGTTGGCAAGGTGTTCTTTTCATGAAATGCTGCTCCATTTTTTTCTCCAAACATGCCTTTGCTGATTGTTGCCAAAGAGTTCTATTTTAATTTCATCAGTCCACAGCACTTGTTTCCAAAACGCATCAGGCTTCTGTAGATATTCTGTAGATATGTAGTTCTGTTGCATACTTCTGACGTTGAATTTTATGATGGAGACGCATGTAAGGCTTTCTTCTGCTGACTCTTCCATGAAGGTCTAGTCTGTGCAAGCATCGCCACCACTCCTGAGTCTGCTAAATCTTTCTGCAGGTTTTTTGCAGTCAAATGGGGATTTTGTCTTTCTGACCAGCATACGAGCAGTTCTCTTTGAAAGTTTTCTTGGTCTTCAAGATCTCATCTTGACCTCCAGAGCTCCCCTGAACTGCCATCTCTTAATTACATTTCTCACTGTGGAAACAGCTGACAACGCTTTGCTATCTTCTTGTAGCCTTCTCCTGCAATGTGGGCATCAATAACTTTCATTTTCAGAGTCTTACACAGCTGCTTAGAGGAACCCATGGTTGTTGAGTGTCCGCAAGTGTGTGCACAAAGTTTGAAGAGTCGAAGTATTTGTAAAGCTTTGAAATTGGCATTTACTAATGACAGCTGTTGCCATGCATCAGATCTAACAAGCTGATTAAGGCCCAAAACCTTGTAAAAAGAATCTGAGACTCTGGAGCTCTTAGAGTGCCCAGACTTTTACACAGTGCCATTTTATTTTTGTTCAATTCATGGCATAAGAAGTAACTACGCATCAATGTTTGCTGAAAATATTATGCATTTTTTCCATTTCCAAGAGAGACTGTGTTAACATCTTTTCAATTAAAAAAATCAACAAAATCTGTTATTTAGCAAGGGGTGTCTAAACTTTTGCATAAGACTGTAGCCTAAAAGAGACCAACTCTCTATCTCTTACATTCCTCTGTGAAAGTGTTAAAATTAACAAAGGAAAAAGGATGAAAGAAATAACTTAATGTGACAGTGGAAAAGTCCAACTTCCAATATCAAAATTTTGAGAATGAACAGTCTATGCAAAGTGCAGGTCTAACAATGATATAGTGGTTTACAGAAGCTCCTTCAGTGTAGATTAGGATATATCATCCCCTGCTGACAGACTTTAAAATTACACCACATGTACACAGTTATAAAAATTATGATCAATGAATGTATGTTATACATACACACGTGGACAAAATTGTTGGTACCCTTCGGTCAATGAAAGAAAAACTCACAATGGTCACATAAATAACTTTAATCTGACAAAAGTAATAATTTTTAAAAAATTCTATGAATGTTAACCAATGAACGTCAGACATTGCTTTTCAACCATGCTTCAACAGAATTATTTTAAAAAATAAACTCATGGAACAGGCCTGGACAAAAATGATGGTACAGTACCCCTAAAAAATTCTGAAAGTAATGTGACCAAAGGGACATGTTAATTCAAGGTGTGTCCACTAATTAGCATCACAGGTGTCTACAATCTTGTAATCAGTCAGTGGGCCTATATATAGGGCTCCAGGTAGTCACTGTGTTGTTTGGTGACATGGTATGTACCACACTCAACATGGACCAAAGGAAGCGAAGGAAAGAGTTGTCTCAGGAGATTCGAAAGAAAATTATAGACAAGCATGTTAAAGGTAAAGGCTATAAGACCATTTCCAAGCAGCTAGATGTTCCTGTGACTACAGTTGCATATATTATTCAGAAATTTAAGATCCATGGGACTGTAGCCAACCTCCCTGGACGTGGCTGCAGGAGGAAATTTGATGACAAATCAAAGAGACGGATAATCCGAATGATAACAAAAGAGCCCAGAAAGACTTCTTAAGAGATCCAAGGTGAACTTCATGCTCAAGGAACATCAGTGTCAGATCACACCATGCGTCATTGTTTGAGCCAAAGTGGACTACATGGGAGACGACCAAGGAGGACACCATTGTTGAAAACAAATCATAAAAAAGCCAGACTGGAATATGCCAAACTATATGTTGACAAGGCACAAAGCTTCTGGGAGAATGTCCTATGGACAGATGAGACAAAAATGGAACTTTTTGCCAAGGCACATCAACTCTATGTTCACAGACAGAAAAATGAAGCATTTCAAGAAATGAACACTGCTTTGCTGCATCTGGCACAGGGTGTCTTGAATCTGTGCAGGGTACAATGAAATCTCAAGCCTATCAAGGGATTCTAGAGAGAAATGTGCTGGCCAGTGTCAGAAAGCTGGGTCTCAGTCGCAGGTCATGGGTCTTGCAACAGGACAATGACCCAAAACACAGCTAAAAACACCCAAGATTGGCTAAGAGGAAAACATTGGACTATTCTAAAGTGGCCTTCTATGAGCCCTGACCTCAATCCTATTGAGCATCTTTGGAAGGAGCTGAAACATGCTGTCTGGAAAAGGCGCCCTTCAAACCGGAAACAACTGGAGGAGCTTGCTCATGAGGAGTGGGCCAAAATACCTGCAGAGAGGTGCAGAAGTCTCATTGACAGTTACAGGAATCGTTTGATTGCAGTGATTGCCTCAAAAGGTTGTGCAACAAACTATTAAGTTAGGGGTACCATCATTTTTGTCCAGGCCTGTTCCATGAGTTTATTTTTTTTATAATTCCGTTGAAGCATGGTTGAAAAGCAATGTCTGACTTTCACTGGTTAACATTCATAGAATTCTTATTTATTATTACTTTTGTCAGATTAAAGTTATTTCTGTGACCAATGTGAGTTTTTCTTTCATTGACCGAAGGGTACCTACAATTTTGTCCACGTGTGTATATGTATAATAGTAATCTTATACTGTATACTTAAAAATAATAGGTCAGGTTTGACGATGGCATTTAACTGCTGTCTGCTTTTCTGTTCTATCCTTTTTTTAAATGAAAAGAACAGTGTGCTTTTGAGCTCCGTTCTCTTAGGCCGCTCAATTGTAAACTTCTGCATAACAACGAGATAGAACACTGAGAACGAGCTGACAACACATGTGTATATATTCCTGGACTACACCGAATAAGCTCGAATACTCTCTGAACACTGTCTTGCGTGCTTCTTTGATATCTCCAGGCCTTCTTAAGAAAATGAAAGAAACAAGAAAACAAAAGAAATTGATGGTTAAATATAATCAGAAAGCTAAATCCATGCCCCAACCCCCACCGTATGATGGTGAAAAACGAGGCGATGCTTGTCGTTCAGTTAGATGCCCAGCTGTGCCTGTTCCCCCGTCAGGCCTTCTGGCCCCTACAATTAAAAGTCTCCTGCCCCTCTGACAAAAATATTCGTCTTGAGCATCATTTTATTTTCATGCCAGAGTGTCTTTTTAATTTGATAGGACAAGACTTGACTAAATATGACCCTCGTTTTTTCAGGCTCCAAGCTGTAAATGTACCAGGCTCACTCTCCCTTTGCGATGTGACTTTTCCCCCTGTGAATAATTCTTTTTCTTAACTGACACAGGAACCTAACTCATCAGTGTTGAACTCAGTGCCACCGGGGCTGTGGGCTGAACACAAGGATGAGGTCGGGCTGGTAGGTTGCGTCCCATATCAGGCAAAACTAAAACACACTTCTCGTATTTATGTTAAACAATACCCTTTATCAGATGAGAGAGCACTAGGGATAAACACAATTTAACATCACTGCAGGAACAAGGGGTAATCCTGCGTTAGCTCAACAATACGCCTGTTAATCCTATACCAAAGCCTGATGGTACGTGGCATTTTACACAAGATATAAGATGAAGTAATGACATCATTATACCTGTTGTGTATGATGTGTTAGAGATAGTGTCCTCTATTCCATGTCATCATTAATTTTTCTCAGTAATTAACCTAATGTATGTTTTGCATTTTTCAGCGTCCCTTTGGCAGAAGATAGGGGGATGAGACCTTGTGCATTTCTCTCGCAAACATTAGATACAGTGGCAAAAGGTTTGCCAGGGTGTCTGTGCTGTTACCGCCAGTACACTATTTGTTTTAAACGGGGACAAAAATTGTCCTATCACATCCTGTGACTTTACACTCTCCCCAACAGGTAAAGCAGGTCCTACAGAATTTTCAAACACAGCACGTGACTGCCCAGCGATGGTCTGGGTACGAAACAATTCTGCTAGCAACCAGTAATCTTGAAATCAGACCCACATCTTCTTTCGACACTTTAGCCATGCGCTTGGACATTTAATTTATGCGCAAAGCGACACATTATCAGACACTGATCATGACTGTTGCACTGAAATTGTCCATTCTACTAGCATTCGCCCTGATCTGTCTTCCACACCCCTGGATACAGGTGACACCCTGTTTGTCGATGGTTCCTGTTCCAAGCCCTGTGACGGTCACTTCCTTTGTGGTTATGCGGTATGCCGACTGCCTTGTGAATGTGTAAAACCTTTCTCACATCCTTTCTCATCCGCTCAGGCAGCCCTAACGCGCACTTGTGTTTTGTCTAAGGATGTTACGATATACACGGATTCGCAATACGCTTTTGGTCACATGATTTTGGCCACATCTGGCAGACGCGTGGCTTTTGTTCAGCTGAGGATAAACCAATTTCTCATTCGACTTTAGCTCAAGACTTGATAACCGTGTGTGCACATCCTAGGCTGGCCATTGTCATAACTAAATCTCACTGTTCTGGTCACTCGAAGGAAATAAGAGGAAATGCACCGGCTGACAGGTACGCGAAAGAAGCAGCCATGGCGCAAACGCCTTTTCCCTCAGTGTCTGTAAGCACAGTTAACACATCATTTCTGTCTAGTTCTCTGATGCAACAGACAGCCACGTCTATTGATGTTTCTTTTTGGCAGAAAAATAACGCATATGTAACATCAGACAATCTGTGGTACTGCCCTGACAGCAGGCTCTGCAGGCCTGCACACTCTCTCCCTTTCCTCATGGCATTACACACCGTGCATGAAGGGGGGTGAAAGAAGACATGGCTAAACTTCTTTGTGTACCCAATCTCTCTGCACACATTGACCATATCTTGGATAAGTGCCTGATATGTGCACAAAACAACATCACAAAACAGACAGCGAAGCACGAGAGCCTCCCACTCCCATCTTCCCCTTTTTTTGAATGGCAAGTTGATTTTACCCACATGCCGGCTAATGGCCCATATAATAGTTTTCCATAGATAAGTTTTCGCAATGGGTTGAAGCCTTCCCGTGTGCTAGAGATAATGCAAAAGTGGTTACTTGAATTCTAGCAAAAGAAATTATACCACGATATGCCATACCAAATTTGATAGACTCAGATAAAGGGACGCCTTTCATGTCCCAGGTAACACAGGAACTATGCAAGTATATGACTATTAATTGCCATTTTCATTCCATACCACCCACAATCCTCAGGTATTGTTGAAAGAAAAATTGACTAAGGCTATGCAAACAAACAAAACTCGTAATTGGGTTGATCTGCTACTTGCCGCTCTAGTTGAAATGAGAATGACCCCTAGAAAAGATGTTCACCTTTCACCACATGAGATTGTGTTTGGTACGCCCTTCACCACTCCCTGGAGAAGAGGGAAACCTGCATTATGAACAACAGACTTATAGACGTGCATATTGGTGAATATTCTGCTGCGCTCATAAAAAACTCTAGTAAGACACTTTGAACATAGTGGCAATATAGCTCCCATAATTTCGACGGAGCCCTTACATCCTGACAAGACTGGGGACTAGGTGTTGATTAAATCTCTAAAACCCCGAAAGATGGGAGAAGTAAAATATGAGGGACCAGCAGAAATAGTCGCAGTAACCCGTACCGCCGTCCTAACTGATCTTTTTCCACAGTGGATCCATGCTATAAGGCTGAAAAGGTGCCTCGAGGGCACGTGAGGGAACATTTGCGCAGCGAATCTGTTTGAATCTGTTTAAGAATTGTGTTGAAGAAAGTATTACTGTCTGTGCCTATTTCTTCTTTGTGTGCAGGTATGCGTGCAAAAGCTGAGTAGCTGACTTGGGTGAAATCAGGAAACACACACAGCAGTTGAGAGGGAAACTTCCCACCGTGAAAAAGCTGCCCTGCCAGGTGCTTCATTGCCGCCTGAATAAACTGAGAACAGTATCTACACATCTATGCATGAATAACACACCTGTTTTTCTTTATTTTTGGGGCTAAATATGGTTGCCAAGCGCATTTGAAAGCTAAGCTCTCAAAGATATCCATACATTACTTAAGGGGGTAATTTATTCACAACTGATAGGCAAGTAGAGGTAGAGGCCATGCGTTTTCCGCAGGAGTGAAAACTAATCAAAAGGGGCAATAGAGCAGCATCTTCAAGAACACTTAGAGTTCTGTTTTAGCCTGTTTAATCCGTGGCAAAGTAGTTTGTGAATCAGAGTACAGTCAATCAGTAGGGGAGTCATCTCGGCTGAGCATTGGCTTTGGTCCATAAATATAGGTACTACACAAAATTAACCTTTGATCCCTGGAGTCACTAGATGAGATAAACGTGAGGTGGGACGAGTGCTGATTGGGCATGCCCCCACTCTGAGCACCAATAATTGTCAGTTAATCAGACATTGTTCATTTCCTCTTCCCAAAAACCTCAGGAACCAAATCAACACCACCAAAAACATTCCTTTGTAAAGCATTTGACAGGTTAGTTGGGGTTTACTTTGGTATACTCTCTTTGGGCAGTGGGCACCTTATTTGTCCCTAGTAGCTGTATTGATTGTGCTTTTGTTTCTTTGTCTTTTCAGACCATGTGCTTATCTCTGCATACTTAACCTGATTGGTAGGCAAACGGCGGAGTACCAACATTTGCCAGCCACAGAATATTATCCTATGTACCAACAATAATCTGTTAATTTAGACATCTGTTTATTCAACGAAGTGATTTTTTATGAATAAAAGGATGGCAATTGTAAAAATAATAGTAAGCTTATACTGTATACAGTGGAACCTCGGATTGTGAGTAAAGTGGTTTGCGAATTTACCGCAAGACGAGCAAAGATAAAAAAAAAAATTTTTGACTTGAAAAATGAGCAAGTCTTGGTTTACGTGTACAGAGTATCATGTAGCATGCATGCGCTTCTTGTTTTGAAGCCAAGCGTCACCGTGCATGCGTGTACTGTTTACTATAACACATGTGTGTGCGTGCATGTAAAGCAAAAGCACACACACACATCTGTGTATATATTCCTGGTCTACAATGAATAAACTCAGATTCTCTCTGAACACTGTCTTGCATGTTTCTTTGAGATCTCCAGGCCTGAGCAGACTAATTCACCACAGAGACAGATTCTCTGATCCTCGGAATAAACACCTGAGAAAGGTGTACCTTATCTTATCTTACATATATACACATACTTTTTTGATATAATCTCCTTTTTTCAATAAACTTACAGTACATTTATATTTAGGTATTTGGCAGACTCTTTTATCCAGAGCGACTTACAAAAAGTGCTTTGAAGTTACTGTGATTAGATAGATACTTATTGTGGGTTACTAGGTTACCAACTAAGTGCCAACTTCTTTTTTTAATGGGAGTGGGAATTAGTCCAAGTACTGAAGAAAGAAAACGTAGGCCATGTGTCAGCAAGCTTTTGTATTTCATTATTAAAAAGTAAATCTTTTTAATAATGAAATTATTAAAACCAGATGAAAAGTCTGATAAAACAAGAACAGGACTATAGGGAGGATGCTTTAACAGTTCAACCTGAAGATTTTACTGTCAACAGTGTAGACAGTAATGTGCAGTGTAAGTTTGCAGAGGACTGCTATGTAAGACATTGTGATCTTTGTGAATGATTTTCTTTGCAGATATCCAAACACTTTCTCTATATTGCACACAGTCTTAAATGAGTAGTTACACCCTCAGATGACAAGGGAAAAATATATCACTGCATGCTGCCTTCTTTATATAAGTAAGTAATTGTCTCTTCCTGATTCATTTTTATTTATTTATTTTTTGCATACTTGTCACACTTACAGTTGATTTTTTTTGGGGCCAAAATTCCTAACTTGCAGCTGTTTGTAATAAATCAGTGAAACAAAAGGGTTTACTCCAAATTTAAATAGCTCAACATAATTACAAGTGATTTCTCTGTTTTAATGATTATTGCAGTGTCAGAATTATTAAACTCCCTGAATAAAGTCTCTCATTAGAGCACAAATCTAATCTGATCTCAGTTGGATTTAAGTCCAGACTTTGACTAGGCCACTCAAACTTTATTTATTTATTTACATTCAAATAATGTTTTGCAGCATTGTCCTGCTGCATAACCCAAGTTGAGCTTCAAGTCAAAAACTGATGTCTGGATATTTTACTTCAGGATTATCTGGTAGAGCACAGCAATCACAGTTCCATTAATTTTCGCAAATTGTCCAGGTCCAGTCCAGGTAGGACTATCACACAACCATCACCATGTTTTGCTGATGAGATGTTCTTTTTACAAAACACTGTGATTACGCCTGATGTAACGGGACAGACACCTTCAGTCCATAGAATATTTTCCAAAAGTCTTGGGGATAATCAAGATATTGTTTTGGCAAATGTGAGATGAGCCTTTGTGTTTTTTTTTGGTCAGCAGTTGCTTTTACCTCCTCCGTTGATGCCATTTTTGCCCAGTCTCTTTCTTGTTGTTTAATCATGAATTGACCTTAACTGAGGCAATGAGGCTTACAGTTCTTTAGATGCTGTCATTTGTACTCTTGGAGAAATTTTGGTAGGCTGCTCCTGGGAAGGATAATCACTGTTCCAAGTTTTCTCCATTTACTTGAGTCCCAAAAACTTAGAAATTACTTGGTAATCCCTTCCAGACTGATGTGTAAATTAGTTTTTCTCATCTGTTCTTGATTTAAAAAAAAAAAAAAAGTCTATTTAAGTGATTTCTTGATTGAACAGGTCAGGCAGTAATCAGGCCTGAGTGTGGCAAAAGAAATGTAAGTCATCTTTCCAAATATCACAGTTCATTCATGATTTAATGGGCTGGGTGACTGCAATTACTTTTTCACATAAAAGTAGGTGCCAGGTCTCCCTTAATAAATTTAATCACCATTTAAAACTGCATTTACTTTGTTTTATGAGCTGAAACATTAAAATATGCAAAAAATAAAAAATACAAATATATTAAAATAAAACCTTTTCATGGCACTTCATATATAAAGCAATATTTAAAAACATGGCTAAAAACTTTTTCATGGCACTTTATATACTTTCTCTTTTTTCCTTTCTTGCTATTTTGCAAATGTAACCTCTTTTGAGAAAAAGATTAACCTTAATTCTATTCTGGGGTTTTCTCATATTTTATTTTCTTTACATGATGAAGACTTTATGAAACAATCAAGATATTTTGTTATGCCTTGTGTTTGTCCGATCCTACTTTTGCAATAAATACCCTACATAAGATATTTTTTTTCAGGTGTTTGGCAAATGTTTGATCCCGAATACCATATATTAGGGGACTGAGCAGGCGTGGTACGAGGTTTGTTATCAAATAAGCGTAAAAGCTAATTTTTGTCCATTGAGTAGGCATAATATTAAGAAAAACAAAGTCTAACACAGGAGGGGTAAAGGACAACATGCACAGCAACTGCTGTACTCCATGCAACAGAATTGTGCTCTTAACTTTTTTAGTAGATTCTTTGTCACTTGACATCTTTCTGGCTACAATCAGCACCCTACAATAAGTGCAGATGAGAACGATCCATACAAAGGCAGTGTAAATTACTTGTGTAGTTTGCTTTCTTTGTTCATGGTAAACAGTGTTGTACATAAATGATGAACTGCATACAGAAACAGTGTTAAAAATGAACAGAGGAAATAGGATGACAGAAATAACCAAGTCTGTCAGTGGAGGAATAAGTCCAATTCCCCATATCAAAACATTAAGAATAAATGTTCTATGCAATGTACAGATCTGAGAATGATGCAAAGGTTTACAGATGGCAATATAACGCTCTATTGCCATAGCAGACAAGATTAATGGTGTGTTCTTCTGAGTGGCTGAAGCTGTCATTACTAATACACAACAAAATGAAATGCTCACATTTTTCCATGTATATGTCATTACAAGGAGGGCCACAGAGGTACCAACCATAATCATGTCATTGACAACCAAATGTATGTATAAAATATATCTTGGATTATTATAGAAAACTGAGCTTTTAAAGAAGGTGAAAACAAATGAACCATTGATACAAATGATGATGAATCCAATGAGAACACTTACAAACATTTTGCTGAAAGATTCTTCAAAATTATCCTGCTTTCTTACACCAGTCACTGAGGAATTCATTTTCTGAAACCACAGAACTGTTTAATCACTGTAAAGGCCTTGAATATAATGCTATAACTAGCCAAGATGCTTTTTACTCCAAGAAAAAATTACAAAACTGGTTAATTGTTGAACACACACACATAGACTCAAAAGACTAAAGCTTAAAGATTCCTAGGTACGATATACTTAATGCAGTTAAGTAACACATTAAGTTAACAAAGGTTCTTGGTGAAACTGAAGTTTATATAGATTAAGTGAGTGTTAACAAGTACTGTAGGTGTGGGGTGGAATTTCCCAAGTGACTGTGCTGTCCCTATGGACAATGTCAGTTTTGACCTGC
Source organism: Clarias fuscus (assembly GCA_030347435.1). NCBI lineage: Eukaryota > Metazoa > Chordata > Actinopteri > Siluriformes > Clariidae > Clarias > Clarias fuscus. The sequence goes on from CM059206.1 coordinate 28,596,000, forward strand.
TTGATCTTACAACACACACACGCACGCACGCACATACTGTATACAGTATGCACACTGCATATACAGACTGATTAACCTATTTACTAACAGAATAATATACCCTTGCTTGTGAAAAAAAAATAGAATGAAACAGGAATTTAAAATATATAATAAAATATAATAAAATACAGAGAGATTGACGTGGGATGTAGAACCAGTTATGAACAAGACAATATGCCGAATGTGCAAAGGTCTCAGTTTAAAGTCCACAGCTCTGTGTTGTGCAAAATGTGCAAGTGTGAGATATATAATGTGTGATGAACAATGTGCGGAGTAGTGAGATTGTTTGTGAGAAAGCAGATCAGAGTGTTAAGTCCTATGGTGTTGTGATTGAGAGTCTGTATAGCTTGCGGAAAGAAGCTTCTCCTCAGTCTCTCTGTGTTGGCCTTCAAGAAGCGGAAGCGCTTTCCTGACTGACAACAGAGAGAACAGTCCATTGCTGGGGTGGCTGAGGTCCTTCACGATTTTCCTAGCCTTAGTCCAGCACCGCTTGCTATAAACTGAGTGCAGTTCATGGAGCTTGGTAAGAATGATGCACTCAGCTGATCTTACCACCCGCTGTAAAGCTCGTCTGTCCTGCATGGTGCTGTTCCTGAACCAGTTTGTGATGTTTCCCGTCAGGATGATCTCTATGGTCCAGGAGTAGAAGCTCCTTATGATGACCTTCGGGGACAGTATAAAGTCTCTCAAGGTGGTAAAGATGCTGCCCATCCTTACTGTCTGTAGTCTGCCAGTTAGGAAGTTGAAGATCCACTGACACATGGATGGAGTCTTAGGTGCTCCAGCTTGGTGGTGAGTGTGGAGGGAATTATAGTGTTAAACACTGAGCTGTTTGCATTGACAATGAGCATTTTAAAATAATTCCCTTCTTGTGTCCAGGTGAGTGAGAGATGTATGAAGAAAGTAAGAAATGGCATTGTCTCTAGAGTGGTTCGGACGGTATGCAAACTGCAGTGGATCCAGTGTGAAATGATGAAGTCTCTGACCAGCCACTCAAAGCACTTCATCACTAATGAAGTCAGGGCTACAGGACGATAATCATTGAGGGAAGCGAGATGGGGTTTCTTTGGGACCGGAACAATGATGAACTCATGTGGGGATTACCGACTGAGATAAGAAGGTTGAATATTTCTGTGAACGCTAGCTGGTCTGTGCAGGCTCTGAGGACCCGACCTGGGATTCTATCTGGTCCAACTGCTTTCCTGGTGTTCACTCTCCTGAAGGAGATACTTGGAGATAGTAACGCGTTTCCGGTGTTGGTTGTCTTCTCTTCTGTATCCATTAGTGCCGCTAGCATTGTTAGCATAGTTAGCTTTGCTAGTGCTATTAGCATTGTTGGCTGCAGCCTCTAAGTGAGCATAGAAGGTGTTCAGCTTGTCTGCCAGAGACAGGTCTGTATTTTTTATACTGAATGTTGGTGCTTCATAGTCTGGTATTGTTCTTAGTCCCTGCCACAGGCTCCTAGAGTCACTCTATTGGAGCTGTGACTCCACACATAGTTTTCTCCCATAGTGCTGCTTCGCCTCCTTCACCGCTTTTTGAATGTTGTATGACGCAGACTTGTCCAAGTTCATGTCATCCGAAGCAAGTCCCGCGTTATAGGCAGCGGTGCGAGATATCAGAGCATTGTGCATGGTCTTATCCGTGCATGGCTTCTGATTGGGAAATGTTCTGATGGTAGCTTTTGCACGGTATCAACTGTTCATTTCCAGATGAAACCCACAACCGCTTATGTAAAACATGTTGCTCATCATCATGCACTCTGCATCATTGAGTGCGTCCTGTGGAGCGGCCATTGATTGGTCCATCCATGTGCGCCCTTGCTCTAGCCAGAACTTCCTGCGTGAGCTTTGGTTTAGATTTGGCATGAAGAAGATGGTGGCATGGTCAGATTTCCCGAATGGTGGGCGAGCTTGTGTCTTGTAGTCTTCTTTAGTTGGGTTAGGGTTACGGGTTAATCTAATTATAACTCTTGGTCCAATGTTCTTTCACCCCTGGTGGGACTGGTGATGTGCTGCTAGAAGTTCGGTGCACAGCCGGTGTTGTGTCTGGTGCTGTGTGAGTCCTTCATGCACGTCACATAAGGCATTGTCCATGTCCGCTTGTGGTGGAATATAAATGGTGCTGATTATGACCAATGTAAACTCCCGAGGAAGGTAAAACGGATGACATTTGATGTCACAACCCAGCTCTGACAGCTCCAACTCTCTCCTGTTTAAGGTGGAAACATGCAACAAGAACAATGCCTGTTTCTACTACAGAAAATAAGCTCATTAACTTAAGAGCTGTCCAGTAAAGAGGAGGAGCACTCTTGCCCAGCTGGGACACTAGAGGGCAGAACTTCAAAAAGTCTCCTAGACCAGCAGTGGCTGCTCCCCATCTTCCTCGTCCACAAACAGCAGGCCCACCTGGTCCATACGCTAATCTTGCTTCCCTTGACCAGTCTTAATGTCCAAGCCATTGAAGGGAACCCCCTTCTATCTGTCATCCACAGAACCCCTGTTCTAGGCCTGAGGGTCTTAAGCAATCATTCTATCATGGAGGGATCCCACGCCACGGTTGTCCTGGGCTTGACTTTGTTAACTTGCCATAACATGCAGATCAACTGGGCCAGGAATACAATCTCAGCCTGGAACCCATCATGTTCCACGACCTGCTTACAAGCCACTGTTATGCTACACCTCAACCCTATCACTTCTGATGAACAACCAGATCTCACCCATGTTCCCACAGAATACCACAACCTCAGGGCAGTGTTCAGATGGTTCCCTTTATCCCTGCATTGATTATAGGGGCCTAAACGAGCTCACAGTTAAGAAGCGGTACTGCCTTCTGCTAATGGCTACCATGTTTGAACTTCTCCAAGGAGCCAAGCTGTTCACTAAGTTGGATCTCTGAAACCCATCTGCATTCAAGAGGGTGACGAGTGGAAGACTGCCTTCAACACAGTAATGATACATGATGTGACCCGATTTGGTCTAACTAATGCTCCCGCCCACATTAACAACGTACTCAGAAACTTTCTAATTGGTGTTCATGTACTTTTCTCGAGACCTAGAGAAGCATCAACACCATGTTTGGCAGGTGCTGCAGAGACTTCTGGAGAATAACTTGTTTGTTAAAACAGATAAGTGTGAATTTCACACCATCGAGACACCAGTGATGGAGCCTGCCAAACTCCAAGCAGCTGCAAATTGGCCCACGCCCACATATAATAATTACAACCCCTGGCAAAAAGTATGGAATCACCCCTCTCCTATCAGATAGGACAAATGTTTGTGTAGAAAAGAAAAACAAGCACATACATGCCACAAAACTATTTTCATTCAACAATCCAACCTTGTGGCTGTATAAAAGAAAGATAACTATAGTCAATGACAACTGTTTTAAACATCAAACAGAGGAAAAAAATATGGAATCACACAAAGCTGAGGAAAAGTATATGGAATCACCATGCACTTCAGGCATTTCTAAAACAAACACCTGCAAACTTACAACTGCTAATTAGTCTGCAGTTAAAAAAGAGTGCTTGCACACATTAGTGATGTGTTGAACCAAGATGATTGACATACCAACGAAGTTTATAAAGACAACTTCCTGAAGAAAACATGCAAAGTTCCACAACTTCATTAATGATATGGGGTTGTATGTCAGGTAAAGGTATGGGAGACATGACAATCATTACATCTTCTATAAATGCACAAGTTTATGTTGAGAATTTGGACACTTTTCTTATTCCATTAATTGAAATGATGTTTGGTGATGGTAGCATCATTTTTTGATAATGCATCGTGCCATAGGGCAAAATCTGTGAAAACATTCCTAGAGGAAAGACAATGGCATGGCCTGCAAATAGTCCGGACCTCAATCCAATTGAGAATCGGTGGTGGAAATTAGAGAAAATGGTCCATGACAAGGCTCCAACCTGCAAAGCTGATCTGGCAACTGCAATAAGACAAAACTGGAGACAGATTGATACTGTTTGTCATTAGTTAAATCCATGCCTCAGAGAATTCAAGCTGGTGCAACAAAGTATTAGTAGTGTTTTTACAATATTTGGTGATTCCATATAATTTTCCTCAGACTTGTGTGATTCCATATTTTTTCCCTCTGTTTGATCTGTAAAAATAGTTGTCATTGACTATAGTTACCTTTCTTTGTTGTGTTTTATACAGTCAGAAGTTTGGATTGTTGAGTGAAAATAGTTTTGTGGGATGTATGTGCTTTTTTTTTTCTACACAATTAAACATTTGAATTAACATGTAATTTATGTAATTATTTAACATAATAATTCATTTTATTAAATGAAATAGAATCATTTAGTCACAATATTCCGCTGTACTTCTTAATATAATTTATTTGCAATAAAAAAAAAATCTAAACGTTATTACGTTCATTTGTGTTCATGTACGCGGGGTGCCGGACAAACAAGTGTCTATGTAGGCACGTACATTTTTGAAAAGCATGTGATTTGAGGCTGAGCTCTAATTGGATTTTTTCAAATCATTCTTCGGGTGCAGCACTGTGCGTCCCGAACCCTCCCACTTTTGTTCTTAGCGAATTGTTTTTAAATATATTTGGGCTCATGTGATTGGACCATTCTCAACGAGTCTTCCAGCACTTCTTATGGCAAGCAGAGCTGGCTGACTGGATGCGATGTAAGTCATGCCTTTATTTGATACTAGTAATAATGATGCTTAATCACCTGATAAATGCCTATTTACAGGCGAGTAGTAAAAGTTTAATTTTAATTTTGTTTACGTCCCCCCTCCCCCCCAAAAATTAAAATTGCACTAGCCCCCACTGCTGGGCAATGGTAATACAAGTAAAAAAGCATCGACTTGTGACGCACAATAGAAAAAATTCTATTAACAGTTGCCTTTGTTATGTTCATCCTCGATGAAAAAAAAATACTTTCTTTAGTGACACATTTATGTGTTTAACTGGGCAATGGTAAAACAAGTAAAAAAGCATTGACTTGTGAAGCAGAATAGAAAGATTTGTCACTCACACTTTTCCTTCAGTATCCTTTTACTTACTTATTTAAATATTGCTCTGTTCCATTAAATATACATGTATGCATACTACATATTTACTAGACATCGTTTGCGTTTCTACTGACTTTTTGGCAGAATATATACATTACATTTATTTATGAAAAATGCAATTCAAGACTATGTTAAAACCAAATAAAAATTTGAATATATTATTCAAAATGTTAATGCTTTGTTTTTTTATCCAGATGAGATCTACCATATATGTGATCATCTAATCTTTACTAGGACTATATTACAGGAAAAGTAGCCTTTCATATGCCTTACAAACTTCTGATCTCGAATTCCATAAATTAGAGGACTCAGGAGTCTTGGTATAATGTTTGTAAGCAAATAGTTAAAGAATGTGATCTTAGTTCGATGAGCTGGAAAAAATGGAATTAAAAGCATATCCAAGAGCAGTGTTACATAAGACATCATACAGAGGAGTAACTGACAGCCATGCAACAGAATTGTATTTCTGGCTTTTTTAGCTGAATTTTGATGATGGCTTGATGAGGCTTTAGCTATAAAAAGAATTTTAAAGTATGTATAGATTAAAGTTATCCACACAAATGACATGTAAATAGTTTGTGTAACAATTGTCTTTTGTTCGTAATAAGCTGTGTTGTACACAAAAATCGGTTGACATAATGTAAGAGAATGAAAAAAAGTACCAGGTTTCATTGTAGTAAGAACAATCGTGTCTATTATTGCAGGGATAGCACCAATTCCCCATAGCAAACTGATTAACAAATATGTCCTTTTCACAGTGCAAATCTGTGTATGATGCAGTGGATTACAGATGGCAATGTAACGTTCTACTGCCATGCCACCCAAATTCAAAGGTGTATTCATATAAGTAGTTGATGCGATTGCTAATAGTGTACAACAAACAGAAACATTTATGTATGGCCATGCATAAGTCAACAAAAACAATGTCACTGATATACAAATCATGAAGATATCATTTATTACAAGGTTAATATATAAAATGTATCTGGACTGACTATGAAGTACAGGGTTGCAGAAGAAGGTCACTACAAAGATTCCATTTATGAAAATAATGATTATAGCAAGAGAAACAATAACAATATTTTTTGCAAAAGCTTCCTGATAATTGTCTGGTATTCTTAGTAGGTCTGTTTGGTTCATTGCCACTGTCTTAAGTAGATAATAGTCCTGCAAAATATTATATAAATTAATTCAACTTATTATTTAGACAGCACATTAAACATAAATAATTTAAATAATAATAAAACAATATTATACATTTAAAAATAGCAACTTTAAATAATGAATATTATAATCAATAAAATAGTATAAGAATAGTAATATTTAATAATTGTTGTACCTTTTAGAAACAGGCTTGTATAACAAGCAATACCACTCCATATCCTTTCATTCCTTTCATTAGTGGTAAGATGTCTGAATGTTACAAGGACTGTTAAATTTCTGCAGCTCATCATCATTTTATAATGCATCAACCTCAGGAGAATATAGTGATGTGCATATGTAAGTGCAACTGTATTCCTAGAGTAAAACGTCTCGGGTTACTTGGCTGTTACCCTGTTCCCTGATAAAGCGGGAACAAGATGCTGCGTGAAAACGCTATGGGAACATCTCTTTGTTCTCCAGTTGTGAAGCCTGTGCATGTCAAAACCGCCGAATACCTCGGCTTATAACCTCTGCCATGCATGACGTCACCGAATAAAGTGCACCTGCAGGTTATAAATAGGAGTGAACCGGAAACATCCTCAGGTCAATTTTGTCTGAAGGACGTCCAGGCACGCCAGCAGTGCGGCATCGGAACGCAGCATCTCTTTCCCGCTTTATCAGGGAACAGAGTTACAGCCAAGTAACCCGAGACGTTCCCTTTCAAAAGCTACACTCGATGCTGCATGAAAACGCTATGGGAACACCAATATGAGAATACCAATGCCGCCGCACTGCCAGTGTCTGGACCACCAGGTTGTGTAGCGTGTGCGCACAAATCCGAGGAGGTCTCAGACCTAGCTCTGGGATGCTGACTCAAGGATCCGCGAACCCGGAGTAGCATTGACATCCAGACTATAAAATCTAACAAACGTGTGTGGAGAGGACCAGCCTGCCGCATCACACACCTGCTGCAGGGGGACGCCTCTTGCCAAGGCAATCGCTGAGGCAATCCCCCTGGTTGAGTGAGTGTGACCACGCGCCTCATAGGCTAGGGCAATAGCATCTCTCACCCAGTGTGACAGAGTCTGTCTAGTGGCAGCCGCCCCCCGGTTGCGACCCCCATGGCAAATAAAGAGCTGCTCTGACTTACACCACTGGCTAGTGCGGTGGATGTAAATCCGAAGAGCACGTACTGGACACAGTAAGTGAAGTCTTTCCTGCTCCGGAGCTGTGAAAGGCGGAGGACAGAAGGCTTCGAGAACAACTGGGTGCATGGTTGAGAATGGAACCTTGGAAAGATAGTTCGGGTGAGGATGCAGAATAGCTTTGACTAGCCCAGGGGCAAAGTCTAGGCAGGATGGGGAGACTGACAGAGCCTGCAGATCCCCAATCCTCTTCAAAGTAGTAATAGCCATAAGAAAAACCATCTTAAGAGACAGAAGCCTGACAGGCGCTGACTCTAGTGGTTCGAAACTCTAGTGGCCATTGCGTCCAGACCTAGGGGAGCTGGAGGAGTCAGAGAGTAGTTAAGGGGGCATTGAGCTGCCTCTTGTGAGGCAAAGAGGTCCACCTCTGCTACGTAAAATCTTTCCCAGATTTGACTGACTACTTCGGGGTGGAGTTTCCATTCCTTATGTTTTACAGCTTGTCTGGATAGCAAGTCTGCTCCTACATTCATATGTAAATCGCCCTGAGGGACAGGAACGTGTCCTGTGCCCAAAGCAGAACCTGGTGCGCTAGCTTGTTCAAGCGGCGCGAGCGCAGTCCACCCTGGCGATTTATGTACGAGACTACCGCAGTGCTGTCCACCCGTACTAGGACATGGTAGCCTCTCAACTGCTGGAGGAAGTGTTTCAGGGCCAGAAACAGAGCCATCATTTTGAGGCAATTGATGTGCCACGCGAGAAGATGACCTCTCCAGCTCCCTTGTGCTGGATGGCCATCCAAGACCGCACCCCAGCCTGTGAGGGAAGCGTCTGTCGTTAGCATCTTGCGACAACAAGACGGACCTAGAGTGGGACCCAAAGTCAGAAACTGGGGTCTGAACCACATAGAAATGGTACGAAGCTCCCGGCGCGTAACCCTTATTAGCCTCTGGGGGTTGGCCCTTGAATGAAACCCCCTGGCTCTTAGCCACAGCTGAAACGCTCTCATGTGCAGAAGGCCCAAAGGTATCACTGTGGACGCAGCTGCCATGAGGCCTAAAGATTTCTGAAAGTGATGAACAGTGACCTTCTGGCCTAGCTTGATTTCCTTCAGGGTGTCGAGAATGGATTCGACATGAGCAGGAGACAGCTGTGCCCGCATTGTGATCGAATCCCATGTGACACCCAAATATGTTGTCCTCTGAACAGGAAGGAGAACGCTCTTTGTGGCATTGAGTCTCAATCCTAAAGAATGAAGATGGGCTAGGACGACATCCCGATGTCGAAGCGCTAGCTCCTGAGACGCTCCCCGTCACGCTCTCCTTCTGCACCTCACGCCTGATAGGGGCCAGACCTGGCCGGGGCCGGGTGGCCGACAGTCCCGGTTCTTGAGCACGGCGGGGAAGGAACCTCCCAAAGAACCTCCCCTTGCAAACGCCCTGTCATCAATAACCCCGCCGGTGCTCAGGTCCTTCAGCAGGTCAGCCTGGTAGGCCTTCAAAACCGCCATGGTGTGCAGTGAAGCACCAGCCTGACCTGCTGCCTGAAACGCTTTCCCCACCAAAGGAGTTGTCAATCTACACGGCTTGTAGGGGAGGGTCTGCTTTTTCAGGGAGGATGATGTCCCAGGAGAGAGATAGCCTGCAAGCGTCTCTTCTATCTGGGGCATCATCATATAACTGCGTGCTTTCGCATCAACGATATTCGAATAAGTCGAAGTCGATGGCACAAAAACACGCGATGAGTTAATTCATCATGGAGGTCACCAAAGAAGGGGAGAGATCAACGTATCACTCCACTCTTATAGAAAATAACAAAAAAAAACGAGATTTTTATTTAATACCGTAGCTAAATTAACTAAAAACAAGACCACTGTAGAAATCTCCACAACAACATCATGCAGTAGTGAGGATTGTTAGTGAACTTTTTCAATAACAAAATAATAAATATTAGGCAAAAAATTCAGGCTTTGAAACCAGACAATTTAAATAATTCAGATGAACTAACCACATCACATCAGAACTTAGAATACTTTACTCCCCTTGAAGCGAGGGAACTAATTTCACTCATCTCTTCTTCAAAATCGTCAACCTGTATATTAGATCCTATACCGACACATTTTCTCAAACAGATAGTACCAGCAATAATAGAACCCCTGTTGAAAGTAATTAACAGTTCACTCAGTAGTGGGTATGTCCCCAAATCCTTTAAATTAGCTGCTATTAAACCGCTAATCAAGAAACCTGACCTTGACCCCAGTCAGCTTTCTAATTACAGGCCGATATCAAACCTTCTCTTTATCTCCAAGATTCTGGAAAAGGTAGTATCACAGCAGCTATGTTCATATCTACACAGAAATAGCATAAATGAACTGTATCAGTCAGGATTTAGGCCTCATCACAGCACAGAGACAGCACTTGTTAAAGTAGTAAACGACCTCCTATTGACCTCTGATCAGGGTTGTGTCACTATACTTGTGTTACTGGACCTCAGTGCAGCTTTTGACACCATTGATCATAGTATTCTCCTTCACAGATTAGAAAAGGTAGTAGGAATTAAGGGAACTGCCCTCTTGTGGCTCAGATCCTATTTGACTGATCGTTATCAGTTTGTAGATTTAGATGGTGACCATTCCTCATGTTCTCAAGTGGAGTTTGGTGTTCCACAGGGTTCAGTTTTAGGCCCACTGCTTTTTTCCCTTTACATGCTTCCTCTGTGCAACATAATTCGTAAACATGAAATTAGTTTTCATTGTTATGCTGATGACACACAATTATATGTCTCATCAAAACCAGATGAGAAAAAACAGTTTGCTAAAATTGAGCAGTGTGTGCAGGACATAAGAGATTGGATGTTAATTAATTTTCTTCTGCTTAATCCTGATAAGACAGAGGTTCTGGTCATAGGACCACAAGTAGCTAGAAGTAGGCTTTCTGATCACACTGTAACTTTAGATGGCCTTTCTGTTCCATCAAATGCAACAGGAAAAGACCTTGGTGTGATTATAGATTCCAGCCTTTGGTTTGAAGCACATGTAGATAATATCACCAGGATAGCTTTCTTTCACCTTAGAAATATTGCCAAGATTAGAAACACTAAATTATGCAGAAAAACTAGTTCATGCCTTTATCACCTTTAGGTTCTGTAACGCCTTACTGTCTGGTTGTTCAACTAGGTGTATAAACAAGCTTCAGTAAGTACAGAATGCAGCAGCGAGAGTCCTCACTAAAACCAGAAGATACGAGCACATCTCCCCTATCTTATCTACACTGCATTGGCTCCCTGTGAAATTTCGCATCGATTTTAAGATACTACTTTTGACATTTAAAGCACTAAATGGTCTCGCGCCACAGTATTTGTGTGAACTGCTAGTGTCTTACGATCCGCCACGCCTACTTCGATCAAAGAATGCAGGCTGCCTGTCAGTACCACGTATTATTAAAACTACAGCAGGGGGCAGATCTTTTTCTTACAAAGCCCCAAAGTTATGGAATAGTCTTCCTATTAATGTTCGGGACTCAGACACAGTCTCAGTGTTTAAGTCTAGGCTAAAAAACTATTTATTTAGCCAGGCATTTTTGTAAATAGATTAACCTTAGGTAAAGGAGCAGATCTGGGGGACTCATGGACGTAGAGTATTCTGGTGAACTGGTATGTTTAGATGCTGTCTTCCCGACTCTCATTGATCACTCAGGTTTGTTGACGGTGAGGTGATTGGTTGCTTTACATCACAGGGAGCCCTCATGTCTGTGTTTCCTTCTGGCTCTCCCTTTTAGTTATGCTGTTATAGTTAGTCCTGCCGGAGTCCCTACTTGCACTTTGCACTAAATATACATTCACCTTATACATGTTGACTGTGACCATACCTAACTGCCATCTCTCCTTATTTTCTGTTCTCTCCTCTTCTGCTCTCTCCTCTCTCTCCCTCTCTCCTTTCCCTCTCTCTGTCTCTCTGTCGAGCTATACATGTTTCGCTCCTGAGTTGCCAGTGATCCAGACCCCTCTGCCCTCTGGAGCCGTCTAACCCGTCCTGGAGTCCTGCTTCTGGTTGGAGATCTCGTTGCATGGATACTCCGTGTGGTCTGCCTGGATTCGTGTGGTGGCTGGGGATGGTTTCCATGAAGACTGTCCTGTCATCGATTGATGCTCTGGGGACCTGTGACTTCAGTTGTTCGATAGCTCAGGACTGGAATCTCCTACAGTCTACCTGAGCCTCCAGGAACAAACTGGACTCTTTTTGATTTTTAAACACATCTCCTGTTATACTGAACGTCCAGTACACATTATTATGCTGATCAATCCCTGCTATCCGTTATCACCCAGATGAGGATGGGTTCCCTGTTGAGTCTGGTTCCTCTCAAGGTTTCTTCCTATTACCATCTCAGGGAGTTTTTCCTTGCCGCCGTCGCCCTCTGCTTGCTCATCAGGGACAATCTATCATTTTGATTCATACACATTGCATACAAACTTACTTCTTTTATTGTGTAAAGCTGCTTTGCGACAATGTCAATTGTTAAAAGCGCTATATAAATAAAATTGACTTGACTTGACTTGACTATTGACATGCAGCCTTGGTCCGAAGCTAAAAACAAGTCATTTGCAATTTTAACTAGTGCAGGTTCTGTACTATGATGGGGCCTGAAACCTGACTGAAATTCTTCGAGGATGTTGTTTTCCTACAAGAATGTGCATATTTGAGCTGATACTACCTTTTCTAATATTTTGATACAAACGGAAGGTTTGAAATCGGTCTGTAATTTATTTCATTCGGGTCTAAATTAGACTTTTTAAGAAGAGGCTTAATAACTGCCAACTTAAAAGATTTAGGGACGTGACCTAGATATAATGAGAAATTAAGAATGTTTAGAAGTGGCTCTCCAACCGTATGCATCACTTCTTTTAAAAATCTGGTTGGGATTGGATCTACGCAACATATACGCAATTCTAAAAACTTCTAATTTAGTTTTTCTCCATTTTCGCTCTAGGTTACGGGTTGCTCTCTTTAGGACGCGAGTAGGACTGTTGTACCATGGTGCAAGTGTTTTATTTCTGACTTTTTTTATTCTGATGGGAGCAACAGTGTCTAATGTACTGGTAAAAATAGTGCCCATGCTGCTAGTCACTTCATCTAGGTCTTTTGCATTTAGGGGTCTAATAAGAAATTGGGACAGATCCGGCAGATTACTTGTGAATCTGTCTTTAGTAGTCGGATTCATATTTCTAACAAATCAATGACATTTGGAGACACAGCTAATCTGTTCTACAGGTAGAGTATATATCAGGAGGTGATGGTCTGTGATATAATCACTTTGAGGTAAGATCTCTATATTAGAGACATCTATACCATGGGACATAATTAAATCTAGTGTATGATCAAAGTGGTGAGTTGCTCCACTTACATTTTGTTTAACCCCAAAGGAATTTAGTAAATCCATAAAAGCGAGTGCTAAAGTGTCATTAGCATCATCTACATGAATGTTAAAGTCTCCTACTATCACCACTTTGACAGAATTAACCAATAGGTCTGATAGCAGATGTCCAAACTCTTTAAGAAAATCGGCATATGGCTCCGGGAGTCTGCATACGGTGGCCAGGGCAAAATATAGCAAGGGTTTATTATGTATCTCTCTGAGTGCAACATTAATAATAAGCACTTCAAATGAGTTAAACCGGGGTCTTTTTTTCTGAGAAAACAGTTTTTTTCTGAGTAATATATTAATTTTGTTTAAGCCAGGTTTCAGTGAAGCAGAGTGCGTGGAGACCGTAATCTGAGATAATTTCATTAATAATTTCATTTGACTACTTATTTGGCCTTTTTCTGTTTTTATGGTTATCAGTTTGTTTCGAGCGAATTTAAAGAGTTTATTCTTTTTTCTCACTATTCGGGGAACAGACACAGTTTCTATAGGACAAGCTATGTGTGCGCGTCTATCAGTATGGTGAGTTGTAATGTGGCTATTATGTTTGGAAACTAAGACACGACTTACCACCAGTCAGATGGTTCGTTGTGTCCTGGAGATGTTGTCTGAGAGGACTGCTGCTCCAGCTCTGCTAGGGTGCAGGCCATCGGTGTGGTAGAGCCTAAGACGCTCCCAGAAAACATTCCAGTTATCAACAAAGGGTAATCTCTGTTGTTGACACCAAGATTGTAACCATTTATTAAAAGCAAACAGTCTACTGAACCTCTCAATCCTCTCCTCACTGAAATGTGGGAAGTGGTCCAGATACAACGATTCTTGTTGTGGGTGATGTGCTGCGGACCTTCTCAACCAGGCTCCTGAAGTCCTTCTTCAGGATCTTCGTCTGCCTCAGCCTGGTGTCGTTCGTGCCAGCATGAAGAACTACAGCTCAAAGGTAAAAACCAGGAGCACCAGGTAAACAGTGAGTGCGAACTGTCCCTTTAGCCATGGTAGCACGGACGTGCCGGAAGATGGAGTATCCGATGACCAGCCCGTTGTGTACCGTCTCGCGAAGAGAAGCGAAGCGGTTTCGGGTCGCGATCTCGAAGATGGGTGGCGGCGGAGGGGGAGAGGTCCTCACCCGGGGCCTAGCGCGCATCTTCCGCTGCTGCTGTGTCCAGGCTTCGTGGTATCCCGGTGCCTTGGCGCGTTAGACCTGGGCAGAGAAACACGCGGAGTAGAGGTTGTCAGAGAATTTGTGTCACAACGAGATTTTACCTGGGACAGATGAGCGTCGGTCCGTGATGATTCCAGCGCGGCTTTCCGCTGTCGTAGCTGGGCCAGCTTCACCTGTAGGTCGCGGATCTGCTTCCTCAAGGTCTCCATCTCCAAATTCATCGAGTGCAGCTCCAGTGTATCCTCACCTGCACTCAGAGGCAGAGACACAACCAACATGGTGTCAAAAAATGGAGATAATCGGTGTAAAAAAGCGTAGGTAGGTTGTGATAGCCAGGCTAATGGGCTAGCGATGCTAATGGGATAGCCGGCTAGAGGCAGTGTGCTGCAAAACAATTAAAACTTAGCGATATAACAGGTGTTTCAAGTGAGTATATTATAAAATACTTATCTGTTATATGTTCACTCTTCGAAACAGGGTGAAAAAGTTGAAAAATTGCTCAAAATTTGGTGAATCTGGCGGAGCTCGGAAAAAAGCAGCATCCTCTGCCCTAGGTGGCATTCTATTCCCCCTTCCTCTCTCTCTCTCCCTCTCTCTCCCACAGAAACACCATCAGTCAGAACATGACAAGCCGAAATAGCGGCTACCAACGTTCTGAGATTACTAGGGCATAACCCCTAGTCAACTTATCTTGCAGAAACTCAGCACTGAAACAATTTGGCAGTGGACTGGGTCTACATGTTTTGCCATGCACTAACTTTAAAATACACTCCATTTGAGGGCATAAGTTCTTCTAGTGGAGGGAGCCCTAGCATTTTGTATAGTTTCAATTACACTGGCTGGAAGACCAGCCTCTTTTAATTGGTCCCCCTCAGGGGCCAGATGTGAAAGTTCCTGAGCTTGGGCTGGGGATGAAATATTGTCCCCTGCATCTGAGACAGAAGATCCTCCTCAATGGAATCACCACGGTGAGCAGTCGAGGAGAGATATTAGATCTGAGAACCACACTCTGGTTGGCCAGCGGGGCGCTAATCAGTAAGAGGCACAGACCCTGTTGACGGACCTTCACCAGGACTCCTGGGAGCAGAGCTATCGGAGAAAATGCATAGAGACGTAGTCTGGGCCACGTATGAGCCATCACATCCAGACCCAGGGGAGCTCGAGGACTCAGAGAGTAGTAAAGGGGACATTGTCCACCTCTGCTACATGAAATCTCTCCCAAATTTGAGTGACTACTTCGGGGTGGAGTTTCCATTCCCCATGTGTCACAGCTTGTCTGGACAGCAAATCTGCTCCCACATTCGTATGCTCCGGTATGTAAATCACCCTAAAGGACAGGAACTTGTCCTGAACCCAAAGAAGAACCTGTTGTGCTAGCTTGTTCAAGCAGTGTGAGTGCAGTCCACCCACACTAGGACATGGTAGCCTCTCAACTGCTGGAGGAAGTATTTCAGGGCCAGAAATAGAACCATCAACCATCATGCCACGCGAGAAGATGACCTCTCCAGATCCCTTGGGCTGTACGCCCATCTAAGACCGCACCTCAGCCCGTGAGGGAAGTGTTTGTCGTTAGCGTTTTGCGACGACAACACGTACCTAGAGTGGGACCCAGAGTCAGAAACCAGGACCTGAACCACATAGAAATGGTACGAAGCCCTTGGTGTGTAACCCTTATTTACCTCTGGGGATTGGGCCTTGAATGAAATCCCCTGGCTCTTAGCCAAACCTGGAACAATCTCATGTGCAGAAGGCCCAAGGGTATCACCGTTGCTGCAGCTGCCATGAGACCTAACATTCTCTCAATGGCTTCGAGGTGGAGAGATGAGGAGATACAGCGCTGTTTTTGTGAAAGAGAGTTTGTTTGCCGCAGGCACTGTGTAACACTCGGATCTTAAAACGATCTTAGTTACACTATTCCGGGATTGGGAATCTAAATGTGGGCTAAAAAAAGTTACTTTCGGTGGTGTATGAGCAACGCGGAACAAGCAAGACCAGACACAACAACGGGTAAATAACAAACCAAAGTGTATTAAGTAAACCAACAAATAAATAAACCAGGTGCACCAACAAAACCAATATATACAAAATATGTACAAATATAGACAATGTGTGTGCGTGTATGTATAAAAGTCCAAAGTCCGTGTATTTATTGTTTGTGTGTGTGTAATGTAGGATGGGAGAGATGGCTCGGTCTCACCGGTAAAGATGTTCAATCTGGGAGCACGAGAAAACGGAACGAGAGGGGTTTTGAATGAGTCCACAACAGATTAATCCTCTTGGGTAAAGTAATCCAGTGACCGCGGCAAACAAACTCTCTCTCTCTCATAAACAGCGCTGTATCTCCTCATCTCTCCTCCTCGAAGCCTTTGCCGGTTCCGTATTTAAGCCGGCTCACGTGATTCCACACGTCATCGGGAACTCTCGCGCATTGGCCACGTCTTATCGCGAGAGCTTAAACCCTACGCCAAAACATTGTCATGGGACAGTTTAAAGCATCTAGGGTTCATTTTCAGTGTGCAGGTGAGCTTTATCAACTCTTAATCATTCCTGCTAAATAAAATGCCCCTTTTATGTGGCCACGCTACATAGACCGCCCCCCCTCCCCCCCAAGCCCCCGGTGTCTGAGGAGAGCGTCCGTAAAAGCGCTTCAAATTAACCACATTTATCATATCAGTTTTTTGTGGATTGCCCCAAGACACTGTGTAATTTATTGGCCCTTTCCTGTTTATTACTTCTGCTGGTCCCTCCCACTTGGGCGCTAGCTTAGCAGAGAAATGTTTAGCTGCAGAGGAGAGTGGGTGAGTCTTTAGCCAAACGAGGTCTCCCGGCTGAAAGTGCGCATCCTTCCTCCGGGCATTGTAATATCTGGCTTGTTTGGCTTTATGATCTTTCACTCTTTGTTTCACCTCCTCTGTGATTGTCCTTTGTCTGTCCAGCAATGTGTATGCTGTGTGATCAGGTGTTGGTGGGTGATTTATGAGTCTTTCGAGTGGTCCTTTTAATTGTCGTCCCAGTGTGAGTTCTGCTGGAGTTTTCCCGGTTGTCTCCTGTTGGGCTGTGTTGATGGCAAAACGACAGTTCCGGTAACCATTGGTCCCTGTTTTGGTGATGGTCCCCAACGTTCTGTCAGGTTAGTTTGTGGGTGATAGCTTGTAGTCAGCTTCTACACAATCCCCCAGGTTTGGCATAGTTGGGCTAACAGCTGAGACGTGAACTGGGGTCCTCGGTCGGACACTAAGTATTTGGGAACACCCCACCTAGTGAAGATTTCCTCCCTTAGGATTTTCACCAGTTTCGGTGTCTTTACATCTCTTAGGGGAAACATCTGCACCCATTTAGGAAAATAATCCACCACCACCAGCAGGTAAGCATTTCGCCTTTTACTCAGGGGAAAAGGACCCATGACGTCCAGTCCCACTGTATGTCCAGGCTCAGGGACCTCTGAGCTCTGTAACCGCCCTCTAGGTTTAGTGTTTTCTGCTTTGTATCTTTGACAAATATTGCAGGTTTTTATATACTGCCACACATCCTTTCAGACTGTCGGCCACCACGCCACATCTAACAAGTGTGTCCACCTAGGAGATTATCATGGAAGTAGTGGAGAAAGATAGGGATTAGTGACTGGGGCACTACCAGCTGAAATTTTTCTCTGTGTCGTACTGGTACCCGGCGATATAATGCCCCTTGGTGGTGTTCAAAGGAGATCCTCTGATCTTGTGTGCTTCTTGGGTGGTCTTTAGTGAGCAGCTTGATGATTGTAGGGTCTTTCTGTTGTGCTTGGGTTATCTCACATAGATCGCTGGGTAGGTCGGAGGAACATCTGCTGTGTGTGATGACCAGACATGGGGCAGCGCCCACCGCTAGCGGCGGGGGGGCGCTCAGGATTGGGCATCTGGACCCACGTTCAGACAGCCCTTTCTGTGATGCACAGTGAAGATGAACTGCTGTAGTCTCAAGGTCCATCTGGTGAGACGAGAGCTGGTTTTAGGGCAGTTGAAGCCCCAAGACAAGGCGGAATGGTCGGTAAAGACCTCAAAAGCCCTGCCTTCTAGGTAGTGCCTCCATTTTTCCACTGCCCAAACTACAGCTAAACACTCCTTTTCGGATGTGGAGTAATTCAGCTCTGCTCCTCTCAACATTCGGGAGGCGTAGGCTACTGCTCGTTCTCCTTTGGCTGAGTTTTGGGTGAGGATGGCTCCTAATCCCACTTCGCTGGCGTCGGTGTGCAGTTGGAACGGTAGGTTTAGGTTTGGTTGTACTAGCACAGGTGGATTCTGAAGGGCTTGTTTTAGAGTGTCCATGCTGTTTTGGCACGTTTCTGTCCACTCCCATTTCACTCCTTTCCTTTTTAAATTATTTAGGGGAGCAGTTATATCGGCGAAATGCGGGATGAATTTATGGTACCATCCAGCGAGACCCAGGAACCGTTGTAAAGCTTTGATGTCATGTGGTGGAGGATATTCTGCCACTGCCTTGATCTTCTCCGGGTCCAGCTGTACACCTTCTTCAGGGATGATGTGACCCAGAAACTTGAGCTGCCTTTTGAAGAAATGGCACTTCTTCATATTGAGGGAGGGGTTGGCTTGGGTGAGTCTCGAAAACACTACATTTAAATGTTCAATATGCCGCTCCATTGATTGGGAGTAGATAATGATGTCATCAATGTACACGAAACAACATTTCCCTCGTAGGTCTGCCAAAACCTTCTCCATTAGTCTTTGGAAAGTGGCAGCGGCGTTTCTGAGACCGTAGGGCATGGACCGGAACTGAAAGAGACCTTTGGTGGTGATGAAGGCGGTTTTTTCACAGCTCTCTTTTTCCATCTTCACCTGCCAGTAGCCGGATTGCAAATCCAATGTGCTGAACCAGGAGGTGCCTTCCAGGGATTCAATGATGTCATGAATCAGAGGCATCGGATACGCATCGAGTTTGGTTTTACTGTTCAGTTTTCTAAAGTCCACGCAAAAATGGTAAGTCCCATCGTGTTTAGGTACAAGTACAACGGGAGATGACCAGGCTGAACAAGAAGGTTCTATTATGTTTTCCTTCATCATCTGGTCGACCTGTTTTTCTATGATTTCTTTCTTTAAAGGAGACACTCTATAGGCTCGAGATCTGAATGGAGTGTCGTCAGATAAAGTGATTTTGTGTCTTACTAATGCTGTCTTCCCCAGGACGTTGGAGGTGGTTCGAGGCCACGCTACCATTAATTTCAGCAGCTCCTCTTCGTTATCGGTGTCCCATGTCGTCCTGCTTTCAGTGGTCACCGCTGAGTACAGCAGAAGATCTGGTGTTAGGGGTAAGGCGTAATACAGGTTGGTCGTAGCAGGGAGGAGAGAGCGGCCTCTGACAGCTTGCGTAGATGGAAAAGGGTTTGCTTGGGGAGTTAGAAATGGATGGTGGGTGAAACCTTTGTCTGTTTGTAGCCCGTATTTTCCCCGAGCGATCTCCAAGACAGCTCCGGTGGCTCTTAAGAAGTCCAGCCCCGCAATCAGAGGGAAAGCTAGGTGAGCGTCGCTCATGACGTATGTTTTCAGCTTACATTCGGCACCATGCCAGTTATAATGAAGCATTCTTTGTGTTTGAGCTTGATGTATTTTCCCGTCAGCCATGACAAACTTCTGGGGAGAGGGGACATCACCCTGGGCTTCCTGTTCGCCGAGCTGCTTCCATAGTTGTTCTCTCATAAGCGTGTATGAGCTGCCCTTGTCCAACACAGCATTTATGTCCTTTCCCTGTACTGTAACTGGAACCAGGAGAAGAGATGGAGCTGTAAGGGGTTGTGCAATGGAGAGTCCTGCTATGTGTTTTAAAGGAGCTTGAACTGCCGTCTTCTTAATGCTCTTCTCCTTACCTTGCTGAGACCCCACCTTCTGCCAGTAATCTTTGGTGCCCTTGCAGTCTTTTTCCACCATGGAACCTATCTTCACCAGCTGTTCAACAGTGTTCACTGTGCCTCTGAGACATCCGGCCACTCTAGGATTGATGTTATTAAGTATACGAGCCACTAGTTCTTCCTCGGAGATGTCAGGCTTCCACTTTAGACAGAGGGCCCGGTAGTCATAAGCGAAGTCCCTCAGGCGTTGTCCAGGCTGTTGTACCAGCGACCTTAATTTGTCTTCCACTTCCGTCAAGTAGTCATCAGGTAAGAAAGCGGCCATGAATGCCTGTTTAAAGGACTCCCAGTCCGTCACCTTGCCTTTCTCTGCCTTCCACCAGCTCAGAGCGGGTCCTCGTAGAACTGTGCTGAGGGTCCCTACCAGCTCTGCGCTGGTCAGTGGTCTGATCTCCAAGTAATTTTCACATTGCTCGATGAAGTTGAGCACATCCGCTGTCTCAGAAGCATCGCCGAAGCCTGGAAACTCCAAGTGGATGGGCGATCGTGCATAAAAGGAAGAAGAAGTTGAAACAGAGGAGGTAAGTTGAGCTGATGGGTGTGCTGCAACCCAAGGAGGAATATCGTATGTTACATGACTGCTTTTATGTTGTACCTTCTCTGTAGATGCAGTGATTGGCATCCTGGGGGAATGTAGAGCGGGAGATTTGGGGGATGCAGGCGTGTAGGCCTGTAACCGCTGGATGGTGGGTGTACTAGTGAGACGCAGCTTCTTCATCTGATTTTCCCAGATAACGTCACGCTGCAAAAAACAGTCAGTTACAGCTCTTTCCAGTTTCTCTAGAGCCTCCTGGCAGTAGCGCTCCAGCTCTGCTAAGCTAGCGTCCACTGCCTGACGAAAACTGGTTTCTCTGTTAATACTGCTGTTAATGGATTCTCTAAAATCCTGTTCTAACGTTCCCACTTTATCTGAAAGAGCCAATACATCCACCTTACATTGATTCAGTTCCGTTTGCATTGTATGTACATCAACATCAGACACATGAGCAGCAATAACATCATCATCATCATCATCATCATCATCATGTCTATCCGATAGGTACAATTAACTAATCAAAGAAGTTATTTCAGCTGTCGGGTTACGGCGTGTCACAAATGCATCATCTACCTCCTCCCGTACATTAGTAGTAACAGCAAACTCGCCACTAGCGTTAGCATTAGCCGCGTTGGCATTAGCGTTAGCGTCCATTTTGCTCCGCAAAGTCACACCACACCAGAAAATACCACAGATTCCCCGTACGGGCCACCACTATGTAACACTCGGATCTTAAAACGATCTTAGTTACACTATTCCGGGATTGGGAATCTAAATGTGGGCTAAAAAAAGTTACTTCCGGTGGTGTATGAGCAACGCAGAACAAGCAAGACGAGACACAACAACGGGTAAACAACAAACCAAAGTGTATTAAGTAAACCAACAAATAAATAAACCAGGTGCACCAACAAAATCAATATATACAAAATATGTACAAATATAGACAAAGTGTGTGCGTGTATGAGTTTGTTTGCTGCGGTCACTGGGTTACTTTACCCAAGTGGATTAATCTGTTGTGGACTCATTCAAAACCCCTCTCGTTCCGTTTTTCGTGCTCCCGGATTGAACATCTTTACCGGTAAGACCGAGCCATCTCTCCCAGCCTACATCACACACAAACAAACAAAAAAATACACGGACTTTGGACTTTCATACATACACACACACATGCCTACACGCCTGCATCCCCCCAATCTCCCGCTCTACATTCCCCCAGGATGCCAATCACTGCATCTACAGAGAAGGTACAACATATTTGTATATATATTTTGTATATATTGGTTTTGTGGTGCACCTGGCTTGTTTATTTGTTGGTTTGCTTCACTTAATACACTTTGGTTTGTGTGTTTTACTTGTTGTTGTGTCGCGTCTTGCTTGTTCCGCGTTGCTCATACACCACCGGAAGTGAATATTATCAACCCACATTTAGATTCGCGACCCCGTAATAGTGTAACTAAGTTCATTTTAAGAACCGAGTGTTACAACGGGATGAGTAAGGCTTATTCCATGAACAAGTTAACTTGTCGTGGAGATCGCCAAAAAAGGGAGGAGAGCATCGTGGAGACCCCTCCCCCAGCCACCCGACAGAAACCTGTCATCTAATTTTGAGCACTTGGGGGACTCCTGCCTCTGCAGCCAGTCGAAGTGCAAGCGTTCGACTGCGCGTTACCACCTCTAGTAATTCTTGATCCACTCACTCGTCGCTAGAGGAGCGCTCTGAGGTGACATCTCCGTGGAAGCAAGAGAAGAAGTCTTTTCCGCCCCTTCACAAGAAGCGCCGGAGCGTGCTTGAGAAGTGGACGCTGAAGCTTCGTGATATGGAGAAAGCGCAAGAGAAATGGACAATTCGGCCTCATGCGCTTCCTCCAGATCAGCACGCGAACCCCAGGAATGCGCCGCGGCTCACGGTTTAATTTTAAAGAAGGCGAGCTGAGTGCAAAGGACTTTAATAGGAAGGAGATCGCAATGCTCACAGTCTCCCTCAAGTCCGAGGATAGCGTGCTCTTCCCCCAAACACTCAAAACAGAAAGTCTGGAGAACACCGTTTGCAAGATATCTTTCACACAGAGGCACGCATCTCCTCTCTAACTCTGCCATTACTGGTGAGTAGTCTAACACTTTCTTTTAACTTTTCACTTTTTTTTTTAATTATAAAGTGCTTTGCACACATGCACATACTCACACACACAATGCAATCCTTGAAGACAAAAAGAACTGAGGATGTTTCCGGTTCAGACCTATTTATAACCTGCAGGTGCACTTCATCAGAACCTGACCAAGGTTATATAAGCCAAAGTTTGGTGTGTTTGATACACACGTGCTTCACAACCGGTGGAACAAAGAGACATTCCCATAGCTTTTTCACGCAGCATCGAGTGTAGCTTTTGAAAGTGAACTTTAAGGTTATAGAACCAATTGAATACATGCTTGATGGCAAGAAAAAAAAGAAGTTTTCAGTATGTGCCTGTACTGAAATCTTTGCAGGAGGTCTTTAGTAGGAAAGATGTTGTGGAAAGCATACCTGAAAACCACAGGGCACAGCAGAATAATAGGTTGACTGTTGAGAAACATGCTTACAAATCTTTTCAGGATGGTTCACACTTCCAGAAAAAATTGTTTTATTTCTGGAGATGAGTAAAGGATTTTGTTAAGTTTATACATAGATGCTTTTGGGATTTGCAATCCTTTGGGTACTACTCGCAGGAAACATAAGCTTTGTGGAACCTATGAACTTTGAGTAATTTGCCTCCAGATTCACATTCATC
Source organism: Clarias fuscus (assembly GCA_030347435.1). Lineage (NCBI taxonomy): Eukaryota > Metazoa > Chordata > Actinopteri > Siluriformes > Clariidae > Clarias > Clarias fuscus. The sequence continues at coordinate 28,619,147 of CM059206.1, forward strand.
ATTATCCTCAATTTACTTGTCAGTCTTATGTAAAACTGTTGATGTTGACCGTATCTTGAATTCTCTTCTTCAAGATCTGAAAACTTTGGACCAAGTGGGAGTTTTGTCTCAAATGCACAATTTAAGTAGTTGTGGCAGATAACCTTGGAGCTAATAGTATAGCTGGCTTAATGAAAGTTTTTTCAGTGGGTATGTCTGCAGATTTTGCACAGGAACAGGAACAGACATCCAAACAAAAGAGGTAAAGTCAGGTGTGTCAAGTCCTAGGACAAAACAGCTCCCCAACTCTCATGTAAAATCAGCTCAGTAGAATGGTGCAAGCTGTTTTGGAGTGAAAAGCCATTGCGTCATCATTAAAAACCTGGCTCACTTCAATGTTCTGACAGGATATCCTCCAGATATTATGCATAATCTTTTTAAGGGCACAGTACCAGTAGAACTTGCATGGTGTTTGGTGATTTTGACATCATAGAAGTATTTCAGTCTTTCCCTTATAAGTGGGGAGACAAGACAAATAGGCCACATATGATCCCACACACATTTAAAAAAAGAAAAACAATCGGTGGTAATGCTCTTGAAAATTAGGCCCTGTTAAGACTACTCCCATTCATAACTGGTCATCTGGTACCAGAAGGGGAACTGGAATGGCAAATATTTTTGAACTTAAAAGACATTATAGAGCTTGTGGTTGGTTTCACACACAAATGAGTGCATTGCCTATCTTGAGAGCATAACTTAAGAGCACAGACAAAAGTTTCAAGAATTGTTCCCTGATGTGCAACTGCTCCCAAAACATAATTTAGAGCACTTTCCTCAACTGATAAGGATGTTTGTGAGACAAGATGCCTGCTTGTGGGACTCTGGGCAATGCGGTTTGAGTTCAATCACAGTTTTTTTAAACAGGTTGTGCGAGACATCAATCTCTACAAAAATGTGCCCCTCTGAATCTGCCGCTGAATTTAAAAAGGTGTAATTTACAGAAATTGGATGATAGTTGCTTATGAGGCTACAAGTGGACTACCTCACTTTGGAGAAATTCTTCAGATTTGTATTTCATGAGAAGGCTTTCTGAGTGGTACAGGGAACATTTCACAGCCTTTTGGTTTTGATCGTTTTGGTTGGTGAACTAGTTGATGACTACCCTTTGGCAGATTAATTTGTTGGACATCTGAGAATGGTGACATTAAAAAAGACACAAAAGCTTATAAAGTGTCATCAGAGTAGATTTCCCCCCTCTCATTGCTCTTTTGAAGTTCAGAACTTCCTTAATTAAAACATTCTATCTCATTTTTACACATTCATAGAACTTGAAATGACTGCACCAATTAAGCTCAGAATCATTCTGGCAGAAAACAATTCACAAAGATTGATCCTTCTAAATGGGATTCCAGAGTCTGTCACTGAACTTGCAAAGCAGATAAAAAAAGCAATGTGGAGTAGAAGAGGATTTCAGGCTTCAATTCATGGATGCTGAATTTGGGAATGAATTCACAAACCTGCCCTCAGTATCAGACATCCAGGACAAAAGCACTATCAAAGTAATTTTGAATACAGTTGCACCTACTCTGTCTGGTGGCTCATTCTGGTGGCCCCTCTTTACTCGGCGCTGCAACCTTCTCCTCTCTAGATGAATCATCTTCCCTTTCATCAAATTCAGCTTATTTGATACAGACATATTCTCTTCTCCTGAGTCCACCTACTCCAGATGCTCTGGATGTGGATCTCTGGATGTCTTCCAGGTGCAGCGGTTCTCTTATGATGCTGAACTGCAATTGGGCAGGGCCAAGGCTGCTTTCAGAGAAACTGAAACTTTATTAAGTCCTGACACTAAATTTAAATCTGCTATTCTTTATGGCTTAGCTGGAAGGATTGTCCAGTACAAAGTCTACCTTTCTGACAAAGAGTTGGAAGTTGTAGCAGAAGCTATTGTATCTCCACATCCATGTTTGAAAGAGCCTGATTAGATATGGTGTATGGAAGACAAGCTTAAAGTATAAGCTTGCTAACTACAGAACTGTCACGAGCGAACAACGACAGGGTGAAGAGAGGGATCCAGATGCAGAGGAGCAGAGATGATTTTACATGCTTGGGCTGAGTAAGCTGAAGCTGCGTGCCGTGGAGAGATGAGAAGCGGCGCCGTGGTTGAGGAGTGAAAGTGAAAGTTCGAAGCCGTTAGATCCGTCTGGGAGAGCGTTGAGCCGAAACGTGAAGCGAAGCCGTAGTTGAGGAACAGAAGCGAGAGTTCAAAGCCGTTTAAATCCACCAGCGAGAGCGTCGAGCCAAAATGAGAGAAACAACGCCGAAGTCGAGGAGCGAAAGCAAGAGTTCAATGCCGATAAATCCGTCAGTGAGGAGAAATCGTTATAATCGTTATAAGCCGAAAGAAATCAGCACCAGATGAGAAACCGGTGTGCCCGCGGGTCGGTGGGCGTGTGACGAGAGATGACAGCGTGGGGGAAAAAAGGCCACGTGATGAGAAGCACGACAACGTGGGAAAGGAAATGTCAAGAGGCAAAGGCGATCTTTGATCAGCGCGAGAGCACTGAGAGCGTGACAAGAACACAGCTGAGACAAGTTGGATGCCCAAATGTTACAGTGAATGCCCTAAAACACAAGCCGATGGTAAATGCAGTCATGACTATGGTGTGAAAAAAAAGCTAAAGTGAATTACTATCCCGCCTATCCATCGGGAAAAAAACGGCAGAGACACTGGAAAAAATAAGAGTGTGCCTCCTCTCTGTCACAGACAGACCAGACTCAGAACTCAACCAAACACCACGTCCTTTATCACCAGAGTATTAATCACCATCACCTGTCACCACTAAGCGCATGCACATAAAAACCACACACCATGCCTCAGACGACGTCCAGGCTCGTATATGTGAACATGGATTCAAACGCCAATGTTTTAGTAAGAAGAAAAGATAAGTAAAACTAACTACTTTTCTGTACGCTTCCTTTCATAAGTAATCCTGCTCCAATTGCTGAGTGACAACTCCTGTGCCACCGTGGTGTGTGGTTTCTCTCGTCTTCCGTCTTCGTCCGGTCTAACTGCCCTATACTCCTGTTTCAAGATCCATCCGAACACAAAACCTGGTTCGCTCAATCCCTCAATGGTCATTTGATATCCTACACGTAAATACCGCTGAACTGCCTCTCATACACTGTCGTGAATTTACTCCGGTACAATAAACTCACTCATCTTTATACTAACCATCTAGTGGAGTCCGTCTTTGTTACAGAAGTCTGGAGCTTTCACTAACTTTTAAGGATGAGTGAGACCGATCCAGTAGTAGCACTAGCGACTATGCTACGCCAGGGACTCCAGGCAATAGCATCCTCCGCTTCCTCGGCGCCTCAGGTTTCCAGTCCCATGGCACAATCAGCGCCCTTCTCTGGAGCAATGGGGAATTGCAAGGGCTTCCTGCTACAATGGTTTTTCATGTTTGCCATGCAACCTACGTTATATTACACTGATCAGGCATGTCATTTCTCTTTTGTCTGGGCAGGCATTGCAATGGGCGGAATCAATATGGTCTCAGGCAGGACCAGTGGTAGAGTCATATGACCGCTTTGTAGAAAATTTTAAGGAGGTTTTTGAACGAACTGACAGTGAGGCGTCTGCAGGAGAGCAGCTATACCACCTGAAACAAGGTAACCAATCCATCCATGAATATGCCTTACGTTTTCCTATTCTAGTGGGGGGAATGAGCAGGCTCTCATCACCACCTACCGTCAGGGGTTGGAACCCAATCTGAGACTCATGCTGGCTACCTATGATGACGACATAGGATTGGAACGGTTCATTCAGATCTCCCTACGCTGCTCAGCACGAATCACCTCTTACCGCCCCAACACAGGGGGTGCTGCCGTTCCCCTTTCTTGTCCACCGATAACGACAGAAAAGAAATCAAGTGACTAACCAGTGATCCTGGAAAAGGGAAGGATCACACCGGCGGAACGACACTGACGGCTGACCCAGAGTCTCCGTCTGTACTGCGGCAAAGTGTGGCATCTCAGGAGTGAGTGCCCCACTTGTCCTCCTCGTCCCATGGTGAGTGCAATTTCTACTCAGATAGAAAAGTTACAGCCCTTAACCACAAGCGTTAGCCTTACTGTATCTCATATTACCGTTTCAGTGGCAGCTCTCTTCGACTCTGGGTCAGCCGGCAACTTCATCTCAAGGGGATTATGCCGACATCTCAAACTCAAGACCACCCCGACAGCAAAGGCCTACCAGGTCCAATCCATAACAGGAAGACCTCTCTCCAAAAGGTCTGTACACCTGTTCGTGGGTCCTGTCAAACTACAAATCAGTTTCATCAGGAGAAGATCATGTTTTTAGTCCTAGAGGAATCTACCTCTGACGTTGTTCTGGGACGCCTGTGGCTCATTCAACACAACCCTACCCTAACTTGGACTACTGGTGAGGTGTTTAAGTGGGGAAGAAGTTGCTCTGGGAAGAAGCTGTGGAAATTCCTCACCAGTATTCTACCTTCTCTGACATCTTCTGCCCCAAAAAAGCAACCAAACTACCATCACATCGAACATGGGACTGTGCAATTGACCTAATCCCAGGCGAACCATTACCCCATGGACGAATTTATCCACTATGCCTTCCTGAGAGGAAAGCCATGGAGGAATATATTTCTGAGGCGATTCAACTGGATTACATCCGCCCATCACCTTCACCAGCAGCATCTAGCTTCTTCTTTGTGGCCAAAAAAGATGGTGGTTTACGCCCATGTATTGACTTTGCACTCTCAACCAAGCCACACTAAAATTCCGATATCCATTGCCCCTGGTCCCAGCAGCCCTAGAATGTCTCCGCGCGGCTGTACTATTCACCAAACTAGATCTTAGAAGCGCTTACAACTTGGTTAGAATCAGAAAAGGGGATGAATGGAAGACTGCGTATGTAACACCTACTGGTAATTACGAGTACTTGGTGATGCCATATGGGCTAGTCAACGCCCCTGACGTATTCCAGAACTTTATGCATGAAGTCCTCCGTGACTTCCTTCACCATTTTGTAATCATTTACAAGTCAGAGTGTGAACATTACCTTCAGGTCACCCAGGCACTCCAACATCTACGAGAGTTTCAATTGTTTCTAAATGCAAAACAAGCGTCAGTTCATCTTCTTGGTTACATCATTGACCGACAGGGAGTAAGGATAGACGAGGCAAAGGTAGCAACCATAACCAACTGGCCTGAACCCACAACCATCAAAGAATTACAACGGTTCTTGGGATTCGCTAATTTCATTAATAAAAAACTACAGTATCACCGCAGGCCCCTCGGCTTCATTACTCCCAGGTACACCAAAGTCATTAACATGAAGCCATTTGTCTAAAGCAAGCGTTCATTTCAGCACCAATCCTCGTACATTCCAATCCAGACCTACCTTTTGTAGTAGAAGTGGATGCTTCAACAACCGGAGTCGGAGTCGTCCTCTCTCAGCAGCAAGGAAATCCGCTTTTACTCCATCCATGTGCCTTCTTTTCACGAAAGTTCAATCCGGCAGAGATGAATTATGACATTGGAGACCGGGAATTGCTAGCGATAAAGATGGCACTAGAGGAGTTTCTAGTCATGACGGATCACAAGAACCTGAATATTTGAGGAATGCCAAAAGACTAAATCCCAGACAAGTCAGGTGGGCCATGTTCTTCAACTGGTTCGACTTCAAGATTTCCTACCTACCGGGTATGAAGAACATCAGATGCAGATGCTCTATCACGTATACATGTACCCAGTGAATCCATAAAGGAACCCGTGCCAATACTCCCCGAAAAGATCTTCGTCAACCCCATTCAATGGGAACTCCCTTCATTCATGTCAGAACCTGCTCCTGTATCCACTACCTCTTCCTGAGAGGAAAGCCATGGAGGAGTATATTTCTGAGGCGATTTAACATCCGCCCATCAACTTCACCAGCAGCCACTAGCTTCTTCTTTCGTTCTTGAGAAGGATCATAAACCCCTCATTCACTCAATACACTGTTCATTGGGCACTGGACACCTGGGGATTGACAGGACTCCTGCATTAGTACAAGAACGTTTATGGTGTCCCAACATGGAGAGAGATGTGAGTAGATATGTCAAGGGATGTCAAGAATGTGCCAGGTCAAAAACTCCTCGACACTTACCGGCTGGAAAGATCATACCCCTACCCATTCCTCAACGACCCTGGTCGCAGTGATTTTCTCACTGACCTACCAGAATCTGAAGGAAACACCTGTGTACTGGTCGTGGTGGACAGATTTTCTAAAGGTTGCCGACTGATCCCTCTTAGAAACTTACCAACTGCAATGGAAACAGCTGAACTACTCTTTAACTGGGTCTTCTGTTACTACGGAATTCCGGAGGACATAGTCTCAGATCGAGGACCCCAGTTCATATCTCGAATTTGGCGATCATTTTTTCGTCTCCTAGGCGTGACTGTAAGTCTATCCTGTAAGTCTAGCGAAAGATCCAAGAGATCGGCAGGTTCCTCTGTAGCTTCTGCCATGGTCACCAGAACTCCTGGAATCAGTTCCTGGGCTGGGTTGAGTATGCCCAGAACTCCCTGCGCCAAACTACCACTGGGCTAACCCCCTTTCAGTGTATTCTTGGTTACCAACCACCGTTATTTCCCTGGGACAGGGAACCGTCGGAACTCCCGGCAGTCGATTACTGGTTTCAGAAGAGTGAGAAATTTTAGGAAGAAACACATCACCATCTGCAGAGAGCTGTACGTAGATACAAGACCAATGCCGACCAACACAGATCCACTGCTACAACCTACCAACCTGGAGATAAGGTATGGCTCTCGACCAGAGACATGCACGTACGAAAGCCCTGCAGAAAACTTAGCCCCAGGTATATCGGTCCCTTCAAGGTCCTAGAACAACTCAACACGGTAACATACAGATTAAGACTGCCCTCACAGTACCGTATTCATCCTACCTTTCACACAGCCCGGCTTGAACACACACACAGTTTCCACACAGATTCAGTGAGTTTTCTGCGCGTTTGGAAGATGGCACGCTACACAGCCGACGAAGCTCTTCAGATGATTTTGGACAGTGAGGAAGAATTTACCTTTTCCTCAGAAGAAGATTACAACTCCGACGACGAACAGGAGCATTTTGAAGAGAGAATAGATCCAGCAGAGGATTTTCAAACAAACTGTTATGACAATGGGTAAGTTATTAAGTCTTATATAACTCTTTTTCTGATAATATAAAGCTAATATTATATTTCTCCTCACTTCGGTTAGCTTATGTGAAACTTTGTCTTTCAATGTCACATACATGGTTTAGGTCAGCATGGTAATCATGCTAACATGCTGCTTTATGTAGCTTAGCACAAACATGTTAGTTCAGGTGGCTAAGCTAATGCCTTATGGAATTTACAGATGTTTGTAAATGTTCCAATGTATTTCACGTCGTTTTGGATAGCTTTAGATTATGGTTACAGAATATTTTCTGTGGTGTAAATCTTCACAATAGCTTTAGTTTAGCAGATATTTACAATATCTGCTCAGGTGTAAACGTTTAGAATGTGTTAAATGTGTATGAAAAACATGCCTGGTGCATGGCATCATGCTAATGTCTCGGGTGTAAATGTTTGCGATGCACTACATGGTCTGTGGCCCATCAACAGATATTTGTCCAGCCTATTGCCCATCAACACATACAGAGGGGCACAAAATGTATACACACTGACTGTTATCTATGCTCTTTTTAAAACTTGATTGAATTATGTCAGCAGAGTAGTGTTATGTTTCCTCCAAAGATATCAGGATGCATTATTGGGGCCTCTCTGTATAATTTTGTTTGTTTACTTGGAAAAATACAGGCTAACAACTTTTTTTTTTTTAATGTTTTTTTTAGGAATGTGTCTGCATCACCCTTGCCTTCACCAGCACCTCGCACCAGGACACATAAGCGACGTTCAGCTTTGAAGGCAATCGAGAATCATACTGAGTAAGTGCACATATATGTGTGTGTATGTATGTATGGGTGTATATGATGATGATGATGATGTACATTAGTTTCTTTTATTGTTTTACCAGCATGCTCATGGGTTTTTTCTTTTTTTTTTCTTCAAAATAGTTGTGACAGTGAAAATGATCAGCCACCTGTCCCCCAAAAAAAGCAGAGGCAAACAAGCAGGCAAGATGCAGACAAAATCATGGAAAACACAGATCCACAGATTCTGCAATTCCTGCCTGCACGGGAACCTGGACCTCACCTGCCGTCTGCTAACTCCTATTCTCCCATGAGTCTCTTCAAACTGTACACAGGAAATAACAACTTTCCCACAGGCCATGGACTATCATATGATGCTGTGACGTCTCTCTTGTACTGTAAAGTTTTAGGTTCAGGGTACCATGTGTACATGGACAATTTCTACACAAGTACAAAGCTCCTAAAAGACTTGCTTACCATGAAGTTTGGTGCATGTGGGACTTAGAGACAACAGGAAGGACTGCCCTCGGAATGCAGATAATTCACTGTCTAAAAAGTCTGCCAAGGGATCCATCAGGTGGATTCGAGATGGATCTCTTGTATTTGTGAAGTGGATGGACACCCGAGAAGTATCTGTTTGTTCTACCATCCATTCTGCTTATACAGGAGATATTGTGCAGAGGAGGGTGAAATTACAAGGTACATGGACTACAAAGACATTTCCATGTCCTGCAACTGTGACTGCATACAACCAGCACATGGTGGGCGTTGACCTGTCTGATCAGCTGTTACAGTACTACACAGCACAAAACAATGACAGGGATGTTTACTGTAGACACAATAAATCCATTTTATCTTTTATCTATATTTGTTTGCATTATTTTACCCTGAATGTCTGTTTTTACACATTTTTATTTATCTTGAACTGTTCCTGAGATTCTTGCAAGTGAATCTTGATTTATTCTAAATAAACTACAAGCAAAGAAATGTGTTTTTGTCCTCAAATTATTTTCTTGTAGCACTTCCCTCTGTCATGGACCTGACTGAAAGGGGTATTTATGCAGATCATTATTCGGGTCTTTGTCTTCTCTGGTGTGAAGTAGAGCATTATTCATGATCATTCACGCCTCCTCGCATACAGCCTTTCCAAAACAAAAAGTGTCTTAGAAAATGTAAATGAATATATTGTTTTCTGTGAATGAGTGATCAAGATGATCACATCATTTTAAAGGAAAAACTCTAGACTACAAGATCCAGGTAACAAAAGTCTTGTAAATAAATGTTATGTGTTTTGTGAACTTATTTCAGTGATATTTTTTGTTTTTGTTTCCAATAATCAAGCATAACTGTTATGTTCTCCAAAATACAAACTTGTACATACATTCTGCTCACATATTACTGTAGCCCAGTTTGTGCTGAATACAGTGTAGTTAGCCTTTAGACATTTATATGTTTATAAGTAACTGAAAAATATACAAATGTCAGAACTTCTTCAGGGCCCCAAAACACCTTCAGACTCCTAAGGGTTAATCACCATCACCTGTCGAACACAAAACCTGGTTCTCTCAATCTGTCAATGGTCATTTGATATCCTACACATAAATACCGCTGAACTGCCTCTCATACACTGTCATGAATTTACTCCTGTACAATAAACTCGCTCATCTTTATACTAACCATCTAGTGGAGGCCGTCTTTGTTACACTCTCAGAAGTAATGAAAAGAATGATGGACAAGACCTTTGCAAGAAGAAGGCAAGAAGTTGTTCGAGAGGCAAAAGATCAAGTGCATCATGGTACCCATAACCTAGGTGTGAAAATGGAAAAATGACCGTGAAACTGTTCAGCACATAAAGTCTTTGTATACCCAAACTTAACTGAAAATTTGGTCATTGTGGACATGGTTGGAGTTCTAGAGACAAGGGATCAATCAGTTCCTTCAAACTTTTTGTAGATTAACAGTAATCTAAAAAATTATGCACGCTACAGGAAAAAAAAACAGATATTTGATATATTGAACTAGTGCTGGGCAGTATGGGCTTAAATCAGTATTAATTAAGCATTGCAAAGCTTTCCCTAACATCAGACTATCAATTGGCAAGTGTTTCTACCACAGTGGCCATTAAGTACACAGTGGTTCTTCAAAGAGTATGAAGCCTTTTGAAAGAAATTTTTCACATTTTTGACAAATATTAATTATATAACCTTTCAAGATATTTATTGTAAAGCATGATAATGTGATGAACAATGCTTAAGTATACAGTATTTATGTTCTAAATACACTAATTTTTATGGTGCCTAGAATAAATAATTCAAATCTATTTAAACAGTGTTTTCCTTTTAAGAACCACTCAAACCTCATAATACTTTGTTTCTTTCTTTCTCAGATATGTGAAACGAAACTGCTAGTTGGTTGAGATGATGTTACTATTTATTTTTCTGTTGTTTTTTAAACATATTTTCTTTGATCTGCATACTTAGACTCATAACATCAATGTCAGACAAGAATACATCCTCAAAAGTCTGTTTGTGTATTTAAATGAAGAAGAAATGTGTATTTAAATTCCAGGGAAGCTAGTGAGAGAATTCAAGGTATGCCAATTTACCTTTATCTTCTCTGAAGGTTTGATCAAGGATGGGATTTCTTCTGGGTTCCAATTAGACTTAAAATGTAAAAAAAAAAAAATGAAGGCTCTAATTATTATTATTTCAATTGCTTATGTAAACATAACAATAGTTGTACTTACAGCTTGATGTCTGCAAGGAGTAACAATGAGTTTTATTGTACTGTACATAAGTTTTCTGCTGGCACCCTACACTGTAAACCCTGATGCTCAAATTAATTAAAAACATTGAGTACTGTTAACTTAAATAATTGCAATTAGTTCAGATTAATAGACCTTGTGGAGTATTCAGAACTTTTTGGTATTTATGAGTTGTAGAAATGACTCTTTTCAAGTTAGCTGAACAAATTTGATATTTTAAGCCACAGTAATGGTCTCCTTAAAGTTCCACCAACTTAAAATCTTTCAGCCTAGCGATTTTGTTTCTGACATCATCAATGCACATGTAAACTGCCCACATTGAATTGTCTTAAACAAGATGGTGGATTGGTCTGTTTTCACATAATCTTTACAAATCTGGGTGCCCTAAGGTACCAGAGCACTGGTGGCTCAGTGGTAGGTATTTTGGCTGCCATGTGAAAGCCCCGGGTTCGATTCCCAACAACTGATGAAGTGTCTGTTCCCAGCCCAGATAAATGGTGAGGGTTGCATCAGGAATGTCATCTGTGCCAAGCTTGTGTGTGGACCAGATTGTCTGCTGTGGCAACAGCAATTTATTTGATTTGCAACAAATTCAACAAACTCAAAAACTGACAGTTCTGTTTACTTAAAATTTAATGTACAGATCTGGCTATTAAGAATGCGCGCTTTTTCCCGTGAGATCCCGCAATTTGGCGCGCGACATGCCGCGAGATCCCTCAAGCAACATTCGGGAATTTAAATAAATGTGTTGTGCTTCACTGAATATCCGCCAGATGGCGCATGGAAGGACTTTATCTAAAAGCCAGACCAAGTACAACGAAGAATTGTGTATAGTTAGTTAGCCTAAAATAATGTTGTTTCCAATGCTGAAGCAAACATGAATTTTATTTAGTTTTTCAATAATAATATTTTATGGTGCTTATATGTGCTTCATATTATGTTAATAATGATGAAAAGAGATGCCCTAAATTATGAGGCGCCGTATAGGGCTTAAATCACACTTCACTCATGCACACACATGTGAAACACTTGCATACACATATATGAAACAGTCACACATCTATATATACTACTAACTGCTCACACAATTACATATGAAATGCGCGCACACACACCTATGAGATAGGCACACATATACACAAACGCTCTGCGCACACACATCTATGAGACGCGCGCACATATACACAAACTCTCCGTGCACACACACCTATGAGACGTGCGCACATATACAGTAATTACACGAATGTCCTGATTCGTGAATATGTCAACATGTCTTCATTAAAACGTAAAAATGTGAAGACATGAATGAACAAATATAAACATGAAGTGCTTTGGGCTTTTTATAAAAAATTGCTGTTTCAATGTCCAGCATTGAATATTTATTTCATCCATTATTTGACCACGGCTGGAAATAATAGCTGGAATGTGATTTATGACTGAAATAAAGCTGTTCTTTGGCGTGCGTGAACCCGCGAACTTTCACTTTACAAAAGGTGCAGACATACTCCCCCAGAAAGTAATCGCCTCATGCACTAATGAAAATCAAACATACATCCCCTGCCCATAAATAAAAAGGAATATTTAAGTATATACGCAAAATGTATTTCACTTAAATATTACAGATTAAAACAAGGAAAGTAGACATGCTGAGTTCAGTTCAGACGTGCAGTTCATTGTGATGCGGACAAACGGTCCAGGAAGGAAACGGGTTTCGTTATTTTACAAAATCTGAATATATTCAGTAAATGTATGAATTACACTCAAAGTATCAACTCCAACTATGAAGTCTGATTTAATTGATACCATTAAACATTTTATTTGTTTCTATTTATGTTTATTGTTTGCTGGCAAAATACATTTTAGGCAGAGACGTCTGCTTCTTGTGAATTATTTTAAACCCCTCAATTCTGCCAATTCCCCCATCAGTGAAACTGGTTTGATAAGTTCACACCTATTGTGAATGAAAGGTGAGAAGAGGGATTACAGTAACTGTGGGTCTGCATGTGTTCACCTCGGAGCACGTTGTATTCAGCGAGAAGACTAAAACAAAAACAAAATCATGTTTGCTTCAGCATTGGAGACGATATTGTTTTAGGCCAACTTTTAATAAAATTATACACTTTTGTATTCTTTGTTGTACTTCGTCTTTAAATTCGAACAGAAAATAATAATGGGCTGGTAAGCACGTTATTTTTTCATGTAACTTAAACGGCTGAATGAAGTTATAAACAATAAATTCATAATTGAGTTTGCTTTATATTTGAGCACTCATGTGTAAATAGCTTTTTCATCGTATACACTACCATATCATATATGTGTGACTAATACTGTTTTATTCATATTTTACATTACATGCAGTTTGTAATTTACTTGCAATTGTACTTTTAAAATATAACCTACGTATCTACAGTATAAGCCAATATTTAACCACTTCAGCAGTGAATGAGAATATTGGTCTGGCTTTTAGATAAAGACCTTATTTTATATAATTTTATTATTTAATTAATTATCTTAATATAATTATTAAAATTTATATTCTCTATATTCTTGTCGAATATAGTCCTTCAGAGCAAGCATGGTGTCAGAAGATTCTGCTCAATCTCTTCTCACCTTTCATTCAAGATATGTGTGAATTTATCGAACTGGGTGCGCTGTTGGCAAATACTGTAGGGGGTTTTAGATGAATTAACAAGACAGAGTGGGCATCTCTGCCTAAATTTTATTTCCCCAGCAAATGAAATCAGACTTCATAGTTGGAGTTGATACCTTGAATGTAATTCACAAATTTGCTGATTATTTTCAAATGCAGATTGACCTGTATATCAACTTGATAACTAGCGAATGCTATTAAATGCCACACATGTTTACCCCATGGGTGAACATGACCAAATGGTACCTTTACTACCATTTAAAACTATTTATTATAATAAGTGGTGCAGAAGTGTATAATAAACCGAAAAGATAAACACAAAAAGAGATGGACAGCTATTTATTTAATTATCATTTTAAATATTTATCAACAACATCCATCCATCAATGCAGTGTGTCTGCATTTTAATCGATAGATCGCATGCGTTTATCACCTTTTGATCAAAACGCTGCCTTTTGTAAAGTGAAACTGCGATCCGCGGGTTTGAAATGAATCGTAGATTAATTTTAAAGCACGATTTAGTGCATTTCATTATTATAAACATCATTTATGAATTACACTTGAATGGGCGGTAGAGCTCTGATTAGACTACGTACAGTAGGAAATAGGCTCAACATCTCGGAGCCCAAGCCTCATTTAAATAAAAAAAAAAAATAATTAACAAATATTGTAAGTAAACAACAGTAGCACAAGTTTAGAAAAAAAATATATATAGACTCTAAATAGATGCCAAATTATTTTTAAGGTGTGCCAGCTGGCACTGTTCTTATATTGCTCTTTGTCAGGGTAAATTGTTCAGTGACAACCCCGTAATATTTCATGTAATGTAAATAGGTACTGTACATCTGTATGAATAAACCGAGATGCCCACCCACGTGAAAATGGCGAATTCAGGGAAAGGCTCCCCTGAGAGAGGTTTTGTCCGGACCACTGAGCTTCTACGGATTCTAAAATTGACGTTACCGTTTTTTAATACATGCAGTGGAAGAGTCTGAGAATTTATTTACCATAAGCTTTGTTGTATTGTTTTTACACAACCTATGATTTCACTTATGCTATTTTACGAATGGAATATTTTTTATGTTACACTCTAAAAACGACTGGGTTAAATGTTAAAGTACTGGGTTATTTTATCTATTTATTATTATTTAGTAGATTGCCTGTTAGAAATACCCCAAATGAAATTAATCCACTGTTTTAACCACTGCAGAGAGACAGTTAATCAGCGGTAGTTTTCACTAAAACTACTGATGATAATAATACTGAATGGAGAAAGCGCAGTCAAAGACGAATCACCATTGAGAAGAAAATGAAGAATAAATACATATCAGTATTTAAAGTTTGAGCTCGACACGTTTATGAGCTCTGTCGCTTGTTATCAATGAGCGCATAGGTTAGGGTTAGAGAGAGAACGCATTTTTGGCTTCAGTAGACACACAATATTTCAGATTGAAACACGACTGCCCCCTACAGGTAATGAACGGCATTTTCACAGCTTCCCGCGAGCTGCCACGGAAGCACGCGAGATCCCTTTTCAAGAAACGTGCGTTCTTAATGGCCAGATCTGTAACTGATGTTTACAGTGTAGGTCACTCACAGATGTTTCATTAAATTATTTAACCTCCTGAAATTGTTGTGCAATTTTATGTGTTGTAAATTAATTATAAAATAATAATCCCTCCAAGTCGGGTCAAAAACCAAGCTGTGGAGTCCAAGGAACTCTCTGTAGACCTGACATGAAAACTTTTTGTGGTGAGGTACAGATCAGGACAAGCTCATAAAACTGTTTCCTAAGAGTGCGGTAGCCTTAATAATTGTGAAGTGGAAAAGTTAAAAACCATCAAGCCTCTTCCTAGGAGTTTGATTTCTAGCCTTACTGAGTAATCAGAGAAGAAGGACCTTGATCAGCAAGGTGACCAGGAACTGGAGCAAGAAGGATGGGATAAACGCTTTAAATCCTTAAAGTGAGAGATTTCTGTTTTTGACTTTTAATTAATTAGCAAATAAAAAACTTAGCCCTTTATTTTTAGGTTAGTGTATATACATTGAGGTAGGAAATGGTCTTCCCCTTTCAAAAGAAACTGAAAAAATCTAAATACTTTTCAAAACTGTAAATAGGGATGAATATTAAGATTTTAATGGTACTACTAATCTTGCTGATGTTGCTTACCAATTCAATGCTTTTAACAATTATTTTTTCAGTTATTTGTGTTATTGTTCAAGAGAAAAAAATAAAATCAATTCTTTCTGATTGTAATTTAAATTAAGGATACTGTTTGTAGTATAATTATACAGTACAAATCAGTGAAAAGTCATTGCCATTTCCCATTTGTTGTCACATGAGGCAGAGGCTGTGGCAATGGCAGATACAGTATTTGGAATCTTTGTTCTTCGGCACCAGGGTGCAGAATCCAGTGATGACCCAGAGAATGTTGGAATCATTCTGGAGGGGGAGGAATTGCTGAATGACTTAGGGAATGGACCCTTTGCGATAGCAGTCTTGTTTGCTCTTTTTTACGCTTAAAATCTGAGCTACCCACGAGAGCAAAATACATAATTGAAGCTCTGCAAAAGATTATGGAGCTAGATGGAAACAAATTATCTGCAAAAGTACAAGCTCTTAAACCTCTGCTTTCTCGTTAGTGACATAATTTAAACAGCTTCACTAGAAAAAAAAGTCAATGTGAGGACAACGTTTGTGTTTTTGTGTGTTCATAAGCACACTGAACTACATATGCAAAACTTATGGGGAATATGAATACAATGACCAGAGTTCTGTTTCCCCAACAGCATTTTGGATAATTTTTTGGGGGGGAGTTTCATTTAAAATGTTTTTGCAAACAGCTGGCAGTGTACAATATTGTTACACATGCCTATTTTGAGAAACAATTTATGGCAACCTGTCCTGCGTTATATTTCCAAGAAGACTGTAGACTTTGCTGAAGTATTAACTCTTCCCCAGCAGTTCTCAGCAGTGCAGTCCATCTTGTCAGTATTTATTTATTTTATCTTTCTTTCTTTCTTTCTTTCTTTCTTTCTTTCTTTATTGGGGGTTTAAGACCAGCTTTGTGGATAAAGTACAAAACGTTTCAGTTGTTGCTTAATTTTGATTTATATTTTGTAGGTTTAATATTTATTTGTTGTGTTTTATAGTTTGTACATTTTCACAAATGGAGACCTTATTTGTTTGTAAGTTGCGGCTAGTGTAAAAAAGTGTTTGGGAAATATAGTCTCAGTTTTATCCTGTTTGTCTTATGCTTCCTTCCTTCACAGAATTCTGTTGACCAGGGCTCTTCAACTCCAGTCTGGCCAGTGTCCAGCAAAATCTTTAATTCACCAACACCTTAATACACCCACAGTAGCTGGTAGTAAGTTGAATCAGCTGGTCTATCTGGTTTTTAAAGATCCCTGCTGCTGATAGTTTCATATAAATTACATATAAATTAGAACAGAGTTAAATTATTTTTACATTGTAGTTACTCTTTGAATGAACTTAATTAATTCATGGAAATAATTTCCATGTGATTAAATGGCTTTCTTTCAGCATTAAGCAATTCTGTTGTGCCAACTAAATTTGCAACTGTAAAATTTGTTGTACCAACTGTGTTCTACAGTATATAGTATCGTCCTAACCATTCCATGGATGACGCCATCTATATCACACTCCATATGGCCCTCACACACGTAGACAACACCTATGCTTGAATACTGTTCATAGCTTTCAGCATTCAATACTATCATCCCCCAATACCTGATCGGAAATCTGAGCCTGTTGGGCCTGAACACCTCCCTCTAACTGGATCATGGACTTCCTGACTGGAAGGCCTCAATCAGTGTAGATTGGGGACAGCACCTCCAGCACCAACACACTTAACACTGGGGCCTCGCAGTGCAGTCATTTGTATAGAGGGAGAAAAGCAGTGGGGAGAGAACTCATCTCTGGGGGGCTCCAGAGTTAGTGGTGCAGCTTCCTAAAACAGGGCACCAAATTCGGTCAAATGAACAGAACGGTGTGAACTGGTTTTCAACCAGGTAAAGATGTGTTTTTTATGTAGGGGCCCATTGTTGCATTCATCTGTCTTTTGTCTATTTGTATTATGTCAGCTCCAGTGACTCCAATGTGACTCCAATGTGTACACAAATGATTACTTGGTATCTGGCACTTCAGCAGTTTATGTTCAAGGTGATCCATGTGCTGGGTGTACAGATGGCAGTGGCATCCTTCTTTACCTGTCGGGGAGTCAGCATGGACAGCTTCCTAACCCAACCCAAGTCAAGGTAGGGGTGTGTGGCAGTGAAGGTAATACTTTTCATCTGTGGAATATATAAAATTTATGTGTGTTTATTTGTGATGGAAGAGAAAAATTATCTTTGCCAGAGTGACCAAAACACTGAGGAGAGAAATGTCTTGTCTCCGTTAGACAACAGAGAGAACAGTCAATTACTGGGGTGGCTGAGGTCCTTCACGAACCTTAGTTTTGCACTGCTTGCTGTAAATTGAGTGCAGTTCTGGAAGCTTGGTGCAAATGATGCGTTCAGCTGATCGCACTACCCTCTGTTAAACTTGTCTGTCCTGCATGGTGCTGTTCCCGAACCAGGTTGTGATATTTCCCGTCAGGGTGTACTCTATGGTGCAGGAGTAAAAGTTCCTGAGCACCTTAGAGGGCAGTCTAAAGTCTCTCAAGCGTCTGAGGTGGTAGAGATGCTACCGGGCCTTTTTCACGACACTGTTGATGTGACAATACCATGACAGGTCCTGTGTGATGTAAAGACCACATCTAGCACAAGTATTGGGCCTAGAGAATGCCATGATACAGTATTGCAGCACAAACCATCATTGATCCACCCCCATGCTTCACTCTGGGCATGCATATGTGGTACGCTTCTTTGGGGCTTCTCCACACCGTAACTCTCTAGATGTGGAAAAGACAGTGAAGGTGGAGTCATCAGAGAACAATACATGTTTCACATTGTCCACAGCCTAAGATTTTTGCTGCTGGCACCATTGAAACTGAGAGTTGAGGTGCACATTTAATTCTGCAGTGAGTTGGGCAGCTGTGGTTTGAATTTTTTTGGATACAATCTGGGTTAGCATCTACACATCCCTTTCAGACAGCTTCCTCTTGCGTCCACAGTTACTCCTGTTGGATGTGGTTTGTCCTTCTTGGTGGTATGCTGACATTACCCTGAATACCATGGCTCTTGAGACATCACAAAGACTTGCTGTCTTGGTCACAGATGCGCCAGCGAGATGCACACGAACAATTTGTCCTCTTTTGAACTCTGATATGTGGCCCATAATGTTGTGTGCATTGCAATATTTTAAGCAAAGCTCTTACTTGTGGAAAGTGCAATCAATGAAGATTGGTCACCAGGCTGGTCAAATTTAGCTATGAAACCTCCAACACTAAATTGGCCAGTGTTTCAGTTTCATTGTCCAACCCCTGTATATGAGGAGCAGTCTGAGAGGATATATATATATATATATATATATATATATATATATATATATATATATATATACACACACACACAATGAAACTGAAACACTGGCCAATTTAGTGTTGGAGGTTTCATAGCTAAATTTGACCAGCCTTGTGATATATATATAAATATATAATATTTTTTTATTTAACAGTTGGCTTTATGTTCATCCCCGATGATTATTGACTCTGAGTTAGGAAATGCAAAAAAACAAAAACAACAACAACAAAAAAACAGAAAAGTTGACACATTTGACACTTTTCATGTGTTTAACTGGGCAATGGTAATACAAGTAAAAAACGCATCAACGCACAATAGAAAGATTTCAGTCACTCACTTCTCATTCAGTATCCTTATTTTTTAGTATCCTTTTTTACTTTAAAAATTGCTCTGTTCCTCTAAATATACATCTATGCATACTATATATTTACTAGATATCTTTTGTTTGCATTTCTATGGACGTTTTTGCAGAATATACATGTTATTCATTCATAAAAAATGCAATTCAAGAGTATGTTAAAACCAAATAAATACTTGAATATGTTATTTAAAATATTAATGCTTTGATTTTTTTAACTACCATATCTACTGTACCATATATGTAATCATCTAATCTTTACAAGGACAATATTACAGGAAAAGTAGCCTTTCATATGTCTTACAAACTTCTGATCTCGAATTCCATAAATTAGAGAACTCAGGAGTCTTGGAATAATGTTTGTAAGCAGATAGTTAAAGAATGTGATCTTAGTTCGATGAGCTGGAAAAAATGGAATTAATAACATATCCAAGACAGGTGTTACATAGGACATCATACAGAGGAGTAACTGACAGCCATGCAACAGAATTGTATTTCTGGCTTTTTTAGCTGAATTTTGATGATGGCTTGATGAGGCCACTTTAGCTATAAAAAGAACTTTAAAGTATGTATAGATTAAAGTTATCCACACAAATGACATGTAAATAGTTTGTGTAATAATTGTCTTTTGTGCATAATAAGCTGTATTATACACAAAGATCGGTTGGCAGAATGTAAGAGACTGAAAAAATGTACTAGATTTCATTGCAGTAATAATGATTGTGTCAATAATTGCTGGGATAGCACCAATTCCCCATAGCAAACTGATTAACAAATATGTCTTTTTCACAGTGCAAATCTGTGTATGATGCAGTGGATTACAGATGGCAATGTAACGTTCTACTGCCATGCCACCCAAATTCAAAGGTGTGTTCATATAAGTAGTTGATGCTATTGATAATAGTGTACAACAAACAGAAACATTTATGTATGGCAATGCATAAGTTAACACATACAATGTGACTGATATGCAAATCATGAAGATATCATTTATGACAAGGTTAATATATAAAATGTATCTGGACTCACTGTGAAGTACAGGGTTGCAGAAGAAAGTCACTACTAAGATTCCATTTATAAAAATAATGATTATAGCAAGAGAAACAATAACAATATTTTTTGCAACAGCTTCCTGATAATTGTCTGGGATTCTTAGTTGGTCTGTTGTGTTCATTGCCACTGTCTTAAGTAGATAATAGCCCTGAAAAAACATTATATTAATTAGTTGAACTTAAAACAACACACACACACACACACACACACACACACACACACACACACACACATATATATATATATATATATATATATATATTATTAGTTAATCAAATATGGTAATTGTAGAATTGTAGAATTACCAAATATGGTAATTGTAGAAGATTTGATAATTGTTGTACCTTTCAGAGACAAGCTGGAATAACATTAGCATTTCCACTCCATATCCTTTCATTTCTTTCACCAGTGGTAAGATGTCTGGTTGTTAAAAGGACTGTTAGGTTTCAGGTCACCATTGTTTTATAATGCATCATCCTCAGGAGAATATAGCGGTGTGCATATGCAATTGATTGAAGAGTAAAATATTCATTGTGTACAACCCATTCAGATTTTGCCTTAATGATTCAAAGTGTGATATTAATGATGTCAGTGCCACTTTTCTAAACAGGAACAAATAACCACTCTCAGGACATGTTTTATGAACACATCGTGTGAGTGGTTGATAATAAGAATATATTATTAACCACTCACACGATGTGTTAATATAGCTTCTGCGGGTTTAGTGTAAGTATGGCTAACACAAAAGAAAAGTAATACTTATAAATAAAACAAGAGAATAATTTAAGAATTCATGTCACATTCTCTGAACATCAGGTCATCAATTCGGTCTTGTCAAGTAATCTTTTTTTAATTATATCTTTTACATCTGAAAATAAATATAGAGAAAAATAAAAGCTTGTTAGATTGTTTTGCACCTCAACTTATCTAAGTTTTCTACACTTAACCTCATTATTAAGGTTGTTCTTGAGGCCAATTTCACAAGAAGCCTCTTTGTATAATCAAATGGAAACTGTCTGACTGCTGGAATCATTCACTTGACGTCTGCAGTAACTTTCATTTCCATTTTAGAGAGCAACATCTGGGCAATAAACAGTGGGTAGCCACAATTATTGTGCCATAATATTACTGTTTGATATACCAAAATATATAGTCGTGTGAAGTGTTTGATTTCTTACTGATTTATTTGATTTTCTTTTGCTTGTTTGTCACACTTTAATGTTTCAGATTATCAAACAAATTTAAATATTAGTCAAATAAAGCACAAGTAAACACATCATGCAGTTTTTAAATTAATGTCTTTATTGTTAAGGGAAAGCTAAATCCAAAACTACATAGCCCTTTGTGAAAAAGTGTTTGCCCCTAAACCTAATAAAGTTTTCCAGGTCCTGAAGCAGCAAAACAGCCTCAGACCATCACACTACCACCACAATATTTTACTGTTGGCATGCTGTTCTTTTTCTGAAATGCGCTGTTACATTTACGAAACATAATGGGACATGCACCTTCCAAAATGTTAAACACATTTTCCACACAGGCTATGTAGTTTTGGATTTTCATTTTCCCTCAATAATAATAAACCTCGGTCACGAGCAACCGGAGGATGAAACAGAAGACGTAGCAGTTAGCCCGTGTAGCGTGGATGGTAAACCCAAACGCGGAATCAGTGCGAGCAGGCAGGATAACCACGCGTTTAGTCTAAGAACTCTCTTACAAAAAGAGCTAGGTTACCATAGGTGAAGTCGTGAAGGGTTTAAGTTGCAAAGTGTGGAATACCGGATGGATCCGGAGCGCTGCAGGCAGCTGGAGCCGGTAGGTGACAGGGTTGATACGGAGAGTGATGCGGTAAGGGCCGATGAATCTCGGTGACAGTTTTTTGGATTCTGTATGGAGGTGCAGGTTCTTTGTAGACATTCCTTGTAGACTTTGTCCCCTACGTGGTACAATCGTTCCGGAGGGTGACGACGGCAATGTTGTGTTGCATAACGGGTGTTGGCACGTTGGATGGCTTCCTTGGCTTGGCTTTTTCCCTCGGAAACCGGCACGCCCGTGATGAAGTCGATGGCAATGTGCGTCCAGGGCCGGCGGGGAACAGGCAACGGTTGGAGTTCCCCTGGTGTTGGTTGATCAGTGTCCTTGGCCCTGACACACACTGGGCACGCCTGGACGAACTCCTCGATGTCCTTGGACATAGATGGCCACCAGAAGGCATGCTGTACGTATTGGAGGGCTCGCTGTGTGCCTGGGTGTCCCGATAGAGGGGTGCAATGACCCCACTGGATGACGTTGGTCCGGATGCTACTGGGTACATAGAGTCGTCCAGATGGCACGCCTGCCGATTCGGTCTCTGCGGCTTGTGCTTGGCGGGCCCTCGTTTCAAGGTCCCAATGCAGTGGGGCGATGATCTTGGAAGGAGGAGCTCGCCCTGGAGCCAGTGTCGTCATTCCTCCAATGCCCACTTTATGGCCAGCAGCTCGCGGTCCCCTACCCCGTATCACTGCTATGTGGGGTCAATTTTTTTGGAGAAGAAACTACAAGGGTGCAGTTTCTGGTCTGGACCTCGTTGGGAGAGAACAGCCCCGGCGCCCGCATCTGAAGCGTCCACCTCATCTGGGTGAAGGAGAATTGGGGCGGTGGTGAATCGACGGCAGAGCTCGTGGAAGGCAGAGATGGCAGTAGAGTTGAGTTGGAAGTGATGAGACGATGACCGAGTCAGAGCGGTTAAAGGTGCTGCAACCGTACTGTAGTCCCGGATAAAGCCACGATAGAAGTTCGCAAAGAAACCGTTGAAGTTGTTTGAGAGTCTTGTGTAGGGTCCAATGACGTACAGCTTCCAGCTTCTGCGGGTCCATGGCCACACCTTGGGACGAGATGACAAAACCTAGGAACGTGGTGGAGCGCTCGTGAAAAGCGCATTTCTCCAACTTACAGTACAGCTGATGGGCGAGCAATCTCTTAAGGACAGCTCTGACGTGTTGGATGTGTTCTTCAATGGCGTGAGTAGATAAGGATATCGTCAAGGTAGACAAATACCCATTGGCCTAACATGTCCCTGAGAATGTCATTGATGAAATGTTGGAAAGCCACTGGCGCGGATGACCAAACTTTCGTAATGTCCAGTGGGGGTGATAAAGGCCGTCTTCCACTCATCGCCCTCTCTGATACGCACCAAGTTGTAGGTGCTCCGGAGGTCAAACTTTGTGAAAATGGTGGCACCAGAGACGGCGTCCAGGGCAGAGTTGGTAAGAGGCAATGGATGTCGGTTTTTTATGGTGATGTTATTGAGCCCCCGACACAAGAACGTAGTTCGCCGGATTTCTTCTTCACAAAGAAAAACCCCATGGCGGCAGGCGAGGAAGAGGGTCGGATGGTGCCTTGGCGGGGAGCGGACTGACACATACTCCTCCATCGCCCGCATGTCGGTGGTGGAAAGGGAGTACAGATGGCCGCCAAAGGGGGTGGGACAGAGCCTGGCTGAAGCTCAATAGCCAGGTCGTAGGGGCGATGAGTAAATCCGCGTTCTAGCGACACACACTCAGACAGAGACTTTGTCTCCTTTTATGCTTCCTGAATCGCAACCGTACTACTTCCGGGTCCTCGTACCGGTCGTGTTACGAGTGTGCATGACAAAAACTGCATGATGTGTTTACTTGTGTTATTTTTGAATAATATTTAAATTTGTTTGATGATCTGAAACATTCTGATCTGAAAGTGTGACAAACATGCAAAAAAATAAGAAATCAGTAAGGGGCAAACACTTTTTCACACCACTGTATGTGTCTTTCTTCCAGTCAACTTTTCATGAATATGCTTGAATATGTGGCTTATCTTCCTTCTGCAGGGTTTTGATGATCATCTTCTGAACAACTATCAGTTCAGCAGTCCTCAACATGTGCTTGTCTTAGTGCTCTTACTCTCACTGCTATGTTTACTATGACCGAGTTAGCAGAAAAACATGATTTGAGAACATGAAGCTCGTCTTCGAACAAGAATTCACTACCCCCATTTTTTGTTATACAGCAGCTTCACCCCTTTCTCTTTAATGTTCTAGTCAGCTAGTGTCTCTTCTTTAGTAACTGTCCTGAAACAACGGAATGTTTTCTGACAGAGCAACGATTCATATGTTTGTGTCTGTGCGATGAGAAAGGAGAGGAGGAGGGTGGAGTCTACTGTGTAGGATAACTTTCTTACACACACACACACACACACACACACACACACACACACACACACACACACACACACACACACATTAACATGAGAGTTACTTATTCTGGTCATTTTAAATATTTATAAATTCTCTATTTGGTTGTTAAAATGTTAACATTTGGTTGACATAAAAGGAGAGAGAAAGCAGGATAGAGCAAGCGAGAGAGAGAGAGAGAGAGAGCAGGATAATGATGGCAGAGGGTGAGAAAGAGAGCAAAAAGAACTACACACGTGGACAAAATTGTTGGTACCCTTCGGTCAATGAAAGAAAAAGTCACAATGGTCACAGAAATAACTTTAATCTGACAAAAGTAATAATAAATAAGAATTCTATGAATGTTAACCAATGAAAGTCAGACATTGCTTTTCAACCATGCTTCAATGGAATTATATAAAAAAATGAACTCATGGAACTGGCCTGGACAAAAATGATGGTACCCCTAACTTAATAGTTTGTTGCACAACCTTTTGAGGCAATCACTGCAATCAAACGATTCCTGTAACTGTCAATGAGACTTCTGCACCTCTCTGCAGGTATTTTGGCCCACTCCTCATGAGCAAGCTGCTCCAGTTGTTTTCGGATTGAAGGGTACCTTTTTCAGACAGCATGTTTCAGCTCCTTCCAAAGATGCTCAATAGGATTGAGGTCAGGGCTCATAGAACGCCACTTTAGAATAGTCCAATGTTTTCCTCTTAGCCATTCTTGGGTGTTTTTAGCTGTGTGTTTTGGGTCATTGTCCTGTTGCAAGACCCATGACCTGCGACTGAGACCCAGCTTTCTGAAACTGGCCAGCACATTTCTCTCTAGAATCCCTTGATAGTCTTGAGATTTCATTGTACCCTGCACAGATTCAAGACACCCTGTGCCAGTTGCAGCAAAGCAGCCCCAGAACATAACAGAGCCTCCTCCATGTTTCACAGTAGGGACAGTGTTCTTTTCTTGATATGCTTCATTTTTCCGTCTGTGAACATAGAGCTGATGTGCCTTGGCAAAAAGTTCAATTTTTGTCTCATCTATCCATAGGACATTCTCCCAGAAGCTTTGTGGCTTGTCAACATGTAGTTTGGCTTTTTCCAGTCTGGCTTTTTTATGATTCGTTTTCAACAATGGTGTCCTCCTTGGTCGTCTCCCATGTAGTCCAGTTTGGCTCAAACATCGACAGTTCTAACACTGCGATCTAACACTGATGTACCTTGAGCATGAAGTTCACCTTGGATCTCTTTAGAAGTCTTTCTGGGCTCTTTTGTTACCATTCGGATTATCCGTCTCTTTGATTTGTCATCAATTTTCCTCCTGCGGCCACATCCAGGGAGGTTGGCTACAGTCCCATGGATCTTAAATTTCTGAATAATATGTGCAAATCTAGTCACAGGAACATCTAGCTGCTTGGAAATGGTCTTATAGCCTTTACCTTTAACATGCTTGTCTATAATTTTCTTTCAAATCTCCTAAGACAACTCTTTCCTTTGCTTCCTCTGGTCCATGTTGAGTGTGGTACATACCATGTCACCAAACAACACAGTGACTACCTGGAGCCCTATATATAGGCCCACTGACTGATTACAAGATTGTAGACACCTGTGATGCTAATAAGTGGACACACCTTGAATTAACATGTCCCTTTGGTCACATTATTTTCAGTATTTTCTAGGGGTACCATCATTTTTGTCCAGGCCTGTTCCATGAGTTTATTTTTTAAAATAATTCCGTTGAAGCATGGTTGAAAAGCAATGTCTGACGTTCATTGGTTAACATTCATAGAATTTTTTAAAAATTATTACTTTTGTCAGATTAAAGTTATTTATGTGACCATTGTGAGTT
The DNA here is from genome assembly GCA_030347435.1 of Clarias fuscus. Classification (NCBI taxonomy): domain Eukaryota; kingdom Metazoa; phylum Chordata; class Actinopteri; order Siluriformes; family Clariidae; genus Clarias; species Clarias fuscus. The sequence continues at coordinate 28,645,444 of CM059206.1, forward strand.
TTTCTTTCATTGACCGAAGGGTACCAACAATTTTGTCCACGTGTGTAGGTGCAAGACCATATAGTTATGGGTCTAATGCCCAGTATATTCTCTTTTATGATTCTTAAAAAATGTGTCACAAAACTCAGGTTACTAACTAGTTACTCTAATATAAATGTTAATTTAAAATATTTTTAAATATATACAAAATGATAATATAATAAAATTATAATTATTATTAATAACACGGTATTTTTATATATTCATTATTATTTTATATGTTATTCATATATTAAGAAACATTGGTTAAAAGTTACTGCATTCCAAATCAGTCTTTTGTTAATGCTGTTTGTATTAATTTAACTGAAAGCTATTCAGCAGCAAATTCGGAGTATCATTTATAATTCATTAATGGCCTTACAGTATGTGTATACCTAGAATCCAAAAAGAAATCAATCCAGCTCATAACCATTGATGTTTTTTTTAAGTCCATCTCCAGTGTTACTTTCATTTGACAAATAACCTAATGATTGCAAAGAACAAGGAACTAAAATTAACACGAATGTTAATCACTTACAAGTTGACCCCTGATGCTAAAGACACTTTACAAATCAAAATTCTGAAGCTATACCTCACATTGCAATTTACTTGACCACATCATCTCTGCTCCTAGAGCCTTGCTGGTAAGTGGTCTAGTCTCTGCTCCTACAAAGAACTCTCAATTTGGAACGACCCGTATGCCCTAAAAAGAGAGGGGTGTCTTTGTGTGTCATGTAGAATTCAAAAGATAATATAAACATATAAAAAGTACCTTAAGGCCTCTGTGTCCAGGAAGATCTTAATGTTAGCTTGCACAGAATAGACCATTAGTGAGAAGATAACTGCTAATTTTGCTTTCTATATTTGAGGGACACATGCATTTATTTTAATTTTACATTTTTGTACAACATAATTTATTTCCCAAAAAATAAAATTCATTATTTGTTTATTAAGGTTATCTGGTAAGTGTTGGCCTGCACACATGTTTACATGTGTTAGAAGTACAATATAGTAATTGATCATTATAAATGATTGGATAATGTCTTTTTACAAAAACATTGGGAAAATATATTTTAGCTGGGAGTAATTAGAATGTGAAATTTTATATAGATTATTTGTATTTTATGTAGACGCCTTTGCTGTTTATTCTATGTTCCTCATTGATGCTGATTACCTTATCTGTCAGTTTGGAAATGCAACAAAAAGAAGTTAAAGTTTTCTCCAGTGACATGTTTTATGTGTTTAGCTGGGCAATGGTACTACAGGTAAAATTTACAGTTTACTTTTGAAGCACAACATGAACAAAGACTTTAGTCACTCACAATTTTCATTCAGTATTCCTTTACTTATTTATTTAAAGACTGTTCCACTTAATAAACATGTATATTATATGTATATAATACATGAATATACTTTTATAGTATATACCCTACTAGATACCTATGGTTTTTTGTTGACTTTTTGACAGAATATATATATTGTGTTCATTGATAATAACAATGCAGTTCAGGAGTATGTGGAAAACTAAATAAATATTTGAATATTTTATTTAAAATATTAATGCTTTATTTTTAACCAGATCCGATCTACTGTATGTGATCATTTAATTCTTACAAAGACTATTTTACAAGAAAAATAACTCTTCATATGTCTTACAAACTTCTGATCTCGAATTCCATAAATTAGAGAACTCAGGAGTCTTGGTATAATGTTTGTAAGCAGATAGTTAAAGAATGTGATCTTAGTTCGATGAGCTGGAAAAATTGGAATTAACAGCATATTCAAGACCAATGTTAGATAAGACATCATACAGAGGAGTAACTGACAGCCATGCAACAGAATTGTATTCCTGGCTTTTTTAGCTGAGTTTTGATGATGGCTTGATGAGGCCACTTTAGCTATAAAAAGAATTTTAAAGTATGTGTAGAGTAAAGTTATCCACACAAATGACATGTAAATAGTTTGTGTAACAATTGTCTTTTGTTCATAATAAGCTGTGTTATACACAAAAATCGGTTGGCATAATGTAAAGGAATTGAAAAAAGTACTGGGTTTCATTGTAATAAGAACAAGCGTGTCTATTATTGCAGGGATAGCACCAATTCCCCACAGCAAACTGATTAACAAATATGTCCTTCTCACAGTGCAAATCTGTGTATGATGCAGTGGATTACAGATGGCAATGTAACGTTCTACTGCCATGCCACCCAAATTCAAGGGTGTGTTCATATAAGTAGCTGATCCTATTGCTAAAAGTGTACAACAAACAGAAACATTTATGTATGGCCATGCATAAGTTAACACATACAATGTCACTGATGTACAAATCATGAAGATATCATTTATTACAAGGTTAATATATAAAATGTATCTGGACTCACTATGAAGTACAGGGTTGCAGAAGAAAGTCACTACAAAAATTCCATTTATGAAAATAATGATTATAGCAAGAGAAACAATAACAATATTTTTTGCAAAAGCTTCCTGATAATTGTCTGGGATTCTAAGTAGGCCTGTTGTGTTCATTGCCACTGTCTTAAGTAAATAATAGCCCTGCAAAATATGAATATGAATTAATAACTTATGTTCATTATTTAATATTTAGACAGCAAATTAATCATAAATAATTTCAATAATAATAAAAAACAAAACAATGTTATACATTTACAAATAGCACATTTAACATTAACATTAAATTAATATTGTAATCAATACAATAATATTAATTTGCTAAATATTGCCAGAATACAAGATGTAATAATTGTAATCAATAAAATAGAAGATGTAATAATTGTTGTACCTTTTAGAGACAAGCTTGTATAACATTAGCAATTGCACTCCATATCCTTTCATTTCTCTCATCAGTGGTTAGATTTCTGAATGTTAAATTTCTTCAACTCAACATCATTTTATAATGCATCAACCTCAGGAGAATATAGTGATGTGCATATGTATGTAAGTGCAACTGAATTCCTAGAGTAAAACATTTATTGTGTAAAGAGCATTTAGATTTTGCCTGAATGATTCAAAGCTTGACATAAATGCAATTAATGCCACTTGTCTAAACAAGAACAAATATTTACAACAATACTTTATGTTAAGAATGTAATATCAAGAACATGAGCATGATCCCAGAACTGTTGGTCATATTCTGCAGACATTACGTAATTAATTCTGTTTAATCAACTGATTATCTTTCTTAATTGTATCTTTCATGTCTGAAAAAGGTGTATCCATTTCATATAGAAATAAATATTGGAGAACAATGTATATTCATTTTCGGTTGTTTGAAAAACACATACAAATATTTGTATCACAAATATTTAACCAAAATGCTAAATGTACTGTAACATTAAAACATCTGCAAGTTTTCTAACTACTCAAGGCCAGATAGTGTGCATCTCAGTTCACTATCTGTGTATACATGCATGCGGGCGTGTGTGTGTGTGTGTGTGTGTGTGTGTGTGTGTGTGTGTGTGTGTGTGTGTGTGTGTGTGTGTGTGTGTGTGTGTGTGTGCGCGCGTGTGCGTGTGTGTGTATGTGTGTGTGTGTGTGTGTGTGTGTGTGTGTGTGTGTGTGTGTGTGTGTGTGTGTGCGCGTGTGCGTGTGTGTTATTGCATTCATTAATGTAAATATGTTTTAATCATTATTTGTCATTGTTTAGTTTGTAATAATGAACACCAAATACCATTAATTTCTGTTATGTTTATAAAGAATTGTCTCAGATAGTCACTAAGAATAAGTTATTTATTTAATCTACTGCCTTACAATTTCTAAACCCTTTTGTGGGATGGAATAGTTCATTTTATTGTTTTTATGACTCTGGGCTGATTCATTGCAAATATTGCAGCATAGGCCTGTGGGGGAATGGTTGACATTAGATGCAGATGGAGAGAGGAAAAGGGGAACTTTTAAGTAATACGTAATGTTGTGTGTGTACATGCTGAAAAGAATGGTTTTTATTCACTACATGAGCCAGAACAGCTTGACTCACATGCTGCTTCCAATCCTATCATTTCCCAAATATATTGTCACACTGGTGCCAAAACTACAGTATGAGGATGAGATGACCAGGAGGGTCCTAGCCTTTTGCTGGAAAAAAGCACCAAACCTGCTCCAAGTCCAGGGTGAGGAACACCAGCTGTTCTGAAGCACTGGCCTATTGTGAGCATACAGATCTATTTACATATTTATTTTTGTGACACCTCGAAGGAATGCAGCTATAAAGGGTTTTGATCGCATGGTTACTACAAGGAATGACAGTGCAGGTGGGAAGATATCATACAGCCTGACCACTTTGCAGATTTCTCTCTCCACTCCACTTTCTCTCTCACGTCTTCCCTTCCTCCAGTTTCTACTCCTGAGAATGTTAAAGTCTCTACATGAGACTTTAACATTCATGTAGACGATGCTAACAACGCTTCAGCAATCGCATTTGTAGATTTGCTAAATTCCTTTGGGGTTAAACAAAATATAAATAGACCAACTCACCGCTTTAATCATACGCTGGATTTAATTATATCCCATGGTATAGATGTCTCTAATATAGACATTCTACCTCAAAGTGATGATATCACAGATCATCATCTCTTAGTATATACTCTAGCTGTAGAACAGCGTAGCTGTGCCTCCCCACGTTATCAATTCAGTAGAAATATTAATCCGACTACTAAAGACAAATTCACAAGTAATCTGCCGGATCTGTCCCAATTTCTTATCAGACCCCTAAGTGCAGACGATCTAGATGAAGTGACTAGCAGCATGGGCACTATTTTTACCAGTACATTAGACACTGTTGCTCCCATCAGATTAAAAAAAGTCAGAGATAAAACACTTGCACCGTGGTACAACAGTCATACTCACGCTCTAAAGAGAGCAACCCGTAACCTCGAACGAAAATGGAGAAAAACTAAATTAGAAGTTTTTAGAATCGCGTATAAAGGTAGAATGTGCAGCTATAGACGGGCTCTAAAAGCGGCTCGGGGCGAGCATCTGAGCCAACTGATAGCAAGAAACCAAAACAATCCCAGTTTCCTATTTAGTACCCTAAGATGCCTGCAGGGAGTATCCCATCACAGCTTAGAAGTGAAGACTTCATGAACTTCTTCAATGAAAAGATTGATATTATCAGGAAGAAAATAATGGAAATTCAACCTCTAACAACATCTCATGATCCAGTTCAGTCTAAAGCTTCACTAATAGATTTTCAATGCTTTACAGGTGTAGGGCAGGAAGAGCTGTATAAACTTATCACCTCGGCTAAATCAACAATGCTGGATCCAATCCCAACTAGACTTTTAAAAGAAGTGATAAATATAACTGGAGCGCCCCTTCTAAACATTATCAACTCTTCATTATATCTAGGTCATGTCCCTAAACCTTTCAAGTTGGCAGTTATTAAGCCTCTTCTTAAAAAATCTAATTTAGACCCAAATGATATAATAAATTACAGACCAATTTCAAACCTTCCGTTTATATCAAAGATATTAGAAAAGATAGTATCAGTCCAAATATGCACATTCTTGCAGGAAAACGATATCCTCAAGGAATTTCAGTCAGGTTTCAGGCCCCATCATAGTACAGAAACTGCACTAGTTAAAATCGCAAATGACTTGTTTTTAGCTTCTGACCAAGGCTGCATCTCAATTCTTGTCTTACTTGATCTTAGTGCTGCATTCGACACTATAGATCATGATATTCTCATAGATCGCTTACAAAATCACATTGGTATTCAGGGACAGGCTCTAAAATGGTTTAGATCCTACCTGTCTGATCGATTCCATTTTGTAGATCTGAATGGAGAACAGTCTGGTGTAATGCCAGTGAAATATGGGGTGCCACAAGGGTCAGTTTTAGGACCTCTGCTGTTCTCAATATACATGCTTCCCTTGGGTAACATCATTAGAAGACATGGGATTAGTTTCCATTGTTATGCTGATGATACTCAGTTATACATTTCCACAAAACCAGATGAAATACCCAAATTGTCTAGACTAACTGAGTGTATTCAAGATATAAAAGATTGGATGACTGATAATTTTCTTTTACTAAATTCAGATAAGACAGAGGTATTACTTATTGGCCCAAAAACCAGTTCATACCAGCTCTCACAATTCAGCCTACGTTTAGAAGGATGTACTGTTACCACCAGCTCGACAGTGAAAGACCTGGGTGTAATATTAGACAGTAACTTATCCTTTGAAAATCATATCTCCAACATCACAAAAACATCCTTTTTCCACCTTAGAAATATTGCCAAGCTTAGGAACATTTTATCTGTATCTGATGCAGAAAAGCTGGTTCATGCATTCATGACCTCCAGACTGGACTACTGTAATGCATTACTGGGAGGCTGTCCTGCATCCTCAATTAACAAGCTACAGTTAGTCCAAAATGCAGCCGCCAGGGTTCTCACTAGATCCAGAAAATATGATCATATAACACCAATATTATCATCCCTGCACTGGCTACCTGTTCAGTTTAGAATTAATTACAAAATAGCATTACTTACTTACAAGGCTCTAAACGATCTAGCTCCCACATACCTAACCAGTCTTCTGATACGTTACAATCCACCACGCTCCTTAAGATCAGAAAACTCCGGACTACTGGTAGTTCCCAGAATATCAAAATCTACAAAAGGAGGTAGGGCATTTTCATATTTAGCTCCAAAGCTTTGGAATAGCCTTCCTGACAGTGTTCGGGGCTCAGACACAGTTTCCCAATTTAAAAGTAGACTCAAGACGCATCTCTTTAATCTGGCATACACATAATTAATTTCTTTACCTCATACTCCAGTACATCTATCGTGAATGGCAACCATGCTAATTCTTTTCACCTGCTCTTTATTTTTCCACCCATCCCGAGGCATCTGGAGATTGTGCCAACCCTGCGAGGTTCCTGAGGCATCCAGAGAAGGACCTGCTCCAGCTGAATTTTTCTTCATGTTGGTTTGGATCTACACATGCTGCTCCTGAGCTCCCAGTGATCCAGACCCCCATCTGCCCTCTGCACCTGCTGACTCATCCCTGTGCTGAACTGGACTTTGTGTTAATTTAAATAACTTCTGTTATATCGAACTTTCATCTGCATAACACACATGATGTTCTACAATTTCTGTTATCTGTCATCACTCAGATGAGGATGGGTTCCCTGTTGAGTCTGGTTCCTCTCAAGGTTTCTTCCTATTGCCATCTCAGGGAGTTTTTCCTTGCCACTGTCGCCATCACCCTTGGCTTGCTCATCAGGGACAATCTCATTATCTAGACACATTTTTCTTACACATATATACATTTCCATAAGTCTTCTTTTCATTTTCTTTTCATTTCTGTGAAGCTGCTTTGAGACAATGACCATTGTTAAAAGCGCTATAGAAATAAAATTGAAGTGAATTGAATTGAATTGAACTACTACTAATAATGAATGGAGAAAGCGCAATCAAAGCCCAAGGATCCTGCATGCTGTTGCGTTGTATTCAGCGAATAGGCTATATTTTTGCATTTTGTTTGTTGCATTTCTGGGGGAGTATGTCTGCAGTTTTATTGATAAATCTGCTCATATATGCTCATGCGCATTTATCAGCCTTTTGAAAAAAAAAGCACGCATGCATAACACACTTTCACCTTGCAAAAGGCAGTTTTTATTGTTGTCAGGGGATACCACCAGAGGGCGCCAAAGCGCCCACAGACTCCATTTTGTGTTTTGTTTTCATTTCATTTGTTTTGGTGGACTCAAATCCCCAGAATGCACCTCGGTCAGGTGATGTGGTGCTCACCTGAACTGAGGTTGATAATTAGTTTTGTTATAAATGTTCCTGTGTTCAGTTTGTCTTTGTCTTGCGTCTGTTCGTCTAGGGTTACTGTTTGTCCTGGTATGTTGTTCCGATCTGTGTTCTTCCTGGCTCTGTGTTCTTCCTGGCTCTGTGTTCTCCTGGTTCTGTATTCTTCTAGTGCATTGTTCTCCTGGTTCTGTGTTCTCCTAGCCTTTGTCTGTCTCCTGGCCTCTGTCTGTCTCCTAGCCTGTCTGTCTCTCAGTCTTTGTAACCCCTAGTCTGTGTAGCTCTATGTTTAGGTTATCCTGGGTTTAAGTTCATGTTCTGTTCCTTTTGTGGCCTTGTTTTGTGCTCATTAAAATATGTTTTCCCACATTACCTTTGCTATTATGCCATTCCTTCGTCCTGCAAACAGTACCCGTAACAATTGTTTACTGTATATTTAAAGCGCATATACACAATAAAACAATATTATGTCTAGCCCAACTTATCATACACTTCTTCTTTATAATAATAATAATAATATTAACAATAATAATAATAATAAATTCACAGCACTACTACTACTACTACTACTAATAATAATAATAATACTGAATGGAGCTTGATACTGAATTATGCGCTCTGGGTGCCTAAAATTGATTAACACATTTTCGGTTTCAGTAGGCACACAATATCTCAGATTGAAACATGACTGCCCCCTACAGGTAATGAATGTCATTTTCACAGCTTCCCGTGCACTGCTACGGCAGCTTGCGAGATCCCTTTTGTCGTAACGTGCATTCTTTTGTGACATACTGTATATATACAGTATATATACAGTATATATATATATATATATATATATATATATATATATATATATATATAGTGGAACCTTGGATTATGAGCATTATTCGTTCCGGAAGTGGGCTCGTGTTCCAAAACACTCGTAAACCAAATCATCATTTCCCATAAGAAATAATGAAAACTCAAATTATTCGTTCCACAGCCCCAAAAAATAAATACCTAAAAATAATTAATACAATCAATAAAATGAAAATAAAACAAATTAATCTGCACTTTACCTTTAAAAAAAAGTAAAATAAATCCCGACAGATAAGTGTTTCTGTTGGTGCGCGCAGGCGCCGTGTGTGTGTGTGTGTGGAATTAGCCCCTTCCCTCGCCTCATTTTACACAGTAACTCCCCACCTTGCTTTTTAAATTTCACAACAAACACACACACACACACACACACACACACACACACACACACACACAACGGAAACACTGTTTTAACAGGGAAAAAAGAAAATCTCTCTGACCTGGCGTGAGCACATACTAAGGGAATCACTGCTGTAAAGTAAAAAAAAAATAAAACAAAACAAATGAACCAGCACCTTACCTTTGAAAAGAATCGCGACAGAGCAGAGTTTCTGTGTGTTTGTGAAGCCGGGGAGGGGGTGAAAAGGCGAAAAAGCGTCTGTGCGTGTGTCAGGGTGTGTGTGTGTGTGTGTCGGTGTCAAATTACGTGCGCACATGCATAAGAGACTAAAAGAAAGAGGGAGATGTTGATTATACAAGTAAGAGACGAGCAGAGTTTCTGTGTGTTTGGGAAGCCGTTAGGGGGAGGGGCGGGGGTTAAAAGGTGAGAGAGTGACGCTTGGTGTCAAAATAAGAGTCATGCGTGATACATGATACTCGGCACTCGTAAACTAATACTTGCTCGGTTTCCAATTAAAAATTTATTTAAAATCTCGGTTTGCAGCTATTACAGTATGTCACAACAGTGAGTACACCCCTCACATCTCTGCAAATATTTAGTTATATCTTTTCATAGGAAAACACTGCATAAATGACTCTTTGACAATAAAAAGTAGTCAGTCTAAAGTTTGTATAGTAGTGTAAATTTATTGTCCCCTCAAAATAAAAAATACAGCCAATAATAGCTGAACCCCTGGCAACAAAAGTGAGTAAACCCCTAAGTGAAAATGTACAAATGCCAATATTTTGTGTGGCCACCATCATTTTCCAGCACAGCTAGAATTCTCTGGCCATGGAGTTCATCAGAGCTTCACACGTTGAAACTGGAATCCTCTTCCACTCCTCCATCACAACATCATGGAGGTGGGCTGGACATTTGACACCTTGTGCTCGTCCACCTTCCTTTTCAAGATGCCCAGAGGTGTTCTATGGGGTTTAGGTCTGGAGACATGCTTGGCCAGTCCATCATCTTTACCCTCAGCCTCTTTAGCAAGCCAGTGATCATCTTGGAGGTGTGTTTGGAGTTATTATCATGCTGGTACACTGCTCTGCTGCCCAGTTTCCGGGGGGAGGGGATCATGCTCTGCTTCAGTATGTCACAGTACATGTTAGAATTCATGTTTCCCTCAATGAACTGTAGCTCCCCAATGCCAGCAGCACTCATGCAGCCCCAGATCATGACACTCCCACCACCATGTTTGACGGTAGGCAAGACACACTTGTATTTGTACTGCTCACCTGGTTGCCGCTACACACTCTTGACATCATCTGAACCAAATAGGTTTATCTTGGTCTCATCAGACCACAGGACATGGTTCCAGTAATCCTGGTCCTTAGTTTGCATGTCTGCAGCAAATTGTTTGTGAGCTTTTTTGTGCATAATCTTTAGAACAGGCTTCCTTCTAGGACGACAACCATGCAGAGCAATTTGATGCAGTGTGCAGCGTACGGTCTGAGCACTGACAGGCTGACCTCCCATTCCTTCAATCTCTGCCAATCTTTGGATCTGACGCTGAGAACGTGCACTCAGCTTCTTTGGCCGACCATGGCGAGGCCTGTTCTGAGAAGAACCTGTCCTCTTAAAGCGCTGGATGTTCTTAGCCACTGTGCTGCAGCACAGTTGCAGAGTGTTGACTATCTTCTTATAGCCTTGGCTATCTTTACATAAATCAACAATTCGTTTTTTCAGGTCTTCTGAGAGTTTTTTGCCATGAGGTGCCATGTTGAACTTTCAGGGGCCAGGTTGAGAGAGTGGAAGAGCTTTTATACCAAATTTAACTCACCTGCTATCTGGTGACATCTGAGACTGTGTAACACTAATGAGTCACATGACAAAGGGGAAGGAAAATGACTAATGCTCAAATGCTCAATTTGAACATTTTCACTTAGGGGAGTACTCACTTTTGTTGCCAGGGGTTCAGCTATTATTGGCTGTATTTTTAGTTATTTTGATGGGACAATAAATTTAGACTGCTATACAAACTTTACACTGACAACTTTTCATTGTGTCGAAGAGTCATTTATGCAGTGTTGTCCTATGAAAAGATATAACTAAATATTTGCATGTGTATTTGAGATGTGAGAGATGTACTCACTTTTGTGACATACTGTGTATATATATATATATATAGTGCCCTCCATAATTATTGGCACCCCTGGTTAAGATATGTTAAAAGCCTTAAAATAAATTCAGTTTTTATTGCAGAAGCATATTGTCACACTGAACATTGTAGAAAAATATAACGTGAATATGAAGTGAATTTTAAGGGGAAATAAAAATCACTGACTAACAAATAATTATTTTTCATAAAATAGCCTGTTCCACAATTATTGGCACCCCTAACAATTCCTAGAAAATAAATGTAATTTAAGTATTTCTGTCATTTCTACAGTAGTTTACAAAGTTAAACAGAGTATCTAGGAACATTTAATTAGTAATTTATCACTTCCTGCTTCCCTGGGGTATAAATATGATGTGACACAGGGGCCATTTCTCTTATCCACTCTTCAACATGGGAAAGACAAAGGAACACCATTCAAGTAAGGCCGATGTATGTCGACCTTCACAAGTCAGGCAATGGGAACAAGAAAATAGCCACCCGCCTGCACCTGCCCATATCTACTGTGAGAGGAATCATTAAGAAGTTTAAACTCTCCAAAAAACTGGAACAGTAGTAAATAAACCTGGACGAGGACACAAGTTTATTTTGCTTCCACGCACAGTGAGGAGGATGGTAAGAGAAATAAAAAATTCTCCAAAGCTCACTGTTAAAGAACTTCAACAAATGATAGCATCTTGGGGACACAAAGTCTCCAAAACAACCATCAGACGCTATCTACATGCCAACAAGCTCTTTGGGAGGCATGCAAGGAAAAAAACGTTTTCTCAGTCACAATCATAAACGCAAACGTTTGGAGTTTGCTAAGCTGTACTGGGGCTTCAACTGGGACCGTGTTCTTTGGTCAGATGAGACCAAGATAGAGCTTTTTGGCAACAAACACTCTAAGTGGGTATGGCGAAACACAAAAGATGACCACCTCATGCCCACTGTGAAGTATGGGGGAGGATCGGTGATGCTGTGGGCTGGATCTCTTCCAGAGGCCCTGGGAACCTTGTTAGGGTGCATGGCATCATGAATGCTTTGAAATACCAGGATATTTTAAAGCAAAATCTGGTGGCCTCTGTCCGAAAGCTGACGATGGGTCGTCACTGGGTCTTTCAGCAAGATAATGACCCAAAACATGTGGCCAAATCTACACAGACATGGTTCACCACACACAGAATCAAGCTCCTCCCATGGCCATCTCAGTCCCCAGACCTCAACCCCATTGAAAACCTGTGGAGTGAGCTGAAGAGGAGAGTGCAGAGGAGAGGAGTCAGGTCACTGGATGATTTAGAGACATTGTGCAAAGAGGAATGGTCAAAGATCCCTCTTTCTGTGTTATCTTGCTGAAACATTATAGGAGAAGATTAGGTGCTGTTTTGTTGGCAAAAGGGGGTTGTACAAAGTATTAAACATCAGGGGTGCTAATAATTGTGGCACCCATGATTTGATGTAAAATAATTATTTCTTAATGTGGGATTTTTTTTCCACTGAATAAATGCACTTGAATTAAAGGTTGGAATTTCCACTTTTTTTCCATTGTGGTCCTATGTTATTTAGAACAAAACTGATTTTTTTAGAAGCTAAGGAACACATTTTAACCAGGGGTGGCAATAATTATGGAGGAAAATTTTATGCAATATGGGGATAGCCATTAGCTATTAGTCTAGCCTACTACTATATCAGTATTTCTTGCTATTTTCTCTGCCTTCTGATTATTGTTTATTTGCTATTTTTTTCAGTTTTTCTCTTAATTCATAAGGTACCTGGCATCTTATTAATAATAATAATAGGACTAATAATAATAATAATAATAATAATAATAATAATAATAATACATTTTATTTATAAGCGCCTTTCATAACACTCAAGGACACTGTACAAAAAACAATCAACGATACAAATATGAAAAACAAGCAACCAAATGACACAAAAAACAAGCATGTACAAAAGAAAACAGTGAATTTAAGGAGAGTAAGCTTTAGTAAATAGACGGGGTTTGAGTCTGGTTTTAAAGAGAGAGAGACAATCTAAATTACGGATGTCAGGTGGAAGGGAGTTCCACAGAATGGGCTCCGAGTGACTGAATGCTCTACTCCCCATAGTACTGAGATGGTCAGAGGGTACGGCCAAGCGAATGGAAGCAGATGAGAAGAAGTGACAATTTGAAGTAGATCGAGTAGATAAGGAGGGGCAAGATTATGGATTACCTTGAAAGTGAGCAAAATTATTTTAAATTCAATTCTGTATTTTATGGGGAGCCAGTAGAGTTGCTGCAGAACAGGGGTGATATGATGGAAAGAAGGGGTTTTGGTAATGATGTGAGGTGCTAAGTTTAGGACAAGTTGTAGCTTATGGAGGGCTTTCTGGGGAAGACCAAAGAGAAGAGAATTGCAGTAGTCAATACGAGAGGACTCCAAACTGTGGACACGGATAGAAGTAGAATGGGTGGAGAGAGAGGCACGAAGATGATTAATATTGCGCAGATGGAAATAGGCAGAGCAAGTAATATTGTTAATGTGAGATTGGAATGATAATGAGCTATCGAGGATGACCCCCAAACTCTTAACTTGATGGGATGGAGAAACTGATGAACTGTCAATTGTGAGGGTAAAACTGTTCACTTTGGAAAGTAAGGATTTGGTGCCGATGAGAAGGATTTCTGTTTTATCCGTATTCAATTTAAGGAAATTGTGGCTAAACCAAGACTTTATTGCATAAAGGCAGTTAGTCAAGGAGGAGGGTGGAAGTGAGGAATTAGGATGGCAAGAGAGATAGAGCTGGGTGTCATCAGCAAAACAATGAAAATGGATATTAAATTTATGAAAGATATTACTAAGTGGGAGAAGATAAATGATGAAAAGAAGGGGACAGAACCCTGGGGAACACCGGTAGTAACAGAAGAAGGCTGAGAACAGAATGATTTGAGATGTATAAACTGAGAGCGGCCAGAGAGATAAGAGTAAAACCAGTCAAGAGATGTGTGAGAAATGCCAATAGACGACAGTCTGGTGAGAAGAATGGTGTGAGAGATGGTATCAAAGGCTGCAGTCAAATCAAGAAGAATAAGAATTGTAAGTAGACCAGAGTCAGCAGCCATAAGGAGGTCATTAGTGATTTTAATAAGGGCAGTTTCAGTACTGTGAAGAGGACGAAAGCCAGACTGGAATTGTTCGTAAAGATTATTCAATGATAAGTGGGAGTGAAGTTGAGCAACAGTTTTTTTGAGTATTTTTTGAGATAAAGGGAAGGTTAGAAATTGGGCGAAGATTATTGTAATCATTAGGATCTAAGCCAGGTTTTTTAAGTAAGGGAGTAACAGCAGCAGTTTTAAAAAGTGACGGTATAATTCCAGTGGAGAGAGAAGAGTGAATAATTGCAGTTATAAGAGGGAGCAAAGAAGGAAGGCAAGATTTAACCAGGCCTGTAGGTAGAGGGTCCAGCTGACAGGTTGAGGGTGTCTATTTATGAATGAGGTCAGAAATTACTGAGGCATCAGGAAGAAGAAAAGTAGAGAATAAGTGACAATGCGAAGAAAAATAAGAGGGAGACAAAGAATGGGAGTTAAGGAGGTGGTGAATTTTGTGAATTTTCTCATTAAAAAACAGCATTGGGGAGTTACAGGTGTCAGTTGAGTACATATGGGGGGGGGGGATCGGGGGGGGGGGGGGGGTGAAAATTTTATGAAGTAATGAAAACAATGTCTTGGAATTACCTTCATTAGAACGGATTATACCGGATTAGTAATCAAATTTAATTTTGGAAATAGATTCTTTATAATGCAGTAGGTGGGATTTGAACATTTCTCTATGGACAGAAAGACCAGTTTTGCGGAAAAAACGCTCAAGCTGACGACCTCTTGCTTTCATAGACCGTAGTTCAGGGGTAAACCAGGGAGCAGTACGAGAGAAGGAAACCGACATTGTTTTCATTGGGGCAAGAAAATTAAGAATATTATGTAAACCCATATTATATTGAGCAACCAAAGCATTAGGAGTGGATAGACAATCAGGAATAAAAGTATCCACAATGCATGAGAGTATCAAAATTAATATCCTTAAGCTTCTGAAATGAAATAAAATGTGTAGGATTAGTTTTAGACAGGCAAATAGAAACATTAAAGAAGAAAATGATCAGACACATGAAAATCATCAGCTAAACAGTTGGAGGGGGTGAGGTCAGAACAGCAGATTAAGTCCAAAGTATGACCTTTTGTATGTGTTGGAAAGTCTGAGTACTGATGAAATCCGAAACACTCCAGGCATGAGGAAAAGTCTCTAGTCAGAGGAAGGTCACAATAATCGATATGGATGTTAAAGTCCCCCAGCAGTATAACATTAGAAGAGAGAGCAGAGAGATGAGTGAGTAGAGCATCAAAGTCATTGATGAAATCAGTATGCGGTTTGGGATGGCGATAAACTACAGCAATGATGGTCGGAACGGGACCAGGTAGTTTACACACCAAACAATCGAGCGTGCTGAAATCATGCACAGATAACTAAAAGACTTTCCATTTCTCGTAAATTATCACAAGACCTCCTCCGCACTAAGAGAGGCGTGGTTGACAAACAAACCCCAGAGGAGTGCATTCATTCAATTGGGAAAAGTTATTTGGCTGTTGCCAAGTTTCAGTCAAGCAAATAAAGTCAAACTTACGACCAGTAAGGAAATCCTGGATGAGATATCCCTTGCTCATAAGTGAGCGGATGTTAAGCAAACCGAAGTTGACAGTGATGTTGTCCAGTTTGAAAAAGGAGTTAGTGTTCGCCGACCTAGCCAGGCTGGCTAACACGCTGTGATCCACAGACCGACCAGTACTTCAAAGAGGACGGAGAGTGGTGGACCAAAATGATTCAATTCCATTAGAGTTGTCGAAATGATATTTCCGAGGGGATCCACGATGAATGTATCTCTGACGAGGAAGGAGAGCGATGTCCGGATGGAGAAGCAGCACTGCCAGCGGAGCCAGAGATCGGTGCCCACGGAGCTGAAGGAAATCAGTAGCTGAGTATTGGAGAAGGCCCGACACTGGGCGGTGAGAAAGCAGCAGGCAAGTCCAGGCTATTGCAGTCCAGAAATAAATCTAGAGGTAAATCCTGCCGGCCCACATAGTGGGGACTCTGTGAGGTCAAAAACGCAAACAGCCTCGGCACATCTGAACGTCTGCCCTCAACCCGATACCTGAGCCTTGACTTCTGACCTGTGCAACCAAGCAATCGAAGACTCCGCTCTCCCCGACACGCAAAGAAACTTCGGGCTCAAACACCGACGCCACTTGAACGCCATCGCAGTGCAACAAAGAGGCCCACACAAGAAGTTCCAGAGCACCGTCATCATTATCCAGGCAACCAACCCGCCAACGAGGGCTTTCCCGAAAGACGTCATCCCAACCCAGCGCACCAACCAATCAGCAACACTATGATTCCCTTCTCTGAAGGCGAACCAAAGAGAACAACTCTCACGTAACACAAGTAAAACTAACAAATCTTCATACCTTGCTAAAAAGTGGTGCATGATTCAGAACTAAACCCTAAGATTAAACCCAAGGCTTTGCTCTTGTGACTTTCTCAGGTTTAGTAAACTGTACTAAAAGAACTCCATTTACTTTCACCATCTGAACTGTATGTATGTATGGGTGTGTGTGTGTGTTTAAGTAGCATAGTTTTCATGTATTGTAGAGTAATTCTTGTTTCTTTATAAAGAACAGTTGTCTTGGTCATGTATTTTAAAGTCTAAACATTTGCCCAGATCTTATGTTACCTGCTCATAATTGGTAAATACCCAATTTGTATTGTTAAGATGGCCTCAATCGTGCTATAATGTGAGATGCTAAGTGTATGCTATAAATTGTAAATCAGTTAATCAAATTAACCTGAATCGTTAAAGAATCAATTCACCACTGACCAAGAGCTGAAACACTACATGGTGGTGAGGTTTCAATTGAAGAGAGTTTGTGGACAGGTGTCTTTTACACACATAATGAGCTGTTGTTAGGAGCACCTTCTGAAATTAACTTGTGTACCACATAGGCACATAATTAATCTATGGGAACCAAAATTAGTGTTGATTGATAGGGCATCAAATACATATTTGTAATATGTAAATTGATTTATAATAATCAATTTATAACCTTTGTCTTGTGTGCTTTTTCTATGATATAAATTATAGACTCTTCATTTTCTAAGTACGCAAACATACAAAATCTGAAGGGTATCAAATAATAATTTGTTCAACTGTATGCAATCTATTTATTTGTGGCTGTTGTTATACTACTTTTATTTCTCAATTGTGTGAGTTACCTGGCATTGTATGAGTGGATATTTAGTGGAGAAAAATAAAGTACAGTAGTGCTGCTTGAATGCATATTATTAATATTATTGAATGCATATTTAATAACAAATTATCTATTGCTATGCAATTTGCTATAAAATGTAGAGTTTTACATAACCAGTACATAACCTTCACCCACACTAAGGCCAATTTGGGAATGCCAGGTAACCTAAACTGCATGTCTCTGTACTGTGGGAGGAAACTGGGAACCCACTAAAATCATGCAAACTCCAGGCACACAGCCCTGAGGTGAGAATCAACCTTTCCACTGTGGAGGTTCAACGCCATAGTTCTAACCACAACGCCACCATGCCCTGCTTGATTACAAAATTGAGTGGTAATCAAGATGATGCACCACTTTGGCTAAGACTGGATGCTTTGTACATTTTTGGTATTTTTCCAGTAACCTACTGATAGTGGAAACTGGGCAAGCAGCTTGTGTTTTCAAAACCAAAAATGGTCTGTAGATATCTTTTTGATTATTTTTATTTACATATACCTTACAAATGATCCTTACTTTCACCTTCTCTTTTATAACTTTTACAATTTTTGACCTTGAATTTTACCAGTGTTTTTAAGGCAAGTGTTCACCCTTGCCTGTTTCACCCTGTTGAACCTATAGAGAAGGTATATAATCCAATATTTTCGAAATTTCTCATCTCTGACACCATAGATCATAGGGCTCAGGAACCGTGGGATGATGTAGACCAGAAGAAAGTTGATGTACCGTATCTCTAGACCATACTGTGGAAACAAATATATTAGAGGTGCCTGCATGGATGGCACCACAAAAGCCAGCAGACAGAGCAGCAGCTGCACACCATGAAGTAGCACTGTGTTCCGTGCCTTTTTCACAGACACCAGGTCAGTGGATGCTGCTCGTGCTGTCAACATGATCTTGCAGTACGTGTAGAGCAAGGACAAAAAGACAAAGGAAAAATATACACTGTCGAAAGCACAATTCTTGTAATAGATTGAGGGGTCACGGAAGAGCAGTGAGTGATCACAGAAGATTAAGGTTTTAAAAAAGGATGCAGGCTCCTTGACAAGAGTTATAAAGAGGTCTGTGAGGGGGGGTGCAACACTTAGAACAAGGATAATACCAATGATCCAGATAGTTCTCTGCACTGTACACATGTGACTGTAATGCAGGGGAAAGCAAATGGAAATGTAACGCTCCATGGCCATCCCAGCAAGGATGAGGGGTGTAGAACGTGTTGTTAGTACAGCTGTTATGATGAATGGGCAACATGCAGACACCTGGATCTTATAGAATGCATAACTCACCTGGAGAAAAGATGGACATTTTGAAAATGAAGACATTATAAAGTAATTCTACAATTCTACAAGTACAATGCAGCTAACATCATTCATTCAGCAACAGATTTTCAAACAAGGCCAAATTTGAAAGCCAGATTGAGACTGAACAAAGCACTAATAATAATTAAAAAGTTGATTTTGTTGACACACAGACAGGTAAAGAGTTTTTAAGCACATGGAATTGCATGACATTACAGTATTGTACATTGCTTAACAATATATGATTTAAATATAAATGATCTTATAATATTCAAATGGCACAGTGGCATAGTAGTTAGCACTGTGCTCTTGCACCTCCGGTGCCAAATGTTCATGTCCCACCTCAGGTCTGTGCGCATAGAGTTCGCATGTTCGCCCATGTTGGTTGATTTTCTCTGGTTTTTCCCAGAGCCCAAAGACATGCAGATTAGGTTAATTGGCTATTCCAAATTGCCTGTAGTGTGTGTGTGTGTGTGTGTGTGTGTGTGCGTGTGTGTGCGTGTGTGTGTGTGTGTGTGTGTGTGTGTGTGTGTGTGTGTGTGTGTGTGTGTTGTGCGTGTTGTGCTGTGATGGATTGACACCCTATCTAAGGTGTACCATGCCTGTTGCCCTGTCTTCTGGGATAGACTTCAGCCCCCCATGACCCGGTACACAGGATAAGCAGTATACAAGACAAATGAACAATAATATTCAACACAATAAGTCTCACAATGTCAGTCATGCAGTATTAAGTATCTTTGTTTTGCATTTCTTATAGAATTCTAAAACCTACATATTTATAAAATTCAATGTATTTTTTCCATAAATTTGCCACCTGCATACAGTTATGAACCCTGTTGTTATTCAGATATTTATTATGTTTACTATTATTTACAAAAGAAGACACAAATATATTTTAACTATATACAGGTTTTTGTAATGGCTTATATGAATTTAAGAAATTAGTTTAAGCATTTAAATTAGCTTTAAACACTTACCACATAAAGACCTGTCACAAGTGTCAGCTGGACTGCATCATTAATGACCATGTAAATAAACATTATGTAACGTGGGTCTTCATAGAAAAAATTGTGTCTAAAGAAAGTGGATGTCATGGTACCATTCAAGATGCTAAGGGCCAGCCACACTAGCACAGCCACTATGTTTTTGGTAAGTACACTGCTAAAACTTTCCTTTGGAGTAACATTCTGAGGCAGGCTGAGGTTGAAGTTCTCGTATGCAGAGCCAGTAGAAGAGTTCATGATCTGAATGTTTTATAACAAATAAAGAGACAAAGTTGTAAATGTTAATGTGTGTTTGTGTGTGTGTGTGTGTGTGTGTGTGTGTGTGTGTGTGTGTGTGTGTGTGTGTGTGTGTGTGTGTGTGTGTGTGTGTGTGTGTGTGTGTGTGTGTGTGAAAAGAGAGAGACAGAGAGAACATAACCACGTGTTTATACTGTAAAGTGGTAAACTCTTACCTCTTGGGGTCATTGATGTCTTCTGTCTACAAGTTCAAACTGGTACTTATATACTGAGACTGTGTAACTGATCAAAAGGGTTTATGGGTTATAGGAATTCCATGGAGATCATCTCAGCCATGCCCAGTTCTACCTTATCTCCCAGAAGAAAATATAAGTTACATAATTTTCAGCCGTATAAAATATACAGGTGTTTTTTTTTTATGGTAAAGACTGTAAGCTGTGTGTAGAAGCATAGTGCATATACATTTTTAGTGTTTATGGTTCATTTAAGAATAGTGAGCCTCTGACATAATAAATAGTCTGTAAATATTTCTTTGTTAAAGAAAAATAATAAAATAAAACTACTGAAACTCTGAGGAAAGCTATGATTTCTACATGCGATCAATGGGCTTTACTATCTGTATGTTCAATGAATAAAGTAGAAATTAGAGTAAGACCTAAAGACTACATGTTGTCATGGAAACACCAGGCTCCGTCCTTAGTCAACGTTCTCAATCATCCGAATTCTAAATGTGCACACCTGAACCTTATCACCAACACAAAATAAATACACCTTAGTTCCCGTCATCTGTCTCCATTATGAACAAAGACTCAATGCCCCACTTTGCCCTCAATGCCCTCACAGTGATATTTCCTAAGTCTCAGCTCCCGCTCGTTCGTCGAATCATTTCACCTACCTTCGTGTTGTGTTCACCTGTCCTCCTGTCTGTGATTTTCCGTCTATCAGCTTCAACACCACTTCAGATAAGACTTTATGACTCACTTCTCGTTTCCACATTTCATACGAAACAGTTATTCATTCATTGTTAATAAAAACACCCAGTCGGGTTTTCTACATCTTTGT
The DNA here is from genome assembly GCA_030347435.1 of Clarias fuscus. Lineage (NCBI taxonomy): Eukaryota > Metazoa > Chordata > Actinopteri > Siluriformes > Clariidae > Clarias > Clarias fuscus. The sequence continues at coordinate 28,666,512 of CM059206.1, forward strand.
TTGTCAAGTCAAGTCAAGTCAATTTATTTATATAGCGCTTTTAACATTGTCGCAAAGCAGCTTTACACAATCCAAAGAAGTAAGTTTGTATGCAATGTGTATAAATCAAAATGATAAGATTGTCCCTGATGAGAAAGCCGAGGGCGACGGTGGCAAGGAAAAACTCCCTGAGATGGTAATAGGAAGAAACCTTGAGAGGAACCGGACTCAACAGGGAACCCATCCTCATCTGGGTGATAAGGGATAGAAGGGATTGATCAGCATAATAATGTGTAAGACTGGAAGTTCAGTATAACAGGAGATGTGTTAAAATTAAAATTAAAAGGAGTCCAGTTTGTTCCTGGAGGCTCAGGTAGACTGTAGGAAATTCCAGTCCTGAGCAATCGAACAACTGAAGTCACAGGTCCCCAGAGAACAGCTGTCAGCATCAATCGAGGATGGGACAGTCTTCGTGGAAACCATCCCCAGCCACCACACGAATCCAGGCAGACCACATGGGGCATCCATGCGACGAGATCTCCAACCAGAAGCAGGACTCCAGGACTGGTTAGACAGGTCCAGAGGGCAGAGGGGTCTGGATCACTGGCAACTCAGGAGCGACATGCAGCTCGACAGAGAGAGGAGAGAGCAGAAAATAAGGAGAGATGGCAGTTAGGTATGGTAACAGTCAACATGTATAAGGTGAAAGTATATTTAGTGCAGACTGCAAGCAGGGACTCCGGCAGGACTAACTATAACAGCATAACTAAAAGGGAGAGCCAGAAGGAAACACAGACATGAGGGCTCCCTGTGATGTAAAGCAACCAATCACCTCACCGTCAACAAACCTGAGTGATCAATGAGAGTGGGGAAGACAGCATCTAAACATACCAGTTCACCAGAATACTCTATGTCCATGAGTCCCCCAGATCTGCGCCTTTCCCTAAGGCTAATCTATTTACAAAAATGCTTGGCTAAATAAATAGGTTTTTAGCCTAGACTTAAACACTGAGACTGTGTCTGAGTCCCGAACATTAATAGGAAGACTATTCCATAACTTTGGGGCTTTGTAAGAAAAAGCTCTGCCCCCTGCTGTAGTTTTAATAATACGTGGTACTGACAGGCAGCCTGCATTCTTTGATCGAAGTAGGCGTGGTGGATCGTAAGACACTAGCAGTTCACTCAGATACTGCGGTGCGAGACCATTTAGTGCTTTATATGTCAAAAGTAGTATCTTAAAATCGATGCGAAATTTCACAGGGAGCCAATGCATTGTAGATAAGATAGGGGTGATGTGCTCGTATCTTCTGGTTTTAGTCAGGACACTCGCTGCTGCTTTTTGTACTAACTGAAGCTTGTTTATACACATAGTTGAACAACCAGACAGTAAGGCGTTACAATAGTCCAACCTAGAGGTGATAAAAGCATGACCTAGTTTTTCTGCATCATTTAGTGACAATATGTTTCTTATCTTGGCAATATTTAAAAGGTGAAAGAAAGCTATTCTGGTAATATTATTCACATCTGCTTCAAATGAAAGGCTGGAATCTATGATCACACCAAGGTCTTTTACTGTTGCACTTGATGGAACAGAAAGGCCATCTAAAGTTACAGTGTGATCAGAAAGCTTACTTTTAGCTACTTGTGGTCCTATGACTAGAACTTCTGTCTTATCAGGATTAAGCAAAGAAAATTAATTAACATCCAATCTCTTATGTCCTGCACACACTGCTCAATTTTAGCAAACAGGTTTTTCTCATCTGGTTTTGCTGAGACGTATAATTGTGTGTCATCAGCATAACAATGAAAACTAATACCATGTTTACGAATTATGTTGCCCAGAGGAAGCATTTAAAGGGAAAAAAGCAGTGGGCCTAAAACTGAACCCTGTGGAACACCAAACTCCACTTGAGAACATGAGGAATGGTCACCATCTAAATCTACAAACTGATAACGATCAGTCAAATAGGATCTGAGCCACAAGAGGGAAGTTCCCTTAATTCCTATTACATTTTCTAATCTGTGAAGGAAAATACTATGATCAATGGTGTCAAAAGCTGCACTGAGGTCCAGTAACACAAGTATAGTGATGCAACCCTGATCAGAGGCCAATAGGAGGTCGTTTACTACTTTAACAAGTGCTGTCTCTGTGCTGTGATGAGGCCTAAATCCTGACTGATACAGTTCATCAGTTTATGCTGTTTCTGTGTAGATGTGAACATAACTGCTTTGATACTACCTTTTCCAGAAACTTGGAGATAAAGGGAAGGTTTGATATCGGCCTGTAACTAGAAAGCTGACAGGGGTCAAGGTCAGGTTTCTTGATTCGCGATTTAATAACTGCTAATTTAAAGGATTTGGGAACATACCCACTGCTGAGTGAAGAGTTAATTAATTTCTATTATTGCTGGTACTATCTGTTTGAGAAAATGTGTCGGTATAGGATCTAATGTACAGGTTGACGATTTTGAAGAAGAGATGAGTGAAATTAGTTCTCTCGCTTCAAGGCGAGTAAAGTATTCTAAGTTCTGATGTGATATGGTTAGTCTATCTGTGTTACTTAAATTGTCTGGTTTCAAAGCCTGAATTTTTTACCTAATATTTATGATTTTATTATTGAAAAAGTTCATGAAATCCGCACTACTGCATGATGTTGTTGTGGAACTTTCTGCAGTGGTCTTGTTTTTAGTTAATTTAGCTACGTTATTAAATAAAAATCTCGGGTTGTTTTTGTTATTATCTATAAGAGTGGAGAAATCCGTTGATCTAGCATCACTGAGAGCTTTTTTATAGTTCAGGATGCTCTCCTTCCAAGCTATTTGGAATACTAACAATTTAGTTTGGCGCCATTTACGTTCAAATTTTCAAGCGGTTTGTTTTAAAGTGCGTGTGTGGTCATTATACCAACGAGCGAGTTTCTTATCTCTAATAATTTTCCTTTTAACAGGAGCTACATTATCTAAGCTATAAGGAAGTGTTGACTCTAGATATTCAGTCGCCTGTTCAAGTTCTGTGAAGTCAGATGGCAAGCCAATCAAAGTTGATAACTCTGGGAGATTATTGATAAAGCTCTGTGTGGTATTTGATGTAAATGTACGTTTAAGGCGGTAGTGCGGCGCTGTGTATACATTATAACTATGACACGCTTTAATTGAGACAAGATAGTGATCTGAGATAACTTCAGACTGTGGAATTGTGGTTATATTTCCTATACTTAATCCGAAGGATAATATTAAATCCAAAGTGTGACCTGCTTTATGAGTGGGTCTTACTACACACTGATTTACTCCTACTTACTGAGCCCAGTATGGACATAAATTCTGTTCTCAGAGGGTCTTCTGGATTCTCAAAACGAATATTAAAGTCTCCAGCAATTAACTGCAAGGTTTTAGAGGAAATCTGCAAACTCACAGAGAAACTTCAAGTACGGCCCTGGAGGTCTGTAAATGATGATTAGCGGGATCGACTGAGCTGACTTTATGTTACTATAGAGAGCTTCAATTTAAATCTGTGTTTTTGTACGATAGCCCGATTATCGTTGGAAATAACTGCGACGCCTCCTCCTCTACCAGTTAGCCGAGTCTGGTGTATGTAGCTGTATGCAGGAGGACTAGCTTCATCTAAAGCTACATACTCGTCCTGTTTAATCCAGGTTTCTGTTAAACATAATATATCAAACCCCTGATCTGTGATAGTTTCATTAACAATAACTGCTTTAGATGCGAGGGATCTAATATTTAACAGTCCTAGCTTCAGATCAGAGGTGCCGGCTGCGCATTCAGTGTGATCGGAGTTTGTGGTGACTATGTTAATTAAATTACTAAAACAGATTTACTGAGTCTTTCTAAATTTATGTTTATGTTTAGCTCAGGCAACAGACACAGTGTCAATATGATGAACCCTGAGTGACGACTCTATGCAGATAGGAGACGGTTGGTTTAGTCTGTCTGCTCCCTGGCCTGGGCTTAGGATTGTCACAGATTAACTTATTAACTTGGCCTCTTCTAAGACTATGTGCTATACTACAAGAAATGAGAGGAGCACCTTCCCGAGTGGGATGGACACCGTCCCGCCCTAACAGGCCAGCTTTGCCCTCAAAGGTCTTCCAGTTATCTATGAAGCGCACTTTGTTTTCCAAGCACCACCTGGACATCCAGCGGTTCAGTGACCATAACCTGCTGTAAGCTATGTCGGCACGTCTCATTGGGATGGGACCAGAGCAAAACTATTTCTTCGGACATCACCTTCGCTAGTTTAAACACCTCTGTAAAGTTATGCTTGCTAACCTATGACTGACGAAGGTGTATACCATTAGCTCCAGCATGTACAACTATCTTAGAGAACTTATGCTGTCCTAGAGCCCTAAGATTACCTGCTATGTTCGGTGCTCTGGCTCCCGGGATACACCCGACCACTCCCTGTTCTGAGGTCAACACCTGCGGTTGTTCTGTCACGGAAACACCAGGCTCCGTCCTCAGTCAACGTTCCCAATCACCCGAATTCTAAATGTGCACACCTGAACCTTATCACTAACACAAGATAAATACACCTCACTTCCCGTCACCCGGCGTCTGATCTCCATTACGGACACAGACGTTTTCATAAACGTTTATGAAAACTCATCAGTAAACCATCAATCAGTTTGTTTTCAATTAAATTATATAAGTATACTAAATTATACTTATTATATACTATATTATTTAAATAAATACTGCTAATACTACTCCTACTACTCCTACTACTAACATTATTATTATTATTATTATTATTAATATTTCATATAATCTTTACACAGGATCCATGTATTTCCGGTTCTCCTTTAACACGTCATATTTTTGAGCCAACCATATTTGTACATGATGAAATTCAATTCAATTAGATACACAATATCAAGTACTTAAACATCTTGAATTTTTTATTGTTTTTTTAAGCGTCATTAGGTATCGCCCTGTTAAGCCTACAGAGAATTAAGCTAATGCATTTTTTTATTTATTTCTCATCTCTAGGTAGTAGATAAAGATCACATAGATAATAGCTTATAAAGTGTAAAAAGTAAAAAGTTGATATGCCAGCAAGTTAACAATATTAAAAATATTACAGTTTACTGGAAATCCTTCCAGAATGTCCCTATACTAAAATCTTTGCAACAGATACTAAGTTGTGAAAATATATCGGATGAAACAATTAATTTGAAAATTCACCAATTATGTCTTGATACAACCCACTATAGATCTTTATATGATGGTATTAATTACAAACAAAATGTGATGTCAAATGATTGTGCCATTTCACTGATCTTGTATATGGATGATTTTGAAATTTTTAATCCCCTTGGCACCTACAGGGGATAAAAATCAAAAAGTATATGGGGTGTATTGGACATTGGGGAACCTACCTGTTAGTTCTCACTCATCCCTGTTATCCATTTACTTGGCAGCTCTTACCCATAGTGATGATGTGAAGTGCTATGGTTATGATAGTGTGTTGAAGCCCTTGTTAGATGATCTTATCACATTAGAACAGCATGGAGTGTTTCTTGCTAAGTTGAGGAAAACGGTAAAAAGCTTCGTTCATTGTGTAATAGCAGACAATCTTGGGGCTCACGGTATTGCAGGTTTTGTGAAAAATTTCTCAGATAAATATGTCTGCAGATTTTGCACAGCAGAAAAAGAAGACAGGTGCTTTCTGTCTAAGAAATGAAGAAATTCATGCATCTCATCTCAAAGCTGTAGAAGAAAATTATGTGGCTAGTCATTTTGTTGTAAAAGGAAGGTGTGTTGTCTGTCACATTTCAGTGTAAATCAGGGTTTCCGCCCTGATATAGATCATGATCTTTTTGAAGGAATTGTCCCTGTTGAGAACCAGTATGGCAAATTCTGTGTGAGCTGAAGGACATTGTTAAACTTGTTGTTGCACTACACTGCAGACTCAATTGCTTATCTTGACTTCAGGATATCTGAACACAAGACAGGATTCCAAGAAGTTTCCCCCATGTACGAATTCTCCCAAAACATCATTACTTGGAACATTTTCCACAGTTGACATGTCAGTTTGGCCCACTTGTTGCTCTGTGGACTATGTGATTTGAGGCTAAACACACAGGCTTCTTCAAAAGAGTAATCCATCACACAAACTGTTACAAAAATGTACTGTATTCATTAGCTCAGAGGCTCCAGTTTCAGACTGCACACAGCTTGCACTTTGTCAACCTGCAAAGCCCAGTTTGGAATTTACAGATGCTTCAACACTTCCCATTGATCAATCAATTGCACTGGCAGTGAAACAGAAACACTTACATATTGACATTGTAACCCGTGCAAAAAATGTAAACTACAACATGAACTACAGAATTGGAATGGTAGTAGCGCAGGGTCTCTTATTTTGTGAAATAGTTCACATTATTCTTCTTCACAAGAGACCTTTTTTATTGTTAGAAAATTGGATTCTTGGTACATGAAACATTATCCAGCATATGACTTGGCCATATCTGCAAGAGAACTAAGCCTTGTTGAGGCACATGAACTGAAGGATCAGTATCCTCTGGCTCACTATGTTGTTGGACGATGGTAACTCATTTCTCTGAAGAGATATATACATGCATAAGGTTGGATATGTATGGATGTGGGGCTTGTAAATTCTTTTAAGTACTATTAGATTAATCAATTATGTCAGATAAGTAAATCCTGTTTTATTTCTAAGGTTCAATGGTGACACGATAATGCAAAATGGTGATTTTCTTTATTCATTTATTTTAAGTAATAATTTATGTATTAGTGTACGCTCCATTTTTTCAAATTGAAACTGTTTGCTGTTTAGCGCTTACAGTTCAAATACTTCCCTGCAGTTGTACTGTACACTTGAGCTTGGTTGCATAATTTTATACAAAGGATGAGTCTGTGTAGGCAGATTTCATGATTAAATTAATGATTTAATCTGTGAATGAAAATTAGATGTTAATTAAAGGTGGTTATTGCACTGCAGCTAACTTTTTTTCCCTAGATCTATTTATGTGTGCTGCTACTGTATGGCAAAGAAGACTGTCAAGTTGCGAGTTATTCTGAATCCTGATGATATCCAGAAGCTAATTCTGCCACATGGAATTCCAGACACACTGGAGGAGCTTTGATGTCTACAGCTGAGCTTGAGGATTTAACCACTGTAAAGGTCATCCCAGTAACAGAAGACTGCAGGCAAACATTTGATTACTCTGCCCATGATGATTTACATTCTGTTCATTCAGATGATACAGAGCTCTTATCCATTCCCTCTAGCTCAATTTCCACAAGAAACTCAAACATGGCTAAGAGAGTTTCCTATTCCAGCTTTTTCCTATGACACTGAACTACAGTTACAAAAGGGAAATGCAGCATATGACTCAAACATGACATGATTGACACTCAGCTCAAAAATGAAGTCAGATATTCTGAGAAAGGTCGCCAAAGAGATTTTTAAGTACAAAGTGTATCCAACAGACTGTGACTTTAGTGATGTTTCGGAAGCACTTATTAAGAAGCATCCATGCCACTCTGAACCAGGCTCATACAATGGCTGCTATGGGTGGAAGCAGAGACTAAAATACAAGATTGGCAACTACTGAACCCAACTTAAAGGCATTGGGTGTTCTGAGTTACTTGCAAACACTAAAAAACAAAGAACCAGATGATGCATTTCCAGCGAAGAAAATAAAGAGGCCAAGGCGAGGAGAGGCCAACCACCTTCCTGAACTTCCTATTGGAGACACCCCTGGAAAATTGGAGAGTGAGAGGGTGGCACTCTTAAATGAAGTGAAGAAGCGAAAATAACTACATGGTGATAAAAGAGAAAATGGCCAAAACCTTTTCACTTCAACGACAAGAAATTGTGGAGAAGGAAATTGGAGTGGAGGAGATGAGAAATAGATGGCCTGCAGTGTTCACCATGGATGAGGTATGTTGAAATACCTTAGTTTTTATTTGATGGGGAAATGTGTGGTGAGCCAAGAGATAGGTTTACAGAGATATATGGATAAACTGATGAGGAAAACAAAGAATGGGGAAGTCCATATTAGAATTTAAGAGGGTTTTAAAATTTTACCCAGCATTGTTAAACTGTTTTAAGAGGTTTCAACAAACAAACCTGCCATTACATTTGTCAAAGTGATAATACACATGGTTAAATATGCATATGATCACACTGACAAATGTAATGGGAAGCTTGGTTCAAGATTTTTTTTAAATAACAAGCAAGATAATTTGTTTTTATAGCTATTTCCTTGCATAAAATTACAATCAGTGATTATTCTTTGAAATCTGCTGGACCCACTTGGGCATAGAGTCAGAAAGGTGTCACTCACTCAATTCATGCAGGATTGATCGCTTCCTGAAGTTCATGTACAGAAATTTTGCCACATACGTTTACATTTCTCTGGAATTTAATAGTTTTAGACATTATATCATTAAACATGTTTTCATTATATCATTTAGACATTAACCATGTTATCACAGTTTAAAGTCAGATGTTTTTTTTGTTCCATTGAGAAGGTGATTAGCTTCACCTGATTGAGTTTACAAGCCATTCTTTAGGACGGGGCATTGATCCTTTTCTAAATCTACGAAAAAGGTAATCCACTTGTAAATGATTTACTGACCATGGTATTACTGTGCTCAATTGGTCCAACTCTTCTGACCTGAACCCCATAGAGAATCTGTGGGATATTGTGAAGAGAAAGTTGAGAGACGCAAGACCCAACACTCTGGATGAGCGTAAGGCCGCTATCGAAGCATCCTGGGCCTCCATAACACCTCAGCAGTGCCACAGGCTGATTGCCTCCATGCCACGCCGCATTATAGCAGTCATTTCTGCAAAAGGATTCGAGACCAAGTATTGAGTGCAGAACTGAACATAATTATTTGAAGGTTGACTTTTTTTGTATTAAAAACACTTTTCTTTTATTGGTCGGATGAAATATGCTAATTTTTTTAGATTGTTTGAGAATTTTGGGTTTTCATGTGCTGTATGCCAAAATCATCAATATTAAAACAATAAAAAGGCTTGAACTACTTCAGTTGTGTGTAATGAATCTAAAATATATGAAAGTCTAATGTTTATCAGTACATTACAGAAAATAATGAACTTTATCAGAATATGCAAATTTTTTTAGAACGACCTGTATATCTTTCACTTGGATTTTTCACTTAAATGTTAAAAGTTGCACTGAGTAAATATAGCTGGGTTAAACAAAAACTGTCTCTTTTTTAGGCTGCAAAGAAACTAAATATGATTATTTTAAAGAGTTGATTCTTTCTGTACACACTGTAATTAAGATTTGCTAGGAATTTGAGTCAGTCCAACTTTAATGTTTTCTTTTTTTAAAGATCAACAACGAGTTTCTAAGAATTACACATGTTCCACTACAAACAAGATTTTTGGCCTCCTTGGACAAACACCACAACAAAAGTATTGAGATCATAGGAAACAAGGGAGGAACTGTCGGAGAGAGTTTACAACCATATGTATGAAGAGGATGTAGCGAGGATTCTCATTGAAGATCTCATGCTTGACAAAGGTGTGGATGAGTGTACCATTAACATAGTTTATGGAGAAATATAAAGTCACAAGAATTACATTTTTGGAAACTGCTGCGATGTATCCATCTCTTCCCTTAGTTTGGGTGATGTTGCTATACACGTAAGAGGTCATCCCTGTCACCAGCTGTAGTTCTGTCTTTAAAGTAACCTGTGAAAAATAAATGATTAATATTTTGTTTAATAACACATCAAGGTTATTCTGATCACAAGTAGACAATTTAATTGTACGACTGAAACATGGCCTTTTTCGAAAGTCAATAAATTCTTCTTATTCCACTTAATCGATTTTTTTAATTAAAAAAAAGCCAGTTATATATATTTTCTTATATGATTCTTTTGTATTATGAAAATCAGAAAATACTCATCATGCCTTTAGGTCTTGCCTTTAGCTTTTTCTCCTTCCCTCCTACCTATGGGAGCATTATGTGAAACCTAACTAACTTAGATGTGTTTATATACAGCCAGAACAAAAGTGTTGCTTACATATTCCCTAGAAATATCCATGCAGCAAATTAGTAAATCTGTACATTGTCTGTGCTTTCACTTGACTGATGTGAAATTATATATTTTTTAAATGTTTGAAACTAAATTTTCAAAGCCAATTTCCAGTTTTGTAGTTCTCACCAAGTGGTATTGAGATCTGCTATAAAATATAACCATGATCATGAAAAGTTGTAGATAGAAATTGTTGTTTATTATGCAACACCTCATTATCAGTTTATCTCAATGTTGAAATAAACTTAACTGCAGCACATAAACCACACAAAACATTATTTGTTGTGCTTGTACTTATCTTGCAAAAATGGCGATTTTTTTTGTTACAAATAGGGACAAAACATCCAGTTTCCAACTAAATTATCACAATCAAAATTATTATGCTCAACAAGAGTACAGACTTGGAGCAGTCTCAGGGGATGGGGACATACTGTACCTGTAACTCTCATATCAATCACTGGACACTCATGGGCATTTTGGAAGTCATGCAACAGGAAGGGTTAGATAATACTTTCCTTCAAAGGTGCCTAAGCAGCAATTTAAAAAGATACAGCCAGCTGGCTTCACATGACTAAAAGGGAGCATGACCCTCCACTGGTTGGTGGTTGACAAACAAAAACAAAAATGTCTCTGTGCATACAACCAGAAGCAGTGCACCATGGAGGGGCTGGATGGCCGAGGGGATCTGGATCACTGGCAGCTTAGGAGCACCTGTGTAGCTCAACAGAAACAGAAAGTGATATAGCGAGAGAACAAGAGAAAACAGTTGGGTATGGTCACACTCACATAATGTATAAGGTCAGTGTATATTTTGTGCAAGCAATGACTTCGCACCTTTACATCAGGCTTGAGACATAAGATTGAGAACGAGATTCAAAGAACTGAGTCACTAAAACGATTCAAACTTCTCATCACTAAATCCAGCATGCTCCAGTGCAAAAATATTTAGGAAAGTGTTGTTTCACCTGCTGCTGCTATCGCCCTCTAACGACTGGAGTGTGGAACAGCTTCATTTCCGCTTCTAAACGATTATATTTGCAAGATTTGTATGTAAATAAATTAGCCTCATAAATGATCTTGTTCCGCAGACATTTAAAATAAATTCATACTTTTTAACTGTTTAAATTAAATAGTTTTCATAATTAATACATTTTCATTAATTGTAAGTATTTGATCTGATCTGATTACATACTTTTTGAAAAAAATATTATTTCAATAAAATCATAGGGATGCATATACTTAATAATAAACTATGCCACGATTATTATTATTTTTTGTGTGTACTGTTATATAGAAAAACCCCACTTGAAAATGAAGTGCAAATTTAGAATTTTTCAGAATTGAGAGCATCCCCACAATGTGTCATATGAGCAGACTAATATTTATTGGGGAATTATAAAACATTCAATCATGGTCTGCTCCCCCCTTCTTCCCAGATAGATTTCTGCAGAGTACTTAAGTTTTAGTTTCAGCTGTGTCTCTAAGAAAAGGACACAAAATATCTTTATTGTCCTTAGTCTGCAGACTTCAGGAGAAAGTTAGAGTAAGTTTACATAAATCTGCTATCAGGGAGGTTAACTTCATGGGGAATGTTGCCATAGTAATTGATTATAAGGTTAAATGAACTGGCTTTTAGAAAGCAATAAAAACTGAAATACCCCCAGGAGCAAGAGTAACCGTGAAACTAAAACCCTTACCTTTGGTGGGCCATTGGAGGCCATATCACCTGGCTTGAGCCTAGAGTGAGATACCACCTCATCAGCCTTTGGGTAAAGCTTAGTTGTAGAGCTTGGCTTTAGAGACTGTCCCATTGAACTCTGACTTGAGCTATGCTGAAGATGCTCAATCTTAGAGGCTGTAGAGGTCACACCATTAGCCTCTGTCTTGAGCTTGGCTACAGAGGGTGCCCCCTTAGCCTCTAGCTCTAGTTTACGACTTTAAGAGATATTCTGCAAAAGGTTTGTATGGCACTGCCTCAAATGAATCGAACTGCAATAGCTATTCCAGAATCAGAAAGTTCTCTGTAATTATTTTTGTAATTTCTGGAAACCTACTGTATACATATTTGGGTCAATGGTTCTTTAAGGAATTCTTGGCAGGTGACTGCAAGTGCTGATGGCTTTACTATTAGGTAAAATACAAACAAAACATGCTAAGCTAATTACAGTGCCATGCAAAAGTATTCATACCCCTTGAGCTTTTCCACATTTGGTCACATTATAACTACAAATGTAAATGTATTTTACTGGGATTCTATACTTGATAGACCAAGTGGCACTTATTTGTAAAGTGAAAGGAAAACGATACAATAAATAGGTTAACATTTTTACAAGTAAAAATCTGAAACGTGTGCTGTGTATTTGTATTTATCCCCCCTTCACTCTGATTGCTCTATCTAAAATCCAGTGGAACCACTAGCCTTCAAAAGTCACCTAATTAGTAAATAGAGACCACTTTTGTGTACTTGTCCTGCTGGAAGGCTTTTGCAGGTTTTTTCTAAGATTGCCCTCTATTTGGCTCCATCAACATCTTCCCATCAACTCTGACCAGCTTCTCTGTTCCTGCTAATGAAATAATGCTAATGATACCCACAAAATGATGCTGCCCCACCAGGTTTCTGGCCTGTCTGTTTAGGTTGATGGCCATGTCTTGGTAAGTTTGCAGTTGTGCCATACTTTTTTCCATTTTTAAATGATGGATTGAATAGTGCTCTGTGAGATGTTCAAAGGTTGGGTTATTTTTTATAACCTAACCCTGCTTCTCCACAGCTTTATCGCTGACTTGTTTGATGTGTACCTTGGGCTTGACAGAACAGCTTTAATTATACTGAGATTAAATTACAGACAGGTGGACTCTATTTACTAATTAGGTGACTTCTGGAGTCACTAGGTTCCACTGGATTTTGTTAGGGGTATCAAAGTAAATGGGGCTGAGTACAAATGAATTGAATACCATTTATCATTTTCCTTTTACTTAACAGTTACTTAACAGTTATCTGCCACTTTGTGTTGGTCTATGACATAAAATCCCAATAGAATACATTTACGTTTATGGTTGTAACATGACAACAAAACAGACGTGTTCAAGTGGGATAAATACTTTTGCAAGGAACTGTAGGTCCAACATGAGTTAAGTTTGAGTGGTCAATGAGGCTGGTCATCTGGCCATGTGTGGCGCTAGGGAAAATAATTAATTCAGGTCTTGTCATTTTGCTGGCTAAAACTAGTAATGACATGACATTTGCGAGGCATGCTTGACGGCCTATCCTTCAATCTTTATTTGACAATGTTTATAATCTGAAAACCTTTCAATTCACATATCAGTTATTATCCTGAACATATTCTTCAGTATAAATTTAAGCTTTGTGTATGTTTTTCTCCAACTCTAAAAGCCAGACCTTGATGCAATCCTGCAGGGTATTTAACTGAAGCTAGTGGGACTCTCTGACATTTCCCGGCCTCTAATGGGTCCTTGGTAAGAGACCTGCAACACAGAAAAATAAAATACAGTCTTGAGACCTTTCTCTCATTAAAAAGAACAGGCAAATGTCAATCCAACCAGGAACAATTGTATTTGAAAAAATACGCAATCAATTCATTAGATTAGCTCTAATTAATCCACAGAGGTATTGTAGTGAAAGATGTTTGAGATACAAAAATAGCTTCCTTGAACAATTGATCTCATAGTGGTTTTGTTGTGGTCTTTTGGTAGCTAGGCTTTTGTTTGTGTGTGGATCATGAAAGGAGAGCAACTAAAGCACTTGTTTAAAAAAACAAGTTAAGCAGAATAGAATATAATGAGAGCTGTGTAAGTTTACAAAATCACCAGTATTTTGCTTTACTTAAATTTGAGTGAACCTTTTTGGGTAATACACTTACTAAGACTGATAATTTTAACATATACCTAGGTTGATTTCTTTCTTCTTACCAGATTTTGTGCTCCGACCCAAAATCTTTAACAAGCCACCCACCCCCCATTTTTGTATATATTTAGAAAATAAAGGCTTTAAACTGACAGTAACAAGGTTTAAAGTATTTCTCAAGACTACATCTAAAGAACAGAAGAAAGTCTGGCTCTTTGGAACTGAAATATAAATAAATAGGGTGGCTATGTATCTATCTACTATGTAGGTTTGTCACCTGGAATGGTTTTCCAACAATCTTGAGAGTTACCAGAGGTTTTGAGTACTTGTTAGATTTTTTCTTTTACTCTCTAGTCCAACTCATACTATGTCTACTGGGCTGGACTTTGTGATAGTGTTGGCCTGGTCATCTGATGCAGCACTTCATCACACTCCTTCTTGGACAAATAGACCCTAAAGATGTGTTTGTCTCTCTGATACAGCAGGTGGCAGTAAGCACCTACTTGGTTTGTGAGCTGCCATTAAATCTAAGAGAAAATTTACAATTATATAAATCAATTGAGATTGCCTTGCCTTGAGGTATGTGCAGACTAGTGTGAGGAAAACTAAAGAGAAGTAGAGTGCATCAAAGGCTTGTCTCTTGTATTAAAGAGTCTTCAGTGCTATTTTAGTGCAATCACATAGTAGACCTGAATAGAGGTGTTTAGTAGACAGAGTTATAAAGAGATAATGAGTTTTGTAAGTCAGATACAAAGCAAATGCGCCAGATAAAGCCAATGAGGAGATAAGTACGCTGTTTAGTGTAGATGTAGGTACGATGCAGAGATTTACAAATGGCAATGCAGCATTCACTAGCCATCACAAGTCAGGTTTAAGGGTATGTTGCATGTTGTAAAGACAGCCACAAGAATGAAGACACAGCAGACAGATACATTGATAGAAAGTTTAACTAACTATGGTCAAAGCTACTGTGACAATCAACTGCACTGCATTCATTTGTGCCCTTGTGAATGCAGAGAATATAAAATGCATCCTCATAAAATACCTGATTACTGAAGAAGTTAGCCACCACACACCCACTGATGTAACTCATTCTAGGCCACACTCAAACCAAAATAAAATTATTTGCAAATATATTTCTGAATGTTTCTAATTTTCTCTTTATTGTTTCTACAGTAGTTGGGTGCAGGGCTGACAGATTTTTCTCTACAATTAAATAATGTTATCTTCAATATTAAGGTCAATTGACAATAGTGATTTTTATATGCTATACACTTTTTAAAAAAATGTATTCTAACATATAATTTGTTCATTCCGAAGAATATTATCAAAGATACAAAATATTACTCAATCAAATCTTTGCAGCTGTCATCTTTGCACAATGAATGCGGACTCAGATGCAGGGAAACACTTGACTTGTTTATTTAATTCACGTCTCACGGTCCAAGTACACCTCTGGTTTGGCCACAAACGGGTCGGAAGTACTGCGTTCATCGATTCCGGTGCCGCAGGTAACTTTATTGACTCTTCGTTTGCCAAAGAACTGGGAGTGGAACTTTAGGCGTTATCCCAGCCCGTTCGTATCACATCTGTCGACGGTCGGCCCCTTTCGTCCAGCCCCATCACCACTCAGACTCAGCCGCTCACCCTTGTCATCAGCCAACATCATGAACGGATCCAGTTCCACCTCACCTGCATTTCATCGCCACCCATCATCCTCGGACACCCCTGACTGCTCCAACATGACCCCCTCATCTCCTGGATGCAAAACCGGATCCTGCAGTGGGGGCCGACCTGCACCGAACCCTGCGGGCTCCGGCTGGGACGTGTTCTAGGGAGTCCGAGGCACCCGATGTCGACACCAACGCCATCCCTGTCACCTACCGAGATCTAGCTGAAGTATTCTGCAAGAGACGAGCCACACACCTTCCTCCTCATTGCCCCTATGACCTGACGATCGAACTTCAGCCGGGCTCGGTCCCCCCCCGCGGCCATCTTTACTTCCTCTCCGCCGCTGAGACGCAGGCGATGGAGAGATATGTTTCTGACGCCCTTCGCCACGGCACCATCCGGCCCTCCTCTTCGCCTGCCGCCGCGGGGTTCTTCTTTGTGAAGAAGAAAGGGGGCGACTTACGTCCCTGTCTCGATTATCGGGGGCTTAATAACATCACCATTAAGAACAGACACCCTTTGCCTCTTACTAACTCAGCCCTGGACGCCCTCTCTGGCGCCACCATTTTCACAAAGTTGGACCTCCGGAGCGCCTACAACTTGGTGCGCATCAGAGAGGGCGATGAGTGGAAGACGGCTTTCATCACCCCTACTGGACACTACGAGAGCTTGGTCATCCCATTCGGACTCTGCAACGCACCCGCCGCCTTCCAACAGTTCATCGATGATGTCCTTAGGGACATGCTAGGGCGGTGGGTATTCGTTTACCTGGACGATATACTTATTTATTCACGCGCTGCCGAGGAACACACCCAGTACGTCAGAGCGGTCCTTAAGAGATTACTCGCCCACCAACTGTACTGTAAGTTGGAAAAATGCGCCTTTCACGAGCGCTCCACCACATTCCTGGGTTTTGTCATCTCGCCCCAGGGTGTGGCCATGGACCCGCAAAAACTGGAAGTTGTGCGTCATTGGCCCCTCCCTACCCAAGACCCTCAAGCAACTTCAACGGTTTCTTGGGTTTGCGAACTTCTATCGTCGCTTTATCCGGGACTACAGTATGGTTGCTGCCCCTTTAACCGCTCTGACTCGACCCTCTTCTCATCACTTCAGCCTCATCCCCGCCGCCATCACCGCCTTTCATGACCTATGCCACCAGTTCACCAACGCCCCAATTCTACTGCACCCAGACGCAAGTAAACCATTTGTTGTGGAGGTGGACGCTTCGGATGTGGGTGGCGGGGCTGTTCTCTCTCAACGAGGTCCAGACCAGAAGCTACATCCCTGTAGTTTCTTTTCCAAAAAATTTGACCCCACTCAGCAGCGATACGGGGTAGGGGACCGCGAGCTGCTGGCCATAAAGTGGGCTTTGGAGGAAGCTCCAGGGCGCCAGAGAGCCGTTCATTGTCTGGACCGACCATCAGAACCTGATCACCACCCGCAACTTAAAACAACTCAACCCGAGACAGGCACGGTGGGCACTATTTTTCGAACATTACAACTTCCACCTATCCTACCGCCCGGGGTCCAAGAACACCAAAGCTGACGCCCTCTCCCGACAACATGAAGAGGACGTTCCTCAGGGGGACCCCGTGCCTGTGATCACACCCACC
The DNA here is from genome assembly GCA_030347435.1 of Clarias fuscus. Classification (NCBI taxonomy): domain Eukaryota; kingdom Metazoa; phylum Chordata; class Actinopteri; order Siluriformes; family Clariidae; genus Clarias; species Clarias fuscus. The sequence goes on from CM059206.1 coordinate 28,683,698, forward strand.
AAGATCATTGCACCACTTCACTGGGATCTGGAAACGAGGGTTCGCCGTGCACAGGCGATGGAGACCGCACCGGCAGGTGTGCCGCCTGGGCGACTCTACGTGCCGAACACCGTAAGGACCGAGGTGTTGCGATGGGGTCATTCCTCGCCATTATCCGGACACCCCGGCGCCAACCGCACCCTCCAATTTATCAGACATGCCTTCTGGTGGCCATCTATGACGAGTGACGTCAAGGAGTACGTCCAGTGCCCAGTGTGCGCCAGGTCCAAGAACACCAACCAACCAACACTGGGGGAACTCCAACCACTCCCCGTTCCCCACTGGCCCTGGCCCTGGACGCACATTGCCGTCGACTTCATCACGGCCCTGCCGGCCTCCGAAGAGAAAAACACCATCTTAACTATCGTCGACCGGTTCTCCAAAGCCGGGCCCTCACCGGACTCCCGTCAGCCAAAAAAACAGCAGAGCTGATTTTAGAACACGTAGTCCGACTGCATGGGTTCCCAAAAGACATCGTCTCGGACAGGGGGACCCAGTTCACTGCCCGGTTCTGGAAGACCTTCTGCCGTCTGATCAATTCCACCTGTAGTCTATCCTCTGGTTATCATCCCCAGACTAACGGTCAGACGGAGCGGACCAACCAACAACTGGAGCGCTACCTGAGATGCTTTGTTGCCGATCGCCAGCCTCCTATGGGCTGCGGTACCTCCTATGGGCTGAGTTATCTCACAATCTCCATGTCTCTTCAGCCACCAATCTCAGTCCATTTGAGGTATGCCACGGTTTCCAACCTTCGATGTTCGATCATCAAGAACCGGAGGTTGAGGTGCCGTCAACAGTTGGTTCGCCGGTGTCAACCGCTGTGGAACCAAGCAAACACCGCCATCCAACAGGCCAACAACCGCTACGCCACTCAACATCGCTATCGACACCCGCGGGGATGATGGTACAATCACCTACCGGCTCCAGCTGCCTGCGGCGCTCCGGATCCATCTGGTATTTCACACCTCCCAGCTCAAACCCTTCATCATGGGAAGGTTAGGGTCCCGAGGAGCGATCTTGGATTCTAGACCCCGAACTCATCCGGGACTACCATCGTCGGGTATCCTCCACCCCAGGACCGTCGAGAGTCATCCTGGACAGGGGGGTACTGTCATGCACACTCGTAACACGACCGGCACTAGGACCTGGAAGTAATATGGTCGCATTTCAGGAAGCATAAAAGGAAACAAGATGTCGCTTCACATTGCTCAGTCATTGAGTTCGCCCATGCCTTGTCTGACACTTCGCCGACTATTCTGTGAGTACTCACCGATTTGGGTTGCTTCTTTGATTGTGTGTTGCTAGAACACGGATTTATTTGTGTAGATCCTAGCTCTTCATGTAAGAGAGTTCTTAGATAAATTGCATGGTTATCCTGCCTACTCGCGTTGCCTCCGCGTTTGGGTTTACCATCCACGCTACACGGGCTAACTGCTAAGGCTTCTGTGCTTACCCTCCGATAACTCATGACATTTTGGTCCTGAAAACCCTATCAAACTGGCAATTTAAAGCAACAAAAATAATCCTTATAATTATATTATTGTTAATATTATTATTATTCTCTGGGCCTGTCATGAACTCAGATGGTAAACTGGAAGATGTAGTTGTCGTAGGCAAAACAGAGCAGGCATAGGCGCAGAGGGGTTGTGAAACATACATAGTCTTTATTAACACAAATAAAACAAAAGGAAACGCAGGCTTGGAGTTTACGCAGGGAGACATGGAGCTGGAACTACATAAAGAAGAGACACGACCATCAGACGAGAGGCAGGACGAGACGAGAGGCAGGACGGGTTAAACATTAGTTAGATGAGTAGCTAAACTGGTATTGTTAAGATGGTTGATGACCTAACCTGGTTACTACTGTATATAATGGGGTTAGTGGCTAACCGGGTTAGTTATTGAACTACCATGGGAACCTGGACACAAAGTGCCTAAACCTACTAGAGACTAAAACCGCTAGCAGCCAATCCCACGAGAGACTAAACCTACTGGAGGCTAAGCCTACTAGGAGCTAACCCTACTAGCAGCTAACCACTCATGTGGCTAACTAATTATAAAGGATTATACAAACTAGGGCCTACACATACAGGTACCTAACCAAACTGGGAACAAAACAAGAGGAAAACACACAAGAGAAACACAGAACAGGACTTACACAAGATGTGAGACAACCTAACCAAACCAGCTCCATAACATTCAACACCATGAACTTAAATATACAGAAACTAGAGCCTTTCTCTAAACAGAGATTACATAACTTAAGCATAAAACAAAACTAAATACAAACTAAAATAATGCCCACTTTACATAACAAATGCTCAAACCACTTTCCCAGAACAAACAGCTATATATAGGATGTCTAATGAGCTACCTCAGTTCAGGTGAGCACTCTCATCACCTGACCGAAGTGCTTCTGGGAAACTGAGTCGACAAACAAAAACTACAAAACTCACTAATAGGGCCCACAGTGCCCTCTAGTGGAGAACCCTCACAGGGCCGGTCAGATAAGAGACACCATCTTAAAAAAGTTGAGGAATGTGTGAAGGACATTAGACACTGGATGCTTATCAACTGCTGTTATAACTATTGCTACATGCAGCTACAAGTAAGCTTTCTGATCTTGCAGTATCTCTGGGTGGCCTCTTTTTTATTATTGATTCCAGTCATTTAAAGCTCATGTACAGTGCCTTGCAAAAGTGTTCATACCCCTTGAACTTTTCCACATTTTACTACGTTACAACCACAAACATAAATTTATTTCATTGGGATTTTATGTGATAGATCAACACAAAGTGGCACATCATCAAATAAAGTATTACAAATAAATATCTGTGGCATTCATATTCAGCCGAGCTGACTTGTAGAACCACCTTTCGCTGCAATTACAGCTGCAAGTTTTTGGAGTTTCTACCAACCTACCATATATCCAACATCTAGAGAGTGAAATGTTTGCTCCTTGTTCTTTGCAAAATAGCTCAAGCTCAGTCTGATTGTATGGAGAGTATCTGTGAACAACAATTTAACTATTTCCACATATTCTCAATTGGATTTAGGTTTGGACATTGACTGTTAAAACATTTCACTGCATATCATATTGTGTATGACTATGTATGTGACAATATAAAAAAAAATCTGACGAGTCCATACTGACCCTATTAGAGATTGATGGGTGCATTAGGATAAAAAGTGAAGTTCATGAAGCGATGCACCCATTATGGGTAATGTCAAGTCTACCAGGTCTTGAAGGCCATGGTATGATCTGGGTTTTTTTTTAGTTGGTCTGGTCTAGGTTCAGCAAAATTATGTGGCAATAAAATGTAGTCAGCTGATGACCTGAATGTAATGAATGGCCAGGTTAACACATCAGTGGGGTTTTTCTTCCCTCATGGCAAGGCCATCATTTTCGCAGATGACCTGGCCATGTTGTGTGCTGTAATCAATGTAGGAAATTGAATGAAATCTTAATGTCTGTGACTTTTTTTTGTGTCTAGGTAGTGTACTCTATGGCTAATTATTTGCCGGACTACCTGAGGCAACTTAATATTGCATAGCACAAATACATGGATAATTTGTCATTGGTTAATAAAGAAGTAACCTTTAAGAAAAGAAAACTTTAAAATGTAAGAAGTAAAGCTCATCTGAACAAACAGAACCCAAGTTTAATGTGATATTCACTAAGACATTTCTTTTGCATTATTATAGTCTAATCTTATTTCTACCATAAAATACATTTATGCTATAAAACATTCAGCCAATTTTCAAGTGTTGTAAAACTGTTATTTAGTAGTCACTAGTGTACTTAGAGTAACTCTTGCTGACTGTGCATGGAACAAAAATAACTATGAAGCCTTGTGAATTTGCAATCTTAAACAAATGCTTTATAACTACAATATGTAGCCTTGTGAACTTACATTTATTATTATTATTATTATTATTATTATTATTATTATTATTATTATTATTATTATTATTATTATTTATATATGTACTGGTAAGATTTTTTTCTTACTGTATGAGATCTAAGATGTCTCATGTGAATTGAATATTAGAAACATTAATATGATATCTGAGACTTGTTAGTAAGTAAAAAAAAAAAAAAGCCCTTCAACTCCCTTATGAATTGTTTCCTGGTCATGGTCTTCAGTTGTGCAATTTTTCCCCATAGGTTGGGTGCAGATTCTAATGTAAACCTGTAGGGTTAATTAACTAGGGCCAGTGGGAACTTTTAGCATTTCCCTGCCTACCCAGGGGCTCTCATTAGGAAGAATGGGCAAAGGTCAGCCTGAAAAACAAATAATCTTTTCATGGCAATCATTAAAATTAGTCCTTAGAGATAGTAAGAAAAGTTCAAGATTTAGAAAAATGTTTCTAAACCATACAGCTCCTATTAGTATCACTGTGGTCTCATGGTACTGTACATCAGCTTCTGCTTGCAACACTGCAACTTAGGCTATGTTACCACTGAAAACAGAACTGGCCCAAAATGTTTTATTACTTGCCCAATAATAATAATAATAATTATTATTATTATTAGCTCAGATCTTTTTTTTTTAATTACATAAGTTTAAACAGCACAAATCACATGGAATCTGATCTTTTAATTTCTAATTTAGACCACTTCCAAATCTTTTCCCCCAATACTTTTAGAGAGTGAATGATTTTAACTTCACTCTGAACAGTCAAATTGTATTCTATGTAACATTGAGGTCAAGCCTCAAAAGTCATCACAATTTTGCACTAGGAACAATGCAGGATGACATTTTAATGATGGTATTGACTTACTATCCACAATGCTCCACAATGGTGCTCTGCCTGTCTTCTCCTTAATGTAAGAAGAAGAATGTCCACTAATACAGTTGAAATTCATATACAGTATGTGTATGCATGTAAGATGGAGATAAAGTGTATTAATTAATTCACTGGTCAAACATTATTTCACTCGTTGATATAAGGTGCTTCACCTTTTTCTGCTGTAGCCTTTGGGGGGGTCAACTTGGGCTTGTGCCTTAAATCATTGTCATGTTGGAACATTCAAGAGTATCTCATGCACAGCTTTTATGCTGTAAAATGCAAATTGTCTGCCAGTATTTAGATACTGATTACATGCTGCATTCATCTTGTCATCAATTTTGACTAACTTCCCTGTGCCACTGTGCCCTGTGCCACATAAGCGATCCACCACCATGTTTACAGTTTGGACGGTGTACTTTTCACTGTAAACATAGTGTGTATGGCTGTTCAATCTTGGTCTTAATATTTCAAATGACTCTGCTCCAGAAGCTGTGAGGCTTGTCTAGGTTATGGCAGTATATTCCTGCCACAATTCTGAGCACGCGGTTTGACATTTTGAGAGCAGACAAAGCACTCTATGTGCCTGCAGTGTCTCCCCTGCTCACTCAACATGTTCTCCGCAAAAGTGCGACTGTGCCTACACGCGCGTGCAACATTTATTTTCTGTGCACGCTCGACTCTGCCTGTACGCTCTTTCAACTTTGTCCAGTGTTACAAAACTGCCACAAAAACAGCCAATCACAGACTTCCACACACGACTTCTGATTGGCTGTTCCTCTATCAGCTGGCACTATCGACCGCATAACGCATACTATGTATTTATTTATATTATAAATAAATATTATAGTATGTATTTTTTATTCAATGACGTATTGGTATATAGTCATGGCCAAAGGTTTTGAGAATTACATAAATGATACATAAGTGAAGAGATGAATTGCATAGTCCTTCTTTGCCATGAAAATTAACTTTCCACTGCATTTCATTGCTGTCATTAAAGGACCTGCTGAGAATATTTATGTAATCATCTTGTTAACTCAGGTGAGAATGTTGACGAGCACAAGGCTGGAGATCATTATGTCAGGCTGATTGGATTAGAATGGCAGACTTGACATGTTAAAAGGAGAGTAATGCTTGAAATCATTGTTCTTTCATTGTTAACCATGGTGACCTGCAAAGAAACGCGTGCAGCCATCATTGCATAAAAATGGCTTCACAGGCAAGGATATTGTGGATACTAAAATTGCACCTAAATCAACAATTTATAGGATCATCAAGAACTTCAAGGAAAGAGGTTCAATTCTTGTTAAGAAGGCTTCAGGGCATCCAAGAAAGTCCAGCAAGCGCCAGGATCGTCTCCTAAAGAGGATTCAACTGCGGGATCGGAGTGCCACCAGTGCAGAGCTTGCTCAGGAATGGCATCAGGCAGGTGTGAGCGCATCTGCACGCACAGTGAAGTGAAGCAAAGACTTTTGAAAGATGGCCTGGTGTCAAGAAGGGCAGCAAAGAAGCCACTTCTCTCCAAAAAAAAACATCAGGGGCAGATTGATCTTCTGCAAAAAGTATGCGAATGGACTGCTGAGGACTGGGGCAAAGTCATATTCTCGGATGAAGCCTCTTTCCGATTGTTTGGGGCATCTGGAAAAAGGCTTGTCCGGAGAAGAAAAGGTGAGCGCTACCATCAGTCCTGTGTCATGCCAACAGTAAAGCATCCTGAGACCATTCATGTGTGGGGTTGCTTCTCATCCAAGGGAGTGGGCTCGCTCACAATTTTCACAAAAATACAGCCATGAATAAAGAATGGTACCAAAACATCCTCCAACTTCTTCCAACAATCCAACAACAGTTTGGAGAAGAACAATGCATTTTCCAGCACGATGGAGTACCGTGCCATAAGGCAAAAGTGATAACTAAGTGGGGCCAAAACATTGAAATTTTGGGTCCATGGCCTGCAAACTCCCCAGATCTTAATCCCTTTGAGAACTTGTGGTCAATCCTCAAGAGGCGGGTGGACAAACAAAAACCCACTAATTCTGACAAACTCCAAGAAGTGATTATGAAAGAATGGGTTGCTATCAGTCAGGATTTGGCCCAGAAGTTGATTGAGAGCAGCCCAGTCGAATTGCAGAGGTCCTGAAAAAGAAGGGCGAACACTGCAAATACTGCCTCTTTGCATAAATGTCATGTAATTGTCGATAAAAAGCCTTTGAAACTGTCAGGGATAACCCCTAGAGTCTGTTGTGTTTGTAGTTTGTTTTGTTTAACTTCATTTCCCAAGTTGCATCTCGGTCAGTTGACATGGGCGCTCACCTGAACCGACTTGCTTATTAGTTTTATTATAAATAGCTTGTTTTGGTTCAGTTTGGTGTCTTGCATCTGTTGAGTCCTACCTAGTACATGTCAGTAAGTTTAGTTTGTGTCTCCCGGTGTCCTTATACGTGTTTTGGTTTGTTTTATTATTAAAGTATATTTGTTTGTTTAATTTCCCTGTTTTTGTAAATAAAAAACATCATTCCTTGAACACCTTGGACCTCTGCGTTTATGCCTCGCACCCCAAAACCTGACAGAATGCAAGACCGTACAAGAGGCATAGTGGAGGAGCCTCCCCCAGAGATTTGTTTTGGGGGGGGGGGGGGGGGGGGGGGTCTATGATGTTTGAGGCTTGGGGAGCCGACGTGCAGAGCAGGAGGAGAACCAAGCGGCGTAGCGGAAAGTGGAGAAGGAAACCTGTCAGGAAAGAGCAGGAGGAACTGAGACGGCAGCTTGACTGGGATGGCTGCCGGCTGGCGATATGGCGCACGCCGTTCAGAGGTGGCGCAGCTCGGGGTGACATGAGTCCCCGCACCGACCGGAGGGCAGAGACCGGGAGGTCCAGATTCGGCGGTGACCAGGGTGGAGGGGCACTCCACAGCATGCGGCTACAAAGAACAGCGTGTGGGCAGTATGCACAGCCGGGAGCAGCCTCCCAGCTAGCAGGGAGCAGTGTATGGCAGCGTGCGGAGCAAAATGGCAAGCGCATGCGTAACCTGCAGGAGCAGGTTGGAATGCTCCAGAAACTGCTGAGGCAGATACGACTCGAGGAAGGCCCAGACCTGCCAGCTTCTCCGCCCGAGCTCAGGAGCGACGAAGAGCTCCGCCGAGCTGCGGCATCAAGGACAGCATGCTTCCTCCGCCGAGATGCTGCGTCGAGGACGACGGGTCCACCGGACATAAGAGCCAGCCTCTGGGTGAGAGAGGCAAACATTGGACCCTGGGGGGGATGACCCGGACCTCCTGTGGCGCCCCGGATTTGCGCCCTTTGAGGGGGGTTTATGTCAGGGATAACCCCTAGAGGGCGCCAAAGCGCCCTGAGTCTGTTGTGTTTGTAGTTTGTTTTGTTTAACTTCATTTCCCAAGTTGCATCTCGGTCAGGTGACGTGGGCGCTCACTTGAACCGACTTGCTTATTAGTTTTATTATAAATAGCTTGTTTTGGTTCAGTTTGGTGTCTTGCATCTGTTGAGTCCTACCTAGTACATGTCAGTAAGTTTAGTTCGTGTCTCCCGGTGTCCTTATACGTGTTTTGGTTTGTTTTATTATTAAAGTATATGTGTTTGTTTAATTTCCCTGTTTTTGTAAATAAAAAACATCATTCCTTGAACACCTCGGACCTCTGCGTTTATGCCTCGCACCCCAAAACCTGACAGAAACGTATGAAGTGCTTGTAATTATATTTCAGTACATCACAGAAGCAACTGAAACAAAGATCTAAAAGCAGTTTAGCAGCAAACTTTGTGAAAACTAATATTTGTGTCATTCTCAAAACTTTTGGCCACAACTGTATATTAGTATATATTTACTTATCTAATTATCCATATAGCTCATCGTTAGACTACATCGACTAAAATTAAAATCGGAAAACTCGATCTCTTTACTTATAAGAAACAGCCAATCAGAAGTCGTGTGTAGAAGTCTGTGATTGGCTGATTTTGTGGCAGTTTTGGAACGTTGGATAAAGTTGAGCGAGCGTACAGGCAGAGTAGAGCGCGCACAGAATATAAATGCTGCACGTGCGTACAGGCAGAGTTGAGCGTGCACAGAATCGAGAAGTCGTGCGTGTGCGGAGAACATGTTGAGCGAGCAAGGGAGACACTGCACGCGCAGAATCGAGCTGTTGAGCGTGCAGTGGAGACACTGCACGCGCACAGAGTGCTTTGTCTGTTCTCAAAATGTTAAACCGCGCACTCAGAATTGTGGCAGGAATATAACATCATACTAGGTGCTTTCTGACATACTGCGAGCAGGCCTTTTTGTGGCATGGGTGCAGTAACAGCTTTTTCCTTCCATGATGCAGGTCATTTGTGTTTAGGTACCTCCTTATTGTGCTCCTTGAAACAACACAAGTCTTTTTTTCCAGAGCATTTCTCTCAAAGTTGTTTGTGGGTTTTTCTTTGTGTCCTGAACAATGTGGCAGTAGTGAGTGAAATCTATCTTGGTCTATCGGACTGTAGCTTAGTATCAACAGAACCTTATATATTTCTACCACTTTATCAGAGTTTAAACAGTACTGACTGACATTTTCAAGTGTTGAGATATCATTTTATATCCTTTTTCTGCTTTATAAAGTTCAGCTACTGTACCTTATCACGCAGGTCCATTATCTGTTCTTTCGTCTTCCCGATGAGGCAGTGACCAGCCAAATCAGTGCATGAGCCGATGAGCTGGGAAACTCACTGACCATTTACAGTATGTGTAGATAGTAATTACAATAACAATGAGTGACAGGTGTGGAAATTTCCATTTTACATCCATTTAAACCTGTGTGTTTGATCAGGGGTGTTTGGGTGATTTCAGTTATCATTAGGTTTTAAAAAGGAGTAAAACAACTATGTGATAATTAATGACTTCACCTGACAACTGTCCTTAAATAAGAAAATTTATTTTGCAGTATCAGTCATATTTGTTCCAAATAAATGGCAATGTTTAACAATTTCTTTCAGGGTATGTACAATTGTGTGTGTATGTATGTATATAAAAAACATGCATTTAAAAAGTCCCTCAGCAGTGACCACATAGAGTAGATAATGGGAAAATATTTGTTTAAATATTATAAATATAATAAACTCATTATTATTTTCATTCATATATTTATTTGTTAAATTTCGCACAGTACCACAATGTGATGTTCTGTGTATTTATCACCAGCTTTAAACATGCTCCACTAGCCATTTTTCAATGATTAACATTTAAATATTAAGCAAAGAACTCCTCGGATACATACAACAGAATGGTGGCACCAAACAAGAGCATGTCAATGCACTACTACTACACTATGTGGACACCGCAGAGAGACATTCTGAACGCACCTTATATTGTGATGGTGTGCTTTCAGCCAGTTCACACACATCTAAAATTGAAAGAAAGCAATTACCCAAACCGAAGAAGTTGCATTGGCCAAATGTTGTGCCCTTTTTATAGCAAGCTTGAATGCAATAGACTACATATTAATCATCTTTTTTAGATATGTACGCTACACTCTGAAACTTATTGTAAACATCCTTTGTGCCAGTCAGTTCTAGTGAATGTAAATTGTGGTGTTAGGCAGACAATGATATCTTATACAATTGCACACTTTGTGATTTGTATCAATAATTTGGGAAAGGTGCACAGGCATTTGCCCATATAGTGTAAATGAGATATAATGTGCAACAGTAGACATTTAAGTCCAATACCCTGGGTCAATGGGTGAAAATAAAATAAGAATTAAAAATAGTTTCAAATAACTTGATAAAAATGATAGATCACATATTCTTTGAGACCTGGATCCTATTGTTTTGAACCTTATAATTCCTCCTCCAAAATGTTTTTATTACGATTAAATGGTAGTTAGCATCTCGGCATACTGAAATTAGCCTGTAAAAAATTTCAGATTTCAGTTATATATCATTTAGCAAGTATGTTAATCAAACCAATTGTACCTCATATATTAAAAATATCTTAATCAAATCAACATGCAAGCAGTAGAGCCAAAATTAGGGAAATTGAGACTTAGGGCTGACAAAAAGAAAAATTTTATCCAGAAGATGAGTAACCTTAAGGTAAAAACTTTTGTAAAAATTGTACAAACTAAGATCAAATCATCTGTTCAGAACTGCTGAGCTGAGCACAAAGCAGGAAAGGTTCACAGATGGACTAACTTCACGCTTTTAGAGAATGTGTATAGTGCTATAATTACAGCAAATAAATCATCATTTAATCACTCACCAGAATTGCTAACATAATCACAGGTGACGTGGGACTAAGGCTGATCATGCTATCAGGATTAGTAGAAATGTGGACAGGGGTCACTGTCTCTCTCCCACAATATAATTGGTGTTTTCAAATTCTCTGTACTGTATATGTGTGAGTGTAAATGCTTGTGTGTCCTGCAATAGATTGACACTCCATCCAGCATGTACAGTATCCTGAGCCCCCTGAGATAATTCCCATAGCCATGCACGAACAGAGAATTAGTGAGTGTTTGCCTTTATAAGCACACAATAACTGCAAACTTAATTAGTATCTTCAAACAAAAAAAGGATTGCAAATTGCTAAATGAATAATACCCAATAGTATGATAAAAGGATATATTTGCAATGTATGGAGAATGCATAATTTCATCATATGAATACATTCAGGTCTCAAGAAAATAAACTCCATTACAATATATTCATGAGGTACAGGGTGATTCACTTGAAAGAGCTTGAACTCTCGCTATGATGAAGCAATCTGGACCAAAAAAAAAAAAAAGCGACATACCTTGACACATGTGTAATCAATTGCATTACATGCAGTGCTGGAAGTCATCTCCATTTACTGCCAGACACATTTCAACACTAGGCTCCATGTTCCTGAACGTATCGACAAGGATATCAAGGAAATGCAGCAATTTCAAGTTCTATGTTTTCCCTCAAATCTTCACAGTCAGGAACACCATGTTTTCCTAAATTCACTCTGACATCGCTTAAACAAATTGGTGAGCCAAAAGGTTCGCACTATGAAGATGCGCTGCTCTTTACTGTACACCACCATCCTGATGAGAAGTCAATGACTGAGTGAAGGGGTACGGCGTTAAGCCGTGAAATGACTGTCTGGTGATACGTTATTGGTCCGACTCAGGGGCATCCCACTGTGTTCGAGCACATTGTATGTTGTATCATTCAGATTGCTTTGGCCTACCAAGAATTATTACAGAATATTCAGGGCCTTTTTTGAGTGAGTCATGCTGTATTATTCATGAAGCATGAATGAAGGAAAGTAATTCAAGGTCATGTTTAAAATGTTCAGGAATTTATCAATTTTCCTTAACCTTTTCACCATTAACAAATAGCAAATTATAATGTTTCGGCTTTATTTCATTTTGTTAATAAAAACTTTAATTACAAAAATGGTTATTAGAAAGTATATAAAAGCAAAGAGGTCAAACTTAAAAATCTAATTCAGGTTTTATAAAATTTAATGGGATGATTTACACACATAATTTCAAGTAATAAAAGAAAATCTTGAAAATCCTTTTTTGGCCTATACTACTGAAAAGGCCAGTTCAGTACTGATTGTTTTCCAAACTATTTTCCATCCATATAGTGGCCATTATAAACTAAGTATCATGGGGATGTAGGAAAAAATATCGCAAAATCTACATGATATACGCAATGGCCTTTTGGATCATAGCCAACTCTCTTCACCACTATTATAAAAGCTAAAGTACAGCATCTTTACAATGAATGGGGTGTTATCCCTCAAGTAATTCACCTATGTGAAGCTGTGCTGGTGGCTTGTGGTCATATTAAACTATGATTTTCCTTTAACCTGACATCTGTCTTTAGTAGGTACTTTGTGTTTAAAAGGTACATGTCTTATGTCTCTAGTACAAAGACAACACATTTGGGTTAAATGTATAAACTGTTTTCCATAATGCAGTGACAATACAAAATTGATCATAAATATTTTTAATAACTTTATAAAAAGGACAGGTATAAACAGGATGTGATGAAAACTGCATCTTACATAAACTCCAGTGCATGTATGGGCATGCCCAGCGATTCTTCATGTAAATGCAGTATACAAGTTTTATATCCACAAACCTTTGATTATAAAACTTATGTAAACCAGTATGGGCCAACACTTAAGTGCCTTCCAAAAGGAGCTTATCCTGGAAAGCTATAATCTTGCAGATGATGAAATAATATCATTTCCTTTTGAGCAGCTGCTTCTCCAGGTACTCCATTCGTGTAGTCATTGCTGATAGTAATATAATTAAGTGTGAATAACAGATAGTGGCAGTGAGAATACTTTGGATTCCTTCTTGTTTGCATGTCCACATACGGGTATGCATTGCCTTTAAACAAAGTCACATAATTATGTAGAATTTGCAGTAAATGAGTATCAGGCAAGTTATGTCCTGAAAGTTTACCTCAGCAGCAACAACAACAACAACAAAAAAGAACAATGCTGAAGTTAACTGACTGATTCCCAAATTTGGGCACAAAATTCAACATTATTTACAAAGACTTTGGGCACAAATCGTGGTTTCAATCACAGTGTAAGATTTTCCATTAATTTTGCCATAGAGAGGGTCTGATTTTTTCCATTTTATTTTGCCATCTTGCAGAGGCTTGTCGAAAATGTTATCGGCTTTAGATGTGTAAGCTTTAACCTTGGTTACAAATATTCTTACGAATGACGAGTTCGTACAAATGTCCCTGTTCCTCCGAATTTTGCAGTTAGTAGACATTTGTGGAATCATAGTTTTCTACAGCCTCCTTAGGAAGTTGGTACAGCTGCTGTTTAATTCTTAATAACAATTGAAGGCATTCTTGGAGGAAAAAAGTTGACTTTTCTATCGTGCGGTGGCTGTAGTTCTTATATTTACCTTAAGATTGCCTTAGGATCTTGATACAGCCTACATATGTCGATCTTACAGAAGATTTTGTCTTATGGTGGGCAGAAGATGCCCGACAGCGACGCTGGTGGGTGTGCCCATGAATAGAGAGGTGGCACCTTTATGGACAGTACAAGACTATGTTTACTGAGCTGGACCATGAGTCAGAAGTTGAAAACTACTGAAAATTCTCAGCAGAAAATGAGGAAGTGTACAGCGCACATGCTTTTATACGCCCCCCCGCCCCCCTCCTAAGAATAGCACAAACGTTTGTATGAATGGGGTACTAATATTAGTTCATGCGGTGTTCATAGGAAGAACACCTGTTAGATACTCATATGAACAACTTAATGTGTTCTTGCGGCATAGCTACAGACACCGTAGGAATATGGGGTTCTGGGAAACACTTGTGTGGCCTGCAAAAGGTTGACACCCCATCCAAGATGTATCCCGAGTTTCCTAAGATTGTTCCCATAGCCATGCACAAATAGTATAGAGAAATAGTTAGTGTTTCTCTTTATAAGTAAAACTTATGTAAACCAGTCTGGGCCATCACTTAATTCCAAAAGGAGCTTATCCTCATGAGCTACAGTATAATCTTGCATCTGTTCGTATGAGTATTTGTGACCGCTGCTTTAGCTATGTAATCAGTGTGAATCTTGCTATATACTGTAACTTCATGGGTTATGTTGTGTTGTGTTCTGTTAGCAGATATTATACAAAAAATGCAAGTAATGTAAAAAATAGCAGAGATGACATGAAAGCAGGCTATTCCCATGACAGGGTACCTGCAGCTCCAACCTGTAGTCACCAGCTGTTAAGTCAGTAGGTTCTTATGTCATACACATAAGCATTGTGTACCAGGTATGAAAAAGGGGAATGCTGCCTGTATGACAGTGGTAATCTTTGTAAATAATCCATCATACATTACTACATGACTTTGTTGAAAGGTCAAGATGGTATCTAGATTCTAACATTGGTGGTCATTGCTGATTTAAACACACTGTCTTTTAAAAAAAATTGGTAGTTTATTTCAATTCTCAAAATCAAAATTCAAAAACATTTTAAAAAGACTTCATTAGAAAAGTCACTTTGGCCTTCTTAGATTATATATATATATATATATATATATATATATATATATATATATATATCTACAGCAGTTTTTACATCATTTATATATAAATGATGTAAAAACTGCTGTAGAACCAAGAGAAAGTTTCCACTTCCAATTATTAATGCTGTGAATAAATTTATGTCTGCACCTAAATTTAACTTAACCAAATGGAAATGTATAATTAAATTAGTAATACACACATGCGCGGACAGACACACACACACACACACACACACACACACACACACACACACACACACACACACACACACACACACACACACGCACACACACACATGCACACACACACATGCACACACACACACACACACCCTACTGCATGTAAAAGAAAAGTTTTATTGTACAGAACTATAAAGGATATGTTTCTGGTTGAGTTGTTTCAGAGTGACCATGGTAGCCTGTTGGAACTCCACAAGACTATCACAGGCACAAGGGTCTTTCACCTCTATTTCACCTTGGCTCTCCTCTGTCAACATATGATGGATGGATGGATAGATGGATTGATGGAAGGAAGAGAGGGAGGAAGGAAAAGAGGAAGAAAACAAGACATAGTTCATATTTTAGTCATTTTAACTTTGGAATATCACTCATCAAAATCATCTATCCCACTTAATCCTGTATTCAGGGTCACAGGGAGTCTGGAGCCCATCCAAGGAAGGATAGGCACAAGGCAGGGAACACCATGGACAGGGTGCCAATCCACCGCAGGGCACACACATTCACAAACTACGGCCAATTTGGGAATGCCAACCTAACCTAACCTACATGTCTTTGGACTGTGGGTGGAAACCCACCAAGCACGGGGAGAACATGCAAACTCCATGCACACAGAGATGGGAATCGAACCCGGACCCTGGCGGTGCAAGGCGGCAGTACTAACCACTACACCACCGCATTAACATTGGATTAGTTTAAATTTAATCATTAAATCAAATGGTAATTATAATAAATGATTATCCTAGAAAATAATGTACTTAGACATAAAAGTCTCATTCAGCTTATATGTATTTGTAACATCTGTACCTTCACAGCTCAGGGGAATAAGATCAGGTTCCCCGGATTACTGAGTTGGTACTTTGTCCCCACCTAGTGTGTCTATGTATGTACTACCAGCACTCAAACACTAAACACGAACACCTGTGATCCCCTTGTGTGTCTGACTATTTATTCCAGTCGAACCCGTAGGGCTTCGCCTGTTCACCGTTGTGCACCTGTCTTGTCTTCACCTGGTTTGTCTAGTATGTTGTGTGTAAAACGTCTTGTCTCTTCTCCCCGTCTCACTCCCAGGACTGAGTGTGTCTGCAGGTGAAGGACCTTTTGGGACTTGGAATATCCCTCCCTTGCCGCATGGACTTTGCAAGTGCCTCATTTAAGTTCTCGTTCTCCTCACCTGAGTGATTGTTTTTTGTTAGCTCACCTGCAGACCCGGCCTGGGAGGTCAGCTCCGGACCGCTGTACGCGCCCGGAGAGGTTGTTGTATTGTAAAAAAGGAAAAAAGAAATAAAAAGGACTATTTTTTGTGAATATGGAAACTGCATCTGCGTCTGATTTATATCCAGGAGTCATGACAGATGAACAGGCCCATCCAGACGCAGCAGGAACCCCTCTTCCTGAGGAGCAGGCCCCAGTCCTCGATTACATTCGGGGACAGCAACATGAGATCGATGGGCTGGCCCGAGCGGTGAATGACATGGCGCGAGGAATGGAACAACTCATGCGCCGCTTGCCCGATCTCTGCGCACCTGGGTCGCGCTCAGCTCCACTACCACCCCGCTCTAACCCCCCGGAAAGATATGATGGAAATCCGGAGGGGTGCAAGCGGTTTCTCCTGGCCTGTGAGCTGTGGCTCGCAGAGTATCCGGAGATGACGGATGCGCAGAAAATCAGCTTCGTCACCCAGCAGCTCGCAGGGACCGCAATGGATTGGGCCGCGGCAGTGTGGAGCGCAGGCGGGATCGCCGCGAAGGATTACCCGCAGTTTCTCTCGGAGTTTCGTACGGTATTCGACCACCCCGATCAGGGTAAAACGGGGGAACAACAGCTGCTGAGGCTGAAACAGGGGACGACCACCGTCGCGGATTATGCGATTCGGTTTCGGGTCCTGGCTGCGGAGAGTGGCTGGTGCGACCGCAGTCTCCTGGCAAGGTTCCGGGACGGACTACAACCCGAAGTCCAACTGGAATTAGCCTGCCGGGACACAGGCATGTCCCTGAACGACTGTATCGCACTAGCCATCAAACTAGATCAGCACCTCCGTAGCCAACGACGACACATCTCCCCGAAAATCGCCCCCGCACGGCAGGAGATTAACCGTCGCGCTAGCCTCAGCACCCCCACGACGGACCCCCGCGAAGGAACTCCGGGAGAACCGATGGACCTCAGCACCTCCCGCCTCACGGCCCAGGAGAGAAGGCGGCGTATACAAGCGGGATTGTGCCTATACTGCGGAGGGGACAAGCATCGCATAACACATTGCCCATTATTACAAAAAGTAATACGCATCACTCCACCACGCACCCATCACTCATTCTGTGTACCAGCTCACATATCATATTTTAACCGTTCTTTGTGTGTTTTCCCCCTTATAGATTCGGGTTCGGCTGGAAATTTTATAACTTCTTCTCTTCTTTCCTCGCTACAGGCTCCCTTGTCGAAGCTACCAGCCCCTATCGCGATTAAAGCTCTGGATGGTCATAACCTTCGACATTCGCCCATTAAACAGATATCGGCGCCACTGCGATTAACTTTTCCCGGTCACTCCGAGGAACTAAAATTCTTTGTTCTCCCTCGGTCCGATCATTCCGTCGTGCTGGGTCTACCATGGCTCAGCTCTCATAATCCCAATTTTGATTGGGAAAAATCTCACATCCTATCCTGGGCCCCTAGATGTGCAAAAAAATGTATACCGCCGACATTGACGGTTCAAACCACCTCAATTGAAAACCCGCGCCAAGCACGCTGGGCACTGTTCTTTACTCGCTTCCGCTTCACTATCACCTATCGTCCCGGTTCCAAAAATAAGAAAGCGGATGCTTTATCCCGGTGCTACACAGCCCCGGAGGAACCATCAGAACCCGAGCCGATTCTGCCTTCGTCTCTCGTGGTGGCACCGATCACGTGGGACCTCGACTCGGAGATCGCACAGGCGGCACGGTCCCAAACCGCACCACGACACTGCCCTCCGGGAAGAACCTACGTGCCGATGTCACTACGAGAGCAGGTAATTATCCAGGCACACACTAGCCTAGCAGCCGGGCACCCCGGGACGATCCGTACATTTCGGCTGTTAGAACCAAAATACTGGTGGCCGGATATGCGGAGGTTAGTAGGAACAGTGGTTTCATCCTGTACAGTTTGCGCGACATCTAAGAATCCTAGACACCTGCCGGTTGGAAAATTAATGCCATTAGTCACACCTAACAGACCGTGGTCCCATATCTCCGTGGACTTTGTCACGGATCTGCCCGTTTCTAAAGGCTACACCACTATTCTAGTCGTGATCGATCGATTTTCCAAGGGGTGCAGATTTATCCCCTTCGGCTCCCTCCCGTCAGCCTTCCAGGTAGCAGAAGCCCTGTTTACAACTGTGTTTCGTTGCTATGGCATCCCCGAAGATATAGTATCCGATCGTGGTCCCCAATTTATCGCGCGTGTCTGGAAAGCTTTCTTTCAGAAATTGGGAACCACTGTTAGCCTAACGTCGGGCTATCATCCCGAGTCTAATGGGCAGGCAGAGCGGACTGTCCAAGAACTCGGAAAATATCTTCGAGCATATTGTAGCAGCCGTCAACACGAATGGGCAGAATGTTTAATCTGGGCGGAATATGCTCAAAACTCGCTACGTCACTCCGCTACCGGCCTAACGCCCTTCCAATGTATACTCGGGCATCAGCCCCCGCTCTGTCCCTGGGATAACACACCCACCGAAGTCCCTACGGTGGACGATTGGTTTAAAAGAGCGGAAAAAGTATGGGAAGATGCCCATACCAAAATCTCTCAAGCAGTTCGTCGCTTTAAGAAATTTGCCGATAGACGACGAAGGGAAAGTCCTCCGCTCCAGGTAGGTGATAGAGTATGGCTCTCGACAAGGGACCTTCACCTGAACCTTCCGTGCCGTAAACTCACTCCCCGGTATATAGGTCCCTTTCCCATAGTGTCTCAAATAAACCCCGTGTCATATAAATTGCAACTCCCCTCTCACATCCGCATTCATCCTGTCTTCCATATCTCTCTTCTTAAACCAGTGACCCGGGGACCGGTGACCGGAGGTGTGGCGGAACCAGCAACCCCTGGAGCGGTGGAGATTGAGGGCGCTCCGGCGTTTCGAGTCAGTAAACTCCTAGACTCCCGGAGGAGGGGAGGTGCCCTCCAATATCTGGTGGAATGGGAGGGGTACGGCCCGGAGGAAAGGAGCTGGGTGCCAGCCAAGGACATCTTACATCAAGGGCTCATCACAGAGTTCCATCAGGAAAGGCCGGAACGCCCGGCCCCACGACGTCCGGGTCGTCCCCCTCACCGGCCATCCCGTCAGGTTGGTGGGCCTCGACCCTCTCCGGTAACACGGAGACAGCCCTCACATCCCCGCCTGGGAGCCGGTCCTGGGGGGGGGGGGTACTGTAACATCTGTACCTCCACAGCTCAGGGGAATAAGATCAGGTTCCCCGGATTACTGAGTTGGTACTTTGTCCCCACCTAGTGTGTCTATGTATGTACTACCAGCACTCAAACACTAAACACGAACACCTGTGATCCCCTTGTGTGTCTGACTATTTATTCCAGTCGAACCCGTAGGGCTTCGCCTGTTCACCGTTGTGCACCTGTCTTGTCTTCACCTGGTTTGTCTAGTATGTTGTGTGTAAAACGTCTTGTCTCTTCTCCCCGTCTCACTCCCAGGACTGAGTGTGTCTGCAGGTGAAGGACCTTTTGGGACTTGGAATATCCCTCCCTTGCCGCATGGACTTTGCAAGTGCCTCATTTAAGTTCTCGTTCTCCTCACCTGAGTGATTGTTTTTTGTTAGCTCACCTGCAGACCCGGCCTGGGAGGTCAGCTCCGGACCGCTGTACGCGCCCGGAGAGGTTGTTGTATTGTAAAAAAGGAAAAAAGAAATAAAAAGGACTATTTTTTGTGAATATGGAAACTGCATCTGCGTCTGATTTATATCCAGGAGTCATGACAGTATTCTGCTTGGTTTCAAAAAAATATTCTTTTTTTCCCACTTTCTGTGTTTTTAGAGAACAAAAGTTCTTTTTCCATATACCTGGACAGACATTGAGTTTAAGGACCTCTGCAAGCTGGTGAATAGCAGTGAAGTCAGAGGTGTAGAAAAAATGATTCTCTACTGGCTCAGAGGCAATCTCTCTCAACTCATCCTCTACAGCTTTGCCCACACCAACAGCATACATTGTTATTCCTGTAAAACAACATGCAGTAAATGTAGCTCTTGAAGCTTCACATTCTATCACAAATAAGTGAGAAAAAAAATTTACATGGCACTGTGCAGTTTCATGAAGATATGTGTAGAAGTAATAAGTCAAGGTGTTTGGCCACATATTTCTATTTTGATGTCTTACAATAATAACATTAAATCTTTTTTAGTGCTTATTTAGAAAATGTAGGGCTGACAAATCCAGATTGGCAATAGCCAACACAGCAATGTAGCAGTTATGCTCAACTGTACCAAAACATTTGACCAGCATGTTTGAGATTGAATATGTCTCATTTTACCTAGATCTCTGTGAGCCAGCTATATTCAGAACACCCTGTAATATGTACTAACTTTTACACATGTCCAAACTGGACACTTATTTGAGACAAACTTTACAAGTGTTGAAAGTACAAGCACTTTGCCTCTAAAATAGATAGTCTGTAATCAAAACAAATAAATACTGATTAACAATGCAGTGCTTTGCAATTTTGAACGGCAGCTCACCTGCGTCCTTTGCCTTCTTGGCCCACTCCGTTATGTCATCTTGAGAACGCCCATCAGTAAACACCAGCCCAATACGGGGTATGTTTCTTGTAGCAGTGCGGGCACCCTCAGCCTCAGAGAAGCTATTCTGCACCATGTGCTTTAGTGCTAGCCCTGTCATTGTTCCTTTCTCCATGTAGGCTACTTTCATAACAGCAGCCTTGACGTCTTCCTTGGTCTTATACATACTGAGAGGGAACTCTGTCCTCACCCGGCTGGAGTATTGGACAAGACCTACGCGTGTCCCATGAGCAGAGATATCTAGTTGGTCGACAACCTGGTTGACAAACTGCTTGACAAGCTCAAAGTTTTGTGGCCGTACACTTTTAGAGCCATCAATCAGGAGAACCAGGTCAATAATGGCTGATCTGCAGCCTGAAATTAAGGAAATGTGTATTATTATCATTATTATTAATAATAATAACATAAACAATAACAACAACAACACAGCAAATAAGCTATAAAAATTATGATAGCTTCTCTTGATCAATTCTGCAAATTGTTTTAAGTCAACATCCTGAGGTTGCATTAACTAACTAGACATGGAAAGTTAAATGTTTAGCTGGAATATTGATTTGTTATATGCAGTACATACTTCCACAGCTTTTTCCATCATCTTGTAGAAGATGACCCTCAGGGCAGATACAGTGATATGATCCTGTTGTACTCACACACTGATGCTGACAGCCATGCTCTACTACATTACATAGGTTGTCCACTGAGGGGGGGGGATCAAACACAAACAAGCAGACAATTATTTAAGCATTAACTGGTATTACTGTATTTACACAACATTTGTTTGGATTATGCTACTCCATGCAATGGCTGCCAAATTCAGTAGTGTGTGAATTACAACAAATCTTCTTTTCAGATTATGAATTGTGTTTTAAGAATGATTAAAACAATCATTACAGTAATTTCTGAAATGGTTTTCTCAAGCATATAGTCAAGTTTATCGTAAGAATTATTGCATCATCTAGGTTTTACTGTGGTAAGTACACTATTTAAAATAATATAGATTGGCATTTGGAAAGTGAGTATATTTTGATGTTTTAAATGTATGTATCTACAGAATGATTTATTTAAAAGAGGCCTCAAATATTCTATAATAACTCTCCTTAGGACAAAGCAATCTGAATGAAACAACATACAATACGCTCCTCAGAATATGAAGCTTCAAACACACCAGGATGCCAGGTACGCACCAGACAGCCATCATGCCATTTAACACCGTACCCCTTCACTCAGTCAATTCAGGAACGTGGAGCGCCGCATTGAAATGGTGTCAGGCAAAAAAATGGAGATAGCTTCCAGCATTATTACACATACATCAAGGTATGTAGCATTTTTTGGGGGGGTTCAAATTGATTCATCATAGCTAGAGTTATTAAAGAATATTCGGGCCCTCTTTCGAGTGAATCACCCTGAATTATTTTTAGAATTTATGCTTACAGACTTTCAGCATTTAAACATTTAAATTCAGGTGCTTTATGTAGTACAAATAAGAGAAATAAATGATGCAATATTGTAGCTTCTAAATAATATTTTGGACATTAATAAAGCATATATTATTTTCTCAAGCCATGTTTTCAGTCATACAATGCGCAAACATAATAAGCATAGGACTGATATCCAAAATCTGCTTTTCATGCAATTCAAAACAGTCACAGTAGAAATACAAAAGCATAAATACACATTTAAAAAGTACAGTAAAAATAACATCTCAAAAATAAAGATTTGAACTAAATTGACCCAAATGTATTTTCTTGAACTTCCCAGAAAAAAAATAAATAAACAGTGGTCAGGTAATATCATGTCCACAATGATGAAGTGAAGTAAAATAAAGAGACATGGAGTCAGAACTAAATATATAAACCACAAGTGTATAAACATTTGTTTATTTTTGACCAAAATTAAATAATTAATCTGAAAGATCTGGCACAGGTTTTATGCCGGATGGTATGGGGATTAAAAGTCTTGCCCAAGGACTCAACAGTGGCAACTTGGTGGTGGCGAGGTTCGAACTTTGACCCAATCAGTAACCCTAAGCTTCAGATGCCTGGACCACTACTGACCCTACTGTACATCTAAAATATGTATATTCTAATTAAATACCTAAATTCCTTATAAGTATTTGATGTAAATTCTTAGCAAACTAATATTGGCATACTCTGACTAGCTAGAAAAATTACATTGGGCATACATTATATACATAGTTTTTGATTTCCCTATAGAAAAAGAGTTATTGTAGTATATAATACACAGTATAATATATATTTTTAAAATACAAATACAATAAAACATTACAAAAATTTTAAACAGTAAATCAAATATTTAAAGTAGAAAAAATGGTCAGCATTATTTACTAATTATGGGCAACTTGGTAAAATATCTCAGAGCTGCTGTTATTTAGCAGCAAAAGAAAATCTGGAAAAGTCATACCATGGCCTAAGGTCTCTGGTAAAGTTATACATAATAAACATTGCCTTGGAGTCAGTCCAGTTTTTAGGGAAAAAAATAAACACTGCAGAACCTTTAAACCACGAAGGTGCATAACTTGCCGGAAAGGATTCTGAAAATACAATTACTGCAGAACTTTCCTCAAAGTAAAATTTGAATGTTAGGTTTTCATACCGTATATTGGTTGAAACTGGTCACTTAATCTACACTCCCAGTCAAAAGTTTGGACACACATTCTCATTCCATGATCTTTCCTGATTTTCATTTCTTTTTATATATAAAACAATGCTGAAAGCATCCAAATAAGCTATCATCTTCTCTGAACAGCTGATATTGAAATGTGTCTACTACTTATGATCTGTAAAGCCTTCATAATGGTGATTTTAAATGACCTTCTCCTCTGCACCAGAGATAAGATTTGATCTTGCTTTCCTGGGATGGTCTTCATGAGAGTCAGTTTTCATCATAGTGCTTGATGAGTTTTGCAAATGCACTTGACAATACTGTTTTTGCAAGAACTGTTTCAGAACAGCTAACCTTGTCTGGCCATGTTATAACAACTGACTGTTGTTTTTGTTGTGATTTCTTAATGCCATATGTGCCATTTCATTTTTAAAAATCCAATATTGTTCTAAGATGTAGACAATAAATACAAACTTGTGCCCAAACCTTTAACTTGTAGGATATAAATTTGCCATAAGAATGATGAAATATACTACAGTATTAATTTTAAGAGCTTAAAATTAAGTTCCTAAAATTACTTATTTCTATGGCAATGAGTAGACATTCCAAAATATAGCACTTGTATAATTTCATTAGATAGATACACACGTGGACAAAATTGTTGGTACCCTTCAGTCAATGAAAGAAAAACTCACAATGGTCACAGAAATAACTTTAATCTGACAAAAGTAATAATAAATAAGAATTCTATGAATGTTAACCAGTGAAAGTCAGACATTGCTTTTCAACCATGCTTCAACGGAATTATAAAAAAAATGAAATCATGGAACAGGCCTGGACAAAAATGATGGTACCCCTAACTTAATAGTTTGTTGCAAAACCTTTTGAGGCAATCACTGCAATCAAACGATTCCTGTAACTGTCAATGAGACTTCTGCACCTCTCTGCAGGTATTTTGGCCCACTCCTCATGAGCAAGCTGCTCCAGTTGTTTCCGGTTTGAAGGGTGCCTTTTCCAGACAGCATGTTTCAGCTCCTTCCAAAGATGCTCAATAGGATTGAGGTCAGGGCTCATAGAAGGCCACTTTAGAATAGTCCAATGTTTTCCTCTTAGCCATTCTTGGGTGTTTTTAGCTGTGTGTTTTGGGTCATTGTCCTGTTGCAAGACCCATGACCTGCGACTGAGACCCAGCTTTCTGACACTGGCCAGCACATTTCTCTCTAGAATCCCTTTATAGTCTTGAGATTTCATTGTACCCTGCACAGATTCAAGACACCCTGTGCCAGATGCAGCAAAGCAGCCCCAGAACATAACAGAGCCTCCTCCATGTTTCACAGTAGGGACAGTTTTCTTTTCTTGATATGCTTTATTTTTCCGTCTGTGAACAAAGAGCTGATGTGCCTTTACCAAAAAGTTCCATTTTTGTCTCATCTGTCCATAGGACATTCTCCCAGAAGCTTTGTGGCTTGTCAACATGTTGTTTGGCATATTCCAGTCTGGCTTTTTTATGATTTGTTTTGAACAATGGTGTCCTCCTTGGTCGTCTCCCATGGCTCAAACAATGACGCATGGTGTGATCTGACACTGATGTTCCTTGAGCATGAAGTTCACCTTGGATCTCTTTAGAAGTCTTTCTGGGCTCTTTTGTTACCATTCGGATTATCCGTCTCTTTGATTTGTCATCAATGTTCCTCCTGCGGCCACGTCCAGGGAGGTTGGCTACAGTCCCATGGATCTTAAATTTCTGAATAATATGTGCAACTGTAGTCACAGGAACATCTAGCTGCTTGGAAATGGTCTTATAGCCTTTACCTTTAACATGCTTGTCTATAATTTTCTTTAGAATCTCCTGAGACCACTCTTTCCTTCGCTTCCTCTGGTCCATGTTGAGTGTGGTACATACCATGTCACCAAACAACACAGTGATTACCTGGAGCCCTATATATAGGCCCACTGACTGATTACAAGATTGTAGAGACCTGTGATGCTAATTAGTGGACACACCTTGAATTAACATGTCCCTTTGGTCACATTATTTTCAGTTTTTTCTAGGGGTACCATCATTTTTGTCCAGGCCTGTTCCATGAGTTTATTTTTTTTAATAATTAGGTTGAAGCATGGTTGAAAAGCAGTGTCTGACTTGCATTGGTTAACATTCATATAATTTTTTTTTTATTATTACTTTTGCCAGATTAAAGTTATTTATGTGACCATTGTGAGTTTTTCTTTCATTGACTGAAGGGTACCAATAATTTTTTCCATGTGTGTAGATAGATAGATAGATAGATAGATAGATAGATAGATAGATAGATAGATAGATAGATAGATAGCTTTATTAATCCCAAAGGGAAATTGTATATTAAATTGGTCTATACTGTACATACCCTGACAGGTCTTTCCATCGGCTTGAAGTGTGTGTCCCTCATTACACTGGCAATAGTATCCATTATATATACTCACACATTCATGTTCACAGCTGTGATTCCCAAATGAACAGTAGTCAATCACTAGAAGAACATCGACAGAATAAGCTTCATAAAATTTTATGAAGATTAACAGTTGGTGATTAATTTATGCTACGTATAAAAAGCAGTGTTAAACATGATTCCTTGTTGCTGGGTTCCTCAAGTGTCCTCTGTTTATGTCTATTAATTTAATTACATTAATATTAATGTACTTCAATATTTTTTAAAGAAACATTAGTATCTTGCATCTGGAAATGTGGAATAGAAGGATTGTTGCTTTAAAGCATGATTTGTTCAGTGAAAAAGTTGCTGCTGTACTGTACCACAGACATTCTTGCACTAGGTGTAAATTTACTCTACACCTAAAATGATGAGCTAATCTGTTAGAAAAAATTGTATATTGCATTGCTCCTGTTTAATGTTTATCCCATCCTTATTATTCCATCTTATTATTTTACATATAACTCCATTGATGGTAATTTTTATGATTAGGCTACTATATTTAAGTATAATTTTGGCATATTTAAACAAATTTTAAAATGTCTCAAAACATTTTATAAAAGGCATGAACACTGCACCTAAAAAAGCTTGTTGAAGTAATTTACTTTGTTGCCTTTATTAATTCATTAGAATGGCATCAATTCCAATAGCTAACATAATTCTCTAGACAGCAAGTCAATTTCTAGCTAATGATGCTAGTGCACCCCATAAACTTGGGTCTCTACGTATGAGAGACCTCAGCAAACTGAATGAGTCACTACACTGTAACAGTCAAAAGGAACCTAAGTTATCCAAACAAGGATAATGAATAGAAGAAGAAAAAAAAAACTAATACTCATAGTCAAACTTGGACTTTAGGTCAATGTAAAGCGGAGCAGTGGACGTGGGCAGGGGTTAGGAAGAGCAGCGTGAAATGCTGCAATACGACCTTGCAGCTAAGACAATATCTGCTGTTAAGTCTTTATGCTTTTCAGTTTGAGAACTGTGGTTACTCTGATAAATCTATGATGCTCTCTTTCTTTAACATGGTATGCATCAGAATCAAACCAAACTAAGTGAGCGAATATCAGTACTTAACAGACAGAACCTATATGCATTACAAAGAGGATAAACAAACTGAAATTAAAGAGTGCTCAGAGCCAGACTGACTCAGAGAGTGGCTAGAGCAGTGGTCATCACCCACCAACCCTGTGATTCTAGTGGCTCTTTTGCTCAAGTTAAGAGTGAAATATTTCCACACTCAGGGTTGTTCTGCTCATCAAGGTGTTTGCCATTGTGTTATTATTCATTTCATACCATTACAGTTTGCATGAGAATGACATCAACAAATTCAAGCCTAAAATCGTTACCAACAAATTAGATAATCAATTTCATTCAACACTGTTGATTAAACTTTGTCTGGAGGAGTAATCATTTCTGGAGAAACATTGTTAATACAGTGGAACCTCGGTTTGTAAATGCCCTGGAGTACGAACAAATCGATTTACGACCAAAAAATTTGCCTAAAATTTGTTTTTTAAATTAGAATTACCCAGAGAGTTTCCTTCCAAACACTAACCTCCTCCCCACCCATCTTCCTCTCCTCCATTTCTTCATGTCAGCGAGTTTCCCTAAGAAAGGTGTGTTAACAGTAAATGTACATGTAAAAATTAAGTGTTCGCATTTTCTCCTGTACAGATTATATTTAGTGCTGTATTAATTTTGTGTAATTAAGGCTTTTTCATACTTTGTTTTATATTTTGCGATATAAACAAAATATATCAAAAGTTAAATATAGTTCATAGTGACGAAGAACGGATTAATTCTCTTTATTGTACTTGTTTTCCTGTGAAAAAAAACAGAATCTTAGGAACTAATTATGTTAGTGAACAGAGGTTCCACTGTATTTGAAAGCAACAGCCAAATACATAAATACTATATACATAAACGTAACTGCAACATTTTACCATGAATTTAAGGTAACCAAAATTTTCTTTTGATGAAACTATAAGGGATGCTTGACTTTTTGGCAAGAAGACAATTGAAGAACAATATAGAATATGTTAAATGCTTTAATATAAGCTACTCTGTGTGCGCATGTGTGTGTAGGATAAATGCTTTTCTGTTTTGCTTCTCAGGCCTCAGTACAATTTACCTAAATGGCAAGGCATGAACGATGTAGCAGCAGCAGCCTTTTATAGGTTCACTATTGGGAATTTTCTAAATAAATGGCTTTGGTAACACTGAGTACCCCCATGTTTAGGTTTTTCCTTGTTTCCAACTCATTTGAAAAAATCTTGAGAGTAAATTCTTGGCTTCAATAACATTATTTTACGTACTCAAATAATTCATGGGTGTGTTGAGAAACTAAAATGTGAATTCTAGTGAATGTAAGATTTTTCAGGACCAGAACTGGAAAGCAAAGAAGAGTTAAAATGTAACAAATACATGCAGTTGTACAGTGTTGTAGAGTTTTCAGTGTGCGCATGGTCATTTCTTCTCACTTGTACAGGTCTTCATGTCATCGTTGAGTTTGTAGCCATCATTACATCGGCAGTTAAAACCATCAAGGACACTAACACACTTGTGCTCACAGCCATCATTTCCAAATGAACAGTAGTCGATCACTAGAATAAATTGACAAATAGAATAAATTTAGTTTTAACATAGTACGAAGGCACAATAAATGACTGTTGACAAATTAAAGATTTTAAGTTTAAAAAGGTCAAATTAATTAATCTTGCTATAAAAAGACAACCACAGATTAACAAGGTAAGACATATTTTCATAGTTTTTAAAGTTATGGCACACATTAAAAATGTTCAATGTATTCACAAAGGCCCCTTCACATTTTCTTTTTTGTTGATCATTTGCTATTAAAATCAGAAATAAGATCTGATACATCTTGTCTTTATTGATGTTCGACGAATAGGAAATTAATTTGATTGGACATAATGTAGACACACCTTGGACAAAATAAGGCAAAATAAAATAAATCAGTTTAGGTTGCATGTCTAGACAAAAAAAAGGAAAAAAATCAACTGGAGAAAAAGGTTTTACACTGTGAGGTAACCAAAAACCTGTAGGTTACCATTAGCATTGGACAGTGTTGCTCAACTCTACAAATGAACTGTATTCCTGCATTTTCTCCTCCAAGTGAGCTAATCTGTACTTACTATGCTTCCTCTGCTTCAAGTTGTATAAAACATGCAGAGAAAAGCATCTGCCCTTCAAGGTACAAATCACAGATGCCCATGACAAAGCAGTAACACTGTGATAGAGAGGAAAGGGAGAGTATGCTATCTCTCCAACCCAGACAGCATGTGCAATTTTTCCTTTCTTGGCCTCTAGTCAAATGAGGCCATCAGAATTTCCACTTGCAATCTCTAGGCAACAGGATAAATAGTTTTTCCATTGTGCCTCTCTGGTGCCCCAAGACTACAGATTTACCAACAGCAAACTTAGCAAGAAACAAAGAAAGAAAATACACCTGGCTTTTTTGACTCTACAGGAAGAAAATTGAAAAGACATTAAGAATGATGTAGCAGTGATCTTTTATAAGTTAACAATTAGGACTTGACAACAAAAAAAAACAAGCACATCATTCTTTCCAAAATAAATGACCTCGGTGACCCTCAATTCAAGAACCTCCTCGTTTCACTCACCTGAGAAAAATCACATTAGTTCATTCTTGCCTCATTAACAATAATTAATAAAGTAAAATACTTCATGGGTGTGTTAGGAAATGAAAATGGGAATTCTAATGAATGAAAAATTCTTCAGGACTGGAATATTAAATATAACAAAAGCATGCAGTGTACAGAAGTTTGTGCATGATCATTTCTCCTCACTTGTACAGGTCTTCTTGTCGTCGTTAAGTTTGTATCCATGATTACAAAGGCAGGAAAAGCCGCTGAGAATGCCAACACATTTGTGCTCACAGCTATCATTTCCAAATGAACAGTAGTCGATCACTGGAATAGATTGACAAATATAATACATTTAATTTTAACACAATAAGAAGGAAAAATTTATTATTGCTGCGAAGAAAAAGTTAAAAATACACCATAAGTGTGGTCTTTGGATTAGTTTACATTGTAAAATCTGGCTTAATTAAACTGGCTGTAAAAGGAGCACCATACAGTTAACAATGTAAAACCGATTTTTATCATTTTTATAGTTTTATCATTTTTAAAGTTATGACACACATTGAAATGTGCAGTGCATTTAGAAGTGTTCAGACCCTATTACATCACATTGTTGTCATTGTTTTATATAATTTGTTATTACACTCAGAAATGTTACACTCTGATATGATCAATTTATTAATGTTAATTAATCAATTGTAAATTCATTTGATAGGACATAAAGTAGAAACACTTTGGCCTAAGTAGTGCATATTAATTAATGATATATGTCTAACCAATCAATCAACCAATAAATAAATTAATTAATATATAAATAAGCAACCTAGGGAAATGCTTTTACACTGAGAGACAAAAGCCTGAAGGTTACCATTAGCAGTGGACAGTGCCACCCAGCTGTGCAACTGAGCAGTTATGCTGCATTACAGTTATGAATAAACATCAGTCAGCCATTTGCAGCAGATAATTTACTTTTCAGTAAAGAAGCCAGCAGTGCAAACTACACAGTCTGGCCAAAAAAATTTATGCATTTGGATTTAAATAAGCAAATATTTAGGGGCCTTTGACTAAATGTGATTAATAAGATTCATCTGGAAATAAGTCTTTCAGCACTAACTGAAGCAGTGAGTGGCTTCTTATTTCTCAAACATGCATATCATAAAACATATGCCATTTTCAAAGAAAATGCCGCTGTGTTAAGGTTAAAATTATTGTTCTGCCTTGAGCTATGAAAACAAAAATTTGGATTGCTGAAATTACTGTAATTTACTGAAATTAAAGATTTTATTCTGACCATACTTCTCCGATGAATCAGACAGTTCACAACTATTCTTAAAAAAATATAAAAAATAAAAACACAGCAATACACTTGGCCTTTTTTGACTTCACAAGATGAAAATTGAAATGAGATCAAGAATGATGTAGCAGCAAACTTTTATAGGTTCACTTTATGATTTAACCAAAAAAAAAAAAAACACCTCACTACAGTATTTCCAATTCCTCCCTGACTATGTTTCCAACCTACCTGAAGAATCATATTAGTTATTTCTTGACTTTAACATTAATTTACTTACTCATTGTCTATATTGCTTTGTTAGAGGGGGACTCGAGCCTATCCCAGAATGGGGTGCCAATACATTTCAGGACATGCACACGTTCACATGCTTATTTACACACTACAGGCATGCTACTTTTTTGGACTGTTGGAGGAAACCAGGGTATCCAGACGAAACCCACCAAGCATGGGGAGAACATGCAAACTCCATGTACACAAACCCAAATAGGGAACTGAACCCAAACCCTGGAGGTGCAAGCACACTACTAATCAATAAGCCACCATGCTGCCCAAAAACATTAATTAATGAAGTCAAATACTTCATGGGTGTGAATGAACCAGAACTGGAAAGCAAAAAAGAGTTCAAATGTAATAAATAAATGCAGTTGAAAAGAGTTTTCAGTGTGTGCATGGTAATTTCTCCTCACTTGTACAGGTCTTCATGTCATCGTTGAGTGTGTAGCCATCATTACAGAGGCAGGAAAAGCCGTTGAAGATGCTAACACACTTGTGCTCACAGCTATCATTTCCAAATGAACAGTAATCGATCACTGAAATAAATTGACAAACAGAATAAATTTAGGTTTAACACAATAAGGAGGCAAAATAAATGACTGTTGACAATAAAAGTTTTTTTGGTTGAAAAAAATGGTAAAATTAATTAAACCGGCTATAAAATGACAACCACAGATTTAACAAGAAAAGACAGATTTTTAAAAATAGTTTTTAAACTTATCGTACACATTAAAAATGTTCAATGCATTAAGAAAGTGTTCAGACCCTGTCTGAATCATTTGCTATACAGTCAGAAATGACCACTGATATATCCTTTCTTTATTGATGTTTGACCAAAGAGAAATTAATTTGATTGGACATACTGTAATGTAGACACACTTTGGTCTAAGTAAGGCCTGTCAGTTAAGGTAGCACACCTAGCAAAGAACTGATTAAATGTAACATGCACTACAACAAAGTTTTAAGTGTGTGCATGGTCATTTCTCCACTTGTACAGGTCTTCATGTCATTGTTTAGTTTACATAGCCATAATTACATAGGCAATAAAAGCCAGCACACTTGCACACTTGTGCTCACAGCCGTCATTTCCAAATAAACAATTGTCAATCACTGAAATAGATGGACAAACATAATAGATTCATTTTTGGAGCACTGGTGGCTCAGTGGTAGGTGTTTCATCTGCCATGTGAAAGGCCCGGGTTCAATTCCCGGGCTGGATTGTCTGCAACAATTTATTTGATTTGCAACAAGTTCAGCAAACAAAAATTGATAGTTCTGTTTACTTAAAATTGGAAACATCATTACTTAAAAAAATATGTAACTGATTACCTCAAATATTTTGAGTTTTGCCAACTTAATCGGGATTACAGTGTACAGCTGAAACCAAAGAAATCACTAATTTATCAAGGAATTATTAAAATGGACAGAGTCCGTCTCCTTGCTGTTTTTCCCAGACACATTCTGTAACTTTAGGCGTGCGGCTGAGCGCTGATTAGACTACGTAGAGAAGTCCAGTCTCCCAACAGACCCCGAGCTACACTCCCTGCTGTATTTTATAGCGTGGGGAGAAGCCTGAGATCATTAGTGGCAATAGCTCACCAGCCGTACCTAATTCCGCGGCCCTGCTCCTTCTCACACAAGCAGAAGGAGAGGCCGCCTAGCTAGTGAGCGAAGTGCAGAGGCTAACGGACTGGTGTAAAGACAACAACCTGTCTCTGAACATCGAAAAGACAAAAGAGATGGTTGTTGACTTCAAGAGGACTCGGAGCGATCACTCTCCGCTCAGCATCAACGGCTCTTCTGTGGAGATCGTCAAGAGCACAAAATTCCTGGGCATCCACCTGGAGGAGAACCTCACCTGGTCCCTCAACAGCAGCTCTCTGCATAAGAAAGCCCAACAACGTCTTTTCTTCCTGAGAAGGCTGAGAAAGACACAGCTTCCACCACCAATCCTCACCACCTTCTATATAGGAACTATTGAGAGTATCCTGAGCAGCTGCATCACTGTCTGGTTTGGGAATTGTACCATATCAGACCGCAAGACCCTACAGCGGATCGTGAGGACAGCTGAGAAGATCATCGGGGTCTCTTTCCCTTCTATCGAAGACATTTACACCACACGCTGCATCCGCAAAGCCACCAGCATTGTGGCTGACCGGACACATCCATCACACACATTCTTCACCCTCCTGCCATCTGGAAAAAGGTACCGAAGCATTCGGGCACTCACATCCAGACTGAGAAACAGTTTTTACCCGCAAGCCATCCGTCTCCTCAACGCAAAGAGACTGGACTGATAAACACACACACACACACACACACACAAATCACTCAGACGAACTAAATAACATCTGGACTGAACTGATAAACACACATGCACAATCACACTGATATATAACCATCCCAATCTGTTCATACCTACCTACCTGTGCTGCTTTTCGCAATTTTTGCACAATATTTATTTCACTGCTATTTGCACACAATATTCTTGTCACAATGTAAACTGTTTACTGCTGCTCTTCCCACTACCTCAACTCATACTTCATCAAAAAAAAAGGACTGTTATGTGTTACGTTGTTGTGTCTGTCATGTACCTCTTTGTTTGCACATTTCCACGTGCACTTTGTCTATTGTGTATTTTTGAATAGAAATTTGATAGTTCTTTTAAATTAACTTAAAAATGTAAAAATTTGTGTTGTAAATTTATGTTGTTGCATGTATGTAGCACCTTGGTTCTGGAGGAACGTTGTTTCGTTTCACTGTGTACTAACTGTATATGGTTGGAATGACAATAAAAGCCTACTTGACTTGACTTGAGGAGTGATATTGATTTGGCCACATTAGCCTGAGAGGCCGTCTAGCTAGTGAGCAAGGAGTGAGCAAGGAGTGAGCAAGGAGCGATATTGATTTGGCTGCACTAGCCTGAGAGGGCGCCTAGATAGTGAGCTTCGGAGTGAGCATGGAGCGATATTGATTTGGCTGCACTAGCCTGAGAGGCCGCCTAGCTAGTGAGCGAGGAGTGAGCGAGGAGCGATATTGATTTGGGCGCACGCCCATCACAGGCGTACGCCGTGACAACTTGTAACACAATAACAATAATATTTCTAACATTTTGCAGGCTGCTGTTTCAAAATAAATCAACCAGGTGTTCATTTGTAAATGACTCACTTCAAATGCAAATATCAATAGCTCTAGTTCAGATTTTTCATGCTTGTTGTGTAAAATACACAGATGTGGAAATTACCATCACTGTAGTATTTCTTGATGACTTTTTTATGACTTAATTATATTTTAAAACCAAGACGACGGAAAACATCATGAATTACTTTGAAATGCGACTGATTTATTTTGGCCACTGTCGTTTTGTCGCGGCGGTGAGCGCGGTGATAATAGATATTCCCCTCGTCTAAATACTGTACCTCCATTTCCATACAGTGTAAAATAGAACCCTGAATCATTCTTTTGCTGTACGGCCCAACCCTAGACTGGGACGTAACACCATATTTAAGCGACCACTTTGATTTTCAAGCACAAGAAAGACAACAGCTTTATTATGCAAAGGTGTTTCTTCAGTTAAAAACAACTAGTTTGAGACTTATATTTGCTCATCTTTTTGAACTACGCTAGAATGCCTCATCCCACCCCTGCTAAGTAACTCGGTAACTTTTACTCTGAGTAAATTTTGACTTTTACTTGAGTATATTTTTACTGTATAATGGTAACTTTACTAGTACTTCAGTAAAATTTCACTGAAGTAACAGTACAAAATTTTAGTACTCTTTCCACCTCTGATGAAATTATACATATTTCAACTTCCAGACATTTTCAAAAACACTGCATCAGGGATCTCCATAAAAAGCTGTTCAGAGATCACATTGAGAGAATGATAAGAAAAATAGTAATATGCCAAAAGCTCGAATTAACATCACCCAAGCTATGCATCAATGCACACCGCTTTAATGCTACAGATATTCTGCCCTCTATTTTTTTTTCTCTAAGGCACACAAGTTCATAGATGCCATGATGGACTAATGTTGCTGTGATAGACAGAAAATGGAGAGTATGCTATCTCTCCCACCCAGATAGCATGGGCAATGTTCCCTCCCTGGCCTCTAGTCACAGATGTCCATCAGAATTTACACTTACAACTTCCAGACAACATGGAAAATACATTTCTGTTGTGCCTCTTTGGTGCCCTAACATATAAATTTACAAATGACAAAATTAGCAAGAGATAAACACTGGTGACCTTCAATTGCCGCAAGTACGTTTCTTCGTTTCCAACTCAACTGAAAAAAAATTACATTAGGAAATTTTTTACTTCAGTATCATTACTTGATGAAGTCGAAACACTTGATGCATGTGTAAATATAATACTTTTTAGGTCCAGGACTTAAAAGCAAAGAATGTTTCAAATGTAACAAATGCATGCAGTGCAACAAAGTGTGTGCATGGTCGTTTCTCCTTACTTCTACAGGTCTTCTTGTCATCGTTGAGTTTGTAGCCATCATTACAGAGGCAGGAAA
This sequence comes from Clarias fuscus, assembly GCA_030347435.1. Taxonomy (NCBI): domain Eukaryota; kingdom Metazoa; phylum Chordata; class Actinopteri; order Siluriformes; family Clariidae; genus Clarias; species Clarias fuscus. The sequence goes on from CM059206.1 coordinate 28,719,366, forward strand.
AGCCATTGAGGATGCTAACACAATTGTGCTCACAGCTATGATTTCCAAATGAACAGTAATCAATCACTGGAATAGATTGACAAGCATAATACATTTTTAGACAGTAATTAGCCATCAGTCTTTAGGTTACATTAAAAAACCTAGTAAAGATGAATTAAACTGGCTTTAAAATGACCACCATATACTGTATTTTTATGGTACAATGTAAAACAGTTTTAAAATGTAAAAACGCTTTTATAGTTTAATAGTTGAGTTATTCTTTGTTCTTTGAGTTATTCTTAGTTATTTTTTATCAATATATAGGCATTTGCTTTGTAGATCCTTTTCTACTACACTCAGAAATTAGTTTTAATACATAATGTCTTTACTGATGATGGTCAATACTTAGACCTTGGTTAAGGTTGTATGTATAAGCAAAAAATAATAATAGTTAAATAAACAGATACATTAATACGTAAGTAAGTACGGACGTAAATAAATAAATGAATGAATTAATGCCACAGGGGAGAAAGATTTTACACTTTCCTCCACCAAGCTGTATTACGACCAAGTGAGCTAATCTGTATGCAGATGTTACTCTGTTAAGTGTAAAATTATTGGCCTGAATGAAACAAAGGAAAAAATAAGGAGGTTATTACTGAAATTTTACTAAAATGATAGATTTTTTTTATAATGAGCACATTTCTTCAATGAAGCTTACATTTCACAACTATCCTTACGGGTTTTAATAAATGTATTAGAATGTTCTTACCCAATTCCTGTAATTCTCCTGAGATGTTCAGGCCAATAATTTTACCCTTCTAAAACACAGTAACATATTTTCATCATCATGAGGTACATCTTCCAAAATGTTTATTTAGTCATGTTTAAAAGTTAGTATCTTTTTTTTAATTATTCAATTCAATTCAATTCAATTTTATTTCTATAGCGCTTTTAACAATGGTCATTGTCTCAAAGCAGCTTCACAGAAATGAAAAGAAGGCTTATGGAAATGTATATATGTGTAAGAAAAATGTGTCTAGATAATGAGATTGTCCCTGATGAGCAAGCCAAGGGTGACGGCGACAATGGCAAGGAAAAACTCCCTGAGATGGCAATAGGAAGAAACCTTGAGAGGAACCAGACTCAACAGGGAACCCATCCTCATCTGGGTGATAACAGATAACAGAAATTGTAGAACATCATGTGTGTTATGCAGCTGAAAGTTCGATATAACAGAAGTTATTTAAATTAACACAAAGTCCAGTTCAGCTCAGGGATGAGTCAGCAGGTGCAGAGGGCAGATGGGGGTCTGGATCACTGGGAGCTCAGGAGCAGCATGTGTAGATCCAAACCAACATGAAGAAGAATTCAGCAGGAGCAGGTCCTTCTCTGGATGCCTCAGGAACCTCGCAGGGTTGGCCTCTGTCTACTGAAGCTGGCACAATCTCCAGATGCCTCGGGATGGGTGGAAAAATAAAGAGCAGGTGAAAAGAATTAGCGTGGTTGCCATTCAGGATAGATGTACTGGAGTATGAGGTAAAGAAATTAATTATGTGTATGCCAGATTAAAGAGATGCGTCTTGAGTCTACTTTTAAATTGGGAAACTGTGTCTGAGCCCCGAACACTGTCAGGAAGGCTATTCCAAAGCTTTGGAGCTAAATATGAAAATGCCCTACCTCCTTTTGTAGATTTTGATATTCTGGGAACTACCAGTAGTCCGGAATTTTCTGATCTTAAGGAGCGTGGTGGATTGTAACGTATCAGAAGACTGGTTAGGTATGTGGGAGCTAGACCGTTTAGAGCCTTGTAAGTAAGTAATGTTATTTTGTAATTAATTCTAAACTGAACAGGTAGCCAGTGCAGGGATGATAATATTGGGGTTATATGATCATATTTTCTGGATCTAGTGAGAACCCTGGCGGCTGCATTTTGGACTAACTGTAGCTTGTTAATTGAGGATGCAGGACAGCCACCCAGTAATGCATTACAGTAGTCCAGTCTGGAGGTCATGAATGCATGAACCAGCTTTTCTACATCAGATACAGATAAAATGTTCCTAAGCTTGGCAATATTTCTAAGGTGGAAAAAGCATGTTTTTGCGATGTTGGATATATGATTTTCAAAGGATAAGTTACTGTCTAATATTACACCCAGGTCTTTCACTGTCGAGCTGGTGGTAACAGTACATCCTTCTAAACGTAGGCTGAATTGTGAGAGCTGGTGTGTACTGGTTTTTGGGCCAATAAGTAATATCTCTGTCTTATCTGAATTTAGTAAAAGAAAATTATCGGTCATCCAATCTTTTATATCTTGAATACACTCAGTTAGTCTAGACAATTTGGGTATTTCATCTGGTTTTGTGGAAATGTATAACTGAGTATCATCAGCATAACAATGGAAACTAATCCCATGTCTTCTAATGATGTTACCCAAGGGAAGCATGTATATTGAGAACAGCAGAGGTCCTAAAACTGACCCTTGTGGCACTCCATATTTCACTGGCATTACACCAGACTGTTCTCTATTCAGATCTACAAAATGGAATCGATCAGACAGGTAGGATCTAAACCATTTTAAAGCCTGTCCCTGAATACCAATGTGATATTGTAAGCGATCTATGAGAATATCATGATCTACAGTGTCGAATGCAGCACTAAGATCAAGTAAGACAAGAATTGAGATGCAGCCTTGGTCAGAAGCTAAAAACAAGTCATTTGCAATTTTAACTAGTGCAGTTTCTGTACTATGATGGGGCCTGAAACCTGACTGAAATTCCTCGAGGATATCGTTTTCCTGCAAGAATGTGCATATTTGGACTGATACTATCTTTTCTAATATCTTTGATATAAACGGAAGGTTTGAAATTGGTCTGTAATTCATTATATCATTTGGGTCTAAATTAGATTTTTTAAGAAGAGGCTTAATAACTGCCAACTTGAAAGGTTTAGGGACATGACCTAGATATAATGAAGAGTTCATAATGTTTAGAAGGGGCGCTCCAGTTATATTTATCACTTCTTTTAAAAGTCTAGTTGGGATTGGATCCAGCAAGCATGTTGTTGATTTAGCCGAGGTGATAAGTTTATACAGCTCTTCCTGCCCTACACCTGTACAGCATTGAAAATCTATTTGTGAAGCTTTAGACTGAACTGGATCATGAGATGTTGTTAGAGGTTGAATTTCCATTATTTTCTTCCTGATACTATCAATCTTTTCATTGAAGAAGTTCATGAAGTCTTCACTTCTAAGCTGTGATGGGATACTCCCTGCAGGCATCTTAGGGTTTGTTAGGCTAGCCACTGTACTAAATAGGAACCTGAGATTGTTTTGGTTCAGTTGGCTCAGATGCTCGTCCCGAGCCGCTTTTAGAGCCCGTCTATAGCTGCACATACTACCTTTATACGCGATTCTAAAAACTTCTAATTTAATTTTTCTCCATTTTCGTTCGAGGTTACGGGTTGCTCTCTTTAGGGCACGAGTGTGACTATTGTACCATGGTGCAAGTGTTTTATCTCTGACTTTTTTTAATCTGATGGGAGCAATGTCTAATGTACTGGTAAAAATAGTGCCCATGCTGCTAGTCACTTCATCTAGATCGTCTGCACTTAGGGGTCTGATAAGAAATTGGGACAGATCCAGCAGATTACTTGTGAATTTGTCTTTAGTAGTCGGATTAATATTTCTACTGAATTGATAACGTGGGGAGGCATAGCTACGCTGTCCTACAGGTAGAGTATATGATCTGTGATATTGATCTGTGATATTATCACTTTGAGGTAGAATGTCTATATTAGAGACATCTATATCTATATTATGTGTTTTATTGTGAGAAAACACAATGAAAATTATCTGATCATAGATGATCTTACTATTAGGCAAATACAACCATAGATGAAAAACATTTAACAAAATATAGGAGAGTAAGGTGCAGTCAGGTGCGGCTAATCATCAGTCCCTGATTAATTGATCATCAGCAGTGTGCCAAGAGGGAAAGCCATAAGCAATGGCTATTGCTGGATATAAAGCAGCCATGGTTATTAAACCATTTCCAAACAATTTGTTAAATGTTAATGTCCAAGACAACACAACTACACAAAAATGGTTTAAAAAAAAAAACTCTCTTTGGAAGGGTTGCCAGGAGAAAAACCTCCTCTGTGTAAAAATAACATGGAAGCACAACCAAGGTTTGTAAAACTTCCTCTAAACAAACCACAAGACTTCTGGAACAATTTTCTATGAACAAAGCAGACCAAAGTTGCCTTTTGAGACCAAAGTATTTGGCCTTAATGCCTAGCACCATCTTTGGTGATAACCAAACAGCATTTCAGAAGAAACACTGCATATGCTCTGTCAAGCACAGCAGTGCAGGGGTAATTATTTTTCCTTGTTTTGCAACCACAGGACCTGGACACCTTGCGGTCATTGAGTCAACCAAGAACTTATCTATATCTCAGGCCATGTCCACACGTAGCCAGGTATTTTTAAAAACGGAGATTTTTTTTCAAAACGCCCTGTTAAGTGCTGTTAGGAGCCTCCTTAATCGACAGGGGGCAAATCAGAAGCCTAGACAAAACGTCATTACCTGTTGCACTTTGTAGAAGTCCGACCGGGTCTCGTCCGAAACCGCCGTTGCTGTCTGCGGGGTTTGTGTCATCAGAGTTTTGTACAGTATGTAGCAGCAGTGAGCTTAGTAGTACATTCAGGCATCTCTGCTTATTAACGCAATGTGTGAGTAACTGCACGTGTATGTACACGCATGTAAAAAGTCCAGTATGCAAAATTAACACAGTAACTAGTTTACTGTACGTACGTCCGCTATTGCACAAAATATCCCCATAAATAAAGCTGACTTTAAATCAAGGAGACTAGCACACAGGACAAAATTGTTGGTATCCTTTGGTCAATGAAAGAAAAACTCAGAATGGTCACAGAAATAACTTTAATCTGACAAAAGTAATAATAAATAAGAATTCTATGAATGTTAACCAATGAAAGTCAGACATTGCTTTTCAACCATGCTTTATAAAAAAATTATAAAAAAAAAAAAGAACTCATGGAACAGGCCTGGACAAAAATGATGGTACCCCTAACTTAATAGTTTGTTGCACAACCTTTTGAGGCAATCACTGCAATCAAACGATTCCTGTAACTGTCAATGAGACTTCTGCACCTCTCTGCAGGTACTTTGGCCCACTCCTCATGAGCAAGCTGCTCCAGTTGTTTCCGGTTTGAAGGGTGCCTTTTCCAGACAGCATGTTTCAGCTCCTTCCAAAGATGCTCAATAGGATTGAGGTCAGGGCTCATAGAAGGCCACTTTAGAATAGTCCAATGTTTTCCTCTTAGCCATTCTTGGGTGTTTTTAGCTGTGTGTTTTGGGTCATTGTCCTGTTGCAAGACCCATGACCTGCGACTGAGACCCAGCTTTCTGACACTGGCCAGCACATTTCTCTCTAGAATCCCTTTACAGTCTTGAGATTTCATTGTACCCTGCACAGATTCAAGACACCCTGTGCCAGATGCAGCAAAGCATCCCCAGAACATAACAGAGCCTCCCCATGTTTCACAGTAGGGACAGTGTTCTTTTCTTGATATGCTTCATTTTTCTGGGCTCTTTTGTTACCATTCGGATTATCCATCTCTTTGATTTGTCATCAATTTTCCTCCTGCGGCCACGTCCAGGGAGGTTGGCTACAGTCCCATGGATCTTAAATTTCTGAATAATATGTGCAACTGTAGTCACAGGAACATCTAGCTGCTTGGAAATGGTCTTATAGCCTTTACCTTTAACATGCTTGTCTATAATTTTCTTTCAAATCTCCTGAGACAACTCTTTCCTTCGCTTCCTCTGGTCCATGTTGAGTGGGGTACATACCATGTCACCAAACAACACAGTGACTACCTGGAGCCCTATATATAGGCCCACTGACTGATTACAAGATTGTAGAGACCTGTGATGCTAATTAGTGGACACACCTTGAATTAACATGTCCCTTTGTTCACATTATTTTCAGTATTTTCTAGGGGTACCATCATTTGTGTCCAGGCCATGAGTTTATTTTTTTAAATAATTCTGTTGAAGCATGGTTGAAAAGCAATGTCTGACTTGCATTGGTTAACATTCATAGAATTTTTTTTTATTATTACTTTTGCCAGATTAAAGTTATTTATGTGACCATTGTGAGTTTTTCTTTCATTGACCGAAGGGTACCAACAATTTTGTCCACGTGTGTACACATCATCGGCACAAGGTGATGTTACAACAAGCCGAAATCTCCGTTTCTCCTGTCCACTGAAAACGGAGTTTTGGAAAATCTTCACTTTGGCCGGAATTTTCCAAAAGCTCCGTTTTCAACGACCAAAATGGCGTTTGCGTGTGGACGAAAGCCGAAAAACCAGAGAGAAAATACCCGGCTACGTGTGGACATGGCCTCAAAGTAGAGGCAAATGTGAGGCCATCTGTCTGACAGCTAAAGCTTGCACAAAATTGGACCATGCAACACAAATTCATGCATGTGTAAATATAATACTTTTTAGGTCCAGGACTGGAAAGCAAAGAAGGTTTCAAATGTAACAAATTTTTAAGTGTGTGCATGATCGTTTCTCCTCACTTGTACAGGTCTTCTTGTCATCGTTGAGTTTGTAGCCATCATTACAGAGGCAGGAAAAGCCATTGAGGATGCTAACACAACTGTGCTCACAGCTATCATTTCCAAATGAACAGTAGTCGATCACTGGAATAGATTGACAGAGAAAAAAAATGCGGCCATGCAACACAACAATGATTCAAAGCACACAGGTAAATCTACATCAGAGGGGCTAAAAATTTTATTAGTCAAGGTCGTGGAATGGGGTAGTCAAAGTTCAGACCTCAAACCAACTGAAATATAGTTGTAGGAGCTTATAAGAGATGTGCAGAATGGGCCAAAACAATGTTAGAGGTTGATAAAGTCATACAAAAAAATATTTATACATGTTATTGCTTTTAAAGGTGGATCAATCTAACTATTGAATCATGGGGTACTAAGCATTTTTGTAAATTTTTTGTTCAATAAATAATGGCATGATAAGGTTGTATTTGCCTAATCACTTATAAGTATAAAAGTGTATTTGCATGAGAACTGCTATGATCTGATTTTTTTTATGATGTTACACAAAAAACATAAAAAGAACAAAAAGAGGGGCTATTAACTTTTGAACATGACTGTAAATGATAAGCTACCCACTGAATAAGTGGCAGCTGAACCAAATTAATGACTGTAGTAATTGTCCAATCAAGGTTCTACAGCATCAACTTATTTGAATCTAAATGGCAGTTTGGCCAGGGCTGTATAAAAGCTTAATATTAAACAGAATATGTTTATGCATGAAGCTATTCATTAATAAGCAAAGGCTGATCACTGATAGGTGAGCAAATGGTTTTGAATTAATATTTCCCCAGCAATGTCATACATTTCAGTAAATTAGACTATCATCAAAAAGTTTATTTATTTCAGTAATTTAATTTTAAAAAATTAAACATTTATAGATTCATTACACACATACTGATATATAGTGATATTTCAAGTATTTATTAATTTTAATTTTGATGATTATGGCTTACATCTAATGAAAAACTAAAATTCACAACCTCAGAAAATTAGAATATTACGTACTTAAGACCAACAAAATAATAATAATAATAATAATAATAATAATAATAATAATAATAATAATAATAATAATTTTAACAGAAATGTTAGCCTATTAAAAAGTATGAACATGTACAGCATTCACTACTTGTCTGGGACTCTCTTTGCATAAATTACTGCAGTAATGCAGTATATTTATATTGTTTTATTAAGGCGATCAATCTGTGCCACTGCTGAGGTATTATGGAAGCCCAGGTTGCTTTGATAGCGGCCTTTAGCTCTTATGTATTGTTGGGTCAGGTGTCTCACATCCTCCTCTTCACAATACTCCATAGATCTTCTATGAGGATTACTGTAGGTCAAGCTTGCTGGCTATCCTTAAGGCAGTGTGGACAGATGCCAAGTCTTGCTGGATGAAATCAGAATCTCCATAAAGCTGGTCAGCAGAGGGAAGGCATGAAGTGCTCTAAAACGTCCTGGTAGACGGATGCACTAACCTAATAAAACACAGTGGACCAATACCAGCAGATGACATGACTCCCCAAACCACTTGGATTCTGTTCCTCTCCTTTCTTCCTCTAGACTCTAGGAACTTGTTTTACAAATGAAATGTAAAATTTACTTTCATCTTAAAAGAGGGCTTTGGCCCACTGAGCAACAGTCTAGTCATTTTTTTCCTTAGCCCAGGTAAGACGTCTCTGACCTTGTTTCTGGTTCGGGATTGGCTTGACACAAGGAAAGCGATAGTTGTAGCCAATGTCCAGGACACTTCTGTGTGTGGTGGATCTTGAAGCACCGGCTCCTTTTGAAACTCCCCCAAGTTCTAGAATGGGCTTTGTTACACAATCCTCTCAAGACTGGTCTTATCCCTGTTGCTTGTCCACATTTTTCTACCACATTTCAACACAAGAGTATTTAAAGGATCAGGAAACATTTGCAGGTGTTTTGAGTAAGCTGATGAGCATGAGTGCGACACCATGAGTCTCCAATATTTACTGTAACTTTTTCACAATATTCAAATTTTCTGAGATACTGAATTTTGGGTTAGCTGTAAGCCATAAATCATCAAAAATAAAAGAAATAAACACTTGAAATATATCAGTTGGTGTGTAATGAATTTATACATGAGTTTCACTTATAAATCACATTTTTGATTATATTCTAATTTGAGCTGCGCCTGTATAATATATGCTCATGTCTGTAGTTTGGCTCCATTAATTCGGCCGCATAGAAAGACAGGCTTACATGTACAGGGGCTTCAACTGATTATATATCACTGATTACATTAATGCTGCTCTTTTTTTTCACAAGCTTGAACCTTTTAACTATTTCTAAACACTTAAGTTGCTGGATCCATGGCTGAAGTTTAATGCAACAACATTTAATGCAATCTAGCACACCTGAGTATACGTCTTAAAAAAATGTCCTGCGTTGCAGAATTTCATTTACAGATATCAAAACAACTACAGTATGAAGGCAGTGTTTAAGACTATATACTATAATTCATGCCAATAAATGCTTAAATACTATAACACATTTTTAAATACGTGGACAATACTGCTCACGGGTTTTCTAATTCCTTCATAATAATTTTACTATTGTTATAGGCTACTACTACTATTACTATTTTACTATTATTATTATTTTACTTTTAGTAGTCTTGAGGAATAGTTCTCCAAGCATCCTGAACCACTTTTTTGGCTCTAATTTTCAGTCTTGTCCCTTTTACTGACAAGTTTCAAAGGAATGAGGTTGGTGCTGACTGGTTACATAAAACTTTATTATTATTATTAGTAGTAGTAGTAGTAGTAGTAGTAGTAGTAAGATATTTTAAAAACAAGAAATATAAAAACAAATTAATGCAGTCCCGCAACCTCTCATTCTACAAATACGAACAACAACCAGAACACCCCATCACCCATAAAAAAAAAAGGTCAATACATTTTTTTAAAGAAAGAAAAAGAAAAAAAAGGTATATAAAGGCAGACAATTTGAAAAACATCATAAATCACCCAAAAGTGAACCAAAATATAACTATTATACACACTACTACAAAATATTTGAAAAGAAATGCTATCAGCAAAACTAACAAATTACCCTTTAAAAGAAATGTCCAAAAAAGGTCCCCCAATTTTTTTTTTTTTTTTTTACTTTTCTGTTACTTGGTTCCCTCTCTTTATGTACAGTATGTGTGAGAGAATGTGTGTGTTATGCAATAGCAGAAAAGCACAATAGTTTGTTAGCACTACTCACTTGTGCAGGTTCTTTTGTCGTCATTCAGAGTGTATCCTTCCTTGCAGTGGCAGTTAAAGCCATTAAGGATGGCAACACACTCATGCTCACAGCTATGATTTCCAAAGGAACAGTAGTCTATCACTGGAACGAGTAAAAAAAAAAAAACAGATACTAAAAGAGGAGTATTACAAAATATTACAAATTGTTAATATTACACTCCAGAAATAATCCCTTAAGACACTAACTGCTATTTCTTTTTATTATTATTATTATTATTATTATTATTTACTTAAGGTAATAGATAACTATTTCAAACATCTTTCAACACAATATATAAGCCTTCTGAAATAAAATTTGTTTAAAATAAATAAATTAACCTTTGTTCTTTTCATGCACGTTGACATATGGGTTGACATATGGGGTTTTTTGTTGCATCTGTTTTTTCTTTTTTCTTTTTTTAAACAGAAATATTTCAAATACTTTGAATGTCAGGGATGCCATGATTCCAGACAGTAAGTGCATGCTTCTTTGATAAAGAACCTTACACCGATCAGCTATAACATTAATGCCACTGCTAGGTAAATTGAATAGCATTGATTATCAATTATATACCAGTAAACCTGTGAAAGGATCAAGGGTAACCAAGGTCCACCTATACTGTATAAACAAGAGCCAATGGCCCTGACTAATTGTTACAGAAATTTTAATGTACAGTAGTAGAAATTGCTGAAAAATGCTGGCCATGACAGAAAGGTATCAGAACACCCAGCACATCACAGGGTGCTGTACATGGGGGTTAGCAGGCAATAAGCTCATGGTTGTTGATCTGGCCTACAGATCCAGGTACACAGAGTGCCCTTGGGGTGTGAGAGTAACTTTAAATTTACATAGACCTCACACAACCCACAGCACCCAAAGGATACACTACTAATGTGCCAGACTCCCCAGCACACCCTAGGAGGTCCCATTTACCACACCCTACATTTTTACATGTGTCTAATGTTTAATAAATCTGACAGTGTATCATACAAACACAAGAAAACACAAACTAACCCAGACACTGATACAGAGAAACAATGTGCTTAAATATAAATTCTAATCAAAACTAGGGCTGTAGGTATCGAATATTTCAGTAATCGAGTATTCTACCAAAAATTTTATCGATTAATCGAGTAATCAGATCAAATTTACTTTTGCTTAATTAAACAGCAATATAAAATATATAAGAGAAACAAAGATTAATTGGTTTTCTTTTTAGAAAAATCTACTTTCATTTTTTAAATGCATACAGCATTTTATCAAAAATAAACATTGTCATTATTCACAATACAAGGAATAGCTTAAAGTTGACTGAGATGAATTAAGTGCATTACAGTGCCATACATTCTTATTTTAAAGCATTTTCTAAGATGCAAAAACTTTTTTATAAAAAAAGATATTTCAAATGACTAAGTATCAAAAAACCTAGGCACACTTTAAAATACATTTTAATATATTTTTATTGCTCCCTTCCATAAGCGCTTCTTCTTCGTCGGTGTTCACTGGCGGCTTGCATCTGGAAGCGTGCTGTGTCACGCCAAACAAATAATTGCACAAAAACATAACGCAAGCTTTTAAAATTAATTAAAAGAACCTTCAAGGCAGAAGATTTGCCTCGATCATTTTTTGTAATCGAGTTACTCAAGGAATCGTTTCAGCCCTAATCAAAACTAAACTAAAAAAACCTGATGAACTGAAATTGTGAAGAACATTAATGGCAACATGAAAGACAAGAATGAAAAGACAGGCTAGGATGCAATGGCTGCAGTAAGTGACAACTGGAGGCGATGCTCACTGAAAACCCTGCGCAGCTGCAAGAGCAGTTCAACGGAAAAGCCTCCCAGTTACAGAGGTCACATAATTTTAGAATCATGCAATGTTATGCTTGAGTCATGTCTTGTTTTGTTAGAATTATGCTCTGTTCAGCCAGAGTTAAACAGAGTCAGTGCTGAGTAAAAGCCTGTTACCCCAGAGTTGCCCTGCTGACCCAAAGCCATGCTCTGTTGACCCAGAATCATGTCATGCCATGTTATAATAACATCTAAATGTTGATACATTTTGATCTACAATTAAATTTTTAAAAATAGGAAAAATTATATTTAAGGGACTTTTCAGTCTTATCCACAAAGGAAATGTTATGGTTGCAGACTTTAATTTCAATCAAGTCAGAGTTTATTTGTTTAATCAGTTTAATTTGGTTTACAATTAACTATCTTGTGTGCCTCCTATTGGGCATTAATAAAAACCCGGAAGAACAATAGCCCTTTGATTAGGTCTCCGGTAAAAGCCACATTATACATAGTTAATGGGAACTGCAATAATTGGCCTTTTACAGTTGATGAAACCTTGGCAGTTATCAATTAACTGAAACTAAAAAAAATCTAGTTTGTTCATTTTTATTATTTTGTTGACTAATCTGCAAAGCTGTCAAATACAATGATTATAGTGTTACATCTATAACTGACTTAGGAATGGGTATTTATCAAATATTTGGGCCCATCTTGGTAAATGGATGTAGATTGTCACTAACTTGTGCATGTCCTCTTATCTTCATTGAGTGCGTAGCCTGTATTGCAGTCACAGTTGAAAAACCCAGGGGAACTGATGCAGATTTGCTCACAGTTATGCTTCTCCTCCACACACAAATCAATAGCTAAAATCAAAGGCAAGCGTGTAAATGCAACTACATAAATAATTTAATAGCATTAAAAAAAGTAATTAGATTAATTACAAAAAAAAATCATTAAAAATATTTAATGTTAAATTTATCCATAATCCCCAGCAATTGTGTTCTGAAGTACACACGTGTACAGGTTTTGCCATCATCTTGGAGCGCGTAACCAGGCAGGCAGAAACACTGGTAAGAGCCAGGAGAGCTCTCACAGATATGATCACAGCCATGGTCAGACTCCAGACAAAGATCACTTTCTAAAAAATCAGAAATCAGTTAATCAGATATCAGAAATCCTATGGAGAACAAGCATTGCAATGAAGTCTGCTAGACCCTTGCAACTTCTTTCACTATTTAGGATTTACACCAAACCAATATATTGTGCACTAATCAATATGTACTGATTAAAATCAACTCTTATCTTATCTGAAAAAAAAAATAAAAAATCTGAATGAATCCGGTCAAATGTAGACACCTAAAACAAAAAGTTGGTTAAAGTACAAAGACAAGACAATTGGATATAAAGGACGTGTGGTTGTTTAGCACAGACAAGTCTACGTTCTATTGCCTAATAGTTCACATAGTGAAATGGTGTGCAATTTTAAGTACGGTAAGATATTTTAAGTATTATTAGATAGAGTAATTATTATGTTACAAAATAAAAAACTACTGCATATGTTCATGGCCTTTCAAGCATTTACAAAAATGCTAATGTGTCCCTAGCAGAATTTGTGTTTGACATCCTTGCACAAGAGAAAACTGCTCTAGAGAAAACTGTTGTTAGTGAAAAATGTGTTTCCTGTTGCAGAAATAGGGAAAAATATTTACTGCAAAGCTTGTCTTGGAATTGGAGCCCAAACTGGTGAATGAGATCAAAGGTCTCCACTAGGAAAACATGGTCCTCAAAAGGTGGTGATGCCATCGCTCTCAGGGATGTCATGTCAGCTCTTGCAACCCCCACAGCATAGATCTCGATCCCAGACTCTCGAGCAGCCGCAGCTACCTCAGCAACGCGGTCCTGAGGCCGGCCATCAGTGACAATCACTGCTACATGAGGCACATTGAGACGAGACCCCTCCTCAGTAGAAAATGCCACATTCATGGCATAACGGATAGCCAAGCCTGTCATGGTACCCTGTGCCAGTGGAATGATCTCTTTGATGGCCTTGACCATATCCTCATGAGTAATGAACTCTTTCAGGGAGAAGACATTCTGCACTTGACTAGAGTATTGCACAACACCCACACGGGTGGCATTGGGGCCGATGTCCATCTCATTGATAATGTCAATCATAAACTTGCGCATCGTCTCAAACTCATGTGGCCGAACGCTGCGAGAGCCATCAATGACGAACACAAGGTCAACCGGGCCAGACTTACACTTTCCAATTCCAGCTGTGCAACAAAAAAATATATTATTAGAGCGGTATATAAAGAAGCAAAAAGGACAAGCACAGCATATTCAGACAGAATGCTTTATGAGACACAGAAATAAACAGAAAACAGTGAAAGAAGTAATGATGTTGACCAAACATTAAAAATGAACTACCAGTTTAAAAACTTTCAGTTTAGCTCTGAAGTTACTGAACGCAATATTGGGAGGTTACAACATGGAAAATAAATGTTTTACTTCTGAACGCTAATGTGATTTCTAAAACTGGTCTATTATCAGCAATAAAGAACCTAGTAGCAGTATGTATAGATAGCCCAACAGCTCCAGTCAACCTTGATCCAAATATATGTTAAGGTGCTGCCTACAATCTATGATGTACAAAACTCTACACAGTTAAATTAGAGCTTGGTATTTTGATGTATATGTGCTTAGAATTACCTGCTTTTGGCCTTGCTTCCATCATATTCGCTAAAGCCAGCAGTGCACCAACACACACAAGCAAATGTCTCATTCTGGAAACTTGATGCTCAGTCTTGCTGTGAAATCAGTCTGCCCCAATGTCTGTAAGAGGTCAAGAGAAAGAAACAGAAAGGTTTAGGTCAAAGCACAAGGAATATATTTAGGGAACAGCTGTTCATTCCAACCCAGTCCTGCCATAAAATAACAACAGCAAACAGATTGCCTGCAGCAGAATGTAGAAGTTTCAACCAGATGTTGGTAACACAGAGAAATTATTCAACTCATAAATTACTTGCATGTCAGCAGGCTGTTAGTTCAAGCACAGTGCAAAGTAATTACAGGAAAAAAATAAAGTCTGCACAAGTTAGCTTGTAAATGGCATGCTGTATATGTATGTAATATGGTTCTTCTCATATTATCTGGAAGGGTTATCATTGTTTGTGATAGCAGTCTAAAAACACAATCCAGAAAAAAAAATCACACAAAGTTATAATCATTCTCTTCATCAGCAGAAAACCCAACCTAGAAGTAGTCTTTTTGCTTTTTACTTGTTAAGTACTCCTCAGCAGTCATTAGCAGTGATTAAGACATTCTGCTGTTCTCCATCTCTTACTTCACACATACAACATGCTGAGGTAAAAGGTTGTGTAACTGTATCACTTTTGTGCTCCCTTTGGGACTTCACTGATCCACAATGGTTATTTCAGCATTACCAGACCTTTTTTCATTACGTCTGACTGACACAAAGGGCCCCTGTGTGTGTGTGTGTGTGTGTGTGTGTGTGTGTGTGTGTGTGTGTGTGTGTGTGTGTGTGTGTGTGTGTGTGTGTGTGTGTGTGTGTGTGTGTGTGTGTGTGTGTGTGTGCGTGTGCGCGTGTGCGCGTGCTTCATGTCAAGATAAAATCTCTAAGTAGCTAAGGGTTACTGAGGCTAGGATACAGACATTCTATTCATGAAATCACATATTTTAATAAGGTTGCATTTATATTCTTACATACTGTATATATTATTTCTCTAATCTATATTTTTCTTGCCATTATATTAACCTATTTATTCATTCCTTTTTTTTTGTTGCTAATAGGTGTTTACATACAGTATAAGATTTTTTTCCATTATTTATTCTATTTCATTTCCGCTGGAATTTTTTTTTTCAAAACTGGATATTAGAAAGAGAGCAATACTACACTTGATGATCACAAAAGTAACAGCATTACTTTCCTTATTATGTTTTAGTTTTGGTATTACCACTTTCTAGATCATAGTTTATCTGGAATGTCTTGATAGAATCTTTTATCGAGCAGAAGTTTCATTGAATGGAGATTATGCAATTTGCAGTCACTAGGTCTAAATAATAATAATAATAATAATAATAATAATAATAATAATGTTTGTTATAAATATGATGATTATGGTTGTAATCAAAAGTACTGACAAAAATACAAGGAGTAATTCTAATATAATATTCTGGGCAAAATTGAAAGAAATCACCACCATTTGGTTTTAAATAAGCAAATACGTAAGAGCATTTAATAGTGCACTGCTTAAAATGTTTTGGCTGACAACAACTGTTTTAACCCTAACTGACACAAGGAGTAGCTTCTAATTTCTTAAACAACTTTCAGAAGACATATCCTGTGGTCATAGAAAATTCACACTCTATATAGGCATGGATTTTGCAACATGGTCAAAGCAAATGATAGTAAAATTGGGTTAAGAACACATTACTAAACCCTGGTAAAATAATATTGAACTGTCAACATCGCAGAAGAAATGTGGTCAGCAAAAATTATCGATGATCACCTAACCGCTTGGTGAAGTTACATAACAAAACATCAACAGTAAAAATGACAGCTATATTTATATAAGGACAATTTGACAAAAGTTAAAATTTTTTAATATACATCAGGGCTGAGATCATCAGCCACATCCATCCATGGTTAAATACACTTCTCATGTTAAAATGGTGCCACCTAAAAGTTCTTTCAGTTCATGGATGGATTTAGCTGATATTGGTTGTGACAAATTGGTGTTATTTTTAGGCTGAACCTTAGGACTGCAGTTTTTTTTGTGTGTGTTTGCGTTTTGTACTTCAGGAGAGAATGTACTAGAGAAAATTTTAAGGAGTGGTTCTACCCTCCTGTCATTTATACAAGATCTTGGCCAAAAATGTATGTAATTCTGGATGAAAATAAAAAGTGTGACTGTACAGAAGGTTCTCGATTCAACAGCAAATGTGTGATGTAAATAAAGTGAATGTGGTCCAACATAATAGTCAAGTCTTTTGGATGGAATTGTATATAAACATGTAAATGTCCATTCTCTTAACTTACTTTTAAATATTCTACACGTATTGACTGACTCAGGCACAAATCATTATACACACAAACTCAAGGCGAAGCAGCCATGTGCTGTATGGCCATATATTTTATGCTGTGCTTACAATGGCACCACTACACTTGAGAACGTTTTAAAATCCAGCACATTAAAATTTTCTTTAGTTAGGCTTTTAGGTTTGGAAAGTTAAAACCCTTAAACTATCCATAGAAGAATTTATAAAAGAGTAGCATAACAGCATATTCCTAAATGTACTTATATATTGTAAAAGCATCATCATGTTAACATAAAAAAGCTGAAACACTGATGCATTTACAAAAACAGAAATCCCGTCTGAGCATTTTAAAATATGCAAGTTACGACAATCACATGTGTTTTTTTTTTATCTGTAATTTTCCTGCACAATTAAGATATAGCTGATCTGTTCCCCTCATTCTAAGAAAGCTATTTTTTTTATTATTAATATGAAAATACTTAATTGTAACGTGTGATACTTTTTTTCATGTTTTAATATATGTCTAATCAAAATATACAGCTTAATATAGCTTAATATTACTTATGCAGATATTCTCCACGTTTGTACACCGTGCATCTCAGTCCTTGTATTTACTTGTAGCTGCTATTTGTGAAGCAAAGTGGGGGCATGAGAACCACACACCTGGGTGCAGCTTGTTATCTCTCTGAACAAATATACACTGGGGTTAACACACAACACCAGGAGTTCAACACCAATGCCACAACAGCAGGTGATGGGTGATGAAGACACTTATTGTAGAGGTCTGATGAACATACCAACTACTTACTGCAGATAGATTAAAAGAATGGGTGTAATGAAGCGCAGAATTGTGTAGAGTGGAATATAAATCAGGGCAAAAGCGCTTTAGAAGACAAAGGAAGAAAATTGCAACTGAGAGGCATGCACGAACAAAATGAAGCACAGAGAGATGTTGGTGAGTGGGCAGTCCACAGCTGGGATCCTATTTTTCACAGACTAAATTGTCAAAGCAATTTTATCATAGAAAAAAAAAATAATTTTGAGAAACTGTGTTTTGGTGTTAAACTAATATTAAACTGCATTAATAAACTTATTAAAGTTTATAAATGGTTGTGGTTAAGAAAGGAGACGAAATGTGCAGTCTCGTGGTTTCTTATGTCTAACTAAGACATACTGTACAGCAAAATGAATCTTTGAGATCAGGTTGTAAAACTCTATGTTTTAATGGATATTATGTTTTTGTAAACTTTACCCAATATTTTAAACTGTCTATATGCACAGCTTTTTTATTAACCAATGGGCCAAAAAACTGTCCTGAGAACCTGTATTTAACTAAATGTTTATTGATATTTTTAACACAACCTGAAAAATTTCTTATGACTTCTAATGAAAGGTTCATTTTGTTGAATTTTATACAAGTACAATTGTAAGAAACGTTGTTTCACCTCATCGATTTAACCTTGTTTTACTAAAAATTTCAGAACTTTTGATATGAGTATGCTTAAATTCTTTTTTTTTTAATCATGAGAGCAAGTTTGAATGTCTTTTCATTTTTCATGGTGAAAATTTATATCCATAATATATTGTGAAGGAGAATACATATTAATTCACAGAACAACAAACAACTAAATGAAAACACTCTTTCTGCATGTATGGCCACGTGTTTATCAGTCCCTGAGCCATCAAGCCCCCGGAGAAACACTCACATTATACACATTCTGCTCAGCTCAACTTGGGGCACTGGCAAAAAAAAGGGGATCTCACCACAGAAGAAGGTCTTAACAGAGAATCAGTGAGCTGTGTTTCTATTACTTAGGGTTGACTGACAGGTTCATAGTGGAGCTGGGTAGGGAACAGCACCTTCTTGTTAGAATGAAATTGGAAGCAGATGTGAGACTCTGCTACTGTTAGCAATTTTCACTGTGGCTTTGTCTTCAGCAAGTCACTGCACACCTCATACAAACATCATTTTAGCTATATAGTAGTAGACAAGTCAAGATGAGAGGATTAGTGTATTTAAAATATTAAATACATTTTCTATTTCCAGTTAAGATTATAACAAATCCTGCCACCTTGACATACTACTTCTAGTAAAAAGGAACGGCCTGTGAATTACATATTTAGCAATTATTTCTATATGATCCATTAGTGAATTTTGAGATATTATATAGTGCACCATGGTATATTCTATCCACAAATAAATCTTTTATTTTTTTTCATTATTATTATGAACTGATAGACAATACTGGCTTTAGCAGATTTACCTTAGGAAGTCCGTGTTCAGTACGTTTCAACAAAAAACATTTGCATATAGTAGCTCAGGTACACAATTTTTCATTAGAAATTAGTTGTGTGTGTGTGTGTGTGTGTGTGTGTGTGTGTGTGTGTGTGTGTGTGTGTGTGTGTGTGTGTGTGTGTGTGTGTGTGTGTGTGTGTGTGTGTGTGACACAGAGAGAGAGAGAGAGAGAGAGAGAGAGAGAGACTCTCAAAAAACTCCTCCAAAGAGCAGAATCTGATTTCTTAGAACGACTCAAGCATTATCCTACTATTTTAACAATTCAAGTAGAATTACAGTATGTTGTCCAAATAGACTATTGGAGACGACTAGAACTGAGCCAAAAGATTAAATGACTATTAAAACTTGCTGACTTACTGTAAATTCTTCTTACAACATGTACTTATTTACTATTATGTACTTTATATAAAAGTAAAAGAAACATGTTTGTTCTCAGGCTTTGGGACTGAGGATGATGCTCACGTGTACAGAGATAATGCATCAGTCCTTACTCACCTTTGCGAAGCGCAGGGAAGAAGTGAGACGCAGCCGGCAAAATGGGACAGGTAGACAAATCTCTCTCTCTCTCTCTCTCTCTCTCTCTCTCTGTGTGTGTGTGTTACACACTACTCAGTTCCGCTCGGTGTGAAGGTTTCTAAAGCGAGAGTAATCTCTCTTCTTTAAGCAGAGGCAAACAGAACGCCCAAACGACTGAAAACAAGGAAAAGACTTCTCGGAGTGCAGTCGTGATCTGTAAGACGCAGAATGAATCTGAAATACACCGATTTGGGATTAAGTACGTGGAGCAGGTTGTGTGGATCCACCCACTCTGGAATCCTTCTTCTTCTTTTTCTTCCCCAAAACTGGTCCATGCCAACACGTGTATATTTTCTTAGTCACGAATAACACCGATTGACGATTAGACCACTGCGAAGCTACAGTATATAATCAATCGCTTTTATCATTTAGTAAAATAGTATGGAATGATAGGCTATTTATTTTGTATTTTACAGCGCCTTAATAATACTAATAATAATAATAATAATAATAATAATACCCTTATTGGAATCATCTCTACAGTGTCAGCATTATCAGAAGCCGAATCAGCCGTAGTATCAGAACAACAGCCGTAGTATTCAGGGAAATTCAGTTTCCCCGGTCGCGCGCACTGTGCGCGCCCATTCAAATCATGACGTTCTGACAGACGCTGCCTAATTTAAAATTGAATTAAACAAATAATCTAACTGATTATAACATGTGACTAAGCTAAGAACTACCTTTCTAATATATTAATATTGCAGATAATAATCTAAATGAAAACACAATACACTTCTATTAACCTAAAAGTGTGTGTATCACTCAAACAGTTATATCAGTTATAGCAGTTATAGGACACTAAATTTCTAAAACATATATGTTTATATGAAGTTGTGTACCTGATTGACCTTAACGTTGACAGACAAAAGTTGATGCATAATTATGAAGGAAAACATTATCTTAATGCTAGGGTGTGCGGTTCCCCATATAAATATAAATACAGCAACTCACCATCAAATATGATGGTGGAACATGATTTCCTAAAATCCATGATATGTTCCCCATGACAGAATTGACAAACAGCAGGTGAAAGGGACAAAACATATTTTAACAGCAATTTTCAATCTTAATTGTTTTCTTAACTTTTGAATTTTTGAAGCACAAAACGTTCACATTTATGATATACAGTATGTTAAATATGAGAATTGATTTTTTCAAGCACTGGTAAACATGTATATGAATGCATTTCCGACATCCCTGATACTTCCACGGAATGGGGAGGGGGGGCATGGGGGGGGGGGCATCAGAATCTTTCCACCTCTTCATTTTCCTCATTTTGCTCATTGTATTCTCTTTGATACAGGTGCACATCTCTCTGAGTGCCTTTAATTGATCCCTGATCCTTCTACAACCAATAGGGTTACATGTTTCTTAACTTCGTCTTGAAAATACCCCATAGATTTTCTATGGATTTCAGGTCAGACAAGTTGATGGTTGAGTTCATTGCCAGCAAACCAGTTAGTGGTAGTTTTGGCACTGTAGCCAGGTTTTAAGTCCTGCTAGAAAAGGAAGTCAGACTATCCAAAAAGCTTTTCAGTAGGTGTATCTTGAAAAATGAAAATCTCATGATTTTTTTTTTGTAATTTAATTTAAAAACTGAAATAGAATTAGATTGATACTTGTA
Source organism: Clarias fuscus (assembly GCA_030347435.1). Taxonomy (NCBI): domain Eukaryota; kingdom Metazoa; phylum Chordata; class Actinopteri; order Siluriformes; family Clariidae; genus Clarias; species Clarias fuscus. Next base: position 28,740,598 of record CM059206.1, read on the forward strand.
AATGTAATAATTTCCCTTTTTTTGTTTTAGTTTTGATTATTACAGCTTACAGCTCATGAAAATCCAGTATCTCAAATTATCAGAAGCAGTAGAATCTTTGGGGTATTGTCAGAAAAGGTGAGAAATGCCAGACCCAGCAATGGATAATATATATATTTATATATATACTCACTCACGTTCTCATTATGTACACCTTGCTAGTACTTGCTTGGAGATTTTGGTCCATATTGATATGATAGCATCATGCAGTTTCTGCTGATTCACATCCATAATGCAAATCTCATTCCACCACATCCCAAATATGCTTTTTTAAATTGAGATCTGGTGACTGTGGAAAGAAACTAGATTGAGATTATTTTAGCTTTATAAAATGGTTTTTAGCTTTATAAAATTTATATCCTGTCATCATAAAGAGATGAATATGGTCAGCAACAGTACTCAAATAGGCTGTGGCATTTATGGACGTTTATGCTCAATTCTTATTTGTTATATCCCTCACACCATTATATCACCACCCCAGCTTGAACCATTGCTAAAAGGCATGATGGAGTTACGTTTTCCATCCTTTTAAACTCATAAACAATTATGTTGTTTACACATAATTCTGACTATACCACCTGAATGTTTAGCAGAAATCAACAATCATCAGATCAGCCCGCATACTTCTATTGTTCAAGTTCAGTGAGCCCATGAATTTCCTGCTCTTTGTTGACAGGAGTGGCACCCATCATGGTCTTCTGCTGCTGTAGACCATCTGCTTCAAGGTTTAACATGTGTGCTTAGACATGATCTTCTGCATACCTCCATTTTAAGAAGGTGTTATGTGGGTTAATGTTGTCTTTCTCTCAGTTTGATAGTCTGGCCATTTTTCCACTGACCTTTGGAATTAACAAAGCATTTTCACTCAGACAACTCCCGTTGATTTGATATTTTCCCTTTTTTTCAGACCATTCCCTGTAAACCATGAGATGTGTGAAAATCCCAGTAGATCAGCAGTTTGGAAAATACTTATACCAGTCTGTCTCCAATCAATCATATCACATTCAAAGTTACTTGTACATTTCTTGCCCATTCTGATGCTTGGTTTGATCTTCAAGTGGTCTTGGGTATTTCTACATGCCTAAATATAGGCATGTGTGTGTGTGTGTGTATAGGCGCGCGCGTGTGTATGTGTGTGTGTGATTATATATATATATATATATATATATATATATATATATATATATATATATATATATATATATATATATATATTATATATATACACTGTATATATAGTTAGGAAATAGTTAAATTAGTTATAATTTCTAACCACTTCAATTTGCTGTGCATATGATTAAATTAATGTTGGTACTATCACACACACGTCACTGTCAATCACACGTCTGCAGAAAAATGTATCAAACCATATGCACATGGCCTCACCAAAAACCATAAAGAGGAGGGAAGTGAAGCTCTTTGACCTGACCATAGCATAACTACCAGCACCAGACAGATTTGCCCAATATCCCAGAATGGCCTATTCTCCCAGGCATCTACCCACACTTCGTCAGTCTGCAGCTTTCAATACCATCTGACAGCTCTCATCAGAATAGCCTGACTTGTTTGGTATTGGCTGACAATTACTCTCACAATTATGGTGAGCAGAAAAGGGTGCCTCACCACACCCCAAAAATGAGCTTTTGGGTCATAACAGTAGAACACCATGTCAGGCTGTGACTCCCAAGATACCCAAACCAATCCATCCGGCACCAGATCTCCACACTATCACAATGCTGGGCAAGCACTCACCAAAGCCCCCCAATGCACCAGACCCTTCACACCATGCTGCCAACACCGCTCCTGCCATAAACCTTCCACACCACAAAAATACAAAGGCAATTCTTGCTCAGGAAGCGAAAATAGATTTATTGTGGGGAAATTAAGAAGAAAGAAAAAGTGAAAAGAAAAACTTGAGGGCCAAAAAGGGAAAAGAAAGAAGGATTTTTAAAAAGTGTGAGTAATCTTAACTTTATAATTTGATCCTATTCTTTTCATTTTTTTTAACATTCTGAAAGCGTCATGAAAAAATGCACTTGCCCAAAAACGTGCCTCGTTTAGCTTTATTGTTAAATTTCCATGCTCACATTCCATATTTACAGATAGTATTATTACGTTGCTTATTAATTTACTATAAAATTGTCTGCATCCATAGGGCGGATCAAAGTTTTGCTTTAACACCAAGAATAAGCAGAGACTCTGTGACACAATACCTTCAGTACAGACCTGATCAGTCAGTGATCATTCTTCATGCCAGAGTTGCTCAGAAGTCCTATGGAAATGAGAAACGGTGAGAATGTCAAATATAAAACAATAAAAAAATAAGACATTTTTCATTGAATTCTCAAAATTTTAACTATGTAAAATAAAAAATATGGCCCTATAAATATGTAAACTTGGTAGGAATGGGATATCACAATAAATATTCATATCTATTTTTAGTCTGAACTCTTAATTGAATATTAGTATATTGTATTCAATTAATTAATTATTGTATAGAATTTGTACAGAATTGGGTTTTAGTATACAACATTAAAAAAAAAACTAAAATAAGGAAATGATTCATGCCAGGTATGTGTGTTATTTTATAATTGCTACCCTTTACCAGTAGAGTCAAGTACAAGAAAGTAACAATTTTGTTGTTTATCAATTTGTTGTCTGTGCAAACAGATTTTTCTGTCCTCCTCCTTGTGTGTATCTCTGTGGCAGTGGATGGAATCTCAGACACCTTAAAGGTTTGTACACAAGTTATTTCTGTGGTCTAATCATGAATACATTATTAAAACACTTCTATCGTAACTAAAATAAATTCAACTCACTGTGTCTGTATCCATGGATGCACTTTAACTTTATATAACTATGACCTCTATCACAAACATCAGGTCCTGGTGAGTCTACTTGTCGTGTGTGGGGGTACATGGGTCTGGATGGCTCCTCTGGGACACAAGCAGACAACTTCAAACTGAGCTTTGAAGAACAAACGGAAAGAATGGTATAACAATACCTCAGACCCAAGCCAAAAGATACAGATACATAGAGTGATCAAAGGAGCTAGGAAAATGTCTGAAATAAAAGAACACTGAATATTTAATACTGAAGGAACTAGTTTAAATGACTGTTTGCATAATTTTTGGTTGTTACTTAAAACATGGCAACATTTGACAAAACTCCTCCTAAAGGCAACTCACTTAGTTTTGTCTAATGACATGATGCCCTCTGCCAATATGTTACTTATGTAATTTGCTTCCATGCAGATTAAATTCAATTCAATTCTGTTCTATTTTTATAACACTTTTAATGTTGGTCATTGTTGCAAAGCAGCTTTACAGAATCAAAAAGAAAATTAGGGAAATGAGTGTGAAATGTGTCAGAAAATATGTATAAAACCAAATGATCAAACTGTCTCTGAGCAAGCCGAGGGCGATAGTGGCAAAGAAAATCTCCCAGAGATAGCAATAGGAAGAAACCTTGAGAGAAACCAGACTCAACAGGGAACCCATCCTCATTTGGGTGATATCAGATAGCAGGGATTGATAAGCTCTGTTATTAGTTATCCTTTTAGTAGTAGTGATCAGTAGTGTTAAGTCAGCCAAGTCAGCCTTTATTGGTCACACATACATTACTGCACAGTGAAATTCTTTATTCTTCACATATCCCAGCTATGTAGGGCGGGGTCAGAGCGCAGGGTCAGCCATTTTTACAGCGCCCCTGGAGCAGACAGGGTTAAGGGCCTTACTCAAGGGCCCAACAGCAGCAACCTGGCGGAGCTGGGGCTCGAACCGCCGATCTTCCAATCCGTAACTCAGAGCCTTAACAAACTGAGCCACCACTGCCCCACATGTGTTAGAAACCTAGAACATTATAACAGAAGAGGTGCTCAAGTTTATATGAAGTCCTCTTTCATTATTGGAGGTTCAGGTACAAAACTGTAGGATTCAGTCCTGAACTATTGAGTGACTGCAGTCACAAGTCATCAGAGATTCACTTTTTGTCTGATCATTTAAAGCACCTTTTTTTTTTTACCAACCCATTTTTCATCATAGTTGACCATATTAGACCTTCTAATCCCAAACCCCTTAAATACCAATGTCAATTTCCAAAACTCTATAAAGAGTTAAATATTTAACATTTACATAGTGTGTAGTCATGAACCAACTTGTAAATCATCAAGGTTCAATAATATTTAACTTGCGCTCTTTTTGAGGAAAATGGAGGGTCCCCAGGGTCTCTATATCTGTTCTCTCGTTGTATTTAATCTCAAGGTGCTTCTCTATTTAGGGTTATGGAATAAATCTGATACATTGATTTACAATATAGTGAAAAATTTATCTTTTCTATTTTAGTAAATATTCACCTAACTAACAATTGTGTTCAAAACTTGGTACCCCTTCTTTCTATTCTATAATTCTAGGTTTTGGTGTAACAACATAATAAAAATCATCTGATTATATTAATAATAGGCACATACAACCTCAGACAAACAACAACATATAACTTTTTTCACCAAGCAATTACTTATTTAACAAGAATTAAGATTTGTATGAAATTAATCATGGCACGGAAAAAAAAAAACATTATATGTTGTTCATCTGAGGTTGTTTTAATTTGTAATTGAAAATTTTATTTAATTAATTTGTAAATAAATGTATTTAATACATCGCTTGGCTGATGTTTTCTCTAATACATTTTTCTTTTTTTTCTGAAATCATATTTTTAGATGTTTGCCTGCGCCAAAACACTGTATATCTCAGATACGGATAAGCGTAAACACTTCCGTTTGCTGCTTCGTCTGTTCCACAGTGGCGGGCAGGAGATTGGATCTTTCCAAAGTGGACTTATTAAAGTCATTTCCAAACCCTCACAGAAAAGACAATCCATGAAGAATGCAGACTGTGAGTCAGTTTGTGACTGTGTGCAATTGTGTATTGACTGAGAATTGACTGAGACTATGAGGCTGAGGCTCAGAAGACAGCTACAATAGGGTTAAAATGATAAATAATACTTATCATTATAATTACACAATACTTGGAATCTATGTCAAATGCAGCAATTCATATAGCACATTGGAAATTGCTACCTCCTAAAAATAATCCCACCCTCACCTTCAGTAAAGAAGCATATACAGTATCTTTCTGATAATAAACAATAAACACCTTAAATGACTGCCAGATTTTGCCGGTCCCTGAAATCATAGTACATAATTTATAAGCAAAATATTTTACAAATTTAAATAGTCTTAATCAATTAAGTTTACTTTTTGGAATTTAAATATCATATATAATAATTGGTGTGCCACCTTGACATCCCATCCAAGTCTCCAGATTTACCACAACCATGACCAGGGCAAAGTTCTTTCTGAAACTGAGTGAGCTACTGATCTGGTCTTTGTATACACTCTTTCATTATTACTGTCCATGAACACTTGTCTTATCTTTTTTGTTTCCTATCTACATAAAGAATACTTGTCTATATACTATGTGAAAAGTATTGTAACTCCAAGTCCTTGGACAATGTTCAATACAAGACAGCTATCCAGCACTCAAAGAGGTTAAGCATTTGACCTTTGGCCACTTGATCCTAAAACATATGGTTAAGGGCAATTTCTATGGACATTGTGAGTCTTGTCTTGTCAGAAGAGCTCAGAAAAACAAAGACGTGCTGTAAATGTCTCAGTGGTGGCAAAGTGACGTTGAATTCCTCACCCTCTGGTGGAAAAGAGACACAATGAAATGAATTTTGTGACCCATAAAACAACGGGTTGCTTTAACTACGGTATTTTATTCACTGTAGTTAGCATGTATCCTTTGGCAGTATGTTTAACTTTGCTTGTGTCTCTATATTTGTTTTCAGTGTGCATCTCATCTGGTTCAAGAGTTTCATTGTTTAATAGGCTGAGGTCTCAGACAGTCAGCACCCGTTATCTTGCAGTGGAGGGTGGAGGCTTTGTGGCTAGTGCCAGACAGTGGACTGCTTTTACTCTCATTCTCGGTAAGGAATGTTTTCTCTTTTTCTGGCTTTTCATACACTCACTGGTGATTGAAGATGTTCTGATTGGTTGCATCATATAGCATGCACACAATAATTCACATTATAACTCAGAGAGTTGGAAAAACTATTTAGCATTATATTGACCGTTAACTTTTAGTCTAATTAACATTAACAATAATTATTTAACAATTAGCATTAATTAAACATTAATAACAGCATTACATTAACCATTTTAAGTATCACTAACTTTCATGATAAAGGGAAAAGATTTGATCATAAAAAAGTGATGAGAAAAATATGCACTACCAACGGTTATTTCAGAAGGGTCAAATTATTGGGCTAAAGAAAATAACTACAAAAATCCTTTAAAACATTAGCACAACCCATAGTGATGATTTTCAAAAGAAATCATGAATGGAGATCACTTACAACAACATTTGGTAAAGTTACATGGTAAAAAATCTACAGTAAAAACCATAGCTATGCTCTATAGTAAAAATAATAGAATTTCCATATGCAAACAATGTGGTGAAAACTGCCACAACTGTGTTTGTTTTTTGGATTTTTCCCCGATTTTCACGAACCACGTGACGCCAGCCAACCGCATCTTTTCGAACTGCTTGCTCACGCACCGTTGGGGGCGGCGTAACACACTCGCAGGACAGCGCTATCCGCTCCCTCCGTTGCGCGAGCTCACAGACGCCCCTGACTGGCTGTAGAGCCGTGATTAATGTGGGAGCACTAAGTACCTCTCATCCCTCCCCTCTGAGAGAGCTCGGCCAATCAGCTCTCTCTAGACCTCCGGCTGCGAGAGGTTACAGCACCACCCGGGATTCGAAAATAAGGATGGTTTTAATAAGCTGATGTCTTGCTTTCCCAAAACGTTTTTGTTCCCCAAAAAGTTCAGAACAGTGTCAGAACAGAAAATTTCAGTCCTTCTGAGGCTTTTTGACAAACTGGCTGTCATGTACATCTGGCTGTCATATACATTTTAGTGAGGAATGGCTTCTGTCCGACCACATCACCATAGAAGCCTGAGTGTTGTTGTTATGATGTACTCCTGTCAGGCTCCACAACAGGATCTCATTTAGAATGACCCTTTTTAGAGGTTCTTAGTTACATCTATCTATCCACAACCTGACCAAATGCTTCATCCCTGATTATTCAGTTTGGCTGGGAAAATTACAGAAAATTCTCTCAACCTCAAGGCTTTGTTTTCACTCAACTTACAGTACACCATCTACTCTGATATGTACTGATGGGTTTCTACTTTCCTACTTACGTTCAATCCAGAGGTGTGCTCCAATCAAATTGTAGAATGCACTTGTAACAATGCACTTGTAACAATATATAACAATAAGAACGTCTCGGGTTACTTTGCTGTAACCCTGTTCCCTGAAAAAGCGGGAACAAGATGCTGGGTGAAAACGCTATGGGAATATCTCTTTGTTCAGCTGGTTGTGAAGCATGATCTTGAGCCAAATTTTGACCTATATAACCTCGGTCAGGTGACGTCATCTGATGAGGTGTACCTGCAGGTTATAAATAAGAGTGAACCGGAAACATCCTCAGGTCAATTTTTGTCTGAAAGGATGTCCAGCTACGCCAGCAGTGCGGCATTGGATCTCGTATTGGATCACAGTATCTCGTTCCCACTTTTTCAGGGATGCTGCGTGAAAATACTATGGGAACGAGAATACCAACGCTACGCACTGCAAGTGCCTGGACCCCCAGGTTGTGTAGCGTGTGCGCACAATAGCCAAACAGGTCTCAAACATAACTTTGGGATACTGACTCGAGGACTCGCGAGCCCGGAGTAGCATGGGCATCCAAACTATAAAATCTGACAAATGTGTGCGGAGAGGACCAACCTGCCTCATCACACACTTTCTGCAAGGTGACACCTCTTCCCAGAGCAATTGATGAGGCAATGGTTGAATGAGCCCTGACTCCTAGATGCGAAGTGTGACCACGCGCCTCGTAGGCTAGGGCAATAGCATCTCTCACCCAATGTGACAGCGTTTGGCCCGTATGGCAAATGAAAAGCTGCTCTGACTTGCGCCACTGGCTAGTGCGGTGGACGTAAATCTGAAGAGCATGTACTGGACACAGTAAGTGAAGTCTTTCCTGCTCTGGAGCTGTAAAAGGTGGAGGACAGAAGGCTTCGAGAACAACTGGGTGCATGGTCGAGAATGGATTTTTCGGAAGATAGTTCGGGTGAGGAGGCAGAATAGCTTTGACTAGTCTAGATAAGATGGGGAGACTGACAAAGACTGCAGATCTCCAATTCTCTTCAAATAAGTAATGGCCATAAGAAAAACCATCTTAAGAGTCAGAAGCCTGACAGGCGCTGACTCTAGTGGTTTGAAAGGGGTGACAATCAGACCTTCGAGCAGAATAGCTAAGTCGCTCTAGTGGGCAGCCTCAACCGTTTAGCTCCATGAATAAAACGGGCAACTAAAGGGTGCTTTCCCACAGAAACCCCATCAGTCAGAATATAACAAGCCGAAACAGCGGCAACGTACATTCTGAGAGTACTAGGGCATAAGCCTGAGGACAACTTTTCTTGCAGAAACTCCAGCACTGAAACAATTCGGCAGTGGACTGGGTCTACATGTTTTGCCATGCACCAACTTTCAAATACACTCCATTTGAGGGCATAAGTTCTTCTAGTGGAGGAAGCCCTAGCACTTAGAATAGTTTCAATTACGCTGGCTGGAAAAATAGCATCTCTTAGTTGGTCCCCTTCACGGACCAGACATGAGGTTTCAGAGCTTGGGTCGGGGATGTAATATGCTGTTTTTTGCAAGGCAAAGAGGTCCACCTCTGCTACATAAAATCTTTCCCAGATTTGACTGACTACTTCGGGGTGGAGTTTCCATTCCCCATTTGTCACAGCTTGTCTGGAGAGCAAGTCTGCTCCCACATTCATATGCCCCGGAATGTAAATCACCCTGAGGGACAGGAACAGGACAGGAAGTCATCCAGGCATCTGGAGATTGTGCCAGCTTCAGTAGACAGAGGCCAACCCTGCGAGGTTCCTGAGGCATCCAGAGAAGGACCTGCTCCAGCTGAATTCTTCTTCATGTTGGTTTGAAGCTACACATGCTGCTCCTGAGCTCCCAGTGATCCAGACCCTCATCTGCCCTCTGCACCTGCTGACTCATCCCTAAGCTGAACTGGACTTTGTGTTAATTTAAATATCTTCTGTTATATCGAATTTTCATCTGCATAACACACATGATGTTCTACAATTTCTGTTATCTGTCATCACCCAGATGAGTCTGGTTCCTCTCAAGGTTTCTTCCTATTGCCATCTCAGGGAGTTTTTCCTTGCCACTGTCGCAGTCACCCTTGGCTTGCTCATCAGGGACAATATCATTATCTCGACACATTTTTCTTACACATATATACATTTCCATAAGCCTTCTTTTCATTTTCTTTTCATTTCTGTGAAGCTGCTTTGAGACAATGACCATTGTTAAAAGCGCTATAGAAATAAAATTGAATTGAATTGAATTGAAATGTGGCCAAAGCTGTGCCCAAAGCAGAGCCTGGTGCACTAGCTTGTTCAAGAAGCGCGAGCACAGTTTGCCCTGGCAATTTATGTACGAGACTACCAAAGTGTTGTCCACCCACACTAGGACATGGTAGCATCTCAACTGCTGGAGGAAGTGTTTCAGGGCCAGAAATAGAGCCATCATTTCGAGACAATTGATGTGCCATACAAGAAGATGACCTCTCCAACTCCCTTGGGCTGGATGGCCATCTAAGACAGCACCACAGCCTGTGAGGGAAGCGTCTGTCTTTAGCATCTTGCGATGACAACACAGACCTAGAGTGGAACCCAGTCAAAAACCGGGGTCTGACCCACATAGAAAGGGTATGAAGCCCCTGGTGCGTAACCCTTATTTGCCTCTGGGGATTGGCCCTTGGATAAAATCCCCTGGTGCTTAGCCACAACTGAAACGATTTCATGTACAGAAGGCCCAAAGGTATCACCATGGACGCAGCTGCCATGAGAGCTAAAACACTCTGAAAGTAATGAACAATCACTTTCTGACCCAGGCTGATTTCCTTTAGGAAAGACAGATGTGCCTGCATTGCGATCGAATTCCATATGATACCCAAATACGTTGTCCTCTGAGCAGGAAAGAGAACACCTCTCCTGGCGTTGAGTCTCAATCCTAAAGAATGGAGGTGACCTAGGAGAACATCTTGATGTCGAAGCGTTAGCTGCTAAGACTGAGCCAGGATCAGAAAGTCATTTATATAATTCAGAATACGGATGCTCTGGAATCATAGAGCCAGAGCTGCATCCGTGCATTTTATATATTTGCGGGGTGACAGGGCTAGGCCAATTGGTAGGACCCGATACTGGTAAGCTTCGCCCCCGAAAGCGATCCTCAGGAACTTCCTGTGTTGTGGCAATATTTCTATATGAAAATATGCGTCCTTCAGATCGATTGTCACAAACCAATCCCCTGGTTGGATTTGAGAAACAATCATTTTGGATGTCAACATTTTGATGTTCAGCCCACGAAGATGTAAAATTGGACGCAACTCCCCATCTCTCCTGGAAACCAGGAAATACTGATTTTAGTAGCCTGGGTCTCTGTCTGGCAGGGGAACATGTTCTATCTGTAAGTCTGTAATTGCCGAGTCAGCAGATGCGCTCATTCCGGTTTGGAGACCACGTCATTGAAACGTGGAGGATGATGTGTAAAATTAAATCTGTAGCCTCTCCTAAAATGCTTTGTACCAACGGAGACATACCTGGCAGTAGACTCTCCACTGCCAGCCTCTCTGCAAAGTTTTGAGGCTAGATGGTGCTGGAGGGTGCTGGGGGGGGGGTAGTTGTTCGGAATCCTGAAACATGGCTGGAAGGAACCGAGCACCTAACATTTCGCTCCCCGAAACACCAGTGGTGGCGGAGATTGGACAACAGTCTTTATACCTTATTGGAATTTTTACACGCCCCTCCCCAGGGGAAGACACCCATGTGGTCCTGGGCACGTCAGCCTCAGGACTTCTTTTTGGTGAAGATGATGCTCCTCAGGTCCGGTCTTTTTGAGGCGGATTGCGAGTACCTCCCCTGTCTCTACGAGGGGGTACCCGGCTCGCCACACTCTCCTTCTGCGCCTTATGCCTCGTGGAGACCACGAGAAACCTCACAAGACCTGCTCGTAGAGCTTCGCCTCTCGAAACCTAGTGGCAGCGGTGTTTGCCGGAAGGTGAGATGAGGCATCAAGGAGGAAAACGCGATCTCTGTCCTCGGTGCCCCGTGAGGTTAAGCCATAGATGTTTCTCCATGGCGACCCTGGCAGCCATAGAATGGCCGATAGCACGGGCCGTCGGTGGGGTGGCACGGAGAAATAAATCTGTAAATAAACTCAGCAAATGCTACGTCATCGATAGATCCGCCAGTGCTCAGATCTCTCAGCAGATTAAACCGCCATGGTGTGCAGGGCAGCACCAGCCTGATCCGCTACCTGAAAAGCTTTCCCCACCACAGAAGATGTTAGTCTATACAGCTTGGTGGGGAGTGTGGGCTTTTTCAGGGAGGATGAGCTCCCAGGAGAGCCCGCAAGCGTCTCTTCAATCTGGGGCATCATCATATAACCCCGCGCTTTCGCATCAACAACATTCGAATGAATCGATGTTAATAGCAAAAACAGGGGATGAATAGGGCTTATTCCATGAAAGCGTTAACTCGTCATGGAGGTCACCAAAGAAGAGGGACTATCGTTGAGGCCCCTCCCCCAGCCACACATTTTCTGTCGTCTAACTTTGAGCACTTGGGGTTTTTTTTTTTTTTTTTGCTCCTGCGGCAAGAGAGGAAGTCTCTTCTGCCCGTTCACAAGAAGTGCCGGGGCGTGCTTGAGAAGTGGATGCTTAAACTTCCTGATCCGGGGAGAGCACGAGAGAAAGGGGGAATTCTGTCTCATGCGCGTCTGCCAGATCGGCACGTGAACCCCACAAATTCGCCACGGCTCGCAGTTTCTCTTTAAAGAAGGCGAGCTGTGCGTGAAGCACCTTAATAGGGAGGAGAACACCGTGCTTACACTCTCCCTGGAGCCCAAGGAGAGCGTGCTCTTCCCCAGACACTCAACACAAAAATCATGGAGATCGCCCTCCGAAAGTGATCTATCACACGGTGGCACACATCTCTTAGTAAACTCTGCCATATCGGTGAGTTAACACTTTTCTTTTTCATTTGTTTGTATATTTGCTTTCACACACACACACACACACACGCAAACACAACGCGGTCCTTGAAGACAAAAAGACCTGAGGATATTTCCGGTTCACTCCTATTTATAACCTGTAGGTGCACCTCATCAGATGACGTCACCTGACCGAGGTTATATAGGCCACAATTTGGCGTGTTTGATACCCACATGCTTCACAACCAGCTGAACAAAGAGATGTTCCCATAGCGTTTTCATGCAACATCGAGTGTAGCTTTTGAAAGGGAACTATAAGGCACTATACAGTAGTTATATAAGAAACTATAAGAAATTTTAAAATTAGTGTGAAATATGACAAACTGTGTAAATCCTGAAAGCGTCAGAAATATTTCCATTATAACTGAATGCATGTTTCAGTTATGCAAAAAGTAATATATTTTTCAGAATGTTGCATGTCTGCAGGCCAACACTGAATATTTATTTCTCTCTCTCTCTCTCTCTCTCTCTTTCTTTTTGAAGTAGAGGATCAGCAGACTGACCGCAGTGATTACTCTGTGTGTGAGAGTTACATCTGTTATGGCTGTGTGGTTCAGCTGGTATGCACCATTTCAGGAGTTGCATTGCCACCCATGGTATAAACTTTACTTCTTCTTGTTTAAACGTTTCTGAATGCTTGAATTGTTGTACTGTTTGTTTTACCTGAATCAAACCTCACTCACTCATTGTCTATACCGCTTTATCCTGTATTTAGGGTCTCGGGGAGGCTTAGGGCACAAGGCCAGGTACACCCTGGACAGGGTGCCACCATCACAGGGCACACACATATACACAGTCACCCAGTCATTCACACACTATGGGCAATTTGGAAACGGCAATTAACCTAATATGCATGTCTTTGGACTGTGGGAGGAAACTGGAGTATCCGGAGGAAACCCACCAAGCATGGGGAGAGCATGCAAACTCAATGCACACACAGAGAGGAATTGATCCTGGCCGGGAATCAAACCTGGACCCTGGAGGTGCAAGGCTACAGCACTAACCTTGCTGCCTGAATCAAACTTATGGCTAATAAAGTAAATTAACTGATTATAAATCCATGTGACCTATATAAAAAAAAATTGATGTTAAAAAAATTGTCTTAAAAGGAATAATTTCCTTTTTGACTATCAGTCTCTTACAGCACTGTGAAGGAATTTTGTCCAATTCTACTTTACAACACTGCTTCAGTTCATTGAGACTTTTGGATGAGAGTTGTTGCATGACCCAATTTCTACCAAGCTTTAGCTGTCATAGAGACAGCCTCACATTTGCCTCTAGAATTTTCTGGTATACAGAGGAGGTTATGATCGACTTATTAACAGCAAAATGCCCAGGTCCTGTGGCTGCAAAACCAGCCCAAATCATCAATCTTCCACAGCCGTACAAGAAAATGGTTTTTCTTCCCATTTCTGCTGAAATGCAGTTTGGTGGGCATTAAGATCTCCTCTTTGGTAGCACCTGCCCAGAGAATATTGTTCTAAAAGCCTTGTGATTTGTTTAAATGGAGTTTGTGAACCTCAGTCATGCTTCCAGGTTTTTAGACAGAAGGCTTTCTCCTGGTAGCCCTTCCAACTGTCATGGATTTTAACATTAACATGCTCAATGAGGCCTGTAGGGTCTGTGTAGCTCTTGGGTTTCTTTTTTTATCTTTTATTTCTCTGGGCAACCCTCTTTAAAGCTTTTCACTTATAACCTTTTCCAGATTGATGTGCAGCAACATTTACTTCTTTAAGACCATTGCATATGACTTTCGATCTTGGATTTGTGCTAGCACACCCTTGAATGCTCCAAACCAGCAAACTGCCTAAACATCTGCTTTTGTAGAGGTCTGCACACCTGCTGATGATCAGTTAATCAAGGTCTGCTGATGAACAGCACCTGGCTACAACTTACCCTCTTCTGTTAGGGGGTTCTTAGTACTGCACTACACACGTTTTTTCATTTGTCTTCATTTTTGTTAAATAAATAATTCCACAGTTTAAAAAAAAAAAAAGTTCCATATTATATGTTGATGTTCACCATGGGTTATATTTGCCTAAAACTCAAACCCACTATGATCAGATGATTTTTATTATGTTTTTACAGAAAATACATCAAATTAAATACCGTAAGGGGGTACTTTTGAACATGCTGCAGTATACTGGTTATTAAATCATGATCAGCTGTTTAGAGTGGAAACAGCCACAGGGGAAAAAAGTTATTTCTTAGTTTGGCCGGTGCTGAGCCATCTGTACTGCCTGATTGATAGAAGGATGGTAAATAGTTCATGATTAGGGTGAGAAGCATAATTGATCATGCAGGCATGATTTTTTGTAATTTATTGGTGGGTAGCTGAGTGTTGATGAGTCGTTTTCACCACCTGGTGTTCACATGTATCTTGGAGCACGGATGGGCCTTTTATATTCTCTTCAAAAAATAGAAATGCCTGTATATAATACCCTATGAATTAGCATAAGCAGCAGTTTCATTTGCCATGTCCATCCTCTTTAATAGGAGAACTTGTTCACCTCATTTATGTAGTGATCCAATCAGCCAAGCATGACAGCAAGTGGGTGTGGCTATTCTCATCACTCTACATAGCCAAACAATGCGATAGTTTACAGTAAATACAGAGAGTAAGTGGAAGAAATGAGCTTAATGCATTTATAAAGCATCTAAATCCTCACAAAATAAACGTGAGACACAAACAAACAACATGGATTTATCCAAAAACTGGTATATAACTTTTGAAAACCTTCAAAGATGTATGGATAGATCATTGTAAATTTATTCCTATGGGAAGTTTAAAACCAGTTTATCTAATAAGTTCATTCATGGTGCTAATTAAAGCAGTAATGTGAAGCGACATGAGATTAAACACGGGTTGTTATAGCAAACATATCTACAGCAGTTCAAGATGAGAGCATGTTAAATATCTGAACTGAGACTGTTGTGCTGGATTTAATAATCAACTTTAAACAGGGAATGTATTTGGCTGACGACTAAAGAAGTACAACTTAGTATCTTACAAGTGTAAGATACTCAACCTTACCAAATTTTATTTCTTTGTATTGATAAGTACCCTGTCCTGGGTTTACTCCGCCTCATGCCCTAAGTCTTCTGGGATAAGCTCCAGGCCCCCCACGACCCTGAATACAGGATAAAGTGGTATGATGAGTGTATTAATAAGTTAGCTAGAAAGTTCTCCTGTACAGAAAGACAGGCAGACATGTATGTGGGCATCAACCTGAAATAATTATATTACTGATTATATATGCACAAAGATAGAGTGAGCGAGTCAAAAGTTAGTACCCCTCTTTTTTATTATATGCTTTTTTGTGTAAAAGTATAATAAAAAATAATCTGATTGTAGTGGGTGTTGCGAGCCCTATGTGGTATAGATGATGAATGAGTGAGTAGTAGGTGTCAGTATTATGCAAACTACTGCCTCAGACAAACAACAAATGTGTTCACTATGAAATTATTTATTTAACAAAAATGAAGTCAAAAAAACATGTGGTCAATACTAATTACCACCTTACTGTTAAAAATGGTGAGTTGCAGCCAGGTGCTGCTAATAATCAGCCCGTGATAAATTAATCATCAGCGGGTGTGTAGACCTTTATAAGAGCAGAAGTTTTGGCGGTTTGCTGGTCGAGAGCATTTAGCTAAGTGTTAATGCAATGCCAAAAGTGAATGACATAAGCAGTGGTCATAGAGAAGCAATTGTTGCTGCACATCAATCTGGACAGGGTTATTAAACCATTTCCAAACAATTTGGAGTTTAATGTTCTACAGTGAGAGAGTATTCAAGTTGAAATCATTCAAGACAGGTGCCAATCTTCCCAGGAGTAGGCAACCCAGGAGCTACATCTCACATTTAACATGTAACATATTTAGTAAAGTATGTAGAAGTCCATGACAGCACAATTACAGTATAAGAAGCCTGAACAAGTGTGGTTTGTTTTGAAAGGTGCTAGCAGAAAGCCTCTTCTGTAAGGCTGATGTAATGATTTTGCAACCACAGGACCCGGGCACCTTGCAGGCATTGAGTTGGCCATGAACTCCTCTGTATACCACAGTATTCTAGAGGCAAATATGAGGCCATCTGTCTGATAACTAATGCTTTTCTCTTAGCTGTTATAACAACCTCCACTCTAAAACCTCAAAGCTTTCGATGAGATTTTGGGAATGTGGTTTGTGGAGTTTACCAAATCAGCCACAAGAGTGCTCTTGCTATGTGTAGTTGAGGTCAGGGTTTTGTACAGGCCACTCAAGTTTTTTCACTAAAACTGAAGCAAATTCTGCCCATATGGTCCTTGCCTTGTGCACCATTTTGTACACAAAATGGTATTGCTACTTCGAAATAACGCATCTTGTGTTGTTTACTTCTACTTTTCTTGCAATAGTTTGGAGAAGGCCTACATGCACTATGGGTGTTTTGGTCAGGTGTCCACAAACCTTTGTGTAGATATTTATACTCAATCATCACATTGTGTCTAACTAGCACCTTTGCTCTTTATAAGGTGATCCGTAAGGTGAATAAGCAGCATGCATGCCTGGATATAGATGAGCCAGTGTCCCAGCTTCATAAATGTGCATTTCAGCTCAGAAACAGCAAGCACATGTACCTCTGTCTCTCCAATGAAAAGATCTTACAGTACCAGGTGAAAAGACACTCTGATTGCACAACAGTTAAGGGACATACAGTACATGATGCACATGTAATGATCTTATAATCTGACTGCAAATTGTGATAAATGGCTCGGTGGATAAGGTGTCGGACTGCTGATTGGGAGATCTGTAGTTCAAGCCCCAACACTGCCAGGCACCACTGTGGTTAAAAGAAACCATGCATAAAATATTATGTAGTTTGTAATACATCTTGTTACATGTGTGTTACTTCCTGATATCTTTTTTTTGCAATATTTTTTAAAACAAACTAATTAAATAATTTGATATATAAATATATTAATTTTATATTTAATATACATATTTAAATTAATTTAACTTTGCAGTCAAACTGTTCATATGTAACAGTGATGTACCGAAAATAACAGTCGGGGATGGTGAAAATAACTTAGATACCTACATAGATCTTTGGCAAGGTAATAAAATATTTCAATGTCTGTTCAACTTGTTTGTTTAAATTTAACATTTATATGGAATTCCAGTACGTCTGTTTGTTTTTTACTTTAGTTGTGTTGTTCAGTTGGTGATTCGTTCTGTGGGGCCAACATCATAGGCACAGGTGACCTGACAGAGTTTTAAATCTCTCAGTCCTTTTGAGAAAACAGATCTAGTGTAAGCTCCCAGGGATTTTGAATCACCACCAAATGCACTACTGAAAATAAAGCTGTTGTCTTGGGTCCATACATTGTTGAATTCAGGGAATTTGAGTCAACACAGTTTTGAAAAGTTTGTAGTTCCAACAGGCTTAGAAAAATAATTGCTGTGGCTACTGTCTTTGGTTCTAGCTTTAGCAATAGAGCACATCACATGGCAGCCAGTCTGAATCTTACAAGCCTTGTTTTGTCTGCCACACTTTACAATGACAGGATTCTTAGTGAATCTAGTGTCTATGGCCTGTTTCAGTAATAGAAAAACATGAGTTAATGCAAAGGAAAGTGGATATGTACTAAATATCTACTCCTTGTTGGGGGCATATAGAAGACATATAGGAGAAGCATAATGCCACTGACTATAAGGGAACAAGGCAGCTAGTGTGCAACTGTGTAGCTAAAGAGAGGGTGAAATGTAATAGTTTGAACTTGAACGCCTGCCTCGGAATATCGATGGTGTTCTGGGGTGATGACGACACGAAAATAAATGCAAATGACCTGTATTCAATATGTAGTGTTGGATATAAGTCCTCGTAATATGAAATTGAGATTCAGACAGGCAGTCTGCCAAAACCCAGCTTAAGTTGGTTGGATAAAGTTTTGAAAATCAAATAAATAATTCAGATTATTTAAAATATGCAACAATTCCATATTGTATCTATTCACCCATATTACTGTTTTCACTTATTCAGTCTGGCAGATATTTTTCCTTTTTGGCCTCGCTACATTGAATTTGAAATGTGAGCAAAGTCAAGACTTTTACCTTTAATTCAAGGGGTTGGACAAAGGTGTGGTTTTAACCATTCAGGAATTATAGCATTTTCACACATGCACATACGCATTCACACATTTTGGGGTTTCATAAAAATGGCTGACAAACAGTTGCATGTCCAGGTGTGGCCTGTTCCCTCATTACTTCATGAATAAACAAAGGACAGGAGAAAAGTCCTGGAGATGGTGGAGTATTACAATTGTATTTGTTTGGTGTTCTGTGCAAGTGAAGGTGGCCATCATTAGGATGAAAAACAAAACATCAGAGAGATAGCAAAAACATTGTGAGGGGCGAATACAACAGTTTGGAACATTCTTCGACATAAGAAATTTACTGGCAAATTCAACAACAGCAAAAGACCTGGAAGACCACATGAGTTAACTAAAATGGATGACTCTAGAATTCTGTCAGTGGTGAAGAAGAACCTTTTTACAACACCTTGCCAAGCCAAGAACACGCTTCACTGGGTAGGTATGTCAATGTTAATGTCAAAATGGTTTAGACATTGTCATTGTCTCAAGTATTAAAAGCAATCCTCATGTAATTCTGTTTGTGTTATTGTGTAAAAATGCCTATAATTCCTGAATGGTTAATGCCACACTTTTTCAATTCAGTTCAATTCAGTTGTATTTATAAGAGCTGTCATTGTTGCAAAGCAGCTTTACAAAATAAAAAATGTGGAAATGAGTTGTGATGAAATATGCATCAATCATAATTATCAGATTGGCCCTTTATGGCAAGGATAAACTCCCTGAAATAGCGAGAGGAAAAAACTTGATAGGAACTAGAATGAACTGGGAACTCATCCACATTTGGTTTATATCTGTCATTAATAATTAAGTATCACAGGAGCGGTGTTTAGGTTAATAAGTGTGCTTAAGAGCCCATGTTAATTGTTGGAGGCTCAGGTACAAAACTGTTTGTAGGAATTTCAGTCCTAAACTATGGAGCAACTTCAGTCACCAGCCATCAGAGAACAGCTGTCTGCACCAGCCAAGTCCAAGACTATCTTCAAGGTCAAGTGGAACTGTTAATAGTCACTACATGCCTCCCAAGCAGACCACATGGGACCTCCGTGCAGTCAGATCTTCAACCAGATGTGGGGCATCAGGATGAGTCAGACAGGTCCAAGGTCAGCTCAGGAGTGCCACATGTAGTTCAACAGAGAGAAGAGAAAGAACATTTAGGTATGGTCACAGTCACATTATGTACAATATAAATATATATTTAACACTGGGGACTCCTGCATTACTAACTATGACAGCATAACTAAAAGGGAGAGCCTGAAGGAAACACAGACTCTCTGGGAAGTAAAGCAACCAGTCACTACAGGATCAACACACCTGAGTGATCAATAAGAGTGGGGGAAGACGGCATCCAAACCTACCAGTTCACCAGAATACTGTATGCCCACGAGAATGTCAGATCTGCACCTTTCCCTGCATCCCTTGATCGAAGGATGCAGGTAAAGGTGCAAATCTGGCAGACTCTTAGGTGTGGTGGTTTATAAGACACTAGCAGTTCACTCAGGTACTGTGGCATGACCTGCTTTATAGGTCAATAGTAGTATTTTAAAATCAATGTGAAATTTCACTGGGAGCCAATGCAGTGGGGATAAGGTGCGGTGTGATGTGCTCATATCTTCTGGTTCTAGTGGACACTGGTTGCAGCATTCTGGACTATTACTGGAGCTTGTTAGTACTGTAGAACTAGTAGAACTTCCAGACAGTAAGGCATTAGAGTAATTCAATCAAGAGGTGACAAAAACATGAACTAGTTTTTCTGCATCATGTAGTGACAATATATTCTTTATCTTAACAATAGTTCTAAGATGATACAATGCTATCCTGAAATGAAATGCTAGAATCTATAATTACACCAAGGTCTTTTACTGCTGCACATGATGAAACATAAAGGCCATCCAGAGTTACTGTGTGTTCAGAAAGCTTACTTCTGGCTGCATGCACAGTAGGCCTAGTACCAGAACTTATGTCTTGCCAAAATTAAACAGAAGGAAGTAATTAGCATCCAGTGTCTGATGTCCTTAATGCATTCCCCAGCTTTATTGAGCTGGTGTTTCTCATCTGGCTTTGCCAACAACTGTGTCATCAGCATAACAGTAGAAACTAACAAACCACTTAAATTAAAGCTAAAAAGTCTTGACTTCACATCTTGAGTGTTTCATTGCAAATTCCACATGCTGGTGTACAGAGGCCAAATGCCAAAGAACTTCTCTCACTCACTCATTGTCTATCCCACTTAATCCTGTATGAAGAGTTACAGGGGGCCCTGGAGCTTATCCCAGAACACTTGGGGCACAAGGCGGGGTACACCCTGGACAGGGTGCCAGTCCATCGCAGGGCATACACATAGCACTCATTCACATACTACAGGAAATTTGAGAAAGCCAATTAGCCTAATTTGCCTGTCTTTGGACTGTGGGAAAAAACAGAGCCCCTGGAGGAAACCCACCAAGCACACGGAGAAGAAACTAAATGTGCACAGAACCAAAGCGGGAATCAAACCCTCGACCCTGGAGGTGCAAGGCGACAGTGCTAACCACTACAACACCATGCCGCCCTCAAAAAACTTATCTTTGTTCCAAAATTTATTGGCTTGACTGTAGACCTGACTGTAATTTCAGTAACATACTAGCCCCAGAAAGCATTACTCACTACTCAACTGCTACGAGTATAACACCATATCCTGGCAAACTAAAAAGTAAACTGAATCCCTGTCAGCAAGTAAGTCAATGTTACCTAATGCCTGACTATGACACATGGGCCGGCATTTTAGCTAACCAGTTGAGAATGGCCAGCGCAAATATTAGCAAATAGAACAATTAAAATGTTGCTGTTCATAAACATATTTTAATCAAGGATTTTTCAATTATGGCACAAAAAATTGCCTGGTCCTTTTGTACATACTGTTTGTAGGCTTCAAGTGGTTCAATAACTCTTTTATTTGCATTTTTCTTCAGGCTTCTCCATGTCAAAAGGAGAGCAATCGAGAGCTGTTGAATGATGGTTCATGTTGGACAATCACTGGTACAGAAGTTGTTGAGTACACCTTCAGTGAAAGCCTGACCAGTATCCAAACAGTCATCAGCCCTGTCCCTGTCATTAATGGACTGGAGGTCAGACCTTTTCTATAAACCATTTTATTAATCTTATAAGTTTATATATATATATATATATATATATAGTGAAGCGTTGAGGGGAGGGGATTCAGAAAAGGTCACAGACACGAGGGCTGATGCAGACACAAAAGGTATGTTTAATTCTTTTGTTTGCCGGAACAAACAAAGGGTGTATAATAAAGGGGCAAAAAAGAGAGAGCAAAAGTGAAACTAAAAGTCTTTGCGCAGTGCGGGGCTCTGTTGCTTTAGCTTGAATTGGGAGAGTAGGCGAGATCGCAGAGGTGACAGTCCCCAGTGTATAATCCTGCCTCGGGCGCGGTGGCATGGGATGCTGTGGGCGCCTGAGCGGAAGAGACACGGTCGGGGATGAGAGGCGTGCGACGGCGTTGTCCCTGTCTCAGAGGAATACACGGGGGGCCGGCTCTCAGTAGTGTCCGAATCTGCAGACAAGGAAAAAACACGTAAGCATTTTGGTTTTAACCTCCTACTCACCGGCATACACCACTGGGGCCCTTTTATAGGGAGCCGGTGACAGGTGGACAGCAGGCAATTTGCTGTGGCCGATGCCGGTGGTTTGTGGCGCCCCGCCTCTTTTTGAGCCTGTTGGTAGCTGTCCGTGGTGCTGACTGGGTTTGATAAATAGAGGCTTCCTGACGAGTGAGGAGTTGCTTTTCCATGGGGTGCGCTGGTTATGAGCCCGTCGCCACAATATATATATATATATATATATATAAAAAACACTGGAACCTTGGATTGCGAGCATAATTCGTTCTGGAAGCGGGCTTGTATATCAAAATACTCGTAAATAGTGATAATAATAATTTACCCATAAGAAATAATGTAAATGTAAATGATTCATTCCAGCGGGCCTCCGAGTGGTGCAGTGGTAAAGTGCTCGCCCTATCACCCGAGGATCGCGAGTTTGATCCTTGTTGTAACCTCTTGGAGGTCTAGATAGAGCGGATTGGCCGAGCTCTCTCAGAGGGGAGGGATGAGAGGTACTTAGTGCTCCCACATTAATCACGGCTCTCCAGCCAACCAGGGGCATCTGTGAGCTCATCCAAGCGAAAGAAGCCTCCAAGTGTATTACGCCGTTCCCAACGGAGCGTGAGTGAGCAGTTCAAAAAGATGCGGTCAGTGATGTTTGGAGGAAACACGTGATAGTCTTCGGCCCTCCCGACTGAGGGGTAGTAGCTTAACGTGGGAACTACTAGTGACATGGAGGAATTGGACATGACGAAAAATAGGGAGAAAATCGGGGAAAAAATCCAAAAACTATATATCATTTCACACCCCAAAAAAATAAATACATAAAAATAATTAATATATAATATATTAAAATATATATATATATAAATATAATAAAATAAGTAAAAATAAAACAAATTATCCTGCACTTTTCCTTTGAAAAAAATGTAAATAAATCCCGACAGATAAGCGTTTCTGTGTTTGTGCGCTCATGCGCAGTGTGTGTGTTTGTGCGCGCAGGCACTGTGTGTGTGCATATGTGTTTGTGTGTGAAGCTAAAGTAAGAGGAGAGGATGAATGAGACCCCCCTCTCCCTCTTCTCATCTTACACAGTAACCCTTCCTCTTTTATTAGTTTCTCAAACACAAACACATTAACAAAAACACTGTTTTATCGGGGAAAATTAACAAGAAACATCACTAATTTAACATTAGAGAGAGTGTATATGTGTCTGTGTGTATGAGAGAGAAAACAAGAAGGCGAGAAGGAGGGGGGAGGAGCACGTTGTCAAATGACCCGCGCACTCACACAAAGTGCAGGCTGAGACAGAGAGAGAGAGAGAAAATGGATCTTTAATCTCTCTAATGAGACTTGCTTTTGCTTTACACACACTCACACACATGTGTTATAATAAACAGTACGCGTGTGTAAACTTTCACTCACACACACATACAAACACAAAATAAAAGATGTTTTATGCACACACACATGGTCACCTGTGTTATAGTAAACAGCACACACGTGCACGGATGTTGATTATACCAGTGAGAGACGCGCACTAAGACCGAGCAGGGGAGACATCCACAATTCCGCAGCACGTGGAGGGAGAAAAACTATTGGCTCAGTTGTAATCACATTACACTTTTAGTAGGTTCTACTATTGATGAGGTCCCAACATGCATATTTCTTTGTAGTACCTAAAATGACTATGTAACCCACTTTTCCCACAAACCATAATTCTTCCATAATTCCATGCCTTGAACAAAGAATTACTTCACACATTATCCACTTCACAGATGAACCTATGAAATATCTATAACAAAGTGTCACATAATTGTGAAATGGTAGAAAAATGGTAAATGATTTTCAAAGTTTTTTATAAAGAAAAAACTGAAAAGTGTGGCATGCATTTGTATTCAGCCACTTGCACAGAGATGTTCAGAGGCAGGGAAACTAGTCAGTGTTGCTAAAAAAAATAGCCAAATACGTGGCAATCTTAGAAGAAAAGCAGTTTTCTGTCTGTAAAAGACTTGAGACTAGGGCGGAGGTTAACAGTACCTTCCAAACTACAATGTAATGGTTTAGATTAGGGGTGTCCAAATCCAGTCCTGGAGGGCCAGTGTCCAACACAGTTTGATGCTTCTTCTTCTCAAACACAGCTGATTTAACTAATCTGTTAATTACTAGGTTCAGTGGGTGTGTTTAGGTGTTGGTGAATTACAAACTGTGCTGGTCACTGGCCCTCCAGGACTGGATTTGGACACCCCTGGTTTAGATCAAAGCGTATGCATTTGTTAGAATGGCCCAGGCAAGGTCCATACCTAAATCCAAATGAGAATCAGATGCTCTCCATTCAATCTGACTGAGCTTGGGCTATTTTGTAAAGAAGAATAGGCAAAAATCTCACGCTCTAGATGTGCAAAGCTGGTAGAGACATACCCCCAAAAACTTGCAGCTGTAAATGCAGCAAAAAGCAGTTCTACATAGTATTGACTTAAGGTAGCTGAATACAAATGCACACCACACTTTTCAGAGATTTATTTGTAAAAAAAAAAAAAAAAAAGTTTGAACACCGTTCATCATTTTCCTTCTACTTTACAATTATGTGCCACATTACCTTGGTCTATCAAATAAAATGCCAATAAACTAATTTTATGTTTGTGGTTGTAATATCCCACAGCCCAAAGACCTGCAGATTGGGCTATTTGGCGTTGCCCATAGGTTGTGAATGAGTGTGTGACTGTGTGCATGTGTGTATAGATGATGAGTGAGAGTAAAAATGGCTAAAATCCTCTTGGCTTTAAGGGCTACTATCAGAATAGAACACAAATAACAAGTCTACTTTTTATCTCAGCTTCTATTGCTCTTCTTCTATTTTCTTTTATTCAAAATGACAAATTCTGTGTTGTAGCTAAATGGTGGAGGTCATGTGGCTATGTTAGAGATCCATGGAGAAAACTTCAGTCCTTACCTAAAGGTCTGGTTTGGAAATATGGAGGCTGAAACTATGTTTAGGTAAATGCATTATCCAATATTTTTGTTACAGTAATAGTACAGTTTGTTATAGTAACATTTTTGTTCTGCCAAAATTTAGACATGAAGGATTTATTATTTAATTTGTTTATATTTTAGAAAACATGTTAGCAAGCAACATTTCCAGACACGTACTCTTCTACTTTTAATTTTATCTGTTTAGGTTTTTTTCCACAGAAATAAACACAGTTTTGCCATTTGTGTCAAACATCTGGTTCAAAAACATATTAAAAAAAAGATTTCTTAATGTAAATTAGAATCTGCATTCTTTCCTAATTTATATATAGTATAATACAACTGCTCATAAAAGTAAACCAGGTGTAGATGCTTTAGTACATAAGGATAGATACACAGTCAAAAATAGTTAGATATGAATGAACAAACAAGCTATAACATAGTTGAGTCGCTCACCATTAAATGTATTGTGACTTGTGGAACTATGTGACTTACAAAGATATACAACAAAAATAAAAACATTAAAAAAAATTGTATATTGGTATATGCTAATTCTGAATCAAAATGTTTGCTAATATACTTTTGATATTCTAAAAGGATTTGCTATTTGTAACAACATACATAACTCACTAACATTTGGAGGCAGGATGGACATGTATCCGATTATTTGTAATAACAGATAGGATTTTATAGTATACGAGGTGGTATCAAAAAGTTTTGAGACTAGTTTTTTAACATTCCAACAGATTGGGACAAAAGATATCTTCCTGTGTACAGTATATGCGATTTACCACATCTGAAAATTCCTAATTGAACAGCACATTAAAACTGTGCAAACCTGCCACAGAGATTTATATGATTTGTTAAATTTATGGCACTGATTCAATGAGTTGTTTGAGGCATTTTAAGTGGCATGTGCACTGCAAGAGCAGAAGAACAGCACTGAAGATCAGCATCAGCATCTTGGAAGATCAAGATGGCGCCGGTGAGGTCGGCTGCCGTCGCGACTGCTCCGACCTATTTTTCCTTGTTTTCGTTTTTTAAGTTAACTTTCAATAACTTTAATCCGGCTAATTCACCATCATTGAGTGCATTAAGTACGATAGAGATACTCTTATTTCTATTGGTTTACAATGTACTCACAATTCGACGTTTTTAACTCCGGATCCGAGCTGGCCGAGTGAGATCCTGAGGGTAAACAAAGGACGCGACGCGAAGCGGCGGCCCCGAGGAAAACGAGCCGGCGTCAGGAACAGGCTGAGAGCCCGTGCACACCGCACACCTCTGCCTAGCATCCTGCTCGCCAATGTCCAGTCACTGGAGAACAAGCTCGATGACCTCAGGGCCAGGATAAAGTTCCAGAGAGACATTCGGGACTGCAATCTTCTCTGCTTCACCGAGACATGGCTGAACCCAGCGGTGCCGGACCACGCCATCCAGCCGGCCGAGTTCTTCTCGGTTCACCGCATGGACAGGACACGGGACTCGGGGAAGACAAGGGGAGGCGGCGTGTGTTTAATGGTGAACAGCAGCTGGTGCAACAGCGCGAGCGTTGTTCCTCTCGCACGCTCCTGCACACCCAACCTGGAACTATTGACTATCAAATGTCGTCCTTTTTATCTTCCTCGGGAGTTCACATCGGTCATAATCAGCGCCGTTTATATTCCGCCACAAGCGGACACGGACACTGCCTTATGCGAGCTGCATGAGGCACTCACACAGCACCAGACACAACACCGGGACGCTGCGCTTATTGTGGCGGGGGACTTTAACAGTGCCAACCTCAAACGTGCAGCGCCTAACTTCCATCAGCACATCACCTGCCCGACCAGGGGCGAAAGGACACTGGACCACTGTTACACACCAGTTAAAGACGGCTACAAGGCACAATCTTGTCCACCGTTTGGGAAATCTGACCACGCCGCCATCTTCCTCATGCCAAAATATAAACAAAGGCTTAAACAGGAACTTCCGGTTCAGAGGGAGGTCGCGCGCTGGACGGACCAATCGGTGGCCGCGCTTCAAGACGCACTCGATGACGCAGACTGGGACATGTTCCGAAACAGCTCCGATGACGTCAGCGTGTTTACGGAAGCGGTTGTGGGATTCATCGGGAAACTAGCGGATGATACCGTACAGAAAACGACCATCAGAACGTTTCCCAATCAGAAGCCGTGGGTGGATAAAACCATCCGCGACGCTCTGAGATCTCGCGCTGCTGCCTACAATGCGGGACTTGCTTCGGGGAACATGGACATGTACAAGGCTGCGGCATATAACGTCCGGAAGGCGGTGAAGGAAGCGAAGCAGCGCTACGGGAGGAAGCTAGAGTCACAACTCCAACAGAGTGACTCTAGGAGCCTGTGGCAGGGACTAAGAACAATAACGGACTATAAAGCTCCAACATCCGGTATGACAAACGCGGACATGACTCTGGCAGACGAGCTGAACACCTTTTATGCTCGCTTCGAGGCTGCAGCTAAAGACGCTAGCGTTGCTAATGCTAGCGCTGCTAATGGCTGCAGACAGGAAGTCATTGCCAGCACCGGAAACGCGTTTATCATCTCCGAGCATGACGTGAGGAGAGCCTTCAGGAGAGTGAACACCAGGAAAGCAGCAGGACCAGACGGCATCTCAGGTCGAGTCCTCAGAGCCTGCGCAGACCAGCTAGCACCAGTGTTCACAGAGATATTCAACCTCTCCTTATCTCAGTCGGTGATCCCCACATGCTTCAAAGAGTCCATCATTGCTCCTGTTCCGAAGAAACCACATCCTGCTTCCCTCAATGACTATCGACCTGTAGCCCTCACATCAGTGGTGATGAAGTGCTTTGAACGGCTGGTCAGAGACTTCATCATCTCTTCACTACCAGACACACTGGATCCACTACAGTTCGCGTACCGTTCAAACCGCTCTACAGATGACGCCATCGCTCATCTACTCCATACTGCTCTCACTCATCTGGACACTAGAAGGGGGAATTATGTGAAAATGCTTTTCATCGACTACAGCTCAGCATTTAACACCATAATTCCCTCTACACTCACTACCAAGCTGGAGCACCTGGGACTCAGCTCATCTTTATGTCAGTGGATCTCCAATTTCCTAACGGGGAGACCACAGGCAGTAAGGATGGGTGGACATGTCTCAGCCTCCATCACCCTCAGCACTGGAGCCCCACAGGGTTGTGTTCTGAGCCCTCTACTGTACTCTTTGTACACTCACGACTGCGTAGCCACTACCAACTCCACCACCATCATCAAGTTTGCTGATGACACCGTCGTGGTCGGCCTGATCACTGACAACGATGAGACGGCCTACCTGAAGGAGATTGGAAATCTGGAGAACTGGTGCCAGACGAACAACCTCCTTCTCAACGTCAGCAAGACAAAGGAGTTGATAGTGGACTTCAGCACAAAGCAGAAGAGGAACTACCAGACCCCCGTCATCAACAAGAGCCCAGTGGAGAGAGTGGACAGCTTCCGTTACCTCGGTGTACACATCACGCAGGACCTGTCTTGGTCCTGTCACATCAACACCGTGGTGAAAAAGGCCCGACAGCGTCTCTACCACCTCAGACGCCTGAGAGACTTCAGACTGCCCTCCAAGGTGCTTAGGAACTTCTACTCCTGCACCATAGAGAGCATCCTGACGGGAAACATCACGTCCTGGTTCGGGAACAGCACCATGCAGGACAGACGAACTCTTCAGAGGGTGGTGCGATCAGCTGAGCGCATCATCCACACCGAGCTCCCTGACCTGCACTCGATCTACAGCAAGCGGTGCTGGACCAAGGCCAGGAAGATCATGAAGGACCTCAGTCACCCCAGCAATGGACTGTTCTCTCTGTTGAGGTCAGGAAAGCGATTCCGCTCCCTGAAGGCCAACACAGAGAGACTGAGGAGGAGCTTCTTCCCGCAGGCGATACGGTCTCTTAATCAGTACAACACACAGTACTGATCCATTTTGCACACCCACACATGCTTCTGCACTCACTCTGGACACTCTGGACATTCAGGACATTTGCACACTTGTCCTCACTGCACACCTGCCCACTCATGGGTAGTATGCACACGTCACTTAAATATGCACATAAGCCACTTTATCATTTAAAATGTCACTTTACTGTATATCTGCATATTCAATATTTTTATTTCCACTTGTGCAATTTCAATTTTTTTACCTACTTACATTTTATATTTTTATATTCTTACATTTTACATTTTATATTCTATATTTTATATTTTATTTAATTTTATTTTATTCTCTTAGGTCAGGGCAGTTGCCTAAGCATTTCACTGCATATCGTACTGTGTAGGATTGTGTATGTGACAAATAAAATTTGAATTTGAATTTGAATTTGAAAGACACTGAGAGATCAGGAAGACCTTCAACGAGCCCAACATCTGAAAACAACTTGTGCATGATGATTGTTGGAGAACAATTCACAACATTGCTGCCATTGTCTGTGTGTGTCATACGAAACAGTCCAGGTAATCCTCACGTGTGATTTCAATATGTACTATGTTGCTGCCAAGTTCATCCCCTGGCTGCTGATCTAAGAGCAGAAGGAACACCGCATCAAAGTATGCCAAGAACTCCATCAGTGTGTCATGGATGACCCAGCCTTCATGTCATTGCTAGTGTCAGTACTAGTGACAAAACTTGGGTGTATGGATACAACCCTGAGATAAAGCAATAGTCTTCACAGTGGAAGAGCCCATCATCTCCATAACCAAAAAACACAAGACAGGTCTGCAGCCCGACCAAGTGCATGATCTTTTTCATCATACACAGTACTGAGAATTTTTCCCAATTTTCACACCATCAATAGCAAGTTATTCTGCCAAGTTTAAAGGCATCTGAGGGAGCGACACCTTTTGATACCACCTTCTATCTTTTGCCAATGTCTGGAAAATATGACCCTATAATAGATTTTGCTTTTTTAACTTGTGTTGTAAAACATACAGTACAGACCAAAAGTTTGGACACACCTTCTCATTCAAAGAGTGTTCTTTATTGTGTTCTTTAACCCAAACAAGTCTCTTCTGCTTGTTGCCTGTCCTTAGCAGTGGTTTCCTAGCAGATATTCTACCATGAAGGCCTGATTCACACAGTCTCCTCTTAACAGTTGTTCTAGAGATGTGTCTGCTGCTAAAATTCTGTGCGGCATTGACCTGGTCTCTGATCTGAGCTGCTGTTGACCTGCGATTTCTGAGGCTGGTGACTCGGATTAACTTATCCTCCGCAGCAGAGGTGACTCTTGGTCTTCCTTTCTTGGGGTGGTCTGCATGTGAGCCAGTTTCTTTGTAGCGCTTGATGGTTTTTGTGACTGCACTTGGGGACACTTTCAAAGTTTTCTCAATTTTTCGGGCTGCCTGACCTTCATTTCTTAAAGTAATGATGGCCACCTGCTTTTTTTTCTTGCCATAATACAAATTCAACCTCTTTGAATGAGAAGGTGTGTCCAAACTTTTGGTCTGTACTGTACCTATAGGCATGCATATAATAACATCACTATTTTTAATGTCTTTCTGTCAGGAGTCCAAGGATTTTGCTGTGTGTTGTGCCTGATATTTCAGTGTTTGGCGGAGAGTGGCGGAGGTATAGGCAGCCTATCACAGTCCCTTTATCTCTGATACGATTCGATGGGATGATCTACAGAAGCTCATTCACTTTCACATATACACCAGAGCACAGCTCTTCCTCTCAACCATGTGCTGTTGCTGAGAGAACGGCCAACTCAGACACACTCATTGACACCATACACCAAGAGTTTACCAGAACCAATTTTCACCTGTTCATGCAGAGCTGACAGATACTGAGGTAAAACAAAAAAGAATAAAGAATGCACACAATTATTTGTTTGTATGCAAAAAAAAAATACATCTACAGTATGCAAATAAAAATAATAAAATAAAGTCTAGAATTTAGCTATTTTCAAGTTAAAATATTACAATAAAGTAAATATAAGATTTGTAATGTCATGGCTAAAACTGACTACAATCTCAATTTCCACAATGCACCTCCAACTACAACGATATCTTCATTCAATCAAAATTTAGTTATATAGCACCTTAGGGCAACCTTAGTTGAACCAAAGTGCTTCACAGGATTAAAATAAATGACAATAAAATGGCAATAAAATAGCAATTAAATATTAAATACCAAAAGTCATTCTAAATAAATACGTTTTTCTTTAAACAGGGTAATATTAAGTAACTTAGGTGAAATGGTGTTCCAGAGTTTGTGACTGACCACTGCAAAGGAGTGATTCCTTCCATTGTTTGCACCTTGACCGAGAGACCACTAATAAGTTTTGGTTAGCAGAACGTAAAGCTCTACTTTGTTGGTAAAAGCTTAATGTCTCACACAAGTAAGAAGGAGCCAGGCATTTAATAATAAAAAAGAGAAACATCAAAAGGTTAAACTGAACCTGGAACCAGTGGAAAGATTGCAGAATTTGTGTGATGTGATCATGTTTATGAGTATTAGTCAGCATACGAGCCTCAGCATTTAGTTGCAGGCGAAGCAGACGAGCTTGAGTGACTCCAATTTAAAGTGCAATGCAATAATCTAGCCTTGAACCTATAAAAGTATGACTGGCTTTCTCCAGGTCACTCCGATTCAGAAAGGGCTTGAACTTTGTGAGAAGGCGAAGATGGAAAAAACCAATTCTGTCACGAACTAACCGGAGATGAATCAGAAGACTAGCAGTTAGCCCTGTAGCGTGCATGGTAAACCCAAACGCGGAAGTAGCGCGAGCAGGCAGGATAACCACACTGGTTATTATTAGAACTCTCCCGAAGCGAGAGCAAGAGTTTACACAAATAAACCCGCGTTCTAAATACACACACCCAATCGGAAGCGATAACCCAAGAAAGTGAGTACTCACGTTTAGACGAGCGAGGCGTCGACGATAGCATGGGCAAAACTCAATGACTGAGCAATGTGAAGCGCCATCTTGTTTCCTTTTATGCTTCCTGAAACCTGACCGTATTACTTCCGGGTCCTAGTGCCGGTCGTGTTACGAGTGTGCATGACAAATTCTGTGACAGCCAAAGTTTGATTTCATGTGGATAGATTCAAGTGCATCAGAAGAATTTTCATAACTGGCAGATAGATTGTGACTAATGACAGAATGTACAAAGAAAACAAAACAGAGCCTTTAATGGAACCCTGTGGAACACCAGAGGTCAAACGGGCTGGGGAGGAAGAGAGATCACCAATCATAACAGAGAAAGACCTATTTGTTTAATATGACAAATCCCGCAGTACGGGACCTTGAAGGCCAACTTGTTGTGCCAAATTTGTATCAAGTGATCAAAAGCTGCAGTGAGGTCAGCAGCAGAGTTTTTTTTATTTATTTTTTTTATCAAAGGACAAGAGATAGGACATTCTGTACTTTCAGTAGAGCAGACTCTACAGTGCTGTGACATTTTATAAAGCTGGATTGGAATTCTCCACAATATGATTTAATTCTAAAAAGACTGGATAGAGGCAACTTTTTCTAAAATCTTAGATAAAAAAGATAAATGACACAATAGTTAGACAACACTGTAGGATCAACAATGAGAAATGAGACTCAAGTTTGACGTCACAAGTTGACCTTGATACATGTTTCAGAACATTGCAAGATGGAATTCTAACAGACTGAATTGTATTAAATAACACCCTAGAACGATTACAGCTCGTGGAAATGACATTTAACAAATACATACATTTAGATTGTTTAACTGCATTTTGATAGTCAGGAAAACTGTACCCAGCAATACATGTAATTTGTCCTTCTTCCATCTGCACCTGGCTTGTCTGCAGAGCTGTGCAGTGAGGATTAGTGTTAGTATCATTAAGCCAAGTGGCAGGTTTGGTTTTCATAGGTCTATCCTTGCAAGCAGGTGGAATAGAGGGTATACAGTCGTGGCCAAAACTTTTGAGAATTATATCAATATTGGAAAAAGTTGATAATTGGAAAAGTTGCTGCTTATGTTTTTATAATAGCAATTTGCATATACTCCAGAATGTTATGAAGAGTGATCAGATGAATTGCATAGTCTTTCTTTGCCATGAAAATTAACTTAATCCCGAAAAAAACTTTTTTTCATTGATGTCATTTAAGGACCTGCTAAGATCATTTCAGTAATCGTCTTGTTAACTCAGGTGAGAATGTTGAAGAGCACAAGGCTGGAGATCATTATGTCAGGCTGATTGGGTTAGAATGGCAGACTTGACATGTTAAAAGGAGGGTGATGCTTGAAATCATTGTTCTTTCATTGTTAACCATGGTGACCTGCAAAGAAACGCATGCAGCCATCATTGCGTTGCATAAAAATGGCTTCACAGGCAAGGATATTGTGGCTACTAAGATTGCACCTAAATCTTCAAGGAAATAGGTTCAATTTTTGTTAAGACGGCTTCATGGCGTCCAAGAAAGTCCAGCAAGCGCCAGAATCTTCTCCTAAAGAGGATTCAGCTGTGGGATCGGAGTGCCACCAGTGCAGAGCTTGCTCAGGAATGGCAGCGGGTAGGTGTGAGCGCATCTGCACGCACAGTGAGGCAAAGACTTTTGGAAGATGGCCTGGTGTCAAGAAGGGCAGCAAAGAAGCCACTTCTCTCCAAAAAAACATCAGGGACAGATTGATCTTCTGCAAAAAGTATGGCGAATGGACTGCTGAGGACTGGGGCAAAGTCATATTCTCGGATGAAGCCTCTTTCTGATTGTTTGGGGCATCTGGAAAAAGGCTTGTCCGGAGAAGAAAAGGTGAGTGCTACCATCAGTCCTGTGTCATGCCAACAGTAAAGCATCCTGAGACCATTCATGTGTGGGGTTGCTTCTCATCCAAGGGAGTGGGCTCACTCACAATTTTGCCCAAAAACACAGCCATGAATAAAGAATGGTACCAAAACACACTCCAACAGCAACTTCTTCCAACAATCCAACAACAGTTTGGTGAAGAACAATGCATTTTCCAGTGCGATGGAGCACCGTGCAGTAAGGCAAAAGTGATAACTAAGTGGCTCAGGGACCAAAACGTTGAAATTTTGAGTCCATGGCCTGAAAACGCCCCAGATCTTAATCCCATTGAGAACTTATCAATCCCCAAGAGGCGGGTGGACAAAAAAAAAACCCACTAATTCTGACAAACTCCAAGTGTGATTACGAAAGAATGGGTTGCTATCAGTACGGATTTGGGCCAGAAGTTGATAGAGAGCAGCCCAGTCGAATTGCAGAGGTCCTGAAAAAGAAGGGCCAACACTGCAAATACTGACTTTTAGCATAAATGTCATGTAATTGTCGATAAAAGCCTTTGAAATGAATGAAGTGCTTGTAATTATATTTCAGTACATCACAGAAACAACTGAAACAAAGATCTAAAAGCAGTTTAGCAGCAAACTTTGTGAAAACTAATATTTGGGTCATTCTCAAAACTTTTGGCCACGACTGTAGATAAAATCTACTGGACACAAAGGAGAAGCTAGGTCGTCCTGGACCTGACCTTTGATAGCAGAAAATAGAGCAGTAAATAAAAAAATAACAGGGAAGTTGTCCGAAATACAAATATCAATTATTTCTGAGATGGATACTGAAAGTCCATGTGCAATTATAAGGACATGTGGCCATATTGATGCTTAGAGTCATTTATTGATTGTGTGAAGTCAAATGTATTCAAAAGACTTATTTACCAGTTGGCTGGACGGACAGGAGACATGAATATTAAAATTTCTACAGATAAGAGGTCAAACTGTCATATGTATTAATTCAGAAAATAACTCTGAAAACTCAGAGATATGAGTTGTTTGATTTTTGTATTTAGGTGGACGAGAGAAAGTAGTACACAATACAGGATATGCAAATTGAATCAAAACCAGTTCTAGTACTTGGACTACAACACTCACGGTTCACCTGATTACTGATTGTACACACCTAGACTTAATCAACACTAACTAACACTAATCCTCACTGGACTAATCCTCACTGCACAACTCTGTGGAATAATAATGAAAAATATATAAATGTATAATAATAAAAAATATATAAATGTATTATGCCTGTATTTATTACACCTTCTTTACCATGCTATCTGATAAAACGTCTGATTTTGACCGCCATTTGAATTATATCAGATAGGAGACTATCTCTTGAATTGATTGTTTGCACATTGCCTGATCTCTTACTTGTGTTTAACTTGATTTCTGATTCATGATTTGAATGTGTGTTTTAATTAA
The DNA here is from genome assembly GCA_030347435.1 of Clarias fuscus. Lineage (NCBI taxonomy): Eukaryota > Metazoa > Chordata > Actinopteri > Siluriformes > Clariidae > Clarias > Clarias fuscus. The sequence goes on from CM059206.1 coordinate 28,775,770, forward strand.
TTAATAAATAAACATACACACCCACTTACCATCTGACATTATTATTAAGCCTGTTTAATTCATTTAATGCTTATTTTTCTCATTTATTTCTAGAAAAATATATATACAAAACGGTTTATTGATCTTAAACTGTTACTACTTAAACTTGTTATATATTAAAAACTAAAGTGTATGGCTTTTTCAAACAGAATGTTTCAATCACGATTGCCTTTTACCCTTATTTACACCCGAGAGCAGAAGCAGTGTGTTTCTGCCACAAAGTGTTTTTTTCATCCTCTGTGTTGCTTTAAGCCCTTTTGGTAGCATTCTAATTGCTAAGCAACTTGACTTGATAATTGTCCTGGTGTGAATATTCACCATAAAAGAGATTCAATTCATGGTGGTTTAGCTTCTTTTGATGGCTTTGAGTTGATAGCTACTACACTGGGTTTTTTTGTCTTGACTTGTTCTGTGTCTTGAACTCTTCACTTGCTTTATCCAGTATTTCCACATATTCTTTCAGTACTCTTTAGCTTCTAGTTGGAGTTCTGTGGATTGTACCACCGGCAAATATTGCACATCATGATTCCCTTTGAAACCTCAAAATCATTGATTTCACGAAGCTGGATGGGCTTACAGATATCCATAGACTGTCTGGCTCTCCCATAATTTTTCAAAATAATCACTGAGCTACTAAATACTCTGACCACCAAAAAAGCATTTCAGAATGTCTTTATTGGACTCAATGAATATGAGTTAGCAGGGAGATGCACAGACAGCTGGGAGAAGCTCTGGTACAATAGTATTAAATGTCAAACTAAAATCGACAGACAGGATTCCTGTATTCCTAGATACAGATACGTTCACCCAAAATGAGTTCTCTGCTAATGAAAACTCTGCTTATTTCTGGAAAGGCCTTAGACAACCAGAAACCTAAAGCCTTCCACTACTTTAATGGCCTATGTTTAGTCAATGACATGAATGAGTTCTACTGTCTTTTGAAAGACAAAAGGACTTTTCTTACATCCATGCTGATTCTTGCCATTCACACCAGCTCTCCAGGTTCAACTCAGCCACCCAATCTAAAGCCAAGGTCAATTCCCAGCTGCTTACCTCAGAGAAACATCATCCTCCTCACACAAAAAGCACTCAACATTCAGCAGAGGAATGTTAACAGCCTGTTCAAAAGCAATAGTTATTTCCTATTCCACAAGAGAAGTCACGAATGATGGCGCCGGTGTGTGTGGCTTGCCGTCTGGTCTCCGTGTTTTTAGTTACTGTTTTATTATTTACATCTTGTCTTATTAACAATGTCTCATCTTATCTGGTGTATGATCGAGCAACACTTCTTATGATACGCTCTACTGTTGTCGGACTTTATAAGCAAGATCTGGGAGGCAAACATCATCCTTTACCCCCCTTTTTAGCAAACATACCGGTGAATCTACGCCGCTCTGTTTGCGCCCTACCCCGAGTTAAACGCCGTAGGCGCCGGGGGAAACGGGGAGGCCTATCGGTAAGGCTCAAGACTCGCACTCATCACCAGTTGCTTACTTCTGGATTTCTACCCGAGGGTCATTATATTGCACGCCGCTCACTGCAAACCATCTATCAATGGGTTCTACCTGTTCTGCCATCGCACTCATCTCATGTGCCCGGTCACCTTTTCCCGCGTCTTCGCAGAGGAGGAGTGAATCATCGGAACCTTCGTCCACTGAGACGCGCGTCGGAGCCCGAGGACGACTCGGTCCGGGTCACGATGGCTTTGGTTAATGCTAGATCACTAGCAAACAAGACTTTCATCCTTAAAGATTTTTTCACTTCAAATGGATTGGACTGTCTTTTCGTGACTGAAACCTGGCTGAATGGTGGTGAGTCGAGCTCTTTATCCGAAGTTGTTCCTGTTGACTGTAACTTCTTCAACTCGCCCCGGCTGACAGGTCGCGGTGGCGGTTTGGTCACAATATTTCGGAACAGTTTTCAGTGCCGACAAATATCCACCGAAGTTTATACCAGTTTTGAACTTCAGTTATTTCAGGTGGACTTAAAACATCCCATACTATGTATTGTGATTTACCGTCCGCCAAAGTTCAACAAAGATTTTATTCATGACTTTTCTGATCTTTTAGCTGTGTTTCTGCCGAAGTTTGACCGCATTTTAATTACTGGAGATTTTAATATTCATGTATGCTGTCCTTCTAAACCTCTGGTTAGTGACTTTTTAAATCTCATTGAGTCTTTTAATCTTGTTCAATGGGTGTGTAGCCCGACTCATGAACATGGTCACACCCTAGATCTAATTTTATCACACGGTTTGCCATTATACGATGTTCAGATATGTGATGCTTATTTTTCTGATCATAATCCTGTTAAGTTCAATATTCACATTTCCTGTCCCGTTAAATCCTGCATTCCGGCATCTCTCTCACGTAAAATCGGTCCTGGTACTGCGGGACAATTTTGTAGACAATATGAGAATGCTGATGAATTGGTTGAGCTGGTGAATCCTGGTCCCGAAGTGAGTGCTGAGAGTTTACTCTCTCTGTTTAGCTCCACCTGCTCACGCATCCTCGACTGTGTCGCCCCTCTTAAGCCAAAGCGCTCCAAACTAAAATCTGAGCCCTGGTTAAATGAGAGAACCCGCTCTATCAGACAGAAATGCCGGAGAGCTGAACGTAAATGGAAAAAAGATAAGTTACAGGTGTCCTTTGAGATTTTTAAAGAATGCCTGTCAGAATACCAGAAAACTGTCATAACAGAGAGAGTTAAATATTTTTCTGATCTGATCGAAAACAACCACCACAGACCAAGAGTTCTATTCAAGACATTAAACACTGTTATTAACCCCACAGACACTACCTGCCATGATATTACTGAAATTAAGTGTGAAAATTTCCTAACATTCTTTATAAATAAAATCAATGACATTAGAGCACTTATTACACCTCCTGCTCATGACCCATCTTGTGCCTCCAGTGTGGTTAACTGTGCTAAACCAGTTCAACCCTGTTTCTCTCTCTCATTTGCATGATATCATCGTTCATTTGAAACCAACTTATTGTCCCCTAGACATTGTTCCAGCCCGACTCATTAAAGAGGCCTTTAATTCAATTGGTCCGAGTGTTTTAACATTGATTAATCGTAGTCTCGAAACTGGAATTGTTCCTGATGCTTTTAAACATGCTGTTGTCCAGCCTCTGCTGAAAAAGCCCAATCTTGACCCCACAGACCTAACAAATTTCAGACCGATATCAAAACTGCCATTTCTCTCGAAAGTATTAGAGAAGGTTGTGTGCTTACAGCTGCAGACTTTTCTAAATGAAAATGGAATTTTTGAATTATTTCAGTCTGGTTTTAAAGCATATCACAGCACAGAAACTGCACTTTTAAAAGTTTTTAACGATCTTTTATTGACTGCTGATTCAGGAGATCCTGCTATTTTAGTGCTTTTAGATCTTAGTGCGGCGTTTGATACTATAGATCACAACATTCTTATCTCACGCCTCGAAAACTGCTGTGGCATCCAAGGATTGGCTCTGAACTGGATTAAATCCTATCTGACTAACAGAACCTTTTCAGTGAGCCTAGGTGGCTTTTCTTCTTCAGAGGCTCCACTAACTTGTGGGGTACCGCAGGGTTCCATCCTGGGTCCCATCCTGGGTCCCATCCTCTTTTCTTTATATATGCTGCCCCTGGGTTCCGTCATAAACAAGCACGGTATCTCTTTTCACTGTTATGCTGACGACACTCAGATCTATTTGCCTTTAAAGAAAAAACACAAACAAAATGCCATAAAGTCCCTTATAGCTTGTTTAGATGACATTAAAGCATGGATGTCTCTAAATTTTCTCAAATTAAATGAAAATAAAACTGAGATTGTCGTCTTTGGAAAAATTGATTCTTTGTGTGCTCCTGGCAGCGACTTTGCTCCATTAGCGAATTACTGTAAACCATTTGTAAGGAATTTAGGCGTAATATTTGATAATGATTTTAAATTTGATAAACAAATAAACTCAGTGGTTAAATCTAGTTTCTTTCAACTGAGAATTTTAGCTAAGATTAAGCCTTTTCTATCATTCAAAAATTTCGAGAAAGTAATTCATGCCTTTATTTCATCTCGACTTGATTACTGTAATGCGTTATACACAGGGATCAGTCAGTCATCTCTCTCTCGTCTACAGCTTGTCCAAAATTCTGCTGCGCGACTTTTAACCGGTACACGCAAAAGTGATCACATCACTCCGGTATTAAAGTCACTTCACTGGCTCCCGGTTCGCTACAGGATTGATTTTAAAATTTTATTACTCGTTTTTAAATCACTGAATGGTTTTACACCTCTGTACATCTCTGAGCTTTTACAACCGCATGCAATATCTAGAAATCTCAGATCCTCAGACCAGTTACTCCTCTCTGTCCCGAGGTCTAGATTAAAGCTCAGAGGTGACCGAGCGTTTGCTGTCGCTGCACCTAAATTATGGAATGGTTTACCCTTTAATATTAGAGCAGCACCTACATTAGAAACTTTTAAATCCAGACTGAAAGCTCATTTCTTTTCAATGGCCTTTACACCTGGCTGAGACATTTGATTCCCTTTTATTCTTTTTAATTATTTGTTCTACTTTTTTAGTTAAGTTTAATTGATTATTTTTTACATTAAATTATTATGATTTCATTTGATTATTTTTCTTAGTAACTGTCACTAACTGATTTTATTTACTTTTTACATAGTTATATTTCATTTTATTTTTTATGCTGTTTAATTCTGTATTATGATGATGATGATGATGATGATTATTATTAATATTATTATTTTTATTTATTTATTTATTTATTTATTTATTTTTTTATTTATTTATTTATTTTTTTTATTTTTTTTTTATCATTGTACAGCACTTTGGTCAACTTCGGTTGTTTTTAAATGTGCTATAAATAAATTTGACTTGACTTGACTTGACAAAAGACAAAATCCATGAAAAGCAGCTGGACCAAACTCTATTTCTCCCTTCACCCTGTGCTGACCAGCTGTCTCCTGCATTAACTGACATTTTTAACACCTCTCTGAAAACATATCACATTCCAGCCTATTTTAAATCTTCCACCATTATCCTGATCCCAAAAATCTAAGGACTACAGGAATTAATGCCTACAAATATGTTGGCCTGGCCTCATAAAGTCAATTTAGCACCTTGTGGTGTCCTATCTCAAAGACATTATACACTCACTCCTGGACCTCCTCCATTTTGTCTACAGAGAGAGACAAAATAGAGGGAAAAAAGTGGCCCTCCACTTCATCTGGCAGCACTGGGACTCTCCAGGAAATTATGCCCGGATTCACTTTCAACACCTTAATCCCAGCCCTGCTGCAAGACAAGCTCTCCCATGTTAGCATGCTAGAATCCATCTCCATCACAGCCCTCCTGCCAGAAAGGAAGTGACATGTAAAGCTGGACACTATCAACACTGTTTTTCCTTTACTCTTCTCCCTGTATACAAAGAGGTACACCTCCTGTCATAAGTCCATTCAGCTCTTAAAGTTACTGACACCACTCTGATTGGGGTTAACTCCAAAAGTGATGAGTATGACTACAGATGCACAGATTAATCATCTGCTGACCTGGTGTGGAGTAAACAGCTTGGGGCTCAACACCTTAAAAATAGTTTAGATGCTAGTGGACTTTAGAAAGAACTTACCCTAACTCACCTTGTGTGGCTCCCCAATCAGGATAGTCCTTAAACCTCCTGGGTACCATCATTAACCAAAACCTCATGTGTGAGCTTAACATCATCTCCCGCAACTCCCACAGCAATTTCAACAGTTCCAGTCAGGTACATTTCTATGTTGCCATCACTGAGTCTACCCTAACCTCTTTCACCACCTGATACGCTGCCTTCACTGCCAAAGACTAGATGACAAAAACAGCTTCTACATATCTGCCGTAATAAACAAGGCCCAAGACCCCCAGTTAGATATATTTTCTCCAAAACACATTCCTTGCATATGAAAATCTACTGAAAAAATAGATTTTGATCCTGAAATCATTATACTTCCACATCTCTATTTTACTGCGGGTTGGTGTTCATGATGATGTGTTGACCTAGACAGCATACATATGTATTGTCAATGTCAGCCTCAGAGCCGCATATCTGACATGCATAATAGATGCATAATTATCTATTTTCTCAGCTCATCAAATCTCTCAGCTAGGTTGACTTTGGGGAAGTTAAATGGTATCATCTCCAAACATGGTTTGCTGCAGAATTATTACCATACCATATGGAGAAGAAAAAGCCGACAAGAATGTCCGACATCTGTTCTCTGGTGCTGCGTTTGTTAACATGGTTACAAGGAAGCATCAAAACATAGCTAGGTTAATTGTTTGATGTTAGCTGCTATGACATACCGTAAATATTACCTATTCTTTTTATCTCTTAACACCCATTTGTACAAAAACGCTGGGTCATCAATTTGCAGGTAGTTCCTAATGGCTAATATACTCTTTTTTGGCTCTTAAAAACAGATGGGCAATTAAAATGCTTCCATTCATGTTGCATTTTATTTTTTATTATTTTATACAGGTTAAAATTAAGGATTTTCAAAAGAGGAAAATAAGAAAGAAAGATGATAGTCAATTGCTAACTAACTTATTAAGATATTAAAAACAGGTCACTAAATAGGTTAAAATATGAAAAATCCTTGTTTTGTTCATTTAGTTTCATTAGATGAGGATGGAACGGATATTAGCGTGCTGGTAAACATATTGACTCTATTTAAACCCACTGATTGCTTTCTCTTTGGTCTAGAGTTCCATATTATAATGAAAGATCCGGCCCACTTCGGGAGGTTCGTCAGTCTTATGAGAGCTATCCCACTCAGGTGCAAAAGCTCCAGCGTGAGACACGTCCTGCGCTTACGCAGGCACATTTTAATGGTTTTAAATAACCAGGACAGAACACTTTATCCATTTTAAGTGTAAAGAGGGGGAGAACGGCTATACTGTTTTTGCCACCACGGGGTGTCTGAGGTGCTTTATCGGACATAAAACGCTGAGCTGTCCGCACGGAGCTGTGCAGCCCAGGGGATGACTCAGCCAGTAAACTGCGGCAGCAGCACGGGAACATCCAAAGAGAAAACCTCATCGACACCAGAGCAGCAACACAATTGAGTCAGGACTCATGAAGGTCAGGCCTGAACACACCGACACCACAGAGACACACACAGCACTGACAGCGCTGACACAAACACCGCCATTATAGTAAACAGTGCGAGCGTAAATCCTGATGCATGTACAGTATTCAGCGCGGAACCCCTAGGAGGAGCACTCAATCACCCCTAACGCTGACCACGCCCCTAGCATCTGCAGGGGTACGAGGTACAGGAGCCACAGGTCTGCATACCACCACTGACACCCAAAGAAAACACTGCAGCTAAATCCAGGAAAAAGAAGAGAGGAGACGTCAACTACAGAGCCAATCACCAAATAAAAAAACCACAGCCAAACTCAGCGCAGCAGTGGATAGTGAAGTAGCAGGGTGCAGCACACACATAGGGAAAGGAAGGTGCCACCACAGGAGGTGGAGGAACAAATAAAGCAATTTTTACAGCTAACTGAAAGAGAAAAGATACAGATGGTTAAAGTTTTTCCAGGAAACTGTAAAAGCAAACAGAAAAAAAGCACAGATCAAAACTCTCACATCAGGCAAAAAGAAACCTGGTCCCAGCAGTGAAAAACACAGGCTGTAAAGACAGTGGCCTGAGTCAGAGCAACACAATGAACACATCTCACTCATGACTATAAACTGGACTATGAAATATATTGTAATAGGTAGAGGGTCACACAGGTTTTCCTTTTGAAAAAAAAAAAATCCAATATATTAACATTGTGTGTGTGTCTGTGTGTGGATGAATGAGTGTATGTAAGTGTGTATATAAAGTGAAAATGTAAATAGTCCCTTCCATAAATCGTTTCACAATAAAGTATGTATAAAACTCACAAACTCTCTCTCTCTCTCTTTCTCACATGCGCACACAATCTGAGGGAATTCACACTCTGATGCACTTTGGTAAACTTTTCCATCCTACCATTTACAATCTCTTGATTTTCTTCTTTTTCATCGATTTCTGCATGGTACAAGCTTCCTCTCTGCCTTCACACATTTTCTTTATTCTGTGGCTCCTGAATGACTGTTGTATTTCACATAATATTTGCATTTCACTGTATTCTCTCTTAATCAAGTTTGTTATGAATATAAATAGTAAAACAATGTTTTGTTTATGATTAAACACAATGTAAATATTGTAATTTACTTTAAATAACTTAACTGCCCTCAGGGGAATCATAGAGGTGGAGGCGAGGGGAGTGGGACTGACTACCCAGAGACGAATTAAAAAGGTCACTTTTGAGTGAAGCACTGTCAGTAGGACCAGTCGGGTCAGGGAGCTTAAAACAAGGCCTGAAAAGAGTAGGTTGTAGTTGAACCCAACTTAGGGCCCTGTGTTGGCCCACCATCGGCCACACATCGAAGGGTAATGTGTAAGCATTCACACAGGTCTACATAAACATTCTCTGAAGGGTCCAAGGAAAGTGCCAATTTGCATTTTTGTAAATAGATTAGCCTTAGGTAAAGGAGCAGATCTGGGGGACTCATGGACGTAGAGTATTCTGGTGAACTGGTATGTTTAGATGCTGTCTTCCCCACTCTCATTGATTACTCAGGTTTGTTGACGGTGAGGTGATTGGTTGCTTTACATCACAGGGAGCCCTCATGTCTGTGTTTCCTTCTGGCTCTCCCTTTTAGTTAAGCTGTTATAGTTAGTCCTGCTGGAGTCCCTGCTTGCACGTTGCACTAAATATACATTCACCTTATATACATGTTGACTGTGACTTTACCTAACTGCCATCTCTCCTTATTTTCTGTTCTCTCCTCTTCTGCTCTCTCCTCTCTCTCTCTCCCGCTCTCCTTTCCCTCTCCCTGTCTCTCTATCGAGCTATACATGTCGCTCCTGAGTTGCCAGTGATCCAGATCCCTCTGCCCTCTGGACCCGTCTAACCCGTCCTGGAGTCCTGCTTCTGGTTGGAGATCTCGTCGCATGGATGCCCCGTGTGGTCTGCCTGGATTTGTGTGGTGGCTGGGGATGGTTTCCACGAAGACTGTCCTGTCCTCGATTGATGCTGACAGCTGTTCTCTGGGGACCTGTGACTTCAGTTGTTCGATAGCTCAGGACTGGAATTTCCTACAGTCTACCTGAGCCTCCAGGAACAAACTGGACTCCTTTTAATTTTAACACATCTCCTGTTATACTGAACTTCCAGTACACATTAGTATGCTGATCAATCCCTGCTCTCCGTTATCACCCAGGTGAGGATGGGTTCTCTGTTGAGTCTGGTTCCTCTCAAGGTTTCTTCCTATTACCATCTCAGGGAGTTTTTCCTTGCCACCGTCGCCCTCGGCTTGCTCATCAGGGACAATCTTATCATTTTGATTCATACACATTGCATACAAACTTACTTCTTTTGATTGTGTAAAGCTGCTTTGCAACAATGTCAATTGTTAAAAGCGCTATATAAATAAAATTGACTTGACTTGACTTATTTATGTGGCCAGGAGGGGCATACTAAGCCAATGTGCCCTAAAAGCACTATTAAAACTACTCACCTGTGTTCTGTGCCCAGCAGTTGCAGGACTCCCCAAGAGACGTCTGAGTGGCTGCCGCAGGTCATAACAGTAGAGGTAAACGGAAGGAAGTTAAAGGCTCTTCTTGATACTGGACGCTGGTTGATCAGAAATATGTTCCCTCTACTTTACTCCGATATAGTGATAAGAAATCCATACGCTGTGTCCATGGTGATGAGAAGTGGCTTCCTGTTGCCGATGTGTACATTAAGATAAAAGGACAAATTTACTTCGTAGATGTGGATGTAGCAAATAATCTACCATTTCCTGTGGTTTTGGGTCAAGATCTGTCAGTTCTTTGGGACTTGTTGGAAGCAAGGCCCACATGTAATTTGATAGTCACTCGAGCTAAAGCAAACAAACCAGAGAAAAATAAACAGTTATTGAGTACCAGTACCCTGCCTTTTTTTGACACAGATATAGAAACCCCTGACTCGGCAAAGCTGAGGAAGTCTCACCAACAGAAAAGGTGGGAGAGGATTAAATATAATGCTTCTAGGACATCAGATGAATCTTTGCCTGACTTTTCCCCAAAGTTTCAGGTGCCCAGTAACATCGCTCAGTTACAACGGGAAAATGCCTGCCTCGCCCGTCTTCTGGACCGGGCAAAGATAGAAGGTGAAGAGGATAAGGTTGATGTTGGTAATGCAAAGGAGAGCTACTTTCTAAAGCAAGAAATATTCTATCGTCGTTTTGGGTCGATGACACAGAAGGTGGTACCACAGTCTGTCCGCGAGGTCATTCTCGTCCTGGGTCATTCGATTCCCTAGGCTGGCCACCTAGGGAAAGGTAAAACCATTGACAGGATATGAAGGTTTTTTTATTGGCCTGGCATGAAGGAGGAGGTAACCCAATATTGTAGAAGCTGCCCAGAATGTCAGAAAGTCTCTGTGCAAGGTCCTTGTCGTGTCTCTCTCCAACCTCTTCCAATTATAGGTACAGTGGAACCTTGGATTACGAGCATAATTCGTTCAGGAAGCGGACTCGTATTCCAAAACACTTGTAAACCAAATCGAATCTTCCCATAAGAAATAATGAAAACTCAAATAATTTGTTCCACAGCCCAAAAAAATTAATTATTTAAAAAATAATTAATTTATAAAAAATTAATTAATTAATTAATACAGAAAAATAATTAATACAATATTTAAAGTAAAAATAAAACAAATTAACCTGCACTTTACCTTTAAAAAAAGTTTAAAATAAATCCCAACAGATAAGTGTTTCTGTTTGTGCGCGGAATTAGCACCTTCCCTTGCCTCGTCTTACACAGTAAAACTAGTCCTCTCTCCCCCCCACCTCCCTTTTAAAGTTTCACAACAAACACACACAACGGAAACACTGTTTTAACAGCAAAAAAAGAAACCCTCTAATGACACTCGCGTTCACCCGCAGATTAACGGAATCACTGCTGTAAAGTAAAAAAAAAAAAATTAACCAGCACCTTACCTTTGAAAAGAATCGCGACAGAGCAGAGTTTCTGTGTAGAGTGTGTGTGTCTGTGTGAAGCTGGAGGGGGGGGGGGGGTGTAAAGGCAAGAGAGTGTGTGTCAGTGTCAAAAAACTCGGCACTCATAAACCAAGACATGCTCGTTTTTCAAGTCAAAATTTATTATTAATCTTTGCTCGTCTTGCGGAACACTCGTAAACCGAGTTACTCGCAATCCGAGGTTCCACTGTACTCCTTTTGAAAGGCTGGGATGGATGGATGTTGGCCCTGTAGAACGAAGTCGCTCAGGTAATAGATTTATGCTTATTATAACTGACTATGCTACGCGATATCCAGAAGTGTTCCCATTGAAATCCATCAGGGCAAAGTATGTGGCTACTTGTCTAGTGCGACTGTTCTCTAGAGTCGGATTTCCTTGTGAGATTCTGACTGATCAAGGAACTAACTTTTTGACAACCCTTTTGAAGCAGGTGTACAAATTGTTGGGCATTAGGAGTCTGATGACCACTCCTTACCATCCCCAGACGGATGGACTGACGGAAAGATTTAAGTCAAGTCAAGTCAATTTTATTTATATAGCGCTTTTAACAATTGACTTTTGTCGCAAAGCAGCTTTACACAACCAAATAAGTAAGTTTATATGCAATGTGAATGTGTATTAATCAAAATGATAAGATTGTCCCTGATGAGCAAGCCGAGGGCGACGATGGCAAGGAAAAACTCCCTGAGATGGTAATAGGAAGAAACCTTGAGAGGGACCAGACTCAACAGGGAACCCATCCTCATCTGTGTGATAACGGATAGCAGGGATTGATCAGCATAATAATGTGTAAGACTGGTAGTTCAGTATAAAAAGAGATGTGTTAAAATTAAAAGGAGTCCAGTTTGTTCCTGGAGGCTCAGGTAGACTGTAGGAAATTCCAGTCCTGAGCTATCGAACAACTGAAGTCACAGTTCCCCAGAGAACAGCTGTCAGCATTAATCGAGGACAGGACAGTCTTCGTGGAAACCATCCCCAGCCACCACACAAATCCAGGCAGACCACACGGGCATCCATGCAACGAGATCTCCAACCAGAAGCAGGACTCCAGGACGGGTTAGATGGGTCCAGAGGGCAGAGGGGTCTGGATCACTGGCAACTCAGGAGCGACATGTATAGCTCGACAGAGAGACAGGGAGAGGGAAAGGAGAGCGGGAAAGAGAGAGAGGAGAGAGCAGAAGAGGAGAGAATAGAAAATAAGGAGAGATGGCAGTATGGTCACAGTCAACATGTATAAGGTGAATGTATTTAGTGCAAAGTGCAAGCAGACTGAAGGGTACCAACAATTTTGTCCACGTGTGTAACTAAAAGGGGGAGCCAGAAGGAAACACAGATATGAGGGCTCCCTGTGATGTAAAGCAACCAATCACCTCACCGTCAACAAACCTGAGTGATCAATGAGAGTGGAGAAGACAGCATCTAAACATACCAGTTCACCAGAATACTCTACATCCATGAGTCCCCCAGATCTGCTCCTTTACCTAAGGCTAATCTATTTACAAAAATGCTTGGCTAAATAAATAGGTTTTTAGCCTAGACTTAAACACTGTGACTGTGTCTGAGTCTCGAATATTAATAGGAAGACTATTCCATAACTTTGGGGCTTTGTAAGAAAAAGCTCTGCCCCCTGCTGTTGTTTTAATAATACGTGGTACTGACAGGCAGCCTGCATTCTTTGATCGAAGTAGGCGTGGCGGATCGTAAGACACTAGCAGTTCACTCAAATACTGTGGCGTGAGACCATTTAGTGCTTTAAATGTCAAAAGTAGTATCTTAAAATCGATGTGAAATTTCACATGGAGCTAATGCAGTGTAGGTAAGATAGGGGTGATGTGCTCGTATCTTCTGGTTTTAGTGAGGACTCTCGCTGCTGCATTCTGTACTAACTGAAGCTTGTTTATACACCTAGTTGAACAACCAGACAGTAAGGCGTTACAATAGTCCAACCTAGAGGTGATAAAAGCATGAACTAGTTTTTCTGCATCATTTAGTGACAATATGTTTCTTATCTTGGCAATATTTCTAAGGTGAAAGAAAGCTATCCTGGTAACATTATCTACACGTGCTTCAAACGAAAGGCTGGAATCTATAATCACACCAAGGTCTTGTACTGTTGCATTTGATGGAACAGAAAGGCCATCTAAAGTTAGTGTGATCAGACAGATTTAATCAGACATTCAAACAAATTCTTCGTATATTCATCTGTGACACAGGTAAAGATTGGGACCAATGGCTCCCTTATCTTTTGTTTGCATACAGAGAAGTGCCACAATCATCTACTGGGTTTTCGCCATTTAAACTGTTATATGGACATGAGGTAAGAGGCCCCCTTTCTCTGCTCCGAGAGATATGGGAGGGGGACGAGAGAAAGAATGACCCTTTAAACATAGTGTCTTATGTGATACAGATGCAAGAATACTTGGACAAAATGACAACGCTGGCCCAATCTCACCTGGCACAAGCTCAAACCCACCAGAAAACCTGGTATGATAAATCTGCCCCTGAGCGAAGTTTCAAACCTCGTCAAAAGGTGTTGGTGATGTTGCCAAGCAGTGAAAGAAAACTGTTGGCAAAATGGCAAGGCTCCTTTGAAGTAAAAGGAAACTTGGGCCGACAACCTACGAGATTGCACTGTCGGGCCAGGGCTGCCCTACATGAACGCTCCACATCAACCTCCTTAAGCGGTGGGTCCCTCGACCAGAAGCGATCACAAAGAGCTTGATGATTAGGAAGGTGGAGGAAGAAGAGGAAGGGGATGGCCAATACTTGCCCCAGCCTGTTCTGGGAGACCTTAGCTTAAATCACCTACCTTTGCAGCATCAGCTTGAGGTGAGGGCTCTTTGTTCACCAGATGTTTTCTCAGAATATCCGGGGTTTACCACTCTAATAGAACATGATATTGTGTTGAAACCTGATGCTATCATAAGAAGAATGAGTTAACGGGTCCCCGAGCGGCTCCAAGAGTTGCTAAAGGAGGAAGTCGACTTGATGTTGCAGCAAGGCATCATAGAGCCATCTAAGAGTGAATGGTGCCACCCTGTTGAATAGAAGGATCACATAAAAAGGATCACACAATCAGATTTTGCATTGACTTCCGTTACCTCAACTCTGTAACAAAGTGTAATGTCTATCCAACTCCTCGGATAGATGACCTCACTGATCGCTTGGGTCACTCCAAGTTTTTGAAAACACTTAACCTTTCAAAAGGGTATTGGCAAATCCCATTGACCTGTCGGTCTCGAGAGATGACCGCATTCAAGACCCCTTGGGGGTTATTTCATTTTCGGGTTCTTCCTTTTGGACTACATAGGACACCTGCCACTTTCCAAAGACTCATGGACCATGTACTGCAAGGGCTAACTTTTGTGGCTGCTTATCTAGATAATATTGTAATATACAGTGACTCATGGGAGGAGCACCTGCAACATCTTCAGGAAGTATTTCGATGTCTTCAGAAAGCTGGTTTAACTGTTAATCCACGAAAGTGTGCAATTGCAAAGACTGAGAACCTAGGATTTATCATTGGTGGTGGAGTAATTAAACCACAGATGAGCAAAGTCCAAGCGATTGAAGAGTGTCCTTTGCCTCGGACTCGAAAGGAACTGCACTCATTTTTGGGTATGGCTGGGTTCTACAGCAAGTTTACCCACCATTTCTCTGGCAGGGCTGCACTTCTGACCGATATGGTGGGTTCCAGATCCCCAAACCAAATTCGGTGGTCAAAGGAAGCAGAAGTGGCCTTTCAAGACATCTGAACTGCCTTAAGTAAGAATTCACTGTTGCATAACCCTGATTTTAATCAACCGTTCACCCTCCAGACAGATGCTTCTGACTGGGGCCTGGGAGCAGTATTATTACAAGGTTCTCCTGGTGCTCGGCAACACATTGTCTTTCTTAGCCGCAAGCTCTTACCCAGGGAGGTTCGTTATTCCATTGTGGAAAAGGAATGTTTGGCTGTGAAGTGGGCTTTAGACTCTCTGAAATACTATCTCTTGGGAAGTGAATTCATCCTATAGACGGATCACAAGGCTTTGCAGTGGCTTCAAAGGATGAAGGAGACCAACAGCCGAATAACCCGTTGGTATCTGGCCATGCAGCCTTTCTGCTTCGCAATCCAACATTTTGTAATGTGTAAGCATTTACACAGGTCTATATACACATGTGTACAGATCCATTCACTTCTTATTTATTATTTAGTATTTTGTTTAATTAATTACTTGGTATTTGTTTATATTAAACAGACACACACCATTAATTTCATTTACATGTTTATTTATTTTAAGTGCATCATATCAGGGTGGAGTGCACACATCCTAGTTTATGTTCTACTTTTATATATTGAGTTAATATTATGTTTCTTTGAGTTTAAGTTACCATTGAGAGATGAATGGCTGCTGCGTTGTGCTCATGGAGCTTTCCTTGCGGTCCGTCAGCTATTAAGGTCCGGCAAGCCGCATCGACTGCAACTATGGTTCCACCGGCCGTACCAACAAGTAGACTAACTGGGGGGAGGGGGGAGGGGAGGATTGTTGGATTGTCGTATGGTTTTGATTCTTTCTCTTTCTAATTGTTTTTTTTTCCAATATCTGTTTAATTTAAATTAGTTATTGAACTACCCAAAGTTTGGTTGTATCGTTTGTTGTTGTTTTTGTGGTTGCCCGTGTGTCTAAAAATGGACTGGTCCATCCCTTTAAATGTTTCCCCATTGTCTTGTCTGGGAGTGAAGGGTAGCTGTTTTCATGGCTCATTTGGTTTAGGGTCATTCTGTTGGTTTTTTTGGGGGGGAGGGGGGGTGAATCAGTTAAGTTCTTCTAGGTTAGTTTGAATTTAACTTTGATTCTTTTGACCTTTTTTTGAGTAGTTTATTTAACTAGAACTTTACATATTGTTTCTTTTAAGTTAATGTAAAGTTTTTGGTTTATTAAAATTATTATTTGGGTCAAAGCTTGGGGTTTCTACGTCCCCACATTCTTTTTGGGCTGCAAAGGCCCTCACAGGCCCTTTCATTAAACAGACCAACTGGGAAGTTGCCTGGAGAGTTTAGTTGCAGGACTTGACGTAAACTCACCACTTATGCCATATGTCCAGGAAACACAGACACCAATTATTCTAAGAGAATTAGTCGGTTTTAAAATACTCATTGGACATCACAGATGACTCCAGACAAACATAAATCAGTAGGAATACAGACCGAGACTATATGGGATGCTTTTAAGAACTTTCACTGGGTAAGTAGTTAGCACCTCACTGGGTAAGTTTCAAAAGCTACCGAGAATAAAAAAGGAAAAGGAAAATTCTTAACATCATCAAAAAAAAAATAGCGCAGATCAGAAAATACTACCAAATTAAATGTTAAAATAATCTTGTTTTCTTATTTGCAATTCACTTCACCAACTGCTTAAGAGTAGTTCAGGAGTACACATGATAATACAGATTGGGCTGCATTCAATAACGTTTGTTTACAAAACATTTAAAGGCTTATGCCAGTGGAATGGTCTGATGAACTGTCCTATGATCATAAGCACTTTTGTTATTGAATACAGCCCTGATATGCTATATATGCACTCCTGTACTCCCATGCTGGGCAGGTAGATGCAGCAGAGGAGAGAGTTTATCACAGGATTAAATATTGCTGTGTTTTTTGTGGGAGATTGGTGACTGTCTGGATAAAATTAAAACACTAGGCGCATTGCTGACCATTGCAGTCTACATCTGGAGCTCTGTCTCTGTCACTTACACGGTTCTAAGCGAAGAAATTGGTCTTTTTTCCTTTTATGTGTGATTTTGTGTAAATGCAAGAAGTAATGGCATATAGTATACTCAGTCTACCTCTGTATCGTGTGCTTGTAGAAGCCCCGTGGAATGAAGTTACTGTACCAATTAATTTATTTATTTTGCCATTGAAAATAAACCCTCTTCTGTCTGGAAAGACAGAGGTTGTCCTTCATCTCATTACTCCCACCATTTAAAATACAATGCAGACATTTACAAAAAAGTTGGAGTGTCAGACCAGACAGGCTACAAGTGCGGTGGTTACTCCTTTATCATTCACAATGTTCCCCAGGATAGGCTTCTAGAATAAATGCGATCTTGTCTAGGATAAAACTTTATCTAAAGATTGAATTAATTACATTTTTCTTTAATTATCTTTATGAGGTCAACCTGTAATTACACTGAACATCCTGGCAAAGGTAGCCAGGTGTCAAAACCAGAATTACCAGTTAATGGAATATTTCAAGACTTGCACTGTAACAGACACAGACACACACACACACATTGCTGGCAGCTTGGATGATCAAAAGACATGGCATGAAACCAACTTTATACATCATATTTAAATCAATTTGCTCAAAAATTCATATTCACTTCAACTGACTTTATGCACAATAAAGCAAATGTGGAAAAGCATATGGCTACCCAGAATGTTACTAACAGGATAATATTCAAAAGAAATTTAAATAACCCATGGTTCTGCTGCTTCTAGCAAAATATTTAAAATTATTTCATCCAAGCAGTGTTAGGGGAACATGCACCTGGCATGGCCATGCTTTTTTCCCCCTAGATCTTAGAGCTTCTATCCTCTGCACATAAAAGTCCTTTGTTCTCGATATCTGTGTGTCCCATTTATACATCACCACTCTCCTAAACCAACAAAGAAGAGTGAATTAAGGTCATGATTGACAAGGATTCCTGAGGCCAGATGATTAGGGAAAAATTTTGGCAATTTTTTGACTGAGAAAGATGTTTAAGGGAATTTGTTTTCACAAAAGCTTGAGACAGAAAAAAAAAGACTTGGAATGTGACAGTGCACATGTTTTTATATCTGACCAATTACTATTCCATTAAATCTTGGTGTTTGTACAACTACTGTGCTAGCTACACTATAGACTCTCTTGTTGAAAAAACGATCATGGGTGGACCATTTCAAGTGTTTGTAATAGAGTAATGGAGCATGCCTATTCCTCTCTCATTGAGGTTTACATTTACATTTAGGCATTTGGCAGACACTCTTATCCAGAGCGACTTACAAAAAGTGCTTTAAAGTTTACATTACTGGATAGATACTTACACTGGGTTAACTAGGTCAATAACTAAGTGCGATTAGTCTAACACAACTGGGAAGAGGGTTTTTTTTGGGGGGGGGGGGGCTGGGTTAGTCCTGTAAGTACTGGAGAAATAGATAAGTTTTGAGTCGCGGATTAAAGATAGTCAAAGTCTCTGCTGTACGAACATCTAGAGGAAGTTCGTTCCACCACCTAGGTGCCAGAACAGAAAAGAGTTTGGATGAATGCCGCCCTCGATCCCTGAGAGATGGTGGGACGAGGCGAGCAGTGCTGGAGAACCGAAGGGAACGCGGTGCAGTGCGTGGTGTGATTAGAGCAGAGAGGTAAGTGGGTGCTGGGCCATTTTTAGCTTTGTAGGCAAGCATCAGTGTTTTGAATTTGATGCGGGCAGCTACAGGAAGCCAGTGCAAGAAGCGGAGGAGTGGGGTGGTGTGGGAGAACTTGGGAAGGTTGAAAACGAGACGTGCTGCTGCATTCTGGATCAGTTGCAGAGGACGAGTTGTGGACAGAGGCAGGCCAGCCAGGAGTGAGTTGCAGTAGTCCAGTCTTGAAATAACAAGGGACTGAACAAGCACCTGAGTAGCCTGTGAAGAAAGAAATGGGCGGATTCTTCTGATATTGTAAAGAAGAAATCTACATGAGCGAGTAAGGTTAGAGATGTGAGGGGAAAATGACAGATAATCATCTGTCATTTCACATTTCAGATGTCTCACATCTCATGTTGTCCATGGTTACCCCAAGATTGCGGGCAGTGGCTGAAGGAGTGATTTGATTGTTGTCCAGGGATATCACAAGATCTTGACCTGGGGATGCGTCACCAGGAATGAACAACAGTTCGGTTTTACTCAGATTGAGTTTCAGCTGATGAGCTGCCATCCAGGATGAGATGCCTGCCAGACATGCTGAGATCCGCGTGGAAACCCGAGTGTCAGAGGGAGGAAAGGAGAAAACAAGTTGAGTGTCATCTGCATAACAATGGTATGAAAATCCATGCGATAATATGAGCTTACCAAGAGACCGGGTATAGAGGGAGAACAGAAGAGAACCAAGTACTGAGCCTTGCGGAACACCAGTAGAGAGTCTACATGGGGCAGATGTAGATCCCCTCCATGTCACCTCATATGACCTAAGTAAGAAGCAAACCATTGCCACGCTGTTCCACAAATACCAAGGCTTGTGAGAATAGATAATAGGATCTTGTGGTTCACTGTGTCAAATGCAGCTGACAGGTCCAGGAGGATCAGGACAGATGACAGTTTAGCAGATCTAGCAGCATGGAGCTTCTCAGTGACTGACAGAAGGGCAGTCTCTGTGGAATGTGCCACCTTGAATCCAGATTGGTTGGGATCATTAAGGTTGTTCTGTGAGAGATAAAGAGACATTTGATTATAAACAGTCCTTTCAAGAATTTTGGAAATAAAAGAGAGAAGTGATACCGGACGATAGTTGTAAACTTCGTTGTAAAATATGTAACTGGGTGAAAGGAACCACCGTCATCTTGAGGCAGGTGAAAACCTGAACTTTGGGACTGTTTCAAGCATTAAAGACAGGATCATGTTTAGGCCGGTTCCAACCAATGGCCACTCCACTAACTTGGAATAACACAGAATTAGTGACTAGACACATCAATAAGTTTGTTAAGGACATCACTGTCTCCATGAGTTTAATGCTGAGTAATCTGCATTCAGAACCGAAGACAAGGCAGCCCTAAAAACACTGTGGTTCAAATTGTTCTGGGCCATCAGAGAGGCAAATTGTGCACACACAGATAATCCACAGCCATTTTCATTAAGGGCTCATCTACCAGGTACTGCTACTATGTCTTACCACACCTGAAGTGTCTCCCTTTTCAATGAGAGCTTCAATGAGACCTCCCACCCTCACCATGTTGTACAGATGGACTTAAGAGACTATTCTGAGCAACAGTATGTCTTCCTGATTTGGAAAAATCATTGTGTTGAAGCCTTCATCTGTTACTGCTTCACCTGTAAGTAAGTTGAAGGTGTCATCAGGGCTCCCTCATTCACATTCACTCCAGCACCACCACCGCCCACCCTTAGCTCTAATAACAACATGTTATATATATATATATATATATATAAACATTTGTCCATTATCCTTAAACTGACACACAGATGGAGCTTTTAACAACCACTTATGAATCTGGTGTTACAGACTCAACTTTGTTTCGCAGACATATACATGGTATGATTATAAACTGGTCAATGCTCCACCCATTGTTTTCCACCCTTTTGTACTCAAGTACAAGTACTGTTACTTCAGTGAAATTTTACTGAAGTACAAGTAACGTTACCATAATAAAAATCTACTCAAGTAAAAGTAAAGCTCATTAAAAAGTTACTGAGTTACTATTTTTAACAGCGGGGGTGGGATGGGGAATTCTAGTGTAGTTCAATAAAGACAAGCAGATATAAATCTCAAACTGATTGTTTTTAATTGAAGGAACACTTTTGTATAATAAAGCTTTGTCTTTCTTGTGCTTGAAATCAAAGTTGTTGCTTAAATATGGTGTGACGCTTTGCGCCGGATAGCCGAGGGAAAAAAGAGCTCAGAGCCAAGAATAATGTTCAGCCAAAATCTTTATCGGCCTCATTCAGCATCACAAAATTATAATACAAAACATAAAGTAAAAGTAAAGAAAAGGGTAAAAGAATAGTACGTTTTGGGGGTGAGCAGCACAATTGAGCTACTCCATTCTCTAGTCTCCATCATTCTTGTAAATTTAGCGCGTTTGTTCTCCCCGCCCATCAATCAATCAGTGTAGTAATTTTTCCTTCCCCATTGCATTATTTTTTATTATTTTTCATTTTCATTTATTTATTTTTTACTCAGTAACGAATATGATTTAAAATGTATCGAAGTACAATACTTCAAACAAAACATACTTAAGTAAAAATAAAATTACAGATTTTAAAAACTACTTTAAAAAGTAGAAGTACACAAAAAAACTATTCAATTACAGTAACGCAAGTAAATGTAATTCATTACTTTCCACCTCTGCTACATATATTACATATGTTAAAATATGTCACAATCCAATCATGTAATTCATTTAAAGATGTCATGCACAAAAAGTAAACTACATTATACAACACCAAATAGAATGATCTAAGTAAATAGGAAGACAGTCAAACATTCTTTCAATTTTTGGAACATCAACATTTCTGTGGGTGTTACTAGTCCTCTGATAACCGTGCACATGCCCACATGCTTCCTTCATAGTTGCAAGCCAGTACTAACAAATACCACTAAAGCTCTGATTTTATTCCAAAGAATTTCTGAACAAAAAAAGAAATTCAAAGGATAACCAAAACACTAGCAATTCAAAATGCACCTCACAGAACCCGAGGAAAACAACCAACAACAATAAAAATTTAGCTCACTAGTGCTGTATATTTAAAAATAAAATCAATCATTTTCCCAGACAGACCACACTGTAACTTCAGATTTGTAGAACTCTATATTCCTAGCTCATCAAGCTCATCAAAAGTCTCAAAGGGATGTTCGCGAAAGTCAAGCAACTTGAGAAATCGGGTTCATCAGTCAGTAAATTAATGTTAAATAAAGAAAATTTTCTGTGTCACTGAAAAATATATTTGTGGAAGCATTTACATGTGGATGATGAAATAGAGTTGCACTACATTTATTTGTGAAATACAACACTGTCCTAATTCCATGTTATATAACCTTCTGCTCACGAGGCAAATGCATGTATGTTTTGCATTTTTCTGGTATAAGATACAGTAAGCCAAAGACAAAAGCCCTTTGGCTTACTGTATACAAAAAACAGTTAAAACAATAACAATTATTTATTTATTTAACAATTTATTTATTGATGTGACCTGTTCAGATTTGATCCTAAAAATAATGCGCTCATTGTGTTTTTTTTCCTCTCTCTCTTACTGGCTGTCAGGTTGACTGATGTTTACTGTTTACTGTTCCTTCTTGGCAGAAGAAGTTCTTTTTGATGGCATTCAGTCCGTCATTAAAGTTTCTTTAATCGAATTGTTTCTCTTCATTATACACACATAAGTATGTAGTTTTGGATGTCAGTATTTAATTCATCGTCCAAATATTGTCTTGGGGCATTTTAATTAAATGTTAACCTTTCTGACATAATGGCAATTAGCAAATGTCCTCTGTGCTGCATTTTACCAATATAACATTATATATCAAATAGATCTGTATATGTGCTGTCATCCAAACCACAACGGGGGAATTTTTGATAAAATGCTGACATCTCAGCAACATAATAAGCAAACAATTTCTGTGATACATATTGCAGATATAACTTCATACAGTACTGTGAAAAAGTTTTTGTCCCCTCCCTGATTTTTTTTATTACTAAAGAGTAAACCTTTAGTAAATACAAAATGCATTTTTTAAATGATGGTTTAATTTATTACGGAAAAAAGCTGTCCAAACCAACCTGGCCTATGTGTACCCGCCTCCCAAATCATGATGAAACTGAGACTTTTGGAAAGTTGAGTTAGATTTCACTTGCCACACTCAGACCCGATTACTGCCAGACCTATTGAATCAATAAATCACTTAAATAGAACCTGTCTGACAAAGTGAATCATGTTGAAAAGTCTAAAAAAAAAAAAAAATTTTTTTTACATGGTCTAAAAATGAAAAATTAGCATATATCAGTCTGGAAAGGGATGCCATCGGATTTTCAAGGGAATGCATATAGGGACAACATTGTCCATACATGATATATGCACAATGACATAGTTGCACAATGACCCAATCATACTGGTGATTCATGGCTTTTAATGAAGACAACAGCATGTACTTTTTGTTTAACAGAAACAGAAATTTGAAATTGCGTTCACATTACAAACCAAAAAAAAAAAAAATTGCACTTTTAATGTAAATTGTAATGTTAATGTACAATAAATGTAATTGAGAAAATGAAAAACTGATATTAGACCTTTTATTTACTCTGTAGAATGAGTTTAAAGCTACATTATCATTTTCGTCATGATGGCTCATAATCATAATTACAGTATAAGTGACTTTTATCTGACTCTAATGTCGATGCACCAGTCCTCTGAACACATGCACACATTGATACTTATTTGCTCACGCCCTCTGGGTTAAAACACGTCATGAATTTGTGTGAACACAGTTAGTTCACTGTATGCGTTGCGGTCCAGAAGAAGGAAGAAATCTCGGTGACCTCGGTGACCTCGGTGAGCGCCCCACACATGTGCATAGGCAAAAACAAGTTGCAAGAATTTTCATCTACCCATTCTCCTTCACAAATCGCTTGACCAGGTATTGGATATTTATCTGATCAAGGACCACATAAAAAATGACTCAGATCCTGTCTGAAAAGCATCAGATTTGTTGATTTAGACAGTCCTAAAAAAATCAAATCTGCTTCACAGTAGTCAAAAAAATCTAAATTGAGTCACTTTTGGCTGGTAATATGAACATAACCTTAGCTAGCAAAGAAAGTCCCACATCAAACACAGCTCACTAAACACAAACACAGCTCAGTCAAGCTATAAAAAGTTATTAATACTAAATACTTTACTGGTGTAGGCATAATGGCACGCTGATCTACTAAAAGAATAATCCCACTAATAATACACCAAAATCTGGTTAGCTGTTTAGTTAACCAAATGACATAAAATAAGATACAGCAGAAGTGGCTGAAAGAAAAATGTTTCAAGTACATCGAACCAAATTGCATTTGCTGGAAAGAGAAGGTGAGCGAAAGGGGAGTTTGAATCTTGAAAAGGAGACGTAGGTTTTTCCCCGTCCTCACTCCTTACTTTCATGCAGCTCTTTTCCTTTATTCCTATGGGAACCCCCCTTCCTTCCTCAAAGTCAATAAGTTTAACTGCTGGCTCCCTCGAGTTGCGCACATGCGGTCACAAGCATCAAGGCCCAAATGCATTTGTATACTCTCTCTTTCTTTCCCTCCACCACCCCCCACCACCACACACACAGTGTCAGTGAGTAGACACAAGGGCTCCTAGGGGGTACATGTGTGGAGGGTAGGCAAAATTATTACATTAATAGAATGTATCTTTATTTTTAGCCATCTTGGGTATGAAATAAAAATAAAAATACCACATTTCATATAAGTGTGGGAATAATGGTGTTAAAACTTTGACTTGGGTTGTGAGGCTTGCAGAAGTAAATAGCATACATGCCTTAATGAATACAGGCAAGGCAGGGTATCTGAGCTTGCTGTAGTCCCTACCTCAAATGACAGATTAACATCTGCTATGTCACTTAAAATTACTTGCAATAAGCCATCTGGAATCATCTCTGTGGTTGTTCCTGTGTGTGTGTCACTGACAGAGAACCGTAACATTTGGAAACTGCTCTCTGTATTAATAAACACTTAAAGTGAAACCATCTTCATTAACCACCTTCATTTTCAGTCACAAGATGACCAAGATGACAAAAGATTATGACAAAAGATTTCCACTATGCTTGGGAAAAGGATACTGGTTTTGAGCGAGGAGATATCATGGCTTGGATCTGACAAGATTAATTTTCTAGAATTTGATTTTAGAGACACTGAAGAAGATATTTTGTGAGAAATAAGGGAGAACAGTTTCCCAAGATGATTTAGTTTCTCTTTACACACTAAAGAAAGTAGTTATTTGAAATAATAAACGTCACTGAGAGCTGCAACTTCACCTTAATGAAAGACCATTGCTACCTAAAAATAAAAAAATACTTACTTCTATAAGACTTACCTTTAAAAACTCTTGAAGGATGCCTCACACAAGGAGTATTACAGTATATTGAATTCACTGCTCTACTACCATTTTCAATGCAAAAATGCTTGCCTTGCCAACAATAAAATATGAGTGGATGAGGTCTAAGTGGTCTTATATTGCTGCATAGACTCGTTATTAAGTTAGGGCCTCCTAATACATATGTTTAAGCTTATAAAACTGACATTTGTCATGTATTATCTTGTGGTTTATTGTACCCAGTCATGCAAAAACTTTTAAAGTAAGCAGTACAATGGAGCACAGGGAAATGAAACAAAAGAAGACATACACACACATTGGTATAGGCAGCCTTTCTGATTTTAGTTTCAATACATATAAGCATTTTGTTTGTCTCAATTCTGACCCTGAATTCTTTGTTCCTTTAATGGTGCTCCCCTTGAATTCAGACTACTCTGACTCGCTGTGAGTAGAATGTCAGGAGAGAAAAAAAGCCAGGTATAAGCCATATCTTTACCATAAAGCCTAAAAGACAAAGTGTGTTCATAGGACAGGCCGTCAGCAGTGTTCGTGATAATATACAGATCACTCAGTAATGGCAAATGGAAAAAATGTTTTTCAGTGATATGACATTAATTGTTATTTTTTCCTTTACATTTTAATTGTCCATATTGATTCATAACATTTTTCTACCTGGATATTGGGTTGCTGTGGGCAATGCAGAGAGGTAGCATAATTTTTAACTTAGTTCTCTCACCTGACTTGTTAGTGGTTATTTTCTATTAAAAAAGGATTCCTATATCCATCTATAGGACAAAAAAAACATCAGTCAGTGTTAGTTCAAAATGTCAATTCACTGTCCATAGATCTGCTGTAAATGTAGCATAAAGCTCAAATTCTAATAGAATAAGAAACTGACAATTATAAACTTGGCTGATTTAGCTAGCTGTCACTACATATTTTTTTAGCAAGAACTAGGCTATTCACAAGACATTCTTATCTTTTTTCTAGAAGAACTTAGTTATTAACAATAAGATTGGCTTAAATAGCCATGACACAAGGTATATGGGACTGTCTGGCAACTTAACATTAAAGTACAACAGCACTGTGAATTAACATAAAATCTGAACTGATCTTTAGTAAACTACACCTATGTCAGCTATCACTTGCTTATATTTTAATTTACCTGTGTTTTGAATCCAAATGTAACATAGCTATCCTCCATACCTCAGCCAGAAGAACTATAGTAGAAAAAACTCGGCAGCTGTAATCTGAACCATTCTATAACTACGTCCCCAAATTTCTTTCCACTGGCACGCAGACTAACATTATGTAAAATATGCCGCCACCTACTTTTTAGTGTGTAATGTTATGCCATCATTAATACTGAACATTACACCTTTTTTACACCAACATTACAGATTTTCAGGTTGAATCCTGCACCGCTTGAAGTGGAATTGAAAAAAACAAACCTAAGAAGCATATGTGTTTTAAAAAAAAAATTGCACTTTTAATGTCAATTGTAATGTTAATGTACAATAAATGTAATTGAGAAAATGAAAAACTGATATTAGACCTTTTATTTACTCTGTAGAATGAGTTTAAATCTAAAATCAGATGCTCAGTAAATTTTGCTTCTGCTTTGCAGAAATAAGCCCTGCTAAATATTTGACTTGCAGTATTTGCCTCATATAAAACACTAAACATATCCTGTGACACTACTGTAAGTTTTTTTTTTTTTTTCAGTCCTAGGGAACAAGTGACCAATTTTCTTGCCACTGATTATAAATTTAGAGTCTCTTAAAGAGACTAATGTTAAAAGACTAGCCACCATTTATTGCTGGGAACTGTGCTTTCAATATGAATGCTTGCGCATTAATGAAATGTGATTTCAGTATGAATATTTATTATTCTAGTCAAGATTTAATGTTTTTTCTATGAATCAATGGCAATTATAAGTAGTCATCATCTCACTACAGACAATGTGAGTGATCCTAAATCTGATTACAATGATTTTTCCCCCCTTAATTTCAACCACATTGAAAATTTTCTCCTAGAAGATGGTTATAGAAAGCATAGAAAGAATTTAATAATTTGTGATGTGATGATACAAAATTAAGAGATAAGACCTAGAATTTGCAGAGACCTTCAAGGTTTTAGAGACAATTCCTGTCTAATATGTACTTGCAAGAAAGGAGAAACTTGTCTTGGATATTCTAAATCTTGGATACAAGGATGAATGGCTAAGTAACCATTTTCATATTAAACATGATGTGCATGTCTATGACTAAAATAATTATTTTTGTATTTAATTTATATTATAACACTTATAAATTAAAATAATGCATATTATACGCATTACATTACATGATTTGGTGGCCAATTTGGATTAGTCTTTCACTCTCCTGGCATTCACACCAGCCCTAATCATTTGTAGACATCTATGAGCTCATGAATGAGAGAGTTAGCACTTTCCTCCAATTATATTCAGATGCTCTGTAGCATAGTAGGCAGATGGCATCATACACACGTGGACAAAATTGTTGGTACCCTTCGGTCAATGAAAGAAAAACTCACAATGGTCACAGAAATAACTTTAATCTGACAAAAGTAATAATAAATAAGAATTCTATGAATGTTAACCAATGAAAGTCAGACATTGCTTTTCAACCATGCTTCAACGGAATTATTTTAAAAAATGAACTCATGGAACAGGCCTGGACAAAAATGATGGTACCCCTAACTTAATAGTTTGTTGCACAACCTTTTGAGGCAATCACTGCAATCAAACGATTCCTGTAACTGTCAATGAGACTTCTGAACCTCTCTGCAGGTATTTTGGCCCACTCCTCACGAGCAAGCTGCTCCAGTTGTTTCCAGTTTGAAGGATGCCTTTTCCAGACAGCATGTTTCAGCTCCTTCCAAAGATGCTCAATAGGATTGAGGCCAGGGCTCATAGAAGGCCACTTTAGAATAGTCCAATGTTTTCCTCTTAGCCATTCTTGGGTGTTTTTAGCTGTGTTTTGGGTCATTGTCCTGTTGCAAGACCAATGACCTGCAACTGCGACCCAGCTTTCTGACACTGGCCAGCACATTTCTCTCTAGAATCCCTTGATAGTCTTGAGATTTCATTGTACCCTGCACAGATTCAAGACACCCTGTGCCAGATGCAGCAAAGCAGCCCCAGAACATAACAGAGCCTCCTCCATGTTTCACAGTAGGGACAGTGTTCTTTTCTTGATATGCTTCATTTTTCCGTCTGTGAACATAGAGCTGATGTGCCTTGGCAAAAAGTTCCATTTTTGTCTCATCTGTCCATAGGACATTCTCTCAGAAGCTTTGTGGCTTGTCAATATGTAGTTTGGCATATTCCAGTCTGGCTATTTTATGATTTGTTTTCAACAATGGTGTCCTCCTTGGTCGTCTCCCATGTAGTCCACTTTGGCTCAAACAACGACGGATGGTGCGATCTGACACTGATGTTCCTTGAGCATGAAGTTCACCTTGGATCTCTTTAGAAGTCTTTCTGGGCTCTTTTGTTACCATTCGGATTATCCGTCTCTTTGATTTGTCATCAATTTTCCTCCTGCGGCCACGTCCAGGGAGGTTGGCTACAGTCCCATGGATCTTAAATTTCTGAATAATATGTGCAACTGTAGTCACAGGAACATCTAGCTGCTTGGAAATGGTCTTATAGCCTTTACCTTTAACATGCTTGTCTATAATTTTCTTTCGAATCTCCTGAGACACCTCTTTCCTTCGCTTCCTCTGGTCAATGTTGAGTGTGGTACATACCATGTCACCAAACAACACAGTGACTACCTGGAGCCCTATATATAGGCCCACTGACTGATTACAAGATTGTAGACACCTGTGATGCTAATTAGTGGACACACCTTGAATTAACATGTCCCTTTGGTCACATTATTTTCAGTATTTTCTACGGGTACCATAATTTTTGTCCAGGCCTGTTCCATAAGTTTATTTTTGTAAATAATTCTGTTGAAGCATGGTTGAAAAGCAATGTCTGACTTTCATTGGTTAACATTCATAGAATTTTTTAAAATTATTACTTTTGTCAGATTAAAGTTATTTATGTGACCATTGTGAGTTTTTCTTTCATTGACCGAAGGGTACCAACAATTTTGTCCACGTGTGTAGGTCTCAGTTATAATAGTTGTGTGATGGAGGGGAGCTAGGTTCTGGCAAAAGACAAAAAAAAAAAGAATGGTAGAAAAATCACAGGTATTTATGCTCAAAATATTATATATTGCATGTTACTTCTTGATTTGAGTGACTGATAAAATGTTCTAGTAGAGTGTGATTTAGCAAGGGTCAGCATTCAAACTGAAATAAAAAAATAATAATAAAGAAAAAAAAATTAAACAGGCTCCTTCTCTCGGCTCCTGGCTATGGATGAATCCCAGAAGAATCAAACTCATGATCATGAAAATATGCATCACTGCTGCACTAATCAAGAGCCTGGGTTGTACTAATTATTGTGGCAGCAATGGGCCCTGTTGTACCATTTAAATTGATGTGATTTCTCACTCTTCCTATGAGATAAATGGTGTAAAATGGTCAATTCAGTGAATGTGCTGCACACCCATAAAATTGATTCCAAAAGCTTAGTTACAATAATGAATACATTCCTTTAAAGGGCCACCCAGTAATTATTTTCATAAGCGGTCTCTATTGCTGTGTGGTACCCACTCTGTGAATTAACCACGGGCCATCTTTTTTTTTTACCTCTATGCCTCCACTACCTTCAACTGAGGGTGGAGAAACCTGAACAATATGGTCACAGATGTACTGCCAACCCAATGGCAATACTTCTTAGACAGCAATGACATGCTATTTCTCCTAAGGTGAAACAGAGAAACATTTCATTCCTATATATGAGCATTTGGGTTTACGGATATGTCAGGTAGAATGAAAATTATCATTACTTTTCTAATGTGTAAATTTAGGAATATGTGAATGATGTCGCAAAAATGTATAACTGTCAAATTAACATATAATATATTTTTTGTTGTTTGTTCTTTTTTTTTCTTTTGTTCATAGAAACAAACGAATACAGCCATAAAAATATGCAATCATGTTTATCTGTGCTATTTCTTTTGCCATGTGACCCTTTCAAAAAAAATTTTATTATATTGCTTAGGTTGTGATGAAAAAAGGATTTGTTACTCTATACTGCATAATCCTGAACCCTATATATGTTTATATAACAAAAAAAAGGCTAGTTTAAGGGGGCTACTGTATGTGAGACCAAGACACATACAATATGGCAAAGTATATACAGTAAGAACAACATTTAGCGTTTGATTGTTGGAGATTTAATATTCACATTCGTTATGTTATTAAACCTCTGCTTGGTGATTTTTAAGCTTAGATTTTTTTTTTTTAACCTTGTACAGTTTGTGGCAGGTCCTACATGGGGGGGGGAAACATTAGATCTTGAAATGTATACATAAAATGATGTATATTATGGCTTTAGGAGTATCCGTTGTAATATGAGTATGCAGTCAACACCATATCTGACAATATAAATTCAATGTAGTTTAATTACATATTTTTTTAATGAATCAAAGATGATTTACTAAGCAGTATAAAAGCTTGTGCATTATAAATATTTATTCTGAAAAAGCACATATGTGATTTTTGTTTTAATAAGAAACAAAGTGTATATTGAGGCTTTGTCATCTATATTGTTTCAAAAGAAAAGAAAAATGCTAAATATCATATACATAAAAAATTTTGACAAGACATGTTTATGTTCCCTGTCACATTTCTATATGCAGGCTGAAATGTGATAATTTGTTGGGATGTGATGGGAATTATACAGTATAAAATAGCCATAGTCCCTACACTAGTAACAAGTTGCACAGCTTTTTTTAAGTTTAGTCAACTTCTAGCGAAATTTGCTGGCCAACAAAATATTTCCCTTTGCTGTTTAGTTGACACAATGTGTACCCAGTTCAAAATCTTAAGTTGACGCAACTTAAGTCAGCTCAAGTAGTAGTAGTTGTGGGTTCAATTCATTATATTTTTTTAGGGTTGACTTAGTCCAAATTTTAATTTACTCTAAACGGTAAGTGACTGTTTGTCTATAAAAACAAATTAGCCTAACAATAACCCAACAATTAAAACACACAAATATTACATAATACATAATACATTTATTTCTCCAAAACTAATCAAAGATTTGAATAAAACAGAAGAACACAGGTTCTATTTTGTTTAAAGGGCAATAAAATACCTGAATAACACCAGCTTCTTACTAGTCTCTTTAATGTTTTTTTGTTGTTGTTGCTGTTGTTGTTGTTGTTCCTAATGTGTCAGACACACAAAATAAATACTTTATGGCAACAAGAGTTTGTTTCTCAACATGTAAACCTGAGGAGAGGATGTCTCTCAGAGTAAATCAGTGTATAATGAATAGTCAATAGTATAGTTTATACATTGTTATAGCACATTTACTATAAATAACACAGTTCAATGTGTCAGAGGGTGGATCTAAAAAAGTTGTGATTAACAAGATAAGTTGCCTTTTAAATATCATACAGAATGTAAATGTACTTAAGGAACCCAAAACATGCTACTGTTATGCCTATTGAATGAATGGCCTATACCACAACAGTGTAGCATTGGACAAAACACTTTAGCGCCAGCTGTTACACCCACACAATTCCACGCAGTGTTGCAAAATGTCTTTAAAATCTTTGGTGAATGTGATGCCAGATTACAGTTTATGGCTCAAAGAAGCCAGTACCTCAAAAATATTTTATTTTGAGTACAAAAAATATTAGTATTACTTAGTACTACTTAGTAATATTTAATATTCATACACTAAAAATACCATGTATTTCTTGGTCTAGATCAGTACACACAACTACAATCATGGGGAAAACTGATGACTTGACAGACGTCCAGAAGAAGTTCACTGGCTCCCTCCATAAGTAGGGTAAGCCACAGAAGGTTTTGCTTTTCACAAAGTGCTGTGTCAAAGAATATTTATGGAATGTTTACTGGAAGGAAAAAGTCTGGTAGGAAAAGGTGCATGAGCAACAGGGATGACTGCAGCCTTAAGAAGATTGTCAAGAAAAGCCAATTCACAAACTTTGGGAATGGAAGGAAACCTTTACAAGGAGTCTTACCGTGGTCATCTTACTGGGCAAAGGAGAAAGTAACTGGACAGTTGCTGAGTTGTCCAAAGTCCACTGAGCAAAAAAAAAAAATGCAAAAAACTAACACTTGCATTTCATTTGTGAATCAAGTCTGGTAGAAGAGTGAAGAGGCACAGAATGCAAACTCCAATGACCCTCATTGAGAATCTGTGTGGTAGTGGTAAAAAAGATGAGAAACAAGCAACCCAAAAATGCAGACAAGCTGAAGTCTGCTTTCAAAAGCAAACTGGTCTTCAATAAGACCTCAGCACTGCCACAGGATGATCACCTCCATGCCAATATTGATGAATTAGTTCATGCTAAAGGACCACTAACCAAATATTAAGTGCATAATTTTAGCTCTTCCCAGTTGGTTGTTGTTGCCTTGATGGAAACAAACAGAGAGAGAGAGAGGTGGGAATTGATTATGACTAAATTAGGGAGAAAATAGGGGGGAAACAACTCTAAAATATTTATTACAATTAAACATGTCATAGACAAATAAACTAAAGAAAATTAATAAAAAATCTAATTTATTTGTTTAGAATGTTCAACAAATGATAACAAATTCGCTTTGAACATTGTTGCAAAGCAGCTTTACAAAAATAAAAGCAACATGAGGAAGAAACCTTGAGAGGAACCAGTCTCAAAAGGGAATTTATTCTCATTTAGGTGATCCCAAATAGCACAGTTCCCCATAACTCTGTACTATAACGTGTCTTATATACTTCTCGAGATATAACAAAATTATACTTAAGCATACTTGGCTTAAACTGATAAGCATACAGAAATTAGTTTACTTTGGCCTATACTTGTATAAAGTATTCTGTAAATAGGTATTCTTGTGTAGAATTTGTTGTGCCGTCTCTGTGGCTCACACCCTTTTTTTTTTTTTACTTGATAACAACAGGCTATCACATTATAAGGAATGTTATAAAATACACATAGTTCTCTTTTTAGGTTGGGTGTGCTCATGCCAAGTGTACACTCTAAAAAATGCTGGGTTGTTCCTGTAAACACATTGTTGGGTTGTTCATTCTGGGTCAAAATTCTGGGTTATTTCGGGTACTTTAAACACACTGTTGGGTTAGGTAATGTTGGGTCAAATGAGGTGTAGTGGGTCATTTGCAAATGAACACCTGGTTGCGTTATTTTGACCCAGTAACTGGTTTATTATTTATTCTCTGGTTTCTCAAATGGCAGCCTGAAAAATGTTCGAAATATTACTGCTATTGTGTCACAAAGTGTAGTTTTAAGAGTTGTTTAGGTGAGAATATATGTATGTACAGCTCAAAACCTCAATCGGTTATTAAAGATCGCGTCTATTTAAAAAATTGCCCAAACAATTTCAGAGATTTGAGCTCCAGGCAATCCTGCAGTGCTCTGTGCTCATGTAGCTGCCCAACACAGCCTCGCCTCGGCAGGAACTTCTGAAAACTACTGCTGACTGTGGTTAAAACAGAGGATTTGTTTCATTTTGGGTACTTTTAACAAGCAATCTATGGTATAACATGGTTATGGTGTAATATATCGCGGCTGTGTGACACATCCAGTACTCTGCAATATACAGTACCCGGTGTCCTCAAACCCTCGAGTGTGCACTTCCAAGTCAAGTCTGTTCTTTGCATTCTTGGAATTGAGACACGGCATGACGAACTTTTTGGATTCTTCACTTCTGAAGCGAGGGGCACGCCACTTAAAGCTGGCAGTATTTTACAGTAAGTTAATATAAATTCTTACCTAAAATTTTAAATGTTGTAGTTGTGGTAGGAGCAAGCTCATTTCCATGCTCATTCCATGCATTTCTCATTTCACACACTTTGATATGGGGGTTGTGGGGAGTTCATGTTTTTATATTCTGTGCCAATAGAATATACGGCTATACTGTATTTCGTTACCACACATAAATAAAATCCTAAATTTAATAAATGTCATCTTAAATGTAATTTTAGGTAAATTTCTAAGTAATCTTCACTAAAGTTGTGTGTGGAAAGTCTGTTGGCATATTTTATAATATTTTATAGTTATCAGAAGAAGTGATAGGGGTATGTTTACTGACTGTCTTAATATGTCTTCTGTTTCTGTCTGATTCAGGTTTATTCTGGGGAAAAAACAAACAAACACCTGGTTGTGTTATTTTGACCCATTTTGGTTTAACTTTCTGGATTCTTCACTTCTTACTGGATCATGCTCAGAGCACTCAATATTTTATGGTAAGTTCATTTGAATTTCTACTTTTTTAAAGTAATTTGTGGTAGGAGCAAGCATATTTTATTGTTCAAATTGAATGCTTTGATATAGGGGTGTCCGGTTAATGTGTTTTCTCATTCTGTTTTTTTTATTATTATTATTAGTATAAAAAAAGAAAAGAAAAATGCATCATAGTTAAAAACAAGCTATATCTGCATCCTTTTGAAATATTCTGTATAAGTCGTAAATTCATTACTTAAATATCCTATTCATCTAGTGTTTGGAGCATCGTATCCTGTTATCCCTCACACGTTACATCTTGAGGTAAATTAATCTGAAATATACACCAAATTCATGTTCACATCACATACATTATTTTGTGTATTTATCAGAGAAAACAGGTTTCGCATTAAATCCATATGTACTGTAGTTGTATGTCATTCACAAAAATTTTGACATAAATGTCAGTTATATTGCAACACTAAGTGATGGTGTGTACCTCACAGGTGGACCAACATCGTGAAATATCTGCAAAATATGGAGATGACTGGAGCACTGTTCCATGTTTTGTGCCTTGGGGATGAGACAAGGGTGACCTTGACAGACCTTATTGTTGGAGGCAATGCTATTGAGACAGACTCTTTGGTGGAGGCTGTTAATGTTTGTTTTAAAGGTTTTTTTTGTCTTTGTTAACTACACAAAGCAGTGACTTCCCACCTGGGATTTTCTCCAGCATATTGTAGATCAGATTTATGGACATGAGTCCTCATCTGTTAAATTTTTGAGGACAACAGTTTGTTCATCCCACATTTAATCAATAATATTTTTTTAAGTTTTATTGTTCTTGTTCTTAATGTCCTTTTAAAAGCAAATTAAATATTAGTAGTTAAACTAATAGTTACACATTAAAAAATGCTGGGTATTTTTACTACCCAAGTTACGACGCTGGGTTGCCTCTGTCATTTTTCTGGGTTATTTACAGTGAACTGGGTACTTTTTGTTTAACCCAGTTGGAGTTGGGTTAGCTAGTGACAGCTAACATCACAGAAAAGACTGCCCCACCCCCGAAGTTCACCGGTGTATTCAGAGGCTCTGTCAGCTGAGGGCGCTTCCTCCTCGAGCATTTAAGAGGAAATGTAAACATTAAATACAAGGTCTGTATACACACTTTCACTCACCTATGACTGAATTTGTTCACTGTCTGTAACATTTATTACTGTTAACATGTTATCGTGCTCATACTTTCAGCCTAGTCTGTGCTATAGCATGATAGTTTATCTGACAACGGCTGCGAACTAGTCAATCCAAAGAACCCCACCTGTGTATGAAAGAAACTGCAAAAATGTCTGAGATTTTTAGCTTTCTTTGTAGAATGCTTGCAGGGGGTATGGAGTTTGGTGTTCCACAGGGCTCAGTTTTAGGCCCACTGCTTTTTTCCCTTTACATGCTTCCTCTGGGCAACATAATTCGTAAACATGGTATTAGTTTTCATTGTTATGCTGATGACACACAATTATATGTCTCAGCAAAACCAGATGAGAAAAACCAGTTTGCTAAAATCGAGCAGTGTGTGCAGGATATACGAGATTGGATGTTAATTAATTTTTTTCTGCTTAATCCTGATAAGACAGAAGTTCTGGTCATAGGACCACAAGTAGCTAGAAGTAAGCTTTCTGATCACACTGTAACTTTAGATGGCCTTTCTGTTCCATCAAGTGCAACAGTAAAAGACCTCGGTGTGATTATAGATTCCAGCCTTTCGTTTGAAGCTCATGTAGATAATATCACCAGGATAGCTTTCTTTCACCTTAGAAATATTGCCAAGATAAGAAACATATTGTCACTAAATGATGCAGAAAAACTAGTTCATGCTTTTATCACGTCTAGGTTGGACTATTGTAACGCCTTACTGTCTGGTTGTTCAATTAGGTGTATAAACAAGCTTCAGTTAGTACAGAATGCAGCAGCGAGAGTCCTCACTAGAACCAGAAAATATGAGCACATCACCCCTATCTTATCTACACTGCATTGGCTCCCTGTGAAATTTCGCATCGATTTTAAGATACTACTTTTGACATTTAAAGCACTAAATGGTCTCGCGCCACAGTATTTGAGTGAACTGTTAGTGTCTTACGATCCGCCACGCCTACTTCGATCAAAGAATGCAGGCTGCCTGTCAGTACCACGTATTATTAAAACTACAGCAGGGGGCAGAGCTTTTTCTTACAAAGCCCCAAAGTTATGGAATAGTCTTCCTATTAATGTTCGGGACTCAGACACAGTCTCAGTGTTTAAGTCTAGGCTAAAAACCTATTTATTTAGCCAAGCATTTTTGTAAATAGATTAACCTTAGGTAAAGGAGCAGATCTGGGGGACTCATAGACGTAGAGTATTCTGGTGAACTGGTATGTTTAGATGCTGTCCTCCCCACTCTCATTGTTCACTCAGGTTTGTTGACAGTGAGGTGATTGGTTGCTTTACATCTCAGGGAGCCCTCATGTTTGTGTTTCCTTCTGGCTCTCCCTTTTAGTTATGCTGTTATAGTTAGTCCTGCCGGAGTCTCTGCTTGCACTAAATATACATTCACCTATACATGCTGACTGTGACCATACCTAACTGCCATCTCTCCTTATTTTCTGTTCTCTCCTTTTCTGCTCTCTTCTCTCTCTCTCTCCCCCTCTTCTTTCCCTCTCTCTGTTTCTCTGTCGAGCTATACATGTTTCGCTCCTGAGTTGCCAGTGATCCAGACCCCTCTGCCCTCTGGAGCCGTCTAACCCATCCTGGAGTCCTGCTACTGGTTGGAGATCTCGTCGCATGGATGCCCCGTGTGGTCTGCCTGGATTCGTTTGGTGGCTGGGGATGGTTTCCATGAAGACTCTCCTGTCATCGAGTGATGCTCTGGGGACCTGTGACTTCAGTTGTTCGATAACTCAGGACCGGAATCCCCTACAGTCTACCTGAGCCTCCAGGAACAAACTGGACTCCTTTTAATTTTAAAACATCTCTTGTTATACTGAACTTCCAGTCTTACACATTATTATGCTGAGCAATTCCTGCTATCCGTTATCACCCAGATGAGGATGGGTTCCCTGTTGAGTCTGGTTCCTCTCAAGGTTTCTTCCTATTACCATCTCAGGGAGTTTTTCCTTGCCACCGTCGCCCTCGGCTTGCTCATCGGGGACAATCTTGTCATTTTGATTCATATACATTGCATAAAAACTTACTTCTTTTTATTGTGTAAAGCTGCTTTGCGACAATGTCAATTGTTAAAAGCGCTATATAAATAAAATTGACTTGACTTGACTTGACTATGAAGATGGTGAATGAAAGCTAAACTGTTAACTGTAGTGCCAACATGATGCTAGCATTTAGCTAGGTTGCTAGCGTTAGCAACCGCATTAACATTAGAACTTTATTAATCTCAGTGCTTGAAACAATAAAAAGCTGCCTGTGTGTTACAAACACTAATCTTCTTACAAATATGCATACTTGCCAACCCTCTCTATTTTTCCATAAACTTTTACTTTCTTTAATTTCTTTCTTTCTAAGGTTGGAATCAACACCATGGAATATCTCCAGCAGACTGAAGTGTCAAGGCCGTACCCCTACATCCTGATGTTGGGAGATAATGACCAGCACTGCTCTCAGGCATTAGTGCTTCTGAGTAATAGTATCGTAATGATGTCGCTGTTGAACTTTTGCATTATCTGATCTTGTGCTTTTGAAAAATAAATATTTTTTCAAACTTGGATTTTTTTTTTGTGATAGACCAGTATATCAAAGTAATTTCACTGTTTCAACTGTTTTACCCATATACATGTAAAAACATTTAAAATAAAGAAAAGAAAAGAAAAATAAACCCTATTTGTGAGGTAGAATTAACCCAACATTCCAGTTAATAGAATGGGTATTTTTTAGGGTGTAAATAACTAATACTGTGGTTAAAATATTTAGATATGGACTGTTTGATGTAATGTTGGCATTATAAGATTTGTATTGAAAGCTTTTATATGAAAAGTGTTTGAACACTGTATTAAATGCAAAATAATAAATGTAATTCAAATAAGATTTACAGGGGCCTCTTGGTTTTATTGTTTTACAGAAAGTGTTCATGTTACATTTATGTTATATTTAACAAATTGTCACCTTGGGATTATATGGTTCTGTCTAACATTTTTTTAATTGAGTTATTCACATTTTCTTAATCTGTGACAATATATTTACATTATGTGAAGTTATGTACATGTTTTGGGACTTTTTTGCAAACTATATGTTTTTATCTACTAAATCAAAAGAAATGTGTCAACCCAGCAAGAGTTAATTTTACCCACTGGTTGGGTCAAATAAAATAACCCAGAACTTGAATAACACTTGACCCAGTTAGAGTGTCAATTTAACCCACTGGTTGGGTCAAATGAACAACCCAGAATTCTGGGTTTAAATAACCCAGAATATGTTTTATGTTTTCGATTCTTCAAATTAGCCACTTTTTGCTTTGATTACAGCTTTTCACAATCTTGGCATTCTCTTAGGCAGCCTTATGACGTAGTCACCTGGAATGGTTTTCCAACAATCTTGCGGGAATTTCTAGAGGAGTTGAGTACTTGTTGGATGCTTTTCCTTGCCGGTCCAACTCATCCCAAACTATCATCTTAACTAGATTTAGATTGCGTGCTTATGAAAACCAGGTGATCTGATCCAGCACAAATAGCACTTACATAACCTAGAGGTGGGTTTGGGGTAGCTGTCCTGTTAGAAAACAAATGATGGTCCCACTAATTGCAAACCAGATGGAATGGAACGTCGCTACAAAATTAAGTGGTAGCCAGGCTAGTTAACTATGCTCTCAGTTTTGATTACAAGTGTCACCAGCAAAGCAACCTCAACCACATCAACACGCCTTGTCTTCCATGCTTCACAGTGGGAACCACACAGACCAAATTACAGTTTTCCACTGATCTAATGGTAATTTAATGACTCATCTCATGCATTTTCCTCTGAACAGTGGATGTTGAAATATGTTTTTAACTCTGAGAAGCATTTATGTGGGCTCTAATCTGAGGTGCTTTCTGAGGCTGGTCATTCTAATAAACCTATCCTCTGCAGCAGTGGTAGCTCTTGGTATCCTTTCTTGGGACCGTCCTCATGAGAACCAGTTTCATAATAGCATTTGATGTTTTTTGCAACTGCACTTGTGTCACGAGCAACCGAGGGATGAACACAGTAGCCTTAGCAGTTAGCCCGTGTTGCGTGAACGGTAAACCCAAACGCGGAAGCAGCGCGAGCAGGCAGGATAACCATACGTTTACTCTTAGAACTCTCTTACACAAAGAGCAAGGATCTACACAAATAAACCCGCATTGTGGCAACACACACTCAATCAAGGAAGCAACCTGAATAGGTGAGTACTCACGAAATAGTTGATGAAGCGATAGCGAAGGCATGAATGAACTCAATGACTGAGCGATGTGAAGTGCCATCTTGTTTCCTTTTATGCTTTCTGAAAGCGCGACCGTCTTACTTCCCGGTCCTCGTGCTGGTCGCGGAGCGAGTGTGCATGACAGTACCCCCCTGTCCAGGACCAACTCTCGACGGTCCTGTGGTGGCGGATACCCGACGACGGTAGTCCCGTATGAGCTCGGGGTCCAGGACAAACCGGGCCGGAATCCAAGACCGTTCCTCGGGGCCGTAGCCCTCCCAGTCAACCAGGTACTGTGTACCTCTGCCCCGAGGACACGAGTCGAGGATCCGGCGTACCGTGTAAGCGGGACTACCCTCGATGATTCGGGGAGGAGGAGTGGGGTGGGCGGGAGTTTACCATTGGTGACATGATGAAGGGTTTGAGCTGAGAGGTGTGGAATACTGGGTGAATCCGGAGCGCCGCAGGCAGCTGGAGCCGATAGGTGACAGGGTTGACACGGAGGGTGATGCGATATGGACCGATGAATCTAGGCAAGAGTTTTTTGGACTCTGTATGGAGGTTTAGATTTTTGATGGAGAGCCATACCTTGTCACCTGTGTGGTACAATCGTCCCGGAGGGTGTCAACGGCGATGTTGTGAGGTGTAGAGGGTATTGGCGTGCCGTATGGCCTCCTTGGCTTGAGTCCAGGACCGCCGACACCTTTGGACCAACTGTTGGGCTGAGGGTACTTCGACCTCCGGTTCTTGATGTTCGAACATCGGAGGTTGGAAACCCTGGCATACCTCAAATGGACTCAGCTTCGTGGCGGAGGAGACGTGGAGGTTGTGGGAGAGCTCCGCCCAAATGAGATAGCGAGCCCAGGAGCGCTGACGGTCGGCAACAAAGCACCTCAGGTAGCGCTCCAGTTGTTGGTTGGCCCGTTCCGTCTGACCATTTGTTTGGGGGTGATAGCCCGAGGAGAGACTGCAGGTAGAATTGATCAGACGGCAGAAGGCCTTCCAGAACCGTGCAGTGAACTGGGGCCCCCTGTCTGAGACGATGTCCTTAGGGAACCCATGCAGACGGACTACGTGCTCTAATATCAGCTCGGCTGTCCTTTTAGCTGACGGGAGTCCGGTGAGGGCCACCAGGTGCACAGCTTTGGAGAACCGATCCACTATGGTCATGATGACGTTTTTCCCTTCGGATGCTGGCAGGCCTGTGATGAAGTCAAGGGCAATGTGCGTCCAGGGTCGACGGGGGACTGGGAGTGGTTGGAGTTCCCCTGGTTGGTTGATTGGAGGTCTTGGCCCTGGCGCACACTGGGCACGCCCGAACGAACTCCTCGACATCCTTGGCCATTGACGGCCACCAGAAAGGGCGCTGGATGTATTTGAGGGTGCGCTGCGTATTTGCCTGGGTGCCCCGACAGCGGCGAGGAGTGACCCCATTTGACGTTGGCCTTGATGTTCCTGGGTACGAAGAGTCGTCCACGCGGGGCCCCTGCCGATTCGGTCTCCGTGGCCTGTGCCTGGCGAACCCTCGTCTCCAGATCCCAACGGAGCGGGGCGATGACTCTGGAAGGTGGCAGGACAGACGCGGGGTCCTCCCGGGGGACGTCCCCCTCATGTTGTCGGGAGAGGGCGTCGGCTTTGATGTTCTTTGACCCCGGGCGATAGGATAGGTGGAAATTAAAAGACTCGAAAAATAGAGCGCACCGCGCCTGCCTGGGGTTGAGTTGTTTTAGGTTCTTGATGGTAATAAGGTTTTGGTGGTCGGTCCAGACGATAAATGGTTCTCTGGCGCCCTGGAGCCAGTGTCGCCATTCTTCCAAAGCCCACTTTATGGCCAGCAGCTCGCGGTCCCCTACCCCGTATCGCTGCTGAGTGGGGTCAAATTTTTTGGAGAAGAAACTACAAGGGTGTAGTTTCTGGTCTGGACCCCGCTGGGAGAGAACAGCCCCAGTGCCCACCTCTGAGGCGTCCACCTCCACAACGAATTGTTGGTCGGCATCTGGATGGAGGAGAATTGGAGCGATGGTGAATAGATGGCAGAGTTTGGAGAATGCGCTGATGGCAGTGGAGTCGAGTTGGAAGGGATGAGATGAGGGGCGAGTTAGTGCGGTGAGGGGTGCTGCGACTGTACTGTAGCCCCGGATAAAGCGACGATAGAAGTTCGCAAACCCAAGAAACCGTTGAAGCTGTTTGAGAGTCTTGGGTAGGGGCCAATGACGTACAACCTCAAGCTTCTGTGGGTCCATGGCCACACCCTGGGACGAGATGACAAAGCCCAGGAACGTTGTGGAGCACTTGTGAAAGGCGCACTTCTCCAACTTACAGTACAGTCGGTGGGCGAGCAATCTCTTAAGGACGGCCCTGACGTGTCGGATGTGTTCTTCGGCGGTGCGTGAGTAGATGAGCATATCATCTAGGTAGACAAATACCCATTTTCCCAACATGTCCCTGAGAACATCGTTCATAAACTGCTGGAAAGCTGCAGGGACGTTACAGAGTCCGAAGGGGATAACAAGGCTTTCGTAATGTCCATTAGGGGTGATGAAGGCTGTCTTCCACTCATCGCCCTCTCTGATACGCACCAAGTTGTAGGCGCTCCGGAGGTCCAACTTTGTAAAAATGGTGGCACCAGAGAGGGCGTCCAGGGCTGAGTTGGTAAGAGGCAGCGGGTGTCGGTTTTTTATGGTGATGTTATTCAGCCCCCGATAGTCAACACAAGGACGTAATTCGCCCGAACTCTTCTTTACGAAGAAAAATTCTGCGGCGGCGGGCGAGGAAGAGTGTCAGATGGTACCCTGACGGAGAGCGGAGGACACATACTCCTCCATCGCCCGCGTCTCGGTGGAAGAGAGAGAGTATAGACGGCCGCAGGGTGGAGTGGAACCTGGCTGGATCTCAATAGCCAGGTCGTAGGGGTGATGCGGAGGAAGATGGTCGGCACGTCTCTTACAAAAGACCTCAGCCAGGTCTCGATATGCAGGAGGGATGGAGTTGGTGTCAACATCGGGGGCCTCGGACTCCCTAGAGCACGTCCAAGCCGGCGTTTGTAGGCAGAGTTAGAGGCAGGTCGGACCCCATTGCAGGATCCGGTTTTGAGACCAGGAGATGAGAGGATCATGCTGCAATAACCAGGGGTATCCTAAGATGATGGGTGGCGAGGAAATGGAGGTGAGGTGAAAGCAGATTTCTTCTTGGTGTTGGTCAATGGTGAGGGTGATGGGCCGAGTCTGGGTGGTGATAGGGCTGGAGGAAA
This sequence comes from Clarias fuscus, assembly GCA_030347435.1. Classification (NCBI taxonomy): domain Eukaryota; kingdom Metazoa; phylum Chordata; class Actinopteri; order Siluriformes; family Clariidae; genus Clarias; species Clarias fuscus. The sequence continues at coordinate 28,818,727 of CM059206.1, forward strand.
GGGGCCGACCGTCGACGGATGTCACTCGAACTGGCTGGGATAACGCCTCAGTCTCCACCCCAATCTCTTGGCATAGGAGGAGTCAATAAAGTTTCCAGCAGCCCCGGAGTCGATGAACGCGGAACTTTTGACTCGTCTGTGGCCAAATTGGAGGTGTACCTGAACCATGAGACGCGAGATGCTGGGTGTGGTGGCGGCGAGATGGAGGTGACCCGGTGAGCTGCCCCCCTGACTCACCGGGCCTGATCGTTTCCCGGGCGTGAAGGGCATATAGCTCTATGGTGTGCCGCTAAAGGAGCTCCTTCAAGGAGTCCCTCCCTGAAACGTCGTTCTCACTCTGCAGGGTTCAAGGAGGCGCGTCCTAGTTGCATGGGTTCCCCGGCTCCCGTGTCAACCACGGCGGGGGGTGGAGACCCGGCAGACGCCCTAGTGGTGGTGGTGAAAGCTGGTGATCGGGGCGTGGAATGTGAAAAAAGGGGCGTGATGGGCGGCAGGGTTCGGGGGGCTGGCTTCGGACGAGCGAGCAGGCGCTGCTCAATCCGGAGGGTGAGCTGGACCCAACCCTCCAGTGTAGCCGGAAGCTCTCGTCCGGCGAGCTCGTCCTTGATGCGAGAAGCCAGTCCTTCGTAGTAAGCCGTCCGGAGGGCGGCGTCCCCCCAGGTGGTCTGCACGGCGAGGGTACGGAAATCCGCGGTGTAGCGGCTCACGGACGACCCACCCTGCCGCAGATGGTACAATTTGCTGTCGGTCAACACCTCAGCAGCAGGATGTTCGAAGGTCAGTTTGAGTTGGCGGGTGAATTCTCCGTATGAATAGGCTGTGTCCGAATCTGACCTGAGAACCGCCGTGGCCCACTCAGCTGCCTGCCCGGATAGCAATGAGACGAGAAGTGCCACGCGCAGTCGGTCTGTGGAGTACCTGGTGGAATTGAACTCAAACACAAGATCTAATGCTGTTAAAAACACACTGCACTTCCCATCTGTGCCATCCCACTTATCTGGTAAAGCAATGAAAATGTCAGGGGGGGGGGGGGGGAAGGGGGGTGGCAACAGCTGACTGAACAGCCGCCTTGCGGAGGGTCGCGTTCTCCTGCCGCAACTCCGCCACCTCGCGGCGCAAAACCGCAATGTCTTGGAGCTCCTTTCGGAGAGACACGACTTCACCACGGAGCTCATTGATCAGCTCGGCATGCTGATCAACCACAGCGCAGAGGCGAGCAAACTCCGCTGGGTTTACTGCTTTAGGCTCAGTCATTCTGTCACGAGCAACCGAGGGATGAACACAGTAGCCTTAGCAGTTAGCCCGTGTTGCGTGGACGGTAAACCCAAACGCGGAAGCAGTGCGAGCAGGCAGGATAACCACGCATTTACTCTTAGAACTCACTTACACAAAGAGCAAGGATCTACACAAATAAACCCGCGTTCTGGCAACACACACTTAATCAAGGAAGCAACCTGAATAGGTGAGTACTCACGAAATAGTTGATGAAGCGATAGCGAAGGCATGAATGAACTCAACGACTGAGCGATGTGAAGCGCCATCTCGTTTCTTTTTATGCTTTCTGAAAGCGCGACCGTCTTACTTCCGGGTCCTCGTGCCGGTCGCGGAGCGAGTGTGCATGACAACTTGTTGATTCAAAGTTCTTTAAATTTCTCAGATTGACTGACCTTCATTTCTTAAATAATGGACTGTGTTGCTTAACACTTTTTTAGTAGGGGGCAGAGTTTTTTCTTACAAAGCCCCAAAGTTATGGGATAGCCTTCCAATTAATGTTCTAGACTCAGTTTCAGTGTTTAAGTCTAGACTAAAAACCTATTTATTTAGCCCAGCATTTTTGTGAATAGAATTGCCTTAGGTAACGGGGGAATAATGGCTGTAGTGTATTATGGTGAACTGGTATGTTTAAATGCTGTCTTTCCCACTCTCATTGATCACTCAGGTTTGTTGAAGGTGAAGTGATTGGTTGCTTTACATCTCAGGGAGCCCTCATGTCTGTGCATGTCTTAAAGTAACAACTGATGGTTACTTAATTACCTAATGACATATGTGTTATTTCATAGGTTGAAAAAATCCAGTATTTCACCTAGAATTCAAATGAATTCAATTTTAATTTTAACAATTGTCATTGCCGCAAAGCAGCTCTACATAATTAAAAGAATTATGGAAGTTTGTATGGAATGTGTATGAATCAAAATGTTAAGATAGTCCCTAATGAGCAAGCAAAGGGCGACAGTGGCAAGGTAAAACTCCCTGAGGTGGTAATAGGAAGATACCTTGAGAGGAACCAGACTCATTTGTTGACCATGGTTAAACCCTAACACTCATGCTACTAAACAATTGTGCAGACAGGAAAAGCACAAATGGAAAATCACAAGCCCTCTGATTCGATCTGACATTTTAAAGGCTCACCTATCTGATTATCATTTACATTTAGGCATTTGGCAGACACCCTTATTCAGGGAAACATACATTTTTATCTCATTATACATCTATACATATACACTGATGTATTATCTCATTATACATCTGAGCAGTTGAGGGTTAAGGGCCTTGCTCAAGGGCACAACAGGGACAACTTGGTGGCCATGGGATTTGAACCACTGAGCTACCCCTGACAGAGCTATCTGATATCATCTTATATCATTACTTATCACTGGTATTAAATATCTACCATAGGCCCTATGTAATGCACATAGGCCATCAACTTTGTCTTAACTTCTTATGTCACCTCACAGAAGTTTTTGCCTCTGGATGCTTATAATAACTTTCTTCAGTTTTTTATCGACAAGACTGCAGCAATTAGAGTTAATGCCATGATCCGTTAATGCGTTGTTCCTGATCCTTCTGTAGCTTGCACACTCTCTATGACATTGGACAATATTAATTTAATGTTAATTAATTAATTTTATTGTCATGTTTGGAGGATATAATTTCCCATATAAAATCCTTATTCCATCCTTGTCATTCAATCCTGGCTGGCCTTATAATTATAATGTAGTTGGTTGTAGTCTGGTCAATACTGGTTGTGTTCCTGATGATCTCAAACATGCTGTAATAGACCTTCTTTAAATAAATAAAAGAATAGATAAATAAACTAGCTTAGATCTACAAACTACAGACCCATTTCAATGTTATCCAGTATCTGTGTGCAACTTTACTTGTGGGCTCCCATAGGGCTCTATATTAGACCCATATCTTGTTTCCCTTTATATGGTACCATTGGAGTCAAGTCTTAGACTTCACACATGGTGTCAAGTATGGTCTCTGTTTTCACTGATACTCAGATTCCTTCACGTTTATCTCCCAGTCAGAAAGCTCAAATTCTGCTGAAGTTCATGGCAAAATTTAATTTTGGCTGACTTCTAATTCTGTCAACTTCAATGAAAGTAAGACAGACGTGATCCTTTTTGGCCTCTTTTGTCTTGCCATTAGTATAAGTAATAAACTCCATATACAGTATAAAATCAGTGTAACAATAAGCTTACCTTTGAAAAGTTGATCAACACAGTTATTAAGAACAGCTTCTTTCAATTCAGAATTCTTGCTTAATTAAGTCAAGCTTTTTCTTTCCACATTTTATAAACGCAACACATTATTTTATTACTTCTAGGCTAGATTATGGTACTGCTGTATATGTCGGTCTTCCAAAGTCAGGATACAATCGGTTCAAAATGCCGCTGCTTGCTTCCCAACTAATATGCAAAAAAGTGAAACATATAACACCAATCTTGGCTTACTTATAATGACTACCAATTAGATTTAGAATTAATTTTAGAATTAATTATCTTTATTTAATTTTATTTATTTTTATTGCTTGGCTTATGCTTTTATTTTTTTCCCATGTAATTCTGTTTAACATCAATAAATTTGTATTACATTTTTAATGCTTAATATTTATTGTACAGCACTGTTTATTTCAAATTTTTATTTGACCTGGTTTTGATTTAACACTTGCTCATTACATATCTTCTTTTCCAAATTAGATTGTTCTACTATAACATAATTTACATGACAGTGTAATTTACTATTTATATTATGCTATAGGACTATTAGTTCTACATATTAATTTAAAATATTAATTCTGTCTGTGTTGTTAAGTGGAGTCATGTTTAAATATCATTATCCACTGCAACTTGTCTTGCTAGCTTTGGAACAGACAAGCCATAACCTTCATTAAACTGGACTTTTGTAGAGCATTTAATCATTCTAGTGTGCATTAGGGAGGGAATCCGTGGGATGGGAGAGGTTTTAGTAAAATCTTGATCATCAGATGTAACCTTTTTTTAGGGTCAGAGAGGGATGTTGAACAAAGACAAAGTATCTGCAGTCAGAAACTGGTCTGTTCCCACCACTATCAAAGAGCTAAAACACTTCCTTTGATTTTGATTTCTACCACTGGATCATTTTTGGATTCAGTATTATAATCGCCCAATCACCTCCCCCTTGAGGAACAAAGCTAAATGCCTCCAATGAAATCACTCTGCTGACCAGTCTTTTGAAATTTTTAACTAAGCGTTCACTAAGTAACTCATACTAAAGCATCCAGGATTCTGAGGAATCTGTCACATCCCTGACAAATTTGGGATCAGACTACATTTCCAAACAATCAACGAAGTTATAAAGCATCTAAGTCATGGACTCCATTACGCAACAGCCATCATAAACAGTTACACATTCGCAGTGACCAGGATACTAATCACTCGTGCCAGGGCTTTATCTTAAATAATCACAGTCAATACATAAAGACTAAGAGGAGGGTCATTTCCTGTGTATACCATGCCTTCATTCTCTGTTTGTTGTTACTGGATTATTGTCCTATTTCGGGCACATAGATAAACAGCGCCCTCTGCTGGGCCTACAGCTTACAGTTTATATCCATCCATCTAGAAAGCTCTGTAGCTCAATTAAGGAGTGTGGAGGCCAATAGTGACCACTGGTGACTATTGCATTTATTCACATTTGTGCGACAATGGTAGGACCTCCGGGCAACACTTGCCATTCTCCCATTCACATACTATGGGCAATTTGGAAACGCCTAATCTACATGTTTTGGACTGGAGGAGGAAACCCACCAAGCATGCAAAGAACATGGAAACTTCATGCACACACACACCGACTTGGAGGTGCAAAGCGACATTGCTAAGCACTAAACCACCATGGTGACCACAAACCCTGTATGCTTTGCGGGTATACCTCGGACAACGACCCAAAACACACAGCAAAAGTGGTGAAGAAATGGTTAGCAGACAAAAGCATTAACGTTTTGCAGTGGCCAAGCCATAGCCCTGACTTAAATCCAATTGAGAATCTGTGGAGGGAGCTAAAGATCAGGGTTATGGCAAGGAGACCCTCCAACCTGAAAGACTTGGAGCTCATCGCTAAAGATGAATACCAGTGGAGACATGGAAAAAGCTGGTTAGCAATTATAGGAAGTGTTTGATTGTTGTAATAGCCAATGAAGGCTTTTATTGATTATTGAGAAGGGTATGAATAATTTTGGACATGCCAATTTTTGTTTAAAATGTAAATAAAAGATGAGTAATATTTTTTTCCAAAATGATGCCTCTTGTACATCGTCTTAGTATATTCTGGGAGACGCCTGTGTCATTTCTAATAAGGAAGAAACATGCTGGTTGTATAAAAGTATAAAAAGTATCAAAGTAAGTCAGAATTTGCCAGGGATGTGAATAATTTTGCACTTAACTGTTGTACTGTCCTCTATATAAGTCCTCTGTATATTTTGACAGCGCGCTAAACTCCACCCTCATTAAAATGACTGACATGGTATGTCTCTTTTCAACTTTTAATAAGGATAGGGTAAAACTATAAAATAAAGAAAGAAAACAATAAACAATACAAGTATACCCACTCAATATTTACACAAATTTACAAATGCCAAATTCCCCAATATCAATTTAACAGGTATGTAATCATAAGCAAAGGACATTACAATTCTCTTTCCCATGTGAAAATGCAGCTAATATAAACAAATATATGTAAGAATTACAAATCCAACAAGAAATCAAGAGCTATAAAATATAGATGAATAAGAACAATAAACATAGGAACGAAGCTACCAAAGGCCAAGGATGAATACAGATGGTTGCTGTTTTACTGCAGCACATGTTCAGTACAGCGCATCATGGAAAAGACTAACTTTCTTATTAGTCATATGGTAACTGCCACAGTATGTAATTATCAAAATGTCCATTAGGGGGAGGCAACAATTAACAAGCCATTAGTTCTTAATTATTATTTAACAATAACTGTAACAGAACAAGTTTGACAAGAAAAAAAAACAGGTTAGGCTGAGCTCTGAAGAGCATCTACAGTGATAGAGCATATGACAGTCAGATGTAAGGACTGATGAAATATTGGAGCAGCATTAGCGGCGGCAAAGTGACAGGACACTCCATCCGTAGGTAATGATACGTGTCAGGATCTGCACGCAGGCGGAGTCGCAGGTATCCTCTAGTATGCATTATAAAACGGGGATGGGAGATATAACCCCTGAAACAGAAGCACCTTCCAGCAATTATACACTACCAATTGAGATTCCAAGTGACACAAAGTATTTCTAAGTAGGCAAAACTTATCTATTTACTTATTTATTTTATTTTATACTTATTTATTTTATACTTTTATACTTATTTATTTTATACGTCAGAATGCTGTACATAGATTTCAGTTCAGCATTCAATACAATCATCCCCCAACAACTGATCGGGAAGCTGAGCCTGTTGGGACTGAACACCTCCCTCTGTAACTGGATCCTGGACTTCCTGACCGAAAGACCTCAGGCAGTGCGGATCGGGAACTATACCTCCAGCACCACCACACTGAGCACTGGGGCCCCCCAGGGCTGCGTGCTCAGTCCTCTGCTGTTCACACTACTCACTCATGATTGTGTAGCGACACACACTCCAGCCCTGTGGTGGGTCTTATCAGCAAGAACGACGAGTCGGCGTACAGAGAGGAAGTGCAGAGGCTAACGGCCTGGTGTACAGACAACAACCTGTCTCTGAACGTCGATAAGACAAAAGAGATGATTGTTGACTTCAGGAGGACACGGAGCGATCACTCTCCGCTCAGCATCGACGGCTCTTCTGTGGAGATCGTCAAAAGCACGAAATTCCTGGGTGTCCACCTGGAGGAGAACCTCACCTGGTCCCTCAACACCAGCTCTCTGCATAAGAAAGCCCAACAATGTCTTTTCTTCCTGAGAAGGCTGAGAAAGGCACAGCTTCCACCACCAATCCTCACCACCTTCTATAGAGGAACCATCGAGAGCATCCTGAGCAGCTGCATCACTGTCTGGTTTGGGAATTGTTCCATATCAGACCGCAAGTCCCTACAGCGGATAGTGAGGACAGCTGAGAAGAACATCGGGGTCTCTCTCCCCTCATTTGAAGACATCTACACCACACGCTCCATCCGCAAAGCCACCAGCATTGTGGCTGACCGGACACATCCATCACACACACTTCACTCTCTTGCCATCTGGAAAAAGGTACCGAAGCATTCGGGCACTCGCATCCAGACTATGTAACAGTTTTTACCCACAAGCCATCTGTCTCCTCAACACAAAGAGACTGGACTGATAAACACACACACACACACACAAATCACTAAAACAGACGAACTAAATAACATCAGGACTGAACTGATAAACACACATATGCACAATCACACTGATTTACAACCACCTTAATTTGTTCATACCTACCTATCTGAACTGCTCTTTGCAATATTTGCACAATATTTAGGGCCCAAGCACTGAGTGCGCAGGGCCCTATTGTTTTCGTTAGGATTATTATTAGGGCCCAAGCACTGAGTGCGCAGGGCCCTCTTGTTTTCGTTAGGATTATTATTAGGGCCCAAGCACTGAGTGCGCAGGGCCCTCTTGTTTTCGTTAGGATTATTTTTTTTTTTTTATTTTTTTTTTTTATTATTTTTCTTTCAATCATCCGGGCACTTTCGGGCCTCTTAACATACTCAAAAACTCACCAAAATTTGCACACAGATTGGAATCTGCGGCCAACAGGTCCTCAGTGGGGCTCGGCCCCGGGCGTCGCACACGCCCCGCACAGCGCCCCCTAGAGAGTCTTGCCTTATAGCTCAGACACACTTGCACGTATACTTATAAAACTCGGTGAACATTTAGATCTCATCAAACTAAACAAGTTTCGCGCTGCATGTCATCAGGTCTAATCAACAGGAAGTGAGTTGCTTTGAGTTGTTTGCAAAACGCACCCAATGGAATGTGATAAACTCCTCCTAGGAAATTTTTCCAATTCGCACCAAACCAGCTAAATATGATCTAAACAAGTTGCCGATGCAAAATTGCAGAGATCTTTTTGATACCTCGAACGGTTCGGCCGTGGCGACGCTTTAAAATTATGGCGAATAAAATTAAACAGGAAGTGGCTAATAACTTCTGTGTACATTAAGTTATGCACATGAAACTTCACAGGTATGTTAAGAGTAGGAAGCTGATCACATCCTATGACAATCATGAGTCTATGTCATAGCGCCACCAAGTGGCAGCAGGAAGTGTGTCACTTTTGGAAATCAGTAATATTTTGTCCTTTACTTTCACCTGATTTGGTTCAAAATCAGTCAGAATAATGAAAAGACATGGGTCATTTGAAATCATGGAGGATTTTTTTTCTAATTTGAATCGTGTTGCTATGGTGACGATTTAACTCAAGAAAAAATCGAAGACAACTATTCTTCTCATATCTTACGAGTGGAAAGACCTACGGGTCCCAAATTGTATGGGTGTAGACTCTCACTGATTGTGAGGAAGCCCTGAGAGCCTGGAGCCCGGGCGTGGCACAGGGCCTGTACAGCGCCCCCTGGAACTTTGTAAAGTTTCAGCTGCATAACTCATATCCACTTTCACATATATGAATGAGACCCAGTATAAATTTAGATCTCATTGAGATGAACAACTTGCATACCCCATGTCATGGAATCCGCTGAACAGGAAGTCAGTTATTTGGCGTTGTTTGAAAAACGCACCCATTGGAATGTGATCTACTACTCTTACAGGATTAATAGGTTTTTGACCAAACAGGGTCTAATATAATCTCAAGACATTGAGGATCTAATATTGTGAAGGGCTGGTTGATATCTTAAACGGGTCGGCCGTGGCGAGCCCTTAAACCTACGGCGAATAACAGGAAACAGGAAGTGGCTAATAACTTCTGTATAAATTGAGTGACGTTCATCAAACCTCAGCAGTAGGTTAAGAGAAGAAACCTGCTCACAGTGACATGGGTCCCGTGAGTCTCAGTCATAGCGCCACCAACTGGCAGCAGAAAGTGTCTACTTTTAGAAATTAAATTCTTTTGTGACTAATTTTCAGCAAATTGGCTTCAAAATCAGGCACAATAATTGGAAGACACGGCTGATGTCACACTGTAAAGGACTTTTTGATACGTTGAATAGTGTTGCTATGGCAACATATAATTTTGAGCAAATATAAGATACTTATATCCACCAAGTGGAAAGTCCTAATGTGCCCAAACATTTTAGGTAGAAGGAACAACTGCTTCTGAGTAGATTTCTTGAGTTTCATGTTTTTGTGATGCTCATACAGCTCCCAACAATTTTTACAGTATATTTATCAGCCTTGGTCTGAACTGTGTCCACTGACTCCTGCAGTAATAAAATATGTCCAGTAGATGGCAGTAGTAGGCAGTTATTCTGCAGTCAGGTCTTTCCCCTTTTCCTTTACTATGGCTTCATGTTTACAATTTAAACATATGCAGAAATTATAAAAAATAAACAATACAAACATTTAAATTGCCCACTGTACAACATACACACACACATTATATGTGACATCACATTCAGGAACATCCTTAAACTTACACCGATAAATTATTTATCACACACATCACTAATGTTCACACACAGACTCACACACCATACACACAAACATCTACAAACAAACACACACACACACACACCATATACACAAACTCACACAAGCACATTTACTCGTCACACACAGACTGACACATCTACATGTCACACACCTCTCTCCCTCACTCTCTCTCTCTCTCTCTCTCACACACACACACACACACACACACACACACACAGGACAAGCCAAAGACTGATCCAGCATCAGCATCAAATAAAACCCATTGCGTGTCATACTCAAACTTGACCTCACATCACATCACTGTCACACACCTCTCTCCCTCACTGTCACACACACATCACACATTTTGATATCTCAAACGTATCAGCCGTGATAATGTCTTAAACTTACACCCAACAATTATTAATAACACACACATCACTAATATTAACACACAGATGCAGATACCATACACACAAACATGCACAAACACAAGCACACATCACTAATGTTAACACACTAAATAAACACAGACACAAACACAAAGATATCTCACACACATGCATGCACACACACAAACAAGTACACTCGTACATCACACACATGCACACACATTATAACATCACAAATTGTAACACTCACACACTCACATCTCTGTCTCACACACCCTCACGCAGAAACACACACACCCATTAACAAGTCACATATCTTAAACATACTAACACACACTACTGTTAACACAGACTTACACACCACACACACACACTCATTATATTCAGTGACACAGACAGTGACATCACATTCAGGAACATCCTTAAACTTACACCGATAAATTATTCATAACACACATCACCAATATTAACACACAGACTCACACACCATACACACACACACACACACACACACACACACCATATACACAAACTCACACAAGCACATTTACTCGTCACACACAGACTGACACATCTACATGTCACACACCTCTCTCCCTCACTCTCTCTCTCTCTCACACACACACACACACACACACACACACACACACACACATCACATCACTGTCACACACCTCTCTCCCTCACTCTCACACACACATCACACATTTTGATATCTCAAACGGGTCAGCCGTGATAATGTCTTAAACTTACACCCAACAATTATTAATCACACACAAATCACTAATATTTGAACACACCATACACACAAACATGCACAAACACAAGCACACATCACTAATGTTAACACACTAAATAAACACACACACAGAAACACACACACACACACACACACACACACACACAAAAAAACACCTCTCACACACACGCACACACATGCATGCACACACAAACAAATACACTCGTACAATACACAAATGAGCACCTACATAAACACACATTATAACATCACAAATTATAACACTCACACACTCACATCTCTGTCTCACACACCCTCACGCAGAAACACACACATCCACTAACAAGTCACATGTCTTAGACATACTAACACACACATCACTAATGTTAACACACAGACTCACACACCACACACACACAAACACGCAAAAACACATTTACTCATCAGAGACAGACTGACACATTAACTAGTCACACACACACACACACACACACACACACACATATTTAGGGCCCAAACTGATATTAGCCCAGTATGATGTGTGACGTTCCGCGGTGCAACCGGGTGCCAATGACTTTTTCGAGGTTTTGACACACTCGAATAACACGCAGGTTGTGCGGTGCGCCCGGGGTGGGGACCGCGCCCGTTGCTTGGGCCCGTCATCGTTGCTTGCAACTTTAATTTTTTTTTTTTTTTTTTTTTTTATTATTTTTCTTTCAATCATCCGGGCACTTTCGGGCCTCTTAACATACTCAAAAACTCACCAAAATTTGCACACAGATTGGAATCTGCGGCCAACAGGTCCTCAGTGGGGCTCGGCCCCGGGCGTCGCACACGCCCCGCACAGCGCCCCCTAGAGAGTCTTGCCTTATAGCTCAGACACACTTGCACGTATACTTATAAAACTCGGTGAACATTTAGATCTCATCAAACTAAACAAGTTTCGCGCTGCATGTCATCAGGTCTAATCAACAGGAAGTGAGTTGCTTTGAGTTGTTTGCAAAACGCACCCAATGGAATGTGATAAACTCCTCCTAGGAAATTTTTCCAATTCGCACCAAACCAGCTAAATATGATCTAAACAAGTTGCCGATGCAAAATTGCAGAGATCTTTTTGATACCTCGAACGGTTCGGCCGTGGCGACGCTTTAAAATTATGGCGAATAAAATTAAACAGGAAGTGGCTAATAACTTCTGTGTACATTAAGTTATGCACATGAAACTTCACAGGTATGTTAAGAGTAGGAAGCTGATCACATCCTATGACAATCATGAGTCTATGTCATAGCGCCACCAAGTGGCAGCAGGAAGTGTGTCACTTTTGGAAATCAGTAATATTTTGTCCTTTACTTTCACCTGATTTGGTTCAAAATCAGTCAGAATAATGAAAAGACATGGGTCATTTGAAATCATGGAGGATTTTTTTTCTAATTTGAATCGTGTTGCTATGGTGACGATTTAACTCAAGAAAAAATCGAAGACAACTATTCTTCTCATATCTTACGAGTGGAAAGACCTACGGGTCCCAAATTGTATGGGTGTAGACTCTCACTGATTGTGAGGAAGCCCTGAGAGCCTGGAGCCCGGGCGTGGCACAGGGCCTGTACAGCGCCCCCTGGAACTTTGTAAAGTTTCAGCTGCATAACTCATATCCACTTTCACATATATGAATGAGACCCAGTATAAATTTAGATCTCATTGAGATGAACAACTTGCATACCCCATGTCATGGAATCCGCTGAACAGGAAGTCAGTTATTTGGCGTTGTTTGAAAAACGCACCCATTGGAATGTGATCTACTACTCTTACAGGATTAATAGGTTTTTGACCAAACAGGGTCTAATATAATCTCAAGACATTGAGGATCTAATATTGTGAAGGGCTGGTTGATATCTTAAACGGGTCGGCCGTGGCGAGCCCTTAAACCTACGGCGAATAACAGGAAACAGGAAGTGGCTAATAACTTCTGTATAAATTGAGTGACGTTCATCAAACCTCAGCAGTAGGTTAAGAGAAGAAACCTGCTCACAGTGACATGGGTCCCGTGAGTCTCAGTCATAGCGCCACCAACTGGCAGCAGAAAGTGTCTACTTTTAGAAATTAAATTCTTTTGTGACTAATTTTCAGCAAATTGGCTTCAAAATCAGGCACAATAATTGGAAGACACGGCTGATGTCACACTGTAAAGGACTTTTTGATACGTTGAATAGTGTTGCTATGGCAACATATAATTTTGAGCAAATATAAGATACTTATATCCACCAAGTGGAAAGTCCTAATGTGCCCAAACATTTTAGGTAGAAGGAACAACTGCTTCTGAGTAGATTTCTTGAGTTTCATGTTTTTGTGATGCTCATACAGCTCCCAACAATTTTTACAGTATATTTATCAGCCTTGGTCTGAACTGTGTCCACTGACTCCTGCAGTAATAAAATATGTCCAGTAGATGGCAGTAGTAGGCAGTTATTCTGCAGTCAGGTCTTTCCCCTTTTCCTTTACTATGGCTTCATGTTTACAATTTAAACATATGCAGAAATTATAAAAAATAAACAATACAAACATTTAAATTGCCCACTGTACAACATACACACACACATTATATGTGACATCACATTCAGGAACATCCTTAAACTTACACCGATAAATTATTTATCACACACATCACTAATGTTCACACACAGACTCACACACCATACACACAAACATCTACAAACAAACACACACACACACACACCATATACACAAACTCACACAAGCACATTTACTCGTCACACACAGACTGACACATCTACATGTCACACACCTCTCTCCCTCACTCTCTCTCTCTCTCTCTCTCACACACACACACACACACACACACACACACACAGGACAAGCCAAAGACTGATCCAGCATCAGCATCAAATAAAACCCATTGCGTGTCATACTCAAACTTGACCTCACATCACATCACTGTCACACACCTCTCTCCCTCACTCTCACACACACATCACACATTTTGATATCTCAAACGTATCAGCCGTGATAATGTCTTAAACTTACACCCAACAATTATTAATAACACACACATCACTAATATTAACACACAGATGCAGATACCATACACACAAACATGCACAAACACAAGCACACATCACTAATGTTAACACACTAAATAAACACACACACAAACACAAAGATATCTCACACACATGCATGCACACACACAAACAAGTACACTCGTACATCACACACATGCACACACATTATAACATCACAAATTGTAACACTCACACACTCACATCTCTGTCTCACACACCCTCACGCAGAAACACACACACCCATTAACAAGTCACATATCTTAAACATACTAACACACACTACTGTTAACACAGACTTACACACCACACACACACACTCATTATATTCAGTGACACAGACAGTGACATCACATTCAGGAACATCCTTAAACTTACACCGATAAATTATTCATAACACACATCACCAATATTAACACACAGACTCACACACCATACACACACACACACACACACACACACACCATATACACAAACTCACACAAGCACATTTACTCGTCACACACAGACTGACACATCTACATGTCACACACCTCTCTCCCTCACTCTCTCTCTCTCTCACACACACACACACACACACACACACACACACACACACACACACACACATCACATCACTGTCACACACCTCTCTCCCTCACTCTCACACACACATCACACATTTTGATATCTCAAACGGGTCAGCCGTGATAATGTCTTAAACTTACACCCAACAATTATTAATCACACACAAATCACTAATATTTGAACACACCATACACACAAACATGCACAAACACAAGCACACATCACTAATGTTAACACACTAAATAAACACACACACAGAAACACACACACACACACACACACACACACACACACACAAAAAAACACCTCTCACACACACGCACACACATGCATGCACACACAAACAAATACACTCGTACAATACACAAATGAGCACCTACATAAACACACATTATAACATCACAAATTATAACACTCACACACTCACATCTCTGTCTCACACACCCTCACGCAGAAACACACACATCCACTAACAAGTCACATGTCTTAGACATACTAACACACACATCACTAATGTTAACACACAGACTCACACACCACACACACACAAACACGCAAAAACACATTTACTCATCAGAGACAGACTGACACATTAACTAGTCACACACACACACACACACACACACACACACACATATTTAGGGCCCAAACTGATATTAGCCCAGTATGATGTGTGACGTTCCGCGGTGCAACCGGGTGCCAATGACTTTTTCGAGGTTTTGACACACTCGAATAACACGCAGGTTGTGCGGTGCGCCCGGGGTGGGGACCGCGCCCGTTGCTTGGGCCCGTCATCGTTGCTTGCAACTTTAATTATTTTTTTTTTTATTTTTTTTTTTTTATTATTTTTCTTTCAATCATCCGGGCACTTTCGGGCCTCTTAACATACTCAAAAACTCACCAAAATTTGCAGACAGATTGGAATCTGCGGCCAACAGGTCCTCAGTGGGGCTCGGCCCGGGGCGTCGCACACGCCCCGCACAGCGCCCCCTACAGAGTCTTGCCTTATAGCTCAGACACACTTGCACGTATACTTATAAAACTCGGTGAACATTTAGATCTCATCAAACTGAACAAGTTTCGCGCTGCATGTCATCAGGACTAATCAACAGGAAGTGAGTTATTTTGAGTTGTCTGCAAAACGCACGCAATGGAATTTGAAATACTCCTCCTAGGAACTTTTTACAATTCGCACCAAACCAGCTAAATATGATCTAAACAAGTTGCCGATGCAAAATTGCAGAGATCTTTTTGATACCTCGAACGGTTCGGCCGTGGCGACGCTTTAAAATTAAGGCGAATAAAATGAAACAGGAAGTGGCTAATAACTTCTGTGTACATTAAGTTAGGCACATGAAACTTTACAGGTATGTTAAGAGCAGGAAGCTGATCACATCATATGACAACCATGAGTCTATGTCATAGCGCCACCAAGTGGCAGCAGGAAGTGTGTCACTTTTGGAAATCAGTAATATTTTGTCCTTTACTTTCACCTGATTTGGTTCAAAATCAGTCAGAATAATGAAAAGACATGGGTCATTTGCAATCATGAAGGATTTTTTTTCTAATTTGAATCGTGTTGCTATGGTGACGATTTAACTCAAGAAAAAATCGAAGACAACTATTCTTCTCATATCTTACGAGTGGAAAGACCTACGGGTCCCAAATTGTATGGGTGTAGACTCTCACTGATTGTGAGGAAGCCCTGAGAGCCTGGAGCCCGGGCGTGGCACAGGGCCTGTACAGCGCCCCCTGGAACTTTGTAAAGTTTCAGCTGCATAACTCATATCCACTTTCACATATATGAATGAGACCCAGTATAAATTTAGATCTCATTGAGATGAACAACTTGCATACCCCATGTCATGGAATCCGCTGAACAGGAAGTCAGTTATTTGGCGTTGTTTGAAAAACGCACCCATTGGAATGTGATCTACTACTCTTACAGGATTAATAGGTTTTTGACCAAACAGGGTCTAATATAATCTCAAGACATTGAGGATCTAATATTGTGAAGGGCTGGTTGATATCTTAAACGGGTCGGCCGTGGCGAGCCCTTAAACCTACGGCGAATAACAGGAAACAGGAAGTGGCTAATAACTTCTGTATAAATTGAGTGACGTTCATCAAACCTCAGCAGTAGGTTAAGAGAAGAAACCTGCTCACAGTGACATGGGTCCCGTGAGTCTCAGTCATAGCGCCACCAACTGGCAGCAGAAAGTGTCTACTTTTAGAAATTAAATTCTTTTGTGACTAATTTTCAGCAAATTGGCTTCAAAATCAGGCACAATAATTGGAAGACACGGCTGATGTCACACTGTAAAGGACTTTTTGATACGTTGAATAGTGTTGCTATGGCAACATATAATTTTGAGCAAATATAAGATACTTATATCCACCAAGTGGAAAGTCCTAATGTGCCCAAACATTTTAGGTAGAAGGAACAACTGCTTCTGAGTAGATTTCTTGAGTTTCATGTTTTTGTGATGCTCATACAGCTCCCAACAATTTTTACAGTATATTTATCAGCCTTGGTCTGAACTGTGTCCACTGACTCCTGCAGTAATAAAATATGTCCAGTAGATGGCAGTAGTAGGCAGTTATTCTGCAGTCAGGTCTTTCCCCTTTTCCTTTACTATGCCTTCATGTTTACTATTTAAACATATGCAGAAATTATAAAAAATAAACAATACAAACATTTAAATTGCCCACCGTACAACATACACACACACATTATATGTGACATCACATTCAGGAACATCCTTAAACTTACACCGATAAATTATTCATAAGACACATCACCAATATTAACACCAGACTCACACACCATACACACACACACACACACACACACACACACACACACACACACACACACACACACTCCATATACATGAACACGCACAAACACAAGCACATTTACTCGTCACACACAGACTGGCCCATCTACATGTCACACACCTCTCTCCCTCACTCTCACACACACACACACACACACACACACACACACACACACACACACACACACACACACACTCATTTATATTCAGTATTCAGTGACACAGACAGTGACATCACATTCAGGAACATCCTTAAACTTACACCGATAAATTATTTATCACACACATCATTAATGTTCACACACAGACTCACACACCATACACACAAACATCTACAAACAAACACACACACACACACACCATATACACAAACTCACACAAACACAAGCACATTTACTCGTCACACACAGACTGACACATCTACATGTCACACACCTCTCTCCCTCACTCTCTCTCTCTCTCTCACACACACACACACACACACACACACACACACACACACACAGGACAAGCCAAAGACTGATCCAGCATCAGCATCAAATAAAACCCATTGCGTGTCATACTCAAACTTGACCTCACATCACATCACTGTCACACACCTCTCTCCCTCACTCTCACACACACATCACACATTTTGATATCTCAAACGGGTCAGCCGTGATAATGTCTTAAACTTACACCCAACAATTATTAATAACACACACATCACTAATATTAACACACAGATGCAGACACCATACACACAAACATGCACAAACACAAGCACACATCACTAATGTTAACACACTAAATAAACACACACACAAACACAAAGATATCTCACACACATGCATGCACACACACAAACAAGTACACTCATACATCACACACATGCACACACATTATAACATCACAAATTGTAACACTCACACACTCACATCTCTGTCTCACACACCCTCACGCAGAAACACACACACCCATTAACAAGTCACATATCTTAAACATACTAACACACACTACTGTTAACACAGACTTACACACCACACACACACACACACTCATTATATTCAGTGACACAGACAGTGACATCACATTCAGGAACATCCTTAAACTTACACCGATAAATTATTCATAACACACATCACCAATATTAACACACAGACTCACACACCATACACACACACACACACCATATACACAAACTCACACAAGCACATTTACTCGTCACACACAGACTGACACATCTACATGTCACACACCTCTCTCCCTGACTCTCTCTCACACACACACACACACACATCACATCACATCACTGTCACACACCTCTCTCCCTCACTCTCACACACACACACATCACACATTTTGATATCTCAAACGGGTCAGCAGTGATAATGTCTTAAACTTACACCCAACAATTATTAATAACACACACATCACTAATATTTGAACACACCATACACACAAACATGCACAAACACAAGCACACATCACTAATGTTAACACACTAAATAAACACACACACAGAAACACACACACACACACACACAAAAAAACACCTCACACACACGCACACACATGCATGCACACACAAACAAATACACTCGTACAATACACAAATGAGCACCTACATAAACACACATTATAACATCACAAATTATAACACTCATACACTCACATCTCTGTCTCACACACCCTCACGCAGAAACACACACATCCACTAACAAGTCACATGTCTTAGACATACTAACACACACCTCACTAATGTTAACACACAGACTCACACACCACACACACACAAACACGCAAAAACACATTTACTCATCAGAGACAGACTGACACATTAACTAGTCACACACACACACACACACACACACACACACACACACACACACACACACACAAATATTTAGGGCCCAAACTGATATTAGCCCAGTATGATGTGTGACGTTCTGTGTGCAAGTTCTGCGGTGCAACCGGGTGCCAATGACTTTTTTGAGGTTTTGACACACTCAAATAACACGCAGGTTGTGCGGTGCGCCCGGGGTGGGGACCGCGCCCGTTGCTTGGGCCCGTCATCGTTGCTTGCAACTTTAATTTATTTCACTTTGCGATTTGCACACAATATTTTTGAACACAATGTAAATTGTTTACTTGCTGCTCTCTCCACTACCTCAACCCATACCTTATCACTAAAAAGGTATTTCTTAACTGTAACGTGTTACGTTGTTGTGTTGTCATGTAGCTCTTCGTTTGCACATTTGCACGTGCACTTTGTTGTCTGTTGTCTTTGTTGTCTCTTTTTTTGTATAGAAATTTATAGTTTTTTAGGTTAACTTAAAAATGTAAAAATCTGCGTTGTTAAATTTATGTTCTGTTGTTAATTTATGTCGTTGCATGTATGTAGCAGCTTGGTCCTGGAGGAACGTTGTTTCGTTTCACTATGTACTGAACTGTATATGGTTGAAATGACAATAAAAGCCTATTTGACTTGACTTGACCACACTTAGATTATACATGTAGATTATATCCCCATACAGGTAGATTATATCCCCAATGGTGATTTTTGTATGGAAAAACTGCAGCTTGACCGTTTACTCGTCGTATGTGTACAAGAGAGTCATTCCCGTACCAATATGGCGAATCCAGCGACCAACGTCTATGACAGAAATGTTTAGACGTCACATCTCTATGACGAATCTGCGTGCGTTCCGCGTCAGAGCTATGTGCGCTCTTGCAGAGTCACTCCGTATAGTTCGAGTGTAAACAAGAGGTTAGAGGAATAGTCTAGAACTGTTGCGAGCTATTCTTACGCGAAGTTTAGCTAATAATAATAAGCATATGTGTATTAACTGTGTACATATGATAAATACTATGAACTACATACACAATAACCAGTCAGATACTATTGACGATTATAATTTATCAAAGCCGTTCTAATAGTCATTTTCGAAAATATGCGCTAGCTAGCTAACACGAGCTGCTAAAGTTGTTGTTATTATTATTGTTATTATTATTATAGCATAAGTAACGCCGATGGTTTTGAAGGATAAGGGTTTAAAAAGCCTCAAGCCTGGAGTACTTGATGCGAGTAAATGCGAGTAAGTTACTTTATTTTGTGTTTAAGCTGGTTGATGAATTGATTGTTCTCATAAATGCAAATAAACGTGAAGAGAGTAATTAATGTTAACTTTTACCTGACTGGTGTTAACCTTGGCCATATTGCCAGGTTAGCTCCTAACAGCTTTTATTTTTTAGAAAACGTTAGATACATCGTTAGCTGATATGAAATACGGCTGAAGGAATAGTGTTTAGGAAATATATCAGTAAAAAACAGTAACCGAACAATCAAAATGTCTGGATAATCAAACAGGTAACTAGTAAGCTGAAGCAGGTTTAATGAATCTACATATGGAAAGGTTTGATTTATCGACGCGTTTAATGAAAAGGCTAGTACCGCTGCTTAAATCTGGTGGCTAGCTAATAGCCCTTTTGCTAACACCACATGTGATAAAATAAGTTTGGGGAATATTAGCTCCAAAGCGTGAACTCATGTCTTTAAACTACAGGTTTTCTTATTTATTTTGCCAGTGACTCAATTTAAATGGTGCAAAAATTATGTTGGTGCCTTATTGTATGTAACTGGAGGCAAAATGCTAGGTAATAGGGACGGGAATCACCAGCCACCTCCCGATACGATATTATCACGATACCTAGGTGTATCAGAATTTTTATAAATGTTCTCATCCAATATTACATTTTCCCTGATTCTGTTGCAGTTTTAAAACATTTAATGATTAATTATTAGTTATATAAAATATGACAACAATAATATAATAATACAATTATTAATTAAATGTAGCCCATTCCTTATAACATTAGTTTTCTCACTTAAAAAAACAAGGGCATTTAAATAATACAAAATAACTTAAAATATATTATTTTAACATTTAATTTAAAATGGAATTAAGCATAATTTTTTTTTTACTGAGCCCCATGTATATCTCTGCTATAATTATTATTTCAAAACATTTATTTCACAAATAATTCACTCCTACCACATAGGAAATGCACCACCTTTAGGAATATAAAGAGACGTTTACCTCAAAAGTCTCAAAACTCAACCCGACAATATGTGCACAGTTGAGTGGCCTAGTGAAAGTTTGTGTAATGAGTGTGTTTGAGACTACTTCACTCACAGTTTCTAGAAAAATCCATCTTGGCGGTTTGTAACGTATACAATTTTTGATAATATACCGCCATACAAATGCTTTTCTGTTGCACAAATCAGAACCTTCTGCATTCGGAATCATTTATGTCTCAGGCTAATCGGACGATCACCAGTCATGGACAGTCAAACTGAAAGCAAACTGATTCTGGTCACCAGCCAATTGACCGGATCATCTCTATTATATATGTAAAAATAGTTTTAAAATCAATTTTGGAGTCTGTGTCATGTAAATGAATCACAATTCATATGAATTTCAGAGTAAACTGGCTTTTAATTTTTCTCCAGAAGTCAACTCCAGAATTTCAGGTATAAATAAGATTTACCAACTGATCAGTTATAACTTTGACTGTCCCCTAGGTTTGAAGTCCAGTAAGGCACCACTATGGCAACTGTGAATTCCAGTGAGAAAGACTGTGAAGAGGAAACACTACAGACTGCCTTCAAAAAGCTACGGGTTGATGCTGAAAGGTATCATATTAATTACACTTTTTTTAAACTATGTTACATAAAACATCATGGTAAAGCATCTATTTTCTGTTTAAGTTGCAAATTTCAGATACCTTTGTATAAAATAGGTTGTAATGATGTGTATGTTAAGTGTAAGTTTTTATCCGTAAAGTGTCTAGACTAAAACACTATTCAAATCATGCAGCACTAATGGCTGCACTGCATGGCATTCACTGAAAAACTATTTTTAATGTACTAAAAATAGACTATGCATTTTTTTTTTTTGGTAAAGTTAGTTATGCATTTTCTAACCTCAGGTTAACCAGAATAGGAGCAACAGTCTTGATTCTTAAACTGATTTTGAGAAAATGTTGTGGTTTTAATGTTTTGGGTTCATTGAGCATCTGTGTCTTGCTAGCTCTGTGGCTGCAGCGCGTGTGAATGAGATTTTAGCATCCAAAGCCGGAATCCGAGTCAACACAGAAGGAACAAAACCCAAAATTATTTCCCCAAAAGAGAACTGGCATGGGTAAGATATATATTATTTATTTCTATTGTCTATCTATTGTACTGTGCTACATGTAAGTATGTATGCAGTGTAGTAAGCTTTGGCAAACTATGAAGTCTATGTGTCTGTGTGTGTGTGTGTGTGTGTGTGTGTGTGTGTGTGTGTGTGTGTGTGTGTGTGTGTGTGTGTTATTATTATTAAGGCAGTGACCCGCAACTATAATTTGTGTGTGTTCTATTTTTAAATGCAGATGCAGTCGAAAGTCTTCCAGGGGCTTAACAAGAAACCAGAGACGCAGAAGGTCCAAGTCTCCGATCCTACACTCACCCAAATTCACCTACTGTAGCTCTAAAGTTCAATTTAAACACAAGAGCCCTACAGAGCTGGAAGACACCAGCACCTCCCTGCTTGTTCCCAATAAGAAGGAGCATTTGTCCTCCTGTGCCCATTCACCCCTCTTCGGTTCCATTGGTTATGACTCCAGTATTGCTTTGGAAAGTAAAATTTCCCCTCTGAACAGAGTGGCATCCTTTAGCAATGACCGCAGCTTGAAGGGAAAGGATGAAAGGACCAAAAGTTGTTTAGAGGAGATTCAAACTCCAGCAGCTGATTTTAAATCTCTGTGCCAGCTCCAGGAGAGTGGTGAGTGCCAGTGCACCAACTGGCAAGGCATGGAGGTCTACTCATTCACTGGCCTGCGTGATGTAATTTCTGAGTGTGAAAGGAAGCAGCCCAATTCTCCAGATACAGCACAGAACACCAGAACAGTTAACACATCATCAGTATCCAGCTCACCACGCTCCTGCTCCGAACAGGCACGCGTGTGTGTGGATGACATCACTATAGAAGATCTCTCAGGCTACATGGAGTATTATCTGTACATGCCTAAAAAGATGTCACACATGGCTGAAATGATGTACACTTAAGCAAATAAAATAATTTTAGGCACATGAAGTTAGCCGAAAAAGAAAAAGCTGCATACTGAAACATAATACATGGGAAGATTAAAAATAAGCAGTAGAGCATAAAAATCATAAAAGATGGGATTGTTAATGGAAAATGGCAGGTATGAAGTTAATAGTCATGAAGTCTGACTTGTAATAATGCGTTTCCAGGTCTTTTTACCCTAAAACACTACCCCCCCCCATCCCCCTAGTTTTCAGTGCTCCATTGTTTGATGGACAAACTTTTGAAACCCATGAGATTCGCATACCTTCTTCTTTCCTTCCCTTTCTTTCCGTTATTTTCTGTCTGGTTTATTTGTCATGTTGCCAAAGCTCTATTGCAATTGCAGGGTTTGATTTTTGTGTATGCAAAAATTCCACATAATCATCATGATCAGATGTGTTTCTTTACACTGAAATAAAACACATTTGTTGCTGAAGGAGGGTGAGGGTGTTGATTACAGTTGTCTTTTTTTTCCAGGGTTCTTTTCCAGGACAAGGGCCTGAACATATCTAATCTCAAATTGTGTGAAATTTACTGCCTGCTAATTTTCATAAAATATCAAATGATGGATAGATAGATAAAATCACTTAACACAGTTACAGTGTCATGGTGAGGGATTCAACAAAGTTTTGATTAAATCCAGGCTCATTTTAAGTAGCGTCTCTTAAATTAGCCAGACAAACTACTCAGCATGTTGCATGTATTAAATTAGAGGCTGACCCTTTTCCATTAATTCATGTGAAATTTTTTTTATTGAGTCATCAATATTTTAACGACACAGCATTTGAAATAAGTAGCAAAATGTCAGTTAAAGATAATTCTAAAAAGCATGCCTTTTTATCTTTTGTTGAGCAAACATTGTTTAGTAAACTCTACAAGACACATTTGAAAATGATATGCATGGATTATTTAAAGCATAGAAAATGTCCGTCAGAAAACAGCTGAAATATTTATAGGGATAAAAAAATAATAATTTAAGATGTGTTCTATCCAGTATTTGCTTAACACAAGATTTACGGTTCAGTGGTTGGTTTCTCACCTGCCATGTGGAAAGTCTGGGTTCAGTTCCCATCCAATGCCAAAACCCTAGCCAAGCCCAGATAAACTGGGAGGGTTGCGTCAGGAAGGACATCTGGTGTAGAATCTGTGGCAAGTTGTTGTGCAGATCAGATGGTCCGCTGTGGCGAGCCCTCAATGGGAGCCACTGAGCCATGTCTCATATTATAATTGTATCTGGGCCAATTATAAAATGTTTAACATTTGATAATCTTAATGAATGCACTAATTTTAATTTTAAATTTCATTTAAAAAAGTAATTTCATTTTATATAGTGGAACCTCGGATTGCGAGTAACGTGGTTTACGAGTGTTCCGCAAACCGAGCAAAGATTTTTAATAATTATTTATTCGGAAACCGAGCAAGTATTAGTTTACGAGCGCCGAGTATCATGCTTCACACATGCGACTCTTATTTTGACACCGAGCGTCACTCTCTCACCTTCCCTCCCTCCTCCCTCCCTCCCCCCACGGCTTCGCAAACACACAGAAACTCTGCTCGTGCGCGCTCATTTTGACACTGACACACACACGCACAGACGCTCTCTCCCCTTTTCACTCCTCCCGGCTTCACAAACACACAGAAACTCTGCTCTGTCGCGATTCTTTTCAAAGGTAAGGTGCTGGTTCATTTGTTTTTTTGTTTTGTTTTTTATTTTACAGCAGTGATTCCCTTAGTATGCGCTCACGCCTGGTCAGAGAGATTTATTTTTTTTTCCTGTTAAAACGGTGTTTCCGTGTTTGTGGTTGTCCGTTTATTGTGAAACTTAAGTGATTCCTTTAGTATGCGCTCGTGCCAGTCTCGCTTTTTTCCGTTAAAACGGTGTTTCCGCTGTGTTTGTTGTGAAACTTAAAAAGTGAGTCCGTTAACATACGCTCATGTCAGTCTCAGAAAGATTTCTTTTTTTCCTGTTAAAACGGTGTTTCCGTTGTGTGTGTGTTTGTTGTGAATCTTAAAAAGCGAGGTGGGGAGGGAGGAGGAGTGTTACTGTGTAAAACGAGGCGAGGGAAGGGGCTAATTCCACACAGACACACACACACACGGCGCCTGCGCGCAATAACGGAAACACTCATCTGTAAGGATTTATTTGTACTTTTTTTTAAAGGTAAAGTGCAGATTAATTTGTTTTATTTTCATTTTATAGATTGTATTAATTATTTTTATGTATTTATTTTTGGGGGCTGTGGAACAAATAATTTGAGTTTTAATTATTTCTTATGGGAACTGATGATTTGGTTTAAGAGTGTTTTGGAATACGAGCCCACTTCCGGAACGAATTATGCTCGTAATCCAAGGTTCCACTGTGTATGTATATATATAATATATATATATAAACTACTTGCAATAAGTTAGGGATATTATTTACATGAGTGCTTTTCCTATTTGCTCTAAGTTTTAATGAAACAAGTAAAAGTTCCCATTGATATTATTAATAATGTATGAGAAGAAACACCATTTTCATTTGTTTAATATTTATTACCCCAAAAATTTAGACAATAACAAGGACAGCCCCAAATAACAAAAATTTACAATGTCAGCAGTGCGTGTTTCCACCATTTGCCGCAGTGACAGTTTGACAGTGACATCTCATGCTCCTCACTAGCCTCATGAGATTATTCTGAGGCAATGCGTTCCACTCTTCCACAAGTGCTACATGCAGTTCTGCCAGGTCACATGGGGGTGGGGTACGATCATCCAGTCTCTGCTTCAACTGGTCCCACATGTGCTCTATGGGGTTCAGGTCGGCCATACCATATCGAGCTGTGACAATTCTGCCACAATGTGGTGGAGCATTATCATCCATGAACAGAAAGTTGGGGGTGTGCTCGTGGAATTAGGGGATGATGATGGGTTCTATGATGTCTCTGAGGTAAGAACGTGCAGTGACTGAGCCATCTACACTGACAGTCAATGAAAACTTTGAGGCCATACTTTTTAACATAAGTTTTATTTTAGAACCCAAAACTGTTTTTGTTTCATATAAATCATTTCTTGAGGTTGCTGACATGCATTAACAAAGATTTAAAGTTTCAAGAATAACTTAAACACGGTAAATTTAACAAAAGAAAATTGCGTCTAACACACACAAATTCACAACAGTCAATAGCGGGTATGGCCCCCATGTGCATTGATGCAGGCGGCCATCCTTTGGCGCATACTCCTGACAAGACGTTGGATTGTGTCCTGCGGAATCCTGTCCCACTCTTGCTGTAGTGCTTGGATCAGCCTCTGCCTATTTGGTGGCTGGGGAACCCGATTGCTCACCTGGCCACACTCGCTCCCGACCATCCTGATGATCCAGACAGAAACGGCTCTCATCTGAGAAGAGCACACCTGCCCAGCACTGCTGTGTCCACCGGAGGTGCTGCCTGGCCCACTGTCGCCGTGTCTGATGTTGAACCCTAGGCAGGATATTGGTGCGTAAAGGTCGGCGTGCTTGGAGGTCGACATCTCGCAAACGTCGCCGCACAGTGGAGCTGCTGATCCGGGGGTTGTTCCTGCCAGGGGTTTCTCGTGCTGTACGGCTGGCAGGGCGAAACCGGCCCCGCAGGTGCTGCAGCTGGATGTAGCGATCCTGCTGAGGGGTTGTCACTCTCTCTCGCCCTGGACGTGGTCTATCATCAACAGAACCTGTTGCAGTGTGCCGTTGAACCAAGTTTCTGATTGTGGGTTGTAAACAACCCATACGTCTCGCGATCTCGCTGTAGCTCAAGCCGGCTTCCACCATACCCAGTGCCCGGGTCTATCCTTCACGTGATAGACGTGGCATGATGACTTTCGCTGGACTAATAATGGTGGTCTTTATTGGGACTTATATAGGCCTCCAAAACCAATCCTCAATTTATTCATGTACGCATTGAGTATTGCACCATGGGTGTTTGGGCCACATTTGAAAAGAGACCATCCCGTGTGCAATGAACTGTGAAACCATGACAACTCAACATTGTCTGAACTACCCAAACAGCAAGATATCAGCAAATCCACAAGGATCATTTCAAACCCCAGTACAAATATAAACACTCATACATTTATACCTGAAAGTTTCTATTGACTGTCAGTATACAATAACCAAATCTGTTTTCGCTGACTGGTGATGCCTGCCCAGACTGTTGCACCTCCTCCACCAAAGCAAACTCTGGGGACCATGTTGACCTCAGCATATCCCTCACCTCGCCTTCTCCAGCAACGGTGACATTTACATTTAGGCATTTGGCAGACGCTCTTATCCAGTGCGACTTACAAAAAGTGCTTTAAAGTTTACATTACTGGATAGATACTTACACTGGGTTAACTAGGTCAATAACTAAGTGCAATTAGTCTAACACAACTGTATTTTGGGGGGGGGATGGTTAGTCCTTTAAGTACTGGAGAAATAGATAAGTTTTGAGTCGCCGTTTAAAGATAGTCAAAGTCTCTGCTGTACGGACATCTAGAGGAAGTTCGTTCCACCACCTAGGTGCCAGAACAGAAAAGAGTTTGGATGAATGCCGCCCTCGATCCCTGAGAGATGGTGGGACGAGGCGAGCAGTGCTGGAGGACCGGAGGGAACGCGGCGCAGTGCGTGGTGTGATTAGAGCAGAGAGGTAAGTGGGTGCTGGGCCATTTTTAGCTTTGTAGGCAAGCATCAGTGTTTTGAATTTGATGCGGGCAGCTACAGGAAGCCAGTGCAAGGAGCGGAGGAGTGGGGTGGTGTGGGAGAATTTGGGAAGGTTGAAAACGAGACATGCTGAAATTATCACAGATCAGGAGTTTGATATCTTATGTTTAACAGAAACCTGGATTAAACAGGACGAGTATGTAGCTCTAAATGCAGCTAGTCCTCCTGGATACAGCTACATACACCAGCCTCGGCTAACTGGTAGAGGAGGAGGAGTCGCAGTTATTTATAACGATAATCTGTCTCTCGTACAAAAACACAGTTTTAAATCTAATGCATTTGAAGTTCTCTATAGTAACATAAAGTCAGCTCAGTCGATCCCGCTAATCATCATTTACAGACCACCAGGGCCGTACTCGGAGTTTCTCTGCGAATTTGCAGATTTCCTCTCAAACCTTGTTGTTTCTGTAGACAAAGCGTTAATTGCTGGAGACTTTAATATTCATTTTGAGAATCCAGAAGACCCTCTGAGAACAGCATTTATGTCCTTACTGGACTCAGTAGGAGTAAATCAGTGTGTAGTAGGACCCACTCATAAAGCAGGTCACACTTTAGATTTAATATTATCCTTCGGATTAAGTATAGGAAATATAACCACAATTCCACAGTCTGAAGTTATCTCAGATCACTACCTTGTCTCGATTAAAGCGTGTTATAGTAATAATGTATGCAGCACAGCACCGCGCTTCCACCTTAAACGTACATTTACATCAAATACCGCACAGAGCTTTATCAATAATCTTCCAGAATTATCAACTTTGATTGGATCGCCATCTGACTTCACAGAACTCGAACAGGCGAATGAATATCTAGAGTCAGCACTTCGTTATAGCTTAGATAATGTAGCTCCAGTTAAAAGGAAAATGATTAGAGATAAGAAACTCGCTCCTTGGTATAATGACCACACACGTGCTTTAAAACAAACCACTCGAAAATTCGAACGTAAATGGCGCCAAACTAAATTGATAGTATTCAAAATAGCTTGGAAGGAGAGCATCCTGAACTATAAAAAAGCTCTCAGTGATGCTAGATCAACGTATCTCTCCACTCTTATAGAAAATAACAAAAACAACCCGAGATTTTTATTTAATACCGTAGCTAACTTAACTAAAAACAAGACCACTGCAGAAATCTCCACAACAACATCATGCAGTAGTGAGGATTTCATGAACTTTTTCAATAATAAAATCATAAATATTAGGCAAAAAATTCAGGCTTTGAAAACAGACTATTTAAATAATTCAGATGATCTAACCACATCACATCAGAACTTAGAACACTTTACTCCCCTTGAAGCGAGGGAACTAATTTCACTCATCTCTTCTTCAAAATTGTCAACCTGTATATTAGATCCTATACCGACACATTTTCTCAAACAGATAGTACCAGCAATAATAGAACCCCTGTTGAAAGTAATTAACTGTTCACTCAGTAGTGGGTATGTCCCCAAATCCTTTAAATTAGCCGTTATTAAACCGCTAATCAAGAAACCTGACCTTGACCCCTGTCTGCTTTCTAATTACAGGCCGATATCAAACCTTCCCTTTATCTCCAAGATTTTGGAAAAGGTAGTATCACAGCAGCTATGTTCACATCTACACAGAAATAGCATAAATTAACTGTATCAGTCAGGATTTAGGCCTCATCACAGCACAGAGACAGCACTTGTTAAAGTAGTAAACGACCTCCTATGGGCCTCTGATCAGGGTTGCGTCACTATACTTGTGTTACTGGACCTCAGTGCAGCTTTTGACACCATTGATCATAGTATTCTCCTTCACAGATTAGAAAAGGTAGTAGGAATTAAGGGAACTGCCCTCTTGTGGCTCAGATCCTATTTGACTGATCGTTATCAGTTTGTAGATTTAGATGGTGACCATTCCTCATGTTCTCAAGTGGAGTTTGGTGTTCCACAGGGCTCAGTTTTAGGCCCACTGCTTTTTTCCCTTTACATGCTTCCTCTGGGCAACATAATTCGTAAACATGGTATTAGTTTTCATTGTTATGCTGATGACACACAATTATATGTCTCAGCAAAACCAGATGAGAAAAACCAGTTTGCTAAAATCGAGCAGTGTGTGCAGGATATACGAGATTGGATGTTAATTAATTTTCTTCTGCTTAATCCTGATAAGACAGAAGTTCTGGTCATAGGACCACAAGTAGCTAGAACTAAGCTTTCTGATCACACTGTAACTTTAGATGGCCTTTCTGTTCCATCAAGTGCAACAGTAAAAGACCTCGGTGTGATTATAGATTCCAGCCTTTCGTTTGAAGCTCATGTAGATAATATCACCAGGATAGCTTTCTTTCACCTTAGAAATATTGCCAAGATAAGAAACATATTGTCACTAAATGATGCAGAAAAACTAGTTCATGCTTTTATCACGTCTAGGTTGGACTATTGTAACGCCTTACTGTCTGGTTGTTCAATTAGGTGTATAAACAAGCTTCAGTTAGTACAGAATGCAGCAGCGAGAGTCCTCACTAGAACCAGAAAATACGAGCACATCACCCCTATCTTATCTACACTGCATTGGCTCCCTGTGAAATTTCGCATCGATTTTAAGATACTACTTTTGACATTTAAAGCACTAAATGGTCTCGCGCCACAGTATTTGAGTGAACTGTTAGTGTCTTACGATCCGCCACGCCTACTTCGATCAAAGAATGCAGGCTGCCTGTCAGTACCACGTATTATTAAAACTACAGCAGGGGGCAGAGCTTTTTCTTACAAAGCCCCAAAGTTATGGAATAGTCTTCCTATTAATGTTCGGGACTCAGACACAGTCTCAGTGTTTAAGTCTAGGCTAAAAACCTATTTATTTAGCCAAGCATTTTTGTAAATAGATTAACCTTAGGTAAAGGAGCAGATCTGGGGGACTCATAGACGTAGAGTATTCTGGTGAACTGGTATGTTTAGATGCTGTCTTCCCCACTCTCATTGTTCACTCAGGTTTGTTGACGGTGAGGTGATTGGTTGCTTTACATCTCAGGGAGCCCTCATGTTTGTGTTTCCTTCTGGCTCTCCCTTTTAGTTATGCTGTTATAGTTAGTCCTGCCGGAGTCTCTGCTTGCACTTTGCACTAAATATACATTCACCTATACATGCTGACTGTGACCATACCTAACTGCCATCTCTCCTTATTTTCTGTTCTCTCCTTTTCTGCTCTCTTCTCTCTCTCTCTCCCCCTCTTCTTTCCCTCTCTCTGTCTCTCTGTCGAGCTATACATGTTTCGCTCCTGAGTTGCCAGTGATCCAGACCCCTCTGCCCTCTGGAGCCGTCTAACCCATCCTGGAGTCCTGCTTCTGGTTGGAGATCTCGTCGCATGGATGCCCCGTGTGGTCTGCCTGGATTCGTATGGTGGCTGGGGATGGTTTCCATGAAGACTCTCCTGTCATCGAGTGATGCTCTGGGGACCTGTGACTTCAGTTGTTCGATAACTCAGGACCGGAATCCCCTACAGTCTACCTGAGCCTCCGGGAACAAACTGGACTCCTTTTAATTTTAAAACATCTCTTGTTATACTGAACTTCCAGTCTTACACATTATTATGCTGAGCAATTCCTGCTATCCGTTATCACCCAGATGAGGATGGGTTCCCTGTTGAGTCTGGTTCCTCTCAAGGTTTCTTCCTATTACCATCTCAGGGAGTTTTTCCTTGCCACCGTCGCCCTCGGCTTGCTCATCGGGGACAATCTTGTCATTTTGATTCATATACATTGCATAAAAACTTACTTCTTTTTATTGTGTAAAGCTGCTTTGCGACAATGTCAATTGTTAAAAGCGCTATATAAATAAAATTGACTTGACTTGACTTGACATGCTGCTGCATTCTGGATCAGTTGCAGAGGACGAGTTGTGGACAGAGGCAGGCCAGCCAGGAGTGAGTTGCAGTAGTCCAGTCTTGAAATAACAAGGGACTGAACAAACACCTGAGTAGCCTGTGAAGAAAGAAATGGGCGGATTCTTCTGATATTGTAAAGAAGAAATCTACAAGAGCGAGTAAGGTTAGCGATGTGTGGGGAAAATGACAGATGATTGTCCATGGTTACCCCAAGATTGCGGGCAGTGGCTGAAGGAGTGATTTTGATTGTTGTCCAGGGATATCACAAGATCTTGACCTGGGGATGAGTCACCAGGAATGAACAACAGTTCGGTTTTACTCAGATTGAGTTTCAGCTGATGAGCTGCCATCCAGGATGAGATGTAGAATCCGCGTGGAAACCTGAGTGTCAGAGGGAGGAAAGGAGAAAACAAGTTGAGTGTCATCTGCATAACAATGGTATGAAAATCCATGCGATAATATGAACTTACCAAGAGACCGGGTATAAAGGGAGAACAGAAGAGAACCAAGTACTGAGCCCTGCAGAACACCAGTAGAGAGTCTACATGGGGCAGATGTAGATCCCCTCCATGTCACCTCATACGACTTATCATCTAGGTAAGAAGCAAACCATTGCCACGCTGTTCCACAAATACCAAGGCTTGTGAGAATAGATAATAGGATCTTGTGGTTCACTGTGTCAAATGCAGCTGACAGGTCCAGGAGGATCAGGACAGATGACAGTTTAGCAGATCTAGCAGCATGGAGCTTCTCAGTGACTGACAGAAGGGCAGTCTCTGTGGAATGTGCCACTTTGAATCCAGATTGGTTGGGATCATTAAGGTTGTTCTGTGAGAGATAAAGAGACATTTGGTTATAAACAGCGAGAAGAGAGAGGTGATACCGGACGATAGTTGTAAACTTCTGATGGGTCCAGGCAGGGTTTCTTGAGGATGGGAATAACCCTTGCTTTCTTAAAAGCAGCAGGAACATGACCAGATGATATGGAATGGTTGATGATGGTTGTGGATGTAGGAGGTCTCGTGAGATGGCCTGGAGCATTGTGGAAGGGATTGGGTCTAAAGAACAGGTGGTGGGGTTAGATGACGAGAGTACTGTTAACTGTTAACGTAAATAATTGCAATTAGGTCAAATTAATAGACCTTTTTGAGTATTCAGAACCTTTTGATATTTTAAGTAATCGTAAGTACGTAAGTAACAGTAACAGTCACCTTAAAATTCCACCAGCTTAAAGTCGATAGAGCACTTGTGGCTCAGTGGTAAGTGTTTCGCCTACCGTGCGAAAGACCCGGGTTCAATTCCCAACAACTGCAACAATAATTTATTTTAAAATTGGAAACATCATTACTTTAAAAAATTGATGTAACTGATTACCTGAAGTTTTTTGAGTTTTGACAACTTAATCGGGTTTACGGTGTGTGTAAAAAGTGTTTAAGTGCCAGACATACTGTGTGAACGTCTCTACACACAGTTGCCTTTCCCACATGCTCTGCATCACCCACATTGTACAAAAAATGCCATGACGCAAAAAAAAGACCAGATGTGCTATGTACACTGTAATAGGTTACATCAATTTTTTAAGTTATGATGTTTCCAATTTTAAGTAAACAGAACTATAATTTTTTTAGTTTGTTGAACTTGTTGCAAATCAAATAAATAGTTGCTGCTGTCACCACATCAGACAAGCCAGCCCGGGGATCGAACCCGGGCCATTCACATGGCAGGCGAAACACTTACCACTGAGCCACCAGCGCTCTTTAGAGTTTTACTTGGTGGAATTTTAAGATGACGGTTACTGTTACTTACGTACTCACGATTACTTAAAATATCAAAAGGTTCTGAATACTCAAAAAGGTCTATTAATTTGACCTAATTGCAATTATTTAAGTTAACAGTACTCTGTGTGTTTAATTACTTTGAGCATTAGCAATATGCGGTTTCAAGAGATGTGTTAAGTAAATTAACGATTTCCTTGAAAACCGATAACACTCTTTCAAATAATCATTAGGAAATTAAAAGACGCGGTCAATACGCGGTCTTATAACTCTCTCCCGGCGGAAAAAAACTTGTGCAATTTGTGCCTCCACATCCACAGGATCTTCATTAAAAGCGCACGTCATGCTCAATAAACCTCTGAAACAAACTTACCCTGGAACATAACCTGCTACCGAGCAGGTTATCTTCAGAGAGTAAGTTGCTATGGTTACAAACATACCCAGAGAGTTACCTCCGTTTTTGGAACCGAAAGTTGAGGATATCCTCTAACTTACTCTTAAACTTACTTACGTCACATAACCTGCTTTCTGGAATACCCCCCTGCACACAAAAAAAACCCACAACCAAAAATACAGGTACCTTCTGTAACATCCTGATGCTACCAGCATCTCAGCTACACTAAGTACAATGCGTTGTGACGTCATTAGTGTCGCGAGACCATGTGTGTACGAGTCTCTCTCCGGTTTATATATGGTCGCGCTGGTTAATGACGTCACTCTCAGGGCGGAAGCGACCGTGTGGAAGGTCAGGTAGACGCCGATGTGGAAACAGTCAGAAAACCTGGAGTGGAGTCTGGAGCGGCGCGCGACCAGGACACGATACACACACGCGAGCGCAACAAAGCATTATACAAAGCATAATATTTTTATTATTTTTGCATTTTCATTCATTTGTTTTACTCAGTAGCGAATATGATTTAAAATGTATCGAATTACAATACTTCAAACAAAACATACTTAAGCAAAAGTAAAATTACAGATTTTAAAAACTACTTTAAAAAGTAGAAGTACACAAAAACTACTCAATTACAGTAACGCGAGTAAATGTAATTTGTTACTTTACACCTCTGATTGTAACGTATCAGAAGACTGGCTAGACATGTTGGAGCTAAACCATTTAGAGCCTTGTATGTAAGTAATGCTAGTTTGTAATTAATTCTAGACTGAATAGGTAGCCAGTGCAGGGATGATAATATTGGGGTTATATGATCATATTTTCTTCATCAAGTTAGAACCCTGGCGGCTGCATTTTGGACTAACTGTAGTTTATTGAGGATGCAGGACAACCACCCATTAATGCATTACAATAGTCCAGTCCGGAGGACATGAATGCATGAACCAGCTTTTCTGCATCAGATACAGATAAAATGTTCCTAAGTCTGGCAATATTTCTAAGGTGGAAAAAGGCAGTTTTTGTGATATTGGAAATATGATTTTCAAAGGATAAGTTACTGTCTAATATTACGCCCAAGTCTTTCACTCTCGAGCTGATGGTAACAGTACTTTCTAAACGCAAGCTGAAACTTTTTTTTTTTGAGAGTTGTTGTGTACTGGCTTTTGGGCCAATAAGTAATATCTCTGTTTTATCTGAATTTAGTAAAAGAAAATTATCAGTCATCCAATCTTTTATATCTTGAACACACTCAGTTAGTCAGACAACTTGGGTATTTCGTCTGGTTTTGTTGACATATATAGCTGGGTATCATCAGCATAACAATGGAAACTAATCCCATGTCTCCTAATGATGTTACCTAAGGGAAGCATGTATATTGAGAAAAGCAGAGGTCCTAAAACTGACCCTTGTGGGACCCCATATTTCACTGGCATTACACCAGACAGTTCTCCATTTAGATCTACAAAATGGTGTCGATCAGACAGGTAGGATCTAAACCATTTTAACGCCTGTCCCTGAATACCTATGTGATTTTGTAAGTGATCTATGAGAATATTATGATCTATAGTGTCGAATGCAGCACTAAGATCAAGTAAGACGTGTATTGAGATGCAGCCTTGGTCCGAAGCTAAAAACAAGTCATTTGCTATTTTAACTAGTGCAGTTTCTGTACTATGACGGGGACTGAAACCTGACTGAAATTATTCGAGGATATTGTTTTCCTGCAAGAATGTGCATATTTGAGCTGATATTTTTTTATATAAACGGTTTTATATAAAAGGTTTGAAATCGGTCTGTAATTTGTTATATCATTTGGGTCTAAATTTGATTTTTTTTTATGAAGAGGCTTAGTAACTGCCAACTTGAAAGATTTAGGGACGTGACCTAGATATAATGAGGAGTTAATAATGTTTAGAAGCGACGCTCCAGCTACATGTATCACTTCTTTTAAAGATCTGTTTGGGATTGGATCCAACAAGCATGTTGTTGATTTAGCTGAGGTGATAAGTTTATACAGCTCTTCCTGTCCTATACCTGTAAAGCACTGAAAATCTAATTGTGAAGCTTTAGACTGGACTGGATCATGAGATGCTGTTAGAGGATGAACTTCCATTATTTTCTTCCTGATACTATCGATTTTTTCATTCATGAAGTCCATGAAGTCCATGAACTGTGATTGTTTTGGTTTCTTGCTATCAGTTGGCTCAGATGCTCGGCCCTAGCCGCTTTTAGAGCCTGTCTATAGCTGCACATACAATCTTTATACGAGATTCTCAAAACTTCTAGTTTAGTTTCTCTCCATTTTCGCTCGAGGTTACAGGTTGCTCTCTTTAGGCGCGAATATGACTATTGTACCATGGTGCAAGTGGTCTATCTTGGACTTTTTTTTAATCTGATGAGAGCAACAGTGTCTAATGTACTGGTAAAAATAGTGCCAATGCCGTTAGTCACTTCATCTAGATCGTCTGCATTTAGGGGTCTAATAAGAAATTGGGACAGATCCGGCAGATTACTCGTGAATCTGTCTTTAGTAGTCAGATTAATATTTCTACCGAATTGGTAACGTGGGGAGGCATAGCTAAACTGTTCTACAGGTAGAGTATATACTAAGAGATGATGATCTGTGATATCATCACTTTGAGGTAGAATGCCTCACTCAGAGACTACTCATAGTGGTTGAAAAATTAAAGAAACAAGGTTTTGGAATGGCCTAGTCGGAGTCCTTAAGAGACCTTAAGAGAGCTGTGCATAAACTAATGGCCAAAAACCTCAAATAACTGAAACAATGCTGTTTGGAGTGAATGGACCAAAATGATGTGAGAGACTGATAGTTATCCTGGAAACAATTACTTCGCGTTATTGCTGCAAAAGTTTGATCTATATGTACTGGATTATAGGAGTGCTTAATATTGGTCACATGTTTTTTTTTTTTTTTTCATTTTGGCTTTATTTTTGTTAAAAAAATAATGACAGGGAGAAAAAGTTATAATTTGTTGTTCATCTGAGGTTCTATACAATCATATGATTTTTTAAATTGTGTTTTTACATGAAAAGAAACATAGAATTAAAAGAGGGAGCACTAAACAAACTAGTAGAAAAACTATGCTGAGCACTAGACAAGACCACTGGCTAGTTGACTTTGATATTGTAGCAGTTTAAAATTGTTTATTAAATTTTTTTCAACTTATTATGGCTTATCAATGTTAATATGGAAGCCGAAGCGTTGCCTCTGTTTATACAGAAGCCGAAGTTGAAGTGTTCTATTTTGAAGTTTGGGTAGCATTGTGTTTAAGCACCATGAGGATACCACTGCCTTTGATGACTGAATTATGTAGCACCTTCACTCAGTGGGGGAACAAATATAATTTTACCTTTTTGCCACATTTTCATTAATAATGTGACTGATCAAACCCACTGCATATGACTCAATAAAATAATTACATTGTTGAATGTTTTTAAAAGTTTTATATTTTGTTTGGTTTAGTAACTGGAGCAAACCGAGGAGTGACACCTGTTTGAGCATGCTTGTGCTCTCTGAGTTTCCTGTCTTTTCTGCTCATCTGTGAATGAGCAGATTTTGTATGTTGCCACTAGTCATGAGCTTTTAGGGATTTATAACTTACCCACATGCACATAGTACGTATGGCCACAGTCCAAAAAGCAAGGTAATGTACAATGTCTGGGTCGTGGATGTAGTGCATTGGAGACTGTCATCCAGTGTCATTTTTAAAACAACCATGTCAAAAGACATATCCTGTGCTTATAGCAAAGATTTTACTCAACAGAACCCCCTGCTTTGTTTAATAGTGAACGTAAGAGCATTTCTATATGCATAATGCAAAGAGAACTCAAGAGATTTCGACTAAACAGCTCTGTAGCCTTAAGAAAACCACTTATTAGTAAGACTAAACTGACAAAAAAAGGCTTCAGTTTGCTAGGGAGGAAAAGAAAGGACTGGGGAGCACTAGAAGACGGTCATGTGGTCTAATGACCACCGAATGACCAGGTTTTACCTTTTTTTTCTTCTTCTCGTTGGCACGGGCATATTCCAAGATGACAATGCTGGGATTCATCAGGCTCAAATTTTGAAAGAGTGTTTTAGGGAGCATAAGAAATAATTTTCACACATAAACTGGCCACTACAGAGTCCAAACCCCAATGAAAATCTTTGGAATGTGACGGAGAAGGCTTTATGTAGACTCTCCCATCATCAATACAAGAGCTTAGATAGAAATGAATGTGACTCAGAACAGAAATAAATGTTGTAACATTGCATGAGATTAAAATTATGCCACAGTAAATGTGTGCCATAATCAAAGCAAAAAGTGGTTCAATGAAAAATTTGATTTTTTTTTTGTTTTTTGGCTCTCAGTATGTATTTCTTCCAGTAGGGTCACTTTTCTTTCTCATTCCCTTCTCCATCTCTTTATTTCTTCATCATATTTGAACAATTAATAAAGTATTTTCGCCAAAAAAAAAAAAAGGATGCCAGGTTACCACCATAGCAGACACAGGTAAATGCAGTGTGTACCTCACAAGGTGGCGCTCCCACATCAACAAGCAACATGCAGTCCTTGTCAGTGATATTATCATAATTAGGAATGAACTCAGGCACCTAATTATTATCATAATAAGTGATCATATAATCATATGAGTTCAGAATAGATACATATAACCTACACTATAGCTAATAGTTCTTTTTTTTATTGCACAATAAAG
The DNA here is from genome assembly GCA_030347435.1 of Clarias fuscus. NCBI lineage: Eukaryota > Metazoa > Chordata > Actinopteri > Siluriformes > Clariidae > Clarias > Clarias fuscus. Next base: position 28,857,776 of record CM059206.1, read on the forward strand.
TAATTCATAAATGTGCTCACAGCGCTCATAATATGAAAATTTTTGTGTTCACTTTTTTTTTGGTTTTTATTTAATGTTGCTTCTTGAGGTTAAGGTTATTTCAGGTTATCTCCCTTTGAGATGAATTGTGGTGCATTTCTTCAGTTCTTCATTCAACCTAAATGTGTTTAATGGAGCTGAAGTCTTCCACTTCCACCTTAGCAAACCATGTCTTTGTATTTGCAGTCCTATTCAAGGATTACAGCAAGAAATGCAGTGTTAATGTCCCCCATTACCCTAAGTACCCCTCTGTAGTTAACCTGTAGTATGCAGTTTATTGAGTAGACCATGCCAATAGGAAATTATTTTAATTTGATTAAATGAAAGACGGTGTTATGTAGCAAGTGTTCATTAAAGCAGCATGGTCAGTACTGTAGCCTTTTGCCTCTAGGGGTTGATTCCTGCTTCTGGTCTGTGTGCATGCAGTTCACATGTTCTTCCCACAGCCCAAAGACATGGGGATTTGCCCAATCAATGTTTCCAAATTGCCTGTAATCTGTGTGTTTTTGACCTTAGATGAACTGGCATCCTCTCCAGAGTATATCCTGCCTCATGCCCCTGGCATAGGCTCTGGGCCTCCCACAACCCTGAACAGGAAAAGTAGTACAGAGAACAAATGAGTGTGTTAATTAATTATTTAACTGAAATTATGTATTTAAGAGCATGTCAGCAGACCGATGCAAATTATATACATATATATCTCAAAATGTAAATTATACCCGTATTTGAACAACTTCCCTTATAGAAAAAAATACAGAAACTAATTGCAAAATATATATTTTTGAAAACAGTAATAATTATTAATGTTTCTGCCCAATAAACCAGTTTTGGGGCTTATATGTGAGAGAGAGATTTGCTGTTTTCTCCAGAAATCAGATTTATTTTCTGTAGAAAACAGTAAACCACAAAAAAATTTATTTAGTCTGTGTGTCAATTATCATAGTAGTTAGTAAAACTCACAAGGACATTAATATGAACCAGATCTACTGAACCATCTGCCACACCATTAGTTCAGATGAGCCTGTGCCCATGACAACCCCAGATTTCTGTTAGGCAAACACTACTGGAACCCAGTCTGATTTTTGAATTTGTAGCCACCCACCTCAATGTTTAATGTTTTTGGGCAAGTTCACCTTGGTTATATGAGTCACTATATTCTTCCTGGCAGAAATGCTTTCTTCGTTTTCTTTTGACCTCTCTTATCAGCAAGGCGTTTCCACCCACAGAACAGTCACTCACTCAGTGTTCTTTGTTGTTTTATACCATGCCGCATAACGCTAAGATTGTTGTGTATAAAAATTTCAGAGGATCAGCAGTTCATTAAATATTAACACAATTATCTCTGATATTGATCCTGATTTTGATCAGGTTCTTGCACTGTGAAGCTGCCACATGATTGACTGACTAAATCACTGCATACATGAGATGAGGGTGTTGGGGTTCCCATCTCAGTAGATGGTGAGGGTATACTCTTTGTTTTTTGTGCAACTTTGTGTTAAAATATTTTTCCCTAATGGTAAAACAGTGTAGATATTTTATATTTATGGAATCAAATCATATTTTAAGAATAAGAATTTCTTTATCATTTATTGAAATTGTTCCTTGACATCAATAATTTTGGCACATGGAGAAAATAATTTCAAAACAGTAGTTTTAATGAGAATAGTGTTGTTACAAAAATATTACTTTTGTGATTTTCTTTTTACTAGACATCATGTGACATTAAGGAGCCAGAGCTAAGGATCAGAATCATGAAACAACAATACAAGATAGCCTGCAGCAATGAGACACAAATACAACCACCTCCATGATGCACCTTTTTCTATCACACTTTTCCTTTCCAGTCTACTTTCAAATTCAAATTTTATTCGTCACATACACAGTCATACACAGTATGATATGAAGTGAAATGCTTATACGACTGCTGTCGACCTATGATATTACAACAAAAAAAGAAATAAGAGATTTAATAATATAGAAACACTTATTTACATTATATACAACAATAAGAATAAAAATGAAAATAAAATATCAAAATAAGATAAATATAAAAAAAATGTTAAAGAATATCTAATAAAAAATAGAAATAGAAAATATATATAGTAAATGAAATATGATAGAAATATGATAGAAATGTGATGTAGTGCAGTCCAGTAATGTAGTGTCCAGTTATCGGCAGGATAATGTGCAAGGCATGCAGTTCAAGTTCACAGTGTGCAAAATGTGCAAGTGTGCACATGTACTTTCCCCTGCTGGAGGATGTTGATGATCGTCTTCTGGATGATTGTCTTCATTGGATGATGAAGTCATCAGTCTTCCCCATGAATGTACTGAACTAGACCAAATTATACATGATATTTATACTGTATGAATAGTAATTTGCTCCAACTCACAATTAAATATTATTTAGAAATACGTACTGGATTTGAAAAGAAGATATGAGACTTTCAGCCTTTCAAGGGGCTTGACAAAAGTGTGCTATTAACTATTTAGGAACTACAGCCATTTTCATATGCACATCGCTCTTTCTGTTCTTTATGCCCTAACACTACCTTGACCATGCTTGACAGATGATGTGTTATGCGTTGGATCATGAGTTGTTCCTTTCTTATTCCATACTTTTCTCTTCCCATCATTCTGGTAAAAGTTTATTTTGGTTTCACCAAAGGGTCTGGCAAAGTTTTTTTTAGTAAAATCTAATCTGGCCTTTTGACCAGTAGTTTGCACCTTGTTGTGAAGTATCTGTATTTACATAATCAAGCTGTCTCTTGATGGTAGACATTCACAGTGACAGGTGTACCTCTAAAGAGTTAGCTTGATGTTGTGGAAGTGCTCTTCTTCACCATGGAGAGAATTCTACATTCATCCATTTTAGTTGACTTCTGCGGTCTCCAAGGCCTTTTGCTGTTGCTGAACGTGCCAGGTAATTTCTTCTTTTAAAGAGTGTTCCAAATGTATTGGCCACTCCCAGTGTTTTTGCTATGTCTGTAATGAATTTATTTTGTTTAGTTTTTTCAGACTAATGATGGCATCCTTCACTTATACTGTATATACACCGCTATGAACCTCATGTTGAGTTAAGTGAACAGCTCCATTGCTTGATTAGTCATGTAGTAATGAACAGAACAGGCCACATACATATCCTGGACAGGCATCTGCTTATCAGCCACTTGTTCCATTATTTATAAGCCTCCAAATCATGGTTTCTGGAGTGATTCAATGTGATGTACCAATGCCAAATGCTTAGCATTATCTAGAAACGTATCATTGTCCAACTTTGTGAAACTGCCTGTGTGGCCACATGTTTGTGACCTTTTTTTACAATTATATATAGATAATAATATAGATCTTTAGAATATAGATCTTTTTTTCCGAAGTATGCAACAAAAAAAAATTATTTAATTAAAGCCACTTGCCTGGGTTCCCGTGTGACCCTTGATAGAACCCATTCACCAAAAAAAAAAAAAAAAAAAAATCACACTACTGTAGCTGACTGGTTAGTCAGAAGGGAGGAAGGAGCATTGTAATTTAAACAGTTGCATTGAGGCTTTTCACATAGTTTAGTAGCCTAGTTTAGGCCTCTCCACTGTTGAGGGAGTGGCTCTGTATAGGGCCTTGAAAAAGGGAATCAAGCATCAAAGCATACCATACAAATCTATGGAAACACAAAAGAATAGGGTTAGATGTTGCCAGTCAACAAGAGCTGCTTGGTTGAGCAATTTGCTTAAAAATCAAATCTTTTGTGGTGAAAAGATGAGAGGAATCTTGGCAGGAAGTATTTATATATGTATTAAAGCTAAACAGTTTAGATCCCTTGTACAAAGGTGTAAATATTATGTTGTTTAAAATCATTGTAGGTTTTCAGCTACCGTAGCACAAAGTCATTTAGGGCAATCTTTTCTTTTAAGAGAGATCAAACGGTGGTGTGTAAAGAAAAGAAATATATGTAAGAGTACAACCAAATGCATTTTCTATGTACCCAAATGTTGCCTAGAGGAGAAAAACTATATTGTGCTAAAGGGATAGGGGCATGTTGTTGTTCATGAAAAGTAGCCTAACTGGTTATTGTAATGTGTTCAGGCTCGCTATCTCACCTGCAGCAAATGCCTTCTTTTTTGTGTTTAGAAACTCTAGAACTTTGTATGTATCATTCCTCTAAGACCTTTTCATTGTATTATATAAAAATTAATTGCCTAAGGACTGGTTTATTTTTTATGTATTACAGTGTTTGTGGTGGTTATTTAAGTTCCAGTTGTTCCCATGTAAGGCCCACCTCATCAAAAGCACTGTTACAGACAGCTGTGGTCTATCGATGCTCACTCAGCTTTGCTGAACTTTGACCTCTGGTTGCTAGGACCAAGGCTCTCAAACGGTGGTGCTTGGTTGAGGAGAAACAGGGAAGGGCATGTTGGAGTGGTCGTAAATGCTTCCATTTGACCTTGCTAATTTGCAAAAAATCAGATTCCCACCAAAGCAGTTTTACTTAAAAATATGAAAAACAGCCATGATAACTATTAAATTTAAATTAATTACACTGCAATTTTTATACAAATATGCTGGATTTTTCTTAATAATAAGATACCTATTTTATTATTCCTCTGATATGACAGTGGAACAAGGGTTTAGGTTTGTTTATTGAGCCTATGTAATTTGAAAGATCAAATATGTATCTCGTAGTACATGAACTTCCAAATTTTAAAATAGGACAAGTTTTAAACCACTGAATAGTTTATGAACACAGCTATTAGTCCATGTAATCATTCATTTATAAACTAATAACTTTAATACTATAATAATTCATTTTAAATAAATACAACATAGAAAGGGCAAAAGAATGAAAATTTTTTTTTTAAATAATAATAACAAAAATTAAACACTCCATTTACATATAGAAAGTTGTAAGCTGAGTCAGAAAGTAAATGAATGAAGCTAAACACTGAGTGCAAAAATAGAAAAAAAGATCACTCATTATTGAAAGGCACTATTGCCAACACCTAGAAACTCTTTCTGTCTCGCTCTCTCTCTCCCCCCTCTTCCCTTCCTAACTCCAAGCCAGCCACCAACACAAACACACACATTCATACACACACACACACACACACACACACACACACAAATATTTCAAACATATATTTAAGTCACATTTGCTCAGACGTGTTGAGAATCTCCAGAGGAATTTGAATCTGTTGCTGTTGATTACCTACACTGATAAACAATAAGAATGACTCATTCACATATGCTTTTCACAAGCAGGAAATTCCAGGCGTTCCGCGCTAATGTCCAAGTCGTAACACACAACTCTCTAGTTGCTGCTGGAGTTTCCTGCCACTCCACCCCCACAGTGAGTCACACACATATGAACATGTTCCACTTGCCCCTGTGATATTCCAGTGAAATTCTTTTGGACTTACAGGAGATAAGGATTTCTCCCCTAATTATATTGTGTCGCCAGCACAGGAATTTCAGTAAACATCAAGTATTTAAATAAATATGCTAACAACATAAACTTAACAAATACATTAAAAAAATGTATAAGATTTCTTGATTTCTTGTGTTTTAGAGTGTGTGTTGTAGTTACACTTGGTGGTTTATTCACATTTTATTTATAATAATTTTTTAAATTATAAATGTAGATTCAATAGTATTGTTTTACTTAAAACATGCAGAACATTGTCAATAGAAGGTCATGTTTAAATCTTGGGCTCTGCACAAGTGTATCATGTTGCTGAAAAAAGAAAAAGTGTTTTGAAAATTTCCAGACTGGAATTGTTTCAGCCATTTTATAGACACTCCACAATGCATCTTCACTCTGCCCCCACCTTGGTTTAAAGGTTTAAAGGCCAGGTCTTAAACTCCTGGTACAACCAAATCATTTTTGTCTCAAGGGAAAAAAAAAAAAAAAACTTTAACAAGTAAAGTAAGAGTATTTTATTCCTGGTGGAGGGTAAGAGTGTTGCTCCTACAAAGGTCTGTAAAGGCAACATGTATGTAGTGCTAAAATGTTTAAATGGTCTGCTGAACATATATAATTTATTTCCTTTATACATTTATTTAACAAGTAAGGAAATTATTAGTATATACTGTAGTATAAACCTACTTGAGATGTATGTAATTTTGGAAAACTCCCATACCTCCTTAAGATTACACTGGATGTCTCATGACTAGCTGAATGAGAGTTGATGTGACAGAATCAGAAGATGTCCAAAGAAAGGGATCTTTTCAACAAATGGTCAGGGCCTCCCAAAGATATGTCCCAAAGAAATTTTAGAATTTCTTTCAATTTGTTTATTTATAGCTTTATGTTTATTTATAGCATTAATTTTAGCCTATCTTTTTGTCCTGTTGCAACTGTTGAGTTCTGAATTCAAAAGTTTGATAGTGATTTTTCAGAATATTATATTGGCCATCAACGCAGGACACCAATTTAGTATGTAAATTGTAAGTAATTGCAAAAACACATATTTTAAGCATTGTTATTCCAATATAAATGACCCAATGTAGATTATTTTAGCAACGTTTAAGGTACATTTCAAAAGAAGCAGAAAATTGTTAGTCCTAGCATATTAACATTGATCTCAGCTTAAGAAATGTTATAGATTTTGAATTAATCAAAAATTTGGTGTGCATCACATGGAGACAGCATGAACACTGATTTAAATAAACAGACCTTTGCTGAAAAAAAAACAGAGTAAGAGATTTTCAACCTCTCTTGCTTGTTCAATTTTCTATAGCTTATATTTTCTTTTTTGATAACCATATTTAAATTTCTGTGAATAAAATATTCTGTATGTTACATCATTGAGGGTCCAATAACCTAGTATACAATTATTATTTTTTAGGGCCCTCTGTTATTACAAATTCAGAAATAAATGTATCTGGGCAGGGCAGCATTGGCAACCTTGGCCATCCTGATTAGTCAGTACATCTGCAACATGATTAGATGATAAGTCATGCTGGATAAGTGGAGTATAATGGGTATTAATCACCAAAAGCAACAAATCACTCCCTGCCAAAGGTTAATGCTTATTTACAAGCTAGGTTTTTGAAAGCCAAGCACAGCAATCCTTTACATAAACTTAGTTATAGCCAAGAGGCTATTATAGCTAAGTAGCTATGTGGAGTGAAACTATCCCAACCATAAAGAGAAATGTGTAAGGATTTTAACAATGTTTGGAAACCTTGGCACAGCTATAAAATATATGCTCTTATCAAGGCTGAGTAGTGGCTGTGTTGTGGCAGCCAAATTCAGATAAATTGATTGCCCTCTTCCCACTGTAATATGCTGTCCAACACAGGATATACAAGATAGCAAATTAGCTGGAGATAGGGAACATCTCAGCTGACATTTAATTAGATTTTTTAAAGATGAGTCTTTCGTCTGTTATTACACTGCCCAGCCAAAAAAAATGTTTCACATTCTAAAATTTCATTGGACGGCCTTTGTATGGCACCTTAGTCTGGCTTGAGTACAGCATGCATTTCTGTCTGTCCAGAGCTACATTCATTTTTGGCCAAAATTCTGTGTTGTTGATGATAGAGTCAAAGTGACTTCTTTACCAGTACATTTCAAATACTTTAAATTGGGTTAAAGTCAAAACTCTTTGTGTTCCAACAATTTGACTTACAGTTTGAACCCAATGAAATTTAGCATCGTCATCCTGGAAAATACTTTGATGAGATGACCTGGTCATTCAGTACATTCATGTAGTCAGCAGATTATTGCCACATAATGTTGCTGAGCCTAGACCTTAACAATTAAGCAACTTCAGATCATAACACTGACTCCAGAGGCTCGTACAGTGGGCACTTTACATAAGAGGTGCATCACATCGTACATTTCTCTTTAAATAAATCTGTAAATCTGGACTCATTATTCCATATGAATTTTACCATTACTCCAAAGTCCGAAAAATTTAAGCATTTTTTTTAATGAGGCTTACTAACAAGTGGTGTTATTATGGTTACATAGCTGTTTAGTTTCAATCCAGTGAGTTCTTGTTGAAACTTGCTGCAACTTCATTAAGCATCTAAGTGATTTTGCACAGATTATGTAAGCCTTATTTCTGTCAGTCTAATCCAGCCAATAGATAGTATGTAACGTGTTTTTTTTTTAAACACAATAAATGAGTAAGGTACTAACAGTATTATCTTTCACAACCACATTTGACTACTTGCTTTGATAATTAGGTTAGGACTGAGTAATTGACCACAACATTGAGCCCTCTCACAGGGTGATGCCAACAGTTAATAAAGCCAATCATTGCACCTCAATAACGCCTTTGATTTTCTACAATGCAGACAGCAGACACTACTTCATGTTGATTTGTCCTTCAGCACAAATGTAGCCACTTTTTTTTTTTGTGTGTGTGTGTGTGTGTATGCTTGTGTGTTGGGGGAGGGGTTATAAAGGTGGAGTTAAATTAATTTATGCAATTAACTGAACTCTTTTCTTGTTTGTTGGGATTTTTGCCCATTTTATGTGAGGTAGATTATCATCTTGGCCAATAAAAATAACTGTGATGTGCAATACCTCAATTCCACATCCTAATGTATAGAACATACCAATATGCTATAAGAATATATGGCAAGCACAATTAAAAGTTATTCTAAAAGGACATATGCATATATTTGATTTAGTAACCATATTTAAAAAAAGTGTAGATGTGGCATTCCAGCTAAGCTTGAAACTGTTAAAATATCTGTGCTTGCAAAGCCATGTTTATTTAGGAGGAAATAAAAACTCCTTATGCATTGTTGTTAGTATTTTTTTTATTTAGAGAACATGACCTTGTGATACACTGGTGACACCCTGGAGGTTTGGCATAATCTTAAACCAAACCAAAAACATGGGCAAGTGGTTTTATCAAATATGCTCCTATGAAAGCATGCAGCAATTTAAATGTGGTTTATTTACAACAAATGCCATTTCGTTACTTGTGTGGAACCCTAGCATTAGTCTTAAACAAGATGTTTGCTAGTTGCTTATTCCACATTAGTCAGATGTATAATGGAATTATAGCCTGCAGTTAGAATAAATAAATAAATAAATAAATATTAAATAAAATCATTGTCACTTACTTGCAGTCACCATTTTTGGCAAAGATGCCCATTTTTTGTATATAAAGGAAGAAGGAACGAAAGAAAGAAGTGCAAATATTTGCGTCACCTGACCACAACCTGCCATTTCAGTTTTTTTTTTGTGCGTGTGAAACTTGGTGACGTTTGGGGGAAAATGGCTGACAAGAACGTGACCCATTATAATAGCATTATTCCCTCTCCCATTAGAGGCCTTATAGGATATAGCAGTGTTATCAAATGACTGTTGTTGCCCCCGATTTTGCCATACACGAAGGTTGCCACAATGACCTAACTGCACTGTCATTGTTGTGGCTTGTGGCTAGTCAAAAATAACGAAGTAAAAAAAGAAACTATCACTAGTATGATTGAAGTCATACTGTATATTCACCGAGGGAAAGCAAGCTGATTGAAATCGTATAAAAGGAGGAGAAAGGAGAAGCGAAAGGGAGAGCAGAGAACTCAGCAGAAAAGACGGGAAGGAACGATAAAAAAGAAAAGGGGAAAAATATTATGCAACGCGTTTTCCACAAACTTGGACGGCAGAACTGATGACGCATTCAAAGATGACGTAAATTCCAAACGCACGTACGTACTCCATGCTTCCCTGTCTCTAGTACTCGACGTATTTACTTTACATATGGAGTACATTAAAATTCCATGTTATTTATAAGTTAAACGTCGAATCACGTAACCCATATACTACATACACACCATTATTTACTTATGTATAGGCTATATATTAGATTGATTTCGGTTCATTTGTTGAACTTGGTTAAACAGTATAGAAGTAGTTACATAACTGAAGTTTAATAATGTGTTTGTTGCCTTTTCGTTTTCCGCTTTTCTTCTTTCTTTCGTGTTTCGTATACTCCTGTATTCCCGTAAACAGCGCGGAGGGGAAAGTTTGATCTCGCGTTTCCTGTTGGGGGCGGAGTTTCACTCGCCAACTATAGAACCCGGGCTCGTGACTGTGAGGAATCAGAAGAAAGCGACATTGTTAGTAATACGTGTGTTTGGTGTGACTCTAATCATAAAGCTACGTTTAAAGAGTCTCGCGTTGCCCTGTTGGAATACGCTTTGTTTCTAAACTTTCGGATTCCAAGATGCTGAAAGTGTCCTTCGCGTTGTTTTTATTGGCCGCTGCTGCCTTCGCCGAGTCGGTAAGTGTCTGAATTGACGTCAAGTCTGATATCCATTAGCACTTTAGGCTAACAAACCATCAAAGTTATTATAGTCATTTAACTATGTATTTGTCTCAACGTCCTTATATTGCTTTAGATCTATTTTAATTGGCCTTATTTATAGTTGGTAAGCATGTGCTAACAGTTTTTTGGCCATGTACTATCTACTGACCTTATTACTTTAACAAAACACATCGCGAACAGTTTCAGTTAGCAACTGTGCTAACAATGGCACAGTTTAGACTGAGGTAGTCTAGCTAATTCAGCTGTTGTCTCATGTTTGCTAATACACATGTTATAAAGCGACTCGGGCTCTTGTGTGAAATTCACGTGTTAGTAATCATTTGATTGATAATAAGCAGTTTAATTTAAATAATATATGGGGAAAACTTGTAATTAAGCATTTGTAATTATGATTAGAATTCTGTCTGCAGCCATTTATTTAACTAAGTGTCTGAAAGTTAATGACATTTTTTTAAAAATATGTCCAATACTTTGCTTTCAGAGTTACCAGCTCAAAGCTAAAAGTTTGATATCAAGGTAGAAACTTACTGTACTCCTCTCCCAGACTCGGCTACAGATTAAGCTCTTTTATATTAATTACATTTTGCATTTGCTTTGGTCAGAAATAGTTTTTAGTGGTTTGTGGTTCAGACACCTGTGTGCGACATGACATAATGTCTTGTGGCATTTTTTTTTTTCACAATTGGAATGGGTGAACATGTACAGGTGTTCGCCGACCAGGAGCTGTAAAAAGTAAAAAGGAATGGTAATAAGGGACGTCCTACTCAGTGTGTGTGGTCAGTCAGCCTCCCAAACACAAACATACATAGGCAAAATGCAAATGTCCTGAGCAGGGAACTTTCCATGTGCACTCTTGGAATATTGCATACTTTTTGAACTGAATTTCCTTTTATGAGTTTTTTTTTTTTGGCAAAGCAACCTTAAAAGGCAGCTTGACCAAAATATCCCATTGGGAGATACCTTCTTATAATAAATAATCGTTTCACCTTTAGTTCTATAAAACCTAGCACTATGCAGAAGCATTACATATTCCTTTTCATTTCCCCCTCCTCCTTCTCTTGCAACATTTTCCATGGAATTTGACCCCTAGTGCCCTAGACCAGCCTTCTTTTGGGAATTCACACACTTGGGTGGACTTAAATGGTTTTTCACTCTTCTCCAGTCAGAAGGCAAGAGAAGGTCTTAAACTCTGGTATTGTGTTCTTTTGGATGCCTACAGATTTGTAATCAAAGTGATGAGATAAAATGTAAATATAAGTTTTTGGCATTAAATATGCAGTAAAAAAATATTCTTTCTGTGTCGTTCTTTCCATTAAACTAGCAGATTCCATTTATAAAATGTCATTGACGTGGTGCAGAATCCCATTCTGGAGTTAGGATTAAAATCTTTCTTTAAAGCAGATTTCATGATTTCAACAATACTGTTGTTTCAGGGAAGATTTTTAACCCAATCACAGTAGTGATATTCCCGTTTGAGTGACAGTAACGTACCGACTGGTAAGCATTAGCCAGAACTGAGCATGAATATTGTTATTAGTAATAACACAGCATTTATGTGTAGTTACATTCCTGGGGAAGAAATTCTAGTTGAAAATGAGCTACACTCAAAGCCTGGTCAAAAAGAACAGCTTTAATCAGCTTTAGGAAAGAGACAAGATAATAAACTTATGTGCATACCACATGATTTAATTGAAGTTGTTTGTTTTGGTCATGACACTGTTCAAGTCACATTTGAGTCATTTGTTGCGAAATCATTATAAACAATACATTTCGCAAGAATGTAAACTCCCGCAAATGCCTAAGCAATGAACTCGATAAATACTTCTTGCATTGCTGTCCACTGGCCTATAAAAGCTCTTTGCTGAATGGAATGTTGGCATGCTAAGAGTGTTTTTTTGTGCTGCTATTCAGGCAGTATAAAACTCAAAAATATACATAGTTTGTGTACAAGCACTCATCCTTTGTGCATTTGTGCAACCTTTGATTTGCTTATATAATGTCATAATATTAAGTTTAGTGCTTCTAAACCTAAACTTAGAGCTGTATACATGCTTGTAAATATTTCTAAAAAGCATGAGTAGTGTATGTTGTAACTAAAAATCAGAACAAAATGAGCCTTAACCAAATTGGCATTGTACTGTAGCCAATTTGATATTGTGACCTAAATTCAAAGAATTCATGGTATGTTGGCTCATGTTTGTATTTATTGCTATTGTTGTATAGCAGCCTACACTGCTGACCTGGAGTTGTCTTTCCATCGACATGTATGTCTGTAAATATTGTGACTTAGTGTCCACAAGTGTGGACAAGTTTAAATGTTTGCATATATTAAAAACAGGAATTGTGTGGAGTATTATAAAGTGATGCAGTATTTAGCAGTAATTAGCAGTGCTAATTAAAAGTGTAAATTACTCGTACTAAGAATACTAAGAATATTTGAAAATGGCTTACCTCAGTGACTGCCACACAGAAGTGTTGCTTTCCTCAAGTCATACTTTTCTTTGTGCAAGTACTTTGTGCAAAATAAAATACACCAGAAAGTGTAAACTAAAATACATTACTACATTTTGTCAGCTACATTAGATAGCAAAGTTCAATGAATCATGTCACACTGATTTTCAGTAGGGGTCTAGAGAATTATGTGAAAATGCTCTTTATTCTATGTAGCATATAGGGGTGTTTTTATGTATGTATGTATGTATTTATTTATTTATTTATTTTTATCTTGGCATTGTACAGGATATGTCTAGCACAAATAGAAGAATGGTATAAATAGCTGCTTTGAGGTTGGAATGCTTGTACAGTGTATAAGAGGGTTTGAGTGTGTGTGTAATTAATACATAAAATATGTATACTATTATGGAACATTAATACCTGAGATGGGATTATCACAAATTCAATAAGTGTGATGTATTACTAAGGGGGTAAAATCATTCCTGATTTTATGCTTGGCAGCTGTTTTCTACAAGCTTTCTCAAATACTTCTTTTAACTGTCAGGGATTTTGTTTTGCTTTACTGTAATGATTACATCTTGGGTACTTTCCTCAGAAGTGGGTACTTTCCTCAGAAGTAGGTATGAGTGGGAGTTTTTCTCTTTCATGAAAGTTGTAAGTGTCTTCGTAGACATTGGTTCTTGTGGGTTATTTCTTCAACTTTGAACCAGTGTGGTTCTCAGAATTTCTGAGCACCTGTTATGTAGTTATGTTTTTCTTCTTTCTCTTCTTTTTCTTCTTATTCTTCTGCTTAGGAATGCTTAGGCTGGTGTGGGTTTCTGGCTATGCAGTTTCTAAAAGGCAGGGGAGTTTTTAAGGGGTCTTACACAACTGGTTTATGTCTACTCTCAGTATACTTTCTCATTGGCTTTATACTTCTTTTAAATGAGCGCACAGAGCTGACTTCAGTTTCATGTGATATTTGCATGATCCTGAGTTCCTGGAATGGGTCTGGCCTTTTGTATCAGCCATTGCAGTAATTTCATCGGTAAAGGGAAGTTCCCTGTAGCTTATTAAATCATTTAGTACCCTGAGTGTTTTTTTTTTTTCTTTTTTTCTTTTTGAGTGTTTTATGTAATTTAAAATAAATAAAATGTACATAATTTGCTTTGTTATATTGACTGGGATACATGAGAGAAACATCCTGTAAAATGTAAACAAGTAGTATTGTGGAGTAATAAGGTAAGTGTATCAAAGCAGCATATGATAATGTAGTCACCTGCTGAAGGAGCTAGTTTCCCATATACACCAGACAATATGACACAAGTTACCCTGATTCAGTGAATCTTCCCAGAGGATGATGGTATTATTGAAAAAGGTGTGGCTGTGCTCGTTTATACATGGTTGTTATGTTTACCAAGTGATTAGACCGACATATGGCTAATATACATAAATAAACCTTAGCATTAAAACAGAGCTTTAATCCCAATATTGTGTAGGTTCCTCTTGTGCCATTGGGGGAGCTCTGGCTCCTTGGGGCATGACTCCACAAGTCGCTAAAGAGGTGTGCTAGCAATAGGATGTTAGTGGCAGTTCCATGGGGTGCTGTGGGTTGTTTCCATGGATCAGGCTGGTTTGTCCCACATATTCCATGGATGCTCAGAAATCTAGGAATTCAGAGGCCGGATCAACAACCTTTAACTGTTTGCTCACTTTTGTGGAAGGGTATAGTGCACCAGGTGTTCTAATACCTTTCTATTGTGGCCAGCATTGATTTTTTTTCCAGCAATTTGTGCTACACTGGCATTTTGTGTGGAATCTGTCTGGAGGGGCTGGCCTTTGGTCCCCACAGGAATAGATGGATGTGCATGATTTTGTCACCAGTTTACTGGTATTTGATTGATATTAAATGTTACTCAATTCACCAGATGGTGGCATTAAGGTTGTGGGTGATCTGTAATGTAATATGTAGTATATTGTTTATTCTTATAACACTGTGCAGACTGAATTAATGATGTGATTTAGTAGAAAAATAGCACATCTTATTTGCTTCCTTATGTGTTAGCCTTTTGGGTTGTGTTGAATGTGGCACCCAATCCCATATACCTCTTAGGGTCTTCTATGTGGCCTGTATTCACGAAGGCTTCTATAGCCATTGCAACATGATAAATAAATTTGTTACCTGTCTGAGACTGGAACGGTGGCATTCTGTAGATTCCGTTCCTTGTTCTAGAAGTGAACATCTGAGAATTGAAACTTGTGGAATTGTGTCGTACAAAAATATTGCTGTGTCAAAAAGGAGCTGAACTAATTACCCACCTAGAAGTATTTGTTCATCTGTTGGTGTACTTAATGAAAACACAGTTTGGTTGATTGTGATCCTTAAGGCTTTAGCTCCGCTAATGTAATTAGTGGATTAAACTACATTGCCTAATTTGTAATGACCGAGGTGATAACAGCAATGTTGCTTTTGAAGAAAAAAAAATATATTAAGCCCAAAGTCAAATATGTACTTGTAAAGGGGACCGCATTTAGACATGCATCTTGACATATTGTGTATATAAAACATACAAAACATATTTGGATCTGATCACTCAAACCTCTCAGGCAATGGCTTTGGATGCATTTTAATCATGAATGACGAAATTGTGAAGACAAGTTCATGCCTTTTGAAAAATAATATGTTAAATTGTCTTTAGAGTCTCAATTCTTGGTCAAACATTATTCTAAAACATTACTGGAATTTTGTTTTAGTCTGTAATGATCTAATTTTAGTCTGACCAGAGATGCATTTGACTGCAAGTGTAAATTTATGCGCTCAAAGCATTCAGATACAAAACACACAAATGGCCAGGTGTTTGATTCTATTGTTTAGCAAATAGAGCTCAGGGTTTATAGTTATTTCCTGTATAATTCAATGAAATTGTATTTGTATAATGCTTTTAACAATGGGCGTATACATACAGACAGACATACACACGTAGACAAAATTGTTGGTACCCTTCGGTCAATGAAAGAAAAACTCACAATGGTCACAGAAATAACTTTAATCTGACAAAAGTAATAATAAATAAGAATTCTATGAATGTTAACCAATGAAAGTCAGACATTGCTTTTCAACCATGCTTCAACGGAATTATAAAAAAAAAAGAACTCATGGAACAGGCCTGGACAAAAATTATGGTACAACACTGATGTTCCTTGAGCATGAAGTTCACCTTGGATCTCAATTAGAAGTCTTTCTGCGCTCTTTTGTTACCATTCGGATTATCCGTCTCTTTGATTTGTCATCAATTTTCCTCCTGCGGCCACGTCCAGGGAGGTTGGCTATAGTCCCATGGATCTTAAATTTCTGAATAATATGTGCAACTGTAGTCACAGGAACATCTAGCTGCTTGGAAATGGTCTTATAGCCTTTATCTTTAACATGCTTGTCTATAATTTTCTTTAGAATCTCCTGAGACAACTCTTTCCTTCGCTCCCTCTGGTCCATGTTGAGTGTGGTACATACCATGTCACCAAACAACACAGTGACTACCTGGAGCCCTATATATAGGCCCACTGACTGATTACAAGATTGTAGACACCTGTGATGCTAATTAGTGGACACACCTTGAATTAACATGTCCCTTTGGTCACATTATTTTCAGTATTTCCTAGGGGTACCATCATTTTTGTCCAGGTCTGTTCCATGAGTTTATTTTTTTAAATAATTCTGTTGAAGCATGGTTGAAAAGCAATGTCTGAGTGGGCCAAAAGCATGGTGGGCCAAAAGTAGGGTTACAGTTACTTCATTATCTGCTTCACCTTCACAATCACGTTTTAGATATAAAAATTATTATTGTCAAGAAGGTGGACTCTTTGAGCACTTGATAGATTAAATGTTCAATGTAAGATGTCTAATATGTAATTATAATATACAGTACAGACCAAAAGCTAAGTAAAGAAAAACGAGTGGCCATCATTACGTTAAGAAATGAAGGTCAGTCAGTCCGAAAAAGTGGGAAAACTTTAAAAGTGTCCCCAAGTGCAGTCACAAAAACCATCAAGCGCTACAAAGAAACTGTCTCACATGCGGACCGCCCCAGGAAAGGAAGACCAAGAGTCACCTCTGCTGCGGAGGATAAGTTCATCCGAGTCACCAGCCTCAGAACTCGCAGGTTAACAGCAGCTCAGAGCAGAGACCAGGTCAATGCCACACAGAGTTCTAGCAGCAGACACATCTCTAGAACAACTGTTAAGAGGAGAACTGTGTGAATCAGGCCTTCATGGTAGAATATCTGCTAGGAAACCACTGCTAAGGACAGGCAACAAGCAGAAGAGACTTGTTTGGGCTTAAGAACACAATAAAGAAAACTCTTTGAATGAGAAGGTGTGTCCAAACTTTTGGTCTGTACTGTATGTAAATAAACATTTTTTATTAGGAAAAAAGTTTAAGTGTTAACTGTAACCCTACTTTTGGCCCACCCATATATATATATATATATATATATATATATATATATATATATATATATATATATATATATATATATATATATATATATATATTTCCAGCTTTATCCCTTTTGTGCAAGCTGGAGGGGATGGTGGCAAAGGAAAATGAGATCTGGTGAGACAGAATGAAGTTGCTTGCTCTCCCAGTGTCCAGTTGCCTTGAGATAAAATAATTTTAATCATGTATAATACATAATATAAGATGATGGTATTAGTTGAATCATATAGATTAGCGCCATTTTCAACACCTTCTGTTGGTGTCGCCATGGTTATGGTTCTATCAGACAAAATTTTAAGAAACAAAATACAATACAATATACAATACAATATATCATGGAGTATTTATATCTGTTCAGTTTGTTAAAATAGTTAAAGCATATTTGCTCACTGTATATTAATATTATCAGCAATATGTTTATGTCCTTGCAGGTAAGGGAGACAGAAACATGGATGCCTCCAAAGGTTGGGCAATCAAGCGATGACATGGGTTCATCTGGTGATTTCATTTTTCCTAATGAGGACAGCATAATATTTGATGATGAGGATGATGATGATTACGAGGACACTGCAGACTATGATGGCATGTCAGGCTCTGGTGATGACACATCATTAGAAGAGGAAGACGTACTCGCAACCTGGGTGGGTGAATATCCACATACAGTATATAAGTATTGGTAGCAATACAAGTATTGTATTAAATTGAAAAAGTTCAATTAAAACAAAATGAATAGACAAATACTGTATATTGTGTATGATGTAGGAAAAAATACCATGGTATTTTTTATGTGCCTTTTAGCCTGAAGACGGTGATAACCACATTCCAGATATGGAGGCCCCAGTTCAGCCTCAGCCAACAGATAATTACATCAATCTGGTGAGACAGAATGAAGTTGCTCACCCTCCCAGTGTCCAGTTGTCTCACGCAGGAGAACAGAACATCTTTAAAAAGACAGAAGTGCTGGCCGGTAAGATATATTGATCATAATTTGTAAACATGAAAAATGGGATGCTGTCCTGGTGTATGAGAGAGAGAAATTTGCTGATTTGCACCCACATGAAAATGTTTACCTAGCTCACGTATTGCTGAAATATACTGAATTAGTAGGCACAAGGTTTTAGTATGACACTATTTGCTTTAAGTACTGTTTAAAAATAAAAATAGATTGAGTCTGCAAATAGTAAGCAAATTTTATTATTTTTTTAAATGTATATTTCATCTACTTTTAGCTGTCATTGCTGGTGGTGCGGTTGGGTTGCTTTTTGCTGTGCTTCTCATCCTCCTCCTAATCTACCGCATGAAGAAAAAGGACGAAGGCAGCTACGATTTGGGCAAGAAACCCATTTACAAGAAAGCTCCCACCACCGAGATCTACGCATGAACACAAACATTCTTGAACTAACTCAAATACAAACTTTGAACTTTCAACTCACCCAGTGCCTCTGGTGTACAGCCAGGCTCCAATTCTCTGTCCCTGCAGAGAAACCTCAAACTAGCATCTCAAATGAAACCATGATTACTCTGACTGTATAGCTGAAATAAATTTATCAGGACAGAAGATGCTCTGTTGCACCCTGCACTGTACAAGTCCAGACATTCTCCTTTTTGTGTCTGTTTTTCCATTGTTTTGCTTAAAGTAAATAGTCATTACATTCCCTTTCTTAACTTCCCTGATTAGTAACACTAAAGGTGCAAATGGGACCCTTTGCAGGTAAACAATATGGATTCAAAGTCTGTACAAAACTTTGAAACTGTCATAACTGACTATTTTCATACAGCTATGTCATTTACTAGAACTACAAGCTGTTGTGTGAAATGTTACTGTAGCTTTTTCTTTTTTAAAAACTGTGCTGATTAATTTTTGTTCATTCTTGGTGCAAAGCAATATAAATTGACAAAACATGCTGTTTATCATTGTTAAATTACCTCCTTAATTTTAACACTGCAAATAAGGTGTTTTACATTCCATATGTCTATATTGTATTAATTATGACTGATCAAGTTTCAGCCTAAAATAATTAAGTAGCCCAGTCAGAGTTTAGCTGCTCCTCTTGCTATCATTTGACAGGTACTCATATATTTGCAGAAGAAAGATCTTTGCAAAACTTTTTTCCCCTCATTTCTTGGGGTCTGTAAATAGCCATTTGAATAAGTTAAAAATGTACATCATGGTACGTGGCCATTTTTGGCTAACTATCCTATTACCAAATATTTAAATGCCAAAATAACTCTTCTTGTTTTGTCCCGGTATTGAATATGCATATTAAAGATGGAGTGAGTGTCTCTTTATTGTTTTTATAGGAGCTTCTTTACCAATGAATAATTGAATTCTCAAATTGGTGACCAATGCTTATACTAACTTGTTTTTCAATGTTTTTATAGTTCACTTTTTCCTCTCTTCTCAGTGTTTAATAGAATACTTCTTTTATTATTATTACTATTATTACTATTATTATGTTAATTTAACTTTTGAATAGACTATTTTATTGCCTTCCTTCAGGTTGGGTTTTTTCCCCTCGTATAAGCTGTACATGTGATTTAGAATTTTTTTAAAGAGAAATCTATACACTAGTGGAAGTTTTTTTTTTTTTTTTTATTGGAAGAGTTTTGAAGCATTTTTATATTTTAAGAGTTTTTATTACTTCTAGACCTTTTTAAGTGATATCTATTTATATTTTGTAGAAGGATACACATACTAGATCCAAGATGAATGAATAATCCATGCTATTTGCATGGGGTGAATTTAAGAAAATATGCTGCTTTTTAAATTTTTCTTAAATGTTTTTTTTTTTCTTTCCCTCAAAATCATGATGTGAAAGCGCTCAAGAAATCAGTGGATTGTTGGTTTCGGTATGCAGGTTCTAATCTGATCAGAAATAAAACTATTTTTGTGCACATTACAGAAGCTTCAGTGTTCTTTCATTTACTTGATCTGTATTGGGTTTCAAGTTTAAAATATTTTCGCTAGGCAAATCTGTGGTGACATAGGTGCAGCTCCACCCATTCATCACAGTTGCCTCTTAGTTCTAATGCTCTTCACCTCACTACAGGAACATCCTGTTCTGTAGCGTTTGCTATCTGCTACTAGTTAATTGTATGGATGCGTTCCAATCGGCCTGAAATGCCTGCAAAGAATAATGTGCAGGGTATTCAGCCATGTTAAGTGTGATTCCAAACCGCAGGGATCAAAACTGCTCAGATCAAAGGGAACTGTGAATGGTGTAGTGGAACAAGCGAACAATGACACTTCACCGGATGTGGGAATGAAAAATTTCTCACCAGTCATTGAGCCTCGCTGGAGTGAGAAAAAAAAAAGGAAAAGGGATTTCTATATTTGTCATTCTTATCGAGCATGACATCTTATTAATAGGATACAATAATTTATTTACAATATTTTTTAAAAAAGTTATACACATTTCAATAGTATATGTTTTATAATGGTGTCAGTTTTTGTTTTAATAAATATTCAATATTAAATTTCTATAGTGTGAAATTTTCAACAGCAGCAATCAAAATATCCGAGGTGCTTATGCTACCACGGTAATGCACAGAGGGAGTGACCTCTGCGCTGGTAAAGTTGCAGGGTGTTTCGAACGATTTTGTTGAGGGCAGTTCCCTTAACCGGCAATCCCTGCATAGGAAGCTCTCTTTGAAGTACACCTCGGAATGGAATGCAGCCTATGTCTTCATATGTTAGGACTTGGCTCAAAATCAGTTTGACTGTTCTTGTTGGTGTTGGCGAAATCAGTCTCAGTTGGTGAGTTGTCTACCCATGGAGTGCTGATTTTGAGTCCATTGTGATCGTACTAGCCACATTTTTAGTTGGATATCTTCTGTTGCGCTAACAGTGCTAAACACAATGAGTATGAAAGCTAACATGGGGAAGAAGAAGGTTGTCATTTGCCCCTGTCTTCAGGAATGCAGCTTTTCTTTGCATGAAAAGAACCAGCACAAAGCATGCCTCATCTGCCTGGGAATTCTCCATGCAAGCCGAGCACTAGCTGAGAACAAGTCATGGGTGTTTTGTCACCAGTTCCTCTGCATAACTTGAAAAAGTTACCACTCAAGCAGGCACCGAACTCCGTTGCAATGCTTCAGACTTATCAAAACCTGTTATGTCCACTGTTCAATGAGGTCAGGACTGTGATAGAGTACATCTTGCGCATGTCCCATTGTGCACCTCTCTCTCTCAGTAAGGGAATGGCAAACATGGCAAATCAAACACAATAATGTTTTTTTTCAGTCACTCAATGCTTTTCAGGCAAAGTTTAAGTGAGAAACAGGCAGAGGCATTGTGTGACATTATTTCGGGATGAGAGGTGAAGCCCAAACAGCTATTGGTTCAGCCTGTGATCACCTTTCAAGAGACTTCCACCATCTGCTATTCCAGGTTTCTGTCAGGTAAAACAGCAACCTCCCGGGTAACCCCCACACCAGTTGGCCTGGAGCAAAGGCCCCCACCGGGCCTAATGAAAGACTCAGCGACCACGAGAAAAGCCAGGAGGCTGCAGTGTTCTGTTCAGGGGATTAAACCCCAATGAAAAAAAAAAAAAAATCCCAAGCAAAATCTCCCCAAGAAACCAGTGGCTACTATGAAGCTTTTCTCAAGCCTGTCACTGTGGCAGGTGAGGTAGCTGGTTGTTCGCGTCCCCAAGTGGTGTATGAGCAGTCATAGGGGGAGAACATCATACCAATGGGCTAGAAGCTGCAATTTTATACAAAGCCACAGTGTTTCACATCTGTGGTCAACACAGTGAAGGGAATGGATGGCTCCCTTGTGATGGCTGCACCTGTGGAGATGGCTCAAATCTTGGAGCGCTTTGGTAGAGCAGTAGTGGATTGCAGACCACAATGCGCCTCTGAGTATAGATGCACTAGCACACCAATGGCCCTCAACTCTATTGTGTATGTTTTGCAGTGGAATTGATGTTGCCTGTCATTGAGACAGCGCACCAACAGGGTCTGTCCCTTATCCTTGTGTGTGAAGAGAGTGCTTACATGTGGTGCACTTTTGAGCACTGTGGTCAGGAACATAACGTTCTTCCTTTTCAGTGCTCCATGAGGTTTTATCTTTTGTACAGGAACTGCTGAAAAATTATCTTTCCCTTGATGGCTGAAGGTTATACTACATGCTAATACGGCTTATGTACCTGTGGTTGTCCCGCTGCAAATAGCTCTATGGTCTTTGAGCTTTAGAGCTCCCCTGCTCCCTTGCTCCCTTTGCAGCAGCCCCTTGTCAGTGTGCCAGGTGATGCAGTTGGCTGATTGCTTCCCAGAATGGCATGCATGCGCAGCTCATAATGGGTGGAGAACACGATCGCCATGGGCTTTTCCCTGGGTAAGTGACATACATGTAGTTAGATACATACATGTAAGATATCATGATTCATCAGACAAGATCTGTCAGGCATTTAAGGAGGAGAGGATGTAGGTGTGGGCTTCTCATTCTCATTATTAAACATTGTGCAACACACTTAAACAACACATTAATAAGAGCTCTACATAAGATGCTATCACTTAGGAGCTAGGAACTGTCAGACCTAAGCCATCAATAGCACTTGTTTTTAATGGAACTAACCTGCATACAAATATGACGGCTGAAAACTACATCTCCCACCATAACCACTCTGGTTAACAAGGGTTCTAATGTGACCCCAATTACCTGTGTAAATAGAACTTAAAAGGAAACATGTTGCAAAATATATGCTCTTGTGAATTCTTTCCAGACATTAACAAGCATTACGTTTATGATTGCTTCTCTGTGTGTGACTAGTTAGTTTCATCTAGTTTTTGTTTTGTTTTTTTATTTCAGTCTTGCCCAGTTTATGCCTATTGCTAATCGTCCTGATCATTGCCTATTATTTTACATTCTGCCTGATAAAGTGTTTTACTAAAATCCCTTTAACCTGCACTTGCATCCTCATGTCCTCACACCCTGATAGAATCTCCTGCTATGGATGCAGCAGGAAATATTTTCTGCTGAAGAAGCCTTTCTGAGTCATGCATGAGTGTTGAGTGAACTGTGACAGGATCTGGCATAGCTCCTATGTTGGTGATATGTTGGTCCGCTTCAACATATCACAATTCCACTGCACCAGGAGAAAATGAAACGATAAATAGAATGGAAATCCTAAAGAATATCAAGGGTTCATCCTACAATGCTCACTTTTTTTTCATGGAACAGCAAAACTTCAGTGAGCAGAGCAAAATCCTGCATTTCATCATTGTGCTTACCGAGAAAGGGTTGAAATGGGCATTTGCCATCGGGAACAAATGTCACAATAACACTACCTCCTTTGATCACATCCTGAGACTTTTCAGATGTGTTTTTCAATCATGAACCAAAATGCAAGGACGTGGGGGAGCAACTGTGCAACTGTTTCAATTTATCACTGATCAAACATTCAGATGAAATGTTCTTCATTTCAGCATTGATCAAATATTAGCAGTAAAATATTGGCCCATAATTTAAAAGTAATGTTTGGTTTTCATTAGTTAATTTTCAGTAAATCTTTATGAATTACTAGATGTGCCCATGACTTAGTTTGCATGGAATTTAACTGCACACTCATAAGCACGTTTAAAAAACGTCCAATGCCATTGGTTGAATTGATGATCTAAGGCCGTTTTCCATTTAAATTTCAAAGTAGCATATCTTCACTTCCCGTGGACCGACTGCGATGAAACAAAGCCTATATGCTCTTTGACCATAGAGCTATTAACAGTGGAGACAACCACAGGTACATAAGCCGTATTAGGATGTAGTGTAACCTTCAGCCATCAAGCACAGTTTAGTATAAGCTCGACCAAATACACATGTAAAAACCATGTACGTTCGTTCAGTGTTGCATTCGTTTAGGTGATGCATACAGAAACAAACAGACAAAAATTCCAAAACCTTCTTGATGTGTTTTTTTTTTTTAATGAATACTAACTTCACAGTTTTATTTCAGCGACCATTGTCAATGACCATTGTCATTGTGGGTTTTTTCTTTCTTTAACGGAAGGGTTCCCACAATTTTTTTCTTGAGGAATTTGACATCAGCCAGAGATCACCTATCAGTGATCAGTGCAAAGCCTCGAACAACAGATCTGATAAACAAGACAGCCATCATGATTGGGGGTGTGGTCCTCCCATCTGTAAGCATGACCAAACCAGCTTGTCTGGCTCCTCAGAAGAAAAAAATGTTGAAGCTGCACAATATCCGATCAACAAATTTGTGGGTACAAAAATTTCCAGTAAGAAATTTTATTCATTGCTGGCTACTTGATTTACTGTGTAAATAGTTCATGGAATTCTACCATGCTCAATTCTATTTGATTATTAGTGCCTGTAATTAAAAATTAAACTACCAAAATAAAAGTTTGGGAATTATACACCAAAATGATGTTAAAAGTGCTGGAAAGTACCTTCCGTGATAGCCTTCAAACACTACACATAATCTGACACTTAATGCACAGTGCAATATTACTAAATCAAAACTGGTAGATAAGTATGTCTGAATAAATAGGAGAAGAGTAGCCTAAAATGATAGACTAATTAAATTGGCTTTAAAGGTTTCAGACCAGTTCTCTGGTACATTTAGACTACTTCTCACAATTTCTAGCATACAAGCTACCATAATCTATTACCATAATATATTGATTATGTTTGCAATACAAGCTACCATCACAATGTGCCTGAATTCAAGAAAGAAGCTTAACAAATTTTACATGCCTAAGTAGAAAAATAGCAAATAGAAAAAAACCCAGGGGGGGGGAGATGGTCACCAGAATGAGTGTGCACCTGCTTTAGGCCTCAATATATGTTGTGACAAGGGTATAATACTTGCCCCACTCATGTCACCAACATCATTAGGCACACGGTCCAGCACAGTAAGGATGGATGGAAAAAGATTTATATGTCATGATTCATTCATTCATGCTATGTTAAAGGCATGTTATCCAGCAGGAGTTGACCAGGTCAGTTCATTCAGCAAATCCCTATGGCACATGGGTTATAAGATGTGTGCTAGGGGCCAAATGTTCTAACAAAAAGTCAGATTTCAAAAGGTGCAATTAAAATAATTCACCTTAAATGCACCTCCATCAATTTTGATAAACGTTGTGAAATTGGGGCTTGAGAGTTTTCATTTGGGGGAATATTTATTCTGGGAAAGCTTACCATTCTTTCGTGTTTTTCTAAATTTCTTAGAAATTCAGATATAACTCATTCTGTCTGCTGTGAGAAGTGGGTAGAGTTTTAAAACGGCAGTCCCAGCAACATGATGTGGCATTAAAAGGAAGTCAGCTGACTACCGGAATGAACGAAATTGCCAGGTCATCACGTTATGACAGGTTATAACATCTATGGACTTTTTTTTCCCCTGGTGGAATGGGCATATTCCAGGATTCAAATTGTGAACGTGTGGGCACATGTGGAATCATCCACTCACCACCATACTGTTCACCATAATAAAAGCTAAAGGTGCTCAATGAATTTTGGAAAATGCGACTCTTATTGTCTCACAAACTAGGACAACTAGTATGTCCTTATTTCATACTGTCTGGATTTGCCATAAAGATATGTCATGATTGTAAATACTTATGTTATCAAATAACTAATGATTACTCAGTTGATAAGGACATTTATACTCATTGTGCATTGACTTACTTGCTGGCTCATAAATAAAGAATGAGTTCAAGGCCTGTAAAGATCATGGGGCAGATCAAAAACAGGAGAATACAGAGACCTACAGTGGCTTATAATAACAGTATGATACTGTTGCTCACATCCCAAAGGTGTTTAATTTCTATTTAATTTAGATATGGGTGTTGCAGCAGGGGTATTGCTGAGCGTGATCTGTGGGCAGAGTGGGGTATATGAAACCAGCAGGGAACATGTAATGCTTTCCTCCTCATTATGATCATTAGGCAATTTTATTTATTAATGGTTCTTTTGAGAGTCTCTCTGTGTGTGTGTGTGTGTGTGTGTGTGTGTGTGTGTGTGTGTGTGTGTGTGTTACAATGCTTCAGTAGCTTGGAGAGGCTGAAAATTTTATATTTAGACTCACAGGATGCTTTCCATCCTTCAGTCCTCAAGCCTGCTACAATTTGGTGACTGGAAAGGCCACTGAAGAATATTAAATTCGTTGTCATGTTCATGAAGCCAGTATCAGGTGGTTTGTGACAGGGTGAATTATAATAGAAGTAGACATTAAAAGATGGGTAAATTGTGGTCATGGAGGTATGTACATCGTCAGCACCACCTCTACCAGCCTGGACCCTTAACCTAGGTCAGGTTGGGTCCATGAATTCATGGTGTTGGATCCAATGTCAAATCCGACGATTTGTGTGGTTCAGCAGAAATCAACATTTATGAGACCAAGCTATGTGCTTAGTTCTGTCTGGTTTTGGTGAGCCTGTGCCCTCTGCATCCTCAGCTTTCTGTTCTTTGCTGACAGAAGTAAATTCTGAAAAAGTTTGTAACACAATTGTAGAGAGTGGTTATCTGAGTTACTGTAGCCTTTCTGTCAGCCTGAAACAGTATGGCCATTCTCAGTTGACCTCTCCCATAACCCAAGCATTTCTGAGTCTAATTCTGAAACAACTTCCCATACTGTTATCTCACAACAGTCATTACACCGATGCACAGGGGCGCCGCTAAGGGGGGGAAGTTAGGACAATTCTAAGGGCCCACGCCCTTTAGGGGCCCCCAGAGATCTGCTTTATTAGTAATAGCACTTCTAGCAGTAAATTAAAAGAAATTAGAAATGTATCTACAAAAGAGTTACAAATGAAAAAAGATTACGGCTTATTTCTGCATCTCCAGTCAAATCACACCCCTCTCTGATTCACTGTATGGTTCAGCCCATCCTACCTAGCAAAGAATGTCGCTGCTGAGTACAGGTGTTGAACAGTAAAAGCAGATATGTCACTGAGTTCAACAAAGAAGCATAAGTCCGGTCATCAGAAACGACAAACAAAATCTTCTGCCTCGAAGCTTCTTTTAATTTTTAATTAAATTTTAAAAGCTTGTGTTATGTTTTTGTGCAAATATTTGTTTGATGTGACGCAGCGCACCAGTAAACGCCGACAAAGAAGAAGCGCTTACGTCACACACAACGCGAAAGGAGACGCAAACAGTTAGCTGTGTAATTTGAGGAAGCGGTCTGTTGCGGGCTGCAAAATGGAAGGGAGTGATGAAAACACTGAAAAATGTTTTCAGCAGCAGGAAACATTGCTTCAAAGCGCAGGGCAAGCCTTGGAGTTCGGAGCATGTTAACATGCGTACCTCTCTTCATTGCAATCACATGCTCCTTTAAATACTAGCAAGCACACACACGTCCAAGAGAGAGACATTTATATTCTGATGAATATATTGACTTAAAACACACACATTACGGACTCTTGTTCCTGTCCATGGATTTTTGCATCCTAAATGTCATCGAAAGCATTCCAATCAGAAACGCTTATTTTATGCCTGTGCTGTAGATTAATAAACTTTTAGTTCTGAAAGTTAAGTTAGAGTTTTTGTATAATTATTTATTTTAATGTGTGCCTTAGTTATTTTGATACTTAAAGTCATTTGAAATACCTTTTTTTTTATTTAGTTGTTGCATCTGAGAGAAGGCTTTAAAATAAGAATGTATGGCACTGTAATGCACTTAATTCATCTCAGTCAACTTTAAGCTATTCCTTGTATTGTGAATAATGACAATGTTTATTTTTTGATTAAATGCTGTATGCATGTAAAAAAAGAAAACCAATTATTCTTTCTCTTATATATACTGCTCAAAAAAATAAAGGGACCACTTAGTCCCAGTTTGACTTGAACGCCTCTCAGATTTTATTTTTTTGAGCGATATATTTTACATTGCTATTTAATTAAGCAAAAATACATTTTATCCGATTACTCGATTAATCGATTAAATTTTTGGTAGAATACTCGATTACTAAAATATTCGATAGCTACAGCACTAGTTAAATTTTTCACCAATGAAAATTAAATATGTAATTTTTGCCCAAATATAGATCTTGAATTTGTAGCAAATATGCCAGCATTATCTTATTGGCTATCTTTGATGGCGGACTTTAAGCACTACTACCGTGTAAGATAGCAGATAACTATTTCACTAATAATGAGACAAAAGTAATAGGTCAGTACTATTATATTACAGACAAAAACTTTGAATAGCTAGGTTGGCTTGTATGTTTTGTGCGGAATGGGTGTGGTAGGGGGGCCCAACCGCATATTTTGTCATAGGGCCCAAACTTACTAGCGGCGCCCCTGCCAATGCAACACTAACATCATTGCCAGGTGAAATGAATAGCATTGATTATAAATTATATACCAGTTAACCGGTGGCAGGATCATGGGTACCCAAGGCTCATCTTTGCCAGTGTGGACCAAAGGCTAGCCTATGTGGTCCAATCCTACAGAAAAGCCAATGTACAGTAGCACAAACCACTAGAAAAAGTCACTACTGGGCATGACATAATGGTATCAGAACACTGTGGCGTTTGAGGCTCAGAAAGCAAAATGTTCATGGTTGTTGATCCAGCCTCCTTGTCTAGACTGAGAATGATAATTAATTGTTTAATAAGATGTTCAAATGCAGGCGTGAAGTCAAAACCAGACTCCAAAATTTCAGAAAAGGGAAGGACAATGGTATTGTGAATTTCTAAAATAAGGTTACTGGCAGATCTTATTTAAGGGTGTTAATGAGTAAATTCTGATTTAACATTGTCCATCTTGAGAAAGTTGGCCTGTATCCATGCTTTTAGTTCATTTAGGCAGTTAAAGTGGAGTGAATTATGGCTGTGAAGGATTGGTGTTTATGTAAAGTTGTATATCGTCGTCATAACAAGGGAAACTAAGATCATATCAATGGATGACACTACCTAAAGGACAAAAGTACATAATAAAATGAGGGGATAAAGCACTGAACCTTGGCAGACATTTTGCTTGAGAGGGGCAGTTGATGATTTAAAGTTATGCAACTGATACATATACACTGATATTTGTCCAAGATACATGACTTAAAGCAGGGCACAGCAGTGTTTGTGATGTTAAATAATGTTTCTAGATGAAAGAGAAGGATGGAGTTGTTAATGGTATAAAATTCCGAGCTGCAGTTTAAAAAGGATGAGAATACTGAGATATCCAGAGTTGGAGGAGAACAGAAGGTAACTTTGAAAAGTACTATTTCGTTGAAACTTATCAAATAAGTAATTTGATGAGAAATGCAATTAATGCCCCCTCCTGGTAAATAAAGTGTACTGCTATTAATAATTAATTAAACAAGTGACTATGTAATACACAGTATGTGTGTATATATACTACAAAAAAAATGTAAACTGTGATGAAAATAAAATTAATAAAACATTTTATATATACAATTTCTAAGAATTTATTATATACTAGCATAAGTACCCATTACCCATATTACAGGTTGAAGCTCACGTACATGTCTCCCTGTCTTTCTGAACAGCAGAACTCTCTGCCTAACTCATTAATACAAAGACTATACAAAGCTGCCTATCTTACATCTTGTTTACACTAAGTTGTACTTCTTTTGTCATCAGCCAAATACACTCCCTGTTCGGTAATTGGAGAGTGAATCACAGATGAGAAATCAAAAAAAGTATATTGGATAAAGATTAATTTGTCTTAAAACTACTCCAGTCTGTTAAAACTCACTAATACCACTTCAGCATTGTTATTGCAGCTGTGAAAATGTTAAGTAAAAATATTCAGTTTAGCTTTTCTAATTAATCTTATTAATAAGTAGCTTATTAATAGTTTTTTTTTTTTTTTTACAGTAGATTATGAAATTTGGCACATAACTGTTTGGCACATAACCTAGCACCTAGCACATAACCTAGCTTTGCTCAATATTTTGATTTAATTTATGGTGCAAGTTAAACTTCTGCCAGATATCCAAGTACTGCAAAAGATTCATTAAATTCTGTCCTGTGGACAAGTTACTGTAAGACACACCCACAGTTTGACACATGTTCAGACATAAAACTGCTCATAACTTCCCTTCTACTTAGCATTTTATTTATGGTGCAGGTTTAACTTCAGGCAAATACAGATGGACTGTTTGAATGATGCTGTGACAAAATCTATCTGGACAGACCTACAGACATACAGACAGATGTTTCTGAGATTGGTTTAGGGTCCTCCAATGTGTGAAAATGAAAGATATCAATGAAAGAGTTACTTCTGACCAATGTACAGACAAAACCTTTATTATTATTATTATTATTATTATTATTATTATATAGACTACATAAAACAGAATAGAATAAAAAGTATATATTAAGTTGAGTTCAATTATACGTGTACATGCGGCAAATAAGAAGAGTGAAACTGCTTGATAGAAAGAAAATTACTTAATTTGTGTGATGCATACAAGTGGGTGGGCAGCATCAAACTTGTCAAGCATTAAAATTGTCATGACTAATATATTACACATAATGATAATGCAATTTCATATAAACCACATACGATTTACTACTTTAATAAAATGAGCATAAAGTTAATTTAAATAATATACATGTTCATAATTTAATTAGTTTGAAGATAGAAGATAATTTCGGACATATATCTGGAACAGTCTTTAATACAATAAGCGGAGAGAAGAAAAGTGAAGACACATTCTAAGTTCAGACATTTCCACCCCAATCCACAAGAGGGTACCCTTGCCTAATCTCTAAAACATTTATTCATTTATTCAACACACTTCTTGTTTGCATAATAAATACATTACATGAAATTTAAGGTGTCTTCACTCATGTTTGGTTCAATTAAAACAAACTCTGGAGATGTTGTTCTGTTAGTGCGGTTCACCTGAACACCTGTGAATGCTCCATCCAAACCTTAAGACCCCTTAAAAGGTGGTGTGGTTTGATTGAAATGTGAATGCACCACAGAACAAAGATAAGAAAACGAACCAAGACAGCTGATAAAGCTGATAAAGCTACCACCACACCCAACATGACCCGGAAGTAGTACGGTCGTGATTCAGGAAGCATAAAAGGAGGCAAGATGGCACTTCACATCGCTCAGTCATTGTGTCTACCCATGTCGTCTCTGATGCTTCATCTCCAATTTCATGAGTACTCACCACCTTGGGTTATATTTCTGATTGAGTGTGTGTTGTTAGAACGCGGGTTTAATTGTGTAAAAGCGTGAGAGAGTTGTAATAATTTGTGTGTTCTTCCTGTCTGCTCGCGCTACTTCTGCGTTTGGGTTTACTATCCACGCTACACGGGCTAACTGCTAAGTCTTCTGGTCCGCCTCCGGTTGCTCGCGACAATTATTTGGGAGGCCAATGAGTTCTGTCATAACATTAATGTCATATCCCATTGGGTTGTAACTTTATCCACATATCTTCTTTTATGTCTTTTGGTCTAATATTGAAAATGCCAGTGTGACTGCTAAGAAACCATCTTTATACTACGGAACCAAAACTAATGTATCATTCTATGCTTTGGTCCAAAATGAGAACTACAAGTGTTCATTATTTTATTTAGGGATGCTCCGATTTATCGGCCAATAATGGCTTTGGGAAGTTTGATCGGCAGTCTCTATAATGGTCGATATAGAAAAGCCGATCAGATGACGCAAAACTCGCGAGACTATTTTTTTTTTTTTGTGCGCTGCTAAAATAGCTTCACCGGTCTGGCAGTTCTACGTCTTGTTTGAAAGACAATACATTAGCAATCTGCAACCTGTGTAACAAGCCAATTCCACGAGTCGGGAAGCACCCAAAACATTTTAACACCACGAACCTCATCAGACATTTGAAAGTTAGTCACGTAAAGGAACATGAGCAGTTTTCAAAGTTGTCTAGCGCTAAGAGAGCAGGAGAGCTCAGCAACTTGCACCGCGCCACTCACTCAGCTGGCAGTAAGGTCCCTATCTCACCTACATGGTTTCGCGCGGTGGCATAAGTACGATTCATCATGATTCACCACGGGTTTTGGCGCAGTTTCCATCTTTCTGCGCGAAAAATTACACGTTTCATTTTTTTGGCGGTCGTCACGGATGCTTGCAGAAATTCCGACGACTCATGTCGTACTGGTGTGTTATTTTATTTTATTTTATACAATCTACAGGAAAGTTGTATTTGTCAAGCTCTAAGCTGTTCCCAATTACTAACCAAGCACAGGCTGCTCTGTTTTAAGTTGACGTGTTGCACATGTGGCTTGCCTATAAATACAGTTGTTAATTCATGATATTCCTCTTCTTGTAATTTCACTACTTAATTTACATTGTTGTTAGATATAGTTTAATAAATAATGCTATTTAAAGTTAAGGTTGATAAGGCTTCAAGTAGACCCTGCAATCGGTGATCGGTATCGGCCTATACAGCTTCTAGTGATCGGAGATCTGTGATCGACCCCAAAAATCCTGATCGGAGCACCCCTAATTTTATTCATCATTACAATATCCACAAAACTTATGTCACCCTCCCATAACACTATGTGAAGTGCAACTGTCAAGTGCAACTCTGTGAATGTCCTGAAATGGCTCAGCCTTGAACCCAAAATATCTGGAGACCTGAAAATGGCGGTGCACTGATCCTGCCCATTCAATCTGGTTGAGCTTGAACGATTCTGCCAAGAAGAATGGAAGACACTTCCAAAAGAAGGGTGTGCCAAACTTGTAGCATCATTCACTCAGCTGTCATTGCTGCCAAAGGGGCTTTGACCTAGTATTAAGTGATGGGTCTGAATACTTATGTAAATTGGGATATTTCATTTTTTTTAAATAAATTAACAAAAACTATAGACAGTTTTTACTTGTCATTGTGGAGTTTTTTGTGTAAAATGAGATTTGAATATATTTTAAGATGAGTGTGAAACAACAAACGTGAAAAACTTGAGATCATCAAACAAATTCGAATATTACACAAAGATCACTTTTGCTTTCATTGATCGTCTATACTACTTTATCCTGTATGCAGGGTTGCAGGGGGCCTGGAGCCTATTCAAGGAGACTTACCCCACGAAGCAGGGTACACTCTGGACAGGGTGCCAATCTATCACAGGGCACACACATATAGACATATTCACACACTCTTTCACACAGATTCAGACTATACAAGTAAATAAGAACAATGAATACAAGAATAAATTAAAAAATCATAAAAATGGTGAGTGATACCATTATTTTGTTGGCCTTGCACAACTACAATATCTATAAAAAAGGGATTTTTGAAAATTGTTTTGTGCAGCCTATACTTTTATGCTAATTAGGCTCAAACTCCCTTTGATGGAACATCTGGGATTACATGACCTGAGACCTCAGTATAATTTTCTTCAAAACAACCATCATGGCATATACAGAGCCAACTCACAGGCAATTAGCAAACTTTTTACGGAATCTGTCAAGAATAATCTTCACTTGTTTGGGTTTTTGACATCTTGTTTGTTTTGACACCTTGTCACATGACCATTGCATTTGAAAACTCATTAATATTCATTAGCGTCTGCCAATGTTGGGCATGTATACAGGATCAGCCTTGTCTGTGTTAAATTATTTCAGTGTTTACACAATACATTGTAGTGGCTATAGTGACTTTATTTTATTTTTTCTCTTAATTTTAACATACATTCTTACACATGTAATATAAATTTCCAGAACCATGTATAGTCTGTGTCAATCTTTAAATTTTACTTGCCACACCCAGGCCTGATTACAGCCAGTTCTGTTCAATCAAGGAATCACTTAAATAGAACCTGACTGACAGAGTGAAGCACACTAAAAGATGTATAAAAGAAACACTATCTAAAGAAACTGAAGAATAAATGAGAAACAAAGTAATTGACATATAAGTCTGTAAAGGGTTACCAAGCCATTTCTGGGACTTCAGTAAACCATGGAAGGAGCCATCATCCTCAAATGGAGAAAACACCAGGAGTGGCCAGCCTACCAAAATTACACCAAAAGCACAATGGCTGTGTTAGGAACCTCCACTAGAGGTCACTGTTCATGTCTGTCTGTTTGTAGTTTTTGTTGGTCGACTCAGTTTCCCAGAAGGCACCTCGGTCAGGTGATAGGGCTCACCTGAACCGAGGTAGCTCATTAGACACCTTATAAATAGCAGTTTGTTCTGGGAAACTGGGTCGAGCATTAGATCCTTATATCAGTCAAGTGGGCATTCAGTTTTGTTTGTCTTTTGTTTCTTTAAGTTTATATTTGGTTTATGTTTTGTAACCTTTGTTTTCAAGAGGGCTCTGTTTTTGGTTTACTTTATATTCTGTGTGTGGATGGATTCATGGAGCTGTCCTGTTTCTTGTTTAGTTAGGCAGTGTCTCCTCCTGTGTAAGTACTGTTCTGTCTCCCCAGTGTCAGCCTTCTTGTGTAGTTCTTTGTCTGTTTAGATTTGTGTAACCACATGAGGGCCTAGCCGCTAGCAGGGTTAGCCGCTAGTAGGCCTTGGCTGCTAGTAGGGTTAGCCCCTAGTAGGGTTAGCCTCCAGTAGGCTAGCCTCTAGTGGGATTGACTGCTAGTGGTTCTGGTCGCTAGTAGGTTAGCCGCTAGTTTGGTATAGCCTCATGTGTGCCCTGCTTCTTGTGTTCCAGTTCCCCCCTATTAGGTCAGTACTAACCCGATTAGCCACTAACTCCATTAGATACTAACCTGGTTAGGTCAGCATCCAGCGTCCCATATTCCATGTAGCTACTAACCTAACTAACCACTAACCCATCCGGTCCCTAGTCTCTGTTGCCCCTGGTCCTGTCTCTCCAGTCTAGTCCTGTCTCTCCAGTCTAGTCCTGTCTCTCCAGTCTAGCCCTGTCTCTCCAGTTCTGTCTCCTGTCTAGCCCTGTCTCTCCAGTCCTGTCTCCTGTCTAGCCCTGTCTCTCCAGTCCTGTCTCTCCTATTCAGTCCTGTCTGTCCAGTCCTGTCTCTCCTGTCCAGTCCCGTCTCTCCAGTCCTGTCTCTCCTCTCCAGTCCTGTCTCTCCAGTCCTGTCTCTCCTGTCCAGTCCTGTCTCTCCTGTCCAGTCCTGTCTCTCCAGTCCTGTCTCTCCAGTCCTGTCTTGTCTCTAGTTCCCCTATGTGTCTTTAGTTAGCTCCAGCTCCATGTTTCCCTGTGTTAGCGCTCAGTTCCCTGTGTTAGCGCTCAGGTCCCTGTGTTAGCGCTCAGGTCCCTGTGTTAGCGCTCAGGTCCCTGTGTGTAGCCCTAAGCCCTAGTTTTAGTTTGAGTTTGTGGTTTTGGTTTCTTTGTTTGTTTATTGTCTTTATTGTTTTGTTTGTAAATAAAGACTATTTATGTTCCAACAACCCCTCTGCGTGCATGCCTACCCTACATGCCCACTGCAACAACATCAGCCAGCCAGTACCACCACCTAGACCATGACAGACTGTCACTGCAAGCAAGGTCACACCCATGTCTCAAGCAAAGCCACGATCACCTGTGCACTCACGTTTCATAATCCATTCCATTTCTTGCTTTCCCCCACCTCACCTTGCCGCAATGTACCTGTTATTAATTCCTTATCATCACAATCCACTATTTAACTGTCACGAACTAACCGGAGATGAATCAGAAGACTAGCAGTTAGCCCTGTATGGTAAACCCAAACGCGGAAGTAGCGCGAGCAGGCAGGATAACCACGCTGGTTATTATTAGAACTCTCCCGAAGCGAGAGCAAGAGTTTACACAAATAAACCCGCATCCAAAATACACACACCGAATCGGAAGCGATAACCCAAGAAAGTGAGTACTCACGTTTCTACGAGCGAGGCGTCGGCAGTAGCATGGGCAAAACTCAATGACTGAGCAACGTGAAGTGCCATCTTGTTTCCTTTTATGCTTCCTGAAACACGACCGTATTACTTCCGGGTCCTAGTGCCGGTCGTGTTACGAGTGTGCATGACAGTACCCCCCTGTCCAGGACCGACTCTCAACGGTCCTGGGGTGGAGGATACCCGACGACAGTAGTCCCGGATGAGTTCGGGGTCTAGGATGAACTGAGCCGGAATCCAAGATCGTCCTCGGGACCATAACCTTCCCAATCCACCAGGTACTGGAGCCCTCTGCCCCGAGGATGTGAGTCAAGGATCCGGTGAACGGTGTAGGCAGGACCACCCTCAATGATACGGGGAGGAGGAGCAGGGTGGGTGGGGGGGAACATTGGTGAAGTGATGAATGGTTTGAGCTGGGAGGTGTGGAATACCGGATGGATCCGGAGCGCCGCAGGCAGCTGGAGCCGGTAGGTGACAGGGTTAATCCGGAGGTTGATGCGGTATGGTCCAAATGAATATTGGTGACAACTTTCTTGATTCAGTCTGCAGGTGTAGGTTTTTTGTTGATAGCCATATCTTATCACCTACTTGGTACATTCGTCCCGGTGGGTGTCGACAGCAATGTTGTAGAGTGTAACGGCGGTTAGCCTGTTGAATGGCGTCGTTTGCTTGTCTCCATAGCCATCGACACCGCCGAACCAACTGTTGGGCTGACGGTACTTCCACCTCCGATTCTTGATGGTCGAACATCGGAGGTTGGAAGCCGTAGCATACCTCAAATGGGCTTAGGTTGGTGGCAGAAGACGTGTGGAGGTTGTGAGACAGCTCAGCCCAAATGAGGTAAGCGGGCCCAGGAGCACTGGCGATCAGCAATGAAGCATCTCAGGTAGCGCTCCAGTTGTTGGTTGGTTCGCTCCGTCTGACTGTTGGTCTGTGGATGGTAACCGGAGGACAGACTGCAGGTGGAATTGATCAGACGGCAGAAGGCCTTCCAGAACCGAGACGTGAACTGGAGCCCCCTGTCCGAGACGATGTCCTTTGGGAACCCATGCAGGCGGACTACGTACTCTAATATCAGCTTGGCTGTCCTTTTAGCTGACGGAAGATAGGAGAGGACCACCAGGTGAACAGCTTTGGAGAACTGGTCGACGATGGTGAGGATGGTGTCTCTTCCTTCGGAAACCGGCAGGCCCGTGATGAAGTCAACGGCAATGTGTGTCCAGGGTCGGCGGGGAACCGAGAGTGGTTGAAGTTCCCCTGGCGATGGTCGGTTGCTGTCCTTGGACCTGGCACACACTGGGCACGCCTGGACGAACTCGTCTACGTCCTTCCTCATATTGGGCCACCAGAAGGCACGTTGGATGAAAAGTAGGGTGCGCCGCTTTCCGGGGTGTCTAGCCCGTAGGCAGAGCTCGGTGCAGGTCGGCCCTCGCTGTAGAATCCGATTTTGGGTCCATGATATGAGTGGGTCATGATGCAGCAGCCAAGGGTGTCCGAGGATGATGGGTGGTGATGAAATGGTGGTGGTACAAAACTGAATCTGTTCCTGATGCTGGTTGATGATGAGGGTGATAGGCTGAGTTTGAAAGGAGATGGGACTGGAGGAAAGGGGCCGACCGTCGACTGATGTAATGGTTACGGGCTGGGATAACGCCTCGATTTTTACCCCCAGTTTTTTGGCGTATGAAGAGTCAATGAAGTTACCTGCTGCCCCGGAGTCGACGAACGCGGTACTTCCGACCCGTTTGTGGCCAAACTGGAGGTGTACTTTTACCGTGAGACGGAAATCGTTAGTCAGGGAGGTGGAGAGGTAGATGGGACCCGATGGTGTGCAGCGGATCCACAATACGCGCAGAGCCCCTCTCTAAAACGGCGTTCCCGTTCTGCAGCGGTTAAGGAGGCGCGCCCTAATTGCATGGGTTCTCTGGCTCCTGTGTCAACCACGGCGGGAGGTGGAGTACCGACTGTTCTGGTGGGTGCTGCAATGAATGAGGAGTGGACGTCTGGAACTGGAGCGTGGAAGACGAAGGGTGTGGTACGAGGTAGTGCTGTCGTGATGAGTGGCAAGGTACGGGGAGCTGGCTTGGGGCGAGCGAGCAGACATTGGTCGATCAGGAGGGCGAGTTGGATTAAACCCTCCAAGGTCGCTGGGAACTCTCGTCCGGCGAGCTCGTCTTTTATACGCGAAGCCAGTCCCTCGTAGTAGGCCGTCCGGAGGGCGGAGTCTCTCCAGTCATTCTGCACGGCAAGAGTGCGAAAGTCTGCGGTGTAGCGGCTCACAGACGATCCTCCCTGCCGTGGATGATATAGCTTAGAGTCGGTCTCCACCTCAGCAGCCGGATGCTCAAAGGTGAGTAAGCTGACGGGTGAATTCTGTGTAGGCGACGTCTGAATCTGAACGAAGAACCGCCATGGCCCACTCAGCTGCCTGCCCGGATAGCAACGAGACGAGAAGAGCAATGCGCAGTCAGTCTGTGGAGTATCTGGTGGAATTAAACTCAAACACAAGATCCAATGCAGTTAGAAAAACACTGCACTTCCCATCCGTGCCATCCCATTTGTCCGGTAAAGCTAGAAAAACATCAGAAGGTGGGGAGGGGGTTGGCGGCGCAGCAGCTGCTGTGATGGGCGTGGCAACAGCCGGCTGAGCGGCCGCCTCGCGAAGGGTCGCATTTTCCTGTCGCAGCTCCGCCACCTCGCGGCGCAAGACCGCGACATCTTGGAGCTCCTTGTGGAGAGATGTGACTTCACCACGGAGCTGATCGATCAGTGGGCCACCTTGGGACCACATCGCAGAGGTGAGCAAACTCCGCTGGGTTTACTGCTGATGGCTCAGTCATTCTGTCACAAACTAACCAGAGATGAATCAGAAGACTAGCAGTTAGCCCTGTAGCGTGGATGGTAAACCCAAACGCGGAAGTAGCGCGAGCAGGCAGGATAACCACGCTGGTTATTATTAGAACTCTCCCGAAGCGAGAGCAAGAGTTTACACAAATAAACCCGCGTTCTAAATACACACACCCAATCGGAAGCGATAACCCAAGAAAGTGAGTACTCCCGTTTAGACGAGCGAGGCGTCGGCAATAGCATGGGCAAAACTCAATAACTGAGCAATGTGAAGCGCCATCTTGTTTCCTTTTATGCTTCCTGAAACACGACCGTATTACTTCCGGGTCCTAGTGCCGTTCGTGTTACGAGTGTGCATGACATTAACGTGCACTCAAACCTCTGCCAGATTATTGTGTGGTTAAAACTACACAATTGTAAAATTTAAGGAGGAGCATCCTGGGTTGGAGTTCTACCTGTCTGCGTTCTAATGCCTGAATAAGATCACAGTCAAGAACCCGTACCCGTTTCCCCTCATATCTGTTTTTGAACTGCTCCAGGAGGTCAGTCTCCTCACCAAGCTATACTCAAGAACTACCCACCATCAGTTCAAGTTGAGGGAAGGTTGATGAGTAGAAAACTAATGGGCATGAGGCAAAACAATGTAGCTGGGAGAGTTGAAA
The DNA here is from genome assembly GCA_030347435.1 of Clarias fuscus. Lineage (NCBI taxonomy): Eukaryota > Metazoa > Chordata > Actinopteri > Siluriformes > Clariidae > Clarias > Clarias fuscus. The sequence continues at coordinate 28,897,281 of CM059206.1, forward strand.
TGTGGGGTTGAATCACGGCATGGTCAAGGAGAGCAAGAGGGGTTGACAATCTTGGTGATCGTGAATGGACCAATGTAATGGAGATCACGGGATGTGGTTTTTAATGGAATATCTTCCCTGTCACATCCTGTATTTAGAAGCCTGAGAATGCCTGTGATCTGCTTGCTTCTTGTAGGCTTTGCTGACTCATAGCAGCCTCTTTCTGGCATCCTATAATGGATGAAGGATTGAGCAGATGGGACGTTGTCCTCCTCTTCCTGGGAAGGGTGGTTGATAACCTAAGAGCCACTGGAAGGGGGACAGACTGGTGGATGATGAGATTTGGGAGTTATGGGCGTACTCTACCCAGGGCAGGAACTTGCTCCAAGAGATTACATCCTTGGAGACCATACATCTCAAGGGGAACCTTGAGGGACTGGTTCTTCCTCTCAGTCTGACCAAAGACAGACTGGGGAAGCCTCCAATGAGCTTACAGAATGCTTTCCAGAACTTTGGACCTCGATAAGAGGCAATGTCCTTGGGGAGGCCATGGAGCTTGAAGACATGGAGGATCATGAGTTCCGGGGTTTTTTTAGCCAACAGGAGCTTTGGCAGACAAACAAAGTGGGCTGGTTTGGAGCTCCTCCACAGTCATGATGCAGGTGTGCCTGTCGGAGGTGAGTAATCCTGTGATGAAGTCCAGTGCAATGCCAGACCATGGACGGTATGGGATTGGTAAGGAGGCCTGCTGAGGTAGTGTTGATGTGTTTTTACTTCATGCAAACATTGCATCCTGCCGCAAAGCTGGAAATGTCCTCCTTTAACGTGGGCCACCTTGGGACCAGGTTCAAGCAGAGCCAGGGTTGCAAGAAAGCTTGGAGCTGTGCACCCATTTCAGGACCCAAGAGCGTAGAGTGAGGGGGACAAAGAGGTGACATTACTTGGCCCTGGTTCATTAGTCTCTATGTTCAGCTTGTTTCTTTGAAATCCTTGGGGTGCATTTTTTAAGTGTTTAGCATTTTTTAGTGTTCTTTTTAGCATTTTTTAGTGTGTTCACACACACACACTATATTGCTAAAAGTATTCACTCGCCTGCCTTCAAAAGCATATTGTATGAATATGAGTAACATCTGATTCTTAATTCATAGGCTTTAATATAATGTTGGCCCACTCTTTGCAACTATAACAGCTTCAACTCTTCTGGGAAGGCTTTCCACAAGGTTTAGGAGTGTGTTTTCGACCATTCTTCCAGAAGCGCATTTATGAGGTCAGACACTGATGCTGGACAAGAAGGCCTGCCTCGCAGTCTTCATTATTCTTCTGGGATTCTTACTCATCCCAAAGGTGTTCTATTGGGGTTGAGGTCAAGACTCTGTGCAAGCTAGTCAAATTTTTCCACGTCAAATTCGCTCATCCATGTCTTTACGGACCTTGCTTTCTGCAGTGGTTCCCAGTCATGTTGGAACAGGAAGGGGCCATCCACAAACTGTTCCCACAAAGCATGAAATGCTCCAAAAGGTATGCTAAAGAGTTAAGAGTTCCTTTCACTGTAGGTCAAGGGCCGAGCCCAACTCCTGAGAAACAACCCCATACCAATTCCAACATGACTGCGCATTTTTTATATATACGGTATAAATTTGCCCATTGTCAAAGACGCTCAAGGCATTATGCTTGCCCATTTTTTTTGCCCACTTCACCCTCAGTAGTGTATATATACTGAATATCTGACTTTTGGATTGTTTTTGGATTTGTATTGGTTTGAGCCTTTTTGGATAACTACCTGCCAAGTTAAGATTGCCTCTGCCCATACTACACCACATATGGCAGACTACTGTCACTACTGCCTGCTAATCACCACATTGTTTTCTCAAATGGTTCCTGACAAAAATTGCTGTTTCAGTGTGCCTTCTCAATCAAGTTAAAAAACTTCTGCCTTCACATATATTTGCCACCAGCTCTTACATTTGATCTCTGAGAGCTCCCAGAGTTCTATCACATCCCCTACAGTGGATCCTTTCATTCCCACCTGTGTTCAGTCCTCTGTCTCACACCACTCGTGGGCCAAGAAAATCCAGACTACTCATTCCCTCACTCTCTTGAACATTCCTGCTCTATTTTCACTTTGCATTTGTGGTCCTTTCCTGTGAAGCATTTCAACATTCTACATTGCCGTCTGTACCATGTGTATTTGGCAGTTATAAGCTCAAAATTCCCTCATTTCCCCATTGACCTTGGTACATTTCCCATTTGCCACAACTACAAACTTTGGCATATTCTCAAAATATTTTTGTGGGTTTTTAATTTGTGAAGCACACACAAAATAAACAAAAAATGTTGTTATAGAGTTCTGCTGGTTTGGATTTGTTTAAAAAAGTCCTCATTGTTGCATTTTTATTGAACGACAGCTCAGACTCGCTTGCCAAAGTAAACTCTACCCTCACAGTTTCTGTACAAAATGAATGAATGAATACATGATGCAGTGTCATAAACCTAAATGACATAATGACCGAGTCAAGTTAGGGACAACATATAGTACAGCTGCTCTTATTGTCTAATGTTTTGGACACATTACCCTAAAATTAAGAGACAAAACTTTACTTTTTAGAGACTGTCTCTTCACAAAACTGTTACCACTAGACAAGGTACACAGTTTCTGGACTTGGTCAATAGCAACCACTTGAACAGCCGGTGTTTTATATTTTATATATGGCTTTTCCCCTTCAGATTTGAAGTTCCCCGAAGAACATACCAGGCACAATTCTTGCATACACAAGGTCATTTTTGACATTTAAGCATTTTTACTGACACCCTTATCCAGAGCAACTTACATTTATTATTATACATCAGAGCAGCTGAGGGCCTTGTTCATGGACCCAACAGGAACAACTGACCTTTTTTTCTTTATAAAGCATTCTGTTTAATAGGTAAAGACAAAAACATATCATTGTTTGGTGTGAACAACTACATCCAACATTTTTCTTGTCATAATTATGGAATTATGCATGAATACAAGAGCAAATGAAAACTTTTCACTTATAATGGTTTGAAAAACATATTAATTTAATTGATTCAATTGGCACTAAAGTGGTTCCTGAGCCATAGTTTTCGAGGTACCATGTAAACACCCCATGAGTTTTCCCTGGGGATTCCACCCTATTGAGCTCCGTAAAAAAAAAAAACTGTTTGTTCTTTTTGGTTGGCAAAACACAGGCTTTACCTCACCAATTCGAATTGATGTGGTAAAGGAGATGGTTAGAGGAAATGTAATAGAAAAAAAGTACACATTGTTTGGGGAATGTAGTTGAGTAAAAGTGATAATTGGCAGAAATATACTTAATGAAGGAAAGTGCAACTATGTGAAAATTCTACTTAGGTACAGCAACAAAATTTTCATACTTTAATACATTGCAACTCTGTTGCTACATACTGGACAGGGTGCCACTCCATCATAAGCACACACACACACAAACACACACAAACACACACACACACACACACACACACACACACACACACACACACACACACACACACACACACACACACAAAGAAAATGGACAATTTGGGAGTGCCAATAACCCTAATCTGCATGTGTTTGGACTGTGGAAACTGAAGTACCCCAAGGAAACCCACCAAGCATACACACCGGCCCTGAGGCAGGAACTGAACCTGGACCCTGGAGGTGAAAAGAAGTATTTCTAAATGTAACACTGATCAGAAAATGGTTCCAAATTAAATGTTAATGTAAATGTCAACTACATCCAAGTACATTCAATGTGGACAAGGCGCAAGAGAACAGGACTGCATGTGGTAGTACAGCAGGCCTGCATTCTATAACATAAGCATGTTTTTTTTTTTTTGGCATGACAACAAAATATGAAAAGTGTATGAAATATGAAAAATGTAAGACATTTTATTCATAGTGTTTCTTAAAAAATATTTTAGCATTTTTAGACGCGGTCTAATTGCTGTACAATTCCTCAAGATTGTTTGCATGTACTATAGTGTGAAGTCTATAAATTGAAAACAGCACACATTTATGAAGTATGCCTCTAAATATATCTATGTACACTTGTATACTTGTCTTTTTTTATGAAGTTGTACTTACTGTATGTGTAAATTAATTTGGTGCTCTTGTACTAATCACACACATGGAGATATACTTTGTAGATATATACATAAGAATACTTTTATTGTACTTTAACACAAGTAAAAATGCACTTCTCAAAATTTTTTATATAATTTTTATGCTAAAACTATAATTAAACTATTAATAATATATTTCTTTTTCACTAGAATTGAATCAATTATCATTATTTACAAAGCAAATTTGAAAATAATATAAATAGAATGATGCTAATGGTTGATTCTGTCAATTAAGTATAATTTCTATTTATTTATTAATCCTCCATATGATTTATTGAGTAGTTATACTCCATGTTCGCACATGAACTACAGTACATTCACCACAAGAGGGATCCATATGCAACTTCATTTCTGCTTTTTTTCTACTCCTGACTCCTTTTGCGTTTTTAAATCAAACTTTATTGTGTAGTTTCAAAACACTCTACAGTTATTACCTTACCCCAAAAAAAGTTTATTCAAGTGTTCTAATATACTGTTAAACTAAAATGAGTATGTATGCCTTCAGTTTACTTTTTATGTACTTGTCCTAGATAAGATATGCCTATCTAAAAAAAAAAAAAAGTATACTTGGCTTAAACTGACATGTATACAGAAAGGTTTCAGTATATTTTGGCTTATACCTATGTAAAGTATAATTAAGTGTACTTGATTTATACATAATGTTTAAGTATACCTATCTTTTAGTTTGGGGTGGAATAGTTTAAAGTCAATAGCACATGGGTGGAATTGAACCTGATCTTTTATGTATATAGTATTATTAACCCACACAGAAACAGATAAACTTTTGGCTGACTTTACAAATTGTGTGAACGTATTGTATCATGTAACGACGCAGGTCGCGCGAGGGGCAGAGCCGATCATAAACTGTTCAGAACAGGCAGATCCACAGGCTACTACCACGCGGACTTCTGAACTGGCAAAGGCCCAACACACGGTTGCCAGGCAACGCCGCCATCAGGCAATCAGCCTGAACGAGCCGCACCTGGCGGCATGTCTATGTAAAGGGTTCTGATACCGCCGCACTTCGTGTGATCATTTAGGTAGCACCGGGAAGGTATCAGGGCCAAGACAAAGACAAACAAAGAACGAAAGAAAGAAAAGAAAGAAAGAAAGAAAATAAGATAAAGGACAAGCACGCAGAAAGTAAAGAGACAAAGGCCAAGCCCCAACCTCCGTAAGACGCCGGCGAAAGCAAGAGAGAGAGAGAGAGAGAGAGCAAGAGAGAGCGTCACGCATTAGTCCAGCGTGCGCGCTCAGTTTAAGTTTATTAGTGCACAAAGCACAAACTCTCCCTCTCTCAATAAATCCTCGGTAAAGATATAGGCCCCGAGAGGATAAAAGTTTTTTGTTTTATTTTCCAGAGCTCCGTTATATTGTGTTTTCAGTTGTCTTTGGTTTTATTTAAGTTCCCTAAATAATACTCTCACGGCATCCCCAAACGGAAAGGTATTCGCGTATGTATCATAAGCACTCTCACAACCTCCTATTTCACTGACCCCCTCTAAAGCCCTGCGTAAGGGCTCTTATTATATCTCATGGTGTGGCTCTCCATAACGCACCACATAACATCCGCATTATTTTATAAGCCATTAACATATACAAGTACATACATGTACAAGTACAAGAAATTTCAACATTGTGAAAAAGGTTTTTTTTGTACTTTTGTTCAAAAAGTGAACCTCTCATATATTTTAGATTCATTAAACACACAAATATTTCAAGAATTTTTTTAAATTGATGATTGCAGCTTATAAAACGTTTTATTTTTGGTTTATATTACCATGTACTGCATACAGTATAAGTACCATGTATTTCTTGGTCTAGTTTAGTATATGCATGGAGAAAGCTGCTGACTTGGTGTGGAGTGAGGCTGGGGTCAGTGAACCCAGAAGTTAACAGAGCTGATATTCTAAAGCAGAATAAGTGAAAATATAAAGAGAAACTTACAAGCTTTAAAGGACTATCCGCCCCCTCTATGGTTTATTCTTCTCACCTAGTACCAGTAAGAATTTAGAACTACTTTCACCCCTGTTAAATATACTGCCGTTTCCTGTCAGTTGCAAACAACAGTATATATCATACATACTCATATTTGTTGTCATGAGCTTCAATAGTGAATTAATGATATTAAAGAACACTAAGTAAGAATAAGATTTCCTTGAGGCTGCCATATTAATTATTATAATTATCATTAATAATAGTATTTAAATTGAATAAATATAATAAATATTAATTATTATATTATGTTATATTAAATTATTTAATATATTATACTTTTGAGCAGCTGAGGGTTAAGGGTTAAGCCTTGCTCAGTGGCATCTTTGTGGTGGCGTTTGAACCTGGGACCTTCCAATCAGTTCCCCACTGAGCTACCCCTTCTGATCCACCAAGCACATGAAAAGATTGGTTTTTCCATTTAGCTGAATGGTTGGTTGGATTTAAGGGTTCTCTGGCTTATTAATTTAACAAAGCAGGGGTCCGTTCTTCGTACGTTGCTTGAAACATCCGAGATGAATTGACAAATCTAAGATGAGATCATCGTGCTTATTACGATGTGGCTAATTTGGTTCTTTGAGCACACCTGTTGTTGATGATTAGCATAGCTGGATTGAGTTGTCTAGGATTATTGCGCGTTCGTGCGTTGGTTTAAAAGGCGATATGCATCGACAGTAGAAACACTGATCACAACCCCTTCGATTGGTTGACGAAATGGCAAAAGAGCTTAAAAAAATTTCTCAAGCGGAGCAAGAGCTTTTATTAGAGAGTTATGGAGAATTTCAAACTTTAATAAAGATTATTTAAAATAAAAGTAATTATTAAATACGTGAGTGCTACCCATGTTACATGTTATATGTGTGTGTATGTATGTGTAAATATACTAATACGGTGTTTGACCCCATTTCGCCTTCAGAACTGCCTTAATTCTACGTGGCATTGATTCAACAAGGTGCTGAAAGCATTCTTTAGAAACGCTGGCTCATATTGATCGGATATCATCTTGCATCTTGGAGATTTCTGGGATGCACATCCAGGGCACGAAGCTCCCGTTCCACCACATCCCAAAGATGCTCTATTGGGTTGAGATCTGGTGACTGTGGGGGGAAATTTAGTACAATGAACTCATTGTCATGTTCAAGAAACCAATTTGAAATGATTCGAGCTTTGTGACATGGTGCATTATCCTGCTGGAAGCAGCCATCAGAGGATGTGTACATGGTGGTCATAAAGGGATGGACATAGTCAGAAACAATGCTCAGGTAGGCCGTGGCATTTAAATGATGCCCAATTGGCACTAAGGGGCCTAAAGTGTGCCAAGAAAAGATCCCCCACACCATTACACCACCACCACCAGCCTGCAAAGTGGTAACAAGGCATGATGGATCCATGTTCTCAGTCTTCAACTGTCCAATTTTAGTGAGCTTGTGCAAATTGTAGCCTCTTTTTCCTATTTGTAGTGGAGATGAGTGGTACCCGGTGGGGTCTTCTACTGTTGTAGCCCATCCACCTCAAGGTTGTGCGTGTTGTGGCTTCACAAATACTTTGCTGCATACCTCGGTTGTAACGAGTGGTTATTTCAGTCAAAGTTGCTCTTCTATCAGCTTGAATCAGTCGGCCCATTCTCCTCTGACCTCTAGCATTAACAAGGCATTTTCGCCCACAGGACTGCTGCATACTGGATGTTTTTCCATTTTCACACCATTCTTTATAAACCCTAGAAATGTTTGTGCGTGAAAATCCCAGTAACTGAGCAGATTGTGAAATACTCAGACCGGCCCGTCTGGCACCAACAACCATGCCACACTCAAAATTGCTTAAATCACCTTTCTTTCCCATTCTGACATTCAGTTTGAAGTTCAGGAGATTGTCTTGACCAGGACCACACCCCTAAATACATTGAAGCAACTGCCATGTGATTGGTTGATTAGATAATTGCATTAATGAGAAATTGAACAGGTGTTCCTAATAATCTTTTAGGTGAGTGTATATATATCTTTCAAATCCTATTTGTATTATAGCTGAACAAATTAGATTTTTTATTGTAAGTAACAATAACTGTCACCTTAAAGTTTCACCAATTTAAATCTATAGAGCACTGGTGGCTCAGTGGTAGGTGTTTCACCTTCCGTGCGAAAGGCCCGGGTTTTGAATTTATTTTATTTGCAACAACTTCAACAAACTCAAATATTGTTCTCTTTACTTAAAATTGGAAACATCATTACTTTAAAAAACTGATGTAACAGATTACCTCAAATATTTTGAGTTTTGCCAACTTAATCGGGTTTACAGTGTAAAAGTGTACAAGTACAAGAACAAGTATAGTAAGAAGAAGTATATTGTCATGCTGTGCTAAAGGATCCTGTCTATCACACAATACACAAGGAACTTGAAAAACTCTGTGTATAATCCTCACACCTTCAGTAACTGGTTACTCTCTCATAAACATGGCTGTGACAGATTTGAGAAAATAACCTCCACTTATATAGATGTAATCGGGGGATAGAATGTTACATATTATTAGACACACATGGCAATTAACACACAAATGACCACAGCCACACACACATGTATACATATACTGTATATATGTATAAATACATCCATCCATATATATGCAAGATACTTTTCTTTTCCCACGTGAGTCAGTTCGCATCAGTCATGCTCTTTAACCAATCAGATGTGACCTCGCCATTTCAACCAATCATAACCCGCCAGGAGCGCAGCCTAAATCCTGTTTACCTGAAATAAACCTGCTTCCGAGCAGGTTTAAGCTTACGGACATGTTGCTATGACAGCAAGTGCGAGATGCGCTTCGAAGAGTGAAACAATCCAAGATCAGCTAACTGAGTTAGCAACGTATGAAGAACGGACCCCAGAAAATGTATAGAAAAACACTCTGAGGGCAGCCAGGGACTGTCACGGTTGCTGGTGTGTGGGCTTGAGGTGAGGCATGTACGCAGAGGTGAAATGCTCATAATGTCTTTTAATAAGGAAAACACAACAGAAACATGATCCAACTGGAGCTAACATAACAGGAGTTCAACAAAACAAGAGCTAAGCTAAACAGGAGCTAAGCCAAACAGGAGATAACCTAAACAGGAGCTAAGCTAAACCAGAGCTATACATGACAGGCTAGGAATTACACAGGCTAGGACTAACCTGAACAGCAATTTAACAACACAGACCGTAATCAAGAACAAAGAGAACAGTATGACACAGAGACATAGAATAATCACTACAACTTCAAGAGGGGAACAAAACAAAGAACATTCACAACAACTTAACTAAACAGATGCACGACCCCGACTAACTGAACACAGGAACATTTATACACAACTAATGAGCTACCTCGGTTCAGGTGAGCGCTCCCATCACCTGAAGGTGCATTCTGGGAAATGGAGTCCAAAATACAGAAAACAACAAAGAACACAAAAGGAGTCTCTGGGCGCCTGGGGCCCTCTAGGGTCATTCCCTGACAGGGACTGAATTTGGAGTAATTACAAATTCTAATTTCAACTTTCTGTCATGATATGGGGTGCGAGGCATAAATGCAGAGGTCCAGGTGTTAAAGGAAATGATGTTTTATTTAACACAAAAACAGAAAATTAACAAAACAAATAGACTTTAATAATAAAATCAACCAAAACACGAATAAAGACAACGGGAAACATGGACTAAACTCACAGACATTAACGAGGTTAAATCAATAGATGCAAGACAAATAACTAAACTCAAAACACTCTATTTATAAAGAAAGTAATGATCAACTCGTTTCAGGTGAGCGCCCACGTCACCTGACCGAGGTGCAAACTGGGAAATGAAGTAAAACGAAACCAAACTACAACACAAAGTCACAGGGTGCTTTGGCGCCCTCTAGGGGTTATCTCTGACATAACCCCCCCTCAAAGGGCGCAACTCCGGGGCGCCACAGAAGGTCCCGGGCATCCCGCCCAGGGTACAGTGTCTGCCCCTCTCCCCCAGAGGCTGGCTCTTACGTCCGGCGGGCCCGATGGCCTGATGTCCCCGTTGCAATAGGGCGGCGGAGGCAGAGGATGAGCACCGTCCTTTCCGGTGCAGGGCGGCAAAGGCAGAAGGCGCCGCCGAGGATCGCGAGCTTCATCCTCTTCCTCCGCCGCCTTCATGCGCCGCCGAGAACAGCGAGCTTCCTCTTCCTCCGCGCCGCCTTCATGCGCCGCCGAGGATCACGAGCTTCATCCTCTTTCTCCGCCGCCGCCTTCATGCGCTGCCGAGGATCGCGAGCTTCATCCTCTTCCTCCGCCGCCGCCTTCATGCGCCGCCGAGGATCGCGAGCTTCATCCTCTTCCTCCGCCGCCTTCATGCACCGCAGAGAACAGCAAGCTTCCTCTTCCTTCGCCGCCGCATTCATGCGCCGCCGAGGATGGTGAGCTTCATCCTCTTCCTCCGCCGCCGCCTTCAAGCGCCGCGAGCTTCATCCTCTTCCTCTGCCGCCGCCTTCATGCGCCGCCGAGGATCGCGAGCTTCATCCTCTTTGCCGCCGCCTTCATGCGCCGCCGAGGATCACGAGCTTCATCCTCGGCGGCGCATGAAGGCGGCGGCGGAGGAAAAGGATGAAGCTCGCGATCCTCGGCGGTGCATGAAGGCGGCGGCGGAGGAAGAGGATGAAGCTCGTGATCCTCGGCGGCGCATGAAGGCGGCGGCGGAGGAAGAGGAAGCTCGCTGTTCTCGGCGGCGCATGAAGGCAGCCATTTTTACCCTCCAGTGGGTGCGGGCACTCACGTCACCCCGAGCTGCGCCATTTTTGAACGGCGTGCGTCGTATTGCCAGCCGGCAGCCATCCCCGTTTCGCTGCTCTCTCAGCTCCTCCTGCTCTGCCATTACCTGTGCTCCCCTGCCAGGTCTCCTCTTCCTTGCTCCTCCTCGCCATTTGCCGCTACGCCACTTGGTAAACCTCCCGCTCTCCGCGTCGGCTTCCCAAGCATCAATCATCGTTGCCCCCCCCAAAAGAATCTCCCGGGGGAAGGGCTCCTCTGCTATGCCCCTGTTACGGTCTTGCATTCTGTCATGATATGGGGTGCGAGGCATAAATGCAGAGGTCCAGGTGTTAAAGGAAACGATGTTTTATTTAACACAAAAACAGGGAAATTAACAAAACAAATAGACTTTAATAATAAAACAAACCAAAACACGAATAAAGACAACGGGAAACATGGACTAAACTCACAGACATTAACGAGGTTAAATCAACAGATGCAAGACAAATAACTAAACTCAAAACACTCTATTTATAAAGAAAGTAATGATCAACTCGGTTCAGGTGAGCGCCCACGTCACCTGAACTGGGAAATGAAGTAAAACGAAACCAAACTACAACACAAAGTCACAGGCCGCTTTGGCGCCCTCTAGGAGTTATCCCTGACATTTTCCCATCAAAGAATTGTGTTAGTCGTGTATTGCTTTGAACTGCAATTTCAATTTGGGTTATTATATTTAGGTACGAGTACAATATTTGTATACATATTGTATTCATAAAGAAAATAATGTTATTCTACGATAATAATATTTTCTGAATGTTTCTTGTGATTTTTTTAATATATATATTTGTAGTCGATTGATAATATTTATTTGTTAAGTCTACTTAAATAAAATACAGTTAAACGCTTATTTCAGCTACAGGAGTTATACCTAGACACCTAGCAGTATACTTTGAAGAAGTAACATATAATGAAGAAAAGAAATATAAATAAAAGTAGTAAACTACAGGTATAATGTTAAGTTTATGTAAAGAAAACATATTTACTAAAATATACTTGCAGTGTGAAACTGCAAAACTAGTAGAAGTACATAACTGTAACTATTTCACTTAAAGTATACTTAACAGTATAGTTGCCATACAAAATAAAACTTTAATGTAAACTAGTTGTGTAGTCAAGGTTTACTACCTTTACACCTAAAGTATACTTTAAAGTACACTTTTATAAACTTGAAAAAAAAAAGGAGCTAGAAGCACTTAAGAATGACAGTACACATTAAACTGGTATCCAGAGGTTCACTTATGTTATATTTCACAATATAAAAATGTAACCTAACTAACTGTATACTTTAAGTTGTAATGGGCCAATTTAGTCTTAAGAAGTTAAAATAAATTATACATTAAATTAAAATAGTACATTTACAAGTATACTACTAGCACGTTGATCCACTATTCCAATTACAGGGACTAAGCATCTTTTAAAAGTACATATAGTATGTTTTAAAAGTATGTATAGTATGTTACATATAATAGCTATATTTTACCCTATATTAACCCCTTTTAATCCATAGAAATATAAATGGTGCATTTCTAAACCAGTTTGCTGATGACAGCTGTTCTTCATGTTTTAGCTCAGTGCTAATGGCTAACAATCACTTTATTAACAATTGGTAACACTACGGTGCCAGTCAAAAGTTTGGACACACTTCCCTTCTTACCTGATTCTTATTTCTTTCTAAATTGTAAAAGAATGCTTAAGGCATCAAACATGTGCAATTATCAGTTGATGTTAAGATGTGTCGACTACTTATGCTCTGTTAAGAATTCATAAATGTTTTTATTCAATCTTATTTATTTAGCATTAGCTTTTTTTCTTCTTTCTGGACCATACTTTACTTTAATCTTCTGCTTTCTATACAGGAGAAGCCACCTCTTTATTTGTCTCTTCCATATTTAAACCTAAAATGTATGTGTGTTTTGTCTCTGGCACTATACATTGATACCACTGGTGTATTTTTTGTATGGTTTGTACTGTGTCATGACGGAAGGGGGAAAAGGTGTGGGTTAAGAAACATAGACACAAAAGAAACTTTCTTGCCCTCATACGCTAGCAGAGAGCGGGTAAACCGCAGGCCAGCGGACATTTCCTCCTTTTCCCTTCCAGCACCCCTTCTGAAAACATCCTGAGAGAAGTGTACATGTAGCATGGTCAGACATAAAATGTGCTGTGTTCACTTTTCTGAATGCTAGTGCTGAGGTTTTCACCCCTGGCTGAGTATGTTTATGTATACATCATGAGTTTTACCTTGGTGATCTAAAATGGGTGTGCTTAACTTTGAAACAGCTTGGAAACCAGGCTGTTTCTCAAAAATACTGCAGATTCTGATTGTTGTTCCTTTCAAAGTGTAGGTTGGCTGTTGGATGTCATAAATGAAGACCATGTGGGTGTTTGCAGAATACCATTGCTAACAGTCCATAACCTTCATATAACACCGGAGATGGAAAAAGAATGAGAAAACAAGAAGTTGCTTATCTAGCAGAAACCCTTTTAGTATAATGGAAGCAGTGTTTTTATTATTTATTTTCATGATATTGTTTGTTTGTTTTATTGAGATCCTCATGATGATAATGAGATTGTACCCATAAATATTTTTTACTGTAATAGGCTAAAAATTTAGGTAATCTGAAAATGATTACAAGAAAGCACAGTCCTTTTTGTACATTTTGTTAAAAGTTAAAGCAACATCACAATGCTATTTGATAGAAGGGAACTGACATAGAGCTTTATGTTTAGTATTAGTTACGCAGTATTGAATGCATAGTGCATGCAGCTTGGGAACCTTTTTCACCAGTAAAACGCAGTGCACTTTTTCTGTTTCAAAATATGTACTAGAGAGGAGAGTGCTTGCCAAATCTCAAAACCTTAATGCAGCTGTGGGTATCTAATTATTTCTACAACCGAGTTTGATAATTATTTCCCTAATACAGCCATTAGAGTAATGGTGTCATAAACTAATGTTCCTGGATTGATGCAAATAATTTGTGAAATATGTGAAATAGAGTGGATATGCTGACAGAATTCATAAAATACGGTGTCAAGTTAAACAGTGTTAAAACATTTATAGGGTTTATGAGTGCCCCTATTATGGAACACTATATTATACTATAATTTAACAAAAAAAAGTGCTGTCTTGAGTGTGAGTAGGATATATTGACTGGAGTTAAGCCTGCAATGTTGAAGTCATGCGGCTGACTTAATCTTGGACGTATGTATTTTAATCATATGCAACTGAAAGGAAATGAGGAAGGCCAGAGTGAGTATGTGTTTGTGTACTCAAATAACATGACATTTGTTAAATCAGAGGCTTATGGTCAGAGCAGAGTGAGTGGTATAGGAGGTTGAATAAGAATTCAGGACTAGAGTATGTAATCTAAATGATTTATCTTTTTTTTGTGATCTATAAAACTTGCAGGTTATATTGCTTGAAGAAATGTATATCCAGAATAACACATTTAATAGATTTATATAAAGACATATTGTATTCACATCTGGCCTTTACGCATCTAAATATTCTGACTGCACATGAACAGAAATGACCCAAATTTAGATATACTTCTTAGCACTTTTAGGCAGCATGGGTTCCTTAAAAAAATAGAGAAAACTGTATTAAAAGACTTTATTAAGAGCATTCGTAATAATTCTTTTAAAAAATCTGAATCTAGATTTCTAGATACTAGGTTCAAGTGGAATTATTGAACTTAAATGAGGCTGGAAACCATGACATCAGCTATGATTAAAGGTTTGTGAGATTTGAGCACATACCAACCTATCTACCTACCTATCTAGCTAGCTTGCTGGATCTAGATGCAGATATGTAGATATACGGCACACACACCAGACATAACATTAAAACCGCCTGCCTAATATTGTGTAGGTACCCGTTTTGCTGCCAAAATGGCTCCTACCCATTGATGCATTGACCAGACCTATGAGTGTGTGCTGTGGTATCTGGCACCAAGACATTAGCAGCAGATCCTTTAAACCCTATAAATTGTAAAGTGTGGCCTCCATTGATCAGACTTGTTTGTTCAGCACATCCTACAGATGCATGATCAAATTGAGATCTTTGGAGGTCCACACCCTGAACTCTTTGTTATCTTTCTCAAACCATTCCTAACGAATTGCACTGTTGTAGGGCACATTATTCTGTTGAAATAAACCCCTGCCCTTCTGAAATACAGTTGCCACAAAGGGCTGCAATTGGTCTGCTGCAATATGTAGGTGGCAAGCTTGCATTCTTTTCATAGTGCATCTTTGTGAAATCTCTTCCCTAGGGAAGGGATACACATGTACCCATCAGACCAGTGAAACACCTGTTTCCATTGGTCTATGGTCCAGTTTTGCTATTTACATGCCCAGTGTAGGAGCTATCAGCAGTGGACAGGGGTCAGCATAGGCAGCTACACAACTTCATATGCACCAAGCTGTGATCTTCTGACAACTTTCTGTCTCAGTAACCATTAACCTTTTCAGCAGATTGTGCTTCAGTAGTGCGCGTGTGTGTGTGTTTCCCTCGGCAAGGTTCCGACTATGAGCTAGAAGTGGAGAAGAATAGGAGAGAATAGAGAAAATTTGACAAAGTTGACGGGAGAGAAATGAAAGAAAAAACAGGAGCAAAAGAAATAATGGGCAGTGGGTGGGAGTATTAAAACGAGAGAGGAAAGAGGGAAGGAAAGGTTTGGATAGTGACAAAAGGGGGGGGGGGGAGAGAGAGAGAGAGACAGGGATAGAGAGAATCGCAACATTCTGTCCAGTTGTATGAAGTGTGCGCTCGCGGGGAAAGTGCCCAGGACAGATGCCCACCTGCGTGATGGAGTGCAGCTCCACGTGCAAGCGATTCGCTCCACTATGGTCCTGCAGGGCGATAATCACAACTTTCTAATATTAACCTGCCACAAATCCATCCATGTGAGCATGCACCTTTGCGTCCCAGGTTTCTTTCATGGTCGCGGAACGCTCGCCCTCGCGTCTTTCTCCTTCGTCGGTACCCAGAGGAACCTCCGAAGATGAATGCCCTCACTCTGTTCTTCGGTTGCTGTGCGCTTTTGTGCTTGCACTTGTTAACACAAGCCCTGGGCTTTGACCCCAAATCGAGGCGAACGTCCTCAGCAGCGAACGGCGCCACCGAGATCTCGCGCATCCGCGCGTCCAAAGCGATGCAGCCGCACCGGCCAGCGCACGCGCCCTCTGGACTCACCGCACGCACCAGCGGAGCAAAAGCCGCGCTCGCGCCGCATCAACGAGGTTCGGCAAAAAGAAGCGTGAAGATGAAGGACAAAATGGATGAGAGAGAGACACCGAGACAACCTGTTGTGATACCACATGATTACATGCTGTCTCTTTACTGGTCTCTGTCCACTGCGCAGAGAAACCGGAGCGCAATGCACGAGGTGGACATTGCTAACACCATCACGAGCTTCGTGGACAAAGGACAAGGTACTGGTTATAACTAGTAGATTATTATTATTATTATTATTAAAAGTAGTAGTAGTAGAAGAAGTTACGCAGTCCAGTATTTGTATGGCGCGTTCAACTGAACATAAAGTAGTTAATTAAATGTCATAAAACATAAAACAGTACAATAAATATAGATTTATATTTAGGTCACTCATGAGCAAGCAGAAGTGTCGGTGGCAAATAAAAAATAAAATCACATAAGAAGGATCACATTAGGCAGCAGTGCACAAAAGAGACATAACATCTCTATCCATGCCCTTACACCACTGATTTAAAAATGGTAAGTTGCAATCAGAGTAAACACAGAGACGTGCACAGATTCTAGGGGTAAAACCAGTGGAGTGCACAGGAGCTGGGCTATATTAAAATGGTTATATGGCTGATTTCTGGCCCTGGTTTTGACCACAATTGTCTGACCAAATTTCAGTGAAAAACCACATCTTAACTTGGAAAGGAATCCCACATATGCCACTGTAAGGATATAATAATGATATTCAAGTTATGGATGATCTTGGTATAATGCATGTATTTTGATTTATATTTCTTATTATAAATATACATTCCTTTGGTTTGCTTTCTTTGGAATTCCAGCAGATGTATTTTCACTGCAGCAATATTCATCTGTGATGAGGCAGAATCACACATTTTGGGGTTACTTTGCCATTTGGCATTAATATGAACTCAGACAGAAAATTACAAACTAATATATTAAGTCTTGTTGTCATACTTAGCTAAAAAAAAACTGATTAACAATGCTTAAACTTCTATGTTTGAACTTCTATGCTAGAGTGTAAGTGGATTTCTAAACTTTACTTTATTATATGAAAAGCATGGTTGCTATCATCCTTTTAGGTGTCAGCAGGCATTTGACAGGTTTATACATGGCAAGGGTTTAAAATCTGACCAAGTGAATGCTATATGCATTGACTTTTTTAGTATTTTATGCAGCCTCAACAGGGGGCAGTATTTATGATTTCATATAATAAAAACAAACTTACCTTTTATTGGAGGCCCATATTCAAATTAATTAATTATTCTGATTATATGGCTAAAGTGAACAATTTATCTAGTATGCTTGTGTAAACTATACTTATTGATGCATACTCTCAAAAATCCCCTAAAATACTTACAATATGCTGAACTGCTATCATTGTAAACCACTTGACCAACAAATGTCAATTCAAAGTGTCAAATACTTTCTTGCTGACATTTAAAATGTATACAGTACATATTTCTTCTAGAACTCATTTATTCATATCATTTAATTTTCTAGGCTCGCTTTTGCTCATTTTCAACTAGATTTAATTTAGATTGCTAGGTTGCTTAGACTTGAGAAGATCAAGCATGAATCCAAACATTTGATGAAGGTCAATGCATGAAACACAATCGACATGAGCCTACAGATTTGTGATATTAGCACATTAGTACTTGGCATATGTACAGTTTTCACACACACACACACACACACACACACACACACACACACACACACAGACTATAGTTCCATTTGCACAGCTGTGTAGGTGAAGGAAATAGGACAAATCATGGCTTGTTTATACGAGTGGTATTAAAGAGGAAGCAGAAATGGATGGTATTTTTATTTCTTAATGTTATTTTTAAAGTAAATACACAAAGGGCTTTAGTTTTGCGTTTTATACATTTAATGTTTCAATCCATCTTGACATTGCCCTTGTTTAATTTCTTACTTCTGTATTTTTTGTAGATGAGAATGTGCCCCTGTTAAGGCGCCAGAGGTATTACTTTAACATTAGCTCCCTGGACAAAGAGGGACTGCTGGGAGCTGAATTACGCATTCTTCGAAAGCCCTTTATTGATCCTCTTAGAATCTCTACCACAGCGGGCAGAACCTCTCTTCGGCTTTACACATGTGCCACAAGTAACCAGGGGGCTATGCTGCTCCAGTCACAGCCCATAGAGGATCGCAGAATCACAAAATGGGAGGTTTTTGACATTTGGAAACTATTTAAGAGTTTCAGAAAAACTGTTCATCTTTGTTTTGAGTTGGAGGCAATGGATCGGGGCCGCCCCTTGGACCTCAGATCATTAGGTTTGGATCGCTCAGGCCGGCAAAACAAAGAAAAGGCCTTCTTTGTGGTCTTTAGCCACACAAAAAAGCATGGTCTCTTTTATAATGAAATCAAGGCACGCTCAGGCCATGATAACAAAACTGTCTATGAGTACCTGTTTACACAGCGCAGGATGCGTCGAGCACCACTATCACGTGTCAAGAAGCCAAGTAGAAGTCCAAAGACACGGTGCACTCGCAAGCAGCTGCATGTGAACTTTAAGGAGATGGGCTGGGATGACTGGATCATTGCACCCTTGGAGTATGAGGCTTTCCACTGTGATGGAATCTGCGATTTTCCCATCCGCTCACATCTGGAGCCCACCAATCATGCCATCATCCAGACACTCATGAACTCTATGGATTCTAACTTGACGCCACCCACTTGCTGTGTACCGACCAGGCTTAGTCCTATCAGTATCCTCTACATTGACTCAGCTAATAATGTTGTGTACAAGCAATATGAGGACATGGTGGTAGAAAGCTGTGGCTGTAGATAGAAAAAAAATTACAAGAAGACAATGATATTGCATTCTGAGGCTTTCTCTGTGGCATCAGTATCTTCTCTCACTGCACATCTTCAAACTACTGTTAGACTTGTTGGGTTCAAGCCTTTAATTTCGGTCACATTCTCCTATTTGTTATTCCTGTTATTATTTCTCCTATTGATTGCAGTACACAGACAGTACACAACTTTTCTAAGATCGGTTAAACTTACTTATAAGGATAAGTCCATACAGGTGATTTCAATGCTTGAAAAATCTCCATTTCATGACAGAATTTCTTGTATCTGTTTCATGACCCAAGTAAATATTAAAATATTTAACTGCTCACACACTAACCTAAACTTGTAGATCACCTTCAATAAATAAATAAATGAATATAAATACCCAGACTCAATTTAATGTCATATATTATCTGCTTACTACCTCTAGAAAAGCTTGAGATTAAGCCATGTAATTCAAAGTTCTTAACTTCTCTATATTTATATTTAAGTGGGTTGCTTACTTTTCATTTCTAGGCAGTCCATTTACTGTAGATTATTAAATTGGTTTGGAGACCACGTCAACACTAATTACTTGGTAATGTTCCTCCAACCCTTCCTGAACTTTTTTTGTAGTGTGGCAGGGCACAATACTCTGCAAAGTGGCCACTGCACAGTACTCAGAGCCTATGGCGTAGGTGCACTACGGCAGTTTTTAAATGCCCCTTAACCCTTGGGACACTTACACATGTGGACAAAATTGTTGGTACCCTTCGGTCAATGAAAGAAAAACTCACAATGGTCACAGAAATAACTTTAATCTGACAAAAGTAATAATAAATAAGAATTCTATGAATGTTAACCAGTGAAAGTCAGACATTGCTTTTCAACCATGCTTCAACGGAATTATAAAAAAAAATGAACTCATGGAACAGGCCTGGACAAAAATGATGGTACCCCTAACTTAATAGTTTGTTGCACAACCTTTTGAGGCAATCACTGCAATCAAATGATTCCTGTAACTGTCAATGAGACTTCTGCACCTCTCTGCAGGTATTTTGGCCCACTCCTCATGAGCAAGCTGCTCCAGTTGTTTCCGGTTTGAAGGGTGCCTTTTCCAGACAGCATGTTTCAGCTCCTTCCAAAGATGCTCAACTGGATTGAGGTCAGGGCTCATAGAAGGCCACTTTAGAATAATCCAATGTTTTCCTCTTAGCCATTCTTGGGTGTTTTTAGCTGTGTGTTTTGGGTCATTGACCTGTTGCAAGACCCATGACCTGCGACTGAGACCCAGCTTTCTGACACTGGCCAGCACATTTCTCTCTAGAATCCCTTGATAGTCTTGAGATTTCATTGTACCCTGCACAGATTCAAGACACCCTGTGCCAGATCCAGCAAAGCAGCCCCAGAACATAACAGTAACGTCCATGTTTCACAGTAGAGACAGTGTTCTTTTCTTGATATGCTTCATTTTTCCGTCTGTGAACATAGAACTGATGTGCCTTGGCAAAAAGTTCCATTTTTGTCTCATCTGTCCACAGGACATTCTCCCAGAAGCTTTGTGGCTTGTCAACATGTAGTTTGGCATATTCCAGTCTGGCTTTTTTATGATTTGTTTTCAACAATGGTGTCCTCCTTGGTCGTCTCCCATGTAGTCCACTTTGGTTCAAACAACGACGGATGGTGCGATCTGACACTGATGTTCCTTGAGCATGAAGTTCACCTTGGATCTCTTTAGAAGTCTTTCTGGGCTCTTTTGTTACCATTCGGATTATCCATCTCTTTGATTTGTCATCAATTTTCCTCCTGCGGCCACGTCCAGGGAGGTTGGCTATAGTCCCATGGATCTTAAATTTCTGAATAATATGTGCAGCTGTAGTCACAGGAACATCTAGCTGCTTGGAAATGGTCTTATAGCCTTTACCTTTAACATGCTTGTCTATAATTTTCTTTCAAATCTCCTGAGACAACTCTTTCCTTCGCTTCCTCTGGTCCATGTTGAGTATGGTACATACCATGTCACCAAACAAAACAGTGACTACCTGGAGCCCTATATATAGGCCCACTGACTGATTACAAGATTGTAGACACCTGTGATGCTAATTAGTGGACACACCTTGAATTAACATGTCCCTTTGGTCACATTATTTTCAGTATTTTCTAGGGGTACCATCATTTTTGTCCAGGCCTGTTCCATGAGTTTACTTTTTTAAATAATCCTGTTGAAGCATGGTTGAAAAGCAATGTATGACTTTCAATAGGTTAACATTCATTGAATTTTTTTTAATTATAACTTTTGTCAGATTAAAGTTATTTCTGTGACCATTGTGAGTTTTTCTTTCATTGACCGAAGGGTACCAACAATTTTGTCCACGTGTGTACTTTCAAAACAGGACATCTAGCCTTTTAATCATGGTTTGTGCACAACTCAGGACTACTACAAGATGGAAAACCATAGATTGAAACTGACTATCGTTTGAATATTGGATTTAAAATGTTAATTAACCGAGCACCCATTGCCTGGAACTGGAACTACAGTATTAACCATGATGTATTCAGTGTAGTATTTAACATTTGAAAATGTGTAAAAAGGAATCTGGAGGAATCAGTTTGAATGGGACTTGAGAATACCATTCACTGAAATATACCAAAACCCAAGGTTTCTTAGCAGAGCATATCCTAGAGCATTACACTGCCTCTTCAAGTTTGCCGTTTTCCCATAGTACATCCTCTCTTCCCCAGGTAAGCAACGCACCTTCATTGGACCCACCACATCATTCTTGCTCCATTGTATAATTCTGATGCTCAGATGCCGATTGTAACTACCAGCATGGGTACTCTGACCAATGTGTTGCTCTGCAGCCCAATACACAGCAAGCTGCAAGCTATGTTCTCTTTGTTCTGGCACATTGTAATTTCTTTAATCAATTTTTGCTTTTGCTTCTTTTCTGTGGGATCGTCAGACTGATTAACCTTTCCTCCGCAAGTGCATGATTGGGGCTTGAGAACCTGTTGCCTGTTTGGATTGTCCTTACTTGGATCACTTTTGTTAGGTCATTACAATTTGCTCCAATAAATTTGCCCATAAATCTTTATGCCTAACACATTATTTTTATGAACTGTCTGTTCACTTGCTATAATCCATGTATGAATGTATGAATGAATTAATGTTATTCATATGAAGTCTTAGTGGTTTTAATGTTTTATATATACATATCCATGTTTGATTCCCGCCTCGGGTCTGTTTGCATGGAGTTTGCATGCCAGTTTTCCTCTGGAGACTCAGATTTCCTCCCACAGTGCAAGCACTTGTAGATTAGGCTAATTGGCGTTCCCAAACTGCCCGTAGTCTGTGAATGAGTGTGTGAGTGTGTGTATTTGACCTGCGATGGATTGGCACCCTGTCCAGGGTGTACCCTGCCACGTGCCCAAGATCTCTTGGCATAGGCTCCAGGCCCCTCTCGACTCTGTATAGGATAAAGCAGCTTCAGAATAGGTGTGCACTTAAAAATACGAGGGCCAAAAAACATGCAGTTTTTTTATCATTCATATCATTCAAAAGATTTTCTGCTCAGGAATAAGACACAAAGTTAAGAGAATATGACTGGGCTTGTTGAAACAAAACTAACCTGCAGGGCTATGGGACAAGAGTTTTTACTTTAGTGGCAGTTCCTTGTGTGAGACAAGGAACTTTGCATGTTTGTTTCATCACTCTAAATGTACTTGTTTGTTAGTATTGTAAGCTCATACCGGCCCGCCATAAAAACCTATTGCCCCCATTTAGGGCGTTTTCTCACTGGGGTCCGGGAACCGATAATTAATCAGTCCTGGTGCTGACCTGTTACCATGCTGCTATGAGTCAAAGTGGAATCCTTTAAGTGGGATTCCATTTTAATTCTGTTTGTTTGTGAAATATTACCTCTTAAAGGCAGTTACACGAAAACTGTCAACTGTTTATTTGCTGTTATTGTCATATGAACCTGCATCTGTCATATGTACTTGCTATATTCCATATTCACTATCATACTGCAGATAACTATTGCAAATCAGAAATGTACACCAGTGTTAATTTCTTTTCTTTGAAGACAGTAAAAAAGGTTTTAAAAAAATATGTTTACCTTTTCCTATGTCCAATAATAAAAGCTTGATAAAAAATATTATTAGATGCTGTTGTCAGTTGTAACACTATGTAACAGTTTCTTCACTTGGGAAAACTGTTGTTTTGAAACAAGTAAGCTTGCCTATTTAATCACATTCTATAGATGAAAGAAAGCTTGCCAGAAAGTTTCATGGGGCTTTTGTTTGATTCAAAATTATGTGTAGGTATTAATTGTGAATAAAAGTTTTTTTTTAGTGTGATAGATAAACAAACAAACATACAACTAAACATATTCTGTTCCACTTCTGGTTTAAAAATGAATACAAAATAAAATACAAATACAAGTGTTTCGAGCAGTAAGCAAAGATAGCTCCAAAGACAGATAATGGCATTATGTTTAATGGACATTTGGAGAATGCTAAAGCGAAAAAGGGGGGGCATTTATAGTCTGCCATCCCTTGTTCCAGTTGGCTGGTAGCATGAGTCACTACAAAAACACAGGCACAAAAATTGTTTTTATTAAAACTCAACCAACACTGTACTACACATTCATGCACACCTGTTTCTATTCAGTCACACTTATTATAAACAGGATCTGGACTCATTCTTAATGCGAAGTATTTGCTCATTTTGCTCACACCTGACATTACCAAGCATTTTTTTTTTGTCCATGTTTGATATTCTGGTGAATTGATCTTGTTCTGTTGTCTGTTTTTTTTATTTTTATTTTTTATTTTTTTAGGATTCTGGATTTGCCTGTGACACTTTGTTTGCTCATCAACCAGCCTGTTGCATGTGTCTATCTAGACTTTGCTTTATGTCTTTGATTTGTCTGCCTGTGCTGTTGTGATTAAAAAGGTGCTAATCTGCAACTGCATCTGTGAAAGACTCTTTGACAGACTGCTTTGCCATCATCAGTGTTTTATTGCGATTACATCCTCCACATTGAAAACAGTGAGGACTTCACCTAGGTCTGTCAAACTTATTCTGAGCCGTAACAGCTCAGAATAAGTAGTTTTTCAAAGGAAGCCATGCTCTGTCCAGGATTCCTGCTATAGTGCTCCCTTTACTACACTTATCAGGAAGGGCACTCAAAGCAACAAAAACTATTCATGAACCTTGTCACAGGAAAAGCTTTGCATTGGCAACAGCAATCTGGATACAGAGCGGAGAATCGATTTCATTATATAAATGATTCACTGAACCTTTCCAGCAAGTGTTTGATCACTCTCCAGGGGAAATGGAGACAGGAAAATTGCTTAAAGTAACCCACGGGAAGGGTAATACAGCCAAACATCCACTGAAATTTCGCATGCTGGTGGCCAGCAGAGGATGGAAAGAACCAGCACTAAAGGCAGCAAAGGTGTTCCCCAAGACGCCGTCATTGGCGTCCTTCTTTTCATCATTTATCTTCTTGCTCTTTGACACATTTTTATAGAATTCCATATACATACTCATTGTTATGCAGATAACACACAACTGTCCATAAAGCCTGACTCTGCTCTTCCACTCTCCTGTCTCACCAATTGCTTAAATGAATGAAACACTTGAATTTCCTGCAACTTTCTTAAACTCAAAATCAATAAGACATAGGTTCTCCTCATATGGTCAAAATCTACTCTATCCAAGTGCAACAGTTTCTCAGTGGCCCCCAAGTTTTTCACCATCGGTGGTCTCCAGATCATGTCACTCCCAGTTCCGTTGCAGAAGTTAGAAGTGATGAACCTAACATACTGAACAAAAAGTCTGTGAACTTTTACGCATTTGTTTCATGCAAATAACAACATTGTTTTTATAACAAGCTTATAAAGTTTTGCAGCATCCTTTAACCTCAGAGTATTCTGTATGTACAGTCGTGGCCAAAAGTTTTGAGAATTACATAAATATTGGAAATTGGAAAAGTTGCTGCTTAAGTTTTTATAATAGCAATTTGCATATACTCCAGAATGTTATGAAGAGTGATCAGATGAATTGCATAGTCCTTCTTTGCCATGAAAATTGTTAACTCAGGTGAGAATGTTGACGAGCACAACAGGCACAAAAGGCTGGAGATCATTATGTCAGGCTGATTGGGTTAGAATGGCAGACTTGACATGTTAAAAGGAGGGTGATGCTTGAAATCATTGTTCTTTCATTGTTTAACCATGGTGACCTGCAAAGAAACGCGTGTAGCCATCGTTGCCTGGCAAAAAAATGGCTTCACAGGCAAGGATATTGTGGCTATTAAGATTGCACCTAAATCAACAATTTATAGGATCATCAAGAACCTCAAGGAAAGAGGTTCAATTCTTGTTAAGAAGACTTCAGGGCGTCCAAGAAAGTCCAGCAAGCGCCAGGATCGTCTCCTAAAGAGGATTCAGCTGCGGGATCGGAGTGCCACCAGTGCAGAGCTTGCTCAGGAATGGCAGCAGGCATCTGCACGCACAGTGAGGCGAAGTCTTTTGGAAGATGGCCTGGTGTCAAGAAGGGCAGCAAAGAAGCCACTTCTCTCCAAAAAAACATCAGGGACAGATTGATCTTCTGCAAAAAGTATGGCGAATGGACTGCTGAGGACTGGGGCAAAGTCATATTCTCGGATGAAGCCTCTTTACGATTGTTGGGGGCATCTGGAAAAAGGCTTGTCCGGAGAAGAAAAAAGGTAAGTGCTACCATCAGTCCTGTGTCATGCCAAAGGTAAAGCATCCTGAGACCATTCATGTGTGGGGTTGCTTCTCATGGAGTGAGCTCACTCACAATTTTGCCCAAAAACACAGCCATGAATAAAGAATGGTACCAAAACACACTCCAACAGCAACTTCTTCCAACAGTCCAACAACAGTTTGGTGAAGAACAATGCATTTTCCAGCACGATGGAGCACCGTGCCATAAAGCAAATGTGATAACTAACTGGCTCAGGGACCAAAACATTGAAATTTTGGGTCCATGGCCTGGAAACTCCCCAGATCTTAATCCCATTGAGAACTTGTGGACAAGGCTGGTGGACAAACAAAAACCCACTAATTCTGGCCCAGAAGTTGATTGAGAGCATGCCCAGTCGAATTGCAGAGGTCCAGAAAAAGAAGGGCCAACACTGCAAATACTGACTCTTTGCATACATGTCATGTAATTGTCGATAAAAGCCTTTGAAACGTATGAAATGCTTGTAATTATATTTCAGTACATCACAGAAACAACTGAAACAAAAATCTAAAAGCAGTTTAGCAGTAAACTTTGTGAAAACTAATATTTGTGTCATTCTCAAAACTTTTGGTCATATGCTATGTATGTATTATGCTATGTTTAATTGCTTAGACTACTTGCATTAAACAGGGTAGCAATGGAAGCAACTAGTTATTTAAGCTATTTAAGAAATAAAAAAAAAATAGCTTTAAGAAGCTAACATAAACCTGCTGCATTCTTCAGGGTGGGCCTTATTGTTTTTTCAAAGAAAAAAACTTTGAAGATTAATGTGGTCAGACTGTTTAAGGGATCCCTCGTTCCTGCCAGGAATTGTGTGCTTTAACTGTCATCCAACTAGTTTCCAGTTTTTACGATTCAGGACTGGGCAACCATATCGCCCTGAATTTTTCACGCACCTCCATGATGCTTATATCAAAATGTTCACCTGGGTCTCCTGAGCACAAATAAAGGGGGGAAATTTTAATTTTTTGGTCCGATTGGAAAACAAGACACTGAATTTGGAAGGACTGAAAACTATACTGGTAAAAAATTATGTGGACTAAAAATAATTTACCCTTTCAAAAATGGCCCTAAAATCAGTGGAAATCAGTCCAAAAAGAGGATATGGCTTTTGGCATGGTTGTTTAAGATATAAGAAGCTACCCATTGCATCAGTTGTGGTGATGAAATACTTGTTGCCAGCTGAACCTTGTTGCTGCTTAGTTAAATCCATGTGGCGACATTTTTTGACTGGCTGGAAACAAGCCCATTTCAGCATTTTGCCCAGGTGCCCAACATTTAACAGCATAGGGTGAATGCACGTCTTGTGTACACTGCTCAGATCCACATGAGCCACACATCTGTGGTCAACCCAAAACATCACAGTTAACACCAACTTCTTATATTTAAACAAAGGATTCAACCATTCTTGCTCTTAATTCATATTTGGTGCTTTATGAATGTTTGCTGTGCAATGCAGTGTCTACAGACATACAACTCGTGCCAGAAACCTCAATATAAGCAAAGGCTTTGCCCTAGACCAGAGCATTTACCAAACTCTCAGCTCACGAGTTTCCATTCATATACATACAGGAGGGGCCTTGGATCATATTTACAAGTGTGAAATCCTCAGGATGTTCTTGCTGAAGAACAGTTCGTCAAACTTTTAGGGGACCTTAAGGAGTGCTAATAAAGTTGAGTCCCAGTTTGCACATTAGATCTCTCCCAAGTAAATTTACCGGGCACATGTGACAATAAAAACAAGAATCTGAAATAAGGATCAGAAAATGCTAGACATTTTAGTGGGTACCTCAATCCCATTTTTACTGGTTGCCCTGAGGTGCCCACAGTTATGTGTCTCACTGATTTTCAAGCAACAACATTAGATAATAGTTATAGCATAATAATTAGCACTGTGGCCACTTACTTCTCCAGAGTCAAGGGTTCAATTCCTGACTTGGTCTGTGGAATGGAGTTTGCATATTCTGCCTGAAATTGATGGGTTTTCTCTGGGTTCTACAGTTTCCTTCCACAGTCATGAAGCTGTTACGTAGATGAGCTTCATATGCCTGGCTTCTCTATTTCACAGTGAGCATCATGCATGGTTGTGAGTCTATGTAGATGCAACAGAAACTCTTCATTGTATGACATATATTATCACAGACTTTCAGACTGTCTTAAGATGAACTCAGTGTCTGGGAAGTGCCCACAGAACTGGACAGCTTGATTAAATTGGCGATCCTCATTAACAAAAGGTCATCACCAGGAGAGATCCAGCAAAAGCATTCAAGGCAACAAGTACCTGTATTGCAGCATTTTATCCAACCAAAGAGGGCTTTGATGAGCTGGTCTTTAATCAGTTTATTCTTGTTCCATCCTTTGATTCAGGACCATCTTGAAGATAATGATTAAGTATGTACTCTATCCATCTTTATCAACTCTAGTGGTGGCTCTAAATTTATGGATGAAGAGCTGGTTCATCAACTGGGGATTCAGACCAAAGCCCCTCCTGAGACTTCCTGTAAAATCCCTTGCTGACCACTTTCTCCACCACATTATGTATAAAACCAGGCCTGCCCAGCTGATTCTAGATTCAATCATCAGAGTAAACCTGCTTCTTTGTCATCCATTCCCCAATAACCCCACTGACATTTTGCTACACCTGGCTCACTAAACACAACCTGCACCTAGACTGGTCCAGAAGAAAGATTTTGAGTGTTCACTGTTCACTTCCTCAGACCAGCTAACACCATGTCCCCTGAAATTTCAGCTAATGAAATCTCAAAGGTCTTCAATAAACCCTATGCCACATGCCTTCCATTCATTGACCATATCCATATCCATTCACTGTTCATCGTATCCTGTCCAGTTTGTGCCTAAGACAAGTTGTACAAACAGTGACCTTATGGCCTGTTACAACCCCTGCCGATACCCAGAGGCCCTGGTCAAACATGGACTTTGTCACAGGGCTGCCCAGTTACTGTGGTAGACTGATGCTCCAAGCTTGCTCATTTCACTGCTCTTCCAAAACTGCCCACAGGCAAGGAAACAATGGAAAGTAGTGGTTTCGATCATGGCCCCCAGTTCATGTTTTGGGCTGAATTCTGTATGTGTCACGAACTAACCAGAGATGAATCAGAAGACTAGCAGTTAGCCCTGTAGCGTGGATGGTAAACCCAAACGCGGAAGTAGCGCGAGCAGGCAGGATAACCACGCTGGTTATTATTAGAACTCTCCCGAAGCGAGAGCAAGAGTTTACACAAATAAACCCGCGTTCTAAATATACACACCCAATCGGAAGCAATAACCCAAGAAAGTGAGTACTCACGTTTAGACGAGCGAGGCGTCGGCGATAGCATGGGCAAAACTCAATGACTGAGCAATGTGAAGCGCCATTTTGTTTCCTTTTATGCTTCCTGAAACCCGACCGTATTACTTCCGGGTCCTAGTGCCGGTCGTGTTACGCGTGTGCATGACAGTATGTCCCTTTACATAACCTTTAACAATTCTTCTGGTTTCCATCCACAATCTAATGGCAGACTGAAAGGATGATTTAAGATTTGGAGACAGGACTCCACTGCCTCTGTGTGCAAGAGGTGTCCTTATGGTCCTTGTGCTCTGGTATGAATAGAAAATCCCTATAAAATATATACCCCACTATTCTCAAACCAGGAAAGAGAGGTCTTGATCCCATCTGTCTGTGGTCCACTGCCATCACACCTGGAGAGGGGCCCCTCTGAATTTCCTGAACATCTCACAGAGCTACTCTATGCCAAATGGGCTTCCATCTCAAGATACCCAGAACTTTCCACAACCACCCTACTTTTCATGTCTCCAAGGTAAAACCAGTCAGAGTGGGTCCACTACAACTACCACTAATAATAATAATAATAATAATAATAATAATAATAATAATAGTTTTCTCTGTGAAGCTCCAATCACTATTCATCATTATCTGATGATTGTAGGCTAATGTCTTGGACTTTGCTATTGACCGAATTTTACTGGGGCATGTGTTCCAGTATTAATCTGCTGTGAGGTAGTAAAAACTCACACTTGAGTTTTAACAAGCCCCTATATTTGGAGGTGAATTAATTTGGATTACTAATAATAAGCATATATGTTTTTTTTTTCTAATTTACAATGTCAAAGCAACCCAAACTGCAAGCTGAAGCACACCCTGCTGTCTAAGTCTCACCCACAAAACAAGAATCAAGACTGAGGTGTGATAACATGAGAATATTGCTGTGTTGCTAGCTAGTGTTAACTAGTAAAAATAAGAAGGCAGAAAAATATTTCATTCACTTTTCGGAAGAGGTGGTGTTGTGGTTAGCACTGTCACCTTGCACCTCCAGGGTCTGAGTTCGATTCCCGGCCAGGTTCGATTCCTGTCTCTGTGTGTATGGAGTTTGCATTTTCTCCCCATGCTTGGTGGGTTTCCTTGGTGGGTACTCCAGTTTCCTCCTACAGTCCAAAACACTGTAGGTTAGGTTAAGTTGTTCCCAAATTGCCCATAGTATGTGTGTGTGTCCTGCAATGGATTGGCAACATGTCCAGGGTGTACCCTGCCTCCTAGCCTCCAGGCCCCCGTGACCCTGATTACAGGATTAAGCGGTATAGAAAATGAGACGACTTTTTGGGAACAGCTAAAAATGAACAGCAATTAATTACATGTTGTGGGGTATGAGGTATGAGTCCTCCCTTTACATGCTTCCTCTGGGCAACATTATTCGTAAACATGGTATTTGTTTTCATTGTTATGCTGATGACACAATTATATGTCTCAGCAAAACCAGATGAGAAAAACCAGTTTGCTAAAATTGAGCAGTGTGTGCAGGACATAAGAGATTGGATGTTAACTAATTTTCTTCTGCTTAATCCTGATAAGACAGAAGTTCTGGTCATAGGACCACAAGTAGCTAGAAGTAAGCTTTCTGATCACACTGTGACTTTAGATGGCCTTTCTGTTCCATCAAATGCAACAGTAAAAGACCTTGGTGTGATTATAGATTCCAGCCTTTCGTTTGAAGCACATGTAGATAATATTACCAGAATAGCTTTCTTTCACCTTAGAAATATTGCCAAGATTAGAAACATATTGTCACTAAATGATGCAGAAAAACTAGTTCATGCTTTTATCACCTCTAGGTTGGACTATTGTAACGCCTTACTGTCTGGTTGTTCAACTATGTGTATAAACAAGCTTCAGTTAATACAGAATGCAGCAGGGAGAGTCCTCACTAGAACCAGAAGATACGAGCACATCACCCCTATCTTATCTACACTGCATTGGCTCCCTGTGAAATTTCGCATCGATTTTAAGATACTACTTCTGACATTTAAAGCACTAAATGGTCTTGCGCCACAGTATTTGAGTGAACTGTTAGTGTCTTACGATCCGCCACGCCTACTTCGATCAAAGAATGCAGGCTGTCTGTCAGTACCACGTATTATTAAAACTACAGCAGGGGGCAGAGCTTTTTCCTACAAAGCCCCAAAGTTATGGAATAGTCTTCCAATTAATGTTCGGGACTCAGACACAGTCTCAGTGTTTAAGTCTAGGCTAAAAACCCATTTATTTAGCCAAGCATTTTTGTAAATAGATTAACCTTAGGTAAAGGAGAAGATCTGGGGGGCTCATGGACGTAGAGTATTCTGGTAAACTGGTATGTTTAGATGCTGTCCTCCCCACTCTCATTGTTCACTCAGGTTTGTTGACGGTGAGGTGATTGGTTGCTTTACATCTCAGGGAGCCCTCATGTCTGTGTTTCCTTCTGGCTCTCCCTTTTAGTTATGCTGTTATAGTTAGTCCTGCCGGAGTCCCTGCTTGCACTTTGCACTGAATACATTCACCTTATACATGTTGACTGTGACCATACCTAACTGCCATCTCTCCTTATTTTCTGTTCTCTCCTTTTCTGCTCTCTCCTCTCTCACTCTCCCTCTCTCCTTTCCCCCTCTCTGTCTCTGTCGAGCTATACATGTTCGCTCCTGAGTTGCCAGTGATCCAGACCCCTCTGCCCTCTGGACCCGTCTAACCCGTCCTGGAGTCCTGCTTCTGGTTGGAGATCTCGTCGCATGGATGCCCCGTGTGGTCTGCCTGGATTCGTATGGTGGCTGGGGATGGTTTCCATTAAGACTGTCCTATCATCGATTGATGCTCTGGGGACCCGTGACTTCAGTTGTTCGATAGCTCAGGATTGGAATCTCCTACAGTCTTCAGGAACAAACTGGACTCCTTTTAATTTTAATTTTAACACATCTCCTGTTACACTGAACTTCCAGTACACATTATTATGCTGATCAATCCCTGCTATCCGTTATCACCCAGATGAGGATGGGTTCCTTGTTGAGTCTGGTTCCTCTCAAGGTTTCTTCCTATTACCATCTCAGGGAGTTTTTCCTTGCCACCGTCGCCCTCGGCTTGCTCATCAGGGACAATCTTATCATTTTGATTCATACACATTGCATACAAACTTACTTCTTTTTATTGTGTAAAGCTGCTTTGCGACAATGTCAATTGTTAAAAGCGCTATATAAATAAAATTGACTTGACTTGACTAATAGCCTTGCACATGCACACATTATAGGCATTATGAGTGCACTCCTGTACTAAAAAATAACAGTACACCCACAATAACAGTATATTTCAAAAGGAATGCAAACAATAATATGTATATTCAGAGGGCACCTAGAACACAACCTACTTAAGCCACTTAATTCCAAATTAAATTTTATTATTTAATCAACAATAATAAGACATGTCTGTACAGGTGGCTCAGTGGTAAGTGTGTGGAAGCCCCAGGTTCGATTCTCAGCCAGTGCCCAAAGCCAATGGTAGGGTTGCATCAGAAAGGGCATCCAGTGTAAAACCTGTGCCAAGCTTGTATGTGCGGGAGCAGCCGAAAGACCAACAACATAGTTTAGACTGAAATGGGAATCTGTTTGTCTGAATCCTTACAATAGCTTTGGGGTAAACAAAAATTTGCAATACTAAAAAGTTAATAATAAAATTTCAGCCTCTACTAATTAAATATAATGAGCTAAACAGTTCTATTCATTTAACAAGTAAACATGCAATTAGGTTGGGGAGAAATGTAGAGTCCCTGAAACATCATGTGTTAATGTACTGTTCAAGAAGAATACTTTTGCAAATGAATTTTCAAAGAATGGAATTAATGCATCCTTGCAGCTCTTTCTTGTAGATTTAAGAAATGTTGATGTAAAATCAACATTGAGGGATTTTCAGAATTGAGGGATTTTGTACTATAGGTGGCAGTAATACAGCCATTGTGCAAATCTGCTAATAAACCTAATTAAGAAAAACAGAGAGTAAAATCATGGAGTCTGCCAGAGAACCACACTGTTATGTATTAAAAGACACCTTAAATCACTAAAGGTAGAATTAGCAGAAAGCTACCGTCACCGGAGAGAAGCGAGCATGGGTATCTTCTACCATATAGTTCATCAAACCAGTGAGATTTTTCCCTATTTCTGTTGCTAGGATTATTTGTTCATTCAATTTCAGCTACCAGTATCTAGTACGAGTTGAATAGGTCAAGATGACAAGTGGACTTGTGATGATGTACATCACCACAGCTATAAGCTATAAGTGGGCTGCTAACACATCAGGAGCATAGGCAGAAAGGGTGCTGAAGTTGAAGGCTGCCATCAGGACCCAGAACAAGGTTAGACAAGGACTCAGAACCACTCACTTCTAGTGAGTAAAAGCAGACCCAAAATAGATGAGACCTGCTAAATGGTATCACATCTATCAGTAAGTTAGATGATTTAGACATTAATCGTTTTAACTGTTTTACCAAAAAAAAAGCAATTAAATAATTATGGTTTTAACACTATGTTATCAGGATCTCTTTTGATCCTAAGCCTTTACACTGGTTTTACTATAATGCAAGAATAATCTCGGCCAAAGTAAGAGCTGTGTTGGGGTTCTCTTCAGTAAGTTGTACTTCTTTCTGGTGGATGTTGGCCTTCGCCAGGGCTGTGCTCTGTCACCAATCCTGTTTGAGATGTTCATGGACTGGATATCAAGGCACAGCCGTGGAGGAGAGGGTATCCTGTTCGGTGGGGTGAGGACGCATTGCTGCTTTTTACAGAAGATGTGGTCCTGATGTCATTATCAGTCTGTCACCTGCAGTCAGTTATTCAGTTTGCAGCTGAGTGTGAAACGGCGGGGATGAGGATCAGCACCTTGAAATCTGTGGCCATGCTTCTTAGCAGGAAACCAACAGATTGTCTATCCCAAGTAGGGAGCAAGTTATTACCACATGTGATGGAGTTTAAGTATTTCAGAGGCATGTTTACAAGTGATGGAACATTGGAGTGTGAGGTTGGCAGGAGAATCAGAGCAGCGGGGGTTGTATGGTAGTCACTTTACCGCACTGTTGTAACATAAAAGAGTTGAGCCAATAGGCAAAGCTCTCAATCTACCATTGTTCCTTCCATCACCTATGGGCATAAGCATGGTTGAAATGGGTTTTCTCAGGAGGGTAGATGCCTTTTCTCTTAGAGATAGGATTAGAAGCTCAGTCATCTGTGAGAAGCTCAGAGGAGAACCATTTTCATTCAGTTGAGGTGGTTTGGGTATCTAGTAAGGATGTCACCAGGACATCCTGGGAGGACAGTAGGGAGGTGTTTTTGGCTGGGGGGAGTCCAGGGGGCAGACCAAGGACTAGGTGGAGAGATTATATGTCTCCACATTGGCCTGGAAATGCCTCAGGATCTCCCAGTCACAGGTGGCTGGTGAAAGACGAGTTTGGGGTTCCCTGCTGGAACTGCTACCCCGGCGACCCGATTTCGGATAAGCGGTTGAAGATGGATGGATGGATATAAGGGTCAAATATCAAGTGTGATTTTACTGATAAATACACTAGTCATTTTTGATATTATTATTTAA
This sequence comes from Clarias fuscus, assembly GCA_030347435.1. Classification (NCBI taxonomy): domain Eukaryota; kingdom Metazoa; phylum Chordata; class Actinopteri; order Siluriformes; family Clariidae; genus Clarias; species Clarias fuscus. The sequence continues at coordinate 28,931,898 of CM059206.1, forward strand.
GTTATTTGTTCTTGAGGTTTTGTTTACACCTTATATTTCACTATTATTATAATTTTATATTTCAGGTAGTAAATATAAGATCTGTTTAATTTCGGAACCCTTTTAATGAGAAGTGTCAATTATGTCCTGCAAGCTTCTCTCTCTCTCTCTCTCTCTCTCTCTCTCTCACACACACACACACACACACACACACACACACACACACACACACACAATCCCTATCAGCATCAGCTTTTCACAAACCTAACATGTTACCCAACACCTTTTAACTGTACTGTGATGTCATTGTCCCATAGCACTTTTTAACCTATCAGCATAGTTGCTTAATGACATCTTGGCTGAGAGTGCTAGGCACAGGCCAATAAATCCTTACAGTTACCTTCATAATTCTTCATAACACTTTTCCCCTTTGCTCTCAGTTTTCTCTGCAGGGTAACAAAATCGCAATGCAAGCACATACATTCTCTCAGCACTTAAAACTTGGAATAGGGAAAAATATTTTAATATCCTTAATTTGTTTCAGCTATGTTTGCAATGAAAATCTTTCTTCAATCTGACTGAAATTATTCTGATTAAATATTCCAACATAGCTGGTTACATTATTGCTGATCTGATGTGTGTTTACATGCTCAAAGCTTTTCTTTCCTTTTTTTATGCGCAAAGTGGTTCTGCCTCCTGTGAAATGTTATTCTGCTGAAAGTATAACAGACAAATCTCTTTTCTGACAAATCTCAATTTCTCAATTTATGAATGGCTACAGGAATTCAGTCTTCTAACCTATTATTGGTTAGATGCTTAACTAAGTGTAAAAAAAAAACTAGCCAATCAATGCCTCTTTCTTCACACAAGACCCAATTAATCAAAGTATAAAATAAAGACTAGTGGGAGAGAATTGTTCTCACTTAGTTTACTGATCAGCAGTGGAAGCTATATTTCTTTCCTGGTAAATCACATCACTTACTGTTACCCCAAACATGCATTTCCTGATCCAGGCAACTACATTTTATGATGGACCTGCTTGATTGCTCTCTTTAGCTATTCATTACGTTTCATTTGGGTTGTGTTAGTGTTAAGTTTGAGAACCACTTTAAAGAGTCAAATGGGTTAGTCAATTAAAACCAGGCAGGGGCAATAAAAATCATGGCTAAACAAAGAGACATTGAATGGTGCAGGCCTCCTGGTGCCTGCACAGTAAAAAGATATTGTGTTTCTGAGGTTCTACAGTGAGCAACTGGACCTGAGATGTGTTATAATGTGTCTCATAATAGATTATATCCAACATAAGGCACATAAGGTACCCTGTTGGTACAAGGGCACAGTGCTAACCACTGTGTGTGTGCGTGTGTGTGTGTGTGTGATATAGGGAGGATAGCTTGTGTATATTAGAACTCAAGTCTGGTGAATGTTGTAGTGGAATAGTATAAGTGGAAGCAAAGCAGGAGAGGCAGTAACAAAAATGTTGGCTATATGTGATAGCAGACAAGAGGACTAAAAACTAATGCTTCTTGATAGCTTCCCGTCAGGGTCATCCTCTGGGGGGTGCTCTGCACCCACTAATACTGTGTGTTTTTACGTTCTGGTGTTTGGGACTTTCATGTTAATGTGTTTGCCTACTGTCTCGTGTTTCACAGTTTCAGTCCACAGGTGTTTCAGTTTAGTTTATGATTAGTACTACTATTTAAGCTCCATGTTTCTCAGGTCCCTGGGGCTTGTACCTGTACTCTTACCAGGTTTGTTATTCTTTTGTTTTATCAATGTTAAAGGTTTCTATGTAATTCTTTTTCATTCTTTTTGCTTTTCTGTTTATTTTTCTGATTAATAAAGTCACCTGGCTGTGTTTAAGCCATGCCTTGCTAAAGAGTCACATACTGCAAGGCCCCACCTCCTTCTTGTGTCAAAGTCCATGTGAATGTTGATAATTTCAGTGACGAGATTAATGGAACCATTTTTCTGGACACACAAAAACACACACAGATCCTGCCATAAGAGTGAACAGTGGAAACAGTTGTCAGGTCAGCTTGAGTTCTCTCCTGCTCAAGTTTGATGTCTGCAAGGTTAAATTGATGTGGTATCTTGCAGTGCATTCATCCGTCTTGCAGTGCAGCCATCCCCGCCCCAAGTCAAAACTTTGTAGAACTTTGAAATTACAATAAAATAAATCCAAAATGTGGCAAAAACTATGCCCATGTATACTCTGTCAGGAAAGGCTTGACGACAGGTTGGACATGGGCATAGTTTTTGCCACATGTTGGATTTATTTTATTATTATCAACAGTCTTTTCCCATTAACTAAAATGTATTGTGGAGGAGAGGACAATAGATAATGTAATATTTTAAAATCACTGTGCGATAAATTTACTTACTTTAGTTTACTTGAAATTGTTGTGGACAGGGTGAACATAGTTCTGGACTGTGAGCAACATGCATCTTTAACAGCTAAAGATATACTTAATAGAGTTGAATGGATAAAGTTAGTTAAAATGAAGAATCAGTTTTTTTGTTTGTTTTTTAATTGCAAAGGCTCAATAGTATGTTATAGTATTATTGATTGTACTACTATATCAATTTGTCACTGCCTGTTTTGTTTTTTGTTTTTACTAAAAAAGGGAAGGCGTGTTCTCACCCTCTGACACTTCCTAAAGGGGTGCTCTTTTATTCTCTATGTTTAACATTAGAGGAGGTATAAAAGCAGGAGTTTTCCTCGGGTCAGTTCTTCTTATACATGCATAAAACTGGGGATGGAGTCTGGCACTATAGTAGTACACTTCAAATCTAGCAAATCTGCTGTTCTTAACGCTACAGTGTAAAAATTGCAAAAAGTATTAACGGTTCAATTTAAATCACATATAAAATATATGTGTAATGAAGTGGGAATATAAAATTAAAATTTCTCTGCTATTATGTTATTTGTTTTTTAATTAAATAGTGATGTAACAATTACTATAACTAATAATATTAAATAATTAACTATACTGTATATTCTATTCCATTCTTCACATAAGATGTATTTTCTGTGATTGCGTGTTGATCTGAGTTTCATAGCCAAAATGAATATGAGCAGGAGTTCTGCTATATTATATATTCTATATATATTATATTCATTGTATGTTGATTTGGACATGGTATTGAGGTTAAGGTAAATAAATGTATTACAGGTAAATGTATAGCCTGTTGTGGTGCAATAACACCAAAACCAGTCGCCAACCCCTCCCCCCCCCCAACCACATTCTTTTCCCTAGAAAACCATAATCTGTGTAGTCTCTGAATGACCAATTCTTCAAGACCTTGAAACCCACAAATCGAGCCATAATTCTAGCCACATGCTTTCCTGTGCCCCTCCCATTTCCTCAATGTTTCCTCTGCACATAATGAAGCAGCAGTGAAAGCTAGACAAATATTTCATTGGCAGTAAGAATGACATTCTCCTTCCTGGGCTTGAACCATGAAAACTGGGGGACTCATGGCAGTTAAATTTGCACAGCATTGAGGAAGAGACTCCCACCTACCATAAACAGTCTTTTGTGCACAGAAAACCAAAAACATTACCTCACCTAATCCCTGCTGTGAAAACATCCCAACTTCAAAGTCCCTGGCTGTTTTTGTGGCCTCAGTTCATGTGCTCTATTGGCATGTATTATTTTCCTCAATATTTAATGCATAATGGCATTACATATTTTGTGTTTTTTGGATCTTTACACAATTTGTAAAGGCAATGTTGCATGCCGTTGTTTACTCAATTGCCTGGGAGCTGTGAAACCACATCTATTAATCTTGTCATTAGACTTATTTCTACCTTTTGTGACTTTGAATGGGTAAAGCCTCTTTTAAATTTAAGGTTTGCACCATTTTTAGCACAGATCCTGTAAAGTTCAAACTAGGTTGAAATTCACCACATGTGAAAGCACTTTAAATGAAGATAGAGACTAGACGCTATACAGACTTGAATAGCATTTTTGTTTGTTTTTGAGCTAAATAATAAAGATATCTGAATTTTCCAAGCAATCACAAATATTTCAATGTGACTAGTACATTTTCTTAAATCTATGAGTTAATAATAGATAGCTTCTTGATGCCCAGCTGTGTCCTTTTTAGGTTCCTTTTCAAATAATGAATTGGTCTGAATGTCTATAATATTGCATTGTTTCTGTAATGGTGTTAAAATATATTATAATAAAGATAATAAAAAATAAAGGGTAGAGATTTGTGTATGGGAAAAAGCAAGCCATTTTGCAGCACAAAAAGAGGGAAATCGGTCAGAGTTATTGCATAAGCATTGGGCATAGCTGATTAAACAATTTGAAAAGTCCAGAAAAAAGAAAGAGGACATGTGTGAACTACTACCAACCAGATATTAAAGAGGCTATTAAAAATAACAGCACTTCATGACAAAATCAATGTGAAAGATGTAGTAAAACGCAGAAACATCAGGTCATGAACAATCTCCACAGGGCTGGGATAAAGATCTAACAATCCGCTATTTAAAGACATCAGGAGCAGAGATACAGAGGCCAAAATGCAAACATTTTATCAGCAGTAAGAATAAAAAGGTCAAGTTGGAACTCGCAAAGAAATACAAAGATAAAAAGTGATGAAAAGTAATGGAAAAGCCAAAGTGTAGGTAAAAAAAGATCTGAGCATGATCAATCACTAGACCTTAAAGTTTTTTTTGTTTGTTTATTTTTTAAATAAACAATTGTAATATCACTTTATCTTCAGCTGTGATCAGGTAGCTCTTAGGGAGGAAAGTTCCCATACACAGTGATGTCATACCAGTAATTCACCATGGAAAAAATCTGAAAAGATGTCTAAACTCTCACTCTTTCTGTTGTTGATCTAACTTACTATCAATGTTTACTTGTGGGTAAAACCTCCTTATCGCTGAATTGAGTGATTGACATTAAGCTTATTCAAAAATAGTTTACTTATGTGAGAGTCAAATCTGTCCAAAATGGAAAAAATAGTTACACAAAATAATCGTTATTACGAAATTTGTTTTATTTTATTCTCACTTTCATTTATTACTCACTCATCATCTATACCGCTTAATCCTGTATTCAGGGTCACGGGGGGCGTGAAGCCTATCCCAGGAGACTTAGGGCACATGGCAGGGTACACCCTGGACAGGGTGCCAATCTATCGCAGGGCACAGACACACACACACTCACTCATTCACACACTACGGGCAATTTGGGAACGCCAATTAGCCTAACATACATGTCTTTGGACTGTGGGAGGAAACCGGAGTACCCGGAGGAAACCCACCAAGCACAGGGAGAACATGCAAACTCCATGCACACAGAGACGGGAATCGAGCTCGAAAAGTAATTAATTACCTTTTAGAAAAGACAAATACATAATTTTTGTTATGTAATCTCCTTTCTTGTCCAGTGTCGGGGGTCGGGGGATGTTACTTTTTAAAGTAACTAATTACATTACAAAATTACTGTCATTAAAAAGTAATCCGTTACATTACTGCGTTACTTTCTGATAAAAGTAACTAGTTAGAGTACTTTTCCATTGCAGAAAATTAAAACTCCTTTGTGCTTCCTCATGCATGTTGTTTTAGTCATTATTCTACCATCATCACTCAGCGAAGTTTGGCCCATAATCTGCTAACTTACGGTTAATCATGATTCACCGCGAGTTTTGGCGCTGTGATTACGTTTCCATCTTTCTGCGCGTCGGTCCTCAAATAGTCAAACAGCATAGGTGAGATAGGGGTGTAACAGCAGGAATAACAGAGGGGGCAGGTTATCAGGGGCGGGGCTTGTAAGACGACTTCCTCTCACACACACTAATGGATTGGGAATGACTGCTGTCTGGCTCACGGATTACATAAATTGTCTGAATAACGGATTACATTTTTGAAAAAGTAACTAAGTACTGATTACTTGAATGGCGGACCTAACAAGTAAGATGACTCGTTACATCAAAAAAGTAATCCAAATCCGACTCAGTGTTACTTTGTAACTTTGTACTTTGTAACGCGTTACACCCAACACTGTTCTTTTCAGTAAACTTTGTCCATCTGTTAACAAGCTTTCGTATTCCCTTATTTTAGGTTGAGCAGCGAGGCACAATTGCACCACCGTCTTCACTGTCTTCAACAGAAGTGAATCTTCATCCCCGTAGGGCTGCTTTCACTACTAAGCGTCTCAGACTAGAAATCCCTCCTAAGTGGCTAAAAATTCTCAGAGTGACACCATTTTGGGCCTACATTTAGGAGTATGAGTAAGAGCTATTGATCAACATTCTTAAAATAGGAAATCACTCCTACCAGCCACAGGAGAGCTCCAGAGGTAAAGTAAAGTAAAGTAAAGCCTTTATTTTGTCACATATACATTACAGCACAGTGAAATTCCTTCTTCGCATATCCCAGCGTAACTGGGGTCAGAGCGCAGGGTCAGCCATGGTACAGCGCCCCTGGAGCAGTTAGGGTTAAGGGCCTTGCTCAAGGGCCCAACAATGGCAACCTGGCTGAGCTGGGAATCGAACCGCCGATCTTCCGATCAGTAACTCAGTGCCTTAGTCCACTGAGCCACCAATGCCCTTGCTTTTACTAGTTAGAGGTAGCGAGGAAATGGCATTCAGGCCTCAATGATCAATCATCAAAGATGAGCATGGAGGAGCATGGAGGAGAGACGTTTTAGTAACACTGAGTGACACAGGTAAGTTTGGACAAAAATTTTATACTTCTTTTCTTTTTTTAAACATTGCGAGTGGTATGAATTGGTTAATTAACAAACATGTTGTATGCAGTCTCCACAGGTGACTGTTACTGTACATTTTGTATTTTTATTTTTTGTAACAGCAAAGAAACAGTGACACAGCCGTTGATGTCGGAAATAGTAAATCAAACTTTACAAAATTTTCCACCATGCAGTGTGAGACAGAGAACAGCCTGCATTCACAATAATTCGCAATTACAGTTTATCATCCCTGTTGGATCTTTCTTGCCACATTTTTCCTTTTCAGTCAACTTTCCATAATTAAGCTTACCTACAGCACTCCGTGAACACCCAGCCCTTCTAGCACCTTCTATGGTTTATCCTTCTTGTGGAGGGTGTTGATGAAAGTCTTCTGGACAACTCTTACGTCGCCAGTTCTTCATGATTCTCATTACGTGTACTGAAACAGACTAAGAGATAAACAGTAATTATACTTTATGAATGGTAACATGCTCAAATTAAATAAAGTAATATTTTGAGATAGTAGATTTGGGATTTTTCATGAGCTGTAGGTCATAATCATCAAACTGGAAAAAAAAAAAGTTTCACTTTTTGAATTAAAACACAAAAGGCAAACTTTTCCATGATATTCTAATTGATTGTCACTGTAATAAATTACAGGGATTTGCCGTGTTTATGGTTTTTGGCCACCGATGTTTACTGGGGATACACACTACAACATGAAATATATATCCCTATTTTCTAACGATCACATAATATCAACAACAATGGTGCGACTACTGACATTTTTAGAGGAAACATAATACTACACATTGCTGCCATAATTCAATTAGAAATGTAAAATAGGCATAGATAACAACTGTTGAAGTGTGCATACATGTATATATACATATATACATATACTGTATATCAACCCCTATGTGGCCACGAAATGCGAAAGAACAAACTGATTACTCACAGCCTCATACGACATTAGAATTAGAATTGTGTTTTGGCCGCAAGAAGACTGCACGTGGTATCAACGGCACGCACAGCATTTTTTGTTTGTTTGTTGGTCTCTTTTTTCACGTTGAAGTGAAATATTCTGATATATGCAGTGGCCGTGGTAACTAAATGATCTTTTATTAAATGAAGCTCACGTGCTGTTTTTATTTAACAGAAGCGTCAGTAGCGGAGTTGCGTACCGGAACGTTTCACTCGTCTCTTATTTTCTAGTCGAGCCTGTTTGACCGTAGAACAATTTATTGACATTGCTGGAAAGAGGGCAGGAGCGGATCCGTGGTGTGCAGCGTGTGGTTAGTTAGGAGAAAGATTCCCGAAGGTTCTTGCCGTAAAGTCGCAGTTAAATATTTTGTCACTTCGTGGCGAATAATGTACCGACGCCCTTTGCAGTATGGCTTCAGACAATTATCACGCTTGTCTCATTGCAGCAGAACGGTTTGCGTGAAGGTAAATCATTACATGTTTAATTAACCACTTTAAACTTGTCACTGGAGCGCCTTAGCTTGTAATGTTATGACGTTAGTTTTTTGCTCTCATTCTACCTCGTCTTTTCGGTATAATTCTATATCCTTACCTTATCAGGATCCTTGTATGAATTAAAATTGTATGAATTAAATCCCATGTGTTTGAGGAAAGCATGAGCTCGGTCATAACGTTAGCTATACGTTAATCTAGGATCATAATCATATCGGATTTGTCGTCATTAAACTTTGGCCAAAGCTTACAAATATAATGTCCAATTCTGTTCACAATAATCCCAGTCGGAATTCCCTGGTGCAGTCAGGTGTATGTGGGTATACAGAGGGGCCCAAAAAATGTAAAACTCGAATTGAATTATGGCAGTAATGTGTAGTATTATGTATCCTCTAATGAAGTCAGTAGTCACACCATCGTTGATGCTGTCATGTGACTGTGAATTTATTTTGTGCAAATATTTTTCGTGTTGAATTGTGTATTCATTTTATTTTTATATATATACATATATAGAGAGAGAGAAATTGTAGGAATTGTGTGCATGTATATGTGTGTGTATATACTGTAGTATATCACACAGACACCTGCTTGCAAATGTTTGTTTTCTATGACCATTAAAAATATGATGGGTTTAATCCTATATTATTACTGTAGTGACAGTGCTAGAGTTCATTTCTAATTTAAACAGCTTTTTAAAACAATGTGCAAGTGCTGTGTTCTCCTAGTTATGTCCTGTCTTGTCCTGACATCTACAGTACATTGTCTATAGTTTATGGCCATAAGGTTATCGATATATCAGTTTTCTACACACGTGGACAAAATTGTTGGTACCCTTCAGTCAATGAAAGAAAAACTCACAATGATCACAGAAATAACTTTAATCTGACAAAAGTAATAATAAATAAGAATTCTATGAATGTTAACCAATGAAAGTCTTTTGAGGCAATCACTGCAATCAAACGATTCCTGTAACTGTCAAAGAGACTTCTGCACCTCTCTGCAGGTATTTTGGCCCACTCCTCATGAGCAAGCTGCTCCAGTTGTTTCCGGTTTGAAGGGTGCCTTTTCCAGACAGCATGTTTCAGCTCCTTCCAAAGATGCTCAACTGGATTGAGGTCAGGGCTCATAGAAGGCCACTTTAGAATAATCCAATGTTTTCCTCTTAGCCATTCTTGGGTGTTTTTTGCTGTGTGTTTTGGGTCATTGTCCTGTTGCAAGACCCATGACCTGCGACTGAGACCCAGCTTTCTGACACTGGCCAGCACATTTCTCTCTAGAATCCCTTGATAGTCTTGAGATTTCATTGTACCCTGCACAGATTCAAGACACCCTGTGCCAGATGCAGCAAAGCAGCCCCAGAACATAACAGAGCCTCGTCCATGTTTCACAGTAGGGACAGTGTTCTTTTCTTGATATGCTTCATTTTTCCGTCTATGAACATGGAGCTGATGTGCCTTGGCAAAAAGTTCAATTTTTGTCTCATCTGTCTATAGGACATTCTCCCAGAAGCTTTGTGGCTTGTCAACATGTAGTTTGGTGTTACATCCTGGTCTAGGGTCAGGCCGCAACAGAGAATGAAGACAATGACAATTGGAAACGGGAAAGAAAATAGTGGGGAATTTTCCATTCTGGCTTTATGATTTGTTTTCAACAATGGTGTCCTCCTTGGTCGTCTCCCATGTAGTCCACTTTGGCTCAAACAACGACGGATGGTGCGATCTGACACTGATGTTCCTTGAGCATGAAGTTCACCTTGGATCTCTTTAGAAGTCTTTCTGGGCTCTTTTGTTACCATTCGGATTATCCGTCTCTTTGATTTGTCATCAATTTTCCTCCTGCGGCCACGTCCAGGGAGGTTGGCTACAGTCCCATGGATCTTAAATTTCTGAATAATATGTGCAACTGTAGTCACAGGAACATCTAGCTGCTTGGAAATGGTCTTATAGCCTTTACCTTCCATGAGTTTATTATTTTTTTTATAATTCTGTTGAAGAATTTTTGAAAAGCAATGTCTGATTTTCATTGGTTAACATTCATAGAATTTTTTTTAATTATTACTTTTGTCAGATTAAAGTTATTTCTGTGACCATTGTGAGTTTTTCTTTCATTGACCGAAGGGTACCAACAATTTTGTCCACGCATGATATGTGGTAATACCTTATCACATATCATGCAATCCTACCAGTATCACTTATTATAATCCAAGTAATCCTGCTCTACTAATTGGCAGGCTTGGTGTCTTAATTAGATGGTGGTACTTTTTTTTTTTCAGGCCGCTGAGCGGGATCTTGCCAAAGCTTTCTTGTCATGTCATTGCACAGGAACGGTACTGCAACCTCAGACACAATGTCGAGCTCTTCACAGCACACCAGAGGTGACAGACCATTATTCATTATTTGTTTGGGTGAATTGAACTTGGGGATTTACATAAAATTTACTCATGAAACTAATTTGCTAATCCCATTACTGTTTTGTTCCAAATAATTCAAGTGGCCCAAAGTATTTAAGGTTATTTGTTATTTAAGTGTTTTTTTTTTTTAGTGTTGTTTGTAAAGGGGGGAGTGAGTAACGTAACTTCAAGTCTCTATATGTATGCACTGTACATGTAGCAGAATTGACAATAAAGTTGACTTTGACTTTGATTTAACCAAAAGTATGTTTAGTCGCCTATGTGTACGACTATCACAACCACATGTGGCCCTTGTCTAAACTGTTGTTAAAAAAATTGGTACATTTCTTAACTCCTAGGAAGTATACCTGCTTGAGACAGATCAGACATGAATCAAAGCTTGAAAACATTAGTGCTATTCAATCTTAACTAATGGAATTTTGGTTGAATGACTGTAGAAATACACTCAAACACACTTCAAAATCTTGGGAATGCCTTCTCAGAAGAATGAATGACAGGTATAGTTGCAAAGCCTTGCCAATTCCATATTAATTCCCATGGACCTTGGTCGAACAAGGTCATCTAGATGTGATGGTCAGATATCCACATAATTTTGGATGTACAGATGTGACCATTAAGAATGCAATTTTTTTCCCGCGAAATGCCGCAATTTGGCGCGCCATGCTGCGAAATCCCACAAGCAACATTCGGGAATTTAAATTAATGTGTTGTGCTTCACTAAATATCCGCCAGATTGCTCATGGAAAGACTTTATCTAAAAGCCAGACCAAGTACAGTGAAGAATTTTGTATAATTAGTTAGCCTAAAACAATATTGTTCCAATGCTGAAGCAAACATGAATTTTATTTTGTTTCACAATAGATCTTTCATGATGAATGTGTGTATATGTGCTTCATATTATGTTCATAATGATGAAATGAGATGCCCAAAATCATGCTTTAAAATTCATAAGTTTCTTGTATAGTTTTTGTAATGTCTTAACAGGGACAAAACAATGGAAGATAGCAATGCCTTGGTTTAAATGGTCTTGAAATTAATTTAATTTAGTGTTAACTATGAGAATGTCCTGATTCGTGAATATGCCAACATATCTTTGTTAAAATGTAAAAATGTGTCGACATTGAGCACCATCAGAAGACATGAATGAACACAAGAAAATATATAGTAAATATATAATATGTACACGAAGTGCTTCGGGCTTTTTATAATAATAATCAGCATGTTTTTTTTGCTGTTTATGTACAGCATTTATTAATTTCATCCATTATTTGATCACGGCTGGAAATAATAGCTGGAATGTGATTGTAAATTTATGACAGAAATAAAGCTGTTCTTGATCGTACTTTCACTTTACAAAAGGCAGTGTTTTGATCAAATGGGTGATACACGTGTGCAGACATAATCCCCCAGAAATGCAACAAACTCAAATATATAGGCTCTAATGTTTTTCAATACAGCAAAGTGCATGAAGCTAGATCAAATGTAACAACTTCCTGTTTTTAATGCTGCGCTATGAAATCGTTATGGTGACACGAAGGCTACTCGCTAAATAAATGATGGCTTTTCCAACACGACAGCGCGCTCCGATATGATTTATTCAAGTCATAATGTAATATAAGGTATTTTTGCTGTGTAGTTTATTTTTTGTGTGCATAAGAGTTGTATTTCAATGAATGTTTCATGGTGGTCCAGTCTGCCACTGCCCAAGACTTTCAAGACAAAGCCAGAGAAAGCATAATACAACTGACCCTGGAGTAAATAAAAAGAATGGTATCAAAATCCAACTAGTCTGATTTAATTGGATTTAATTTGAAGGTGCGCGTGCGTGTGGGTAAAAAAGACAAAAGTATATTAAGTAATTGTTAATAAAGTTATCCTAAAACAATATTGGTTCCAGTGCTTAAGCCAACATGATTTTGTTTTACAGTAGACCCCCCAGTTACTGTACTGTAATTCCTCTTCTCATCTTTCATTCACGATAGGTGTGAAGTTATCAAACTGGTTTCGCTGATGGGGGAATTAGCAGAATTGAGGAGTTTAAAACGAATTAACAAGACATATGGTAGTAAAAGTACCCTAGCAAGAGGGTAGATATATATATAAATATATATATTTATATATATATATATATATATATATATATATATTCAAAATGACCAAGATCAGTAAGCCTCATTCTCAAGACATCAGGACAATGAAGTCTGCTGGAGGTTCCAGTCGCGAAATACACCGCCATCTGAAATCTGTTGGCGTAGTCGTAACATTGAGCACCATCGGAAGACATTATAAAGAATGAACATCACGCAAACACAATCCTCGCAAAATTAATCGGTAAGTAGCTCTCCCTTATACTGTACTATCACAAATTATACACTCTCATGTGTTTGTAAGGCTTTAAATGTCAAATATTTAAATTAATGTTATGCACTTATTTTACAGAGCCGTTGCCGCAGCCATAGAAACCATCACTAGGAAAAATTACGAAATGGTTGCAAGCTCTGTGAAAAAACAACTGTGGCATGACAATGGAGTGGACATCAGTGAGATCAATTCGGAGAATCAGGCAAAAACGTGGTTGGGGATATAGGAAAACTTTGCATTGTCTCATGATCCGCAACAAAAATACAGAGATACGCCTCCAACAAGCTCAAACGTGGATCAATGAAGAGGAAAAATTTCACAACGTCATTTTCACTGATGAAACTACGGTGGCTTTGGATCGCTTTGCCACAATGTCATTTCGTAAAACAGGAAGACATGTGTTCAAACCTTCAAGTGTTGAAAATTCATGTTTGGGGAGCCATTTCTAGACTTGGACCAGGACCTATTGCCATCTTTGTGGGAATAATGGACAGGTCTTTCGTTGAAGAGGCGATTATAAAAGGAACCGCTGCCCCATACATTAAGGATGTTGGTATTCATCACCGTTTTTTCCAGGACAATGACCCGAAGCACACTGCTGCAAGAAAGTGATCGCTGAAGCGGGAATTAACTGGGTGAAGACAACCACCGACTCTCCTGACATAAATCGTATTGAAATTGTGTGGCATGCTCTGAAAGCCTTTATTCGAAAAGAAGCAAAACTGACTACACAATCAGATTTAATTGTTGCCATAAATAAATTCTGGTTTGAGATACTTACAGAAGAGGCATGCAATAGATACATAAATAGGTTGTTTAAAATTCTTCCAGTCGTGGTTAAAAATCAGGATGGACACACTGGAATGTAAAAAAGCACTGCATTTATGACCCAAAAAATAAAAGCTTTGAGATGATATATTTGTTGTATGTTGTGTTTATTTGATTAAACTTAAACCATTTTTAAGTTCTTTAATAATAAACACAAATATCAAAAACATATAGTTTAATGCCATAGAAGCCATAAAAAAATAAAAGCTTTGAGATGACCACTGGTTCGTATTTTTGTGTTAATTGGATTAAACTAAAAAAAAAAAGAATTGTATCAAATAATAATTTTATAATTTAATTATATATATTTATATACACTATATATTTGTGTTTGTTGCATTTCTCGGGGAGTATGTCTGCATGCGTTTTTCAAAATGCTGCCTTTTGTAAAGTGAAAGGCACTTTAGTGAGCCGCGGTTCACACACACCGATTTTAAATGAATTTTAGATTAATTTTAAAGCACGATTTAGAGGATCTCATTTAATTATTCTAAACATCATTTATGAATTACACTCGAGCGGGCGGTACGTGAGCTCAGAGCGCCTGGGGATTGTCTGGAGATCAAATCTTCGAAAACGTTGAAACTAGGGCTGCAACTAACGATTATTTTGATAATTGATTAGTTGGGCGATTATTTCAACTAATCGATTAATCGGGTAGAAACTAAATGGTTCTTTAATTTGATGTTTTGCTTATAACTATATAAAGCCATAAATCAGGGTATTAGTTATGTATAAAATTAAACTTTAAAAAATGCAAAAGCCACATATAGAGTTTCATTATCTTTAATTTTGACATTTTAAACCTTAAATTAAAGACAAAGTTTGTTTTCAACAGTAAAACTCCTCTAAATATCCTATATATATAAAAAAGCAAAACAATTGTTCTTATTATATTGGATGGCATCTGTTATAGTGGCTGCTTGATGAGGAGTGCATGGGGGATTTCTTTTTTGAATTAACTCACTTTAATAAATAACTAACAGCATTTAATAATAAATAACAGCATTTGAGCATGCAAAGTACAGCATTTTAACAATAATTGCAGATATTGCCAGCTGATAGAGAAGGAACATCCAATCAGAAGTAGTGTGTGAAAGTCTGTAATTGGCTGGTTTTGTGGCAGTTTTGGACAAAGTTGTGCGAGCGTACAGGCAGAGTCGAGCGCGCACAGAAAATAAATGTTGCTCGCGCGTGCAGGCAGAACATGTTGAGCGAGCAGGGGAGACATTGCACGTGCAGAATTGCGCTGTTGAGCGCGCAGTGGAGACACTGCACGCGCATAGAGTGCTTTGTCTGCTCTCCAAATTTCAAACCGCGTGCCCAGAATTGTGGCAGGAGCATAGGCGCACGCTTATTCCTGCAGACGCTTCTGTAACCTCCATTGCGCGAGCGGCTTTGTATCTGTGTGTATTTGTGCATCTTGTGGTCGCACTCCTCAGTAACGTGAGCAGTCCAACTAATCGATAACGGCATTCGTTGACAACGAATTTCATTATCGATAATTATCGATTTTATCGATTAGTTGTTGCAGCCCTAGTTGAAACCAGTGAAAATTACAGCGCTTCTACATAAAACACCCTACACCTGTCCATGAATAAAAATTATTCTTTAGGCCTATACCCGAAATATATTTCACTTAAATATTACAGATTCTGGGGGAGTATCTATGCAGTTTTATTGATAAATCTGCTCATATCTGCGCGCACATTTATCAGCCTTTTGATCAAAAAACACGCACGCGCTTGGTGTTTGTTTAGTGTAAATTTAAAGTGCATATACACAATATTGTTTTAGGCTTATCATACATTTTTGTATTCTTTGTTGTACTTCCTCTTTTTGCACACATGCGCGGTTGCATTACAATAATAAATAGTTGCAAGCAACGATGACGGGCCCAAGCACCCTGTTCCATCACCACCCCGGGCTAACCGCACAACCTGTGTTATTCGAGTGTGTCAAAAGCCATTGCCCCTCGGTTGCACCGCACACATCACACACTATACAGGGCTAATGTCAGTTTGGGCCCTAAATATTTGTCGTGTGTGTGATGAATAAATGGTTGTGGATGTTTGCGTGTGTGAGTCTGTGTGCATTAGTAATGTGTGTGTTAGTATGTGTGAGACATGTGACATGTTGTTAGTGTGTGTGCGTATGTGTGTGCGTTTTTGCGTGCATGCGTGTGAGAGAGATATGAGTGTGTGTGTTATAATTTGTGATGTGTGATCTACATGAGTGTGTTTGTGCATCTGTGTGAGAGTGTTAACATTTGTAATGTGTGTAATATAAGTGTGTTTGTGCATGTGTGTGCATCATGAGAGAGGCGTGTGTGTGTATGTGCATATGACTGTTAACATTTGTAATGTGTGTATACAGTATGTATGTTTGTGTGTGTGTGTGTGTGTGTGTGTGTGTGTGTGTGTGTGTGAGAGAATGTTACCATTTGTGATTTATACATGTGTTCAGAAGGCCGCAGATGCTGGAAAGTAAACATCACACTATGATTTTACTCAATGTGTGTGTGAGAGATGTGTGTGAGTGTTAACATTTGTAGTGTGTGTGTGTGTGTGTGTGTGTGTGTGTGTGTGTGTGTGCGTGTGTGTGTGTGTGAGGTGAGTGTGAGAGTGAGTGTGAGAGTGTTAACATTTGTGATGTTTGTGTGTACAATAGGCCGCAGATACTGGAGAAAAAGCATAGCACTATGATGTTCCTCAATCTAATATCACTGAATATAATGTCACTCAATATAATGCCACACAGAAAGTTATTAATCATTTTTGGTGAAAGTTTAAGGCATTATTCCGGCTGACCTGTTTGAGATATCAAAAACCCCTCCGCAATTTTGCGCCCTCAGGGTCTTTTAATCACACATGACACACACCTGATATGGTGACGATTGTATAAATTCCCCAGGAGGAGTATATCAAAATCCATCGGGTGCGTTTTTGCGAACAACCCAAAATACCCGGCCTCCTGTTGAGTTAAGCCCAGGAAAGTTGTTCGGCTCAATGAGCCTTAAATGTGTACCGAGTTACGTGTGCCTACGTGAAGGTGTGTATGAGCTATTCAGCAAAATCTCGTGTGGGGGCCCAGGGCCACAGGACTCTCAGGCATCCGAATGGCAGCAGATTCCAACCTGTCTGCCAATCTGAAGTACACACAATACTTCCGATTGAAACACCACTGCCCCCTACAGGTAATGAACGTCATTTTCACAGCTTCCCGCGAGATCCCTTTTCTCGAAATATGCGTTTGTAATGGCAAGATCTATATGTGGATACCTGACCATTACATCCATCTATATAATATTTATTTATTTACATTTGCATTTAGGCATTTAGCAGATACTCTTATCCAGAGCGACTTGCAAAAGTGTTTTGTAGTTTCCATCATTGGATAGATCCTTACACTGGGTTACTAGGTTACTAAATCCCATCAGTCAGACACCATTGGGAAGTTGTTTTTTTGTGTGTGGGTATAGAACACATTTGTTCTATCATTCGTAAATCGTCAGTTCAAATTCCACTACAGCAATCTGTTTCAAGGATCTCTCGGGAAGGAGTGCATTCTCACATCAACTAGCAAATCTGGACAATCATGTGCATCTACACTTTTTTTCTGTCCCTGATGATGCATTTGCAACAGTTTAAGAAGCTCATATCACATAGGAAACATGTGATAGCTTTAACTCTATTGAATTGAAGGTGCTAGTTACGCAGTGTAAATGTAATCTATCCAACAACAGAAAATTAAGCACTTTTGTAAGTCGCTCTGATTAAGAGTGTCTGCCATATGCCTAAATGTATGTCTTTTAGAGAGACCTCTGGTTTTGGAGAAAATGTAAAATTTTTCATAGTCCATGTTGAATTCACAGCTGAATTTTTAAATAATGTTTTAAAAAATTCCTTTGTATATTTTGTTATTGTCCAGTTATGAAAGCACATCAGAATCAGACAAAATCGGTATTGGCAGGTGAGACTTTTAAAATGTCTGAAATCGGTAATCTGTACATTTCTAATTATAATTCACTCATTCCTAGAGTGCATTTACATTATTAAATATGCCTACATGATCTCTCAATTACAGAATGCAAATGCAAGAGATTTCTAAAAGTGTGCAAGCAATCATGACTGCATGGCACAGCATTTCTGCTCCTTCACTTGTACAGTTCATGGCCAGGTCAATTATTTATGTACTAAAAGTCAAAGGAAGTTCAGTATACCGCAGAATATATTGTAGCATGCCTAATAATCGGCACCTACTGCTTATAGATAATGTGCACTGCAGATAACTACTGTTTCATTAATAGCGTTTAAAATAAACTATACTTTTGAACTTTTCTCATACATACAGTATGTACATCTTGAAAACTTGTCTTTCCCACATAAAAAAAGGCTTCCAGCTAATTCTTGGAGAGAGATTACCACAAATATTGGTTTGGGCTTAAAAAAAACTATTTGACATCCGTTATCCACTCAGGTTCATTCACCATTATTTGTAGTACACCCAAAAACTCGCCGGAGTGTGTCAAAGAGGCTCACATCAGAGGCACAGAAACCCCATTGCCAACTATTGGTTTGGCATTGTGAATACAGAGTGACACGGACATACCAGAATACAAGTATAAATGCTCACAATGCCAATGGGCCACTTGCTTAGCCTGTGACGTAGGAGCTATGTAGACTTGACGCAAGCTAAATCAGGCTTTAAAGTATCAATCGATAAGCTGTTGCTAAAAAGCCAGGAAACAATCACACCATAACAGAAAAGAAAACCAAGATAGGTACTAAACAGCAAATGTTTGTATGAAAATGTGTGGCAAAATGTTTAATTGGAAAAGTTCTTGCCAGAAGGAAACACAAACATGAGGACTCACTGGGATGTAAAGCAACAAACCTGAGTGATCAATGAGTGTAGAGAAGACAGCATCTAAACATACCAGTTCACCATAATACTCTACTTCCATAAATCCCCCAGATCTGCTTCTTTATCTAAAGCAAATCTATTCACAAAAATGTTGGGCTAATTAAATAGGTTTTTATTTACATTAACATTTACATGAACAGCTATTTCATAACTTTGGGGCTTTGTAAGAAAAAGCTCTGCCTTCTACTGTAATTTTCATAATACGTAGTACTGACAAGCAGCCTGCATAGGCAGCAATCAACCAGGCACTTTTAGAAGCAGGAAGAATTTTCGCCCATTCTTCCTGGCTGGACCTGCTTGAGCTCAGTCATATTCTTTGGACGTCTCCTGTGTATGACTCTCTTCAAGTCATTCCATAGCATCTCTATTGGGTTGAGGTCTGGCCACTCCAAAAGGTGGTTTTGTTTTTCTAAAGCCATTCAGTTGTGGACTGTCTCCAGGGTTTTGTCGTCTTGCGTTACCCAATTTCTACGGTTTCAGTTGACGTGCAGACTTTCTCACATTGGGAATTCAACTTGGGAATTCATCTTCCCCTCAATGACTGCAAGCTAGCCAGGCCCTGATGCACCAAAGCAGGACCAAATCATGTTTCCCAACCATACTTTACTGTTGGGATGATGTTTTCATGATGGTATGCCATGCCCTTTTCATGCCAGATGTAGTGCTGCATGTTATTTCAAAATAGTTTGATCTTAGTCTCATCAGTGCACAAAACATTTAGCTAATACCCATGTGGAGTGTCAGTGTGCTCTTTCACAACCTTTAGTTTTAGTAAGCAGTGGCTTCCTTCGCGGTCTCCTGCCATGAACCCCCTGCTTGTTCAACGTTTTATCTACTGTAGACTCATTAAGACAGATGTTGGCTATCCAATGATGCCTTTACATCTTTGGCTGTCACTCAGGGTTGTTTTACCTCATTGATGATTCTTCCTTGTGCTCTCGGGGTCATTTTGACTGGGGCACCCACTTTCGATAGAGGAGGCACAGTCCCAAAGTGTCTGCATTTGTAGATTGTTTGCCTAACTGTCGACTGGTGAAGTCTTTGCAATCACTTTGAAACACTTTCCAGCTTCCAACAATTCTTGATCATTGATCCTCTTAAAGCTTTTTTTTGGAAAGGGCTGGCTCACATAAGCCTATTCTTCTTGTGCGAAGCAAACTCAAAATGTTAGATTTTTTTTTTTTTTTTTATCAGCTCAATTTCTTAACTTCTGGTATGGTAATACCTGACTCCATTTAGCTTTTTTAGGTCTTTACCTAAAGGTTTTTTTTATGGTTAATAAAGACAAGATTTTTTTTTGTGTTATTAATTTAGGCACATCATATTTGTCAATACTTTTGACTTAGATGAAGATCAGATGAGATTTTATGATAGATTAATGCAAAAAAACATGAAATTCCAAAAGGTTGGTTCACATAGTTTTCTTGCCACTGTATTAGTACGTCATAATGACTGTTTAAATAAACAAAGTTGCCAAGTCAGCATCACTAACACTGAAGTTCATGAAAGCATTAAAGTGCTCCCAGAGAGCCAAGAATAGTACAGTACAGTTACTGTCTTTGAGTAGTGAGGCATTCACCATTTAGTTTTATGAATTTAACCCCTAAAGCTGTTTGATTAAATCAATTATGTGTAATTGACTTAATTCATATTTATATTTGCATATTCATACTTATAACTTGCAAATATTATATGGTCTAAAATTCATAAATACCTTGACAATATACCAACATATTTTGCAGAAAATTTAAACCATTCTCACCTTTATTGCAGAGTACTTCCACAATGGTCCATTCTTTCATTTCGCCAAACATAAGTGAGATTATTGCTAGCGAGAATGGCCCATTGCAAAAGTAATTTGCATAAGCTGAAAATGTTTTTTTGTGCAAAGTCTGTGGAATAGTGTCGATAAAATAATATTCAAACACATTCAAACAACTCTCTTCAAAGCACAACATCAAACCACTTTGTCACCAGTCTTGCTCTGTGTATTGATGCATTATCATCCTGATACAAGGCACTATCTTCAGGATACAATGTTTGAACCATTGGGTGCACATGGTCCTCTAGAATGGTTCGGTAGTTCCTTGGCAGTGATGCGCCCGTCTAGCACCAGTATTGGGCTTAGGGAATACCATGATATTGCAGCCCAAACCATCACTGATCCACCCCAATGCTTCACTCTGGGCATGCAACAGTCTGGGTGGTACGCTTCATTGGGGCTTCTCCACACCGTAACTCTCCCGGATGTTGGAACGACAGTGAAGGTGGACTCATCAGAGAACAATACATGTTTTACTTTGTCCACAGCCCAAGATTTTCGCTGCTGGCACCATTGAAACCGACGTTTGGCATTGGCACGAGTGACCAAAGGTTTGGCTATAGCAGCCTGGCCATGTACATTGACCCTGTGGAGCTCTCGACGAACAGTTTTGGTGGAAATAGGAGAGTTGAGGTGCACATTTTTTTTTTTTTTTTTTTTATATAATTTAAGTTTTTATTGTATTTATTCGGTACATGATAATATCATACAAAACACAGGTTACAACTCAATACAAATACTATATGTTAGGTCAAAATATACACAATGGCCACGGTAAAACAGATCAATATTAACCAAGGACCAAAAAAAAAAAAAAAAATTTACGTTATTGTGTTACATGAAAAGTCAACGTAACAAAGTTCCAAAAGTCTTCCCAAATTGGAGTTTCCGTAGGAACCCCCGCACTGTTCTTATTATGGAGTTTGTTAAGCAGACGTTCGTACGAAGTTGCCTTAGTCATTATATTGAGCCAATCTTTAAATTGTGGAATTTGGGGAGTTTTCCAGTGCTTCAAAATGACTCTGGCTGTCACAGAGACCCCCGTCATGATCACTGCAAACTTTCCCTTTGTGATATTTGGCATCAACGCCCTATCTCCCAGCAAACACAACCTTGGCGATAACGGGACTGTTGTTTCAAGCCATCTACTCAAAATATTTAAGGTTTGGCGCCATAAAGGCTGAATAAGTGGACATTCCCAGATACAATGAATAAACGTACCTTTATTCTTTTGACATTTCCAACAGACATCATTGTGTGTCAAACCCATTCTATTAAGTCTAAGAGGTGTCAAATAAAACCTATGTGTGATTTTATACTGTGTAAATTGCCCTCTGGCTTCTCTTATAAATTTACCTGTGTTTGACAAAATTCCTTTCCACTCTTCATCCCCTATTACAATCCCCATGTCCTTTTCCCATATTTTCTTTAAGTTGATGCAGTCACTAGTGCTAGTGGGTGAGGCAGTTTTAGAAAGTCCATGACATGATTTTCGTCTATTTGCTGAATTTTTGTGGAGACACAGTTTCTAATTTGAAGATATTTCCAGAAATGTTCTTTTCCCTTTAAATTATACTTCTGTACAAGATTATTATAAGACATAAATGCATCCTGTTCAAATAAATCTGACACGGTACGCAAGCCATTCATATGCCATTTCTTCCAATATATGGGTGACCTCCCAATACAAATAATAGAATTATACCACAGGGAAGAGTATGGTTGTTTACATTGTGATAATTTATGCATCTTGTGAATCTTCGCCCACACCTGTCTTGAGTGCTTCATGATGGGGTTTGTGGTTATATCTGAACATTGAGACATATATTCAATAGGGCTATATGGCCATGACAAGGTTTTCTCAATAATAACCCAGTCTAATTGAGTATCATTGTTCCAGTGTTTGGCCAATTTGGCCATTTCGAAGGATATCTGATAGAGGCGAGGATCTGATAATCCCAGCCCTCCCTTATCCCGAGGTGCATGTAATGTTTTAAACTTTATCCGGGGCCTTTTCCCATTCCATAGGAAATGTTTAACCATTGTATCATATTGATTAAAGATCAGCTGTGGTATGGTGAGTGGTAGCATCATAAGCATGTAATTAAGCTGAGGTGCAACCACCATCTTAATTATATTCACCTTCCCCCATAAGGTTAGTTGAATTTTCCCCCATTTCTCCAAGTTATTTCTTATGGTTTGTAGAAGTGGTCCTAAATTTAGTGTGGGGGTCTCTTCCAATTCCCTGCTTATCATGATACCCAAATATTTTATCCCTCTTGGGCTCCACCTAAAGCCAAATCTAGTTACCATATTTGCATTGCATATTCCGGATATAGGCATGGCTTCCGACTTTGTCCAATTAATTTTATATCCGGAAACTTTTGAGTAGCATTGAACTGTCTCCATTAAGTGAGATAAGGACTTATCTGGATTTTTTACCAAGGCCAGGATGTCATCAGCATATAAAAACAATTTATGCTCTTTGTCTCCCCCCCATGCACCTAGGATGTTTTCGTTATCCCTAATAGCAATGGCCAACGGTTCTAGTACGATATTGAACAGTAATGGACATCCCTGTCGCGTCCCCCTGGTGAGATCAAAAGATGGAGAGACTTTGCCGTTGGTGATCACACATGCCCTAGGCGTTTTGTATAATGTTCTAATCCATTTGATGAAACAAGGCCCAAACCCAAAACCTGACAAAGTTGTGAACAAAAATTCCCAATGAACCCGATCAAATGCCTTCTCTGCATCAAGTGAAAGCGCGACGATTGGATCAGCTTTATCTCTGTTTAGCCAAATTAGGTGAAGTAACTTTCTCATGTTATCTGTTGATGACCTATTCATCATGAATCCAACTTGATCGGAGTTTATAATATTGGGTAAAACCTTCTCCAATCGCAACGCAAGAATTTTGCTAAGGATCTTGCAGTCCACATTAATTAAACTTATTGGTCGATAATTTGAGGGCTCAATGGGATCTCTATCTTTCTTAAGGATCACCGATATAAGAGCATCATTAAAAGAGGAGGGAAGAGATCCACTGGCAAATGCCTCATTGTATACTTCTGTTAATTTGGGTGCAAGTAAGTCTATATACTGTTTATAATACTCGACCGGGAACCCATCCAACCCTGCTGACTTACCATTCCGCATAATAGATACAGCTTTTCTAACTTCAAGTTCTGTAATATGACCTTCTAACATATTAATTTCCTCTGGGGATAATTTAGGCATTTTAACCTTGGAGAAAAAACTGAGCAGTTCTTCCTGTTTAAGACCCACGTCAGCAGTATACAATTCTTTATAAAATTTCTGTACTACGTTGTTTATCTCCCTTGTTGATGTTACTATTGTATTTCCTTTCTTAATAGCTGTTATTAAATTACATGTATGTTTTTGCTTCAACTGTCTCGCAAGCAATTTACCAGTCTTCTCCCCCTCCTCATAAAAAGTAGTTCCCAATCTAAATAGAGCATATTCCACCTTTTTATTATAAATTTCCTGCAGTTCAAATTTGAGTTTACAAATATTTTGATATAATTGATTTGAGAAACATTGGGATAATTCTTTTTCAACATTCTTAATTTTATTATCTAATTCTTGTATTCTGGCCCGATCTTCTCTTTTTCTTTTAGACGCATAGCCTATAATCTTTCCTCTAACATACGCCTTAGAAGCTTCCCATTCAGTTGACCTTTTTTCAGTGCTACCAGTATTAATCTCGAAAAAGGATTTCAAATCTTCTTTTAATAACAAACTGAAGGCCTCATGGGACAACAATGATGTGTTTAATCTCCACCTGCCTTTTCTCTCTTCATCGCATGTATTAATGTCAATACCCAACATCACGGCTGCGTGGTCTGACAAAGCGATAGCATTTATTTTGCAGTGGGTAACTTGGTTTGCCAAGGTGTTGGATATCAGAAACATATCAATTCTGGAGTGGGATTTATGACAATGTGAGTAAAAAGTGTATTCCCTCTCACGTGGATTCACCAAACGCCAAATATCCGCTAACCCATTATCTTCACTCATCATATGAATTGCTGCTCTGTCTTTGGGATATGTTTGGCCACTAAATTTACTTTTATCTATAAAAGCATCCCACACTTGGTTAAAATCTCCAGCTAGTATTATTTGGCCATCCGTTTCCCCCAAAGTCTTATTTAAATGATAAAAAAAATTAGGATCCCCTGTATTTGGGGCGTAAATATTACATAGCACCATTACGGTGCCATTTATCGTGGTCTGTAGGCACACCATTCTTCCTTGCTTGTCTTTAGTCTCTCCAGTCAACACAAAGTTTAGGTTCTTGTTGACTAATATAGCGACCCCATTCCGCTTACTGGAAAAGGAGCTGTGGAACACGTGTCCAACCCACCCATATTGAAATTTTAGCGCCTCTTCCCCTTTGAAGTGTGTTTCCTGGATAAATGCAATATCTACTTTATGGTGTTTTAAGTACGTCATAACTTTGCCTCTTTTTATAGCATTCCCACAGCCTTTTATATTCCAGGACATGCATGTTATATAATTCCCCACCATAGTGTGTTATGTGATATCAAGTACATTATGTGATACCAAGAAAGAGAAATTAGGGAGTATGAAAGCCAATGTTGTGTATATAGACCTGTATGAACATAGTAATCTGACCTGTGTAAGAACAAACTCTTAATAGTAAACCTTGTCATGACCGAACCTTTTTTTTTAAAGAATGATTTATAAGAAACAAAACAAACACAATAAAGTAACATAAAATGCTCCCTCAAAACACACATTGGGAGCTTAGACCAATCTCCGGTCTTAAAGCCGTAGCATGAAAACAAGAAAAAAGAAAAAGTTGCAAACAGAACACGCAACAACAAAAAATAACTCCTATTGGTCCGTGGTGCACCGCTCATGCAGCCGATTACGTCACTATCCAGCTGCACGCTGCTCGGGCAGCCCACCATCCAAAGCCCAAAACCCACTCGCGTTTATCTACCCCTGGTTGACTTATATGTTCCTCACCGTCCATATGCAATACTGTCTTATAAGAGCATACCTGTTTATGTACTGTCATTGCTCAGTGTGCTAATAAATCGCCCCGCTTCCTCAGTGCTGGTAAAACTATGATCTGTACCTTTCCACGTAAATCTCAGGGTAGCAGGGAAAGCAAGCGTGTATCTCACATTTAGCTTTTGTAGCAATTTCTTGGCAGACAGAAACGTCTTTCGTTTTTCATCCAGCTCCCGCGTCATATCGGGAAATATGGATAATCTCGCACCCTCCCATTCAATTCCACGGCGCTCCCGCGCGACTCGCAGCACTTTCTCCCGCGCTGACTGTCTCAAAAACCTAATCAGCACCGGCCTCGGCAGTTGATCCACACTCGGCATGGGGGCCGGTATTCTATGAACTCTCTCAATTTCGAATTCCCCTTCCATGTCGATCCCCAGGCCTTCGCTCAGAAGTCTTTTTAAACATCTCTCCAAGGTGCCGTTCGTCCCATACTTTTCTTTCAGCCCTACAAGCCTTGCATTGTTCCTCTTACTATGGTTCTCAAGTATTTGAACCCGGTCCCACAGAACTTGAATCTTTTTTTCTTTGGCTTGTTTATCTGTCGAAAGACCCTCTGTCACATCCTCCAGTTGTGAAACACGGCCCTCTGCCTCCTCCATTCGGACTTGCAGCCCGTTTACCGTGTCTTTTAACTCCGTCATTGTCTCTTTAATGGCGATTGTGTCCGCTGCCACTACCTGAAGGGTCTTGCTCATTTTAGTTACTTCAGCAAAAACTTTTTCCAGTCTCACTTTTTCGTCACTCTGCTTTTCGGGTGATCTCGAAGCAGTCGTTAGCAGTGTAGTTTGTCTGGTTGCCATGCGGTTTGCCTCCTTGAAATATTTGGATGTCGTCGCCATTGTAATGCCGTCAAAAACGTGGTTAGGTCTTTAAAATCCGGATCATGGACAATTTAAAAACATATTTCACCCGGAATGTCAACTATTATACCTCATTAATTATATAATTATTAACGAGTGGGCAGGAGCCAATCTAGCGAGCCACCATCTTGCTTGGGGTACCCACGTGACTCCCTCCGAGGTGCACATTTTATACTGCAGTGAGTTGGGCAGCTGTGGTTTTATGTTTTTTTTTTTTTTTTTAAGCAAAACTTTGCTATTACTCTGCTAATTAAACCCTCTGCTCTTATTGGTGGAATGTGCAATCAATGAAGATCGGCCAACAGGCTGGTCAAATTTAGCCATGAAACCTCCTAAATTGGCCAGTGTTTCAGTTTCATTGTCCAACCTCTGTATCTATTTTGCTTTTATCTTATGCCAATCATCTCTCTCTCTCTCTCTCTCTCTCTCTCTCTCTCTCTCTCTCATCTCCAGCGCTGTGCTATAAAACATACACCGCAGGCTTCAGAGGAAGAAGTTGGAGCCTTCACCAAATTTGTTGAGGCCATGGGCTTCACAGGACCACTCAAGTACAACAAATGGGTAAAACTGATTAGATTAATTTGAATGACACTTGCGACAGACACTCCTACAATAAAAATGTAATAATCTTTGACTTTTGACAATTACTGCTGTCCTACCACTCATCCCCCCCAAAAAAAATGCTGTACTGTTCTAAAAGGGTCTTCTTTTCATTAAATTTATTCACATCTTGACTGGTTCATTTCAAAGACAAACAAGAAAATTTCATCCTTGTGCAAAACAATCATGGCCTGACTATAGTAATATTTTAACTAAATTTTACTGGTGAATATTGAATGTAAAAGTTTAGAGACTACGTTTATATATTTATTTCTTTTGCAGAAAATCAAAATAGCTGCCTTGCGTATGTATACTTGCTGCGTTGAGAGAATCAACTACGATGAGTTTTTCGAAAGTAGGTATTACGTTGTGTTTATTTAATTTATTTAGTGTGTTCTGCTTTGGTTTATTCAGAGAGAGGCCTGACCCATACCTATATGCAGAATTTCTGTTAAATAACCCAAAAGCATAAGGGGAATGCTTTATCACCACCTGAAAGATTTATCTATCGTTTTACATGTTGTTTCCTTTATCAAGGGAAAACAGCAGGTGTAAGCCTGAGCCATGATTTTGGCGCTATCTGGTTTAATGCACAGCCTGCCCCTTTCTTTCTCTGACTTTCTCATATAGAGTGCTCTCTCCCAGACACGCTCAATTCCTGGTTTTTGGTGGCACAGCTCCACGTTTGGTGAGTATTTGGATATCCGTGGCTGTTTGTGTGGTAAGCTGTTATCCTGCAGTATTATGGAACGTACCCACAGCCTTTGCCTTTTTCTAAGTACAGTATTTCATCCCTGACTTATGGTGACCTTATTGCCTTATAAGTTTTGGGCGCTACAATAGTGCAAAAGTTATGTACAAGTGTTTAGTAGAAACTGCTCTTCGAATTTTGATCTATTTCCAGGCTAGCAATATGCAGTGCAGTGCCCTCTTGTGATGTTTGGCAGCACCACCGCGCCGCAGCTCTCAGTCAGCTATGCTCTCAGGAGTTTAAATGTACTATTTTGGCAACTTTTTTTTGTTAGTTTTTTTTTTTTTTTTTTTTTTTGTGAGAAATTGACAACCCTGAAGCATCATCCAGCAATTAATTAAGTTCAATGCTTCAAACATTCTTTTGGCCCAGATACTTTAATGGGGGGTTTATTACTTACTTTCAAGTAAGATAGTCGAAAAATTATGTTAGATGATTTTTCTCAACTGTAGGTAACTGGTCTGAGCACTGTTAAGGTAGGCTAGGCTAAGGTATGATGTTCATTCAATAGGTTAGGTGCATGGATTAAAATGTAACCTCATCATAAATCGTGGACCATCTGTTATGGAAGGATCTGTGTATTTGAGGTCTATAACTACAATATTTCTATATTGTAATTTTATTGTGAAAACATGATTTTCACTATAAAAGACATAAGAATAAGATACAATGATCGATTGGCCAGTGACCGAAATTGGCCAGTTTTCACCTTGATCTGCCACGACTGGTGACTGATTGATTGGGCGTGCTCCCGAGTGGTCAGAAAAGCGTTAACCCTATCATCCAGGTCATGAGTCTAGTCTAGTTTTGTTTGGAGTAGGGTAGCTCAGTGGTTAAGGCTTTGCGCTATGGTTTGGAAGGTCCCAGGTTCAAATCCCAAGACTGCCAAGTTGTTCCTGTTGGGCCCCTGAGCAAGGCCCTTAACTCTCAACTGCTCACTGGTGTAATGAAATTCAAATGTAAGTCACTCTGGATAAGGGTGTCTGCCAAATGCCTAAATGTAAGAGGAAAATGGTTTAAGCTGACAGGAACACTTACTTAATCTAACCAGTTAATGCATCTATGGTAAGCACAAAATCATGCAGATCTCAGTGCATACTATACCAAATCAGTTGGTCTGCGAAAGCATCAGAACACATCAGCTTCCACTCCTGTCAGCCAAGAATAAGAATATGAGGCTATAGTTGGCACTGAAACTGGGCAGGTAGAGGTGAGAAAAATGTTGCCTGGTCTTTCTCCATTCATATTTTTTTTCCACTCCTGACAGTACATTTGTCTTCCTCATTTAGGATTGCAAACTAGAACATAGGAAAGCTTGTCCAAGTGAGGTAACATAGGCCTAAAGGTTAAAAATTGGCTGTTTCTGAAATGTAAGTTCTTGAAAACAGTTTCTAAGCACTAATGACATTCCCATTAAGTTACCCAAATCATGCTAGACACAATCCTGGAAAATCTATTGCAATTCCTGAATCAATCTTAATATCCCATGCTTCACTATCACCCATCTTGAAATTGTTTCTGTAGTTTCCTTTGTATTTGCAGTAACAACTTTTATAGATAACCTAGACAAAACAGTTACTGCCAGTGACGCAGTGGTGGCATTTATATTTTGCCGGATAATGGTAGTCTTAAAGACTCTCCATAGACTTATTTTATAACCATTATATGCATGTCAATGCTCAGCAACATTCTACAGAGAAGCAATCGATTTATCTTTTATTGTTGTTTTACTTAGGCTTACTAAAATAAAATTTAAAATTTGACAAGCACCAACTTCATGTAATCTTCAAGTCATTATGCTACAGAAACTCACAACTCGCACTCTAAGTTTGCTTTATCTAATAAGATTACATGTTCTATCTCTTCTTTAGGATGTGTTTGGTGCGGATGAGGCAGGAAGGCAGAGAAGGAAAGTATATGTGTCGCTACGTTGTTCATTCTATGTGGGAGGATGTAGAACAGAGAAGCAAGATCATGGGGGTAAGTTTCAAGAAGAGGTCTGGTATTGGTCTTTTCTGATCGTTCTGTATAATCCACACTACATGCTGAATGTTATTAAAACATAAAAAATAATAAAATATATTAATTAAATGCCAGCAAACTTAGAAACTGTGTGTAGCTTACAAAAGCAGTCAAAGTTATGTTCACTGATTCATATGTGAAGAATCAGAAGGGTTTATATACAGTGTGTCTGTATATGAGAGAAAGTCCTTAAAAAGTATGTGCCCCTTCCTGTGCAACTTTTTTTTTTGCATATTTGTCCCCCTTAAATTATCAAACAAATTTTAATATTACACAAAGATAACCTGAGTAAATGCAAAATCCCCCCAAAAATACAACCTCCCCCTGTTGCTAAATCATCAATGAACTGTGACTTTTGGAAAGCTGAGTTAAATTTCACTTGCCACACCCAGGCTTGATTACTGCCAGAACTGTCAACTGCCAAGAAATCACTTAAATAGAACCAGACACTCATAGACCTAAAAAGCAACATGATCTAAAGAAATTTAAGAAAAGATGAGAAACAAAGCAATTGACTTGTATCAGTTGTAAAAGGAGTACAAAGTAATTTCTAAGGCTTTAGGATTCCAGCAAACCATGGTGAGAGCCATTACCCACAAATGGAGAAAACTTTGAACAGTGGTGAACCTTCCCAGGAGTGGCCGGCCTACCAAAATTACTCCCAGAGCACAACAACGACTCATTCAGTAACTGATCAAAGAACAACATCTAAAGAACTGCAGGCCTCGCTTGCCTCAGTTAAGGTCAGTGTTCATGATTCAACAAATAGAAAAAGATTTGGCAAAAATGTAATCTATGGGAGATTTCCAAGGCGAAAGCCATTGCTGACCAAAAAGAACACAAAATCCACATTTGCCAAATAATATCTTGATTATCCTTAAAACTTTTGGGAAAATATTGTGTGGGCTGATAAGACAAAAGTTGAACTTTTTGGAAACTGCATCCCGTTACATCTGCCGTTAAACTAACACAGCATTTCATAAAAAGAACATCATACCAGTCAAACATGATGGTGGTCTGCTGTTTAGCTTCAGGACCCGGACAACTTGCAATAATTGATGGGACTATGAATTCTACACTCTACCAGAAAATTCTGAAGGGGAATGTCTGGCCATAAATTCATGACCTCCAGCTCTAGCGCATTTGGGTTATGTAGCAGGACAATGATCCAAAACACACTAGCAAGTTCACTTCTGAAAGGTTAAAAAAAAAAAAGCAAAATTAAGGTTTTGGAGTTGCTGAGTCTGGACACAAATCTGCTTGTGATGACCTTCAACAGGTCGTTCCTGTTTGAAAATCCTCCAATGTGGCTGAATTAAAATAACTCTGCAAAAAAAAGAGTGGGCCAGAATTTCTCCACAGTGATGTTAAAGTCGCAGTGCCAGTTATTACAAACTCTTGATTGTTGTTGTTGGTGCCAAGGGGGCAATTATTTTTTTAAGATTTACAGCTTTTTTCCACTAATAAATGAAATCATCATTTAAAAACTGCATTTTGTATGCAGTCTGGCATGGGGGCGATCAGTCTGTGGCACTGCTGAGGTGTTATGGAAGCCCATGTTGCTTTAATAGTGACCTTTAGCTCTTCTGTGTTGTTGGTATCTGGCATATTCCTCTTCACAATACCCTATAGGTTATTAGGTATTAGTACTTTTGGGCAGGTGTCCTGCTGGAAAATTAAATCAGAATCTCCATAGAGCTGGTCAGCAGAGGGAAGCATGAAGTGCTCTAAAACCTGTTAGATGGCTGCGCTGACCTTGGACCTGAGAAAACACAGAGGACCAACAACAGCAGATTTCAACCAACTTGGAATTTGTGCCTCTCCTCTCTTCCTTCAGACCCTGGGACCTTGATTTCCAAATGAAATGCAAAATTTACTTGCATCTGAAAAGAAGACTTTGGCCCACTTAACAACAGTGCAGTCCTTTTTGTCCTTACCCCAGTGGCTTGACACAAGGAATGCAACAGGTGTAGCCCATGTACTGTATACATCTGTGTGTGGTGGCTCTTGAAGAACTGACTCCAGCTGCAGGGCACTCTTTGTGAATCTCCTCCAAATTCTTGAATGAACTTGAGATACCAGCCTCAATAATCACCATTAACAGCACCTCAAATTAGAGCCGTTGTGAGGGTTTTAACAAGCATACGTAGCAGACAGAAAGATTGAAGTAATTTTATTCAAGCTCTTCTATTGATGATGATGATGATGATGATGATGATGATGATCCACCCTGTGAAGCACATCCTAAAGTCTTTCAATGGGGATTCATCAGGAATCTGCAATGGCCAATATGTGTGCTTATGCTCCCAGAACCACTTTTTCACAATTCGAGCTCCCTGTGCTATGCCATCAAAAGAAGAAAAATCCATTGACGGGATAACCTGGTGATTCACCTCATGCAGGAATTCATTTTAAACATCATGCAGCAAAGCAATCTCTTTTTTTTTTCTCTCTTTTTTTTTTTAACCATAATTTCTTTCGTGAACTTTACAGTTCACCACTCTCCATCCAGATTTTAATAATCCACTGGACAGTTCTTAACCCAATTCCAGTAATTTTAGCAGTCTCCGTAGTCCTTTTTTTTTTTAAACAATGGTGCTTTACATTATGTGTACATTAGTATGACACAGATGTGAATGAGGTCAATGAGGTGTGGTGAGCCATTTTGAGGGCAGAG
Source organism: Clarias fuscus (assembly GCA_030347435.1). NCBI lineage: Eukaryota > Metazoa > Chordata > Actinopteri > Siluriformes > Clariidae > Clarias > Clarias fuscus. The sequence continues at coordinate 28,964,387 of CM059206.1, forward strand.
TATTTCATTCCAAATTTATTTACTTTAGCCTTCTTGGACACTGACAACAGCATTAAAGTGGCAGCAGCGTGCTGACCTCATTTTCCACTTCAGTTTTGTGTCACTTTATGTTAGGACTTAGCATAAAGAGGTTATGCAGGATTACTAAGGTTATGCTAACTACTTTTTTACAAAAAAGACTAAAGCTTTCTTTTATCCCTTAGAACTGAAGAAAGTTAATTTAAGATTATTATAAAAACATAAAATGTATGAGAGTTTAGCCGGTCAGAGGATAAAAAAAAAAAAAAAACTCGCCCTGTCAAAGCAGTATGAGTAATCAAATGTCTCACAGGTTTGCGACAGGTTAGCTCAGTGTGAGCAGGGCACTGTTATATAGCACGTCATTTACCCAAACCCTCGTCACCATTAGGTTACGCATGCTAATTGTGTTGAGTGAAGGAAAACACTTGTTGCTGGTTTCATGTGCCACTGGCCTTTTTTTTTTTTTTTTTCTCCATTCAGTCCAACACTTGTGCACATATATATATATATACACACACTCACACAGACCAGCATCTGGCTGGTGTTTCTGCACCATTTTCAAGTTATGTTTTTCTAAGCAGTAGTAAACATTTACAGGCAGGATTGTGCCTAAGCAGCATTTTCTTGACTTTCAGGCTTAGTTTTTAGGGCAGTACAACATCAGTTGGTGACTTTTTTAAGTGACCTTAAAAGGAAAATGAATATAAAGATCATAATGTGTGAGAAGAAAAATGTAGACTATTGTGTGTTGAGAGAGGAGAATGTAGATGACAAGTAAGAAAAGAAAAACCTGAGGGCAAAAGTGTGTGAAGAAGGTAAATGCAGGTGAGAGTATTGGAAGGTCTCTGTAGTCTTTTGATGCTTTGCTTTACTGTGCACGCTTGTGTACACACGTGTAGGTGCATTCTTGTTTCATTGTGTACAAACAAGATCATCAAAATGCTTAAGTATGTTGTCATTATCACCATTTAATCTGCAAGTATTTTCTGATGAAGAATGTGGTAGGTTTAATGACCCTGAAGTGATTAGATGATGTAAAGATTGGACAAATAGTTTTAGTATTGCCAAAAGTATTCGCTTATCTGCCTTCACATGAATATGAACTTGAGTAACTAACTAATTCTTAATCCACAGAGTTTAACATGGTGGCCCACCCTTTGCAGCTTCAACTCTTCTGGGAAGGCTTTCCACAAGGTTTAGGAGTGTGGTCATGCAAATTTTTGACCATTCTTCCAGAAGCACATGTGTGAGGTCAGAAACTGATGTTGGACAAGAAGGCCTGACTCACAGTCTGACTTACTCATCCATGACTTTATGGACCTTGCTTTGTGCCCTGGTGCGCTGTTCATATGCATGTGAAGAAAGGCGAGCGAATACGTTTGGCAATATAGTGTAGTTTTTAAGAATTTTATTTTAGATTCAAGGGGAAAAAAGAACTCAAAATTTGAAGCGAGTAGAAAACAATTTAATGGTAATTGGATTAGATGTGGATAGAGAGAACTGAACAGTGAGTAGTTAAATCAAACACTTCCCGTGAGCACTCTTACACCCTTCTATTCTTAAGGCCTGGTCTCACCACCCCACTCCCTCTCTCTTTTCTCGTCTTTTTTCATTTGTTTTAAGATTGATGCTGTTCAGAGGAAGGAAAGTTTGAGGGTTATGACTGAAACATTTTATGCTGCTATTTTTGGATACGATGAGGTAAGTTATTCGAACACCACACAAATATAGGTGGTAGCATACACTACATTGTGAACTATTTGTTTATTACAAATTACTTAGAACTCAAGGATATTGCTTAAAATAAAAAATATGAACATTATAATAATATAAATCTTTTTTTATAAATATTCATAAATACATTACAAATTTGGGGGATTCAATCAAAAATCTAAATAGTCTCATTCAAAATGTATCTTAGCCTTCTGTATAATAGTTGATTGTTTTGGAGATTGTTTTGAACATGATACATAATTGATTACAGCGAAACTAGAATTTCACTAGAACACTTGGAATACGATCTCATAAGCATTAAAAAAAATTCTAGTTTTTCAAAAACAAAAGTAAAAACAGTTCTAATTGTGTGCACAAGTGAATAGATGATGTGGAGATTTGACAAGCGGTTTTTGAGAATTTCAATTCTGATTTAAGAAATGTACGAAATCAACAGTAAAAAGAACATACACACGTGGACTAAATTGTTGGTACCCTTCGGTCAATGAAAGAAAAACTCACAATGGTCACAGAAATAACTTTAATCTGACAAAAGTAATAATTAAAAAATAATTCTATGAATGTTAACCAATGAAAGTCAGACATTGCTTTTCAACCATGCTTCAACAGAATAATTTTAAAAAATAAACTCATGGAACAGGCGTGGACAAAAATGATGGTACCCCTAGAAAATACTGAAAATAATGTGACCAAAGGGACATGTTAATTCAAGGTGTGTCCACTAATTAGCATCACAGGTGTCTACAATCTTGTAATTAGTCAGTGGGCCTATATATAGGGCTCCAGGTAGTCACTGTGTTGTTTGGTGACATGGTATGTACCACACTCAACATGGACCAGAGGAAGCGAAGGAAAGAGTTGTCTCAGGAGATTCGAAAGAAAACTATAGAAAAGCATGTTAAAGGTAAAGGCTATAAGACCATTTCCAAGCAGCTAGATGCTCCTGTGACTACAGTTGCACATATTATTCAGAAATTTAAGATCCATGGGACTGTAGCCAACCTCCCTGGAATATGCCAAACTACATGTTGACAAGCCACAAAGCTTCTGGGAGAATGTCCTATGGACAGATGAGACAAAAATGGAACTTTTTGCCAAGGCAAATTTAGCTAATTATACTTGAAGCATATCAAGAAAAGAACACTGTCCCTACTGTGAAAGATGGAGGAGGCTCTGTTATGTTCTGGGGCTGCTTTGCTGCATCTGGCACAGGGTGTCTTGAATCTGTGCAGGGTACAATGAAATCTCAAGACTATCAAGGGATTCTAGAGAGAAATGTGCTGGCCTGTGTCAGAAAGCTGGGTCTCAGTCGCAGGTCATGGGTCTTGCAACAGGACAATGACCCAAAACACACAGCTAAAAACACCCAAGAATGGCTAAGAGGAAAACATTGGACTATTCTAAAGTGGCCTTCTATGAGCCCTGACCTCAATCCTATTGAGCATCTTTGGAAGGAGCTGAAACATGCAGTCTGGAAAAGGCACCCTTCAAACCGGAAACAACTGGAGCAGCTTGCTCATGAGGAGTGGGCCAAAATACTTGCAGAGAGGTGCAGAAGTCTCATTGACAGTTACAGGAATCGTTTGATTGCAGTGATTGCCTCAAAAGGTTGTGCAACAAACTATTAAGTTAGGGGTACCATCATTTTTGTCCAGGCCTGTTCCATGAGTTCTTTTTTTTTATAATTCCTTTGAAACATGGTTGAAAAGCAATGTCTGACTTTCATTGGTTAACATTCATAGAATTCTCATTTATTATTAATTTTGTCAAATTAAAGTTATTTCTGTGACCATTGTGAGTTTTTCTTTCATTGACCGAAGGGTACTCACAATTTTGTCCACGTGTGTATATAGCGAACTTGTGTTTGATGTGTTTATTCACGTACGTTTTTCTAGTGTATTAACAATAATTGTATTAGTATATACAGTGCCTGGCCTAAAAAAATGTCACCATTTTAGAAGGGTCAAATAACAGCTGCATCAAGCAAAGAAAACAACTAAAGGACTTAATGGAGGATTAAATGACTAGAACTACAAGATTAAAATCATTATTAAAACCTCATTATTAAAAGCTAAAACAGGATATAAAACTAAACAGCTGTGTGGCCAATCAGTGAGCCTAATATGGGAAAAATAAGGCATCAGTTTGATGGGAAGTGTAAAAATTTTTACTGTGGATCATTGGAAAGGGATATATGGTCTGATGAGTCCAGAAGTACCCTACTCCAGAGTAATAAGCACATCAGGGTAAAAAGAGAGGTGATGACCACTTTGTGCATAATGGCTACTATACAAGCATTTGGAGAAAGTGTTAGGATCTGGGGTTGCTTCAGTTGGTCAGGTCTAGTATCAGTAACGTTGTTTGGCAATTAAATCAAGTCAGCAGATGAGCTGCATGTTCTGAATGACCAGGTTATCACATCAATGAAGTTTTTCTTCCCTGATGGCACAGGTATATTCCAGGACTCAAAGTGTAAAAGTATGGTTCTGAGATAATGTAGAATCATTTTCACACCTGAACTGACCACCACATTGACACACCACATGAATGAAATCTTTTTTTAGGCAAATTAAAAGGAAAAAAAAGAAAAACAACAACTTAATCCTGTGATACAAAAAAAGAAATATGGATAATTTGCCTACCTATTTGAAGGGGTGCCTCTACCCAAGTGCTTTGAAGTAATTTTTAGATCTTTAGTTCTCATTTGTAATAATGTGATCTTATTTGTAGGGAATCCTATCAGATGACTGTGTTCTTGCAGCAGCACTTTGGAGGAATCTGTTCAACAGACAGTGTGAGGACCCAAGACAGCTCGAGCTAATGGTTGAATATGTCCGCAAGCAGGTCAGTGTGACGAGTGTCTGCATGTTTGTGTGTAATTTTAAACGATTCTAAAAATTATTTTAGAAGGGAAAAAGTATCCTTATATAGCCAAATAGGAGTATTTTTGCATACTGCTTTTTGGTCACAGACTTGAATATTTTATGAAAAGTAGGTTGACCTGGCATCCACAGCAGTGAGATTAATTTGCAAAGTGGAGAAGGTTGCAGCATAGCCTGCATTGTGCACAAAAGCACTTTTGTACCAGACAGGGAAACTTTCCAAAAACTTAAAACCAACAGTGTTAAGGTAAGAGGTTGACTGGTTGTCTAGGGATATGTACGCTCCTGGAATTAACACCCAACTCGAGTCACTGAATTACAAGTGGACAGCCATGATGCGTAGCTGTTCACACCTGACATTATGAATGTTTCTCCAGTCAACACTTGCTTAGAGGAAATGGAGGTAGTGATAAACGAGTGCAGGTATATTATAACATATGCATCTTAAAAAAAGAGTACAATGGGGGGGGGCGGCATTTGCTATGGTGACCATACCCCTCCTTTAAAGCAAGTGTGTATATCTGTCATGTGTGACACATTGTTTAACACTCTCGAAAACCAATTCTCCTCAAGGTTAAATGTGTTTTGTATTCTATTTTCACCTCAACACAGTTGTAAAAGTAGTTATTCGAGTTAGTGTAGACTTTCTGTCAGCTTTGACAAACCCCTTTAGTGAGCATGTATAGAGTCTGTTTACTATATTCAATCGGCCACTCATCCTATTCTTATCCTGTACCTCACAGATGCAGTTTATTGATGCTCTGGATGGGGATGATCTTCTCCTAACAGGAGAGGTGAAATGGCGTCCTCTGGTGGAAGACAATGCACAGAGCATCCTGAAGATGTCCCACCCAACGTATAATGATGCAGGCCTGTAAGGAGCCACTTCATACTACAGTACCCAAAACATCGTGGTTTGGATACTTGATTTGAAGAAATGACCCAAGAGTCTGGAACAACTGCCAGTTTGCTTGGTCTCTGTCTGTCTGCCTGTCTTTTTTTTCTGTCTCAGTTTGTGTGTCTCCCTCTCTCATTAAACCAGTGTACTGTACTAGGAGTGCATGGACCTTTTAACATCAAACATGTAGGGGAAATGGAAGATTTAACAATTGGCATTTATTTACACATTTGAAAAACAACTATTATATTTATGCTCTTTGCCATAGCTGTAGCTCTTTCAGTATTTCTTTTTCTATGTTTGAGGACTATGTGCATGCTAACTTGTTTGCTAGGATCATCAGGCTGACTGGAGCTATTCGTATAATTATTATAGAATAAAGATGTTGCTTTGGTATTAAACAAAATTGTCAGTCAGCGTTTAAGAGTAATAATTTGTTCTGCATAATAATTTGCAACATACATGCATACATACTGTACATCTCTACATCTATTTCTTAAGCACTAAAGACGTCTAGGTAGGCCATTGGCATGCCACGAGTATGCATCACCTTTTTAAATTTTGTATAATAGTTTCCCTTCAAAGATGTTACAAGCACTGTTGATGGCTGTCAACTGTTTTAAGTGATGTTGGTATAATGATGTACATGGTAGCCCAAAAGTCTGGATCCATAGTTATTGTTCCTTATATGAAATAATATATATATTTCTTTTTTATTTATATATTGGAACTATTGACAGAAGATCAGTTTTAACATCCTTTGATTTTTTTTCTTTGGGGAAAAGAGGAAAGGAGTAAATATGGGGAAGAAAAAAAAAACCGGGACATAGGAGGAAAAGAAATCAACACCACGTGACTCATACTTCCGGCGCCAAAATACGGAAAGGGCAAGCTCCGAGTACAAACTGAATGTCTTTATATTTTAGGCCAAGCTGAAAGTAAAACTCACAGCTACTCAGTAATTCTCTCCATGCCTGTTTAACAATGCACGTGTAACTCTAATCCAAGTATAGTGGAACCTTGGATTACGAACATAATTTGTTCCGGAAGCAGGATTGTGTATCAAAACACCAAATTGTATTTTCCTATAAGAAATAATGGAAATTCAAATTATTTGTTCCACAGCCCAAAAAAAGTAATACCAAAAATAATTTCATACAAAATATAAAGTAAAAATAGAACAAATTAACCTGCACTTTACCTTAAAAAAGTCAAAGTAAAACAGATAATATAACATAAGTGTTTCCGTTTGTGCTCGCAGGCGCTGTGTGTGCATGCGTGCGTGTTTGTAAATGGTCACAGGAGGCTTGGGGTCTATCCCAGAAGACTTTGGGCACAAGGAGGAGTACACCCTTGACACAGCATGATTTCTTCCATTACTCAATGGTCCAGTTCCGATGCTCATATACCTACTTGGTTGACAGGGCCTGCATGAACACTTTGCCAGGAGTTGCAATGCACTCTGTTTTTTGCCAGTTTTCTTTAGCCATAATTAACTGTTTTCTACAGTATCTCTTTTATGGGATTGGACCAGGCAGGATAGCCTTTACTCCCCATGTGCATCAATGAGGCTTGGGCACCCATGACTATGACACTTGTTTACTAGTTGTTTTTCTTTGGTCCACTTTTCGTACAGTACATGCCATCTAGGTACTGACCACTGCATGTCAGGAATAAACCTCAAGACCTGCTGGTTTGGAGATGCTCTGACCCTATCATCTAGTCATCAGACAATTTAGCCTTTGTCAGTCACTCAGATTCTTATGTTTTCCCATTTCTCCTGCTTTCATTTACAGACATCACCTTAAAGACCTGACTGTTCATTTGCTGCCTAATATATCTCTCTCATTGCAGCTTGGCATTGACCTATGACATTCCTCAATTATATTATAAAGAAAACAATATCATAACTGAATCCCAATGATAACCCTTACATACAGTACTGTACAAACTTATGCAAATGAACAGTGTCACACACCCTGCTTGATAGTTGCTCAGAATAGTGTGACATTCATGAATTCAGCCTTCCTGTGCAACATTAAAAGATTAAATAAGCCCATAGAAAATTATATTGGCAAATTTCACATAGCTACACCCTCAAAATATATTTCTTCCTTTCTTTCTCAGGGTTGGTCATGCTTGAATAAATTTCAGCAGTGCCAGATGTCAAGTGGTTCATATTTTATAAATGTATTAGGTTTTAGTTTACACTAAAACCTTACACTTGTGGTGAAATGAAGAGCAGGCATGATTTAAAGGGAAAGGAAAGGGGGGAAATGGGGTTTTCAGCACAAGTCATTGTATGAGCAAGAGTGCCAGTGTTTACTGAGCAGGTTACTGTAGAAACATGAGGTATTGAGTGACCAGGCACTGCAAGGTATACTGAATAACATGCTTTTGTACTAAACAGTGCAGTATTGACTTGACAGCATAGCCCTAGACAAGTATTTTCTCTTAGCTACAGTCATGAGTAGACTGGACCAACATTTCAGGCCGGGAGAATCATAGCCTTTCAGGCCACCCGACACCTGCCAAGACTGCTGACCCCTGTTGCTATTCAATAAGTTAACACATATTTACATTAATTATACACACAATGAAACATGATAGTTTTGCTGTTGTTCCTTTTGGATGGTTTTCCAATAGGGTTGATCTATATTGTATCCTATTTCTAGCGTAAGAACACTTCGTTTTTAGGTTAAATCTAAAAATAAGCTAACCAGCTTAATTGTAATTTTATTATAAATATTATTATTTCATGTTGAAGCCCACATACATTTGTGCCTGTCTTTCTGTTCGGCAGAACTCTGTGTAATTTATTAATACAAAGAAAAAGTTTTTTAAAATAGGTGTGGAGCTTTGTTTGGAAGTCTGGAGGAAGCGTGTGGCACGTTAATGAGGCGAGTGGCATGTAAGTAGGGTGATGCCATGTGTCCCAGTGACATTAGAGGCAGGCGGACTGTACATCAAGAGACAGCCTCTGGAGGATTGCATGAGCTGTCCCAGCATTTCAGTTTGACTTGGAGCAAACCATCGCAACACAGCTGCTGAAAGGAAAATGCGTAATCCCCAGTCAGGATAGCCACCTAGATGTCGGATCATCACGTTTGACTCACACCTGTTGCCGCACCAAAAGAGGAATGGGCGGGGAGGGCTGGCCGCAACTCCGCAACTGCCATTGTTTGCCAGCTGAGTACCTACAGTACATGCCATCTGGACACCGCTTCCGGACCTGCACATGCACATCCTCACTCTTTTCCTCCTTTTCTTTCCCTTAAAGTCCTTTCCTTTCCATATTTTCCTGAAAAAATACCCTTTTCCTATAAGGCCTCATGTCTTTGTGGTGCGCCCCAAGTCAAAGAGCTTACAATGTTCACAAGTGCTCAAACGTTTGGGATCACTTTCTAATTCCATCGTCATTTCTGATTTTTATTTCTTTATACACTGTAAAGCAATGCTGAAGGCATTCAAAATATGCGAAAATCTCCTTTGAACAGTTAATTTTGAGATGTATCTGCTACTCATGATCATGAGTTGCTGTTAATTTGTGATTTTTGAGGCTGGTAACTCTAAAAAAAAAAAAAAAAAAATCCTCCTCTCCAGCAGTTTTGGTCTTGCCTTTCTGGCATGGTCTTCATGAGAGCCAGTTTCATCATGGTGCTTAAGGGGTTTTACAAATGCACTTGCAAATACTGTTCTTGCAAGGATTATTCCAGAAAGGCTGACCTCCATGTCTTAAAATAAAAACTGACTACTGTTGTTACATAATTACCTAATTCCATATGTTATCTCATAGTTTTGAAATCAGCCAATATTGTTGTGTAGAATGTAGAAAATAAATCACTAAACAAAAACAAAGAAATTTGCAATTGATCCCAAACTTCTGAGCGGTAGTGTGTAAGAAAGAGAATGTATGAGGGATCCTGCATAAATTATATAATGCATGACTGCTACATTTATAGTACTTCATAATAGTGTGCATTCATAATATTGTTTGTGTTTATATGTATTCTCTCTTAATGAAGTTAAGAGCCCCTGAGTGTTATATAAAATGATACAGTATACACTGTGTATGATTAAACTCAATGCAAATATTGTAATTTTCTCTATCCTGTATGTATTGCAAATAATATTTTACTGCACTCAGGAGTGTCATAGTGGGGGAGAGGCCTTGCAGGGTAAGATGTATGATTTGTGTTACACAAAAATGGCTGGTCATGTGCAATGGGGGCGTTGTGTGCGTATATGTGCATGACTGCTGACCATATTTATCTTACTCCAAGCTTTTCTGAGAAGTTGGCATCTATGAGTTAGCCTACGTAATCAAGGTTTTTAAACTGACCTTGCAGCTTTTTTTTCCCTTTCTCTTCTCCATGATCTAGATTTCTCACTGACATGAAAACTCAGTTATAGTTGGTCAAGGTCATTTCTTGCTGTATCATTATGGACCAAACAACATGTCACAATCACAGAAAAAAATAAATAAAATTCTGCCTATGACAGGCAAACACTCACACAAGGACTAGTACAAATGAGCAAACAAGTTGATAATGATATTCTGGGTTAAAAGCAGGGGCGGGGGGGGGGGGGCCTAGACAAGGAGACTTAGGGCACACGGCAAGGGTACACCCTGGACAGGGTGCCAATCCATCATAGGACACACACACACATACACTCATTTACACACTATGGGCAATTTGGGAACATCAATTAGCCTAACAAATGTCTTTGGACTGTGGGAGGAAACCGGAGTACCTGGAGGAAACCCACCAAGCACGGGGAGAACATGCAAACTCCATGCACACAGAGACGGGAATCGAGCCTGGCCGGGGATCGAACCCGGACCCTGGCAGTGCAAGGCGACAGTGCTAACCACTACACCACCGTGCTGCCTTGTAACAATTTACTCAAGTTAAAGTACCAGAAACAAATGAATGGAATGAAGTATGTAAGAAAAAAAATACTTTACATTTTTTTTGTCTGAAACAGTACTTTAGGAACTTATTTTCAAATGGTTTGTATATGCAACTGTAGACAATGTTTTTGTAACTATGTTTTATAAGTAAGCAATATCACATGAGTAGGAGTGTTGGATATCAGCCTGGCTAAAAAAAATTTGTATAGCGCTTATAACATTGTCCCATAGCAGCTTTACAGAATCAAAAGAAAATTAGGGAATGTGTTCTAAATATGTGAGAAAATATGTATGAATCAAAGTTATCAGATGATAACTAATAAGCAAGCTGAGGGGGACGATGGCAAGAAAAAACTCCCTGAGGTGGCAGTAGAAAGAAACCTTGAGAGGAACCAGACTCAACAGAGAACCCATCCTCATTTGGGTGATGGTAAAGTAGGTATGGTCACAGTCACACAATGTATAAGGTGTATATTTAGTGCAGAGTGCAAGCAGGGACTCCGGCAGGACTAACTATGACAGCATAACTAAAAGGGGGAGCCAGAAGGAGACACAGACATCAGGGCTTCTGAGATGTAAAGCAACCAATCACCTCACCGTCAACAAACCTGAGTGATCAATGAGAGTGGGAAAGACAGCATCTAAACATACCAGTTCACCAGAATACTCTACGCCCATGAGTCCCTCAGATAGGTAAATCTATTCACAAAAATGTAATAGGTTTAAACACTGAAACAGTGTCTAAATACAGAAGATTAATTGGAAGGCTATTGTAATAAAAAGCTCTGCCCCGTTGTAGTTTTCATAATACATACGACATGCGCATGCATCCTTTGATCGAAATAGATCACAGGATCACAGCTGTGATGATTTCCAGCACAACAGCATGCCTGATATTGTTTTTATACAACACTGTTTTTTAGCCATATATTTTGCTTCGCCAACACATACCGTTCCGCAACTAGTAGAACTAACTAACCGCTACTGGTGAAGCCAGCGACTGTATATTTCTTTATATTTCTACTTATTCTGCTTTAGAATATCAGCTCCAGGTTACAGGGTTGAATTAAATGGAAACTAGAGGGCCATGTATGCTGTACAATCCATTATCGTAGGGCCCCTGATTAGAAGTTAGGAAGGGATTTGGGATTCAGCCTTGTATCAGACGAAACTGAAGTTATCCTTCAGTACACCTTAGGTGTCAATAAAACAACATAAAGGGAATTCAAAATGACCTAAAAGCAATTATTAAGCAGAAAAAATGTTGTTTAAAATTACATAACATGGGCCTCTGAGTGGCACAGTGGTAAAGTGCTCACCCTATCATCCGGAGATCGCGAGTTTGATCCCCGAGTGATGCTGTAACCTCTTACAGCCGGAGGTCCAGGTCTGATTGGCCGAGCTCTCTCAGAGGGGAGGGATGAGAGATACTTAGTGCTCCCACATTAACCACGACTCTGCAGCCAACCAGGGGCGTCTGTGAGCTCACGCAAGCGGATAGCGCTGTCCTCCGAGTGTGTTACGCCGCTCGCAACAGTGCGTGAGCAAGCAGATCGGAGGAACCACGTGATAGTCTTCGGCCCTCCCGACTGAGGGGTAGTAGCTTAACGCAGGAACTCCTAGTGACGGGGAGGAATTGGACATGACTAAAATGGGGAGAAAATCGGGGAAAAATCCAAAAAAAAATAAAAAAATTACATAACATTATCAGATATGTTTTCTTGCAAAAACTGCGTTCATGGCTGAATTTGAATGTGGGTTTAGCCAGTACCAACCTACTTTTACCCATGCTGACAACCAATAGTTAATGTAATTAATGGTTATTAGAACACATGGGATGTAGACTGATACTTAAATATGCCAGTGCTGTTAACATCTATTATCATCACTTGTGGAATGCCTCTCATTCATACAGATTACACAGTTGGAACTAACTGTTGTATAATACAACTAATTAAGAGTATTAATCACCATTAAGAGTATTAAACAATGAAAGATAGCATGGAAGGTTTTTAACATCAAATAACTGAACATTCAAATAACATCATGCATTTCAATGAGGGGAAAAATTATATTTAAAAAAAACTATAAATCACATCACATCATCTGGCAAGAATACTCAGAACAGCATTTTATTTTTTAAATATTTTTTTCCCCTCAGTTTGTGCTCAAGTTCAATTTCCATATTTTAAACATCATTGTATATTCCTGTTGTCAAACATTAACTTAATAATAATAATAATAATAATAATAATAATAATAATAATGACGATGATGACGATAATAATCAGGTACTTTCTCTTTACCAACAACAGAGGGCGCCACAGTCAATCATCCAAAACATACTATTCTTTATAAATGATTGTTGTATAATGCATTGGGTGTTTTTTTATTTAACATAAAGAATAATCTTTAAAAATGCAGGAAAAAAAATTATTTTAAGTATCCAGGGAAAAGCTGAAAAGCTGGCTTTTCATTATGAGCAGATTAGTGAATTATAAATTTAAACCAATTATACAGTACATTCATTAATAGTTGTGATTAAAAACTTAATAAGGGTGACAACATACCATCTGTCACTCCATGTAAATGTAAATGTGTGTAATCACTTATCAAAAATCAAGGCAAAGTTTTTTCACAATTTAGACAAGTGAGATATGTTGTGGAAATTAAATTTTGTTCATGCAGAAATTGTATATAGAGCAAAATTAAATGCATATTCTTAGTAATCTAAATATCTCCCAAAAATATTTTTATTTATGTTTAGTGTTGAGGTTTTGGAGTATTCCACAACCATTATATAACACAACAATGTGGAATCAAAAAATTTCCAATTTCTTAAACACTAATGTTTTGTTACATAAAAATGGAGTGTCCTGTTAACACAACCATGCATTCTACCTGTATAGCAATAGGATTGTAAAAGGTATGTTTACACCCAATTTATATTCATCTCAGTTACAGACAATATTAATGATGGTTAAGGAAGTAGACTAAATCCACAGACTGAGATGTGTGCGCTGTTAACACCCTTGTTTCCCTTGTGACCAGCAATGTAAACTGTAATAAATTTACAAATTTTTACATTTTACATTTTAGATTTTTATCATACCTCCAATTTTGTGACCCCAAAAGAGAACAAAACTATTGTATAGTTAAAACCACAAATAAATAAAATGTAAAGAGAAATTTATGCTATTGTCACTCGGTGTTAACAGCCGAGGTCATGTGCTTCTTCATGGTGGTGTGTCAAGTTTACTTTGGCTGTGTCTAGTGTGGATTTGTACACCCCATTGTGTGGATAAGCGCTTGATTTTGTTTTCTCTTTCTTTTTTCTTTTTACATTACGCTGGTACAATGATTATGACTAGTTCTGCTTTTTTTCTTAGTGGTTGGTTAAAAAGTCAAGTTAAAGTATTATTGAAGAAGCTAAATTGTCATTACTATTGCATTTTGCCTTAGTGTCCTTCGGCACTGGACATTTTTTTAAATCAGTGACTGTATCCTTTATTATAGTGAAATTCTGAGCTCTATTTCACTTATCTTTTTCAATTCAATTCAATTCAATTTTATTTCTATAGCGATTTTAACAATGGTCATTGTCTCAAAGCAGCTTCACAGAAATGAAAAGAAAATGAAAAGAAAATTTATGGAAGTGTATATATGTGTAAGAAAAATGTGTCTAGATAATGAGATTGTCCCTGATGAGCAAGCCAAGGGTGACGGCGACAGTGGCAAGGAATTTATAATAATAATCTCATTTGGGTGATAACAGATAACAGAAATTGTAGAACATCATGTGTGTTATGCAGCTGAAAGTTCGATATAACAGAAGTTATTTGAATTAACATGAAGTCAGTTCAGCACAGGGATGAGTCAGCAGGTGCAGAGGGCAGATGGGGGTCTGGATCACTGGGAGCTCAGGAGCAGCATGTGTAGATCCAAACCAACATGAAGCAGAATCCAGCTGCAGCAGGTACTTCTCTGGATGCCTCAGGAACCTCGCAGGGTTGGCCTCTTTCTACTGAAGCTGGCACAATCTCCAGATGCCTCAGGATGGGTGGAAAAATAAAGAGCAGGTGAAAAGAATTAGCGTGGTTGCCATTCAGGATAGATGTACTGGAGTATGAGGTAAAGAAATTAATTATGTGTGTGCCAGATTAAAGAGATGCGTCTTGAGTCTACTTTTAAATTGGGAAACTGTGTCTGAGCCCCGAACACTGTCAGGAAGGCTATTCCAAAGTTTTGGAGCTAAATATGAAAATGCCCTACCTCCTTTTGTAGATTTTAATATTCTGGGAACTACCCGAAGTCCGGAGTTTTCTGATCTTAAGGAACGTGGTGGATTGTAATGTATCAGAAGACTGGTTAGGTATGTGGGAGCTAGACCGTTTAGAGCCTTGTACGTAAGTAATGTTATTTTGTAATTAATTCTAAACTGAACAGGTAGCCAGTGCAGGGATGATAATATTGGGGTTATATGATCATATTTTCTGGATCTTGACCCTAACACAGTTGTAAATTTCATTAAATGTACTATAGCTGTACGACTTGACATTAATTTAAGTTATTTTGTGTATAATGATGTTAGTTTTATAATTTTATAATAACTATGTAGTAAAGAGATGTAATTGTCTAATAATTTTGTGAACCTGTCAAACTATTCATTATAACAAGTAGTAAATTAATGCTGAATTTACCAAATTGGTTCTGAAAAAAGGGCCGATACTTGTAGTTCCTTGAAAGACCACTAGGATTTAGAACTAGGACCACCTGACTTACAAAATAATGAAAATACAGTAATATTGCAGCCTGGTACAAAAAAGATGAGTTTGGGCTCTGTAGCCACATTTCATATTCATGACAAATATAAGGGAGTAAATTCTTATGTTAATCATCAGTTACAATTACATTAGCCAAATATGCTTAATTATGGGTGTCACTTATTTGAGTGACAGCTGCATTGCTGTCTGCTATGCATCATTTTAGCTAACAAGCTAACTAGAGTCATTGTAGTTTAACTTAAGAAGAAATGTAATAGTGGACACAGGACTGATGTATAGGGTATGGATGACGAAGTTCAATTAAATGCTTTGGCACATAATGTTAGCCACCATATAGATATTCATTTTAGCATAGCTAGCTAGTTTGTGGTAAATGAGGTAAGTAGTCATGTACAACTGAAGGCTAGGTTCCATTCGTTCTACCCATTTGTCCATTTATAGAACCAGCGTCGGCTTCTGCTGACATGGTGATGAGCAGAGCTGCCACAGTTCTTACACAGTCTGTGATAAACACAATGTTCTGTATTTTATAAGTTATGTAACTGAATTAAATGTCTATGAAATCTAAACTCATAATTATGGAAAAATATATGTGACTAAAGACTTTATAAATGGGAACTGGAGAAAAGGTGGAAGAAATATTTTATTTTTCACAAAAGGGGCTTAAGTTGAGGCAAAGTTCATAATTTTATTGCTGCGCATTTATTGCAAAAATCTATCTAAAAGCAATGTACTCAGTGAAGTATTCATTAGTGCGAAAATAATATGAACTGTTATCAATGCTGTATAACTTGAACTTAAAAAACACGTACAAAAATGCTGAATGTGCGATTTTCAATTAAGTGCCTTGGTGAGGCTAGGAATTGCCACCAACAACAAGAGTCAAGTTCTCTAGAGGGAAAAGTGTTGTTGCTTTCACAGTGAAAAGAAAACCTAAAAGAAATGTGCAGGATGACATTTTAATTTTAGAAATATAAACACATAAACACACTTTTAGTCTTTTGTTTTCCTTTAATGTATTGTTTTAAATTCTACTTACATTTCCTCTACTATACTCTACTTTACATCCATAAAATGAATGTAAATACCAGATTGAAATTTTAATGTTGGAATTTTTTTATGCAAATGTTTCACATTGATCCAATTTTTGTTGTCCATTTTCTTATGGTTCAAAAACCGTGGACAGCTGAGGTCATGTACCTGTTTATGGCAGTGTGTCAAGTTTGCAATGGCTGTGTATAGTATGAGTTTGTACAAGTCTTTTTGCGAATAAGCATGTGAGTTTTTTTTCTACTAAATTAATTTTCTGTTAAATTTATATAGATCAGCACATGATTCTATTTCATGTAGTTAAATCACAAACACTGAGCTCATATTTCCTCACTGACTGAAATAAATGTAAATACCAACTGTGTGTGCATGCATACATGCATGCACTACATACTAATGCCTTTTATGTTTGCTTTAAATGTCACATGCCAAAGACTAAATGAAGTAGCTAAACATGTTATACTAGGTTATGTCTATACTGTCCTCTCCTTCATCAGTAATTAAATCAAGTTTTTATGCCTACTATAAATAAATAGGAGTAAAAGCCAGAGGTGGAAAAAGTACTAAAATTTTGTACTCAAGTAAAAGTACTGTTACTTCAGTGAAATTGTACTGAAGTACAAGCAAAGTTACCGTTATAAAAATCTAGTAAAAGTAAAAAGTAGCTCATAAAAAATTCACTCAGCGTAAACGTTACTGAGTAACTTTTTTGTTTTTTTTACAGCGGGGATGAGGCATTCTGGTGTAGTTAAAAAAAGATGAGGAGATATAAATCTCAAACTAGATGTTTTTAACTGAAGGAACACCTTTGCATAATAAAGCTGTTGTCTTTCTTGTGCTTGAAAATCAAAGTGGTCACTTAAATATGGCGTTACGTCCCAGTCTAGGGTTGGGTCGTACAGCAATAGACCGGTTCAGGGTTCTATTTTAAACTGTATGGAAATGGTGGTATATGGCAGAAAGAACTAAATCCAGTCATTAACTGATGAAATAATGAGGTTTGTATTGCTTTACACACACACACACACACACACACACACACACACTCACACTCACCCACACACACACAACAGGAGGAGGATCAGATTCAGGGTGGACCCAGGCCAAAATAATAAACTAAATGGTATTTATATTTAGTAGCTAGATTACCTGCAAAAAAACAACAACAACACGAACAAAAATACAGGTACCTTCCCTGACTCTAATAATAATCAAAGTCAATGGGAGGCAAAAAGTCGCGCATATGATTTAAAATGTAGCGAATTACAATACTTCAAACAAAACATACTTAAGTAAAAGTAAAATTACAGATTTTAAAAACTACTTTAAAAAGTAGAAGTACACAAAAAAACTACTCAATTACAGTAACGCGAGTAAATGTAATTCGTTACTTTCCGTCTCTGGTAAGAGCAATTTATCAACATTCTTAAAATAGGAAATCACTCCAACCTCGTCATAATTTAGGAGAGCTCTGTAGGTGTCCATACTGGTTAGAAGTTGCATTCAGCCAGAGGCCATTTCTATATGATTTTTTTTTTTACACAACAGTTTTTTGAGGTTCTCAGTTATAAGCTGAAACTTCATTGCAGCACATTCATTAACAGTGTACTGGTGTTTATAACAATCCTCAGGGGTATTTGTGGCAAAGAGACAGGTGGCATTGATGGTTTCACAAATTGCTGTCCACTCACTCTTTTTCAGCTTTAGAGGTCAGAGTAGCGCAGAATGTTCCATTAATTATTTCTTTACATTTTACTTCCTCTACAAGCAAAATAGTCTTATCGTCTCTTCTTTTTTCAAAATAATTTTGATCAGATTATGACAGTACTACACAGCTTGCTTAAAGTGGCTTGAAACAACTGTAATTGTAGAAAACAAAAAAGTTTGATTAGAATTATTTATTGCAGCCAGGTCTTCTTTGTCTTTCAGCTGTTCCCTTTCAGGGGTCGCCACAACAAATCATCTTCTCTCACACCAACTAACTTCATATCCTCTCTCACTGCATCCATAAATCTCCCATTTGGTCTTTCTCTAGACCTCCTGCCTGGAGTTTCCAACCACTGCATCCTTCTACCAATATGCTCTATTTCTCCTCAGAACATGTCCAAACCACCTCACTCTGGCCTCTCTGACTTTATCTGTAAAACATCTAACATGGGTTGTCCCACTGATGAACTCATTCTTAATCCCATCCATGCTTGTCACTCCAAAAGAGAACCTCAACATCTTCATCTCTGCTACCATCAACTCTGCCTCCTGTCTTTTCTCCAGTGCCGCTGTCTCTAAGCCATAGAGCAACGCTGGTCTCACCACTGTCTTGTACACCTTTCCTTTTACTCTTGCTAATACTCTTTTATCACATAACACACCTGACACTTTTCTCCACCCGTTCCAACCTGCCTGTACACGCCTCTTCACCTCCTTTCCACACTCTACATTGCTCAGGACCACTGATCCTAGGTCCTTAAAGTCCTGCACCTTCTTTACGTCACAATGTCATCTACAAACATCATAGTCCATGGAGATTTTTGCACCTCTTCTACTCTTCGTTCTCTTTCATTTTCCTCCTTTGTCAACTCTTCAAAGTACTCCTTCCACCTTCCCATCACCCTCCTGGTACCTGTCAGTACATTTCCATCCTTATCTTTAACATTCTGCACAACATTCTGCACATCCTTTCCATCTTTATCTCTCTGCCTCGCCATCCTGTACAGATCCACCTCTCCCTCCTTACTGTCCAGCTACCTACACCTTAACACCCAGAACCTGTCTCAACTCCTCCCTGAAAACTACACACCATTCTTCCTTTTTTAAATTCGACCACTTTGTCCTCTGCTCTGCCTTTGTCCTTGTTGAGTCATTTTACACACCACCATGCTGTGTTGTTTGGCTACATGCTCCCCTCTTTCGGATTACAATGTCGACACAAGATTTAATTCACCTGAGTGGTTCTGCCTACATTCTTATGTCACCCTATATTCCTGCCTCTTCTGGAAGAAAGTATTCACCACTGCCATTTTCATCCTCTTTACAAAGTCCACCACCATCTGTCCTTGTGTGTTCCTGTCCTGAATACCAAACCTGCCCATCACATTCTCATCACCTCTGTCCTCTTCCCCAACATGTCCATTAAAATCTGCACCAATCACCCCTCTCTCACCTCTGGGGACGCTCTGCATTACTTCATCTAACTCACTTCAGAATTTCTCCGTCTCTTCTAACTCGCATCCTACCTGTGGAGCATAACTACTAACAATATTGCACCTCACACCATCAATTTCCGGCTTTGGACTCATTAACCTATCTGATACTCTTTTCACCTCCAGAACATTCCTTACAAACTCCTCTTTCAGGATAACTCCTACTAATTTCTTTTCCTATACTGTACTGTACATGGTAAAATAACTTGAACCCTACTCCAAAGCTTCTAGCCTTGCTACCTTTCCACCTGGTCTCCTGTACACATACTGTAGTATATCCACCTTCATTCTCTACATCATGTCAACCAACTCTCTTGCCTTCCCTGTCATAGTCCCAACATTCAAAGTCCCTACTGTCACTCCTAAGCTCTTGCCTCCTTTTCTCTCTCTGCCAATGAACACACCTTCCTCCTCTCCTTCTTCAACCAACAGTAGCCCAATTTCCACCAGCACAGTGTAGGTCAACACCGCCGGTTGTTGTTAACCCGGGCCAGGACAGATCCGGTATGGAAGTCCTATTAATGATTCACATGATTGATTTGACAAATGTTTTACGTTGGATGTCTGTCCTGCCACAACATTCTGCATTTATCCAGATTTGGGACTGGCTCATGAAAACACTGGATTGTGCCCCCCTGTGCTTGCATTACTTAAAGCAGCCGAGTCACACAGCTATAAGTTTTTGCAAAAATATTTAACAAAATCTGCCTTTGATGTCAACATTGCGATTTTCCACAGTTTAAAACTACTTATAACTTACAAAAAGTACAACACCTCAATGTAATTTGTAGCCTCCTTTTTTATGTAACACTGTATTTACAGTACATGCTTTACTTACATACATACTTTTATACATACTTTTCTAGGAGCCATCCTGATCATTGCTGTGAAAGTAAGAGTGGGGAACTTCATAAATAACTTTTATGTCTTACTCTGAGGTAGGACTTTTTCTAGGAGTGATTCTAAGAGTGATTCTAAGATGC
This sequence comes from Clarias fuscus, assembly GCA_030347435.1. Lineage (NCBI taxonomy): Eukaryota > Metazoa > Chordata > Actinopteri > Siluriformes > Clariidae > Clarias > Clarias fuscus. The sequence continues at coordinate 28,984,854 of CM059206.1, forward strand.
TTAATAAATACGGGCCCTGGTGAAGATTACTGTATACATTCTGTAATGTTTATGAACATTTCAGTCAGCATTTTAATCTAAACCTGTTTTCTTGTGTTGGAAGGAGTTTCTATGAGTTTGCACTTGCAAATAACAAGCACATTTTTTCTTCCCTTTTTTTTTTTTTTACCTCCGACAATAAAACTGTGTTGTTAAACTTACTATGAATTACTATTTTGTCAACTGATTCAATTTATCAAATCAGTGAATACGTTTTTTTTTTCTTATCATTCAGAAATTATTCATACTTAAAACATAGAGTATTTACTTAAAACTTACATAATTACTTAATACATACAGTATTTAGATCAACTTAGAAACGGTACAAGGTCTAATACTTTAAGTAGTTTTTATACATCAAAAACTATAAGAAATGTACAGTAGGTGCTTCACATATAATAATAATTATTCAGTTCAGTTTAATTTTATTTGCATAGTCCTTTTAACAAAGGTTATTGTTGCAAATCAGCTTTATAGAAATTTTAATATAATAATCAGTTTGTCCCTGCTAAGCAAGCCAAGGGTGACTCTGGCAAGGAAAAACTCATCCTCATTTGGGTGATATTATGATCAAAAACCAGTGCCTGGTATATCTACTGTATGTGTTCTGAGGTTGGAAGTTTAATATAATAGGAAAGGTGTTTAAGGTAATATAAAGTACACTTTCATTGTTGGAAACAATGGGAAATCCAGTCCTTAACTAGTGAATGATTACAGCCACAAGCCATCGCAGAAAAAGCCTGCTATAGCCCCGACCAGAACCATCATCATCAGGTAGAACGATCCGCATCAGAAAGAGAGTGAGAGTGAGAGAGAGAGAGGGAGAGAATAGTTAGGTATGCTAACAGTTATAAAATGCATAAGTAAAATGTATACAATAATAATAAGAATGGAAGCAGGGACTATGACAGCATAACTAAAAGAGAGACCCAGAAGGAAACACAGACATGAGGGCTCCCTGGGAAGTAAAGCAACCAGTCACTCCCCTGTCAACAAACCTGACTCTCAGTTGACTGAACAACTAAGAGTCAGGCAAGACAGCATCCAATCTTGCCAGTTCACCAAAAAACTCTATGTACATGAGTCCCCCAGATGTGCACCTGTAATACAAATCTATTGGCAAAAATTATTTATTTAATTTCATAAATAAATAAATATGTTTTCAGCCTAGACTTAAACACTGAGACTGTATTTGAGGTCTAAACATTAATTGGAAGGCTATTCCATAACTTTTCTTTAATGTGAAATTTCACTGGAAGCTACTGCTGTGTGGATAAAATAGGGGTCATTTGCTGGTCATCTTTTGGTTCTAGTAAAGATTCTGGCTGCTGCATTCTGGACTAACTGGAGTTTGTTTATGCACCCAGTAGAAAATCTAGACAGTAAGGTATTACAACTTAGAGATAAAAGCATTAACTAGTTTTCTGCAGCATGTAGTGACAAACTATTCCTTATCTTGGTAATATTTCTGAAAAGACTGTTCTAGTAATATTATCTAGATGAGCTTCAAATGAAAGACTGGAATCAATAAGCACACAAAGGTATTTTATTGCATTCAGAGATATTGTGTGATAAGATAAGGAATATTAGTATTCTTGAAATTATTTTAATCAAATTAAAAGTTGCAATGCCCCAACATCTTATTAGAACAACAGTCAACCTATGATTTCCTGGCCTATGCACGAGACGGATTGTTAACTAAAGAACTGCTTACTACACTGCCCCTTGCCTAATTATTAACTCTTCTCTGATCCCTGCGGTATGGACTCCACAAGTCCCTTAAAGATGTGCTGTAGTAACTGGCACCAAGATATTCACAGAAAATCCTTTAAGTCCTGTAAGTTTCAAGGCGAGGCCTCCATGGATTGGGCAATTTTTTGCAGTTTGGCAGGACACATTATCCTGCTGAAAAAGACCGTGAAGATAATGTCACCTTTTTCCAGTGCTCAATGGACGCAGTGCTGATGCTTATGTGCACGTTGTAAGTACTTTAAACAATGGACAGGGTCAACATGTCACTTTGACCATACAAAAGAATGCACTTTGACCTTTCTATTATAGCCAACAAGAACTTTTTCAAAAATAGATTGGCCCAACTTTGGCCTGATGTCGGTGCACTGACAAAAGGTTACCAAAATTTTGCCAATGTTGGGCCAACAGAATAGTGCTATCTGGGCCAGCGTCTGCAAAAAGCTAAGATAGCATCAAAGAGATTTTATTGTTGATAAGTTTCAGTAAGATGAAGGGGATGAAATTATTTCCAAGGAATTAAATATACCTTGGAACACACGAAAGACTTGTCTTCAACAAGTGGAGAAAATATGGCACAACAGTGACATTACCAAGAACTAGATGTCCCTCCAAAATTGATGAAAAGACAAGAAGACTGGTCTGGAAGGCTGCCAAAAAGCCTATGGCAACAGTAAAGGAGTTGCAAGAATTTCTGGGAAGTACTGTTTGTGTACTACATGTGACAACAGTCACATGGGTTTATGAAGACAAACATCATAGCCCAGCTAAATTTTGCAAAAATGTACATTAAATCTCCCAAAACCGTATGGATTAATGTGCCTGATGAGACAAATTTTGAACTTTTTGGCCATAATGCCAAAAGTTGTGTTTTGCAGAAAAACAACAGAGTATATTATCCAAAGAACATCACACCCGCGGTGAAGCATGGGGCTGTTTTTCTTTAGCTGGAACTAGGGCTTTTGTCAAAGTGAACAGACATTATGAACAGTTGTAAATACCAGTCTATTTTGGCAAAATCCTTTAGGCATCTTCTATAATGCTGAAATGAAAAAGAATTTCACCTTTCAGCAAAACAACGCATATATCCAAATCAACAAAACAACAGCTTCAACTGAAGAAGATTAAAGTTTTGGAATGGCTCAGCCCCCAGACCTGAATACATTTGAAAATCTGTAGGGGGGACTATAAGAGGGCTGTGCACAGGGGATGACCTTTTTTGCAAGGGAGAGTGGGAAAACATTGCCAAGTCAAAATCCCATGCTGATAAACCCTTACCCCAAAACAATGAACAATGAATACAATGAATACAATGATGAATGCTGTAATAAAATTAAAAGGTGCTTCAACAAAGTATTATTTGAAAGCTGTGTATATTTATGAAACCTAATTAAAGTAAGTTCTTTTATTTTAAGTTTTTCAGGGTTTTTTTTTATAGCTTGAGTTTGAACTTGGAAGTTTTTTTTATTAGAATCGAAAGAAAGTACTGGATGTGCTCATTTTATTAAGACGTGGTCTAGGTTAGGATGCTGATGTTTCTTCAGTAACCAAAAAACAAGAGAAAACTAGTAAATTATGTCAACTTTATACTCATCACCATTTAATTTTTTTTACATAATGTGGAGGCACTAGTGTGTTATTTATAATATCTGCAGAAATATAACAATCCAAAACCACAAATCAAAGCAAAAACAACAACAAGCAAAGTCACCAACAAGCAAAGAGTCATCTGAACACACATAACAATGCAAAGATAATGATTCTCTGCCAGGGATGTGTACTGATGGGGTTTATAATGTACGTGTTTTCGGGCCTATGTCCATCCAATTGCAAAATGGAAGCAAGAATGTAAGAATGTTATAGAAGGGAAGGAAAAAAAGAGACACCCATCCCATCACCGCCAGAGACACATGGATGGCACACAGTATAATCAGAAACACTATCGGGGATATAACAGACCAAATCATTGCTAACATACGTGCTTGTTGTAGTTTTAGACATTCCATTTTAGATTTAGTCCCCCTGTGCTGTTATAATAAGCAAACCATAAATGATCAGCATGGTTTAGGTCAGGGCTTATAGTACAGGTCACTCAAGTTCTTTTACCTACTTACTAAGCAATGAATAGTTTCTTGAAATAAACTGATTGTAGTAAATAAAGGAATACATCTCTTCAGAAACAGAGAAAATCATTAGTCTTTGACAATTAGTACTTTTTAATTACATCATGTGCATCATTTAGCAATATCAATGAACAATATCATATGTAACATCATTTAGCAATATCATCTGCAATATTACTCGTCATTGTTGCTATGTAAATTCTATATCAGGATCTGGTTTCTGCTACATTATTTCTACCAGTTGCTGAATTCTACTTTTGTCTAGCCTATGTCTAGTTTGCGGATTTTTCTATTATTATTTTACTTTATTTATTACAACACTTCATTGTGTGTATTTTTTTTACGCTCTTTGCTCTTGGAGCAGTTTCTGGCACAATAATTTTCTCTGGGATTAGTAAAGTTTTATCTTATCTTATCTTATCTAGATATATAAGAAACAATTTCTGAATAAATTTGCTTGCTTGGGCATATTGGCCTCTTAACACACACGCTTTTTTGAAGTTATACTTTTCTGTAGATTTCATTAGTCATTATGAAGACTGTTTTTCCAGTGCTTTTTTTCCCACTGAAGCTGTTGTCATGTAATGGCCTCTGGCAATAACTTGGGAGTGTTTTGTTATGTACTGTAATTACTGAAATGTGTTCTGCAAACCTTTTGCATTCTAAAGTATTCAGAATTAAGTGCGGATTGATTAAATGTGTTTTTACTTTTCAGTATTAGGATGTGGTGGAACACTGCACAACATTTGGGGACTACTTTGGAAGTGTTTTTTTTTTTTTTTTTTAAGCAGACAAAAGGCGGAACATGATTTCTGCTGAACTATGAATAGCCTCCCAGTCTCAACAGAATAAAAAACAATCCACTAGATTTTGCATACTCTTCCTTAGTTTGCATGGGTTACTTTTTTGGTTCACCTTTTCCTCTTAACTTAATTAATGTCTTTCACTCATGCCCTTTACTGCTTATCTTGTACAAGGTTGTGAAGGGAACTGGAGTACAAGCATGGGGAGAACATGTAAACTCCATGCATGCAAAAACATGTCTGCACTGACATGACACTATTGGTTTTACACATCTTGGTTTATTTTGATAGTTCTTAGGTCTTGGTCTTTGTTTACACATTACTTGTTTTATTAATAAAACAAAATAAAATAATGTTTTATTTATTAATGAATAAAAAATCAAATAAAAATCCCACTGCTTTGGAGTTTATAAAGTTATTTTCCCATAAGAAGACTTACTAATGTACACTTCAACTCAATCTGTTTCATATCATCAATTTGCATACATTTAATTACAGCCATATATATATATTATTTTTTTTACACTGAAGTCTCTAGCTAATGTATATAACTAATTCACTTGATCACAAACTAAGAATATTGCATAATTCAATAGAATATATATTCCTTCTATATATATATATATATATATATATATATATATATATATATATATATATATATATATATATATATAAACTTATTAATCTTATTATATATATAAACGTATTTGCAAAGAATTTCCAACTTAACAGGTAAACCTCATATGCTGTTTCATTTTAGAGATATGAGAGCACCCTGAAATATAATTTCCTGTGATATGCAATTATGAAACGGTATGCTATGCTAATGATGTTTCTGTCTTTGGAAATGCCAATTAGTATAATCTGCATGTCTTTGGACTATGGAAGAAAAACAAACCACCTGAAAGAAACCTACCAAGCACATGGAGAACATGCAAACTCCACACCCACAGCACCAACAGCACGGCTCGAACCCTTGACCCAGTATGTGCCACAGTGCTTACCTCTACGCCATCATGCCACCTTACAAGATTACAAAGGAACATAAAATTAAATACACTGTATAATTTAAGAAAGAAGTGGTATACCAGTCTATAACATAATGTTTTCAATGCAAAACAGACAGTATGATGATGAAATACAGTATTAATACAGCCCTAGTAGATACAGTATTAATGTCTGTAGAAGCATGTTTAGCTGTTGTGCAAAATGTAGTAGGAGTCCTAGTGTATTTTACCAGCAAGTACTGGGTTGTCAGGAGACGAGGTTAACAAAGTATCTTGTGAGGATTTTAAAGCAAAACCTCCCGTTGCGGCCTCAGACACCCCCTATTCTTCCAAATTAAACAACCCAATATTTAATTACATTGATATTCTTCTGTAATATCTGTAACTTCTAAAAAGTCTGACACATTTTCATTTCCCTATTATTTTACAATCAGTTATGTTTTTGCTTTTCTAATGGCAATTTAACATTTTAAACGTTAAAACTTAGATACACTGAGATCAAAGTTTGAGCATTCCTTCACAGTCATCATAAAAATCATTAAATCCACAGTCTTTGTAAAAATCTGCCCCTGGATTTTCTTTAAGTTTTGAATCACGTACTTTCTTAGAATCTTGCCCTTTATCAACATACAGTCTGAACCCACATATTATAGAGAAACCATTCTTCAAACTTTTAACTGACCAGTCCTCAAATGAATGCTGAATGCCACTGCTTCCCACAATTACTTATTAGAATTCATGGGACATATAAATGGTCTGGTCATGTCGGGGGAAAGGAAAAACCATGGATTTAACCACTGGACAGACTTCAGTAGAGGAACTGTCTGACAAAGAGAAAAAGGAAGAGCTAAAAAGGGAAACAGCTAAACAAAAGAACCCCAAAGAATGATGCACTTCCTTAAAGGCAAAGGCAGGCATTAATGATGACGTCTGTTTACATCAGAACTGTGGCTTAGTCTCAGAAAGAGAAGAAATTTTTTATTAGTTAAAAATATAATTCAAAATCTTGCACATAATTTTATATTGAAATACTAGTGTGTGTGTGTGTGTGTGTGTGTGTGTGTGTGTGTGTGTGTGTGTGTGTGTGTGTGTGTGTGTGTGTGAGCTTTGTCAATTGTCATGTGTTTTTCAAGTGCATTTACATATACCTACACTATCAGGTCTTCCTTGTGCTAGGACCAGTAATTCAGGCATGTCAGCTTTTATGCCACATAATCTTGTTAATGTCAACTATAACTCCGTATTTACTATTCAAATGAGACAGTTTGCACAATTCAGCCAGCTCAGTCTGACACAGCAGAGTTTGTTCATGAAGTGTATTTACGGTTTCATTGAAGATCACTTAAAGAAACCCCATTTAAAATAGACAAATTCAAATAACATGTTTAATGTAACATATTTTTTAATGCTTGTGGCCTTATTGCAGATGATAAACTAATAAACTAATAAAGTTTATATTAGTGGGTTCTGACATTGCCCTGGCAATAAAGAGATTTCAGAGTAGAGCTGACATGCCATTAAGTCTATCAATTTATGAGTCCACTCACCAAAGAGTATTTGAACAGAACAGTTTTAACCAAGAGGTTATTACAGTTAATTTTTATTTAGAGCACGGTAAAACACAAATCAAGTGACTGGCTATAAGCCAATAGGCCATAACTGCTATCAAAATATCAAAAGATATACTTACTTTCAGTAACCAGGATGAAGTGCTTACTGAAAGGGAGTGTATCAAAAGATAAACTCATTCTGAATAACCACTTTATCCAGTCAGTTGCAGTTAACCCTGTGCATGAGGAGAGAATAATACACCCTGATGCCAGTCCACCTTATGGAATCTAGTAATATACTTAAAAAACTGTTGCTACAAATTGCATGTGTAAATCCCTTTTTCCCCAAGGAATAAGGAATATTTAAAAAATCATTTGTATTTACAAAAATACATCCTTATACAGTACTTTTGCTTTTAGATTGCGTATGATGAGAATGACCTCTAATTTTCACTTGTTTCTCTTCACTGATTAGTAAAAGAGGATGCATTAAACATTTACATTAGCTAATGTTACTGCAATCAACTAAGATCACTGCAACTAGTATGCTGATGGGACTCTGGACATTTTGTGTATTTTTCATTTGTCAAATATCAATTGCCCTTATAAACACTTCCATTTATAATCTTGTGAGAGTAATGAATAATGAGAGAATAAAGAACAGTTAGCGAAAACGTCATATTCATTGCTACATTAATTATTTTCTAAATTACTTACATTTTCTAAAATTAATAAATGAGATGAATTTATCTGCAGATTCTGTGTATAATTATAATATCACTGAACATTACACTCCTTTGTGCTTGCTGAACATCCCATTTCAAACCATAGACATTTTATTAGAGTTCTTCACTCATGCTACATTAAGAGCCACTCTTCTGGGTACAATAATGTGCTTCCAACTTTGTGGCAACTGAGTGGAAAAGCCAACTATGGTGTCATGGTCAGTTGTCCACATACAGTATATCTGCCATGTAAGCTTTTTTGGCCATTTAGTATACAATAAAACCATGATAAGTTATACTATTCTTTACAACAAGTGCTTTAGTAGTCCTAGTTTTAGATCAAGAATGTTAGCTGCATGAGTTGGATTGATAAAAATTTTGTGTTAATAAGATACGATTATTACCCTAAAAGGGGGCATTAGTGGCTCAGTGATTTATCGCCTGACATGCAATTCCTAAACCCCAGCCAGTGGATGCAGTGCTGATCCCAAAATGTTGTGTGTACTGATCGATTGGTCTGCTGTGGCAAACCCTCAATGGAAGCAGCTGTAAGACCAACAACAACCTGAAAAGGGCAAAAACAAAAGTTGTTCAAATTGTACAAATTGTTGTTAAATACAGCCGACATTGTTTTCAGAACAGCATTTGGACGTATAGTGCCACTGAAAATCTTTCTATCCCGTTATAGTTTTTGCCTGATCCTCTTATTTTTTAAAAACATAAATGTGGGTCTTCGTTACTAACGTCTGGTCTTCAACACAGGTTTGTGAAAGTATGCCATGCCAATCGAAGAAGATTCCTGAGGACCTCCAACAATCCACTGTGAGGGCAGATGATCTGCAAATGGGAGAAATTCATCAACACTGTTATGCTCAGACACCAGTATTCCTTAACCCTTCTGCTCTATGGACCTGCATGATCCATCCTGATGCCCTACATCTGTGTGAATTCTCATCACCTGAAAAATCACTCAATGCTTCTAAAAGTGGGCAGCCTAAAGGTGGCATAAGATTACAGTGAATGATAACACATGGAAATCATAAAGATGGCTGTAAAAGTTCTTTCTTGGGCCTCCGAGTGGCGCAGTGGTTAAAGCGCTCGCCCTATCATCCGGAGATCGCTAGTTCGAATCCCGGGTGGTGCTGTAACCTCTCGCAGCCGGAGGTCTAGAGAGAGCTGATTGGCCGAGCTCTCTCAGAGGGGAGGGATGAGAGGTACTTAGTGCTCCCACATTAATCACGGCTCTACAGCCAATCAGGGGCGTCTGTGAGCTCGCGCAACGGAGGGAGTGGATAGCGCTGTCCTCCGAGTGTGTTACGCCGCCTCCAACGGTGCGCGAGCGAGCAGTTCGAAAAGATGCGGTCGGCTGGCGTCACGTGGTTCGGAGGAAACACGCGATAGTCTTCGGTCCTCCCGGCTGAGTGGTAGTAGTAGCCTTAATGTGGGAGCCCCCTAGTGAGGGGGAGGAATTGGACACGACTAAATTAGGGAGAAAATCGGGGAAAAAAAAAAAAAAAAAAGTTCTTTCTTGGGTAGACTATTTTGCACTTAAGACTCCATCACTGAAGTTGATATCTTAAACACAAACATTAAAACTACAGTTAGTTCAGCGATGTTCAGATTTATAAGTTGCTCATAAGTTTCTGTTTTCAAAATTGCTCTGTTTGACTATATGTTATAGTAGGGAGATTATTTATAATTGTGCTATTCAGTGTCACCCAGATGAGGATGCATTCCCTTCTGCGTCAAGGTTTCTTCCTCATATCGTCTCATATTTTCCTTGCAACCATTGCCTCTAGTTTGCTCAGTAGGGATAAATTCATGAATGTAAAATTTATTTCCAGAATTTCTTTATTTGTGCAGTGCTGCTTTGCGACAATGTACATTGTTAAAAGTGCTGCACAAATAGAAATACTATTTGAAATTGAATAATTTTGCTGAATAAATACATGTAAAGCTACATATATATTTTAGTTTGTATATTTTTTTAAGTCCTAAATCATCATTCAAGTCCTAAAAACTAGATTTTAAAAAAGGTCAAATGTATGCTGAAAATGGTAAACGGTTAAAAAAATATATATATATATCGGCAGGAGTTATATAACATATATATCATGTGGTAACCTTCCTTGCACCTCAGTACTGCGGTAGGGTCAGAGCATATTACAGCATCAGATATCACCTTATATATGATCATTTTCTCACCTTTACAATGTGATTCTTAGGGTTTTTTTTTTTTACTTTAAGATCCATTCAATTATGACAAGCTGAAATTGACACCCATATTTTGCCATATTTTAAAACAAGGATTAGCTCCTGAAAGAACTGTGTGACTGACTGTCTGTATCTAAGGGACTGAATAACCCTTAGAGTTAGAAACCCATTAGTCAACCTCTATTTTCACTGGGTGTGCTAGAAACGGTGAGGAGTGGCACTGAGAGTTTATAGAACGGTATTAAAAGCAGACCGTAACTCTGTTACTAATAGCACTGACTAACACAGAAACTTCTGTGTCAGTAACGGAATTGTTTATTTTAAACCGGACCTGGACTTTTAAAATAGCTGAGAAACTAATAGAAAAATGCTATGAAACCAATTTTTTATTTTATTATCGTGATAATTCCAATAGAATAGTGTTTCTGAAAGGTTGGCAGTCAAGTTGACCGCAGATCACCACAGTAAAGAATACAACACTGAATATACCACATCATATTACGTATGCTATCGTGTTATTCTAAAAAGTCCATAATTAAGGATTTGTCATAAACTTAGATATCCAAGTTTGATAACGCATGCGCGGCTCAAATCGGACGGGACACACACAAACACACATACACACATGGGGCTGCCGTTTTGTTTGTCTTTTACCCTCCTCCTTGCCAAGGCGCTGTTTCCGTGTCACGTGACCGATATTCCAAGCAGCGCGAAAAGCAGATGGAAATTACGAAAACTAAACTGACAGGGAGTGTCTGTTTCGCTGGTGTCTGTTTTTTGAGCGCTCTGTAATTGGCCGCTTTTTTCCTGGGTAGTTTGTGTAAAACGAAGAGTTTACATTGGCTAGGACACGAGCGCAGCTCTATTTGTTTGCTGCCTTTCTGGGTCATGTGACTAGGAGGCGGGTTCAACAAGGCTCTGACTCGACAGGTAGGAACAAGGTGAGTGAAGAATGTGAAAAAGCGTAACATCGAGAAATAAAAAAAAGACGAACGCTCTTCTTGCCATGACTGAAAGCAGCTACACTTGACTTCCTGCTGCCTGACCACTTGTTCACGGGTATTGTATTTGAAACAGGACACTGAGGCAGGACGTTTGCGACTTTTCCCGACCACAAGAGCGATGTTGAACCATTTGAGCAGCGGACGCAAAGCGCAGGGAAAGCTTGCGACGCGCCTGGAGGAGGTAAAGAACCCATGGCGGCCCGTTTCCACGTTAGTTCTGAGCCATAACGAAGCGGCGCGTCTCGCCACGGACGCCCTTCTCGAGTCCGGGGAGAAGGAATACCGCCGGGTTTTGACGGAGGAGAAAGAGATCAGCTTTCTTTCCGAGCAAGAAATTCGCTATATTACCGAACATCAGGCTAAGACCGAGAATCCCGAGAACGGCTCTAATGGAGTGGGAGACTTTGGGGAAGGAGACACGGTTTCAGAGCTGACTTCGGGAACTTATTTCCCCATGATGTCAGATGAAGAGCCGCCCATGCTGGAGCTCGGCTGGCCCGAAGTGCCCAACCGTCCTGGGCCAAGCGAGACCCAGATCTACTTCCAAAGAGACAAGTCGCAAAATTTCAAAGATTTGGTTCGATCGTTAATCAGTAAAGCAAAAAAGGTAAGAAATGTACATTGGGCATAATAATATGTACTATGAAACTTTAAAGTCTTAAAATGATTATTATTGAGTTCATAATAAAATATGATTTAAAAAAAAGACTATAATTTCTCGGACTATAAATCTATTTTTTTTAAATTAATCTAAACTGTCGTTAATCCAAGCTCATATAAATGAGTTAGTATTGGGGAGAGCGAGGCAAGTTGTCAGGTTAGTTAGTTTTCTCTCTTCATACATCAACATCAGTGCTGTCACTGTTCTGGGGACAATTTTATGTTCACATGGTTATAGTCATAGATGTAGCGCAAAAGGGCACTTTTTTTCCCATATGAGGAGAAATTATGTGCACATCATTTAATTGAAATGTAAGTACATATTTGTAAGTGCTCGACGCTCCAATCAGTAAACTGTACGTCATGCAAGAGTGCTTATGAAAACCAAAGAAATGATCTAAGATGTTGTAATATTTAAGGTGTGTTGATTGATTCACAGTGTAAACTCCTGTGTTAAGTAAAAAGATAATAATAAATAAAAAGATAAAAGCAACAATGGTGTAGGTGTTACCCGTGAGATAAGTGTGCATGTGTTCTTTAACAAATAGCACTAGGTCTGTTTGTAACCACTAGTCCTGGTCATAGTTGGTCTAATCTGAGGTGAGCAAAACAACAAATTAACATTATTTATAAAGTAAAAATAAAAAAGCTTTGTCAGATGTGAATGTTAGATGGGTGGAAGGAAGGATGGACGAACAGTCAGACATACAGACGGACAAATAGAGTACTTTAATAATCTCAAATATATTGTTACAGCAGCTAGTTCACAATTTATAAAAACAAAAGAGACAAGGTATGTAAAGTTCAGATTACTTAACAGTTGTATGTTTGTTTGTTTATTTTTGCTGTATGTAAAAAAGGGAAATCCTATCCTGAGTTAGATATGAGCCACACATCCTCCGGTAGCCATGGTATACTCGTAACATTTGCTCAAAAAAACAATTACAACATGGTATTAACTACTGAGATTTTATACTAGTAATAATGAGATTGTATTGATTGTTCTATAAATATTTACCCTATACAGAATAATATTATTCTGACATTATACATTTACTAAACACACAGCATATGTAAATGTATTTCTGTTAACATACTAGATTCACATGCTATTGTGTGAGGCAGTATATTCACACAATATACACAATACACACAAGGATGCCTAAAGACTTGCCTTGTCTCACAAAAAAAAAAGATTCTAGACTGATGGTATGCTTAGTCTTTGAACTACTGAACCAGGATGTATTTATGGATAGACACTCTATATTGTGTGAGGCAGTATATGCATACAATAGAGACAATACACACAAGGACACCTAAAGATTTGTCACTTCTCACATACACCAAAAAAAAAAAGTGTTTCTAGACTGATGGGGTTTTTTGGACTTTGTCAATAAATACATCCTGGTTCATTAGGTCAGACACTTCAAAGCATTCCTGTTAATCGCTGTATAAGCAATATCACTTCCTTTAGATCTGCTTCACTGTGTTTTTGTTTGTTTTGAAATTCATTACTTTTATTTGGGTTGAATTTGAATATTGAGGAATCAATGAGAAATCATTGTCTATGCTGCTTAATCCTGTATGCAGGGTTGCTGGGGGTCTGGACCGGGGGTCAATTCCTCACAGGGCACACAAATACACACACTACAGGCGATTTGGGAATGCCAGTTAGCATGACTTTAGATTGTGAAAGGAAACCAGAGTACCTGGAGAGAACATGCAAACTCCATACACCTGGTCGGGAATCGAACCCAGACTATGTAGGTGCAAGGGGACAGTGCTAACCACTAAGCCCCTGTGCCGCCAATGAGAAATCAATTGAAAATAAAATAAATACAAACATGTCCTGGAGAATTCGTTTTTTGATTTAGCATGGACTTTATTACAGTGTTATGATCAGCATGACAACATGCACAACTATGCTCCTTCTTAATCAGTGAAGATGCTCATTGTTTATGACACCAAACCTGTACTGGGTATCTTTTATATGACTGTTTGCCCAAAAGTGATAATAACTTCCTGATACATAAACAATGCCTTAAAATTTTGGCTAGTGCATTAAAATACATAGCATTTAAAATAGTAGGGCTTACAATATATAGGTCAAGAACGTGATGATTTGTTTTGGGATCCCTGATATGAAAATTTTTTTAAAAATTAATTAAAATAAATAAAATAAATTTGTCCACATGAGTTGAGCCACAATGTTATCTGCAAGTAGGCTTAGTGGGCTTTTAAAATCACAATAAGTATTGGTTGCATGTTAGTAAGTTGTTGTTGTTGAGTTTTATTGTAATCTTTATTGTATTGTGTATTTCCTGTGCACTCTGCATTCTTACATTTTCTGTTACTCATTATACTACTTCAATAAAACAATGTCCATGTCTATCTAATCAATCCACTATGCATTATAGACCCAGGAAGTATATCAAGTGATACACTATGGTTGGATCATGATGGGCCTTTAGAAGAATAATTTACTTCACTATATAGTACAGTATTTATTAGAGGTGTAAATGTTTGCAAAAGTCATAGTTCGGTACTTACTTTGGTTTTGAAGTCACATTTTTTTCTAATACAGTGAAATGAAAATAGACATGACATTTCTTTACCTTCATTAAGAATTGTAAACATATAAACCTGTGTATAAATTCAGTGGTCATACTTTCGTGAACATGAGTGTATACTTTTATTTTTTTTTAAAAGGAAAGAAACAGTAGTAAACACAGTGGAATTATTTTCTAATAAGAAAAGTTTCATTGCCTTTGTTTTATCCACCTGTGTTTACCGATTGCTACTGTAGTTCACTGAAAAACGAAACTGTTTTCAAACAGGAGATATGGCGTGACATAAAGCAATATAGATTAAGAATGAGCACAAGCAATTTGTGTTTTGAATCATTTAATTGACTTGCTTCTGCTGAACAATTAAGCCACATAGTTGCTTGGTCATGGGTCCATGTCTGAATCGGAAAGAAAACTGAGTCTTGAAGTTTAGTTCCACACAAAGAAAACAGAAAACAGTGTCTCTTGTGAATTACCAGTTTATTTGGTAATATTTTGGTCGACTGAAAGTTTATATTTAAAATATTATATTCTCTCAAACTACGCAGAACCAAATGTATTGTATCCCACAGTATGGTACATATATGCATACTGTTAAATCCCTTGCATTAATTGTGGTGCATTCTATACATTTTCTGTATTTTTTTAGGTCATTGCCTTGGTCATGGACATTTTCACTGATGTGGACTTATTCTGTGATTTGCTTGAAGCCTCCCTCAAGCGCAAGGTTCCTGTGTACATTCTGCTTGATGAGAAGAATCTCAGTTATTTCACTGACATGTGCAATACACTAGACATCCAGCAGTCACACTTAAATGTAAGTCTAGATTTCGTCAATGAAAATGAGATTTAAATGCATTCTTTAATTTCAGATTTCATTATCTTAACTTACATTTGATTATGTTTATCTCTATGCAAATGTTCGCAAACAATTGGAAAGGTGGTCTTGTTAGCATTATACAGGAATTAGTCATACTATACAGCAAAAGTGGAGAAGAAAGAATGAAAGGATGTATTTTGGTGTAAATGTACTTCATCAGTTGAAGTCTGTTGTGTTCGTACAATACATCAAACAGTCTGCTGTAAAAAGATTTCCAGGTGAATTGTAGTACACCTTGCGTCATACACTCAGACTGAGATGCCAAATGTGACCTTTTGTGGTGGATTTATAATGCGGTACTCTATGAAGTGATGTACAGCAATAAAAATAATTAATATGGATCACTAAGTTAATGTAATTACACTCGACAGAATATGCGGATACGAAGTGTATGTGGAGACACATATTGCACCAAAAGTGGGAAGAAATTTACAGGACAAGTGCAGGAAAAATTCATGATCATTGACTGCGAGGAAGTAATAGCTGGATCCTACAGGTAAGTCTTTCTTAATTAAATACAATTAAATTAAGTATATGTTAACTTATACTACATCTCAATAACATTAGAATATTGTTAAACAGAATCAAGCTTTGGTTTACCTTCTTTAGCATCTTTACCATGAAGTATTATCATTTTTAAAGCCTAAAATAGAAACGTTCTGGTCTTGTGACTTCAAAGTCATATTACTGACTAGTTATGTTACATGTCACCCTTCCGTTCAGATTGCTACAAGATTGTTTTTAGAAACCTGACAAAGGTCTGTGAGGAAATGAAGGGGTGTGAGCGGAACTTTACTTGACCTAATAAGTATGTGTGGATTTAGAGCTTAGCAATGAAAAGAGGACACGTTGACAACTCCCAGGCCCAGTGAGCAGTAGCAACCTACTGTGGTCTTATTTCTTTCTGCCACTGTGGTCATTATACAATAATTGTGAAAATGCAGTTTGCTCAGAACATTCAAAACAGTTATTATCAATCTTTATAAGTCTTTTTAAAATACTACATGGGTTACACCACTTGCTTTACATGCCATCTTTGAATTTTATATTTTTGTTTGCTATTGCATAAATAAAGTAATTAAGAGGCTGGTAAACGTCTATAGAGTTTATTTAAAATTCTGGTTAAAGGTATGTCTACCTTTACAATAGTAGTATTGCTTTTAAGAAATGCTTCTTAAGATCGTAAGATTATTTGTCAAGTGTTTTTGAATTCCTACCCGGTAATGTGTAATAGTTCAAAAAGCTGGCATTCCACGTTTCTCAGAGACAGCAAATGATCGTCTCCAACTCAATTTTCATTTTTATTTGGAATTTATTTGTACAAAAAATTCTGACCAGTAACCTGGAAAAAGTAATGTAACAATTTTGCACAAAAATGTTTGTGGATGAGGTCAATTAAAATTTTTATGGGAAGAAATTGAAATTGGTCAAAATGGATATTGTTACACTTAAAATAATATACATTTGGAAAGTGGTATTGGCCAGGTAAATTGTAGTTGAATGTTAATTAATAAGAATTGAATTAGAAGAAGCATAGAGTTTTAAGTATTGGTTTCTGAAAGACCTGGTTGGGTGGCGTTTAATTCAAAGAGGAAACATTATAGGATGACACCTATGGTTCATGGTTGAGTGCAAAAAGTTTATATGTTGGGTGGTGTTTATTTATATGAGGAGAAAGTAAATTCATACAAAAGTCCACATAGACACTACACATGGGCTAAAATGTTTTAATTTGATAAATTTGAGATCTGTGATACAAAAATGTCACAATGTGAATTGCTAGGTGTAGTGATATGTATTATCTGCTCTCCTTTATATCATCATGGATAATATTGAGAATCAGTTATAAACCAGTAAACTGGTTACAGGATCATGGGCATATATCTCACCCATGTCTTTGAGACCAGTGCTAGTTTGTCTGGGCCAATCCCACAGAAGACCCAATGCAGCGTCAATCACAGAAAAAGTCAATGCTGGCCACGATAGAAAAGCGCCAGAAAACACAGTGGCTTTTACTGATTTGTCATTTATTAGGTTTTTGTTTAATTTTTATTGTTTCCCGTAATAGGTGCTACTTTGAACCTCTGAATTTCATATGCAAACGGAGTATTTCTTAACACCTGACGTTTACATACATTGTTGGCCAAAATGAGTATTCTAAACATGCTCACTAATGTATGACATAAGCCCCTGAAAGTTAAAATACTTGTTGTTGGTTTGTTGTTAAAACAACATGCTTGTTGGTCAGATGCTGGGTGATTTTTGCGATTAATTCAAATAAATGTTTAACACAGTTTTCAAACGTTCTGATCTTGGTCCATTTTTATATATAATATTTTTTTCTTTTTTTTTTTCAATTTAAGCTCTCACAAATGCTGTAAAAGTTAAAACCAATACAAGGTAAAATGCAGCATTTTACATGAAAATGTGAACCATAATAAAAAAAAAAATAATAATAATAATAATTAGGTTCTAATAATAAAATTAATAAAATAGCATTAGGTTCTGATGCACTGTGTTCTTACACATTCCTATGCGAACCAACATTAACCTTTTCAGCAATTTGAGCTGCAGGATCTCCTGTATTTGATCTGATCGAAACGTAATCATAGCAATGATATAATATAGTATAATCACATTAAAACAAATAAAGGCTTGAAATATTTCACTTTACATGTAATGAATCTACAATATATTCACATTTTAAATTCTATCACAAAAGCAAATAAACTTTTCACAATATACATTTTTCAAGATTCAATGTCTTTAAATACTTACTAAAGATAGTGCTGTTTTCTAATAAATAATAATAATACATTTCAATTTCATTATGTCAAAATCTGAAAAGCCAATAGCAGACTGACAACTGTTTAAAATCAAGATGATACTTTTGGCTCTATTTTTCCCAGCTCTAGTCAAAATACACTTGATTGGCACAACATTTGCACTGAACATCTAAATTCTTAATTAATTGATTCTTTTTTTTTCCCGCAGTTTTACCTGGCTGTCTGCGCAGGTGCACAGCAACATGATTTTGCACTTTTCAGGACGCATTGCTGAAAGCTTTGATCGGGAATTCCGTTGCCTCTATGCAGACTCTCAAATCATTGAGCAGTTCCATAATCCGGATGAGGAAGGTCTTCCGTACTACAGTTACAACACGGGGCCCAACATGGACTTTTTTCACGACAGAGGAACTAAAGAAAGGGAGAGGGTTTGCTCAGAAAACTCCAGTAGCCAGTCCAGCAACAGTGTCTCCAGCATTAAAGCAGCTCCAAACATAACTCCTCAGGTCTACAAGGTCACCCAGGACAAGAAGGATGCTGGCACAATCAAGAGTTCAGAGAAGCAGGGTGTTCCAAATCCAGGAATTCATATGCCTCATGGAAGTTACATTGGCAGAGGATCCCACAATGATTCCCTACAGAATCCAGCATTGGAATGTTCAACGTCTGGAGCGGAATGGGCCAAAGCAGGAGGTTTCCAAACTAGTCTTTCAGGACCAACATCCAGATTTCAAGCCCTGGATCTCCATGACCAGAAGAACTTTCACATTTCTGCCAAATCACAACCAAATCCTTTAGTGGAGAGCAAAACACCCAAAGTACGCAGTCCTACCAATCCTTTTTTTAACAAATTCACTGACCTATTCTCCTCTTCAGTCAAAGAAAAGGACCCCTATGTGTTATATAAACCCCCTCAGTATAGTACAGCTTTTGGGGGTCCAGATCTATCACAAAATGAGCCTGAAAGTAGTCAAAGTCCTCCTCCACCAGGACCTTTGCCCAAGGAACGAGTAGGCCATGATGTCAAAATCACCCGTGGGGATGGGAAACGCATGACATTGGGACACAGCAAATTGGACCTGGTCAACCAGTACAACAAGATGAAATCAAGGCAGGTCTATAGCCGATTTGAACTGAAAAACAATTGACATTAATATGGTGTCATTTAGTTGATGTAGGTTTTATTCTGATACCTTTTGGGCAAAACATATTTTTTTCCAGTCATTGATTCTAGCGTACTGTGTTTTTTTTTTTCCTTTTTGTACACTCCAGAAAGGAAAAAAAAGCTTTTTGTTGGTAGCCTATAAACTTTAACAGTTTTCTTATTACCAGGTTTACAATTTACACTTAATGCTGTATAATTAAGTGCCCTGTGTGTGTGTGTGTGTGTGTGTGTGTGTGTGTGTGTGTGTGTGTGTATATACTGTATATGTATGTATGTAAAAGAGGCTGGTGTATGGCATTACTTAATGGTAGGTTTTCTGACATTCAGGTGCTGTTCTATTAATACTTTCTGTATTTCTTGTGGCAAGCACAGATGATGGTAGAAAAATATAAAAAAGTATTAGCTTCGTTACTGATCTCTTAAAGAAAGGTATTTTAAGTCAAGCAGTACTTTCTTTTACTTGGGAGATTTAATTCCCAATTTTTAGTCTTCCAGATGTTAATGTGTGTTTACAGAATACTGACCATCCTGAAGCTTGTCCTGCGTCTGCATGATTTATGCTTCTGCCACATAATTGTATATTTGAGAAACTCATGAATGAAAATGTCTTTCATATAGTTTATATGAAAGCGGATGGTAAATGAATATCTATACTGCAGTACAGACATGGTGGCCCATAGGTCTGGATCCATCGGCAGAAATTAAACAGTATAAATTATAACAAATGCTCTGACATTACAGCACTTCAGAGTATATATACTCTGTACAAGAACCTTGAACATTTCATGATTTCCTTTTGTAGAGTGATGATCTTAGCCAGTTCTGATAGCCTAGTGACTTCTGTTTTCCCCTGTAAAAATAAAGCTGAGTAATGTTAGGTCTGGTTGATTTCAATCCTCTATTGTTTTAAAAGCAAGAAAAATATCAACTTTAATCTAAAGAAAAATGGCTATGTATGCAGACTTTTGGGGCACCCTGTAGATCAGTCAAAGTGTGTGTAAATTACTTGGTTATTTATGTGAGGATGAACAGTTTAATTAAAAAATATTGAATAGGACATGCTGATCCAATCACTTAATAACTTAATTGTGAAGACATAATGTGTATTGTGACTCATTTGACAGTTAAATAACAGTTCAAAAGCTAATTTTACTCAGCATGTTCAATATGCTGATAGTGTGTCTACGCCGGAAGTGAGTCAGCAGGAAGATGTCAACTACCATTGTTTTGTTTGATCTTGATCATGGCCTAGGTAGAGTTTCTAAATCTTGGTTAAAAAAAACCAAACCACTACAAAATATTATACTGACTGTTAGTCACAGAAACAAAGAATTCTAATAAATCCTAATACAGACTTCACAACAGACAGTTACAAACCCATTTCATCATACTTGGCAAGCTCTACAGGGTCTATTTGCGTACTGGGCGGTCACCCATAACATTAAAACCACTGGTGGGTGACATGACTAACATTTATTATCTTGTTGCAGAGGAACCTGTTAAGTACTGGGATATATTAGGCAGCAAGTGAACAGTCTGTTCTTAAAATTGATGTGCTGGAAGCAGGAAAAATGGGGTCTGATGATCTAAGACAATTTGACTAGTGCCAGATTGCGGTGGCTAAACGACTGGATCCGAATCTCCAACGTGGTCTTTTAGCGTGTTCCTGCTATGCAAAGTTTAGTACTTAACAAAAGGACAAGCAGAGAATTGACAATGTGGCATTAAGAGATTGATGAACGGGGAAGCCAGTCCTTTTGGTCCGTAAGAAACGAGCTACAGCACATTTACATTACATTTACTGTAGGCATTTGGCAGACACTCTTATCCAGCAAACTGCAGAAAAGGTTCATGCTTGCTATAATAGAAAGGTGTCAGAACACACGTTTGCTGTGTAATGGGCTGTGTAGCTGCAGACAGGTCAGAATGCCCATGGGAACGAGTGCAAGACTATGGAGCAACAGACCAGCAGAACAACATGGGGCTGTGTTGTTAAACAAATTATATTGTATTTGTTTAATATCATGAGGACAGCCAAGTGAATGTGTATTACTACATACCTGAGGAAGATATTGTACCAGGATGCACTATGAGAATAAGTAAACAATGCAATGGCAATGTTCAAATACATGCACTCTTAGTGGTGGCAGAGGAAAGCATTGTCTTCCTGCACTCTCACATCAATTAAAGCAGCACAAGCTATTCATTTGTCCATTGCTCATCTCTCTAATGGTGCAACTGCAGCAGTTCAACAATATTGTCACATGTTGACAGCATGTGTATAGCTTCTGCTTTCCCTGTTAAGTTTTATTTAGATTTGCAGGGGAAAAAAAACAGTTTTATTTATTTAATAGTTCATGTTTTATTATAAACATAATATCTTCTTAAAGTTTTTTTAGAAAAATTAAGTTTTCTAAAACGCTTGTGTATGCTGTCAAAGTTCATAGAAAATAATTTTAAAAATAGTCAAAATCTGTAGCATGCACAAACAAGTCTGATTCATGGAGGCCGCTTCTCACAATTTACAGGCTTTTAAGGATCTGCCGCCAACATTTTTGAGCCAGATACTACAGCAGACCTTCAAAGATCTTGTAGATTCCATGCATTAAAAGCTGCTTTGTTACAAAAGGGGAACGTACACAAGTCTCAAGTTATGACTGGTAGTTTCAACTATACATTTCTGGAGATGGAATTTGTGACTGTAGAGGTTAATATGCTGTTGACACATGCATTGGTGGAAAGCATTGTACTGACATGTGACTTTGCTGAAAGGATTTATATATGAAAAACAAAAATATAATTCTATATAGACTAGCTGAGCAGTTTATTAAGAACACCGGGACACATACTCATTCATGCCATTATGTAATAATATCAGTTCAACAATACCAAGAACAATTTATCTTAACTCATGTACTGTAGCAACACCAAACATGACATAGCAAAGTCACTGATCTGTGCAAATGTAGACAGACAGGGTTTAGATAATACTTCTGGTGCTATGTCCATCCAGTCGCGAAACAGGAGGCAGGGGCAAGTAATGAATATAGAGTGAGTGATCTTCCAGAAACATGACGTTACAGTGGGCTAGGCCTGGAAAAGGAGGAGATGAAACACCTGTCCTACCACTGGAAGAGGCACATTAATGGCACTCATTATAGACAAAAGTTATGCTCAAGGACCTAACACCCCCTCCATTAAAAGTTAACATTATGTTCACAACTTTCAACCATATGGCACTGGGATAATGAGTCAGCAAGTACATTTTCAGAGCCTTTCTTATGCTGAATGCTGAGCAGCCTTAAATGCAGCCTTGCAGCTAGCAGACCACTCAAAATGAACTGGCCTAAATAGGAGAATTGTGAGACTTGACACAACATCGCTATAATAGTCAGTGATACCAAGAAACTAAATCAAAGCACCCTTTTTTATGTTGGTTGCGGGAGCATTACTTCACCTTTGGCATTCAATGTGTAAACTGTACTGAGGTGAGTAATCGTGGAATGACCGTAGTCACATTATGGAAAGTTTAGAGTTAAAGAGGCTGTCAGGAGGTGAGCAAACACATGGTCTAAAGTACAAATATGCATATGTCAGTATCCATATGTTCCATACTACCTACTGTATATGGTTATCACAATCTTCTATTCTTGGAAGGAGAAAACAATTGTGTTAAAAACCTGACTTTATTGATAATCTGTGCAAAAAAGGAGCTTAGGAACTAGCAGATAAAGAGAGTACCATTTTGCAGACTTGATCTGTGGTGGACTGAGAAGGACTTTTATTAAAATAATTTTTAAATTATTCTCATATGCATACCTGAGACATTCTTTTCCTGTTATGAGTATTTCCAACATCGAATAAAAATCTCACAAATGTAATAGGTACTAAATTGTTGTAAACTAAGCAGAGAAACAACTGGGCCTATTAAAAAACATTATAACCTCATGTTTTGATTTTTAAGTTTTATTTTCCAAAATGTGTTTTTTAAGATCCAATCTACAATCTAATATTTCATTAGACTGTCTTTATCTTTGGCTGTGTATAAGATATTTCACTTATTCAAATCTGAAGTTGTATCTACACAAGATATTTTACCTAGAAATGTAAAACGTTTACCAATATTAGAATGAACTTGAATACACAGTGCATGGTTCTGTACAACTAGACAAATATGTCCAACATGTCTGCTAACTGTTCTTCGGTACACTGGAAAGTACAAATTATGAAGCAGATTGCACTGCATGAAAGGAGGTGTATCTGCACTAGGAAACTCCCATATACAGCACTGATTTTCGGAAGTATCTACAAGTACCACTGACCGTATACATCAAATTCCCCCAAGCTAGGATACTTCCGGATTGATACCAATTCGGATGTATCTCGCTGAGGAATCCTTCCATGGTACAGCCATTTGTTGCCATGGCAAATAATCCACTCAAGGATTTTGTCAGGAGACCCTCACACCTCAAGCCCCATTTGCATTTTACACCTTTGCACAACTCTGCTCTTCCCTATTGGTTTTTTATCTCTACATTGATTGGTTGTTAAAAAAAAATAAAAAAAAAACACTCCCCAAACCGACATCTATTGGGACATTCCACAGTCACTACGTTTTATTTAGCCCAGCCCAAGCCCTCATAACTTAGTGACTTGATTGGTTATTGGGCAGATATGTAGATAGACCCTATCCCCTAGGGTTAGGATAGGGTCTTTCTAAGGGCTAACCGCTTAACC
Organism: Clarias fuscus; assembly: GCA_030347435.1. NCBI lineage: Eukaryota > Metazoa > Chordata > Actinopteri > Siluriformes > Clariidae > Clarias > Clarias fuscus. The sequence continues at coordinate 29,008,866 of CM059206.1, forward strand.
CCTGTCTTAATGGAATCTCTTAGCTGAGACTTTCCTGGCCGAGACAAAGAGTCTTTCCTCTGAAATGTCTTATAATCCTGTAACATGCTGGAAAAAATAAATAAATAAATAAAAAATCAGATAAGTGACAGAAACAATTCAAATTATTAGAGGGACAAAAATAAAGGGACATGAAAATAAATACAATAACAATTTCTGATTACCCTTTATACACTCAGGGTCCGCATCTGCAAAAGTCATCTTTAATTCCTCCAGCAGATATGTCATCACCGCCTGATCATGAAGTAAACTTTCTGTGTGGAAAGATAGTAGTGTCATTAATTACATTTTAAATGATTATGTAAAACCCCATACATACTGTAGCAGGTAAAGAAACAACATTCTTACGCAGTTTGTGGATCGTATTTATGTGGGTTGTTTTCTGAATTATGGAGGCTCCGTACAGCTTCCTGTAATGTTGAATTAAAAACACTTTAATACATACATTTGTAAACAACATCGTATAATTCTGACGTGACAAACAGTTAAATAAGCTGGACACCTACAACAATGCAAATAACAAGAAGTAGATGTGTAGCTAAGAGCTTAGGCTAACTTGGCAAGGTATAATTTACTACTGTTTTGTCAGCTAACATAAAGCTCAACTTACCGCAATGCCTGTGTTATGCGCTCTCTTAGCTCTTCTATGCACATGGCTTGACTCTTCCTGTGGTCTTCTCTCATCAAACTTGCGCTCAAGTGCATCAAGACGCTGGATAGCCTCTTTGAGAGGAGCAAACTCTCAAGCTCTCCTTCAAACTCTCAAGCAGAAGAGACAAAGGCACACCATGGCCAATCCCCCCACCCGGCTATGATAAGAAGGACAGCACCTCTTTCTGTTAGTCATTAACATACAAAAGGGCCTTTACACCTCACAGCCATCACCTCTCACTGCTAGCTGTGAGGACTCCTAGAAAGTTTCACCGATTCCCGTATACATCCACATACATGAGATATCTGGTCGTTTCACAAAATTTCCTTTTGCATTCTACCTTTCCAAGCACTCTGCCTCAGACATCTGGCAAACTTAAAGTTTAGCAGAGATTTCCCATACCATATTTGTCCGGATACAGCTCTTTTCATGCAGTGTTGTATATTATTAATGTTATTGCTAATGTTATCTGATACTGGCCACATGTACTGTGTTTTGGCCACAATGTTAGTCTTCTGCTGCATAAAACAGTTCATTGCTTGATTGTTCATTTTAAGCTATTACAGATATAGAATAGGCCTAAACAAAGTATATTGCTTTGTGTGTACCTACATAACTGCTAAAAAATGAAACAATTACCATGATGAAATGAATGTTTATAAACATGATACCTACTTCGATGTGCTTGCTTTACCTTTGTAAAGTACAGTAACTGATGTTTCTGCCCATTTCAGCGCTGAAGCTATTGACGGCTCAGCATGCATTATAAAAACAACACCATAGAAGCATTTCAAAATATTGACGTGTGAGAAATCCTGTTAGTTCAGATTCTCTGTGTTACAATCTTGTCATACAGTCTGCGTTAATACATTTCCAGGAATGATTGACATTTTAGTTACAACACTAGACGTAGATCATCGGTCTTTGAATCAGGAGTGTTTTCAGTGTTGCTGGTTTTAACCTGGTTTCAGTGTTTTGCAATTGCAGTAGTTTCCATTCTTTCCAAATAAGCACAACGCTGAGTCATGGCAAACACATTGATACCATAGTATGTTTTATGCTTTCATGTTTTATGTTGTTCATTTTCTGGTCGCTCCCTTTCATTCTAGTTTTTTTAGAGTTTATTTTAAATATAGGCAGATATACAGACCTGGACTAAGGCTATTTAATCTTAATTAAAGGAATTATAGGCAGAAGGTCCTAAATATATACATATACAGTATACATCCCCTTTTAAGAGAATCTTACATCTCCTTAAATACTGTCATGGAAGGACTCTGACCCACGCTGGCATTATAAAGCCAGTTAGCATGTGATTGCCTGTTGGAGGAGTGTTTTCTGGCCAAATGAAATAAAAAATTATTGTGTGGCCATAATGATCAGTGCTATGTGAAGAAACAGGGTTAGGCCTTAAGCCTGATGCAAATAAAGGGATTTAAAAAAGGGAACAGTACAATTGATAAAATAGATAGCATCAAGAGGCACAGTTCAAATCAAATTTCAAAGCGTACTGTCCCTAATCATGCAAGTAGAGCGCATTTATTGTGCGAAGTCTTTACTGCATCGGTCTCCTCCAAAATCTCTGTGTGCTCACAGCACAGGCCAATCTCATTCTATGAACTACACAGACGCAGCTAATAAAGTGTGCATGCGAGAGAGTTGTCTTCGATATCTTTTCCACAATGTCAGTAATATGTCATGCCTGATGGTTGATGTCCTTGTACTATATTTTGGAGGAGACAGACGCAGTAAAGACTTACCACAATAAATGCGATACAATTGCTCCCCTCTCCTCACTGCCCTACTGGCCACCTTTTACATTAGTAAGATTGTTTCATACAATCTGAGTGAGGAGAGGAGAGCAATTGTACCCGGGCACAATACTAATTAATCATGCCTCGTTTGAAAGCAGACCATGACATCAGTCAGAAGGCAAAACTTGGCTGCAACTAGGGCCTCAGGCAGGATAGTGATCTTGAGCATAACTTTGAACTTGTAACAAAATTGCTTCCAGAAAACAAAGTAAAAAATATTGGCATTTGGCCGTCACAAAGTCCTGACCTGAATACCATAGAAAATATGTGGGTTGAACTGAAACAATATATCTGAGCAAGAACACAAACGTGGTAGAGATACATTAGTTCTGTCAGAAAGAATTGACAGTACTTGCAGAAAAGTATTTGCATTTACAGCAAATGAAAATATGATATAGTGAAGAGAAGTTGAAATAATTGTGTCTTAGGTTCTATTTTATAGTCACCTCTAATGGAATATGAGTAGGTTAGAAAATATGAATCATTACAACATAATATACACAATATGTGTTTTTTTTTATTTGTTTGAATGTCTTTAGTCTACAGTAGGAGCTTGTAAATGTTTGGCCCATACCAAAATAAGCATGTAAAGCATGGATAAAACTAAAATGATTAAAGTTAATTAAGCCAACATTACTTTTTTTTATTACGTGGAAGTATCAAAAATTATGGAGATTCGCATGCCATAGATCTAGTCACTTTTGTTGTACATCCTCCCTCAGACACCTTAAAACCAGGCTGGAGAATTCGCTATTGTCAGATTTTTACACATGAAATGTCCAAATAACATTATATACACACGTGGACAAAATTGTTGGTACCCTTCGGTCAATGAAAGAAAAACTCACAATGGTCACATAAATAACTTTAATCTGACAAAAGTAATAATTTAAAAAAAATTCTATGAATGTTAATCAATGAAAGTCAGACATTGCTTTTCAACCATGCTTCAACAGGATTATTTAAAAAAATAAACTCATGGAACAGGCCTGGACAAAAATGATGGTACCCCTAGAAAATACTGAAAATAATGTGACCAAAGGGACATGTTAATTCAAGGTGTGTCCACTAATTAGCATCACAGGTGTCTACAATCTTGTAATCAGTCAATGGGCCTATATATAGGGCTTCAGGTAGTCACTGTGTTGTTTGGTGACATGGTATGTACCAACTCAAGGAAAGAGTTGTCTCAGGAGATTCGAAAGAAAATTATAGACAAGCATGTTAAAGGTAAAGGCTATAAGACCATTTCCAAGCAGCTAGATGTTCCTGTGACTACAGTTGCACATATTATTCAGAAATTTAAGATCCATGGGACTGTAGCCAACCTCCCTGGACGTGGCCGCAGGAGGAAAATTGATGACAAATCAAAGAGACGGATAATCCGAATGGTAACAAAAGAGCCCAGAAAGACTTCTAAAGAGATCCAAGGTGAACTTCATGCTCAAGGAACATCAGTGTCAGATCGCACCATCCGTCGTTGTTTGAGCCAAAGTGGACTACATGGGAGACGACCAAGGAGGACACCATTGTTGAAAACAAATCATAAAAAAGCCAGACTGGAATATGCCAAACTACATGTTGACAAGCCACAAAGTTTCTGGGAGAATGTCCTATGGACAGATGAGACAAAAATTGAACTTTTTGCCAAGGCACATCAGCTCTATGTTCACAGATGGAAAAATGAAGCATATCAAGAAAAGAACACTGTCCCTACTGTGAAAGATGGAGGAGGCTCTGTTATGTTCTGGAGCTGCTTTGCTGCATCTGGCACAGGGTGTCTTGAATCTGTGCAGGGTACAATGAAATCTCAAGACTATCAAGGGATTCTAGAGAGAAATGTGCTGGCCAGTGTCAGAAAGCTGGGTCTCAGTCGCAGGTCATGGGTCTTGCAACAGGACAATGACCCAAAACACACAGCTAAAAACACCCAAGAATGGCTAAGAGGAAAACATTGGACTATTCTAAAGTGGCCTTCTATGAGCCCTGACCTCAATCCTATTGAGCATCTTTAGAAGGAGCTGAAACATGCTGTCTGGAAAAGGCACCCTTCAAACCGGAAACAACTGGAGCAGCTTGCTCATGAAGAGTGGGCCAAAATACCTGCAGAGAGGTGCAGAAGTCTCATTGACAGTTACAGGAATCGTTTGATTGCAGTGATTGCCTCAAAAGGTTGTGCAACAAACTATTAAGTTAGGGGTACCATAATTTTTGTCCAGGCCTGTTCCATGAGTTCATTTTTTTTTATAATTCCGTTGAAGCATGGTTGAAAAGCAATGTCTGACTTTCATTGGTTAACATTCATAGAATTCTTATTTATTATTACTTTTGTCAGAATAAAGTTATTTCTGTGACCATTGTGAGTTTTTCTTTCATTGACCGAAGGGTACCAAAAATTTTGTCCACGTGTGTGTGTATATGTGTATATATATATATATATATATAAAATGATGGTCAGGTATCCAAAAACATTGTAAAACCATGTTGTACTTCATTCAACAGTGACCACATTATCCTTGTCAGAAGCATCATGGGGCCTTGGGAACACAGGGCATGAGGCAGGAATGGGACAATGGGAATTGAGGAATGGGAATGGGCCGAACATTGCACAGTGAATATGTTTGTTGTGCCTACTGCATCATTAGTAGTGTTCAGTAACATAATCAACAATTGTCAGGCCACTATGGACTTTTTCCATTTAATTAACTTGCAACATATTATGTTCCATTTAATGATGTTCATACAGTAACACTGCAACTTCATGCTGCAAATTTTTTTTTTAATCAAGCCACTCTAATATATTTCTGGTAACTTGTTGCATCAAAAAATGTAGTTGGCTTCTTTAAAGTACAGTGAAGTCATTTTTTAGGTTGTCATAACAATACTGGATGAAATAGAAATGAAAAGCTAAGCTTAATTAACTATTTTTATTAACTATATAATAACTATTCCTTTTTAATGGTGTTTAATCATCTAAAAAAAAAACAGAGGAAAACGCATGAATATTGGACTTTAACATCAGTTGTTTTCCGATTGATGTTTATTCATTTAGCAATTGCTTCAAATTACAACTAATTTCTAAAAGGTACGGCTAAAAATAGCAGGAAATGGCCTTGACAATACTGACCAGATCCATAGAAGCCTCAGCTTCCAATCCTCCAATTAAAAGCACTTGAACCTAACTGTAAAATGTCATTGAATAAACACAGCAAAAGGCAAGACCCCATGAGAATCAGCTACAATCATGTATCAAATCAATAACATCAGTATTTTAATTAACAACAATTTTACATGTGTAAAAATCCATGGGCAAAAATAATAGAAGGACCCCTTTTCTCTGATGACTGTGTTTGCAGCAATGCATGTTTGCACCAGTACAGTGTTGTAGAACCAGACAATCAGGTCACTTTCTTTTACGATCTTTATACTGGGTGTGACTGAGAGCATGCAGTGAAGAAAAGTAATTCTCGTACAACAATATGCTATATATAAAGGTTATTATACATTTAATATTATAATGCATGTATGATTGCTTTTTACAATAAATATGTGCCATTTTTCTTTTTCAAAAATGGAATAAGCATTATACATTTCTGTATATTAAGTATGTTCTAATGAACACCTTATTGTAGCCTATCTACAGTATTATTTCTGTTTTTATAAGTACATAATAGTGGTGTTCAAAGTACCTACAACAACAACAAAAAAGATTTAAGAAAGACCAACATGTGAACATCCAACAGTGCACCACAGCTTGCTGCATATGGGACTGCTTCGCCACAGACTGGCCAGAGTGGCCATACTAACCACTGTCTACTGCCGAAAGTGCTTACAATGGTCATATGGTCATCAGAACTAGATCCATGGAACAATGGAGGTAGGTACCTGATGAATCACATTTTCTTTTATTATTCATTATGTGGAGGACCATGTGTGTAATCACGAAAAACCTGGGTAAGAGATGGCATCAATGTGCAATTTAGGAGGAAGGAAAGCCAGGTGAAGCTAGTGATGCTCTGAGCAATGTTCTGCTGGGAATCCTTGGTTCTGTCATTGATGTGGATGTTATGTTCAAAAGAATAAAACCTTATTTACTGTATTTGCCTACATATTTGAGTTTGGATTCAATAAAAATGAATAGTCAAGCACAAAAAATAATGTTTTAATGTTACTAGGTCCAAACTACGGCCCTAAGATTGCCTTTACAATTTTCCCAGATAAAGGTTACTGGAGTGCCAATGCTTTCAGGTGCCGTCATTTAAATGGACAGGAGTACATTTCTAGAAGTGCCTTAGCAGTGTTGGATCTAATCTAATGATATCTGAAGGTTTTGGCTTCATGTTTTTACATGTCTTGGAAAGAAATTAAAGTATTGCATGATATTTTCCATGATGCTCTACAGGGTCTGCAGCAACTTTTGAAATCTCTTTATTATTGTATGTAACATTATCATTTAGTTCAAAGTTTAAAAAATAAATAAATAAAAAACAAAATTCACTTGAATAAAGCATATTGCATTTACTTGTGCTGTTATGTATTAAAAAATATGACTAAATACAGTATATAATCCACTCCTATGCACTTCTCGTGTTTGACTGGAAATACCAGACAGTTCCCTGCTTGTTCATGACGAGTCATGGCAAGGCTCATGGACAGGCAGATTAATATGGGAATGTGGAAAGCAAGTGCATAAAAAAGTGGCTCGCCATTAAGAGACATCATATTGTTTGTGTCATATCTGTTTGCAAAGCACACTAATAGAAAACTAATAATACTAGCATACAAATAGTAGCAATGTAGGTTTCACTTGGTTTTCAGTTAAACAGTACAGCAAATACATGGAATAACAATGTAAATATGGCTCAGAAAGGTATTGGACTGCCAACAAAACATCTTTAATATTCTCGAACACCACGGGAGGGAGGAACACCATTTAACCAAACAAAAGATATTGGAGATGGTGGTGCCGAACAGTGATAGCAAATCAGTAATCTCCCCGTAGGTGTTTTTCAGGGTTTTTGAAAGCCAGTGCATGTGATTATTTTCCGATTCATCAAATCATTTAGTAAACCATCATGTCTTATTAATGTAGGAATTATCATCCACAAATGGGACATTCCTATAATTATACAAATATTAATCATAGGATTAAAGTCATGCATCAGAATAACTCTGTGTAGATTTGTATGCAAACACACTTTCACTTTTCATTCATTCATTCATTCATTTATCTTCTATATCGCTTATCCCATATACGGTCGCTGGACGCGTGGATCCTATTCCAGGAGACTTCAGGCACAAGGCCGGGTACCCCCTTGACAGGGGCCCAATCCACACACAGACAAAAGCAATTTGGAAATGGCAATGAGCATGCCTTGGGAGGAAACTGGAGCACCGGGAGGAAACCCACCAAGCACGAGGAGAACATGCAAATCCCTCACACACGCAGTAATCAAACCCTCCACCCTGGAGGTGTGAGGCCACCGTGCTAACCATTACAGCAGCATGCCACCTTACTTATATTTATTAGCCAATTTTTCCTGGTGCCTTTCCCAGGAACTCTGGCATGACGCGGAAGTACACATTGAAGTAGCTGGTCCATTGCAGCCAATCATGCGCATAGCTTTACACACACACACACACACACACGCACACACACACACACGCACACACACACACACGCACACACACACACACACACACACACACACAATTTATCCTAACCAATCCATGTACATGTTTTTTGGTGGTTGGAGGAAACAGTACATACTGGAGTAAACTTGCACGGACATGTCGAGAACATGTACATAAACTCAGAGACAGAAACTCTAGCTCAGGATCAAACTGGGAACTCTATGGCTGTGAGAACTATTGTACTGAGACTTTCACCTGTATGCAAACAATGCCAGCAATTTCCTCCTCCCACAGCATGAGAGCCACTGCAGAGCTTAAAAATAAAGACGCATAATTGGTCTTAAACCAGCCCTAACATGTGCATGTTACACACCTCACCATATCATACCTCTAAAGTTCGGACTTCTCAACATTAGATCCCCAACACTGTTAATGAAATGACAGTTTCAAAATTCTTCACACACTCTGCCTCACCGAAAACTGGCTTAAACCAAATGAATATATTAGTCTGAGTGAATCTACTCCATCAGGATATTTCTATATGCACGAGCCCCGTCTATCTGGTCGCGGTGGTGGTGTCGCAACTATCTACAATGATGTACTCACTGTTACTCAGAAAACAAGGCCCAGGTTTAACTCATTTGAAGTGCTTATTATTAATGTTGCACTCAGAGAGATACATAATAAACCCTTGCTATATTTTGCCCTGGCCATCGTGTACAGACCCCCGGGGGCATATGCCGATTTTCTTAAAGAGTTTGGACAACTGCTATAAGACCTATTGGTAAACTCTGACAAAGTGCTGATAGTAGGAGACTTTAACATGTAGATGATGCTAACGACACTTTAGAACTTGCTTTTATGGACTTATTAAATCCCTTTGGGGTTAAACAAAATATAAATGGAGCAACTCACTGCTTTGATCATACACTAGATTTAATTATATCCCATGGTATAGATGTCTCTAATATAGAGACCCTACCTCAAAGTGATGATATCACAGACCATCACCTCCTGATATATACTCTACCCGTAGAACAGATTAGCTGTGTCTCCCCACATCATCGATTTTTTAGAAATATGAATCCGACTAAAGACAGATTCACAAGTAATCTGCCGGATCTGTCCCAATTTCTTATTAGACCCCTAAATGCAGACGATCTAGATGAAGTGATGAAGTAAAAATAGTGCCCATGCCAAGCAGCATGGGCACTATTTTTACCAGTACATTAGACATTGTTGCTCCCATCAGATTAAAAAAAGTCAGAAATAAAACACTTGCATCGTGGTACAATAGTCATACTCGCGCCCTAAAGAGAGCAACCTGTAACCTCGAGCGAAAATGGAGAAAAACTAAATTAGAAGTTTTTAGAATTGCGTATAAAGACAGTATGTGCAGCTATAGACAGGCTCTAAAAGCGGCTAGGGCCGAGCATCTGAGCCAACTCATAGCAAGAAACCAAAATAATCCCAGATTCGTATTTAGTACACTGGCTAGACGAACAAAACCTAAAATGCCTGCAGAGAGTATTATGGAAGCAAATTAGCATCATAATTATTTGAATTATATCAGCCTTTGAAAAATACATTTTGAAATTTAATCACTGTTGAATTGTTAATTTTGACATTTAAATACTACTGAATGTATTAAACTGAAATATTTGACTTTAAAAAGCAACATCTTTGAATTTAAGTGCTCTGAATGTCACACGAAATTTTCAACAATCCATTTCAACTGTGAAATTCAGATAGAAAATTCAAGCTGTGAAATTCAGATAGGAATTTCAAGCTTGGAAATTCAAGTACAAATTCAATACAAAATTCAAGCACAAATTCAATACAGGAAAAGCAATCGAGCCAGAACGAAATCCGTTCGTCAGTCACGTGACCCAGGGAAGCGGACGTCTTCGATACCGGCTCCCAGTGAGTCTCGCTACATGGCGGAGGGCAGCGGCTCGGTAAGTGCACCTGTAGTGTGTTACACTCATTATATATTGTCAGATATTTTAGTCATTTTACTGTGATAAAAAGTCATGCCATTTATCTGCTCCATCAATTAACTAAAGCAGCCGATTTTAATTAACACAACTCTTCAGTCGGACCTGAACTAACTGGTGACGTCACCTATTCTGTGGACAAAGAGAACTAATACATGGCACGTGCTGTCTTAATACCTTTGGCCACCACTGTGTATCTCTCTCTCTCATGCGTGTGTAACAAACATCAGTCTGTGTCTCATGCTCACTAGCCCCACTTTAACTAAACTTTGACTAAATTCCTTTATAAGAGCACTTAAATTCAAAGATGTTGCTTTTTAAAGTCAAATATTTCAGTTTAATAAATTCAGTAGTATTTAAATTTCAAAATTAACAATTCAACAGTGATTAAATTTCAAAATGTATTTTTCAAAGGCTGATATAATTCAAATAATTATGATGCTATTTTGCTTCCGTAGAGTATCCCATCACAGTTTAGAAGTGAAGACTTTATGGACTTCTTCAATGAAAAAATTCGATAGTATCAGGAAGAAAATAACAGAGGTTCAACCTCTAATAGCATCTCATGATCCAGTTCAGTCTAAAGCCTCACATTTAGATTTTCAGTGCTTTACAGGTATAGGACAGGAAGAGCTGTATAAACTCATCACCTCGGCTAAATCAACAACGTGCTTGTTAGATCCAATCCCAACCAGATTTTTAAAAGAAGTGATGCATACGGTTGGAGAGCTACTTCTAAACATTATTAATTCCTCATTATATCTAGGTCACGTCCCTAAATCTTTCAAGTTGGCAGTTATTAAACCTCTACTTAAAAAGTTTAATTTAGACCCGAATGAAATAACAAATTACAGTCCGATTTCAAACCTTCCGTTTATATAAAAAAATATTAGAAAAGGTAGTATCAGCTCAAATATGCACATTCTTGCAGGAAAACAACATCCTCGAAGAATTTCAGTCAGGTTTCAGGCCCCATCATAGTACAGAAACTGCACTAGGTAAAATTGCAAATGACTTGTTTTTAGCTTCGGACCAAGGCTGCATCTCAATACTAGTCTTACTTGATCTTAGTGCTGCATTCGACACTATAGATCATAACATTCTCATAGATCGCTTACAAAATCACATTGGTATTCAGGGACAGGCATTAAAATGGTTTAGATCATACCTGTCTGATCGATACCATTTTGTAGATCTAAAAGGCGAACCGTCTGGTTTAATGCCAGTGAAATATGGGGTCCCACAAGGGTCAGTTTTAGGACCTCTGCTGTTCTCAATATACATGCTTCCCTTGGGCAACATCATTAGAAGACATGAGATTAGTTTCCATTTTTATGCTGATGATACCCGATTATATATCTCAACTAAACCAGACAAAATACCTAAGTTGTCTAGACTAACTGAGTGTGTTCAGGACATAAAAGATTGGATGACCAATAACTTTCTTTTACTAAATTCAGATAAGACAGAGATTTTACTATTACTTTACACACGTGGACAAAATTGTTGGTACCCTTCGATCAATGAAAGAAAAACTCACAATGGTCACAGAAATAACTTTAATCTGACAAAAGTAATAATAAATATGAATTCTAATGTTAACCAATGAAAGTCAGACATTGCTTTTCAACCATGCTTCAACGGAATTATAAAAAAAAAATGAAAACTCAAAAACTCATGGAACAGGCCTGGACAAAAATGATGGTACCCCTAACTTAATAGTTTGTTGCACAACCTTTTGAGGCAATCACTGCAATCAAATGATTCCTGTAACTGTCAATGAGACTTCTGCACCTCTCAGCGGGTATTTTGGCCCACTCCTCATGAGCAAGCTGCTCCAGTTGTTTCCGGTTTGAAGGGCGCCTTTTCCAGACAGCATGTTTCAGCTCCTTCCAAAGATGCTCAATAGGATTGAGGTCAGGGCTCATAGAAGGCCACTTTAGAATAGTCCAATGTTTTCCTCTTAGCCATTCTTGGGTGTTTTTAGCTGTGTGTTTTGGGTCATTGTCCTGTTGCAAGACCCATGACCTGCGACTGAGATCCAGCTTTCTGACACTGGCCAGCACATTTCTCTCTAGAATCCCTTTATAGTCTTGAGATTTCATTGTACCCTGCACAGATTCAAGACACCCTGTGCCAGATGCAGCAAAGCAGCCCCAGAACATAACAGAGCCTCCTCCATGTTTCTCAGTAGCGACAGTGTTCTTTTCTTGATATGCTTAATTTTTTTGTCTGTGAACATAGAGCTGATTTGCCTTGGCAAAAAGTTTCATTTTTGTCTCATCTGTCCATAGGACATTCTCCCAGAAGCTTTGTGGCTTGCCAACATGTAGTTTGGCATATTCCAGTCTGGTTATCTTTTTTATGATTTGTTTTCAACAATGGTGTCCTCCTTGGTCGTCTCCCATGTAGTCCACTTTGGCTCAAACAACGACGGATGGAGCGATCTGACACTGATGTTCCTTGAGCATGAAGTTCACCTTGGATCTCTTTAGAAGTCTTTCTGGGTTCTTTTGTTACCTTTCGGATTATCCGTCTCTTTGATTTGTCATCAATTTTCCTCCTGCGGCCACGTCCAGGGAGGTTGGCTACAGTCCCATGGATCTAAAATTTCTGAATAATATGTGCAACTGTAGTCACAGGAACATCTAGCTGCTTGGAGATGGTCTTATAGCCATTACCTTTAACATGCTTGTCCATAATTTTCTTTCGAATCTCCTGAGACAATTTTGTCCAAGCCTGTTGAGTTTATTTATTATGAGTTTATTTTTTTAAATAATTCTGTTGAAGCATGGTTGAAAAGCAATGTCTGACTTTCATTGGTTAACATTCATAGAATTTTTTTAAATTATTACTTTTGTCAGATTAAAGTTATTTCTGTGACTATTGTGAGTTTTTCTTTCATTGACCGAAGGGTACCAACAATTTTGTCCACGTGTGTATATTATTACTTATTGTATATAAATACATATTACTTATTGGTCCAAAAACCAGTACACAACAGCTCTCAAAATTCAGCCTGCGTTTAGAAGGATGTACTGTTACTACCAGCTCGACAGTGAAAGACCTGGGCATAATATTAGACAGTAACTTGTCCTTTGAAAATCATATTTCCAATATCACAAAAAACAGCCTTTTTCCATCTTAAAAATATTGCGAAGCTTAGAAACATTTTATCCGTATCTGATGCAGAAAAGCTGGTTTATGCATTCATGACCTCCAGACTGGACTACTGTAATGCATTACTAGGTGGTTGTCCTGCATCCTCAATAAACAAACTACAGTTAGTCCAAAATGCAGCCACCAGGGTTCTCACTAGATACAGAAAATATAATCATATAACCCAAATATTATCATCCCTGCACTGGCTACCTGTTCAGTTTAGAATTAATTACAAAATAGCATTACTTACATACAAGGCTTTAAATGGTTTAGCTCCCACATACCTAACCAGTCTTCTGATATGTTACAATCCACCACGTTCCTTAAGATCACAAAACTCCGGACTTCTGGTAGTTCCCAGAATTTCAAAATCTACGAAAGGAGGTTGGGCATTTTCATATCTAGCTCCAAAGCTTTGGAATGGCCTTCCTGACAGTGTTTGGGGCTCAGACACAGTTTCCCAGTTTAAAAGTGGACTCAAGGCACATCTCTTTAATCTGGCACACACGTAACTCATCCCATAACCTCATACTCCAGTACATCTATCCTGAATGGCAACTACGCTAATTCTCTCCATCTGTTCTGTATTCTTCTACCCATCCCGAGGCATCTGGAGATTGTGCCAGCTTGAGTAGCAAGAGGCCAATCCTGCGAGGACCCTGAGGCATCTCATATTTAAATAATTCAGATGATCTAACCACATCACATCAGAACTTAGAACACTTTACTCCCCTTGAAGCGAGGGAACTAATTTCACTCATCTCTTCTTCAAAATCGTCAACCTGTATATTAGATCCTATACCGACACATTTTCTCAAACAGATAGTACCAGAAATAATAGAACCCCTGTTGAAAGTAATTAACTGTTCACTCAGTAGTGGGTATGTCCCCAAATCCTTTAAATTAGCCGTTATTAAACCGCTAATCAAGAAACCTGACCTTGACCCCTGTCTGCTTTCTAATTACAGGCCGATATCAAACCTTCCCTTTATCTCCAAGATTTTGGAAAAGGTAGTATCACAGCAGCTATGTTCACATCTACACAGAAATAGCATAAATGAACTGTATCAGTCAGGATTTAGGCCTCATCACAGCACAGAGACAGCACTTGTTAAAGTAGTAAACGACCTCCTATGGGCCTCTGATCAGGGTTGCGTCACTATACTTGTGTTACTGGACCTCAGTGCAGCTTTTGACACCATTGATCATAGTATTCTCCTTCACAGATTAGAAAAGGTAGTAGGAATTAAGGGAACTGCCCTCTTGTGGCTTAGATCCTATTTGACTGATCGTTATCAGTTTGTAGATTTAGATGGTGACCATTCCTCATGTTCTCAAGTGGAGTTTGGTGTTCCACAGGGCTCAGTTTTAGGCCCACTGCTTTTTTCCCTTTACATGCTTCCTCTGGGCAACATAATTTGTAAACATGGTATTAGTTTTCATTGTTATGCTGATGACACACAATAATATGTCTCAGCAAAACCAGATGAGAAAAACCAGTTTGCTAAAATCGAGCAGTGTGTGCAGGACATACGAGATTGGATGTTAATTAATTTTCTTCTGCTTAATCCTGATAAGACAGAAGTTCTGGTCATAGGACCACAAGTAGCTAGAAGTAAGCTTTCTGATCACACTGTAACTTTAGATGGCCTTTCTGTTCCATCAAGTGCAACAGTAAAAGACCTCGGTGTGATTATAGATTCCAGCCTTTCGTTTGAAGCTCATGTAGATAATATCACCAGGATAGCTTTCTTTCACCTTAGAAATATTGCCAAGATAAGAAACATATTGTCACTAAATGATGCAGAAAAAGTAGTTCATGCTTTTATCACCTCTAGGTTGGACTGTTGTAACGCCTTACTGTCTGGTTGTTCAATTAGGTGTATAAACAAGCTTCAGTTAGTACAGAATGCAGCAGCGAGAGTCCTCACTAAAACCAGAAAATACGAGCACATCACCCCTATCTTATCTACACTGCATTGGCTCCCTGTGAAATTTCGCATCGATTTTAAGATACTACTTTTGACATTTAAAGCACTAAATGGTCTCGCGCCACAGTATTTGAGTGAACTGTTAGTGTCTTACTATCCGCCACGCCTACTTCGATCAAAGAATGCAGGCTGCCTGTCAGTACCACGTATTATTAAAACTACAGCAGGGGGCAGAGCTTTTTCTTACAAAGCCCCGAAGTTATGGAATAGTCTTCCTATTAATGTTCGGGACTCAG
This sequence comes from Clarias fuscus, assembly GCA_030347435.1. NCBI lineage: Eukaryota > Metazoa > Chordata > Actinopteri > Siluriformes > Clariidae > Clarias > Clarias fuscus. The sequence goes on from CM059206.1 coordinate 29,024,391, forward strand.
ACACAGTCTCAGTGTTTAAGTCTAGGCTAAAAACCTATTTATTTAGCCAAGCATTTTTGTAAATAGATTAACCTTAGGTAAAGGAGCAGATCTGGGGGACTCATGGACGTAGAGTATTCTGGTGAACTGGTATGTTTAGATGCTGTCCTCCCCACTCTCATTGTTCACTCAGGTTTGTTAACGGTGAGGTGATTGGTTGCTTTACATCTCAGGGAGCCCTCATGTTTGTGTTTCCTTCTGGCTCTCCCTTTTAGTTATGCTGTTATAGTTAGTCCTGCCGGAGTCTCTGCTTGCACTTTGCACTAAATATACATTCACCTTATACATGTTGACTGTGACCAGACCTAACTGCCATCTCTCCTTATTTTCTGTTCTCTCCTTTTCTGCTCTCTCCTCTCTCTCTCTCCCCCTCTTCTTTCCCTCTCTCTGTCTCTCTGTCGGGCTATACATGTTTCGCTCCTGAGTTGCCAGTGATCCAGACCCCTCTGCCCTCTGGAGCCGTCTAACCCATCCTGGAGTTCTGCTTCTGGTTGGAGATCTCGTCGCATGGATGCCCCGTGTGGTCTGCCTGGATTCGTATGGTGGCTGGGGATGGTTTCCATGAAGACTGTCCTGTCATCGAGTGATGCTCTGGGGACCTGTGACTTCAGTTGTTCGATAACTCAGGACCGGAATCCCCTACAGTCTACCTGAGCCTCCGGGAACAAACTGAACTCATCTTAATTTTAACACATCTCCTGTTATACTGAACTTCCAGTCTTACACATTATTATGCTGAGCAATTCCTGCTATCCGTTATCACCCAGATGAGGATGGGTTCCCTGTTGAGTCTGGTTCCTCTCAAGGTTTCTTCCTATTACCATCTCAGGGAGTTTTTCCTTGCCACCGTCGCCCTCGGCTTGCTCATCAGGGACAATCTTATCATTTTGATTCATATACATTGCATAAAAACTTACTTCTTTTTATTGTGTAAAGCTGCTTTGCGACAATGTCAATTGTTAAAAGCGCTATATAAATAAAATTGACTTGACTTGACTTGACTAGAGAAGGACCAGCTCCAGCTGGATTCTGCTTTATGATGGTTTGGAGCTACACATGCTGCTCCTGAGCTTCCAGTGATCCAGACCCCCATCTGCCTTCTGCACCTGCTGACTCATCCCTATGCTGAACTGACTTCATGTTAATTCAAATAACTTCTGTTATATTGAACTTTCAGCTGCATAACACACACGATGTTATATAATTTCTATCCGTTATAACCCAAATGAGGATGGGTTCCCTGTTGACTCCTCTCAAGGTTTCTTCCTATTGCCATCTCAGGGAGTTTCTCCTTGCCACTGTCGCCGTCACCCTTGGCTTGCTCATCAGAGACATTTCATTCATCATTCACTCATTCATCTCATTATTATCTAGACACATTTTTCTCACACATACACACTTCCATAAGTTTTCTTTTTAAATTTTTTTCGTTCTTGTAAAGCTGCTTTGCGACAATGAACATTGTTAAAAGCGCTATATAAATAAAATTGAATTGAATTTAATACGTTTTTTTTTTTTGTTGTTGTCTTTCTCCCAGGAATTTTACAGTGTAGATTTAAGTGTCCCTCCAGGGGTTTTAGTTAAACCTTCTTACTTCTCTAGTGCAAGTAACATTTTAGACATAATTTTAAACTATTCTAAACATATGGTTGTTTTTTTGACAAACAATTGTTTGTTTTTTACCAAAACCATTCATAACTGATGATGTACAAAGCTGTAGAAGGGCGATTCTGCAAGACTGCTTGCTGAGGTTCACTAAAGCTAGCACAAAACAATGTCTATGTGTTATGAAGGACCTGGCACCAGCAAGTCGTCCAACCCTGCACACACTCCACACTAACACACTGGGCCCACCCACAAATATTTTTTGTACCGACACCTGAAACCCACTGTCCGTTTGTCACAAAAATTGGTGAGTGGATTTATAAGAAACGATGCAGGCGGATTGGACCCAAAAGCAAGACACGACAGAGAGTCAGAGAGTGATCAGACGGAGAAACTTTTAATAAAAGTTTAGGTTGAATACAAGTGATAATGCTGTTTGAACAGAGGCAGGGAGTTGAGGGAGCTGAGGGGGTGCATTAACTGTCATTTAGGTGCTTGCTGGTGGATTCCACACAGGGAAATCTTTCAATTTGGAGAGTAAACTGCAATAGGGAGCTGGGGATGGAGGTAAGTGGCACACTAATCCTGAGGAGCTATAGGCTTTTTACAGAGATCACAGTAGATGTTCTAAATCCTGAGGCATTGGTGGGGATAACAAGCCTAGGCGTAGGTGCCTGGGCTGAGTGAGTTCACCTGTAGGGCAATTGGTAGGACAGTTAACGGTCAGGTCATCAAACACTTAGGAAGAGAGATCCGGGTCACCTTCACCCCGAAGGAAAGTACTGAACAATGGAACAGTTAGGAGGGAGGGATTCGAGCTCTCCAAACGATTGCCAATGGGCAGGGCAATAAAGAGTTGTGGATTAATTGCTGTATCTCACAGAAGGGGTAAGCGTCAGAGACAAATATGTGAAGGCTGCTTTTGACATTAGTTGGAAAAAACTCCTCAACTGGAAGGCCTGAAGGTCAACACGTACAGTACATTAGGTGAGAGTAGCCCAGTCCGTTGGCGCTAGTCAAAAAAGGTCAGAGTCGGTTAGTTATCCAAAGTATCCACAGGGGATTTTTTTTTAAGGTGAAACATTATCACATACCATTTTTAGGAAGTTTGTCTTGTCTATAGATCTCGTAAAGACTAGATTAAACCTTCCCACCGCATTCTGGCAAAACTTTGTGTTTCAAAATGCAAAAAACAGCACTGTACTCATTATAGCATTAATAGATACTGTACAGTAAAAATCCTTCTGTGATATACAGTATTGCTTACAAGAATTACAAGAATTTAGATTTATCTGTAACTGTTTAGCTCTTCACTGAGCAAGCCATTTCTATATTGTAGCATGAGGTTGGGATTAAACGTGGGGATAAAGGTGTTTTGTCTTCAGCAAAATGTATCATGAAAGATAAAGTGTATTCACTGTTTATAAAGTGTATAGAGCTCCATCAAGAAATAGTGTAGAAGCACTTTCTGCTACTCTCTCTGAAGTTTTTGGACTAAATAGAATATCACACTGAATAGGCAATAAAAAGAATGATTTAAAGAGAATGTTGAAAAAAGAATAAACTGTATGTAATACCTGAAAGCTAGTAACTAATGGAATAAGAAATTCCACCTGATATATAAAATTACTTATCTGCAAATGTTTGGGTAAGTTACATTTTCCCGGATCAGATATGGCACCCTCTTTCAGCGCTTGACCAGTCCTATACCATAGTTCTTACAAATGGCAGCAATGGACTGCAGACTTCTTTTTTGTTTTGTTTTTAGGATGATGATGTTCAAATACGACATGTATGTAACAAAACTATGTGGAATATTGTAGTATGGTGTGAGATGCATGTGTTATGTGTGTAACGCTGAACAGTGTACAGTATACCTGTACTATTGTAGGGAGCTGTCACCGTGTGCTAAAGTAAAACTAAAAGTGATAGAGGAGGTATATGATGATGCTCCTGAAGTTCTTTCCATTGCTTATGATGTGTCTTCAACAATCTTTCTAATTTGTTCTAATTGTTTCTAATCTTTCTAAATCTTTCAATCTATCTAATTTGTTGCTAACTCTAAGCATGATTTTACTGTTTTCCCTTATTTTCTAGAAAACTTATCCTGAACAGGGTCACAGGAGACCTGGAGCCTATCCAAAGGGACGCGAGGCACGGGGCATTTGTTAGCATGTCAATAAATTGCCGGACACACAGGCATACACTCACTCACAACAAACAATTTGAAAATTCCATTTAGCCTACCCTGCATGACACCCACCAAACAAGGGGGAAAGATGCAAACTCCACACACACAGACTGGAGGCAGGAATTGAACCCCAACCATGTAAGTGCAAGCCGACAGCTCTAATCACTACACCACCATGAGAGAGAGAGAGAGAGAGAGAGACTGTTTTATCCATTGTGCCAAAACTGTAGGAGATTAAATTATAGTTTTTTTAGTTATTTAATTTAAACCATTTTGAAAAATTTCTTTGCCATTTGTTCTTTTCAGCACATTTGTGGCTCAAAGAAAACATGCACATACAGTACTATAATATTCATCAGTTTCCAATACTTCATTTGAAAAAAAATAATTTTTCTCCCAAAAAAAATGCAAAAATGCCGTTCTCGACTTGGTCTTATTCTTGTCCACTGATCTAAAATGGGCGGCATGGTCGCTTAGGTGTTAACACAGTCGCATTGCATCTCCAGGTTCCGGGTTCGATTTCTGCCTTGGGTGTGTGTGCATGGAGTTTGCATGTTCTTCTCGTGCTTGGTGGGTTTCCTCTGGGTATTCTGGTTTCCTCCCACTTTCCAAAGACGTGTAGATTAGGTTAATTGGCATTCCTAAATCGCCCGTAGTAAATGGGCGTATGAGTGTATGTATGTGTCCTGAAAATAGATTTTCACCCTGTCCAGGGTGTACCCCGCCTTGTGCCCACAGGATAAAGCAGTATAGACGATGAGCGAGTGAGTAAGTGAGAAATCTAAAATGTAAACATTTTACATTACACAAGCTAATCGGAGCCGCTATCTACTGCATTACAATTAGCTAATTTAGAAATTTACTAGATAGATTGTAGATGTGGTAGATGTGATTGCACACTGTCTTACATATACTGTATATAGTCAGTTTGCACAGGGTATACCAGAAGTTACTAGTGCAGTGCTAATAACAAGAAAACTTTTTTTTTTAAATAAGACAACTTTTTGTCAGAGAAAGTTTTGACCCAGAGATCCAAATGTTATGAACCAACACCACTGACAACTGAACGGAACTGATAACATTTGGAGCTTATTTTCATAAGTAGTGTCGAAAAGTAATCTTTATAACACTGAATCCATACACAGTAACTTTCTGAGTTAAGTTCGCAGAGATATAAAAATTATCATTATAATATATGCTATAATAAAAGAAAATTATGTGGCTCATGATAGAAAAAGTATCGTGAAGCCACAGTGTCCCCATGAGGACAAGAATTAATATTGCATTTTCTTTTTGAACATACCAGTGGAACTTGACTATTGTGTCTTTATTATATGAATCATTTTATAATAACGGTACATTTCAGTATGTTTTGTAAACTGATAGGAGTGTATAAGTGCAAAGCTGATCAAATCTCATTACTGTTCTATCGAAGTAATTTTTTTTTTAATTATTATTTTAAACATAACTTTTAAAAGCAACAATTTAAAAGATAATTTTCAGTCAAGTATACGTGAACTTGCTGCTTGAATTATTATGCAAGTTATTACTTATTTATATAGCTTTTATTCTGAGGAGGACGCACGAGGACATCCTTCATCTTCAACTGTGCGATTTTCGACACCTGCACCAAAGAAACTGAATAGTAATGTAAACCTTTTTCTTAATTTTCTTGACAGTATTTTATTCATAAAGGTTGTATTACCAGAAGCAAGCATGAAGTTCATGCTTAGGAAGCTGTCGAGTTTGTGAACATGTGTTTAGAACTTACTTCAGTGCTGACATGTGAGTAACTTGAGTATTTATATTTTCATGGATTTTGCTCTCACCAAACCTTACTACATTGTTTTAAAATGTCTTTTGAAAGTTAAATAGTGTTTATTGTTTCATTATTAACTGAGATCATTTCGGTGGCTTATGTTTAAAATGTGAGAGAGCTGATAGTTTTGTGTTTTTTTGTTTTACTTTAAGGTTTTGAAGTTTAGATGCAAAGATTTGTACAGGTGCTGTAAAAAAAAAAAAAAAGCTAATTACAACAGTGTTGTCATCCCAAAATCCCAGGAGTTACCATGGCCTTGAATGTAACTTTTCTTAGAATTGATCAAATATTGCATGTGTGACGGTCTTGCCTGGGCGGTCTCTTTACTGCACTGTACAATGATGATATCATGTGGGAATAAGGATTTTGTTGCATGAGAAATGAGTCAGTTCCACAGCGTGTCTCATCAGCTCTGCCTTTTTATTAAAAACAGTATTATTATTTTATAATCTTTATCAAATGAAATCTTTTAGCTTTGTGATTGTATAGTGGAGTTTCTTTTTAAAGAAAATTATTTTCTAGAAAAATTAACCCATTAATACATTAAACACTTTAAAGCAAAATTTTCTGTAACATACCGGCACAATGAGGATATAATGTGTAAACAAAGATTTTGTTGCATGAGAAATGAATCAGCTCTACACAAAACACAAGATAACACAAAATAACTACAAGTCAAAATAACGCAATATAAATGACACATTCGACACCAAACGAGTAATAACAGTTACCCAACAAGTTCACAAAAATTGTTAAGTATATGTTTATATATAACTTTTTAACTGATATTTCTCTAACAGTTTTAAACGTGCAACTCACCCACAGCGTGTCTCATCAGCTCTGCTGTGGGCGGTCCTTATTCCACCGATCAAATACCATCACAGCCCAACAGATGGCGCTGTCCCCTGTTCTATCAGTTTTTCCTACTTGTCAGAATTTCCTACCGGTAGAAAAAAGAGAGTTATACCGGTCTGTCCAACATTATCCAAATGGACATAAGACTGCAAAAAAAGGCAATACTCGGTTTTAACATGGGCAGCAGATTCTGACACATGACGGTACTTCATCAGAATGTAATTCCTACAGTTTTAACATGGGAACAAACGATTAAAAAAAGGAATCACTCCTACCCTTCAGTTCACAGGTCAACTGTTAAATATACGCATGTGAATCAAATCAAATGTCAATTAGAAGCACAAAACGATGAAATACCTCAGTAAATTCGCACATTAATGTATTTAAGCGTGACGTATTTTTACTGCGCATGCGCAGAAAGGCTGGGTAGGAAATAATGATGAGTAGGATGAATTGATAGAACACCCCATTTATGCATTAATGTAACCTTTTTACACTCTGTTACACATGTTAATAAGTTATTTCTGCTGACCAGGTACTATAGAGTTAATCATATAGTTAATGATTTTTTAATCATACTTGATCTCCCTTTGAGCTAACCTTAAAATTTCATAAAAGCTATATTTTTATATTGTTAAGTTAGACAATGCTGTGTGAATATCACTTTACTATCTGTGTTGTTATCGTTGACAATTCTAGAGAAAATTTCTAAATTACTGCTTACGCTGTCTGACCTGGGCACCAGCCGTGGATTAATCTCCTTTCCACTCCAAGGGGAAATGCCTTGCAGCCTCGCTGTGGGAAGGCCTAGAGGGCGCCAAAGCGCCCAGAGACTTCCTTTGTGTTTTCTGTTTTCTTTGTGTTCTTTTCTGTGAAGGACTCAAATCCCCAGAATGCACCTCGGTCAGGTGATGTGGCGCTCACCTGAACTGAGGTTGCTAATTAGCTGTGCTCGTTAGTTTTGTTATAAATGTTCCTGAGTTCAGTTTAGACTTGTCTGGCATCTGTTCGTCTAAGGTTACTGTTTGTTATGGTATGTTGCTTAGCTCTGTGTTCTCCTTGGCTCCATGTTCTCCTAGTCTGTCTGTCTGTCTCCTAGCCTGTCTGTCTCTCCGTCTGTTTGTAATGTCTAGTTTGTCATGTTTATAGTTTGTGTCCTATGTTTAAAGTTCTGGTTCTGTTCTTTTGGTTCCCTGTCTTGTTCAATAAAGTCTTTTGTTTCACTTCACCTCTGTTATCATCTATCTCTTTCGTCCGGCAAGCAGTAACCGTGACACTTATATGCAATTTAAGAATTATTTATGGCTATTGTTTTTACTTTTTTTGTTTAAATTTTTTGTGGTTCGTTTCTTGGGTCATTTTTTAAATTAACTTTTTTAAAAAGTTTTTGATTTATATCCTTTCTGATGTGTTTATTGTATATTTTATAGATATTTACAGAGCAATACTTTTCTACTTTTATTTGGAATTTTTACTATAATAGGATTTATATTGTAGCTTTCTATTTTATTTTAAACCTAAAGTTATTTAATCATCCATTATACCTTTTGTTTAATAAACAGAGAAAATAAAAGTTAAACTGAAATAATAATAATCGGTTCTGCATTTAATTTTTACAGAAAATTGCTGTAAAATAAATACTGGATGTATACTATAAAATTACAGGAGATTGCTGGTGTCTATGCTGCCAGTATTCGACTGTAAATTGTATTTTTTTTAAAATACAGAAATATACTGTTTTATGTTTACAGTAATAAATTGTTATGTGATTTAACAATATGAATACTGTAAAATTACAGTACATTGCTGGTGTCTGTGCTGCCAGTAACTTACTGTTGATTAACAGGATTTTTTTTTACAGTATACTACTTAGAAGTTTATGCCTAAGTTAACCTGTTTTTGTAATGTTTTTGCATTCATTCATCTTCTATGCTTTCTATACTTCTATCCTGTACAGGGATGCTGAGGGCCTGGAGCCTCTCCCAGGAGACCTTGGTCACAAGATGGGGTACACCCTGAACAGAGTGCCAATCCATTGCAGTGCACGCACACGCGCACACACACACACACACACACACACACACACACACACACACACACACTACAGGCAATTTGGGAATTAAAAATAGCCTAATTTGCATGTCTTTCGACAGTGGGAGGAAACCAGAGTATGTCGACACCAAGCATGTTAGGTAGATTAATAAATATATTCATACTTGTTTCATACTTGGGTACATTGACTCCTTTTTTTTTTCAGAAAGAGAATTGTACCTTAAAGTTCATTATCTCAGACCAAAGACTGTTTTATTGAATTTTAATTAAATAAAAATTATTCAACCATATTGGTTGTATGCCATAACCATATGGGCCTGAATGCTCATGCTCCTTCTACCAAATGCCAGGTGGGGGAAGTTTGCGTGAGGGTTGCATGGGGTCATGCACAATGCTGATGACTTTGTATATGTAGCCTGTTCAGTAAACGTCTTTGATGAGGGGAAAGAAAGTCCAAGATGATCATCTAAGCTGATAAAAACCCACCAGGTTTGTGTCACGAATGAATTTGAAGGACTTAACAAATAAATAAAAAAAATCATCAAGCTGAGTCCAATTTGAATAGTGATGAGTTTTGCAGGATTTCTTGGATAAAATTTTTTTTAATATAAATTTCATCATACATTTTGAGTCGTTTGAGGAGCAGACTGCTGACCATTTCATTGAGTTGATATATCCTTCATGAAGAAAAACTTTGAAGGTTACTTTATCATCACCAAACCTATTTTTGATCAACGGAATTAAAAACATTTCAATGCAGATTGTTCATTGACTGTTGATCGAATATCACTTTCATCCAATCATCCATACTCCATGACTGCTTCTCTTTAACCTATTGTAACCTTCTTTTTCTGTTTAGGTGTTAGTTCTCCATCCCCACTTTATACACCAGGTTCTAGGTCCTGCTTTCCCCTCCTAGTGGCTTGATGGGTTGCAAGTTTTTGCTTCTGCAACTGCCACTGCATAATAAATATTAATATTAGTAGTAGTAGTAGTAGTGGTAGTAGTAGCAGCAGTATTTTATTTTTATTACTATATTTCCCTAGGTTATTCGTCTCCAAGAGTAATGCAGAAATATGACACTAGGGATAAGTAAAATATAATAAAAATAAAAACTTTAATCTTCAATAAAATAAAAGGTGTACAGTGTATAGTGCTTTATTTTAAACATTCTAATAGTGTTGGAATTTTAAATGTGTATCGTTTACTATTTTACATAAAAATACGCCAACACAGTCAGATTGTCTATCTACTTTTAATTAACTGAATTAATAATATAAAAGTTATTCAGTTATTATTAATTAACTGAATTAATAATGTAAAAGAAGTATATTGGCTACTATGTAACTGCTAAGTGCTTATGATTACGATGCACAATGTTGCCGCTGTCTGTTTTGACAGCGCGAGTTCACGCGCCCCGGTCCACGCGCGCGCGCCCTTTGTAAGAAGCCGCACATGCGCAATGATTTCACCGAGTTTGACGGTCGGTTTGGTCGTTAGAAATAGACAACACAAAAGCTATTTTATTTAATTATTTATTCATTTGACAGTATAAACAAGAAAAACTGCTTCTCGGCTGCTGAAGATTTGGAGGGGTAATTTTTTGGGGGGAGAGTCATGACGGTGGTGGAAGCGAAGGGGAAAAGGATAGGGCTCCCTGGTTTATGTTGGAAAACCTGCTACTTTCACGTCGTGTTTTGGGTCGTGTCTGTGTGTGGAGAAGAGAAGAGCTTTGTGGTGGAGGTAGGTGGCCGAATGAACGCACTGCGCTGTCCATGTCTCTACCGAGCATCGCCCGCTCTGCTCATCCTGAACGGTATTTAATAGAAGAATAAAAGAGGATAAACAAATAAATAAATACAATATAACACTTGCACACGAATAAATAATGTTGAAATGTAAAAAGAAATGAATTCCCCTTAGCCTGCTATCAATTTCTTGGCAACCATTTGTAAATAACAGAATTAAAACGTTTTTTTTAACATAAAAAAATATATATTATTCTTTAACAAGCTACCCACGAGCTTGTGGTACCATTACTCGACCGAACTAATTAAGGTTATTTATAATTTACTATAAACAACAGCTGAATCCGCCATCGCCAACGACTGCATTTACGGTATACAGGAGAGGCAGACTTCTTCATGTGTAATTTCACTGCACACTCACCGGTCAATGATCGTGTACATAATATTTATATTTTTGCTATCGTGGATTACTATATATCACCCGTTATTTATCACTTCCGTATTCTAGAAAAATGAAATCTCCTTTGCGTGCAGAATTCACATCAATTGAAGGAAGTGTGTTTACGTTTAGGCCATTAGCAAACAGCATCCTCATCATTTTTATTGCTTATATTATGTAGTAACTTCGGTCCCTTTTATTGGTAAACAGGCATCCGAGTGTGTATTTTCCTTTATAAAACACAAAAGCTATATTATTTTGTCCTTAATAGTTCCAAATATATCCTCCTAATTTATGTTGATGCTGTGGCTTAAATGGAGCTTGGCTACATTCCAAATTGTACTAAAATATGTCAAAGTAATGCTTCAGATATCTGTTTTCACAGGATTTGGTAGTTTTATCGTGCAGTTTTCACTGTAAATGTTTATGTATATATGGGTGAAACAAACCAGTGTTTCGGTATTTCTGGGCAAGTGATGGTGTGGCATTTCAGTATCTGGGTGAGCAATAGCTTGGAGCTGCTGTTATTTATACATTACAGAAGATGAGATGCCATATTGTTGAGTTAATAACTTTCATTTACTTTATTTTATTTGCTTGTATCTTCATCTATGTGCTATTATGCAAGAGATTGAAATGGTTGTTAATGTTTAAATTATTATTAACCTGTCATAAAAAAATAGACACAGTTTGTAAATGGGTTAGGCATGCTTTATAAGCCGTGTGATTAACTTGCAAAACATCTGAAAAATAATGAAATTACTGTCTGATACCCTGCTGAGGCAGAATAATGATGCTTTTGTTGATTCTTTTGTGTTAGGTGTGGTGATTAGAATATTTAAGGCGATAAAATTTTATTTATATAGCGTTTTTAACAATGGTCATTGTCACAAAGCAACTTTACAGAATAATGTATAAAAACAAAATATGTATAACTCTAAATGATCAGTTTGTCCCTGATGAGCAAGCCGAGGGAGACGGTGGCAAGGGAAAACACAATGGCGTGGTAATAGGAAGAAACCTTGAAAGGAACCAGACTCAACAGGGAACGCATCTTCATTTGTGTGATGTCGGATAGCAGGGATTGATCAGCAGTCATACTGTGTGTTGTGTTGTGAAAATGTAGCTCATGAACTTTAGGCTGGAGGGAAAAGCAGGTTTGTTCCAAAAAGCAGGTAATCAAAAAAAGAAAGTTTCAAATGAGCAGAGACATTAAACAGGTAAAGATCAGGTAATCAGCAGACAGACTTGACTAGAACAAACATGAAAAGGAAAGTATCAAATAAACAGAGTAATATCCAGGGCACTCAAGAACGAAAGACAAAAGTAATCATAATGAGTACAGACTAAGAGCAAATCTTTTCAAGGAGAGTTTGAGTGTCTAGGTTATTTATACCATATGTGTGACTGAATAAAAGTGTGTATGGTCGAAGTCCAGTGAAATTGAGTTTGTGGCTGCATCAAGTGATGTGATTTGTAATCCATGCTGCTGCTAGAATGGAGGTGTGTTTGTAAATGGCGAGTTTGTCCCCCAGTAATTTAAGTAATTTAGTCAAATTCAGCCCTGATTCCACATTCTGACAAATCCACTTTAATGATTTTAAATTAGGGGCACTCCTTCATATTTAGGAAGCTTGGTCAGCAGAATTTGTTCCACAAGAAGTTATGTGCAGGTTTTGTGAGAAGGTACGTGAGTGGAATGGTAATGGACCTGAGCTTGCAGATGAACTATCAAAAAAAAAGTTGGAGAATCCCAGAACCTTTTGCTTTTTCCTTTACTGCCTCCTTGTTGATTATGTGTCCCAGCAATGCAACCTGGGGCACATGGTATATAAAATCAGCTGCAAACTGTGCCTTTAAATTCTTGGCCTTTGGTGAGTTTCCCATATACAGTATATACATTATTTTTAATCAAGCATAATATTGGTAGATGTAGTGCTGCCCCAGTGCATCACAACAATGCTATACCCCTTTTTTTCTACAAGTGAGGAAAAAGAGCTTAAGATCGGTATACAAATTTTATATGTCATACAAGAGAACTAAATAAAATAGTATAAGTTGTAGTAGAAAAAAGAATAATGATTGATTCACAACTTTAACTCCTGCATTGTGTAGAAAGTCCTCCTTAAGAGCTGCCGCTGGCCTCTCAGCAGCACAGAGTTTATAGCTGTGAACAGATAGCACTATAGCTTTGATTATAGTCCATAGAATATACTGACAAAAAAGAAATCACATTTGAAGGACACCTAAATAGACAACCTATTGTAACTAGCAAACAATTCAAGAACAAAATAGTTACCTACAAATATGATCAAAGACCCAACAGCAATAAAAGCAAAGAAAATATGAGCTCAACCTGTTTACAGAATCCATCTACCTTTTCTTTTTGAGACAAAAGGTCAGTTACATGACACAGGTGATCCATGGTTTCAGCATGTTCTTTATTTCAGAAACTGTTGATCTTTGGGGAATACCTTCCACAAGAGTCTCTGAAGTTTAATAAATCTAAAAAAAAAAAAATCCACAATTAACAAAAAAACCCTAAACAATAAAACTAGAGATACTACTGTAAATAAGCTCTTCTTTTATAATCAATAAAACTGACGTTTCTGATGAAGGCATATGACACATTAAAATATGATTGGCTATTTCGTTAATCCACCCTAATTCGTGCTATCATTAAATTACACGGAGAAGCTGTGAGTTTAAATTCAGTACATGAGGGATAAATGTGCCTACTAGTATCTAGTAGGCACATAGCAACAGCAGAGAAACAAAAATCTAATTGGCTGAATTTATTCTCGCTCCACTGGGTCCTAAAGACACAGATGTGACTTTGGAAATAGGTTTGTAGGAATAGGAACGTTTGTAAGTATTACAACTCTCTCTCTCTCTACCTCTCTCTCTTTCCCACTCTCTCTCTTTCTTATACCCACGCACACACACACACACACACAGTCCTATGCAAAGGTTTGGGCACTCCTTGATAAATAACAGATTTTGTTTTGTTTCTTTATTGAAAAGATGTTAACACAGTGTGTATACAGTGTGTCACAAAAATGAGTACACCCCTCTAATTTCAGCAAACATTTAAGTTTATCTTCTCAAAAGAAAATACAATAGAAATGAAACTTATATATTTTAGAGTAGTCAATATGCAGCTTGTATAACAGTACAGACTTCCTCTGTCCTCTGAAAATAACTCAGCATACAGCCATTATTGTCAAAATAGTTGGCAAAAAAAGTGATTACTTTTTACCATAATTGATAACAGCTGTAAATTGTTTAACCTTGCAAAGTCACATGTCATATTCATCATGTCCATGTGTTTGTCAGCTTGATAGGATCACGTATGGTATACACATATACACACACAGTTGCACTCGAAATTATTCGACCCCATTTAAAAAAAAAAAAAAATTGGGGGGGGGGGGGGGGGGGGTGTATTACTGACTTGCAGCTGTTTGTATTAAAACAGTAACAATTTAAATTGCTCAACACAACTAATATAACATGTGGTTTCTTCAAATTCAAATGGTCTGATTACAGCAGTTTCAAATTTTTTTAATCTCTTGATGAGAAACATCTTAAGTGCTTAGTAAAGGTCTTTTAGCTATTATGACCTGCTGCAAACCTGCAGAACTGAAAAGGTATCCCCAAGTGCAGTTGCCAAAACCATCAAACACTATGATGAAACTGTCTCATCCCAGAAAAGGAAAACCAAGAGCTACCTCTGCTGCAGAGGATAAGTTTATTAGAATGGCCAGTCTCAGTAACTGCTAGGTTGCCGCATACAGATTAGAGCCCACATGAATGATTTTCTAAATTCAAGTGGAATACATTTTTTTGAAGGTCAGTTGAATATTGTCCTTTGGTCTGATGATTCTACATTTGAGAATTTTGGTTCTACAGCCATATTTTTGTTAGAGGTATGGAGGGTGAACAGACTGTGGTTCCCACTATGAAGCATAATGGAGGAGGTGTGATGGTGTGAGGGTGCTTTGCTTGTGGCACCATTGGTGACTTGGTCAATATTGAGGACTCACTTAAAAATTATGTCCACCACAGCATTTTACAGCAACATGCCATCCGATCTGTTTTGCACTCAGTGGAACCTTCCTTTGTTTTTCAACACGACAATGACCCCAAATACACCTCTAGGTTATGTAAGAGATATTTGTCAAAGAAGAAGAGTGATTGAGTGCTGCATCAGATGACCTGGTCTCAATAATCACGAGAGATGACAACCAAGATGGTATGGGATGGGTTGGATCCGAGAGGGAAGGAAAAGCAGCCAACAATATTTAACATCTCTGGAAACTTCTTCAAGATTATTGGGAAAAAGAATTCCAGATTAATACTTCATGAGACCGACTGAGGGAATAAGTGTGCAAATCTGTAATCAAAGCAAAATCTTCAAAAATGTGGCTACTTTGAAGAATAAGAATATATTATATGTATGACATTTTTGATGACTAGATAATTCTATATTTGTTCTGACATAATTTCAATGCCGTCAGTAGTAAGATACAATATTGAAGACAGTAGCAAAAAAAAAAAAACATTGAATGAGAAGGTGTGTCCAAACGTTTGCTCAGGAATGTATGTATATAACCACTCAAAATTTTAGTCACACCTTCTAATTCAGTAAGTTTTCCTTTTTTATGTAAAAAACAATGCTGTATGCAATAAGCTCCCTTAAACAGTTGATAAGATGTGTTTGGTATTTGTGCTTTGTAAATCATTCATAAAGACTCTAATCTGAGGTGCTGTTAATTGATGATTGTGATGCTGGTAACTCTAAATTAACTTCTCCTCTGTAGCACAGGTGAGTTTTGCTTTCCTGTAATGATCTTCATATCAAGACATTACTGTTCTTGCAACTGTTCCAGAACAACTGACTGTTGTTGTTGTTGTTGATACTTCCTAATTCCATATGTTGTTACTTCCTAATTTCATATGTGTTATTTCATAGTTTTTAAATCTTATGAATAACACTGAAGAGCACCCACAAAATAACACTATCACCTGAAAGACAGATAGGGCATTAGAGCACTTATATAGCATTACACAGTGCTCATAATGGCCAGAGGTGGTGCTAAAATCAATTTTCCACTTGTTGCTCTCAACCATATGTATCAGGTTGTGGGCGCATATGAGATCGAGTTCAGTGAAGATATGCCCCTCTTGGAGCTGTTGAAGGGCTGGTGGAACAAGAGGCAGGATAATTTACTGTAACCTGATTCAGTGTTTGACTGAAGCATGCGACATGGTGTGTAGTCTGTAATGCTGCTTAAAAATTAATTTGGTTTCTTGAGTGCTCTGCTGTAGTGGAACTGGGGCATTCTGGGAAGTGAAGACAGAGAAAAACATTTTAAGGATCACATTCATTGTTTATTACCACATATTTGACATTTGAGTAAGCAGTGTAGGAAATATACAGTAGGATGCAATGTAAGAACTATATACAGTATAGTGTATATAATGTGTGTATATACACATGTGCACTAATTATCCCCGAATTTCACAAAAGTTTTCTCAGTTTGTATGTAAAATTCCCACAGATGTTCATAGAAACAGCTGCAGGGGGTTCCAGTACACCTCGGGGAGATTATTATTCTCGGATGTACGGCCTTTTTTAAAACGGTTGCACCGTTCAGATATGTTACTGCAACTTGGAGTCTCTTGACCTTATCATGCTTGAAGTCTGTAAATGTCAATTGGTTTCATACCTTCATTTACAAGAAAGTCATGTTTGTCTTAAATATAAAAACTGGGTACAGTTTGGTTGTATGTCTGTTCTGTGTGTTGGGAGTGTTCATGGAATTTGGTTTACAGTAAATGGGTTCTGGCCTGCAATGTTTGCCACAGGTCTGAAAATACATTACCTGCCAGCATGAATACATTATCTGCCAGCACAAAAGAAGTCTACTACCAAAAATGCATCTAAACTTTAACACAATAATTTAGTTTATCTGTTATTTCTATTAATTTCACATTTCAGAGAACTAACCTACTAACCCTCCCCTCAATCTACACATATGTGAAGAGTAAGTGATAAACACACTCTATGGTGTACAAAGATGGCACTGATTGTCAGAGCACATTGCCCTTAAAACATAGCATTTTTAGCCATTTTTTGCATCACTGTGTTTTAATAAATATGTATACTGTATAGGGGTCATGATTGTGAAATATAGAGTGACATATCCTTTTTTTAGCAAACCTAGGCAATATGATGAACTGGCCCACATAGCCAAAGAAATGGCACAGATTCATAAGAACACGTGCTTTTGGTTGTTTTAGGTTGGTTCTGTGACTAAATAATAATATGCATATTGTATAAGTTCTACATTTTTGCAACGTCATTTCCATATTCTAGCAGATGTAAAATTTTTACGTTTTAAAAATAGTGATGATTTTGGTTTAACATGACATATATGAAAAACCAAATGCACAGTATGATGTCTTTGGCTTCAAACTCGAACAGATCCAGGCCACTTGGGTTTTAAGCGAAACTGTGCAGAACGTATGTGACCATCAGAACGCCTTTCTTATTCTTTTTATGACAGCTGGCATGCGCTGCATTTACTGCCTCTCAGCTCTTCTGATAGCAGAATAAAGAGGTTCGGGAAGTGTGAGAGAGGGAGAACTGTGCGCTACTAGTTAATCGATTGCGAATGGCATTGTTCTCCTGGATAGACTTTTAAAAAAGGTGGGCAAACATACTATTGTGACTGTCAATATAATTGGGCGGCCTGCCAAAGTATACTCTATGTATGAGAAACTGCTGTGCAGTATATACACAGAAGGGGAGTTTAATCAGAAAGTATTGAAGATTAAAATTTGCTTAATAGCTATGCACAAAAGAACACACAAAACTGTGGATGCCAAAAGGAAAAATGAAACTTGTGTTTTAAAACATGTATAGGCAAATCTGGTGCTATATTATAGTATAGGCTAATTATGTGAGGCAGTGTGCATCGATCACAATTATTCAATTCAAGATTTTGCTGCAACACAATTTTTTAAAATATAAATAATCATGTGCATCTTATCAAATATATTATGTATAATGTAGTATGGTATGTGGCTTGTTGAATGTACTGTACATATAAACACACATGTTCAAAAGTTAGTACCTTTTAAATGTGTAAAAACAATATGATCATTGTGTAAAAATCATTTGCTCGTAGCGGCTCACAGTATTAGACAAATACAATTTTGGGTGTGTTTTTCTGTCAGTTTCTCTCCACAGTCCAAAGACGTTCAAGTTAGGTTAATTGGTGTGTGTGTGTGTGTGTGTGTGTGTGTGTGTGTGTGTGTGTGTGTGTGTGTGTTATTATGGATTGGCATTTCGCCTCATGCCCTGGGATGGGTCCCCAGGCCCCTGCGACCCTGTACACAGGATAGTATAGAAGATGAATGAATGAATAAATAGCTTCTCTCCGTAACAAGTCCAGCCGCATCTGCAAGGTTACTAGGTGACAGGAGCTGCGCTTAAGATGTGACGATAAGGGCGGAAACAACTGGTAAGGCACATAGGATTATTATAGCTCTCTTTTTGATCTATGCAGTCAGCACAGGCCACAAGCCCATGAAGACCACATACTGTAGGTTGCTTCTTTCGAAGGATGCAGCCCCCAAATTGCGACACAGCTGAAGTCTGTGGTTACACGCTGCTCCGTGAAGAGTGCGAGAGTCAGGTAAAGTGGGAAAGGGCACATCACATGGGAGAATGTGACTGATAAGTGTTTTTCTGAGCTGGGAAACAATTAAGAGGAGAGCATAGCGGAGAATTAGAGACAGCACATACACACATACACAGAGCTCAGAAATCAGCAACAATTTGAGCATGTTTTTTAATTCACTGTGGAGAACCAGAAAAACAAAAGTCAGCTCACAGCAACGAATGGACACTAACAGAGTTCTTACCAATACTTTTGCTTTAGTCGTAATTATGTATAATATAACATTATACATACTAATAATATTAATGGATTGTTGTGCAAATTAGGACCCATTTAAAGACCATTTGTAGTGTCACAATCGGGCCAGGCTCCGAATCAAGGCAGACACCACGCCCCCCATCTCCAGAATACTGACTAGAACCACCTGATAGCAATCAGGATTAATCCACAAAAGCACACACCACACAGCAGTCAACGTCCGGGCTCGTATGCACGAAAGTGGACCGAAAAGCTACTCCAAGTAAGACAAGAATTATATGTCTATTGCTACTTACCTTATTTCATTGTGCTTCATAGAAGTGATTCCCGTGAAGCTTCATTATCGGCATCTCCGTGGCTGCGTGTGTGGGTGTGTGCCTTCCCTCGCCGATTCTCCAGTGACTCCAGACTCAACTCTCTTCTCCTCCATTTTAATCCCCAGGCAACACCGGAAAGAACGCTGTCGGCGCCGCTGCCCCCGCGACAGTATAGTTTAATATTCAAGCAGTATTTCCCTGCATCAGCGTACATCTGACTTGCTCTCGTCTGCTTTCAATAAACGTTTCTCATCTTTGGAAACTTACCCTTCTGTGTCAGTCCGCCTTTGTTACAGAAGCCCGGACCATAACAACGAGACAGAATGAGTGAGTCTGACCCAATCCGCGCGTTGGTGGAGCAGCTACGCCGAGTGGTAATACCTCCAGCACCACCATCCACCGGCATGCCCGACTCTACTTCGACGCTCCCGGCATCCAGCCCCATGGCGCGACCAGCGCCCTTCTCTGGCGCGGCGGGGAATTGCAAGGGGTTTTTGCTTCAATGTTCATTGACGTTCTCAATGCAACCGTCCAGTTACCCTACCGACCAGGCAAAAATCGCCTATATTATTTCCCTGTTGTCTGGACAGGCGTTACAGTGGGCGGAGTCAATTTGGTCACAGGGAGGACCACTCACCACCTCATATAACCTTTTTGTCTCCCATTTCAGGGAGGTATTTGAACGGGCGGACAGTGAAGGGTCTGCAGGAGAACAGCTCTACCATCTGAAGCAAAATAACCAACCTATACAAGATTATGCTCTCCGGTTTCGTACGCTAGCTGCCTCCAGTGGATGGAATGAGCAAGCTCTCATCACAACCTATCGTCAAGGACTCGACCCCAATCTCCGAATTATGCTCGCTACCCACGATGACTCTCTGGGACTAGAACAATTTATTCAACTCTCCATCCGCAGTTCAGCACGTCTTACTTCCTGTCACGCCGGCACCCCGGGTTCAGCAGACCTCCTCCACAATCCACCGTCGGTATCTGGTAATCCGGAACCCCCACTGGAACCCATGCAGGTGGACAGGGGACGACTCACATCGACCGAGCGAGAGAGAAGATTAGCCCAGAATCGATGCCTGTATTGTGGTAACGCGGGGCACCGCAGGAGTGAGTGCCCCATCCGACCTCCTCGTCCAGTGGTGAGTGTTTGGTCATCTAATATAGCAAAAATACAACCGCTCACCACACCTGTAAGCCTTACTGCGTCCCATGTTACTATTTCAGTGGCCGCACTCCTGGACTCAGGGTCAGCGGGGAACTTCATCTCCGGCAACCTATGCAGGCACCTCAGGATCAAGACCACCCCGACGGAACGACTCTTCCAGGTCCAGTCAATAACCGGAAAACCCCTGTCCAGAAGGTCTGTACGGTCCTCTGCTGGCCCCGTTACTCTACAGGTGGGCCTACTCCATCAGGAAGAAATTTCATTCTT
This sequence comes from Clarias fuscus, assembly GCA_030347435.1. Classification (NCBI taxonomy): domain Eukaryota; kingdom Metazoa; phylum Chordata; class Actinopteri; order Siluriformes; family Clariidae; genus Clarias; species Clarias fuscus. The sequence goes on from CM059206.1 coordinate 29,044,846, forward strand.
AGTCCTCGAGGAATCCATGGCGGATGTTATCTTGGGACGCCCCTGGTTAATGAAGCACGAACCTATCCTTTCTTGGTCCACAGGAGAGGTACTCAAGTGGGGAAGGACGTGTTCATCCAACTGTTTCCCCTCACTTCCATTAAAAACCCAAGCATTACCATTGCACGCCACATCAATTGAAAGTCCTGTGGAAAACCTGTCCGTGGAAGTGCCCCCGCAATACTCTGCCTTCCGGGACGTGTTCTGCCCCAAGAGGGCTACACAACTGCCACCACATCGGCGATGGGATTGCGCAATAGATCTGCTTCCTGGCGAACCCCTACCACGGGGGCGAATCTATCCTCTGTCCATTCCAGAAAGAAAGGCCATGGAGGAGTACATCTCGGAGGCTCTCCAACAAGGCTTCATCCGTCCTTCAACTTCTCCTGCAGCATCCAGTTTTTTCTTTGTGGCAAAAAAAGATGGTGGTCTCAGGCCATGTATCGACTTCCGTACCCTCAACACGGCCACCGTCAAATTTCGTTACCCGTTGCCTCTGGTCCCTGCAGCTTTAGAATGTCTCAGAGAAGCGAAAATTTTCACAAAACTAGATCTCCGCAGTGCCTATAACCTTATCCGTATTCGAAGGGGAGACGAATGGAAGACGGCCTTTATCACCCCTACAGGGCATTATGAATATCGGGTGATGCCCTATGGCCTTGTCAACGCCCCAGCCGTTTTCCAAAACTTCATGCACGAAATCCTCAGAGACTTCCTCTACCAGTTCATTATTGTTTACATTGATGACATCCTCATATTTTCCAAATCCCCAGCGGAACATCACCTGCATGTCACGCGGGTACTCCAACGTCTCCGTAAGTTCCATCTATTTCTTAAAGCTGAAAAATGCACATTTCACCAGTCTTCTGTCCATTTTCTAGGATATGTCATAGATCAAAACGGGGTGAGGATGGATGAAGAGAAGGTAACAGCCATTACCAACTGGCCACAACCCACGACGATCAAAGAGTTACAACGCTTCCTGGGCTTCCCAAACTTTTACCGCAGATTTATTGAAAATTACAGCGTCATCGCCAGTCCGTTAACGTCCTTGCTCCGAGGTAAGCCCAGAACCCTGAAATGGACCACGGAGTCTACCGTTGCATTCCAACGATTAAAACAGACGTTCATTTCGGCCCCCATTCTCACACACCCCAATCCGGAACTCCCATTCGTGGTGGAAGTGGATGCCTCAACAAACGGCGTGGGGGCCATTCTCTCCCAACAGCAAGGGGAACCCGCAACACTCCATCCATGTGCCTTCTTTTCTAAGAAATTCAGTCCGACTGAAAAGAATTATGACATTGGAGATCGTGAATTGCTGGCTATCAAGATGGCCTTGGACGAATGGAGACATTGGTTGGAGGGGGCTACCCATCAGTTCCTTGTCCTAACCGATCATAAAAATCTGCAATATCTGAGGGAAGCAAAAAGATTGAACCCCAGACAGGCACGGTGGGCAATGTTCTTCTGCCGATTCAACTTCAAGATCTCCTATCGTCCAGGGTCGAAGAACACAAAAGCGGACGCTCTTTCACGATTACATGCCAGTAATATCGCCAACGATGGACCTGTTACAATACTCCCGGAAAAACTCTTTGTCAACCCCATACACTGGGAACTTCCTCGGTCAGTATCCGAACCTGCTCCAGTCACTGCCCCCAATTGTCCACCAAATCACCAGTTCATCCAGGAACAGGATCGGAATGCACTAATTCACTCTGTCCACTCCTCACTGGGCACAGGACACCCCGGAGTCAACCATACTCTCTCATTGCTACAAGAACGCTTCTGGTGGCCCAATATGGAGAGGGATGTGAGGAGGTATGTCTCTGGATGTGCTGAGTGCGCCATGTCAAAAAATCCTCGACATTTACCTGCGGGGAAACTAATGCCTCTGCCACTGCCGCACCGCCCCTGGTCACACATAGGAGTAGATTTCATCACAGATCTACCCAAATCTGATGGTCATACCTGCATCCTTGTCATAGTGGACAGATTTTCAAAGGGTTGTCGACTGATTCCTCTCAGAGGTCTCCCCTCCTCAATGACAACAGCGGAACTCCTCTTTAATAACGTCTTTCGTTACTTCGGCATCCCTGAAGACATTGTCTCAGACCGAGGCCCACAATTTATTTCACGGGTATGGCATGGATTCTTTCGACTCCTAGGTGTGACTGTGAGTCTATCATCTGGATATCACCCTCAAACAAACGGACAGACGGAGCGCAAGATCCAGGAAGTCGGAAGATTTCTTAGAACCTTCTGTCATGGCCACCAGGACACCTGGAACCAGTTCCTCGGTTGGGCCGAATACGCGCAAAATTCCCTCCGACAACCGACTACCGGTCTCACCCCATTTCAGTGTATGCTAGGTTATCAACCCCCGCTATTCCCCTGGAATGGGGAACCTTCCAATCTCCCAGCGGTCGACAGCTGGTTCAGAGAGAGTGAGAGAGTATGGGAAGACGCTCACCATCATTTGCAACGTGCGGTACGCAGATACCAAGCCAATGCAGATAGGCGTCGATCTGTCGCACCAACATTCCAACCGGGAGACAAGGTATGGCTCTCCACCCGAGACATGCGTCTGCGCCAACCTTGTAGGAAACTCGGCCCTAGGTATGTCGGTCCCTTCACTGTTCTGGAGCAGGTAAACCCGGTCACATACAAGTTACAACTACCTCCACAATATCGTATTCACCCCACTTTCCATGTCTCCCTGCTGAAGAAATACCATAACCCTGTCTTCTCACCCACAGAGCCTGGCCCCGAAGAAGAAACACCTCCTCCTCCGATCATGGTAGATGAAGGAACCACCTACCAAGTTCGGGATATCCTGAATTCCCGCCGCCGTGGTGGGTACCTGGAATATCTGGTGGACTGGGAGGGCTATGGCCCGGAGGAGAGGTCATGGGTGCCTCGAAATGACATCCTTGATCCTACACTGCTAGAAGAGTTCCACCGCACCCATCCAGATTGCCCAGCACCAAGAGGGAGAGGTAGACCACCACGTCGGCGGAAGGGTCGACCCTCAGGAGCGGGTCGTGGAGGGGGGGGTAATGTCACAATCGGGCCAGGCTCCGAATCAAGGCAGACACCACGCCCCCCATCTCCAGAATACTGACTAGAACCACCTGATAGCAATCAGGATTAATCCACAAAAGCACACACCACACAGCAGTCAACGTCCGGGCTCGTATGCACGAAAGTGGACCGAAAAGCTACTCCAAGTAAGACAAGAATTATATGTCTATTGCTACTTACCTTATTTCATTGTGCTTCATAGAAGTGATTCCCGTGAAGCTTCATTATCGGCATCTCCGTGGCTGCGTGTGTGGGTGTGTGCCTTCCCTCGCCGATTCTCCAGTGACTCCAGACTCAACTCTCTTCTCCTCCATTTTAATCCCCAGGCAACACCGGAAAGAACGCTGTCGGCGCCGCTGCCCCCGCGACAGTATAGTTTAATATTCAAGCAGTATTTCCCTGCATCAGCGTACATCTGACTTGCTCTCGTCTGCTTTCAATAAACGTTTCTCATCTTTGGAAACTTACCCTTCTGTGTCAGTCCGCCTTTGTTACATGTAGAGTCTTCAATAGTTTAGAAATCTTTAAGGACACCAATAGAGTGACCTTCCACTCATTCATAGGACTAGATAAATCGAACATTGATAAATTATCTTTAGGATTTCAAGACATTTTTCCATTTCTGCACCCTCTGATCAGGAGTAAAAAGATTTATTATAAGCATCATAACATAAGCATTATTCAATTTAAAATGTCTCATTTAAACCACACAATGGCAGCATGATTTTATTTTGATATAGTCTGCACCACTACAAAATAGGTCGCAGCTTTTTTTGTGTGCTTTTCTTCACTAGTGTTGATGCACTTACCGTCCCACCCCGCCACCCCCCCCCCCCCCCCATCCTACTTCGGCTGTACATGTTCTTCTCCCATCTTCTTTCACTCTCTTTGTCCATATTTTAAAAAATAATTCTTATTCCATTTACCCTCTAAACAAAGATTGCGCTGTCCAAACCTACACTACCTGGAGTGCAGCCTCAAACTCCCAATGAGCTGTGGAGGAGATGCCAAGGATGCAGGGTCAGAGTAAAGCACAAAGTAAAGAAGAGAAATATTACTTCTTTCTTTCGTTATGGGAAATGTAAGGTCACTGGCAAACAAATTGGATGAACTGGAATATCATGAATGCAGTGTTATGTTCTTTACTGAGACATAGCTTGAAAGTAAGAGCATTTGCATACATGCTATGATTAATGCGCTAAGATGGGCACTATGCACCCATCATGCATAGTGGCCACTGTATAAGCATCTGGATGCAGTGTTATGAGCTTGGCATAGACAGATCTGTGCTCAGAAATGTTATGTGGCATAAAATGAAGTCAGATGATGACCCGAGTACTGACTCAGTGGAGTTTTTCTTCCATGATGACACGAGCATATTGCAAGAATCAAATTGTAAAAGAGTGGTTGTCCATGAGGTATCAGTTTAATACATGACCTGGCCCCCACATTCTATGCTGTAATCAAAGCTATAGGGCATTGAATAAAATCTTGGAGTGTGTGACTTTTTTTTTTTTGCCAGGTAACATATAACGGGTTGTGAGCAACTGTTTACTGGAGGAAAAACATATAATAATATGCTAATGAAATGTACCAGGTAGTATTTACAAGTGAGTCACTGACATTGGACTAGGGCAGTGCAGAAGGAAATTTTATTTTCTATTTAAAAATGTAAAAATTATGTGTAAAGTCTATTTTAAACAGTACTTTACAACGAGGAAAACGAAAAGGCTAACTACACTATTCTTTCCTGCAAACAAAACTACAAAGGTTGGCACTTACATGATTAGCATGCTCAGACACAGGAAGAAACTTACTGTACATGATGTAAAATGTAGTAGTGTGCTCATCCTTACTTGCCCTTAGTCTTAAGCACCCAGCTTCTATATTGGAGACAGATGCCAATTCAACTCAACAATGTAACAGTCAATGCACCTATGCACAACTTGTGAGCGTAGTGCTCACAGTTCACACAAAAAAAGCCCTTTTTTTCTCCCACTTTTCAGGTCTTACTTCTTATAGTCACTCATGGGCCCAAGGGCACAAAGTAAGATCCATAAAGAGGTGGTGTACCGAGTATGGAGTGGAAGGACTTGGGTGGGATGAATTGGAATGCCAACTGTGCTCTAGGCCACCTCGTCTGATGGCCCTTATGCTTGTCACTGAATGGGCAAATCCAGGAAATCTGGAATCTAGAGAACTAAATCTGGAAATGGAGTGTTCCAGCATAAATATTTATACACTACTGCTTAAAGGTTTTGGGATCACTTTCTAACTCCATGGTTGTTCCTGATTTTTCTTTTTTTCTACATTGTAAAGCAATGCTGAAGATGTGTCCAAAAATATACAATGATTTTCTTTGAACAGTGTTCAGATGCATCTGCTTCTCATGATCTGTAAACATGATCTGTAAACTTTGTAACGGTTCTAATCTGAGGTGCTGGTAATACTAAATGAACTTCTCATCTGCAGCAGAAGTAAGTTTTGGTCTTGCCTTTCTGGGAAGGTCTTTATGCTAGACAGTTTCTTCATGGTGCTTGATACTGTAGGTCTTGCAAATGCACCTGACAATACTGTTCTTGCAAGAACTATTCCAGAAAGGCTGACCTCCGTTTCTTAAAATAACAACTGACTGTTGTTGTTGATGTTGTTTCATATTTACCTAATTCCATATGTGTTATTTCATATAATATAGAAAATAAATCACTAAACAAAAACAAAGAAATTTGTAAGTGATCCAAAACTTTTTAGCGGTAGTGTGTATATGGTACGAATTCTGACAGTAAAATGAGGTAAAACCAGGGTCAAGGGTATGGTGGGAGGAATAACATACTCTCTCATGTCTTGGTCACACAAACACTAGCAGGCATCTGCGGCCAGGTATCTGAGGAATACTTTGTCAAGTGTGCTACCCTTTGATGCTGCATAAGTAGCAAATTAAAAAGATGGACACAAGAACGCTACCTGATATTTAGTATACAGAATAAGAATAATAATACTGCTCACTTCAAAGACTTAGCAACTAAAGCCCCCAGGATTTTAAAATCTGTCAAGTATTAGTAACACAGAATTAAGATGGTGATTATAAACATAAATATAATTTTATTTGACTCTGTTGATTGTCTGTGTCTATTGACACTTGCCAGAATCTGACATTTAAACTTTAATAGCTAATGGTTTCCATTATAGTGTTTCTCAGTTAATTAAAAAGTGATTGGTCTCTTATGAAATAAATAAAAACTAAAAGTAATCCGACTTGTACACCATAATTCAGTACTTGTAAAAGCTTAAGATTTCTAGATTTCTGTTTTTTTGTTTCAGCCAGGCTTAGCATTTGGATTGTTCAAGTCAATTCAATTCAATTCAATTCAATTTTATTTCTATAGCGCTTTTAACAATGGTCATTGTCTCAAAGCAGCTTCACAGAAATGAAAAGAAAATGAAAAGAAGACTTATGGAAATGTATATATGTGTAAGAAAAATGTGTCTAGATAATGAGATTGTCCCTGATGAGCAAGCCAAGGGTGACGGCGACAAGTGATTGTTGTCAAGTGCAAGGTCATTCACAATACTGTTGTGCTCAAATGAGCAACATCAACTGCCCTTTGATTCAAAGTGAAAGTGTTATAGTAGTGCAACAGTCCCTAAAACCATGTGGACGAAAAAGCACAGCATGTGCTAGCTTTGTTGCTTTCAGTCTTTATCGAAATGTTATGCAAGTAACTGAAATGCTGCCACTAAAATATTCATGTGAAAAAAATTTATCATCAGCTACAAGCATAATTGTAAAGCCTGCAACACACAAAAATGGATCTGTGCCTTTCACTCCGCACTTGTCAATAAAGAGAGATGAAAGCTGAGCTGAGCTGAGTGAATTTTAGATGGTGGAGACTAGAAGCCAAGAGGCTTTTTTATTGACCTGTACTTCTATATTGACTAAAGACTTCTGTCAGGGATGAGAGAAGGCAAGATGCAGAATCCTCTTTATTAGATTGTGAGACATTAAAAAAAAAGAAGAATGTGGGAGGAACAGTAATTATAAACTTGGACATTTAACAAGAGCTAAGAACTAATAGTAACATAGTAAACAACAGAACAGCCATAAGATAAACATAAACATAAAGGCAGTGCTTAACAAGATATAGACAAGATTCTGGTGCTGTAGTTCAGAGTCTCTCTGGGGATGCCACTTCTGGCACACAAGTCCAGGTCCGTAGGAATCTGGGCTAGTCAATAAGCAACAGTCACTGTCAGTGTTCAGCCTTTCAATTTTAACCAACACTCGGCTATAGCATCCCCCATACCCAAAAAATTATCTAAAGGAACTTTGCTGCAAGTTGGTCATGGTTGGCCCAATGGTGATTCGCTCTCCTCTAGGTCTCTCAAAGCTGCAACCTGATCTCCCGTATCCTTTCCTGCTGGCCTGAAAGAGCCTTCACAATTCTGTATATAATTTTACTGCTTGCGTTCTGTCAGAGATTAATGAATATACATACTGTATATAGTGTGAACACCTCATTATTAAAATAACATGCATTTGATTACATACAGTACATGAGACCATAAATGTGATTTGCAGTGGGTGATTGATGTGCAGCATCTCTCTGGCTCTGTCAACACTCTTTTCTACAAGATGTTGGAAAGAATATGCTATGTATTAGCAGCAATTTTAGCACCCTATGAAAAGAAGGCATAAAGTAAAAATACATTAGTATTACATAAATAAATTGTTAGTATTCTCTTTTCTCAGGCCTGATAATTTACTAGATTAGATTAGATTAGATTAGATTCAACTTTATTGTCATTGCACATAGTTAACAAGGCAACAAAATGCAGTTTATGCATCTAACCAGAAGTGCAAGTTAGCAGTGCAATATAAACATATATACAGATTTATAAAACTTATATGATAAAAGTAAGGTCTATGTATAAATTGTATTACAGAAAGAAAAAAAATTATATATATGTATATATATATATACATGAATATACATGAATATACAGTGTAAAGTGAGCATAGACTCATTTTACATTAATTCTACATTTTTACATTAATTCTAGACATTAATTACAAATTAATGTACAGAATAATTGTAAATCTACAGATATGTCTAATTATAAATATGTGGAATAAAGATATACAGAAACTATATTTAGGTGAATTTACATTATGTGCAATAGTATGAATATACATATGAATAAAAATGAGTAATTTAGCAGCTGGATGGAAATGCAGAGTATACCTATACACACATATCTACATATATGAATATACATACACACGTGGACAAAATTGTTGGTACCCTTCGGTCAATGAAAGAAAAACTCACAATGGTCACATAAATAACTTTAATCTGACAAAAGTAATAATTTAAAAAAATTCTATGAATGTTAACCAATGAAAGTCAGACATTGCTTTTCAACCATGCTTCAACAGAATTATTTAAAAAAATAAACTCATGGAACAGGCCTGGACAAAAATGATGGTACCCCTAGAAAATACTGAAAATAATGTGACCGAAGGGACACGTTAATTCAAGGTGTGTCCACTAATTAGCATCACAGGTGTCTACAATCTTGTAATCAGTCAGTGGGCCTATATATAGGGCTCCAGGTAGTCACTGTGTTGTTTGGTGACATGGTATGTACCACACTCAACATGGACCAGAGGAAGTGAAGGAAAGAGTTGTCTCAGGAGATTCGAAAGAAAATTATAGACAAGCATGTTAAAGGTAAAGGCTATAAGACCATTTCCAAGCAGCTAGATGTTCCTGTGACTACAGTTGCACATATTATTCAGAAATTTAAGATCCATGGGACTGTAGCCAACCTCACTGGACGTGGCCGCAGGAGGAAAATTGATGACAAATCAAAGAGACGGATAATCCGAATGGTAACAAAAGAGCCCAGAAAGACTTCTAAAGAGATCCAAGGAGAACTTCATGCTCAAGGAACATCAGTGTCAGATCGCACCATCCGTCGTTGTTTGAGCCACAGTGGACTACATGGGAGACGACCAAGGAGGACACCATTGTTGAAAACAAATCATAAAAAAGCCAGACTGGAATATGCCAAATTACATGTTGACAAGCCACAAAGCTTCTGGGAGAATGTCCTATGGACAAATGAGACAAAAATGAAACTTTTTGCCAAGGCAAATCAGCTCTATGTTCACAGACGGAAAAATGAAGCATATCAAGAAAAGAACACTGTTCCTACTGTGAAACATGGAGGAGGCTCTGTTATGTTCTGGGGCTGCTTTGCTGCATCTGGCACAGGGTGTCTTGAATCTGTGCAGGGTACGATGAAATCTCAAGACTATCAAGGGATTCTAGAGAGAAATGTGCTGGCCAGTGTCAGAAAGCTGGATCTCAGTCGCAGGTCATGGGTCTTGCAACAGGACAATGACCCAAAACACACAGCTAAAAACACCCAAGAATGGCTAAGAGGAAAACATTGGACTATTCTAAAGTGGCCTTCTATGAGCCCTGACCTCAATCCTATTGAGCATCTTTGGAAGGAGCTGAAACATGCTGTCTGGAAAAGGCACCCTTCAAACCGGAAACAACTGGAGCAGCTTGCTCATGAGGAGTGGGCCAAAATACCTGCAGAGAGGTGCAGAAGTCTCATTGACAGTTACAGGAATCGTTTGATTGCAGTGATTGCCTCAAAAGGTTGTGCAACAAACTATTAAGTTAGGGGTACCATCATTTTTGTCCAGGCCTGTTCCATGAGTTAATTTTTTTTTAAATAATTCCGTTGAAGCATGGTTGAAAAGCAATGTCTGACTTTCATTGGTTAACATTCATAGAATTCTTATTTATTATTAATTTTTTCCAATTAAAGTTATTTCTGTGACCATTGTGAGTTTTTCTTTCATTGACCGAAGGGTACCAACAATTTTGTCCACGTGTGTATATTAGTATACAGTCCATGTGCAGACCCAGGAACTTGAAGTTTGTAACACGTTCGACCATTGTCCTGTTGATGTAGACAGGGGAGTGTGTGTTACCTCTTCTCCTTCTAAAGTCCACAATGAGTTCCTTGGTCTTACTGGTGTTCAGGAGCAAGTGGTTGTCAGCACACCACTCGGCCAAGTGCTTTACCTCTGCCCTGTAGTTAGTCTCATCGTTGTCATTGATGAGGCCAATCACTGTTGTGTCATCTGCAAACTTAATTATGGTATTAGAACCATGCATAGGGCTGCAGTCATGTGTGTACAGTGAAAACAGGAAGGGGCTCAGTACACAGCCTTGTGGCACGCCAGTGTTCAGGATGATGGTTGAGGAGAGAATGTTATTAGCTTTAACATTCTGTGGTCTGTTGGTCAGAAAATCCAGTATGCAGCTGCATAGAGAGGTGTTGATTCCGAGATCAGTAAGCTTACTAATCAGCCTGGAGGGGATGACTGTGTTGAACGCTGAGCTGAAATCCACGAACAACATTCTTGTGTAATTGTTCTTATTATCCAGGTGAGAAAGTACTGTGTGTAGTGTTAGGGAAACAGCATCTTCAATGCTCCTATTCTCACGGTAGGCGAACTGATGAGGGTCAATGTGGGTGGAAGGCCGCTCAAAGCACTTCATGAGTATTGGTGTCAGTGCTACTGGGCGGTAATCATTAAGGCACATAGGTTTGGAATGTTTAGGCACAGGCACAATGGAGGTGGATTTAAAGCAAGTAGGCACTATTGATTGATGTAGGGACAGATTAAAGATGTCTGTCATGACTTTAGTCAGCTGTTCAGCACAGGTTCTGAGCACACGTCCAGGTATTCCATCAGGGCCAGCAGCTTTCCGATTGTTTATCCTGCTGAAGGCAGCAGAGACTTCTGCGGTGGAAAGTGAGAGAGGCTGAAAGTTCACAGGCGGTATCAACGTAGTGATTGTCTCCTGAAGACTCTGATCAAAGCGAGCATAAAAGTTATTTAGCTCATTGAGGAAGGAGATTTCGGTGGATATGGTTGCAGAGTGGGCGGGTTTGTAGTCACTGATGGACTGGATGCCCTGCCACATACGCCAAGGATCAGAGTTGTTGAAGTGATCTTCGATCCTCAGCTTGTAGCTCCACTTGGCCTTATCGATACCCCTTTTCAGGTTAGCTCTGGATGCACTGTAGGCCTGTGCATCTCCTGATCTGAAGGCAGCATTCCGTGCCTTGAGCAGGAGACGAATTTCCCTATTCATCCATGGCTTCTGATTAGGGTATGTTGTAATCTGCTTCACAGTTGTTACATTGTCAATGGTGGCTTTGATGTGGTCCAAAACAGAAGAGGTGTATAGATTGATGTCCGTGTGAGAGTCAGAAGTAGCTTGAGAGGCAAACCTACTCAAATCCATATGATGAAATCGGTCCTGAAGTATAGTGTCTGTCTCTTCAGTCTACACTCTGATAGATGTGACTGAGGGCTTCACACGTTTAATGAGCGGAGTGTATTTGGGGAGCAGGAACAATGAAAGGTGATCAGACTGTCCCAGGTGGGGGAGGGTTAAAACTCTGTATGCCTTGGCTATATTTGTATAAACATGATCCAGAGTTTTGCTACCTCTTGTATGACAGTCCACATGTTGAAAAGATTTTGGGAGTACTGTTCTCAAGTTAGAGTGATTAAAATCCCCCGCAACAATGAAAGCAGCCTCAGGATAAACAGTCTGTTGTTTGCTAATAGCTTCATGCAGCTCTTTCATAGCATTCTTAGCATTAGCATCCGGTGGTATGTATGCAGCAGTTATAACTATAGTAATAAACTCCCTCAGTAGATAGAAGGGTCTACATTTAATCGTTAAAAATTCCACATCAGCAGAACAATGATTCACAATGACAGTGCAGTTAGTGCACCAGGCTTTGTTTACGTAAATACATAAACCCCCACCTTTGGTCTTCCCGGAGCCTTCTGTTGTCCTGTCCGCGCGTAGAATGAAGCATCCAGCTAGCTCAGTTGCGCTATCAGGAATGTCACTGTTCAGCCATGTTTCCATGTATCTTAAATATTAAGATGTTGCAGTCCGTTAATTTCTTGCTGTTGGCGATACGGAGTCGTAGTTTGTCCATCTTATTCACCAGAGACCGCACATTAGCAAGGAAAATGCTCGGTAAGGAAAGCCGGTGTGGTGTTAGCCTTAGCTTAGCACGCAGCCCTCCTTGCTTCCCCTGTTTACGGTCTCTTCGCCGTCTACTAGATATGGGTTTAATGTTATGTAGGCATTCTTTTGGGGGTATTTTATTACACACACTGCGTGGTTATTATTGTTCTGCATCATATCAAGAAAACATTTGAGGAATTGTGTTAAGCTTAGAGACTGTACAAGAACTGGACAGACTCTCTGTGACATCACCCATCAGTTTTCTGAAGACTGATGTTGAAGCTCAACTGTAGGATCTAGGAACTCCGATTGTCAACATCTTGTCAGGAGTTGATTCTACCTAAACCCCAATTAATCCATAAATGGACAAATGGGCATAATGAACAGAAACTGGCTGTTGAGTGTAACTGTCATGCACACTCGTAACACGACCGGCACTAGGACCTGGAAGTAATACGGTCGCATTTCAGGAAGCATAAAAGGAAACAAGATGGCGCTTCACATTGCTCAGTCATTGAGTCTACCGATGCTGTCTCCGATGCTATCACCTCCATTTCGTGGGTACTCACCATTTTGGGTTATATTCCTGATTGAGTGTGTGTTGTTAGAACGCGGGTTTAATTGTGTAAACTCTTGCTCTCTACGTGAGAGAGTTCTAATAATAAATCGCGTGGTTATTCTGTCTGCTCGCGCTACTTCCGCGTTTGGGTTTACCATCCACGCTACACGGGCTAACTGCTAGTCTTCTGATCATCCTCCGGTTGCTTTGTGACAGTAACATGACTACTAACCTCAGTTACCACAAGCTATATAGTTTAGGTGTAACTTAGCTAAAATGCTATGGTGGCTATGCCAATGTTAAAATGCATGCCAATGTTAATTTGCATTTCATTGAATTCTGTATATTGCATATTTTGCAAACTGCATATTTTGACATTAATTATATTTTGGTGTATTTTTTCAGAAACAGAGGCTGCACCTTATTTATGAACTGTAGAACACATTAGAGCTTGGAGGGATGATGCTAAACTGTCAACTTCATGGAAGAAATGTGGATAAATGTGGTCAGAAAAAAAATTATGACATATTGGAGATCACTAAAATGCTAAAAGTTGCATCATGAAACATTGACAGTAGAGATCACAGATATTTTTAATAATGAAAGTGTATATACCATTGCATTGCACAATATGACAAGAACTTGTAAGAAAACTATGTGTTAGTAAGGCCAGTAAGAAATAGGCCTGAATTTGTTTGGACCTTTGATTTATTCTTGAGCAATGGATGCATCAGAGTATAAATGTAAACTCGTGAGGGAATGTACCCATCATGCATAGTTCCCACCGTTCAAGCCCCAGGAGGCAGAATTTTGATCTCAATTTGCTTCGATTGGTCTAGGCTCTTCAACGATATAAAATGCAGTCAGTTCACTTCCATGGATGTACAGTGGAACCTTGGATTACGAGCATAATTCCGGAAGTGGGCTAATGTTCCAAAACACTCCTAAACCAAATCATCATTTCCCATAAGAAATAATGAAAACTCAAATTATTCGTTCCACAGCCCCAAAAAATAAATACATAAAAAGAATTAATACAATCTATAAAATGAAAATAATACAAATTAGTCTGCACTTTACCTTTAAAAAAAAGTACAAATAAATCCTGACAGATAAGTGTTTCCGTTGGTGCACGCTGGCATGAGAGCATACTAACGGAATCACTTAAGTTTCACAACAAATGGACACACAAACACAACGGAAACACCGTTTTAACAGTGTAAAACAGTGTTTAAATTATTTTTGCCCATTCTCTTAATTCACTTTCATTAAGTTTGACATCGCAGGCCGTTGTTTGTGTCTTCCATGTCTTTCGATAAAATAAAATAAACTGTTGTTGGAGTATGGCAGATTCTGATAATGTTCCTCCTCTCTTTGTATGTTTGCTCAGACATGGTTGAAGAACTATGGCTACTTACTCCCACATGACATCCGGACATCAGACTTGCGTTCAGAGAAAGCCATGCAATCAGCAGTTGCTGCTATGCAGCGGTTCTACGGAATCCCTGTGACTGGAGAACTTGACCAAACTACTCTAGAGTGAGTACTTACACAGATAAACATGGACACTTTGTTTATTTCTACTAGGTTATTTCAGTGCCGTAAATCTACACTGACTCTGTCCTTTTTGTGTGTAAACAGTCATTATTCACATGTTGTGCATGGCTATTTGGCATGGCTATTGCTTAACCATGGCCAGTCAAAAACAAATAAAACAATGAAGCCATAATGAAATTAAAATTACGAATATGACATTATTTAATTAATTAATTCCCCTATATACTATACCATATCAATTGTCAAAGCCTAAGATTCCAAGTTTTATAGGGATTTTTCCTTTGACCACTTATTGTATGGCTAATTGTAATAGTATACTATATGCTCACCAACCATTTCATTAGGTACATCTGTTTAACTGCTTGTTAATACAAATACCCAATCAGCCAACAACATGGCAGCACCTCAATGCATTTAGGCAGGTTAAAATAGTCTAGATTATCTGCTCAGACTATAGTTCAAACTGCATCATAATTAGGATGAAAGCTGATTTAAGTGACTTTGAATGTTGCATGATTGTTGGTGCCAGACGGACTGCCCTGGATATTTCCAAACTGAGATGAGATTTTCATGCAAAACCAACTCTAGCTTTTACAGAGAATGGTCTTAAATAGAGAGCAGCAGTTCTCTTAGTAAAAATGCCATGTTGATGCCAGTGGTCAGATGAGGTTGACCAGACTGGTTGTAGAAAGGCAACAATCAACCGAGATGTCACAAAGAGTATCTCTGGATGCAAAACACCTCAATCATTGAAGCCATGGGCTACAGAACTATAGAAGAAGACTATATCAGGTGCCAAACATGTTAACTAAGAACAGCAGACTGAGGCTATAATTCACAAGGGCTCAACAAAATTGGACAATAGAGTATTGGAAAACATAGCCATGTCTGATGAGTCTGGATTTCTGCTGTCACCTGTATGGGTCAGAATTTGGTATAAACAACATGCAGGCATGTATCCATCCTCCTTTATATCAATAGTTCAGGCTAGTGGTGGTGTAATGGTGTGGAGGATAATTCTTGGCACACTTTGGATTGCCTAATTTCAACTGAAAAGTGTTTAAATGCCACAGCCTACCTGAGTATTGTCCATTCCTATTGTCCACAGCATAATGTGCCATGTCACAAAGATAAAAATAATCTTAAACTGAATTCTTGAACATGACAATGGGTTTACTGTACTGACATGACCTCCAATGTCACCATATCTCAATCCAATAGAGCATATTTGGGATGTGATGGAATGGGAGATTCACTTCATGGATTTGCAGCCGACACATCGCAGCATGATGGCTGCCATCCTGTCAATATGGACCAAAATCTCTAAGGAATTTGTTACAGCATCTTGTTGAATCTATGCCATGAAGAATTAAGACAGTTCTGAAAGCAAAAGCGTTCCAACCCAGTACTACAAAATTCGCTTTGAGTGTACACCCCCATTTTTGTGGAGCAGCTATTGACATGCCAAGACAAATGTTTATTTCAGACCGAGGAGCAATTGAAATTTTATGTGGAGTAGGGAGGAGCAGAATTCACTCTACAGGAACGGGTTAGTGCAGTGTTCTCTGTGGAGCTAGGATATATAGAGACATTCCAATGAGGGCAGGAAAGCTCGTTGACATCTTCAGGAAGTCAGGAACGTACAGTAGTTAGCATTCAAGGTGGTGTCAGTTGTGGCACGACCAAGACCACCCTTACAATATCTGGTGTGGGCAAAATATGCATATTGTGGTTACTATAGAAGAAAGTAATTTGTTGTTTTTGTTTAGGTGGATGAAGAAACCTCGGTGTGGGGTTCCTGATCACCCTCAACGGAGGAGAAATAAGCGGTATGCTCTCACTGGTCAAAAATGGAGAGACAAAAAAATTACATACAGGTACAAGTACTATTATATATAATTGCATGTCATGTTTGGATTAGATGTGGCTATAATTTGACTGACATTTGTGAATAAGACTAATAAAAAAAAAATACTTAAATTTTCAAGGTACCATAAAAATGACTTTTGGGGCAACGAAAAAGGTCATGTAGTCTAATTAGTCGACATTTACCAGAGTAGGGGTGGGTACTAATCCTGGTGCCAATATAGCACTGGTACCCATATAACCGTTATGTACTAGAACAGAATTATAGTGCATATTTTGATGCGAGTGTTCATGTTGTTTTCACATTTCAACTTAAAAGCACAACTTGGGAACTTGGGCACATCTGCGTGAAAAGAATTACTGAAATTTGAAGCTTGTTTGGAGCATACTAAGAACACCAACTACTTTGCTGTTATTGGTGTTAAATTATTGTTGTTGGGTTAGGGTAGTATGTAAATTTGTTGTGTTTTGTATCTACTTTTTTATGTATACTTTAAATTAATATATATATACAGTACAAACCAAAAGTTTGGAGACACCTTCTCATTCAAAGAGGCTGAATTTGTATTATGGCAAGAAAAAAGCAGCTAAGTGAAGAAAAAAACGAGTGGCCATCATTACTTTAAGAAATGAAGGTCAGTCAGTCCGAAAAAGTGGGAAAACTTTAAAAGTGTCCCCAAGTGCAGTCACAAAAACCATCAAGCGCTACAAAGAAACTGTCTCACATGCGGATCGCCCCGGGAAAGGAAGACCAAGAGTCACCTCTGCTGCGGAGGATAAGTTCATCCGAGTCACCAGCCTCAGAAATCGCAGGTTAACAGCAGCTCAGATCAGAGACCAGGTGTTAGGAACCTCCACCAGAGGTCACTGTTCATGTATGTCTGTAGTCCTTGTTGGTTGACTCAGTTTCCCAGAAGGCACCTCAGTCAGGTGATGAGTGCTCACCTGAACTGAGGTGGCTCATTAAAGTTTCTATAAATAGCAGTTTGTTCTGGGAAACTGGGTCGAGCATTGTTTGGTATGTTGTTTGTTTGTTTGGGTATGTTTGTGTTTGTTTGTATACTGTCATGTGGGCATTCCTTTTTGTTTGTTTCTTTGAGTTTATATTGGGTTTATGTTTTGTAACCTTTGTTTTTCTAGAGGGCTCTAGTTTTGTTTTCTGTATGTTCCTTGTTCTGATGGATTCATGGAGCTGTCCTGTTTCATGTTTAGTTAGGCTGTGTCTCCTTCTGTGTACAGTGTAAGTACTGTTCTGTGTCTTCCCAGTGTTGGTCTTCTTGTGTAGTTCTTTGTCTGTTTAGTTTTGTGTAGCCACATGAGGGCCTAGCCGCTAGCAGGGTTAGCCGCTAATAGGCCTTGATTGCTAGTAGGGTTAGCCCCTAGTAGGGTTAGCCTCCAGTAGGCTAGCCTCTAGTGGGATTGACTGCTAGTGGTTCTGGTTGCTAGTAGGTTAGCCGCTAGTTTGGTATAGCCTCATGTGTGCCCTGCCTTTTGTGTTCAGTTCCCCCCTATTAGGTCCGTACTAACCCGGTTAGCCACTAACCCCATTAGCCACTAATCCGGTTAGGTCAGCATCCAGTGTCCCCATATTCCATGTACAGTAGCTACTAACCACTAATCCATCTAGTCTCTGTGCTCCTGGTCCTGTCTTCAGTCCTGTCTCTAGTCTGTATCCCTGGTCCTGTCTCTCCAGTCCTGTCTCTGCAGTCCTGTCTCATCTCTTGTCCCCCTGTGTCTTTAGTTAGCTCCAGCTCCATGTTTCCTCATCCTCATTTCCAGTTCCCTGTGTTTCCTTATGCCGGTTCCCTGTGTCAGCTCCTAGTTCCCATGTCAGCTCCTAGTTCCCATGTCAGCTCCTGGTTCCCTGTGTTCAGTTCTTGTTCCTGTGTTTTTCCTGAGCCTTAGTTTTAGTTTGAGTTTGTTGTTTTGGTTCCTTTGTTTGTGTTTGTTTATTGAGTTGTAAATAAAGACACTTTCTGTTTGAAAACCTCTCTGCCTTCATGCTTACCCTATATGCCCACGGCAACAACATCAGCCGGTCTAGCCAGCACCACCAGCTAGACCCATGACAGAATGCTCGACCCAACCAAGGCATAGCAGAGGGGGCCCCCTGGGAGAAATTTTTTGGGGGGGGGGGCTGGGACCGTAACGCTGGGGCAAGCAGGCGGAGGGTAGTTGGCTTGCCCTACAGCTGAACAGAGAAGGTCCCACTTCGTCTCCGAGCCTCACGGGGAGGCTCCACCCCTTCCCGTCTCCGAGCCTCACGGGGAGGCTCCACCCCTTCCCGTCTCCGAGCCTCACGGGGAGGCTCCACCCCTTCCCGTCTCCGAGCCTCACGGGGAGGCTCCACCCCTTCCCGTCTCCGAGCCTCACGGGGAGCCTCCACCCCTTCCCGTCTCCGAGCCTCACGGGGAGCCTCCACCCCTTCCCGTCTCCGAGCCTCACGGGGAGGCTCCACCCCTTCCCGTCTCCGAGCCTCACGGGGAGGCTCCACCCCTTCCCGTCTCCGAGCCTCACGGGGAGGCTCCACCCCTTCCCGTCTCCGAGCCTCACGGGGAGGCTCCACCCCTTCCCGTCTCCGAGCCTCACGGGGAGGCTCCACCCCTTCCCGTCTCCGAGCCTCACGGGGAGGCTCCACCCCTTCCCGTCTCCGAGTGTCAATGAGGTCCCACATCCACCACCTGACTTCGGCGTCGAGAGTCTACCACCCCGAGAACGGGCCGTTGCCGCCTATGTTGCCAGGCGTCTAGGACAGACCCGAGACTGCCTTCGGCGCCTGGCTTCGGCGGCATTCCAGTTTCGCCCGCCTTCCCATCCTGCTTGGGGAACCAGCTCGTCGGCGTCGTAAGTCGGGTGAAATGACCCAAGACAATGGGGAAGAGTAACTGGGACCTCCAGTAGCGCTCCGGAGGAGCGTTTTTAAGGGGGGAGGGGTACTGTTAGGAACCTCCACCAGAGGTCACTGTTCATGTCTGTCTGTAGTTCTTGTTGGTTGACTCAGTTTCCCAGAAGGCACCTCAGTCAGGTGATGAGTGCTCACCTGAACTGAGGTGGCTCATTAAAGTTTCTATAAATAGCAGTTTGTTCTGGGAAACTGGGTCGAGCATTGTTTGGTATGTTGTTTGTTTGTTTGTGTTTGTATACTGTCATGTGGGCATTCCTTTTTGTTTGTTTCTTTGAGTTTATTTTGGGTTTATGTTTTGTAACCTTTGTTTTTCTAGAGGGCCCTAGTTTTGTTTTCTGTATGTTCCTTCTTCTGATGGATTCATGGAGCTGTCCTGTTTCATGTTTAGTTAGGCTGTGTCCCCTCTTGTGTACAGTGTAAGTACTGTTCTGTGTCTTCCCAGTGTTGGTCTTCTTGTGTAGTTCTTTTTCTGTTTAGTTTTGTGTAGCCACATGAGGGCCTAGCCGCTAGCAGGGTTAGCCGCTAGTAGGCCTTGATTGCTAGTAGGGTTAGCCCCTAGTAGGGTTAGCCTCCGGTAGGCTAGCCTCTAGTGGGATTGACTGCTAGTGGTTCTGGTTGCTAGTAGGTTAGCCGCTAGTTTGGTATAGCCTCATGTGTGCCCTGCCTTTTGTGTTCAGTTCCCCCCTATTAGGTCAGTACTAACCCGGTTAGCCACTAACCCCATTAGCCACTAACCCGGTTAGGTCAGCATCCAGTGTCCCCATATTCCATGTACAGTAGCTACTAACCACTAACCCATCTAGTCTCTGTGCTCCTGGTCCTGTCTTCAGTCCTGTCTCTAGTCTCCAGTCCTGTCTCTCCAGTCCTGTCTCATCTCTAGTCCCCCTGTATGTCTTTAGTTAGCTCCAGCTCCATGTTTCCTCATCCTCAGTTCCAGTTCCCTGTGTTTACTTATGCCGGTTCCCTGTGTCAGCTCCTAGTTCCCATGTCAGCTCCTGGTTCCCTGTGTTCAGTTCTTGTTCCTGTGTTTTTCCTGAGCCCTAGTTTTAGTTTGAGTTTGTTGTTTTGGTTCCTTTGTTTGTGTTTGTTTATTGAGTTGTAAATAAAGACACTTTTTGTTTGAAAACCCCTCTGCTTTCATGCCTACCCTATATGCCCACGGCAACATCAGCCAGTCTAGCCAGCCACTACCACCAGCTAGACCCATGACACCAGGTCAATACCACACAGAGTTCTAGCAGCAGACACATTTCTAGAACACCTGTTAAGAGGAGACTGTGTGAATCAGGCCTTCATGGTAGAATATCTGCTAGGAAACCACTGCTAAGGACAGGCAACAAGCAGAAGAGACTTGTTTGGGCTAAAGAACACAAAGAAAACTCTTTAAATGAGAAGGTGTGTCCAAACCTTTGGTCTGTAGTGTATATTAAATATATTGTTAACTTTAAATAGCTGTTTTCAATGAAAAAGCCGTTCTTTAATGTTCTCCACAATTTTTCTGTGGCTCTTTTTTTAAGACATCAGTTCAGGCACCATTTATGCATCAGAACCGTTTTAAAAGTATCCATTTGATACCATGTGAAAGAGTGAAATGTATTATGGTTAGACGGGAAATGCAGGATCAACATGAGTGTGGGTGTGAATGTGTGTGTGCATGGGCTTGTGTGTGAGTGAGAGACAGAGAGAAATATGTTCTGCAGTGATCTGTACTTTTAACTGCACTTTGAGCCTTTGTGCTGTTGCCAAATCTATATTTGGAGAAACCTGGTGAATTAGATCTTGGAGAGCAGTCAGACAAAGATGAGTAATATAAAGAGAGACTGAGAGGTTCATTACCTATTGTGCACTTGACCATAAAGTGCATTTTTATTCACTTAGGTTCTCTTAAATGTCTAATTTTCTAATTGTTAAATTATTCTCCTAAATGTTGCATCTTATACCATATTATAGTATCATCAGAAAGAGCTTATATTGCCAAGTTTCCAGATACAAGGATGAAAGAACAATGCAACCTATCATGAAGGTTACATTATACTATCATTATACTCTAGTATGATAAATGTTACCTTATGGTAAAGGCCCTGCTAAGGAGCTTATACTGTAGTACAATAACTCACTGATCCAGTATTATCATGCCTACTAATTCAAAGGTTTTTTGAAGAAACTTTTTTAAAGAGTGTATACAAAGTGGCCCAAAATTCTGGATGCACAGGCAAAAGACGGCTCTCAAAACAAACAAAAGATTTGACATAATTTGCTTGTTTGCTTATGAATCTATACTTTTAGGCCACCAATTAAATGGAACAGAGGAGGTAGATCTGGCTAATTATATATTATCACACATAACTATCAAGACAGTTTTTGATCTGAATAGAGCAATCAAACTAAATGCCCTATTGACTGATATCACATTATAAGGATAAATATCCTTAAATAAAAACAATAACTGAGACACCTTATACCAAAGTATCTTTTGAAACAAATTTTAATATCATATAATTACTGTACAAAGGATATTGTATTGGTGCAGATTGCATGTGTGAAGTGGACATGAGACTATGGGTTTTATCTGGGAGACATGAAACGAGGGGTTGATGCGTCGCATGGTGGATGGAAGGAGTAGTCGAACTGTGCATGTGTTGATGACCTTAGATATGGTAAGTGGTCCGATGAACCTAGGGGAAATCTTGTTGGAGACTGTGTTAATGGGGACATTGCGAGTGGAGAGCATGACCCTTTGTCCGACACGTTAGGCTGGGGCAGTTGAGCGTCGGCGATCTGCTTGACGTTTGAAGAGGGCTACTGAGCGGCGGAGCCTGGTCCTAGCCCGCAGCCAGGTCCTCTTCAAACGTCGGGCAGTTGAGCGTCGGCGATCTGCTTGACGTTTGAAGAGGGCTACTGAGCGGCGGAGCCTGGTCCTAGCCCGCAGCCAGGTCCTCTTGCAGCGTCGAATGAAGGCCTTGGCTGAGGGGACTACGACTTCTTCCTCTTGGGCTGGAAAAAGGGGGGGTTGATAACCCAGACTGCACTGAAATGGTGAGAGACCCGTGGAAGCTGTAGGTAGTGAGTTGTGGGCATATTCGATCCATGGCACCATTTGGCTCCAGGAGAGTGGATCATGGGAGGTCATGCAACGGATGGCTGTCTCGAAGTCTTGGTTGGCTCTCTCGGTCTGGCCGTTGGTTTGGGGGTGGTAGCCAGATGAAAGGCTGGGAGTGGCTCCGATCAGTTTGCAGAATGCTGTCCAGAACTGGGCGGAGAACTGGGGTCCACGATCTGAGACAATATCCATCGGTAGGCCGTGGAGCCGAAAAACATGTTGAATGAGTAGCTCAGCCGTCTCCTTGGCTGAAGGGAGCTTAGAGAAAGGGACAAAGTGAGCTGCCTTGGAGAAACGGTCAACGATGGTCAGGACGCAGGTGTGGCCCTTGGATTCAGGGAGTCCTGTGATGAAGTCCACTACCAGGTATTCGTAATGCCCCGATGGTGTGTTGAATGCTGTCTTCCACTCATCCCCCTCCTTGATTCTGACTAGGTGATATGCATTACGTAGGTCAAGTTTCGTAAAAATGGTAGCCCCTTCCAGAAGGTCGAAAGCCGTTGACATCAGAGGAAGCGGATATCGATTCTTAATGGTGATTTCATTCAAACCACTATAATCTATACATGGCCGAAGCGTCTTGTCTTTCTTAGCCACAAAGAAAAATCCAGCCCCAGCAGGAGAAGATGAAGGGCGTATGATACCAGCAGCAAGGGACTGATATATATTTATCCATGGCCTCCCTCTCCTTTGAAGATAGCGAGTATAATCTCCCCCTGGGAGGCGTTGTACCCGGGAGAAGGTCAATGGCACAGTCATAAGGTCTATGAGGTGGTAGCGAGAGGGCTCGTGACTTATTGAACACCTGTTTCAGATCTGTGTAGTCGAGAGGAACAGCTGAAAGGTCAGGGAAGTCCTCGTTGGTGGAAGGTGCAACAGGCGGATAGTGAGCTGACTTCAGACAGGACGTTAAACAGGAGGGACTCCACTCTTGAACAGTGTTCTTATTCCAATCTATGCGAGGATTGTGACGAATCAGCCAGGGACGTCCAAGAACAAGCGGTGGGTGGGCGTGGCGCATGACTAGGAAAGTGAGATCTTCGGTGTGGTTGCCAGATACCTGTAGGGTAACTGGGGCCGTGCAATGGTTGATGACGGATAGGTGGGTACCATCGAGGGCCCGAACAGCCAGCGGGCTGTCGAGAGGATAAGTCGGGATGTTGAGGTCCTCCACCTTACATGTGATGCTAGGATGGCCGGCAGAAGTGGACACTGGCTAGAGGAGAGATTATGGATTGGTCCCTAGTCTCACTGGAGGGGTTTTGGCTTTTAATGGACATTGGAGACGGTAGTGGCCGGATTGCCCACAATAGAAACAAGAACCAGACTGAAGCCTTCGCTGGCGCTCCTCCGGGGAGATCCGTGTTTGATTAACTTGCATGGGTTCCAGGTCAGAACTAGTGGCTGGCCGAGAAAGGGGATAAGCAGGCGGCCGAAGTGGAGCTGAAGATCTGTATCTGGGGAAGGATGCAGTTTGGATATGGCGTCTTTGATTCAGCCGAACGTCTGTGCGTCCTGCTAGCTCCATGAGACCGCTAAGATTGCTGGGCAACTCCTGGACGAGCAGGTGATCCTTGACTTCTTTGGAAAGACCATGAAGGAAGACGTTGTAGAGAGCTTGGGGATCCCAATTGGTTGATGCAGCCAATGTGCGGAACTCGATAGCGTAATCGTAAGCTGAATGGGAACCTTGGAGGAGCTCCAGTAACTGCCTGGCAGCGTCCCGACCAGAGTGGGAGCGGTCGAAAACCCTTCTCATTTCCTCAGTGAATGACTTGAAAGAAGAGCAACATGGATCGTTGGCGTCCCACATGGCGGTTCCCCACTCACGTGCCCGTTCGGTGAGAAGCGTGATTACAAACGCCACCTTGGAGCGTTCCGTAGGGAAACACGATGCTTGGAGCTCCAATAACAGAGAGCATTGGGAGACAAAGGAGCGGCAAGTTCCCGGTGCGCCATCATATGGTTGTGGATGAGGAAGACGGGGCTCTTGGCACATAGTGACTGATTTATTTGGGAGAGGTACAACTAGGAGCTGTTGCAGTTGTGAGGAGATGGAGGAGAGTGTTTCAGTAACCTGTCGGATGCTCTGTTGGTGGGAGCCCAGCAGGGCTCCTTGCTGGGAAAGAACCAGTCTGAGCTGTTCCAAGTCCGCTGGGTTCGTCATGGCCGATGTATACTGTCACGGGCGGTTCTGGACGAGAGTGAGCCCAATAGCAGACAAACAGTTTCTTTTCAGAGCTCTTATTTTTTTTGCACACAGGAGTAATAATATGTAACTGTAACAGGAGCAAGGGAGAGATGCTGTGTGTGTGTGTGTGTGTGTGTGTGTGAGAGAGAGAGAATGAGCGGCCCTGATGAATGGGGGAATGCTTTGTAACTGGAGAGGAGGCGGGCTGATGACGTGAGGGAGATTGCGCAATCCCGGAAGTGAAGCGCCAGAGAGGATCACCGACAGAGCGCGTGAATCCGCGTAAAGCAGCGAGTGCACGATCGCAACGGCTGTTGTTATTCGGAGAGATAATCCGGCAGAAGGTGAAAGTCTCAGCCTGCTGATTAAACCTCCGTTTTGATGCTCGCGAACGCGGAAGTACTCACAATCACAGATTTCGGCAGAGAGTGAAAGTCCGAGTGTGTCGATTAAACATTCCTGTTCAGTGCTCGCGAACGCGGAAGTACTCACAAGCAAACTAATCATCCAGTTGGACGTAGAAGACGAAACTCAGGGTCGAATGGGCAGGCAGGGTTGATAACAATACTCCAGCAGCGAGGGCAGAAAGATCCGGAAGCGCGATCCACAATCGAGAGTCGAGTGAACGGGCGAAGTCATACACACAGGGGAATCCGAGCACGAGCAAAAGATCCAAAGGGCGAGACACAACACGAAATCCAAGAAACAGGCAGGGTCAAAACACAGGAACAAACTACTAGACAGAATCAATGAGATACGAGGGGCACGCAAGTAAGATACATCGGCACAGAGGAAGATCTCTGGCTTTCTTTTAAAGCCCTGAGTAGGTAGTCCGATTGGTGGCAGGTGCGTTCAGGTGATTAGAGAAGCGGAAAGAAGGCATGGGAGGGGTTATGACCTGGATGTGCTAGGCTGATCGGGCTGGTTCCTGACAATATCTGAGTGTATTTAACTAACACAATGTCTTTAGTGTCTTAGTATATAGGGGAGATCAAAATTAAAGGACAACCTACAATTTCTTTTTCAAGGTCACTGCTTAGTCCTATTTGAAATTATCTAAAAGGGGGGTAAACGGGCAGGCTATTTTAAGCCTGTTTCATAAGGTATGTATATTTTGAAGCACAGAATAAAAAACTTCAATGAGATTTAAAAAACAACAATGATTAAAATTAGAGAACACTTCCAGATACCTCCCAGTTGTTGGTGTTAATGTAGCTCCTGGTGCTAATTTCTTTAATTATCTGACAAACCGTGTTTAACTGGCAGCGTAACTTTACCGGTTTTTGCTGCCTTTCTAAGATGGTGCTATTCTAAAATGACTAAAACCCACCGGCAGTAGGTTGTCCATATGAAGGCCAAAGGGATGACCCTTTCAGCCATAGCAAAAGGAGTTGAAAGTTGCAAATCTCTGACTTTTAAAATATTGCATCTTTACAATGTCACAAACTTATTTAAGTTCCTCAAGAATGCTGGTCCATTAAAGACAAATTCATTAAGGTATAGGATAATGCAGAGAATCTCGATGGGTAATCGGTTTGACACTGCAGCTAAACAGAGTAAGGCTCTGTCTCATCATAAAGTGTCTTGATGTTTAAGATAATTTGGACTGAAAGCAAACTTTGCAGTGACCAAATCTAACAAGAACTAAAGAGTAGTGATGTCCTGTGGCCGCAGATGTACAGTACTGAAGTAATTCGAAGCAAGGGCCTATACACTTCCTACTAATTGTTGACTGTTGTAACTTTCAGAAATTTTAGTTGTAATCTTTATCCGTGCTACAGTTCTCAAATATTTTTCATTGTGTTTTATACAATCTTTATCTGTGCTGTTCTCTAATTTTGATCATTGTGTTTTCTACAAAATGTTTTATTTTTTTTTTTGGAAGTGCCTTGATTATTTTGTAAAACACTGTTCTATTAGCATGGTATAGCCATAAAAAAATCCTTCAAATGTTGAAGATTACTTTATTCTTGAAAAAATCAAGGTGAGTGTTCATAAATCGTTCTCTAATTTTGATCTTCACTGTACGTTCTCTGTAAAACCCGACTTTGGAGACATTTTAATCGTATTTTATTTGTCATATCACTTGCCCCATATATGCATGATTTCTGTACACCCACACCTACACATTATTTATTTAAGCATTTTGTACTCAAAGTTAACATTTACTTGGGTGTTCAAAGACATTTTAGTAATTTATTGACAAATTTGAGTATATAAAAATTTTATCTGATGTTCAGTGGTGGCTTCGGTAGTGTATTGTGAAATAGAATCAGATATGCGAATTTAATCAAAATTATGTAGTATGTACTTTGAATATTTTCCTTCTTTTTTCCTATTCTCTTCAGCATACACAACTTTACCCCTAAAGTAGGTGAGAAGGACACGCAGAGGGCGATCCGGCAGGCGTTTGATGTGTGGCAGACAGTCACCCCACTGACCTTTCAGGAAGTGGCCTACTCTGAGATAAAGAAAGAGGGCAAGGAGGCTGACATCATGATCTTCTTTGCCTCAGGGTTTCATGGTGATAGTTCACCATTTGATGGAGAGGGAGGGTTTTTAGCCCATGCCTATTTCCCTGGCCCTGGAATCGGAGGGGACACACACTTTGACTCTGATGAGCCTTGGACATTAGGCAATACTAACAATGATGGTAAGTGAGCTAGCAGTGTCATACTTGTTATATGAAGTTTGTTTTTACTCTATGAGCACTCTTACGTACAATAGCAAGCTGATTTAAAAATTGACAATGCCTTATACAGTGCCTTAATGCAATGAATCTATTTTAAGTATTAAATAGGCCATCTAATCTAAAAAACATTTAATTAAGTATACATAATGTATACTTATTTAAATAATAAGTATTACAAATGCTGTACCTGTACTGGGAAATACGGTGATATCTTCAGAAAATACAGAGCACTGCTTCGGGACTGTGATGTCATTATATTGTAGTACTCAACAATATTATTGACAGCGATGAGTATAGGAGTTCAACAGAAAACATGATGGATTTAGAAAATTATAGCTGTTCAAATGTGGAGGCAGTTCCATATTGTTTCAAGCCAATTACTAGGCATGTTTTAGATAATCTAAGGTAAGAAAATGGCAAGGTGGAATCTCACACAATACTGATTGGTAATCTTCACAATTAGCGTCAGGGCAAAATATTTTATTATTTACATATATTCTCATTCAAGATGATTAGCATGTGTTGTTGCCAACTTAATAATTTTGTACTTCTTGGTGTATACACACACATGCATTTGGATGTGATATGTACAGTACAACAACGCTCCAAAGTGGGTGCAGTATACATTCTTGGAAAAAGGATATTTTTGTTCTATTAATACAGTACAACTCTTAAACATGTCAAGTGTTACAGATAGACAATGTCAGTATTATAGCAAAAGATATCAATTTGACTTCCCTTTTTGTGATAACTGGTCTAAGCAACTCTGGTACATCGGTGACATCTGGACACTACTTCCGAACAATGTTGGGACTGCGTTGTCCATCAGTGCTGGCATGCAATCGAGATTCCACTTTGTTCGCGTAAGTGTAAGTGTGAAACACGCTTGCTCGAAGTGACACGAACATACCAAATGTTAACTCGCAGCACTATCCTTGGAAGGACCACTTCATCCACACTGTGAAAACGCTGTTCCTGTGAATTGGATGGATTTAATCCATTGCTTGCAGAGTTATGGGTTCCTTAGGGAGGTATGTAGGTTTATACCAATGGATGAATGTAATTTTACATTTTTTTTAGTACTATCACAACCTTCAGCGCTTCACATTGTTCACTTCTTCTAGCTTTCATGCATCCTTGAAAAAAATATTTCTATATTTTAAAACCTGCATGTCCCAGAATAAAAAAAAATCATATACACACAGGTGCTGTGTTAAGGAAGTGTCAGGGATAACCCCTAGAGGGCACCAAAGCGCCCTGTGACTTAGTTGTAGTTTTGTTTCATTTTTACTTCATTTCCCTTCATGCAGCTCGGTCAGGTGACAATGGGCGCTCACCTGAACCGAGTTAGTTATTAGTTTCTTTATAAATAGGTTGTTTGAGTTCCAGTTTTTGTCTTCCATCTGTTGATTTACACCCGTTAATGTCTGCATGTTTAGTTCGTGTCTTTCTGTGTCTTTATTCGTGTTTTAGTTTCAGTTTCATTTAAAATATTCTATTTATTTGATTTCCCTGTTTTTCTTTATAAATAAAACATCGTTCCTTAAAACACCTGGACCCCTGCATTTATGCCTCGCACCCAGATTCGTGACAAAATGCAAGACCGTAAAAGAGGCATAGCAGAGGAGCCCTTCCCCCGGGAGATTCTTTTGGGGGGGGCAACGATGTTTGAAGCTTGGGAAACCGACGCGGAGAGCAGGAGGAGAACCAAGCGGCGTAGTAGAAGGCGGAGAAGGAAACCGGACAGGAACGAGCAGGAGGAGCTGAGACGGCAGCGTGACTGGGATGGCTGCCGGCTGGCGATACTGCGCACGCCGTTCAGAGGTGGCGCAGCTCGGGGTGACATGAGTCCCTGCACCGACCGGAGTGCAGAGACCGGGAGGTCCAGATTCGGCAGTGACCAGGGTGGAGGGACACCCCACAGCATGCGGCTACAAGGAACGGCGTGTGGGCGGTATGCGCAGCCGGGAGCAGCCTCCCAGCTAGACTGGAGCAGCGTCGGGCGGAGCGGGTAGCTGACCTCCAGGAACTGCTGATGCAGCTGCGCCTCGAGGAAGGTCCAGACCTGCCAGCTCCTTTCCCGCGTTACAGCGACGACGAAGTCGGCGAGCTCTACTACTTGGTGTATAGCCTCGACGACGACAGCGAGCTCAGCAGCGGCGACGATGAAGACGAGCTCCTCTTTCCGGCGACGACAGTGAGCCCTACATCATACCACGTAGCTGCTTCGTGACATGGTAAAAGGAGGGTGATGCTTCATCAAATCATTGTTCTTTCATTGTTAACCATGGTGACCTGCAAAGAAACGCGTGCAGCCATCATTGCGTTGATTAAAAATGGCTTCACAGGCAAGGATATTGTGGCAACTAAGATTCCACCTAAATCAACAATTTATAGGATCATTAAGAACTTCAAGGAAAGAGGTTCAATTCTTGTTAAGAAGGCTTCAGGGCGTTCAAGAAAGTCCAGCAAGCGCCAGGATCGTCTCCTAAAGAGGCTTCAGCTGCGGGATCGGAGTGCCACCAGTGCAGAGCTTGCTCAGGAATGGCAGCAGGCGGGTGTGAGCGCATCTACACGCACAGTGAGGCGAAGACTTTTGGAAGATGGCCTGGTGTCAAGAAGGGCAGCAAAGAAGCCACTTCTCTCCAAAAAAAACATCAGGGACAGATTGATCTTCTGCAAAAAGTATGGCGAATGGACTGCTGAGGACTGGGGCAAAGTCATATTCTCGGATGAAGCCTCTTTCCGATTTTTTGGGGCATCTGGAAAAAGGCTTGTCCGGAGAAGAAAAGGTGAGCGCTACCATCAGTCCTATGTCATGCCAACAGTAAAGCATCCTGAGACCATTCATGTGTGGGGTTGCTTATCATCCAAGGGAGTGGGCTCACTCACAATTTTGCCCAAAAACACAGCCATGAATAAAGAATGGTACCAAAACAGCCTCCAACAGCAACTTCTTCCAACAATCCAACACCAGTTTGGTGAAGAACATTGCTTTTTCCAGCACGATGGAGCACCGTGCCATAAGGCAAAAGTGATAACTAAGTGGCTCGGAAACCA
This sequence comes from Clarias fuscus, assembly GCA_030347435.1. Lineage (NCBI taxonomy): Eukaryota > Metazoa > Chordata > Actinopteri > Siluriformes > Clariidae > Clarias > Clarias fuscus. Next base: position 29,074,985 of record CM059206.1, read on the forward strand.
AAACGTTGAAATTTTGGGTCCATGGCCTGGAAATTCCCCAGATCTTAATCCCATTGAGAACTTGTGGTCAATCCTCAAGAGGCGGGTGGACAAACAAAAACCCACTAATTCTGATAAACACCAAGAAGTGATTATGAAAGAATGAGTTGCTATCAGTCAGGATTTGGCTACCAGAAGTTGATTGAGAGCATGCCCAGTCGAATTGCAGCTGTCCTGAAAAAGAAGGGCCAACACTGCAAATACTGACTCTTTGCATAAATGCCATGTAATTGTCGATAAAAGCCTTTGAAACGTATGAAGTGCTTGTAATTATATTTCAGTATATCACAGAAACAACTGAACTAAACTGACTGTCAATGGAAATTTCCAATAATCTTTATTGGCCCCCAATGCACTGAGATGGTGCTTTACTTAAATACAATTAAGGTTGATTTATTTTGTCAAAGTTCAGTATTTGCATAGGTACCTGATTGTTAGTAATATATTGTCCTCAATTAAAAATAATCAGTTTATATGATTCATCAGCTGGATGCTTTAACCACTTTGCTTAAGTACATATCTAGAATAATTGGATAATTTATTTACTACAGTCCTTTTTAATTCTCAATTCTATTTGGTTAGAAGGTGTTAATTAATTCTCAACAACAACATGACTCTGTCAGTGGTGCCATTTGTAACTGAAATTATTAATTTTAATATCTTAATTTTAATCTGGTTATGTTTAAGGAACAACTCATACATAATGACTTACAGTACAATAATAAAAAGTTAAAGAAGATAATGGTACATAAATAGACAAAGAAGACTGGTTATGGGAATTAATTTCTCTCTAAGACATTTCACAAAATTAGATGTAACTAATAATGGTTTTACAGCATTTAAGAGCTTAATGTGATTAGGATAAAACCAAACAGGAATACAAAATCAGCTCAGTAATGACAAAGCCAAGGTGCTGGAGTGAGACTTCACAAGTTAAAGGAAACAGTTCAGTGATATAAAGTCATGTACTTGTATTCTCCACATCAAGTTCATTTAGCCAAGGTTTAATTCAGTTCATTTTTATCAGTTGACTGGTGTCATTAGCATAACTCACTCTCTCACTCATCATCTATACCGCTTAATCCTTTATTCAGGGTCACAGGGGGCCTGGAGTCTATCCCAGGAGACCCTGGACAGGGTGCCAATCCATCGCAGGGCACAGACACACACACATACACTCACTCATTCACACACTACGAGCAATTTGGGAATGCCAATTAGCCTAACCTACATGTCTTTGGACTGTGGGAGGAAACCGGAGTACCCGGAGGAAACCCACGGGGAGAACATGCAAACTCCATGCACACAGAGACGGGGATCGAACCCGGACCCTGGCGCTGCAGGGCGATAGTGCTAACCACTACACCACCGTGTTTACAAATGGGCCTAAAGTGTAACTTTGTGGAACACCAAACTTTAGTATGTGTAGAAAATGAGTCAACTAATACATAGGCCAGGGGAGGGCTGTTCAGATAAATCGTACAACATTTTCCAATTTACACATTTGAATAGTGTTATCAGTGGTGTACAAAAAGAAATCATGTGATAATAGAGGCAAAAACTAAGTGTCATGGGTCTAGCCTGGTGGTGCTGGCTAGACCCGGCTGATGTTGTGGTTGCCGTGGGCATGAAGGTAGGCATGAAGGCAGAGGGGTGTGCGAACAGAAATTGTCTTTTATTTTAAACTCAAAACAGACAAACAAACAAAGGAACCAAAACCACAAACGTAAACTAAAACTAGGGCTCAGGAAAAACACAGGGAACGGCACGCTAAGACAGGGAACCAGGAGCTGACTAAAGATACATAGGGGAACTAGAGACTGGAGAGACAGGACTGGAGACAGGACCAGAACACAGACTAGAACAGGGCTAGAGACGGGACCAGGGACACAGAGACTAGAGACGGGACTAGAGACGGGACTAGACTGGCTGGGTTAGTGGTTAGTTGGGTTAGTAGCTATATGGAATATGGGGACACTGGATGCTGACCTAACCGGGTTAGTAGCTAATGGAGTTAGTGGCTAACCGGGTTAGTACTGACCTAATAGTGGGGAACTGAACACAAAAGGCAAAGCACACATGAGGCTATTCCAAACTTGCGGCTAACCTACTAGCGAACAGAACCACTAGCAGTCAATCCCACTAGAGGCTAGCCTACTGGAGGCTAACCCTACTAGAGGCTAACCCTACTAGCAATCAAGGCCTACTAGCGGCTAACCCTGCTAGCGGCTAGGCCCTCATGTGGCTACACAAAATTAAACAGACAAAGAACTAGACCGGAAGACAAACACTGGGAAGACACAGAACAGTACTTACACTGTACACAGGAGGAGACACAGCCTAACTAAACATGAAACAGGACAGCTCCATGAATCCATCAACACAAGGAACATAAGGAAAACAAACAGTAGAGCCCTCTAGAAAAACAAAGGTTACAAAACAAAACAAAATATAAACTTAAAGAAACAAGAACCAAACAAAAGGAATGCCCACATGACGGTATATACAAAAACAAACATAACCAAACAGACAAACAATGCTCGACCCAGTTTCCCAGAACAAACTGCTATTTATAGAAACTTTAATGAGGCACCTCAGTTCAGGTGAGCACTCATCACCTGACTGAGGTGCCTTCTGGGAAACTGAGTCAACCCACAAGAACTACACAGACAGACAGACATGAACAGTGACCTCTAGTGGAGGTTCCTAACACTAAGATTGAAAACTAAGATTGAAAACTAAGAGGCATAAGCTAAGATTTCTCCCTAATTTAGTCATATCCAATTCCCACCCGTTACTAGGGGGAAGACTATCACATTTTTCCTCATCGCTCACACGTTGGAGGCTGCATAACACAATCGGAGGACAGCGCTATCTGCTCCTTCCGCTTGCATGAACTATCAGATGCCCCATGACCGACTGTAGTGCCGTGATTGATGTGAGAGCACTAAGTGCCGCCTATCCCACCCTGTTGAACCTCTGAAAAATCACTCGCATCATAATCCTCAATCCAACAAACTTCATACTTGGGACAATGCAGTTAGACAAGTATCGTTTTCCTGGCACCTGCCAAACAAACTCTAGACAGAGAAGCGTGATTTGTTACTCTAGAGAAGACGTCTACACTGCTCCAGGGTCCAGTAGGTGGTGACCTCTGTGCACAATGTGTTTCAGCATCTGATGACGCTGCTCTGGGATTTTACGTGGCCTACCACTTTGAGTTTCTGTTATCCCCAATCGCTTCCTCTTTGCTATAATACCACTAACAGTTGACTGTGGAATATTTAGTAGCAAGTTTCACGACTTGACTTATTGCACAGGTGGCATTCTACTAAATCATGGTACTTTAGGAATTCAGAGCTCCTGAGAGTGACCCATTATTTCACAAATGTTAAAGCGGTCTGCATGTCTAGGTGCTTGATTTTATACACCTGTAACGGTGAAAGTAATTGGAACATCTGAATTAAATTATTTGGATGGGTCAGTGAATACTTTTGGCAATATAGTATATATTCCCTATGCAGCTGGAAAATTTTAGCTGTTGAATGTTACTTTCTGCTTCATAGTACTGTATCATACTTTAAGGAATTTTAGCACAGAGTTAGCTAGCAATTAATGTTAATTATTTCAGCTATTTTCAATTTTAGTCTTAGTATTAGTCCCATCACATCAACTGCTGCATGTCCAATACATTTTTTTAAACTACAAAACAAGTATGGACAATACAGTTTTAAACTCACAGTTTTAAAACTTTTTTATTTTAATAGGAGTTTACACATTTGGAATCTTGTAAGGATAGCTCCTATGGGTCACAATCATTTGCTAGCCTATTAGTTTAATGGGTTACGCAACAGTTTAGCTATAAAATAAAATAAAATACATCACATATACTGTAACAAAACATAATTACCACAAAGAAAGCTAAACCTACGAAGAGTTAAAGATGACTGAGCTTGTAACATCCTGTCACCGTGACTTAAGAAAAACTGCTGCAGCAGATTTTGACAAAAGTTAAATGTTGACGAAAATAAAAGACAGTTGTTTATTAGTTTTTATTTTTTTTGAAACCACATTTTAGTTTTTATTTTTTTTCGTTTTTTTTTTGTTAACAATATTGCATGCTGATTGAGTTACTGTCACTGTTTATTGATAACCGTGATGTCTCGTCTTAGTAATTTCTTAGTCATTTCTTAGTCATAAGAAAAAATGTCATCAACTAATATTTTTTGTCATTATTTTGTTGACGAAATTAACACTACTACCAATACCTACAGCATCATGCAAACATACTGACAATTTGACAATTTACATTAATTTTGAATTTAAGGTTATGAGAAGGTTTTGTTTTTTGAAATAGATAACTGTGAAATCAATCATTTCTGGATCTGTTGACACATAATTCATGAGATTCAGATAAAGAAAAATATTTCTTAGGATTGTTCCTGTTACACTATATACAAGATAATCATTAGTGCAACACAGATGTTTTGTAACTTTGACTTCTGGTCCTTTTTAGGTAATGACCTTTTTCTGGTGGCAGTACATGAGTTGGGCCATGCGTTGGGTCTGGAACATTCTAATGACCCGAGTGCTATCATGGCCCCCTTCTACCAATACATGGACACACAAAACTTCAAACTGCCACTAGATGACCTTCAAGGCATCCAGAAAATATATGGTAGAGTTTTTAATTTCAGTTCAGCATTAATAAGGAATGGTGTACGGATATTTTGGTAAATATCCTGCAAAAGAATAGTGCTGGAAATGACATAATTACAAAATAATATGATAGGTGATTGGAAATTAATGTTAAATAGAGTAAATATGAAATGTATACAGTCCTGCAGTCTGTTTGATCTTGGACAAGACAATGTCTATCATATTCCTCTGTTATGAGTTTAATTATTAGGTCTACATTGATTATGACTTTTTATTTTCACTGTGTGGTTACTCTGATGTGAAGTTTACTCAAGGTTAAACTTTATTAAGCAGTTTTTAAAATTCCTCCAAGGTGTCCCAACTGCCATGTTGGAGCCAACTCGGTCTCTCCCAACCCTTCCACCACGGCAGACTTACTCTCCTTCTGAAAGGAAAAATGACCGTCAGTCCCGTCCTCCTCGACCTCCGTCTGGAGACAGGCCATTTTCGCCTGGCTATGGAAAACCCAACATCTGCGATGGCAATTTTAACACCGTGGCCTTTTTCAGACGGGAGATGTTTGTTTTCAAGGTGAGCTTACCTACTATTGGGGTAAGGTCAGAGATCCCATACAGTAAAAGTTTTTTTTTATGGACTCCTGTCTTCAATTAGTTATTGTAATTTGTAATGTAAACTGTACAGATTTATCCAATGTTTCAGAAGGGTCAAATAGTTGGCCTGCATCAAACAAATATTTAAGGAGCCGAAATTAATGGAATTTAGTTAGGAACTGTCCAAAGTATTAGTAAACCTAAAAGGATAGTGTTGAACCACTTTTTCAAATTTGCAGAAGAAGCAGTACTCCTGCAAAAAGACAGAAGGAATTTTGCCAGGAAAAAAAAAAACTTGAATGATCATGAAAACCACTTGTTAATGAAATTCATCAGAAAAAGGCTTACATTTGCAGTCCAGATGTAGCCTACTGCAGAGGGATGGGCATCTCAAGGTACAAAGAAAGTGGATGACACAATATATCCATGTTGCATGGCTAAAAATAAGTAAAACAAGTTAGACAGATTTACATGTTATAATTTTGCATAAGGTTATTGAAACAGTGCCATGGCGAATAACCAGAGATAAACGAGGTTCAAAGCCTTTTGAAAACACTTTTCCGTCTAACAATATGTATATTTTTCTTTACCACTAATATTGTGCATTTATTACATATTACAGTGGTTGCACTGTAATACATTCCAAATGTATCTTGTTATATCAGTTGCATCAAAGTCAGGACTACTACTGGCCTCCTTTGGTTTGCATGAGCCGACCCATCCAAGCAGCAGAAACCTGTGTCTGCATGTTTAACGTGTGGTGGGCAGGAGCAGGATGGCCGAATGCCAAAAGCAGACAAAAAAATGTAACGCTAATCAATTTGATGTAAATTGATTAGCATACAAAAAGGCCAATGACGTCATAACATTGTCATTGGCCTTTTCAACCAACAGCTACAGTAGATGTTATGTTAGCAACCACTTGCAGGATAACGAATAGTTAAGTGGACAATTTACTAAAAGCTAGAATTAGCATATGCCAGTAGAGCAAAAATTTATCCTTATATGTTTGGGAGCACGTTTGCCAGAGGATTTTAAGGAAAAGCCAAAAACCACTTCTCAAGCAGGAGCATCAGTAGTAAGACTATTATGCAATATTGCAAGGACTTTGGTTTGACTGTCAGTTAAGAACCGTTAAGGAGTGGGTTTCCCCACTCTGAAATGTTACTTTGGATGTCTTATATCAGTGATACTGTTTTTATAACAGTAAATAACATAATTTATTGCTTGATACATTTGGACTTGTAATTTGACGCTACATGGTAGTACTTCCTAATTTCACTAGTTCTGTGAGCTCATATGCTGTTATCAGTAATACCGCTCAGACCTTGGTATCCAACTCTGCTTAGTCCTGCTCCTTCTCACTTTAATGCATGCTTGTTATTTATAAGCTGTATTTTCATTTGGATTCACTGAGCATGTAAGTATTTTATATGTTAATGTATAATTTGCCCCACTAGGCTTTCTGGGCCAGAGACACCTAATAAGCACTCACATGAATACTTTTTTGTGTTGTTGATCTTAATGTTTATTATTCTGACAAATATTTATTTATTTATTTATTTTTACATAGGATCGCTGGTTCTGGCGTTTGCGCAATAACAAGGTTCAAGAGGGTTACCCCATGCTGATTGAGCAGTTCTGGAAAGGTCTCCCACCCCGCATTGATGCTGCTTATGAGAGATCAGATGGCAAATTTGTGTTTTTTAAAGGTATTTACATATGTCGATTTGTATGAGCTTAGGGTTCATATTGAATAAGTAAAATTGCAGAAAAGTTGCATAAATGTGTAAAAATGTGTTCCCCTATTTTAAACTTCCTGTCTGATTTTTTGCAAGCATGCAGATAAGCCTCTATGTGTAAAGTAGTTACTGGCCACAGTATTACAGTTACCATCTAAAAGAACTGTAATATGAGGAAATGAAAGCCTAAATTTTACCGGTTGATCTTCGTTCCAACCCTCACCTATGGTCATGAGCGTTGGGTCATGACCGAAAGGACAAGATCGCGAATACAAGCGGCCGAAATGTTTTTTTTTTTTCAGAAGGGTAGCTGGCTTTTCTCTTAGAGATAGGATGAGAAGCTCAGTTATCCGTGAGAAGCTCGGAGTAGAGCCGCTACTCCTTTGCATGGAAAGGAGTCAGTTGAGGTGGTTCGGGCATCTAGTAAGGATGTCACCAGGGCGCCTTCCTAGGGAGGTGTTCTTGGCACGTCCAGCTGGGAGGAGACCACGGGGCAGACCAAGGACTAGATGGAGAGATTATATCTCCACACTGGCCTGGGAACGCCTCGGGATTCCCCAGTCAGAGTTAGCTGATGTGGCTGGGGAAAGGGAAGTTTGGGGTTCCCTGCTGGAACTGCTACCCCCGCAACCCGATTTTGGATAAGCGGTTGAAGATGGCTCTTTTGATAACATACTTTGACCTCAAACCCAAATATCTTCAGCGTACAATATTATTTGCCTTGCTATTACAATAAATTCAGAGGCATGTATAAATTTCTTTTTGAAGACTGATTGGTTCCAAGTGTTAAGAAGATTAGGTACAACATTTATACATTTTTTTGTGTGAAGAAAAAGCTGGCATTAGACCAGTAGCACTCCTGCAAGAATTAAAATAGCAATGGACGCATAATATCAGGAAATTTCAGCAGTATTTCTTCTTCACTCCTTGCCATGAATCTACTGTATACGTCATTTAACTCTGTGCTTCATCTGGACATTTCTGATCCCAATTTCTTCACCGCTTTTCTTTCTTTACATTTTCCCCGCTCTCTCTTAGTACAACAAATTAGGTCAGGCCAATTTTGAGCAGAGCGAGACTATTTTTAATTCTGGGCTCTAGACCGCTGGGGCTGGATGTTTGCAGAATGCTGATATGCTGAATCTTATTCATGGAAAGTTGACTAGAAGGGAAAAGTGTGGTAAGCAGCAGCTTTTAGAATACAATGTGACGGAATTGGGATTAAACTCCTGGCCAGGACTTGGGGGTGTTGCTAGGGCTGAGACTCTGAAGGCAATCTTGGCTGTAGCCTGGGGCAAATCTTTTCATCTCTCCTGGGTTGAGGGTAAGGGTGGTGAGAGCAGACTGCACTGCTTCAATTGTTTCCTTGACACGAGTGGCCCACATGCTGACAACATGCCACAGCAGGTGTGCGAGCAGTGGTTTTATATATACAATCTAGGGCTGCAACTAACGATTATTTTGATAATCGATTAGTTGGGCGATTATTTTTTTCCGGCTATCGATTAATCGGATAAAAACTAAACGCCTCTTTCTTTGATGTTTTGCTTATAACTATATAAAACCATAAATCAGGGTATTAGTTATGTATAAAACTAAACTTTAAAAAATGCAAAAGCCACATATAGAGTTTAATGATCTTTAATTCTGACATTGTAAACCTTAAATTAAAGACAAAGTTTGTTTTCAACAGTAAAACTCCTCTAAATATCCAAAATATAAATAAATAAATGAAAAAGCAAAACAATTGTTGTACTCTAATTATATTGGATGGCATCTGTTATAGTGGCTGCTTGTTGTGGAGTGCATGGGGGATTTCTTTTTTTGACTGAACTCAGTCGAGCATGCTGACTTGTCTCTTTCTAAAAAAATAACAACAAATGAATAAATAACAGCATTTGAGTATGCAAAGTACAGCATTTTAACAATAATTGCAGATATTGCCAGCTGATAGAGAATGAACAGCCAATCAGAAGTATTTTGTGGAGGTCTGTGATTTAAGATCATTGTCTTACAGTATGCCTTTTCTTTCTGGCATTGCTCCAGACTAGCAAACAGCGTTTATCAAGGTCTGCACTGGTGATCAGTTAAACAAGGGCTGATGATTAGCAGCACCTGGCTGCAACTTACCATGGCTGAAATTCTTTGGACAAAGTAATGGGGTGCCTTCATGTTTTTATTTATTTTTTGGCTTAATTTTTGTTAAATAAATAGTTGCATATTAAAAATATTGCACAGTGCATTATTGCATTATTGAAGAGGTTAGCAACCTGTCAGTCACTGTTTTGTTAACAAAAGGGAGACCTACTGAATATTAGGTGAATGGTCATAATGTAATAGCTGATCGGTGTGTGTAACATACAGTATGCAATTTCTATTAATTAAAATAAATGTAATGTTCAGTGTTATGTCTAATTCACATTTTTTTGTCCCATAGGAGATAAGTACTGGGTGTTTAAGGAAGTGATAGCAGAGCCAGGCTATCCACACAGCTTAGTGGAGTTGGGCAATTGTTTGCCCCGTGAGGGCATTGACACAGCACTACGCTGGGAACCTGTGGGCAAAACCTACTTTTTCAAAGGTGACCAGTACTGGCGCTACAATGAAGAAAAGCATGCAGCTGACCCAGGCTATCCCAAACCCATCACTGTGTGGAAGGGTATTCCTGAAGCACCTCAAGGAGCCTTTGTTAGCCGTGAAGGATGTAAGTGAAAGGACTTAAAAGCAAGGAAATTTGTACATTATGAAAATCTTTGAAATATCCCTTTAAAGTTAAATCAAGGATTATAACGTGAGCGTTACTTGTATACCTGCAGCAGATTTTCTCTTGCTGTGGTTGTTTGCTGTGTATGTGTGTGTGTGTAAAAACAGAACAAAAGAGTGAATAAGACTTTAGAATAAGACTACAGAGTGAAAACATGCAAATGTAACTGAATGAAAATTAGATTTAAAAAGTGCTGTTAGGCAATAGACCAACAAGCTGACAGAATGTAAATCAATAGGAACTCGTACTGAAAAACAGAGGCACATCTTCACTGGTGGGATGTACTGTAAGTGATATGACTGAAAAGAGAAGAAGCACTGTTTATAATTATTTCAGAAACATAATAAGACAAAATGTGGGTACTGTGGGAATATCAAAAACCTGATTAAACATAGGAGACTTAACCACATTTTCACCCTTGAGCAAATGAAAGTTTAATGGGGTTTTTTTTGTTGTTGTTGTGTTGCTTTAAGGAAACAGTTAGACATTTTTTGTGGAATATTTATATAATTCAACTGTCTCAAATTATTTATTTCACATATAATAGTTTATATCCATATTTTTCTCAATAGATATCACACATTACAGTACACATGAAACTTTTTAAAGTATTTTTATTAGGATACAAGCTTTGGTCTAGTCTTTTTATTCCTTTTATCCAAGGTGTTGTCATTACAGATTATTTAATCCGCAAGATCTGCAGATGTTGCAACCCTCCTATTTTCTAACTGGACTTGGGCCTGGAACTGTATGCAGGGGCTGGGTTGTACAGGGTGTGATGTTGTCCAAGTACAGAACAGTGGCGACCTGGCAGTGATGGGGCACAGATCCCCTACCTTCCGATCAACAATCCCGAGCCTCCGCTACCTGAGCCACCATTGCCCCTTTAGTATGAACCGTTTTAATGGGATTATTTTAAACTCTTATTTCAGTAAATATATAAATGTATTTTATGTTATTCTGTTCTGTCTTTCTGCCCCATTTTTTCTGTTGCTGAATCTCAACTGGTATGCACTACATGCAGTGCAGGACATACAATTTAGAAGGCAAAAATGTCATAAGGAGAGAATAGGATGTCAGATTTATTGTAAAAAAAAAAAAATCCTTTTTTTTTTTTATATGATTCTGTTTGAGTCATGGTCATTTTTGTAAGCTATTGGAACATGTTATTACTCTAACTGGCACAGTGCACAGGTGTGTACATAATGGCTACTTGTTTTGGGGCATGAATCATGCTTAATGGTTGTTTTAATGTAGAATGGGAAAAAGCTGTCTAAACCTACCCTATAAAAAAGAGAAAAGAGAAAAAGGAATTGCCCCCCCTTTCTAAATTATGAATGAACTGTAATTAAGTTACAGTTAAATTTTACTTGCCACACCCATGCCTGATTACTGCCAAACCTGTTAAATTAAAAAAATCACTTAAATTGAACCTGTCTGACAAAGTGAAGCATGCTAAAAAGATTTTTTTTTAAAAGACAGGAGTAGCTCAGTGGCATTGGACTGCGGATCAGAAGGTACTTGGTTCAAATCCCACAACCGCCAAGTTGTTCCTGTTTGGCCATTGAGCAATGCTCCTTCAACTGATCAGGTGTATAATGAGATAAATGTAAGTCGCTCTGGATACGGGGTCTGCCAAATGTTGTAAATGTAAAAAAGCAAAATGGCCTAAAGAAATTCTAAGGCTTTGGTACTTCAGCGAACTACAGTGAGAGCCATTATCCACAAATGAAGAATACTTGGAACAGTGGTGAACCTTCCCAGGAGTGGCCGGCCTACCAAAAAGAGTTTAACAACGGCTCATAAAGGAGCTCATAAAGGAACCCAGAACAATATTTTTTACTGCAGGCCTCACTTTCCACAGTTAAGATTAGTGTTCATTATTCAACAATAAAACAGAGACTGGGAAAAAATGGGATCCATGTGAGAGTTCTAAGACAAAAGCCATTGCTGACCAAAAAAAATTAAAAATCCATAAAGGCTTATCTCATCTTATTCCCAAGAGTATTGGACAAATATTCTGTGGACTCTAAAATGTAACTTTTTGCAAGGTGTGCATCCCTTTTCATCTGGCGTAAAACTAACACAGCGTTTTATAAAAACAGCTTTAAAACTGCATTTTGTATTTACTTGGGTTATCATTGTGTAATATCATTTTTTTTTAATGATCTGAATCATAGACGGCACGGTGGCTTAGTGGTTAGCACTGTGATTTTGCACCTCCAGGGGCCGGGTTTGATCCCCACCTCGGATTTTGCGTGCATGGAGTTTACATGTTCTCCCTGTGCTTGGTGGGTTTCCTCTGGGTACTCAGATTTCCTCCCACAGTCCAAAAACATGCAGGTTAGGCTAATTGGTGCTACCAAATTGCCCGTAAGTCCTGGGATAGGCTGCAGACCCCCGCAAATTGGATAAAGGATGAAGCAGTATAGATGATGAATGAGTGAGTGAGTGAGTGATCGGAATCATTTGTGTGACAAATATGCAAAAAGAAATCATACTTTTCCACGGCACTGTATGTTTCCACATCTACTGGGCATTAACGATTATTTTTTCAATTATGATAAATACAAATTGCAGCAAAAGACACTTCAGTGTTTCTTCAAATTTATTGCTGTAAACTGCATGTATTAAGGTTCTACAAGCAGATTGCACAAAAAAAATGTTTGGACACACTTTATTACTTTAGTCAGAAAAAATGTGTTAAATAACCAATATCATAAACATAATCAGTAGCACAAAATCAAGAAGGACAAGAAGGAAACAGAACATGACACTTTGAACTCAGGCCACTTTTGCATGCTGGTAACTTAAGTCAAAACCTGATACAAAATAAAAAACTGCAGATCGATATTTACTCACTGTAGTATTGCTTACACACATAGATATGAATAAACAGCACTAAATTACATACCTAATAGGACACCATTTGAAGTTTAGTGTGGCTTCCGGTTTTGTTGGTTTTTATGGTCATCTAACAAAAATGAAAGAAAATTATCTTTATTTTCCTGATTATTGTAATAGCTTACTTTATGTGGGGCATTCAGCATATGCTGAATGAACGTGCTGTATCTTTCTGTGTTAAAGACAGAATGTTTAAATTTTACTTACATTATCTTGCCCATCAAAAATCACTACCCATCAATTTCCAGAGCACTCATCCTACTTTTAGTTCAAGTTATACAATGTTATGTGATGAAGTATTGACACAAATAAACAATTAGTGGACAAGCATTTTAATAAACTGCAAAAATTATTTAATGAAAAGTTTTCTAATTTACTTTAATTTGGTCTAAAATATGTATCTAAATAAGCACAAGTTTTGTGGCGTTGGACATAAAACTCAGTAACACTATAGTATCTAATAATTAAGGAACAATGTAGTATTTTAATATTAGCCAAGTAGTTATTTTTTTATAGAAAAAAATAACCTTGGATTGCGAGCATAACTTGTTCCGGAATTGTGCTTGTATATTAAAGCACTCGTATGTCAAAGCAAATTTCCCCATAAGAAATGATGAAAATAATTTAAAAAAATAATGGATTACACTTGCTTTTGCTTTACTCCTGTGCACTTAAGGGGCCACAGTGTTATAATACAGTGTTCAGGGAGTTTTTCCTTGCCACCGTCGCCCTCGGCTTGCTCATCAGGGACAATCTTATCATTTTGATTCATATAACTTGCATAAAAACTTACTTCTTTTTATTGTGTAAAGCTGCGACAATGTCAATTGTTAAAAGCGCTATATAAATAAAATTGACTTGACTTGACTTGACTAATAAACAGTACACGCGCACGGAAGAGAAGAAGTTGAAGAGAAGAACCATTGGCTCAGTTGTGATCATGTGACGCTCGTGCTGTATCAGACAAAGTGTATGCGTACTTCTCGTACAGTTTATAAAGCCCTAGCTCGTATATTAAGTTAAAATTTATTCGAAAATTTTGCTCGTCTCGCTCACAGAACGAATTTACAATGACGTTACTTGCAATCCAAGGTTCCACTGCACTGTATAAAATGTGATTCATAATAAACATAATAAACTTTTATACATTTTTTCTTGTTGATCTATATCTCCCTGATCCTCTTTCCAGTTCATACTTACTTCTACAAAGGAAAGGACTACTGGAAGTTTGACAACCAGAAGTTAACAGTGGAACCTGGCTACCCAAAGTCTATCCTTAAGGACTGGATGGGTTGCGATCGAATGGAAGTGGAGAAGAACCAGGACAAACAACTCCCCCATGATGATGTCGACATAATGGTTGCCATAAATGATGTGCCAAGCACTGTAAATGCAATTGCTGTGGTAATCCCTTGCATTCTTTCTCTGTGCATCTTGGTCCTCGTGTACACCATCTTCCAGTTTAAGAACAAAACTGTCCCACAACCTGTGACCTACTACAAACAGCCAGTTCAGGAATGGGTATGACAGACCAGACTATTGCAAAGTTAAACACTAAAAATGTTTAAGAGGGCTAATGTGACAGTGCTCAGGAGCACCTACTTAACCAGTGCCTGCTTACTGCATTGTTAATGCAAGAGGTGGGGATTGAAACATTGTTGACTCCATGTCCTTCCATCTGCGGAACTAAACTTTGACAAAAAAATTGAAAAAAAAAAAAAATTTTAACACATGAGGCAAAAGCACAGGTTTGCTAGGCTTTAACTGAGTAGTGGATTACAGGGACAGGAGCTTAAACATTGCTTAGGCCTTTCACTGCTACTGTAAAACCTTCTTCCCCATTCTTTGACAACCTGGGAGTCTGAGGACCACCACAGTGAATTCTAATCATCAATGTGTCCAAGGAACACAAAAATAGTGGTCGGATGCCAGCAAATATGTTCTACATATGTGCTCCACATGGACTTGTACAGGAATTTAAAGAATTATTGAAAGAATATGTACGAAGGACAAAACAAATATATAAAAATTACTTCTTTGTTAAAGGCTTGAATAACATTGTAGGTAAAAAGGATTAAGAAAATAATACAAGAAACTTTGGGTATCTTATAGTCTTTAATCCTATCTTGGACATCTGACTCTTTTTAAAGCATTACAGAAGCATTAACATTAGTATAGCTACAGTGGGGTCCAAAAGTCTGAGACCACATTCTTTTAACATATTCTTTTAACATGTAAATAACCAGAATGTTTTAGAATACTGAAATATTTAAAATAAATAAAGTAAATGTTTAATATATTGAAACTTTAATATCCGTGTAAGATTATGTACTATTTCTAGGTCCCTATTTAAATGTAAGCAAATTTGTTGATATTTGTTAATTGATTTATACAAAAGGTCAGACTTTCCTTATGCCTAATAATTTTTCTTAAAGCAAATGTTCATTCAACACTTCAATAGATTTGATAGATTTTGCACTTGTGGAGTACATGCCAGCTCGAGGTTACACTGTCATTAAAGCTGACAAGGGACATAGCTAATAGAAAAAAAACTCTAAAGTTCATGTAAAAACATTCAGTTTGTTTGGAGATTTTATTATTATATTGTACTATTGTATTTAATTAAAATATAAGCATTTTTACTAGTGGCCTCAGACACAGACCCCACTGTGTGTGTGTGTGTGTGCGGGAGTGTGTGTTTTATACCGATCAGCCACAACACCACCACAAAGTGATGGTGAAACTTGTGACAATGAAACTGGTGACAGGATCATGGGCACCCGAGGCTCATCTATGCTTGTGGGGTCAAAGGTTAGCCAATCCGGTCCAATCTTACAGAGAAAACAATGTAGCACAATTTGCTGAAAGGCATCAGAACACCCTGTGCATCACATCTTGCCATGTACAGCGCTTGGCAGGCAAGAGTTCAAAGTTGTTGATCTGGCCTCCAGTTTGGCCAGCAGATTGAAGGTGTGAGATTGCGTTTATTAAGTAGATTTCAATTGCATACTCATAAGCACATACTGTAGTTAAAAATGGCATCTGTTGAATTTTGAGAACAACTAATGATTTTTCCAAGGTTGAAATTAAAAAAATTATAAAAGGCAGTTTTCCATTTACATTTCAAATTAGCATATCTTCTCTTCCCGTGGGCCGATTATGATGAAACGAAGCCTATATGTTATCCCAAGCTCGGCCAAATACACCTGTAAAACCCTATTAATATTCGTTCAGTAGTTTTTAAGTGTTGCGTGCACAAACAAATAGACAAACAGACATTCCAAAAACCATCTTGATGTGTTCTGTTACTCATCTTACGTCCCACAAATATTTTTTCTGCAAATATCTTCAATGTACATATACGTCAACTTTACAGTTTTATTATATTATATAAAATAACACTGTAAATATGTATGAACAGTTTGACTGCTTTTTCTGTAAAAATTGTTTGCACTAACAGACAACGTTTAAAAAATTTTCAAACAGACAAGTTTTTTTCTTTTTTGAAACTTTGAACTATCAATTGCACTGTTTTTGTTACATTTGGGAGCTAAAACCCCCAAGACACATGACAGTTTTTGGTAAAAGAGACCTTTTAAATGAGACAATTCTTTTAAATGAGACAACTCTTCAACACCTTTATAACTAAAATAATAAATCTACAAAATATTTTCTAAAATCAGTTTTTCTCAAAACTGTTAAAATGTTATCTATTATTACGCAGTCAAACTATACAGTATATATACATATATATATATATATACATACATTTTTCAAATATTTTTCTATAAAATATAATATAACCATAACATTCACAGGATCATGGGCACCCAAGGCTCACCCATGCCCACAGGGATGAAATGCCAGCCTGTCTGGTCTAATCCCACAGAAAAGCCAATGAAGCAAAATCTCAGAAAAAAGTAAATGTTGACCATGATAGTAAGGCACTCGACTTCCGAGCCCCCCAGCCACACAGAGGGCCCAGCAGGCAATGAGTCCAATTCTCATATTTCAGAGACCCCAAATAGATCTAGCATCCTTGTTTTTTTTGTCCTTGCTGGAGGCCAAACCCTACAACCCACAGCATGCAAAAGATCCATAGCCAACATCCTGGTGGCAGATACCACAGCACACATCAGAGGCACTGAGGAGCTATTGCATGGTTTTATATACACACAATGATCAGCCATACTATTATGATCACCTGCCTATTATTGAGTAGGTCCCTGGAGAATTTTAAATATTTTTCTCCGGAGGATTTGGAGGCCATTTTGAATCATTCTGGCAGTGTGGAAGGGTGCATTATTTTGCTGAAAGAGTCCCCTGCTGTCGGTGGATAGCATTTTCATGAAGGTTTGTACTTGGTCAACAACAATCTTTAGGACATATGTTTAGAACATAAGCATTTCACTGCCTCTGCCAGCTTGCCTTCTTCCCATATTGCATCCTCGTGCTATCTCTTCCCAAGATAAGCGCACCCCATGCACTAGGCCATCAACATAATGTAAAAGAAAACACAATTCACCAAACCAGGCCACCTTCTTCCATTGCGCCTTTGTCCAGTTTCTACTGTTAACATTCCCATTGTAGGCACTTTTGTTTGTGGACACGGCTCAGCATAGGCACCCTGACTAGTCTGCGGCTACATGGGCCCATATGCAACAAATTGTGATGCAACTTCTGATGTTCAGAAACTTTTCTATTAGAACCAGCAGTAACCTTGGGTAATTTGAGCTACATTAATAAGTATTCTAATGAAGGGTACTACACAGGCCAGCCATCGCTCCACACGTGCATCAGTGTGCCTTGGTCGCCCATGTCCCTGGTGCCCGTTCACTGGTTTTACTTCCTTCCACTTTTGGTAGGTTCTGCCCATTACAGACCAGGAACAACCTCACAAGAACTGCGGTTTTGGACTTGCTTTGACCTAGTCATCTAGCCATCAGCATTTGGGCTTTGTCAAAGCCCCTTAAATCATTACACTTGCCCATTTCTTTCTGCTTCCAACACATTAACTTCAGGGACAAAATGTTCACTTGCTGCCTAATATATTCCACCCACTTCCAGGTGCCACTGTAATGAGATAATCAATGTTATTCACTTCATCTGTCAGTGTTATGGCTGATCGGTATACATATCATAGGTCACATATATTGCCTGGCCAAAATAAAGCCACACACTTACACACGTATATTTACATAGTCAGCTGTCTTAATTTTATTTCCACATAACATTTATGTGCCTATGCAGGATGGGTGCATCAATTAATGTGCTTTACTTATTACCCTGATGAGCCTATTGCTCTGGAATAGGATTCATCTTCACTATTAAACAGTTGTGGATTTTACTTTTTTTCTTTCTTTTTTTTTTACTGTGCAACATCCCAAGTGTTTAATGCTCTCTGATCATGGTCATTCATGTTTTTTCTGATCACATTTATTCTGTGAATTTATTGATTCAACACTATCCTTCAGGTTTAAATAATGCATTGCATATTTATTAAAACAGTCACCTTAGTTGTTTGAAACTGGAATTTTTTTGGCTAAGCAGTGTGTATTTGGACAGTGTATTTTTGACACATTTTCATATTCTTGCCCCTGTACATCAGCACAATGGATGTGAATTTAAGTACCTAAGCTTTAATTTAATTTTAGCAAAATATTGCACTAACTCATTATGAATTACAGAACTAGGCAGGCTTTTTTTTTTTTAATTAAAGGTGTATTCTGACCCTTCTGTTTTTGAGGCTTACCAGCCATTTGAATCTTGAGGTAAATCTTCTATATTTAGATTCATGATGACCTCATAATGATCTCTTTATTGTAAAATTTGTCAATCGTACACCTACCTCCTCCAGAGTGTTCTGGACTTACCTAGATGTTGTGAATGAGATGTTGTGGGTAAGGTTTTTCCTCACCAAGCAAAGAATTCTGTAATTATCCACTTGCTTTTGTGACCCTCAAGGCCATTTGGTGTTGCTGAGCTCACCAGTGCATTCCTTCTTTTTAGAATGTACAAAATTGTTGATTTGCCAGTCCTGCTGTTTCTGCTATTTTTCTGATAAGTCTCTTTGTTTCAGACTTTCAGTTGTATTGGCAGCCCTTTTGATCTTTATTAATTATTGTATCTTTAACATCTTTATTGCTTCATTTTAAATCCATTGTCATGGTGTACAGCAGCAAAACTGTGAAACTTTTATTTCTGTCCAAAGACAGGACCTGACTGTGCGCTCAGGCATGCACACGCTCTCTCTCTCTCTCTCTCTCTCTCTCTCACAAACACACACACACACACACACACACACACACACACACACGTGTGAACATGCAAGTACAGTGTTGCTTAAGGTTGAAGGTTTATTCTGGGTTTAAACCCTATAAGGGGAGGCATCGAAAAATCTAAACAGTTTATAAACCGTTTATAAATCTAAGCAGTTTTATGCATATAATTTCCTTCTCTTACATAAACTCATGATGTTAACTACCTGACGGAAAAAGTCTTAATACAGAAAGAGTGTGTTTTGCAAAATACACACTCGTTCTGGTTTTCACATTTGTGTATTTTGTTAGTGTGGCATGCCTTAGAGCTTATTATTAATTTGTACTGAATATAAGTTACTATTTGTCATTTAAGTCACCACTGGTTTCTTATATCTGAGTGCAGTGCACAGGCACTATTAAGTGTCCTTTGGGTGAGTTTTTATAGATTTTATAGAATTGTTTTTCAACTATGTATTGGTTGGTTTAACATCATATCAGCACTGCTAATGCACCTCCCCGTACAAATATGCAAATATGTTTGACCTGAAAACAATTTGGGGCAGTTTTTAAATTGCCAAGCAGACATTGCAGATTTTTTTTTTCCCCAAAATATGCTGGATTTTCAATGTGGTACTGATTGTGCTGCATCTGCATAACAAACTGTGGGAGGTATAGATTGTGGTGATTGTGTTAACCTTATAAAAATGTATATATTATGGTTTGTTTATTCCCAAACAGTTGTATAATAACTTTTGTAAATTACCCATGATGTGTTTCTATGTGTAATCAACATTGTAGCACCCTTACTAGAGTACTTATGCAGGAGTAGTTGTTTGGTTAGTCTTATAAAAGATTGCTAAATCCAATCCAAACTAAATTCACCTCATGCCACATTACCATTCTGAAAAAGTCATAAGGCAACTATTCTGTGACTTTACCGTTTTAAAAAGGTTCTACGGCAACTTCTCACATGTCTATGGTTTGATCCTGAGCCCAGGTTTCTATCAGTGTGGAGTTTCATGTGTTTTACCCATGACACACGGTTTTAAAATGGGTCTGTGGTTTTGTCACACCTGTCATTAGTTTTATGCCCAGTCTTGTGGGGATACGCTCCAGATCAATCACAACTCATTTGAATTAGAATTGTTGCTGAAGGAAAATGAACGAGTTTATGCTTATTGTACATGTTTTAGTGGTGCTAAAGATTTCATCAGAACATGATTAATTGAGGGATTGGATCCAGATATCCCACAATGCATTTGTGAGAAAAACATAAAACATGATAGGAAATTTTCAAAAAAACCTTTTGAGGTTATGTATGTACACATACAGTATACCTACCAATACCCTATGTATTGGCAAACTGGATTGTTAAAACAGAGTTAAAAGTCCTTATTGTTTTAGATTAATGTCTTGAATAACATTTCTTTTAACTTGGAATTTTTGCATTTTTTTGCAAGCCAACACATATTAGTTTTTGTCTTTAGTACATACTTGCTCTAAAACACATATTTTCAAACTGCTGGCACAGCATGCCTTCACAGGGCAGCTGAACACACTCTTAACACACTCAGAGGGAAATACTATCAGCTGAACACATATGGAGGAACGCTTTAACTGCCCTTTTGCACATACATGATGGCCGCTGCTGGTTGCTGTCACTGACATGGGAGAATAATGCCATTCTGATTCCTGGCTTCTCTTTGAATTCTGTGGTACTCCCTGTTGGCTCTAACCACTTGGAATTCCGTTTAATAACTCCTTTACATGAATTATGTTCTTTCTATGCCTTTATAGTTGGTGTCTATGTACCACATGTACCTTATGTATGTTAGATAATCTAAATGTTTTTCGAAATTACAAGGTCTGTTGTAAATGGTTGTAGTAGCTGGGCAGTAAATGTATTACTATCTGGATGTTTATACAGTTCCCTACACTGCAAGTGAGAAAGCAAGATTTTTTAACCAGCTAATGGTAGGAATTATTATAGTAGGAACCTGTTTCAGTAGGACTTGGCTTTGCCTTCTTTGTAATTGGATTTCAGTAAAAGTATCTGGTAAACGTAAATGATTGCAATGTTAGGGTGTACTTGCACATTCTGAGCGCATTAGTTTTTTTCTGGGAGAAAATGTTTGTGTGTTCTTGTCTTCCAATCATCTTTTCACCATTGACACCATTTTTTTTTAGTCTGCATTAACACATCTTCTAGGGCTTCTTTAAGTCACTTAATCTTTTCCATTTGTGACATATTCAAATCAATCACAAAAAAATATTTTCTGTTAGAATTTATAGTGCATTACTTAAAGAAAATGAGCATGATTACCAGAACATTGAACTTTGTGCTCTTCATAGATCTTTATCTCTCCATTGCATTTATTCTTGCTTGTAACCTTACATTCCGAGCAGCCCATCTTTGGTTAGAGAAATGGCACACATGCAGTAACATCTGTGCCTGCTTAATGCAGATTCAACACATGTCTAGGAAATAAAAGTTTGAATTTGGGCATCTGCACCCAAAGTGCCAATCTGCAATGTGAAAAGGAGGTATTTTTGTTTTATGGGTCGAGTAAGTATTAGGTGGGATTCATTTAAAAGGAACACACTGTGCCGTCTTCTTTCATTGATTGGTTTGATAACCTTGCTTTGGGTGTAAAGAATGAAAAGACGAAAAGCAAATAGGGTCTGTAGCACAGAAGTGTGTTCCATGTTTTTATACGTAATTTTATGAAATCTCGTGGTAGTTTGAATATGCTTTCATAAGTAAATCCTTGATATTGATACAGAATATAAAGTGTTTTATCCCTTATATATTGCAGCCTGTAGCTAAATCACTTTGGAAAGCCCATATGACTGCTCGTTGTGCAAGCCACCTCATTTTTATTACTTTCAGTGCTTTTTAAAATAATAATTTTATGGTCATACGTTTTTATGGTCATACAAGGATTTCACCTAAACTGTTTTATCCAACTTTTTTATGCATCACTTCTCACGATTTACTCAGCTGGGCTTTATGTCCTTGTACTGTCATTAACACATCATAAACATTCGCTACTAACCAGGAACAGGGATGTCAAACATGGATATTAAAATTTTACCTGAAATATTTACTCTACAAACTCTCATTTTGTTTTAGTATTTATTGATGCCCCCACTTTCGTACTCCTGTGCTACTCTTGGGCGTGCTGCTCCAACTGTTCTGCACATGCCACTGGAGATATGAATATCACAAGGAGAGATACATCATTTTTATGAATTTTTCTTTTTTTAAGTATTTATAATTTCTATAGAAATAGTTTGTTTTAAGCAAAAGTGAAGCCATGTCAGTGGAGGGTTTTTTTTTTCTGGGAAGTAAAAAAAATATGTACAAACAAAAAACAGGAATATGACATTGCCTCATTTTATGGTGTGATGGTGATGCTGTGTGACAGCCACTCTTAACCTCTACCTGCGGTTGCCTTTAGTTTCTGTGCTCCTTTCAAGAGACTAACAATAAACAAAGCGGAAAAATAAACATATCAGATCTTGTTTAGAATTTTACACGAATTGATACATGTTCTTTGTCTACACAGGACTGACTACATCTGAAATTTTATCTGATAAAGCTTTAAACTTATTTGTTTGATTTTATTTATGTTTCTTAGTATTTAATGTCTATTAATCTTCGCTTTCTTTTTCAATTAATTTATGAAAAAAGTTTTTTCAACCAAACATCAGAGAATCTGTCATTGCGGCTTTGTGATATTGTCTAATTTCAGAGTCAAATGTTGCTTAGCCTAACGCATGGATCATATACTTACAACAAGTTATGAAGAACTATTGTTTTATTTTTTCTTTCACTCTTTAAGAGTAGCATATAATTTCACAGATAATATACAGTGATATCATTTGTAACAATGGCAATCATTCTGAATAGTTTTGATCTAACAATATTTATGCTTTATTTGCAAAAGTTTGCCTTTTTACCTCCATGCAGATTTATCTGTACTTTTTTGTTGTTGTTGTTTTTATTTGTACAAGTTCTGCAAGGGGTACCTAATAATGTCATGTTAACAATGAAATTTCAATAAAAGCATAAATGATCAGTTATGTAATTGTTATTAAATACTGGCTTCTACGAAATGTGTTTTTCTTATGTGTAATTACATATGAATGTTTAGTCCATTAGCTATGGCTTTAACTGTTAAATTTTTTTTTTTACCATGCAACTTCGCCTTGCCCACAAAAGAAAAGAAAAAAAGAAAAAAAAAACGTGTTGGTCAGTTCATGTGTGAAAATGATTTCTAGTGCTCCCAGAACCACTCTTTCACAATTTAAGTCCTGGAAGATGGCTGTGCCATCAGGGATGAAAAACTCCATTGATGTGATACCCTGGTTATTCAGGTCATCAGATGACTAATTTTATTTCCATATAATGTGAGCCTAGACCTGACCAACTGAAGCAACGCCAGATTATAAAACTTTCTCCAGAGACTTATACAGTGGGCATTATGAATGCATGGGCTCCACATTTACCCTTTCCATCGCTCTGGAATAGGGTCAACCTGGACTCATCAGACCTTTTTCCATTGCTTCAAAGCCTAATCTTTATGCTCCCGATCAAGTTAAAGCTTTTTTCCCCTAATTAAGCTCACTAACAAGTGGTCTCCTTAGTTGTTTTCTTTGCTTGATGCAGCAAAATACAATTTTGGTCACTTTTTTAGTAAAGACTATACCTTATTGGTTATCATATAGTACTGTAACTGTGTATGCAACAGTATAATTTAGACCTACAGTAATATAAACTAGAGCAATAAGCATGCACATAAGTGATGAGCCTTTACATGCAATAGGCTTAGTAGTATTATCTACAATTCACCTCAGTTGATTTGATATAATGTTGTGAGTGAAGATTTTCAGCTTTAATCCAAAAGCTTTTAACAAAAATACTGCATTATTTGTTTGGTTTATCCATACAATATTTAACTGGTTATATCCATACACAATACTTTAGTAGTTAGGCTCTATTTCTTAGTAATGTCCTGAAAATGAAGAAGATAAAGATCTGTAGTTGTAGTTGATTCCATGTGTTAAATTTGTATTTGGTAGCAGAAAATTTAAGAATTTAGTATTTTCTTGAAAAGAAGGAATGTACTGGTGACCTCAGCAACACCAAAAGGCCTTGAAGCCCACAGAAAATAACTAAAGTGAATAATCAAAAAATTCTTTCTTTGGTGAAGAAAAATGCTTTCACAACATCTAGCCAAGCGAAGAACACTCTAGAGGTTAGGTGCATTATTATACTGTACAATTGTATTGTACACTCTAGAGGTTAGGTGTATAGTCTGTCAAGAGAAGCCTTTTTTTTTTTTCAAAACACAAAACTGATTGAACAACACTTTACAGTACAGTCTAGAATAGCACAAAACCACAAAAGCAATCCAGTGCAAAAAAAAAAAAAAAAAACATTCCTAAAGGGCCAATTTGTTCTTTAACAGAACATGCAGGCAGGTTCAATAATAATAATTTTTACCACCATGGTGAGCGACACATCTCAGAACGCAAAACATTTTTAACTTTGAGGCAAATGGGCTACAACTGCAAAAGGTCACATCATGATCCATGCCTGTCAGACCGAATCCTGAGACCACAGTGGGCATAGGCTCAGGGAAATGGGTTGGGTGAAGATCGGGTAAAACATTATTTTCCATCTTCAAGTTTTCAAGGTACCAGTTTCTGTGCTGTATTTTCATTATTTTGATGAGAATGTATTTATTGTGTTCCACACTGACATCACAGGGAGGAACTGCTAGCACAGGTAGTGAGTATTATAATAATTAATAATAATTATTATTATTATTATAAATTATTTCATACATCAATTATATTGGTAATTTATTAATGTTTTTGCATAAAACAAAAGTCCAACATTTAATGTCATTATTAAGGAGTGCAGTTTAGTGGAGTACAAAGGTGCAGCCAGTTACCAATTTCTAAGATGAGAAACACGATTGTGAAAACAGTGTAATTAGCATTTGCATTAAAGCTTTAGAGTCTTCTCTTTTTAAGCTGAGTGTCCAGAAGAGGAATGTGAGACAATCTAAAGGACAAAAACTCTGCTACATATCTCTATCTCTACCGTTTTGGGAGCCAAAAATAAAAATATACGAACTTATCAATGGACAAAAAAAGTCACCTCAGAATTATATTACATTACTGTACATACTTAATATATTGCACATACGTGAATCACTTAATTATAAAAGGTTAATATGCAAGTTAATATGCTGTCAACTCATGATCAGGCTACAAGTTAGCATCCATATTCTTTTGTATGATGGATCTCACATTGTGAAGTGTTCTTCACAATGTTCACTTATCATATGCCCCTAGTACCAGTTTGTACATGATATCATGAAGCTCATGTCATCTACTTTCTTGCCACCCATTTTGCACTGCGGAAGATCAGGTGCTGCTCCCACCGAATCCCTCCTGTGTTCTGTGTTCTGATCCTGTGTGACTGTTGCTTCATTTCCTAGGGGTGGTGTGCCGCTTCGTTTCTTCTTACTCTGATTCGTTTGGGTGTGATGTGAGCAATTCGAACTAGAATTTGCATCCATGACTGCAGAAGAAAGGATTGGAGCATTAAACTGGAGGTAGAAATTTGAAATTGCATGATCTGCCTTGTCATATCAGAGGCATCAAACTGGATCCAGAAAGGTGATTCCACCTGCTTAATAGCCTATCAGGTGTGGGCTTGCTTAGTTGGAATAAAAACCTGCATGCACACTTGCCCTTTCTGGATCCACTGTCATTTCCGGTTTAGTGGAAGCGTAAAAGAAGGAGCATGCTGGGGCATCCCTAGTTCTCAGTGTTGCCCCCATGTGGAGAAAGCAACTAATAATTCACGAAAGCTATGTTCTTACAATACATATTATTAAATACATTTTTAATTCCAAAAGCTACTTTGCGACTTACTTCACTTGCTGTGTTGTATACTAAAACTATATAAGTAGAATACAAGTAAACCCTATTCAGCCCATTGCCAAAAGTATTGAGACTTACACAAAGTCTGCTGCTTCTAATGTTTTGGGTCTTTTTTCAAATGTTACTATGGATTACTGAAGTATGATTACAATAATTTCATAAGTGTCAAAGGCTTTTATTGACAATTACATTAAGTTTATGCAACAAGTCAATATTTGTAGCGTTGACCCCCCCCCCCACTTTTCAAGACTGTTGGCATGACACAGGACTGATGTTAGTGCTCATCCTTTTCTTCCCTCAAACAATCAGAAAGGGGATTCATCAGAGAAAATGACTTTACCTCAGTCCTTAACAGTCCAATCCCTGTACCTTTTGCAGAATATGAAAAGAGAGAAGTGGCGTTTTTGCTGCCCTATGTGAAATGTATGAAGGTGAGCACTACTGTAGGTCAGTTTCATAACAACAGTAAAACATCCTGATGCCATTCATGTGTGTGGTTGCTTCTCAGCCAAGGGAGTGGACTCGCTTAAAATTTTGCCTATGAACACAGCCATGAATAAAGAATTGGTCAAAAACAACCTCAGGGAACAACTTCTCCCACTATCCAAGAACAGTCTGGTGATGAATAATGCTTTTAACAGCATGATGGAGAACCTTGGCTTAGGATAAAGTGGCTTGGGAAACAAAACATCGACATTTTGTGTTCATGGACAAAAAGTTCTCCAGACCTTAATCACATCGTCAATCCTCACGAGGTAGACGGACAAACAAAAAACAACAAATTCTGACAAATTTAAAAAAAATGAACTGCCATCAGTCAGGATGTGGCCCAGAAGTTGATTGACAGCATGTCAGGGAGAATTGCAGAGGTCTTGAAAAGGAAGGATCAACACTGCAAATATTAACTTTGTAATGTAATTGATAATAAAAGCCTTATGAAATGCTTGTAATTATACTCCAGTATACCAGTAACATCTGACAATAAGATCTAAAAAAAAATCCTGAAGCAGTAGACTTTCTGAAAATTAATATTTGTGTCATTCTCAAAACATTTGGCCACAACTGTACAATACATGTAAATGTACATGTAACTCTTGTGCAAGGCTGACAAGGCTGTGACACACACACACACACACACACACCTTTTTCACCGCCTGTGATTAGCTCACGGTGTTTCCAGGCAGGAAATGTAACGCTGCTGCAGTGACGCTGGTTGAACAGGTGGTGAGCTAATAAAAAAGAAAGAGAGAGAACATAATGTTATCTAAGAATTAACATTATATTCATATCCATACGCACTTATAATAAGTACAGAAATAAATAAAGTATCGTAATAGGTACAAAATATAATTAAACGCAACGTTTGGGAAACAATAAATAATAATAATAATAATAATAAATTTTGAATATTGTCTTTACGCAAACTAAAGATTTCAAGAAATTCATGGTTAACTTAAAAAAACACCTTGTTCAGCAAAACAATACGTGACATATCCCATCATCCACAGCGGCCTGCGTACGCAGGGTTGCCAGACATTAACATATTCACCCAGATGGACCATATTCTATCCCGCTTATCCTTTACACACGGTCCCGGGGGGGGGCTGGCGAATGTCCCAGGAGACTTTGGGCACAAAAAGGGGTGAGTTCACCCAGGACAGGGTGCCAATGTATAGCAACACACACAATATGGGCAATTTGGAAACGCCAATTAATGTAATCTGGATTTCTTTGCACTGTGGGAGGAACCTGGAGTACCCCAGGAAACCAACCACGCACGAGGAGAACATGCACACACACCCGAGTAGGGACTCGAACCCTCAACCCTGGAGGTTTTGAAAGTAAAAAAACAAACAAAATCTTGTAAATAGTTATGTAGCCAAATTAGTATAGTTATTTTACTATTATTGTCACAAATCCAGAATACCAATATACTACAATAAAAACAAAAAGGAAGAAGAAGCGTGAGGATCGGCAGCAAGTTGACCGTACACTCCATTTGCAGGTAATGGTAGCCTGCAGGCGTCAGGATGCAGGCTACGCAGCGGGGGCCCTCTAGTACATTTATATTGTAACACGTGGAGGTAATATTGAGACTCAGTAAGACTCGGGCATAAGAGGGGAACAACTGGCGTAATTTTTAATACAGAGGGGCCCAAAAATATACACACACTTTAATATATATAACAAAGTTGTCTTTGTTCATTAATGGTGGTGGGAATCCAGTAGGTTGGTTACATTACTGCCATGTCTTTTTTTTTTGTTGCAAACTTGCATTGAATTATGGCAGCAATGTGTAGTATATTATGAGGCAGCACAGTCCAAAGACTAGGCTAATTGGCGTTCCCAAACTACAAAGTGTGTGAATGAGCATGTGAATGTTGACCACGGTCGCACAGCGTTCTCACCACTGTAGTAAAATGTGGAAGAAATGCGATGCGATTCACCTTCGGCCTTCAAGCTTCTTAGTTGCACTACTAGATGGATGGATGGAATAGCACTATTTTTCCTGATGTCAGTAGTCACACCATTGTTGATGATATCATGTGACCACGATATTTTTTTGTGTGTGTGTATATATATATATATATATATGGACCCTCTGTATATTGGTGTAGTCGGTGTTTGCAAACCATCACACCCATAAACCGAACATAAATTCTCCATAGCACGTGTGTACCCTTAATCCCGTGGAAATCAGTGGACCTGGCAGCATTTCGTAGAAAAACCGAACGTGCTTACGTAAAGACGTTGTTGAGGAAGTGAACACGTGGGTCGCGTGCGTTCACGCTTTTCAGAAAGGTTCAGGCCTTTGCACGGTAAATATGTTATTATATATGATTTTTTAAAATTATTTTTATTATCCACAGGTGTCGGTAAAGTTGTAGTGTGTGGATCATATCTGAAGCGGTTACAAGAAAACAGTCGGAACAACTACTAAAGACAAAAGTTAAGGGAATGGCTTCCTGGCTAACTCACTGAGCTAACTCTATACAGTATTAAACAACGCTGTTGCGCGACGCAGTGTGTATTTAATTCCTGTCAGCTTGTGATTTGTGACTAAAATCTATAGTTTTTCCGTTCAGAACTCAAGGTTAGACATCATTTACTCTGAGGATTCGATTAGAAATGTGTGACATGGCAGCGTCTTTTGCTGTTCTTTTAATAAACATATACAGGGCTCAGGGTTGTGCAGTACAGAGTGACATATCCTTAACATAGCACGGGCACTGTTCAACTGGATTTTATTGAATTTCAACCAATTATACACGCATGACTAAGCAAAAAAAAAAAAAAGATACACATTCTGGTTGTTTTATGTTGTATCTACCACCAAAAAAAGTCATAATAAAAATAATAAATAATTTTCAGTCTTCTACATTTTTGCAGTGTCATTCCCATATTGCAGTAGTGGTAGAATTTAGAGGTTATAAAAGTTATGATGACTTTTGTTCTATCTGACATATCTAAAAACCCAAATGCGCGGTTGGATTTCTGAAGCCTCAAGTCTAACATATAAGCACTTATTATTTACGGGTTATTAATTAAAGATTCATTTACTTGCAAAATGAATCTATAATTAATAACCTGTAAATATTATATAAAGATATAGCATATTTTTCACTACAATGTTTATCTGGTTTATATTAATAGGGTTTAAGCAACTTTTATTTGGGAACAATGCTAAACACGTAATTTCTACGCCTAGGTGGTTTCCAGTTATTGAACTCATTCAGTTAAAAGGGACCAGTCCAACCAGCTAATAATAAAAGGAAAAAGAGAACGAACCAACCCCATCTTGTACAACTAATTTACTTGAGTCATACCTACAAAATTAAAAACATTACACTGATGGGATGGAGCATTCATTTAGGAAACCTGTTCATGAAACTGTATTCGCTTTGCAAAGGAAACAGTGTTCACATGTTTGGCCAGACACAAAATATCAGGGTGAGGCAAGACAGAATTCTGATGTTGGGGGGAAATATGCTTTGCTTGACTTTGGCATAGCTTTTCCCAGTGCACTGTGCTGATTCATACAGCACCATCACATCAATGGATTTCTGAATGTAATTGCAGTTACCAAATGACCAAAATCAACTAAGTGCAAAGCGTATTAGAAAACAGTGTTTTGTGGAGCCTCATAATTCTTTATTTGGGAAATCCATGGACTTCTCTACTTCCATTATAGTTCTACTTGCATTGTTAGCCTTGCGCAAGTCATGTTAAGGCCTTTTATCTGTCGCATGCACATTACTGTACAATTTTGCATATCCCTGCTTATGAAGTTAGGGTCAGAGAGACAGGACAGGTCAGCTATGAGACAGCACCCCTGAGGTAGATAGGGTAGAGGGCCTTGCTCAAGCACCCAACAGTAGCAGATGGGCTTAAACCACAGACTCTCTGATCAATAACCCAGAGATTTACCCTACTGAGCTACCAGTGCTCCAAGGCCTTTAACAGTCTCTGTTCCCGTATAGCATCTGTGTCATATCATGGCTGACCCTGTGCTCTGTGATATACAAAGAAAATTGCTGTACAATGAGGCCATGTAACAAATGGAGTGTTTTTCTTAAAAAAAAAAAAATTACCATGATTGGAGGTCACCTGGATTGAATAGTGCCAGCTGTACAAGACCTGGGTCAGTCATGTTTAGGCTCAGCAATATTATATCTATATTGTGATTTACATATGTTTACAAACATGCGTACATGTATAATCACAAGTAGAACATTTAAAAACTGTATTAGCAATTATTAATTTATTAACAATTATAGAAATGAGATGCACCTCCATAAAATAAAACAAGCCTTCTGAGATTTCTTTAAGCTAAATATTGAATGCAATATTCCTCACTGTTACTTTGTGAATGCAAATCGTAACTGTTAGTTTTGCAGCTGTGACCTATTATTTTATTTATTTATTTTTAAGGGAAATCACAAATAACCTTGTTCCACGTTTGTTCATCCAACAAGCTAGTGAATATTATTCGTGCTTATGGTATTAAGAACAAGCACAAAACCTTATACACTGTAATTTTGGTTTCATTTAACTCTTATTATGCAGCTCCGTTATTTAGTTGTTATAAATGTAAATTATACAAATATATGTTTGTACCTTACTAACGAGCCACCCTGTTCCACAGTTTCTGTTGAGAGTGATCCTGTTGTTAACAGTTCTCTATTAGAATGGCAGTCAGAGCATCCTTTGAGAAGAATAATGAAATCGGCTGTTTTGCAAAGCTCACCAACACTTACTGCTTAGTGGCAATAGGTGGCTCAGAAAACTTCTACAGGTAAGGTCTGCAGCAGTCTGTAAGTGGCTACATGTAATTCTAATTATAATTTTGGTGCTGCACATGGGTATGTAAAAAAAAAAAAAAATTTTAAGTAAATGGGGTTCAATCTTTGCAGTGTCTTTGAAGGAGAACTTTCAGAAACAATCCCTGTAGTGCACGCGTCTATAGCAGGATGCCGGATCATTGGAAGGATGTGTGTAGGTGAGTGAAACTGTTCATCACTGGGTTGTTGTCTGACAATGGCTTTTATTCAGTATTTAGTTCAGGCTAGTTGTGTAATGAAACACCAAAAACAATAGTATTTCATAGTGTTCTTCTTATCAGGATTTTGTACAGGTGCCTTCTTATCAATCTGAATGACCAATACAGAAAAAGAGCAGAAAACTTGAAGTGGGTATATGCTTATTGTCTAATTTATTATGACCATTTATACGCCCACACATTGAGTTATTGTATCATGTAGCAGCAGCACCATTCATAAAATCATACAGATACAGGACACAATGTAATATGTCCAGTTGTTCGAACAGAATGGAGGAAAATGCAATCTCTGTTACTTTTTAACTAATGTTACACTCGGTGCTGGTACCAGATGGGCTGGTTTGAGTATTCCAGTATTAGTTTGATAACTTCTGATTTGGGATCTTCACTCACAAAAATCCCCAGAAAGTTTACAGAACTAAAACAGTGAGTGAACCTTATTGTTGACATGAGAAATCAGAGAAGAATGACCAGACTGGTCTAACCTAACAAGAAGTTTATAGTAACTCAAACTACAGATGATTCCTGGTGAAACTGTGAAGTAGGGGATGAAAGATGGTGCACCGCTTCCTGGGCATTTGTACCATTGGTGTGAGTGAGTGATGTTGGCATGCCTTTCCAATGCCAATCCCATTAATTTTAAGTTGGGCTGGGTTTGAAGATACTAATTATTTTTCATTTCTTTATTTTTTGCATTCTTGGCTATGACTTGTTTTCCAAATGGACCAAAAATGAGTGAGCTAGGCCCATGGGAGCAGAAAGCTTTGGTGCTATGACAAACAAATTGTCATAGCTTGAAAACAGTGAAATTTCTTACTGAGGTCAACTTCCACAGTGCCCTGGAGGCCTAACTAAACATTTTGTTTCATGTGATGCCAAATACTGAGGGAGATTGACCATCAGGTTTTTGGATTTGAAAAAATGCAATAATACTACTTATAGTTAGCTTTCAGTCCCATACTCATGAGCATTCATGGTGAGCAAAAAACATCTTAGAGTTCACAACTCCACAAACCATGATGTGGATTGGTTACATGACTAATTAATTGTTATTAATTAGCCATATTCTCCTTAGGTGTGTCCTTTCACATTCACCTGATTCTCAGTCCCTTTACAAAGCAGTGGAGTGTTTTTGGAAGAGTTCAGAGTGAAAAGGTTCCACAGAGTTTTTAAAGAATTTTTTTTAGGCCCTAAAGGTGTTACATCACTATTAAGAAATCGATAATGTCAATGCCTTATACAAACCCCTAATTTTTCAGGGGTACTCTCGGACTGAAATATTTAAACCAGTCCCTCTGGCACCAACATGCATACCGTAAAGCATTTTATTCTTGTCTGTGGGGAAAGCATGGTGAACCATCCATGTGAAATTCTTGTTACCGCTTGTTATAGCAGCTGTAAAGTTAAGTTTTTCATTATTTGAATTAATGAACTCAAATACAGTGTTTGAACATTGCTGAAAGATGAATATAATTTCTTGAATCATGTTATGAAAATACTATTCTGACATCAAACCACCCTAACTGCAACAGCATGTTCCCTCATGCTCTATTTCTTTCTTGCAATCATTCACCAAAAAAATTATGCAGTTTAAATTAATGTCTTGATGTAATGATTATATTTGTATACTTGTTTATAACTGCATTTAGCTTTAATCTGTCTGAAGAACCAGTCCTGATTTCTGACTCTGAAGTCTTACTTTAAAGGAAATCGCCATGGACTTCTTGTGCCCAACAACACTACAGATCAGGAGTTGCAGCACATGAGGAACTCCTTGCCAGACACTGTGCGCATTCAGAGAGTGGAGGAGCGACTGTCTGCACTCGGAAATGTAATTTCTTGCAATGACTATGTGGCTCTAGTTCATCCCGACCTTGACAGGGTGAGGATAATTTTTGTTTGCGTTGTGTATGGAAAGCATCTTTTTTCAGCAAGCTGTATAAACGTAAAAATTAGTATCACAAGTAAATCATTGTGTCAACATTACCTCTGTATGTACTGTACTGAACATAATCGCAGTATCTGAATTTAAATTAGGTTTAAATGGAACTCATTAGCAGTAGTTATAGGTTGTAAATATAATATTGTATTGTGTGAAGTAATTCATGATGTGATAAACGGCTACTGTACAGGAAACGGAAGAGATTTTGGCAGACACCCTAAAAGTGGAGGTGTTCAGGCAGACAGTGGCAGAGCAGGTGCTCGTGGGTAGTTACTGTGCCTTCAGCAACCAAGGAGGCCTTGTACACCCGAAAACATCTATTGAAGACCAAGATGAACTTTCATCACTCTTGCAAGTACCTCTAGTTGTAAGTGGATGTCCTTCCCTAAATTCCTAAGCTTGCACATTAACCTCATTTATACACAACTGTTTTTTTGTTGCATTGTTTTCAATTAATTTTCTTGTATATAATTATGAATTATCAACTAATTGGGCTCTCATTTTAGGCCGGTACTGTAAACCGTGGCAGTGAGGTGATTGCCGCAGGCATGGTGGTGAATGACTGGTGTGCCTTCTGTGGTTTGGATACAACAAGCACAGAGTTGTCAGTCATTGAGAGTGTATTCAAGCTGAGCGAATCTCAACCGAGCACCATAGCCCCCAGCATGAGGGACTCGCTTATTGACAGGTAAGTACACTTAACCTTAGTGATTGCGTAGTCTTTTAATTTCTTTGTCAAAAAAAAAACAAGGATATGGATTTTAAAAGCAATACTTGTGCTAATTGAAATGTTTTAATTTTGTTTTCCAGCCTGACATAAATTCAGCACGATTGTAACATGTTTTGGAGATGGGTTGAAAACAAGACTAATTTGTGCACGTCACCATCAAGTGCAACATTTGTGTCTGTTCCTGGATAAATCTCTAGGGATACACTTACACTCACTCTTTGTATTGTTTTATATCGTATAAACTGATGTAAATCTAAATTTATGAAGTTTCCTCGCTAAATCTGCAGAACAAAATGCAATGGAATGTTTACCATGTAAAATCTTAATTGAGTGAGTTTTAATGTTGCTTTCATTTTGTCACTGTACTGTTCTATCATTAAAACTTTGGGCAACACTCGTACTGGAATTTCTGTTCAACTTAATCCATGTAACCTAATAGAATTTAAATAAATTAATCTGTTTTCCTGGTGAAAATATATAAACCATTGTAAAGTTTTCATCATTGTAAAGTGATCACAGAAAGGTGGATGATGCAACAATAGTTTAAATAAATTGATTTCAGGAATAAACTCAAATGCTGATCAACTAAATGATCATGCTCTTAGATATTTTATGCCTTAGGTTCTACTTGTTTCTCCACTTTTTAATGCGGAGTTGTTCTGTAAATGGGGTATGAAAGCATCAGTATACCTTGCAGCACTGCAGTCCTTTAGGGATTAAATGTAATTATGTATTGTAATATTCTTTGCTTCATCACCTATCCATACGAAAATTTTCTTACAAAGGCACGATTAATGACTTTGCTCAAATATAAATCAGTGAGTCAATGATAAGTGTATGCTTTATTGACATTTTAATGTGGTAATAGTCAAGCTCAAGTGTTTTCCAGCAGACAGTAAATACTGAACAATGCATAGCTGTGAAAAATGCAGTTGATTTTGTAGCAGTTTTAAGTGCTTCGTTCTTTGGTGTTTTGAATTTTTCATGTACACATATGCAGCAGTCACAGTCAAGCAGGTTTTGCATCATAGAATAAAAAAAATATAAAAAGGGGTAAACAAAATATATACCTCCAAACAAAATGCTGAAATATTCACAAAGAATCTTATTACAGAGTTTTAGTTTTTTACTAGGTTCTCCTTACACTCTCCCTACACAATTACTGAGATCACCCTGACACTATAGTGTGTCCATGTCTTTATAGTTACTTTTAAGATATCAAAGAAAATGACTCGCATACGAGCTTGTTTTTGGTGGTTTTGTGTACTGCATTTTTGCTTGGTCAGGCTTTGATTCTTAACAATGGTTATACCATGCCCTTTTCCTCAAAGAACTTCTATAACACATCCTGTTAGGAGCTGCTCTCAACCTTAAGATTCTTTGTGAATTCTTCAATGATATATTGATAAAAAGCAATAATGTTGAAACTAATGCAAATTAATTTCCATTTCTTGTCTGAAATTGAACAAATGTAACATCAGTAACAACCATATACAATAAAACAAATCTAACTTCAGCTGGGCCATGTTAATGTCCATTTTCATGTGTATTGTCTGTCATGTACATTTTATTTTAATTTACCAAACATATGATCCAACTCAAATATAAAAAGTAACATTAAAATGCAAAAAAGTTATATGCAGTTTGTAACACAAATGTAAGGCCTAATTTAAACATATAAACTTACATTATAATGACACACCATGTTCATCACTCTCTCGCTCTCTTATATTTCCATCTTGAAAAACAATTCTCAAAAATGTTTCCTCATCCACCGTAAATCACATCAATATGGTACATCCAGGCCCCATGTCAGCTTACTGATGTACTGTTTTTGGGAAATAACTAAATTTGAAAGAGCTGCCTTTATGTGAGGTAAATCAAATTACTATTTGTAATACTACCAACGTCTCACATTAAATTAGTCAAATAGCTGGCAGTGGAAATCCTGTTCTGTATTGCACTATTTTGTTTTAATTTTCCTCTCACCAGAAATCCACTTCTTATGAACATCTGTACTCCTGACCACCTATTCAGTAGTCCAATCAGCCAATCATGTAGCAGCAGCAGTGTGTAAAATAATGCAACACAAGTCTAGAGCTTCAGTTAATGGTCACATCAAACTTCATACTGGGAAATAAAATATCTCTGTGACTTGGTGGCAGATGAGCATGTCTGATTATTTAAAAAAAACAACTGATGCGCTGTGACTGTCTCTTGATTCTAAACAGAATTTATGCAGACAGCTCTGAGTGGACTGGAAGACTACAGTACAGTAACTAACATCTCAGTTTACAGTTGCTTCTTAAGATGGATGGACTGCAACAAGAGAAAAAAAAACGCATCAGGTTTCACTCGTGTCAACCAAGAATAAGACTCCGAGGCATCATATAGTATGCACAGATTTCTTGGGTAAAGGTTTTTCCTTTTCTCTCTCCCTAAATCTTTATCTGTTCAGTTTGGGTGAGTCTGTGCTCACTATTAATTTTTCACTTTTTATCTATCTATCTATTTAGGGTTTGTTGTTCACACCAATTTGCTTAAACTCTAGATGTCTTGTGTTGCTCCAGCCCTAATCGGCATAGATTATATGCATTGCACTGTTGCCACATGATCAGAAGAATAAAATAACACTGTCTGCTGTGTAACTGGTGGAGCAGTCGATCACAAAACCCCAATTATAATATTAGTGCACATAAAAGTTACACAAAATTCATTAAAAAAAAATTTTTTCAACGTCAATTAGACGTTGCCAGCAACAGTACATAAATGATTGAAATCTAGCTCTGGTATTGATCAGACCTGCACTGATACATGAGAGGCCATTGAAATTGGAAATTTCATACTGCTTTATCTGCAAACATTTACATTCTGAGTGCAGACGTCTGCATCTGTATGTGTCAGTCAACATGGTCATTAATTTGCTTTAATTAGTGGAAAAAGGAACATTTTTGCAAAACCCATAAAACTTACAATAACATCCTAAATATTCCTCATTGCATAATCAAATACAATCACTGAGTCAATTTGCATCCCTGGCCAATTGCATAAGTAGATACTGGAACTTGTAAAATCAATGTAAAGATATTACAGTTCCTGGAAGCCCACTTATGTCTCGTCATTAAACTTCAATAAAAAGTAACAAAACTCTGTCCATAAGTAATATTGATTGCATCATTGATTATTCAAATTCAGTAAGCCTCGTGGCGTCGAGATAGCAGCTGCAATAACAGAGAAGGAAGAAATGGAATATTATATATTACAGCAAGGCATCTGCGTAGAAACTTGTATTGGATGGGTAATGGCCATTTGGAAGGAAGGACTTCAGACACTCCAGCTAGTTGTGGTCTTTTAAGTCAAACCTTACATTGAGAGAATAAAGAAATTTGTTCGGATAAGCAACAGTGCAACACAAGTCAAAGGTTTTCATGCACATTTAAGCTGTTCTACATAGCAATTAGCTTAAACATGAACATCTTATCACATATTCACAATCAACAGTAGCATAAACTACAAGCTCTATCTACAATGAACTGTGTAGGAATCTTAGGGCTCTTAGGTGCTAGTTGTAATGAGGTGACTAATAATAGGCTAGTTCATTTTCATGCTAACTGCAAAAAAGTATACAGAGTATACCTAGTGAATGACTAAGCAGTAATAAATGATGGCCAGCTGTCAGCCAGGTTGTTATTCACATCAAACAAAAAAATCACTCAGTATTCTTGAGATGTTTAGCGTTTCTGTGATAAAATTTGTGGGAAAATTACAGGAAGTTTTAATAGGGTTTAGATGTGGTACTGAAACATTCACAGATTTAAGCAATAAGAAAGGATTCAGCCATCATATGCAGAATTTAAAGCTTTGAAGAGATCATCATAAATGTGCTTAACTAGCATTGAAACCTACATCTGTACAGTCCAATGGGGTTAGTCGCCTATAAGAATAATAGGCTCTTATAAGTTTTTCCTGAAGTGTGATTGGAGTTTGATTAGACTCAACACTGGTATAACCAGAGCAAAGCAGCTATACTGTACATCATGATGCAACCTCAACCTTATGATGACCTCACATGTTATATTTGTCAGCATAGTCATCACCTTTCTATTAACCCATCTTGTTACGGAATGGATGAAGAGGATTCAATGCACAATGAATCTCTTAAAAAATGTGATTTGCTAACACCACGACACATTTTGTCCTCAGGGAGCTAATGTCCACAATGGGAGGTTCAACAGGAACAGGATCATACAAGCTAAGGGAGCATTATAGCAGAAATCACTGGGTCACACGCCACTTGTGCCTGGACCTGACACACAGGTACAGAAGGCAATGGACGATCAACTCTTCTTGCTTGAAGCATAAACTAAACTTACGGGACTATAGAGCTAGGAGTGAAAGCCCTTAGCATGATCATATTATTTTCTGAAGGAGTTATGCCGAATACAGCTCATGCCACTTTGGTACCTGCAACATTGGAACCTGATACTGCAATCACCTTTGCTGCCTAACACAAACAACAATGTGAAAATCTGTGCGCACGCATCAACTTACCATTCTGTAACGCCCGAGAGAAAGTCAGTCTGTGCCAGATCAATTTCAGCCTATAGGCATGGAAAGGGATTTATTATATTATTATACAGTACTTCACGTATAGTTTAAAGGCAGCCCGGTCATTATTTGCTGACTCACCTGACCAATGACATCCTTTTCTCGACTCATGAAGGAAGAACTGTGCTTTACACACACACTGAGCATTCTTTTCTGAGCGTCCTCCGCACTCATGTCAAATTCAAACCTGAAGAAAAATAGAATCAATGCATGACATAAACATCTAACCATTTAAGACATAAATAAATATCTAGGAAGCTACATTTGTGAAATATTAGTTCATAAATAGGGGCAAAAAAATAACTGTGCTTATAATGGTTTTAAGTCATATTTATGCACAGATACACACACACAGGATCCACACCTCTCATTAAACTCAGGGTTCAAATCTTTCTTCTTGACAGCAGTCTTTCTCTTTGTGGCTTTGTTTTTATCAGGCAGCAGAATCAGAGAGACGTAAGTGTCTATACCTTCTTTCGATGATGTCACCAGGCCTCTAAAATACCACACACAGTCAAAAACAGCAGGACTTAGCGTTTTGGACTATTTAAAATGCAAGATATTTACCATGCGTGAATGTTTAATACTGACCACTAATACCTGTTTGCTACTCCTGTTTCTTTTTTCTTCTTTTATTTCCATGACACAACAATTTAATGCAATTATTTCTTTGAAGGAGGAAAATACTCATTTACCTGAATAATTTGTCATTCTATTAATATGACATTAAAATAATATCTATAATATAATACTATAAAATACAATAATACGAGGGGGGGGGGGGGGGGGGCTTTTAATTTTTCCACATTTTATGTTTCACACTCATCTTAAAATGTATATTCAAAAGATGAGCACATGTTTTTAGTTCTTTGTTAATTTATTAAAAAATAAAGATGTGCACAGGCCACACATGAAACAGGAAGCAGGGAATTAACTTGTGTGCTCCGCCATCTCCACTGGCATAAAACTTTGGCATACTTCATCTCACTTAAAAAAAAGTTTGGATACAATAAATCTGACCAAAAAAATTACAAACCTGCAGCCATGAATTATAACGATGAGTTTCTTCTGATAGGACAAAGAAATTCTGATCTGTCCAGTGATGGGGATCTGCTTATTGCTTAAAACAGGCCCAGCACCGAGTGCCAGAAGTGCGGCCATCTTAGAGTTCAAGATCTGCATTGAAACAAATCATGAATAATGATTAATGTGCTGCATTTTTTTTTATTAACATTTCTGTTAACACAGTTGTTGTCAGACATTTACATATACTCCTGAACATGAATGTGGCTGCAATATTGGACTGTCAGTGATTTATTTAAACTGGTCTTTTCCTAGGGAGGAATGATTATACAACATACATCTTTAATAGAATAAAACTGCAAAATAAAGATAAAATTTTTAGATAAAGGGCTAAAAATATACATGCATTCACTTTTACTTTGGTGTTGATGAAAGTCTTAAAATGTATTTCAATACACCAAGCCTAAAGGCTGTTAAACGTCCTGTAAGTGATCGTGATTGATCTCTGTGCCGACATAATAAGAGTTTTTATGCCAGATCTGAGGAAGAGAAGTGTAATCACTAATGTCTATTAGAGCCATTTCTAAACAACTGCAGATTTCAACATCAGTTCAAACCATTGCAAAGGTATTGCAAGGTATAGGCAATTTGAAAAAGTCAGGAAGTCGGCCCTAACCTTTTTCCTCAGCTAAGAGGGAAGTGGTTCCGATAATCGTGTACAATTCAGGAACCATCAAGACACAAACCTGCCATAAAGAGGAAGCTCCTGGAACAGCAGGGTTTCTGTCTACAGTCAAGCAAGTGTTACATCATGATAGAAATGTATCAGAATGCCTAGTGCATCACAGTTGCTGCATATGGGGCTTAGCAGAGGCAAAGATTATTATTGATCCAGCCTTCAAACTCCAAAGATCTCAATCTAACTGAGCATCCATGCAATTCTCTGAATAACCAAGTCATGCAGGGCATGTCTGTCATCATATGGCGTAAATAAGGTTTAAGCACACAGCATGTTCATTATATGTGTAAAGTAAATTTTGATTTATACATATTTCCTCATTTCAAGCTGCTTTGCAACAATGACCACTGTTAAAAGCGCTATATAAATAAAACTGAATTGACTTACTCACACTTCTGTTGTTTAAAAAAAAACAAAAAAAAACAGCATTTATCGAAAAATAAAAATGTAATTAGTTTAATGCTGCTGGTAATATCAGCTAAACAGCAAGAATACAAGGATATCTGGTTTAATTCTTTATTGCAGCACAATTTCTCACATTTTAACTATAATTAAAAGTTTATCTCTTTTTTTCCCCCTTAAAAATCACTATTTGCAAATTAGCATCAACCTGGATGTGTTAAGGATCCACATTTTCTTAGAGGTGTGTAATATTTCATACCTTAAGTTCTGCCCTCAGTAGGATCTGACTCTCAGGTAAACCTCCATCTATACACAGCCACTTGTCCACCATGAGCGCTGGTTGGGAGAGAAGCTCTCTGACTGATAGAACCAGGGAACCCAACGGCTGATCCCACCCACTAGAGAGCTATAAAAATTTTTACAGGTTAAATATTGGGGAAAAAAATCTAAATGAAATACATAAGCAAGTAATATAGTAATATATACAAGTACAAATTCTTACTTTAATAATAAGCATGTCTTTGTTGGGGTCGTGTACCAGGAAATGAAAGTATTCATGCCACTGAGGAGATGTTGAGCGGTCACACACCTAAAAACAGCAGTGAAGAATATATAGTAAAGTGCAAGGAGGACCCCTCATAAATAACATTGTTTCCTGTAAGATAACGTTGCATGGTCTCACTTGGATAGCTTAAATATTGCAATGTCAGAAGAATCAGTTCAACAAAGAAAAAATATAATTAAAAACTTTTGCTGTAAACAAGTTTGTTTACTTTAGGAAAATACGACATAAAGAGTCTCGGGGACTGGTGGCCAGATGGATTGTCCACACGTCTAATCGTCTATCATCATTAATCCACCGTCAGCTAAATTAGAGTCAGTAATCACTGCTCTAATACACACAGATCAGATAGATCATTAAGCGGAGCCTTTGTTCCCCTGGAATGAAACCCAGCTTCTGCTACCTTTGGCACTGATGGCAAACGATTGAATAATCATTTAGTAAAAAACTAAAAAAAAAAGTATATAAAAATAACCATGGACTAATATTTTATAAGAATAATCATGGATTAATTCGATTGCATTAGAGTAAGTAATAGTCAAATTAATAAAATATTATATACCATAATTTGACTATTAATTATTTGAATGCAATCTAATTAATCCATGATGGTTTTAATTTGTCCAATTACTTATGGTCCTTAAAAACTATGTATAATTTCTATACTATTTATGTAAAATAGTCAGGGACAAAAAAAAAAAAAAGTATCACTGTACATACATTTTTGTGTGTGTATATACAGTATATGTGTGTGTGTGTGTGTGCGCGTGTGTGTATACAGAATAATACATAATTATTTTATTTTATTTCCTTGCCTTTGTTTTGTAAGAAGTTCCCCCAAGTGTAAGTTCAGCTCCGGCTTTAGGCTCCTTCCCACTCTTCTTCAACTACAGATGCATACACACACAAAAAAATGCATGAACCCTTTATACATATAAAAAAAACGTGTGTATGCACGTGTGTGTGTCTAACTCACAGGCAGTGCATCTGCTCTCTCAATAAGGACAAACAGCAGGGCGGCTGAAGGTACAGATTTATTCTGATAGGTCTGGGAATTCTGCATCTGTAGCACCTGAGAAAAATGTATTAAAAAAAGCACTTTACATCATGCGACATACACGTGCCTTAACAAGTCAGACTGGACAAATTTCATTAGCTACATGTTCTTTAGTACATGCCTGCTGTAGCTTGTCTGGTTGTGCTGCTGCGGGCACCCACTCGAGAACCAGATGAAGACGGCCATGTTTCACATCATTCAGCGGAAACCACTGCAACATGCAAAGACAATGTAAAACTGCTGCAAAACAGCTATTGTTTTCATTTTGTTTGCCAGTATGTACAAAGGTGCCAATACTGGCAAACAATAAAATGCTATCAGGCAACAAGAAGCAAGAGTATTTTATCAGAAATGCGGTAGGTAAGAGAACAGCTTAGTGCAACATCAACTTATTAACAAGTAGTTTCTTCCTTTTTTACTGACAAAAGAGACCAGGATCTCTTTTTCTGTTGCCTCACAAGTGAAGGGAAATTAAATAATCGCTTCGATAAATGTTTCTTTCACATCCTACATCAATTCACTAACTAGTGAATTTAAGTAAGTTAGACTTACATTTTTTGGGTCAATAACATTACAATCTCAGTAGTTTATATCAACATACCACAATTTCTTTTGTTAGGAAGGTCCACTTCCACATTCCACTACTTCTGCATTTAGTTAGCATTGTTATCCCTGGCCTACGGAATCCATATTTATAACATGTTCATACTGATGTGGAAACTTTGTTAGGGGTCCAAGCAGTGAGAATTTTTTTTTTTTTAACACATGACAAATGAGTGGACCGGTTACGTTCTGAAGTATGACAAAAAAAAGAAAAAAAAAGAAAACACTGTAAACTATAAAAATAACAAAAGCCTATGATGGATTTCACCTACAATTTTCAGTATACATAAGGCACAATTTTGCCCGATTTTCTCCCTAATTTAGTCGTGTCCAATTCCTCCCAGTCACTAGGGGGCTCCCACATTAAGGCTACTACTACCACTCAGCCGGGAGGGCCGAAGACTATCACATGTTTCCTCCAAACCATGTGACGCCAGCCGACCGCATCTTTTCGAACTGCTTGCTCACACACCGTTGGGGGCGGCGTAACACACTCGGAGAAGACTTGATCAGATTAAAATCTTCATCAAATTAGAGTCTTCTGAGCAAAACTTCATTAATATGGACTGCAGGATGAACAGCAAATAGTTTTAGAGATGTCTCTTGCCCTTACATCTTGGTGCATTTCCACAGTCAGGACAACCATGTGGGTCATGTCATTCTGTGCTAAAGCACATGCTACATATCCAGTTTAAGAAGTGCCGGTTTTCACTCTGAACTGCCACCTTTCAATGTCATCTGCAAGGCAATGCATGGAGGAGCAGCATGCTCAAGTACTCCTTTAATAGACCACCAGGCTACCAGAAAAGGTGCACATCTCGGGCAATTCAGGGTAAGCTTGTCACATAAACCTTTTTATAACCGCTGACATCTCACATAACTAAGATGGCCAGTTAATTTCCGAATGCTATTGGTGGCTCTACCTTTACTCTGATGTTTCAAAGTTAGTAATACGATGTTATCAGTGTACAATAATCTCTGAGACAGTTATCTATCCAGGAAAACACAACCACATTCCAGTATACCAAATGCCCTAGAACCGCCTCTTTGTGGGTTTCATCCCCTCCAACAGTAAGAAGGATATGACCGTACTGGCAGTGGTTGATCGGTTTTCTAAAGGATGATCTTTATCTACTACATGCCATACTTCTGAGGGTCAATTTCAGCATATGTATTTTATATGCATCGGTTGTTCTTCCTGAACTGCCTTCAGCTGATTAATGTATAGGTTTGGATGCCACTATCAATGTAATATTAATGTTAGCCTCAGATCGGGGATTAAAATGATTCCAACACAGTTGGCATACATCTAGTGCTATCTCCTCAGATATTGTGGAGACATGAAAATGTATTCCCAAGGTTGGCTTTGTCCCAAATGTGTTGAGTGATGCTGTCCTTATATTTCTCTCTCCTTTGGAATGCTGTTTCCAGTTCAATTAATGTCTGAGCATGCAATGCTGAGAGCCAGATTGATGCCTGTAACTTAATTTCTTAATGATTCAAGAAAGCTATTCAAGTTTATTCCTCATAAGTTCATGCAATGTGTAATTAAGCAGTATTGCTCCTGGCATGTGCTCTTGCTTTTCCATTCTCCTAGTCATGTGGCCTTGATGGGTGTTTGTCACCTGTATATAAAGTTCTTGCTATAATATATCCGTTTCTACATCAGCTAAAAATGAGTTTTAGAACCACTGTGTAACCTGGGCATAATGTGCAAATCACAGCCTTTTAAAAGATCCCTAATACTACTAGGCTTTTGCCATGAAACTAGTGTCAAA
Source organism: Clarias fuscus (assembly GCA_030347435.1). NCBI lineage: Eukaryota > Metazoa > Chordata > Actinopteri > Siluriformes > Clariidae > Clarias > Clarias fuscus. The sequence continues at coordinate 29,119,910 of CM059206.1, forward strand.
ATAAAAAAAGCATCAAAAATGGATTACTATTAATGAGGAAAGGGTTTAATTAAGTGGTGAGGATACTCACCTCATCATTGTACTGGGATTTAATAATATCTCCAACCTTAGTTTTGAACCTGTTGCAGGAAAAGTCACACAAATGTAATTTCATTTAAACAAATGCATAAGTATTGATGGGCAAAAATGGGATGTGACCCATAAAGAACCGCATAAGCATAAGCACACCATGTCAATTAGTGATCTCACTGCTTAGATTGAAAACACGATATTAATCACACTGGCAGTTGCAGTCCTCTTATCTTCCATTATATGCACTAAATAGCAATAATATTTCAACTGTATCATTAGTGACTGAGTCAGCCACCTTTCTGCAACTGTATTGATCTTCGGCTGATATGATTACTCTGTTGACTGCACTAGAAAAGAAATGAAGGGTGGCTCAAGACCTTTGCGCAGTATGGTAGTACGTCAAAATTGTTTTGGTTTTTAATCATGATTGTTTTGACAGTATCTGATGCTGTGTTCCTTAAAACAGTGTACGATTTTGAGGAATTAGTCTATTTGATATATGGGTGTACCTTTTTTCAAACACCCATGCAATACTGACAGTGATTTCACTTACCTTCCAAGGAAGTCATCAGAGTCAATGTCTTTGTCGTAAACTTCAAACTTCACTTCGAGATTGGGGTCTGGATTCAGAATCATCTAGTACAAAAATCAACATAATTTTAAGTAACCATAATTCAAACTCATCTACAGTACAGACCAAATGTTTGGACACACCTTCTCATTCAAAGAGTTTTCTTTATTGTGTTCTTTAGCCCAAACAAGTCTCTTCTGCTTGTTGCCTGTCCTTAGCAGTGGTTTCCTAGCAGATATTCTACCATGAAGGCCTGATTCACACAGTCTCCTCTTAACAGTTGTTCTAGAGATGTGTCTGCTGCTAGAACTCTGTGTGGCATTGACCTGGTCTCTGATCTGAGCTGCTGTTAACCTGCGATTTCTGAGGCTGGTGACTCAGATGAACTTATCCTCCGCAGCAGAGGTGACTCTTGGGCTTCCTTTCCTGGGGCGGTCCGCATGCAAGACAGTTTCTTTGTAACGCTTGATAGTTTTTGTGACTGCACTTGGGGACACTTTCAAAGTTTTCCCAATTTTTTCGGACTGACTGACCTTCATTTCTTAAAATAATGATGGCCACTCGTTTTTTTCTTCACTTGGCTGCATTTTTCTTGCCATAATACAAATTCAACCTCTTTGAATGAGAAGGTGTGTCCAAACTTTTGGTCTGTACTGTATATCTTTGTGCTAAAAAATTACTTGAATTAATGAAAGATCCTTATGTTCTATTTGGCCACTTTGAAACCACTGCAGAGGACAATTTGTACATCAGCACTACCAACACACACAGGAAGCCAGTCAACCACATATTTTCAAATTGTTGTGCCTGTGGCATCACAGAGCATCATAACACACTATCCGCACTTTTCAGCACACATCTGTGTCCACTAATCTTGCTGTGAATGACGGGGAGAGAAAAAAATATCCCATCAATCCCACAAAGAAAGCATTTTCCCCCTTAGGACCTGGCAAAGCAAGGTATTCAAACTCATAGTATCTGAATGATGAGATGAACGCATTTTCTATTGCACTATTTGGAAGCCGTAGTAGCTTTTCCAGTTAATATACACTGATCAGCAATAACATTAAAACCAATGATATTTAAAGTGAATAACATCAATTATCTTATTTCAATGGCATAAGACAAGTGGCTGTACAGCAAGTGAACAGTCAGTTCTTGAAGTGAATGTATTGGAAGCAATTCTGCCCTCTCAACCCATCTGACTCATTACTAATTAGTACTGTAATTAATATTTAATAAATAAATTACTAATCATAACTCAGAAATATTGCATGTCGGTCTAGCTCAGTACATGCATAGAAGATGACTTCACAGTAGACCAAAAAGCCAATCAGCAACACGTCCACAAGGAGGGAAAGTCACTGAAAGTCTTCGCCTGAAAGGGACGGCTGTTCACAGAGTGCTGTATTGAAGTATGTTCATGCAAAGTTGCCTGGAAGGGAGCGGTGGGACAGGGAGCGGTGTACAAGCAATGGGAATGACTTGAGAAAAAAAGAGAAAAAATGGCAAGCAAAATTGAAAGCCAATTTAAGAACTTGGAAGAGCTTCACAAGGACTGGGGTGATGCTAAAGTCAGTGCATCAAGAGTCACCATGCACAGATGGTTGGGAAATGGGCTTCAACTGTTTCATTCCTAGCATCAAACCACTCCTGAACCAGAGACCATGTCAGAAGTGTCTTACCTAGGATAAAGAACAAATTAACTGCCCTGTGATCCGTGTCCTCTTTTCAGATGGAAGCAAGCTCCCACAGTCTGGAAGAAAAGTGGAGAGGCTGAGAATCCAAGTTGCTTGAAGTGTCCACAGTTGGCGACGTTTTGTCATCTGCATGTGTTGTTTCAATGTGTTTTATCTAGGCTAAAATCAACAAAGCCATCTACCAGGAGATTTTAGAGCACTTTGTGCTGTGAGATTACTGTGGTTAAACCTGCCAGCTAGCTTGACCTGAATTCCACAGAAAAACACTGAACTTCACTCATGGCACCCTGTCTGTGCATGTGTGTGTGCGTACTAAATGAGTGTGGCACTTCATCATTATTGGTCTTGGCTGGCTGGCATGAGTGCTACATAAATGGTGAGTGATAGTGGTCCACTCGGTAAATCTGTACTTACCAGAAAACATGACATTAGCCCAGTACAAGCTGTCTAGTTCCAATGCTGAGAGTTATCACTGCACTGTGCACGTGAAAATGCTCTTATTTTCACATAGCTATGATTTCTACTGTCAAGTTTTTAGTGCAATTTCAGCAAGCGTTTAAATGATTCCATCCCCATACATTTTTCTACATTTCTTCCACTTCCAGGTTTTAGTAAGGTGTAAGATATCTCCTTAGCTGTTTTATTTGCTTGAAGCAGGTCAATATTTTGATAAGTTTTTTGGGCCAGGCAGAGCAGAACTGCATGTATGCCCAATTGATAAATGAGACTACGGTCTCCAGTCAAAAATGAAGCTCATAATTATACATTTTAACATACTGTTATAGTTTCAGAATTCTTACCTCATACATCTCATTCCAGGTGGGATTGAGGTTCTCTTTGATCACATGACTTTTGTAGGTTGTGGTCCCAACAGTGATCTTCACATAGGGGTCACTCTTTCCCTTCACCATACCACCCATCAAACTGTCCATAGCAATCAAATCCTGAGCCTCCAGCAGATGAATACGCAGCAACCCCTATAGAGAAAATTCAGTGTAATATAGAGAATCAGTGTAATAACCGAAAAAAAAGAAGAAGAAGAAATTTTTTACTTGCTTAAAATATTTCTATATTTACTTACCTGGCTGCCAAATCCAGGGTATGAACGTGTATGTTGTGGTAGCACATGTTCAATTTCTGTAATTTTTTCAGCAGTAGGAACCTTTTCATGAGAACTGATAAACACAATAAATACATAGACCATTTCTTTATCTGATGCAAAGAAGTGTGAGAAAGGTAAATACAGAAATAATATGTTAAAAAAAAATGTTACATACCCAGTAGCACTATTAAATATTTTATCCTCCTTTTCTAACATCTATTTTAGCATTTAACAAAATTTAGATTCACAATATTGTGCAGCAATGGATGTCGTTAGCTTCAGTTAGTACACAATGCAACAGGGAGAGTCCTCACTAGAACCAGAAGATACGAGCACATCACCCCTATCTTATCTACACTGCATTGGCTCCCTGTGAAATTTCGCATCGATTTTAAGATACTACTTCTGACATTTAAAGCACTAAATGGTCTCGCGCCACAGTATTTGAGTGAACTGTTAGTGTCTTACGATCCGCCACGCCTACTTCGATCAAAGAATGCAGGCTGCCTGTCAGTACCACGTATTATTAAAACTACAGCAGGGGGCAGAGCTTTTTCCTACAAAGCCCCAAAGTTATGGAATAGTCTTCCTATTAATGTTCGGGACTCAGACACAGTCTCAGTGTTTAAGTCTAGGCTAAAAACCCATTTATTTAGCCAAGCATTTTTGTAAATAGATTAACCTTAGGTAAAGGAGCAGATCTGGGGGACTCATGGACGTAGAGTATTCTGGCGAACTGGTATGTTTAGATGCTGTCCTCCCCACTCTCATTGTTCACTCAGGTTTGTTGACGGTGAGGTGATTGTTTGCTTTACATCACAGGGAGCCCTCATGTCTGTGTTTCCTCCTGGCTCTCCCTTTTAGTTATGCTGTTATAGTTAGTCCTGGCGGAGTCCCTGCTTGCACTTTGCACTGAATACATTCACCTTATACATGTTGACTGTGACCATACCTAACTGCCATCTCTCCTTATTTTCTGTTCCCTCCTCTTCTGCTCTCTCCTCTCTCTCTCTCCCTCTCTCCTTTCCCTCTCTCTGTCTCTCTGTCGAGCTATAAATGTCACTCCTGAGTTGCCAGTGATCCAGACCCCTCTGCCCTCTGGACCCGTCTAACCCGTCCTGGAGTCCTGCTTCTGGTTGGAGATCTCGTCGCATGGATGCCCCGTGTGGTCTGCCTGGATTCGTATGCTGGCTGGAGATGGTTTCCATTAAGACTGTCCTATCATCGATTGATGCTCTGGGGACCTGTGACTTCAGTTGTTCGATAGCTCAGGATTGGAATCTCCTACAGTCTACCTGAGTCCAGGAACAAACTGGACTCCTTTTAATTTTAATTTCAACACATCTCCTGTTACACTGAACTTCCAGTACACATTATTATGCTGATCAATCCCTGCTATCCGTTATCACCCAGATGAGGATGGGTTCCCTGTTGAGTCTGGTTCCTCTCAAGGTTTCTTCCTATTACCATCTCAGGGAGTTTTTCCTTGCCACCGTCGCCCTCGGCTTGCTCATCAGGGACAATCTTATCATTTAGATTCATACACATTGCATACAAACTTACTTCTTTTTATTGTGTAAAGCTGCTTTGCGACAATGTCAATTGTTAAAAGCGCTATATAAATAAAATTGACTTGACTTGACTTGACGTGTAGTTTATTAGGGCAATAATATGAACTGGCTGCTACAGTTCCATAGATTGTCATATAATTTTAAGACAATGTGAGGATTATAGAATCACCTTTAGTTTATTTAGTCTTTCCCAGATTCTTATATTAAGAGCAAAGAGAGATTACATGTAATAAATAATTAAATTATTTAATGATATCAATCTAATTTAATTTAATTGTATCTATCTTGAAATGTATAGGCACTCACCCATCATTCTTCATTCATGAAAGTTCCATTAGATTATTATACCAGGTAGCTAGATAATTAGTATATTTTTCAGAATGTGATCACTCATTTGATACTAAACGAAATGATCCACACAATGTCTCATATACTGTGTTTTGTATGAGATGGTATCAAAAAGTTTAGAGATTAGCTATGTTTACAAGCTCTGTTTCTTTCCTGTATGTCCTCCCTCAGACGCCTTTAAACCTGGCAGTAAAATTAGTTATTGACGTTCTGGCCCCTGGGGATGATGGCCTCGCCTTTTTCGGTCGCTGAAATGATGTGATCTTCCAAGACTGTTGCTTTGTCTCAGGGTCGTACCCATACACTCAAGTTTCGTCACCGGTAATGATGCTCGACATGAAGGACTGCTTATCCATGGCACACAATGTTCCTTCTGCTTCTGGATGCATGTGCAAAAGGGGGGCATGTGCAAATCAGACGTGAGGATTGCCTAGACTGTTCTGTATGACACACTGACAATGGCAGCAATGTTGTGGATTGTTCACTGATGATCATCATGCACAAGTTGCCGCATGGTTTCGGGGGTTGAGTTCGTTGAGGGTCCCCCTGATCTCTTGTCGTCAGTGATGTTCTTCCAATCTTGAAGCGTGCATGCTACTCACAACACCTCAAACAAATTTCATGCGGAATTTCACATTTGCTCTTTGTTATAACTTTCTGCTAATATTGAAATAGCAGACGTGGTAACGCAAGTGATCAGAATAGCATCCGTACCACAGTTCCCGATGTACACAGGACGATGTCTTTCAGCACACTGACTTATGAAGGTCTGTGCCTTGTGCTGCCACCTGTAGGCGTGTTACAAAAATAGCCACAACACCTTTTAATACCACCTCGTCTACGGCAACTTTGCTTCTGCTTTAACCTTCTCTCTTTATAGTTGAAGTGACCACTCATTCATTTGCAAGCAATAGACACAGCTAAACTTCAATCGTAGTCCAACAAACATTCAACACAAATGAAATCTCATGTACAGTCAGTTTTAACTCACTCAGCTGCCTTTTCCACTTGTTGCTCATTATTGGCTCCTACCACCGAGGATGCTTTACTCAAATCCTGTGAACATGGGATGAGATAAGATTTGCAAAATTAGTCATTACTCTCTCTCCTTCAGACAACCACAAAACCACACAAGCATACACACAGACACACACCTTTGCCTCACGTCCTGTGTCATGTGTGATATCTGCTGCTGGCACTTTCTGTGCATCTTCTGAAAGTGATACAGCTACTGGTACTGTAGAAGCCACTAGTTCATTGAGCCTGATTAAACATAAATAAATGTTCTTATTAGTTATTTTGTAAGCATAATAAACATTCATGCAAAAATATACAGTGGAACCTCGGAATGCGAGTAACTCGGTTTACGAGTGTTTCACAAGACGAGCAAAGATTTTTAATACATTTTGACTTGAAAAACGGGCATGTCGAGCAAGTGCCGTTTTCGCGACAAACGAAAACACTTATCTGTTGGGATTTATTTAAACTTTTTTTTAAAGGTAAGGTGCAAGTTAATTTGTTTTATTTTTACTTTATATATTGTATTAATTATTTTTCTGTATTTATTTTTTTGGGCTGTGGAACGAATTATTTGAGTTTTAATTATTTAATTACTATGAGTATTTTGGAATACGAACGAATTATGCTTGTAATCCAAGGTTCCACTGTATTCGGAATCCGCACTTTGTTTCTGTTGCCGGTTGATCTGGTTAGATAAATATTTAATCCTTTAGAGATAGTTCTAATTATGGACTGCATTATACAGACATGTTTTTGTATTTTTCTTAATCAACAAGCCTTCTAGTATATTTGGATATTTAAACAGAGCTGAAAAATTGTATAGCAATGCTTAGATTTTATTGTGCAATATTATGCACTGTTAAATTCAGGACAAATGATTTTGGGAAAAAGCAAAGATTATAAAACTATTCAATCAAAAATAATAGCAGTAAAAATAAAACATGTTAATACAGTTACACTAATTATTCATAATGCATACACATGATAAAAATATGGTGCCCAGCCACAAATGACACACACATTAATATTTTTGTTTGACCACCTTTAGCATTGACTGCAGCACACATTTAATGTGGCATTGTTTAAACAACCTTATGCAACAAAACCTTTCCATATACAGGGTGTCCACAAAGTCTGGGTACATAGGAAAATGCAATTATTTTATTTATTTGTTATTTTTCCGAAGGGGGGGGGGGGGGGGGGCAGATGTGGTGGTTTAGCAGAGAAAAAAATCATGACTGTTCAGTGATGAAGCTTCGTTTTATGTGAATGGTGAAGTGAACAGACAGAATCTTGAATACTGGTCTCAAGGCAATGTAAATCTATTCAATCGAGTTTACCTTAATTTTGCAAGGCGCATCAAATTATGCATTGAAAATGATGGAAATCATATTGAAAATATTGTTTATTAACATTAGAATTAAAAAAAAAATTTAAGTATGTGTTAATCCCCTATGTACCCAGACTTTATATAGTATAGTGGGCACTATGCATGATGGGTGCATTATTTTAGCGCCTCTATTCTTACCATGAAGTACCCATCACTCTGGAATACTCACTTACTCATCGTCTATAATACTTAATCCTGTATTCAGGGTGGCAGAGGGGCCAGAAACCTATCCCAGGAAACAAACCATAGGGCGGGGTACACTATGGACAGGGTGGCAATCCATAGCAGGGAACACATACACACTCACACTATGGGCAATTTGGGAAAGCCAATTTGCATGTCTTTGAACTGTGGGAGGAAACCAGAGTCCCCGGAGGAAACCCACCAAGTCTGTGTCAAAAATCACAATTAAAGGTAACTATAAAGTTTTAACTTAGTATTTTGTCCACTGTCATGAGTGGTGCTAATAATAGTAAACAGTATATGTAAGAACTAGGAAGGATGTGTATTTATCCAGGCGCTAAAACTTACCTAGGCGTTGGTTTGGTCTCTTGTTTTAACTCTTTAGGTGTTGTCACTGACTGCTCAGTGCTGACTGGTGTTTTTCCTCCACTTTGAACACCAGTATTACTGTTTGCACCCATAAAAGTTTCTGCTGACATTTTTGTATCCTGTTCTGCAGGTTCATCGAACTTTTCAGGAGTCTTTGTGGTAGGTTTTTCCACTGGCTTTTCAATAGTCTTTTCTGGATGTTCCTCAGTAAATTTTTCAGGAGGTGTTTCCACTTTTTTGTCTATCTTCTTTGATGTCAAAATCTGAAATAAAACAAATATATTAGCGATGCTCTGATTATCACCTGCCAATGAGAATATGCCGGTAGTCACTGAAATTTTACTGATCGGTTGTCTCTCAACTGGCCAATCACATAAACTGATATAATTGTTATGATGTAAAATACATGAGTTGACAGCCACATCAACATGCTGTTGCCAGTCTGGGAACAAGGTATTACTGTCTCGTTAAAAGATGTCAAATTAGCAATATGCAAAGTCTTTTCTAAAGCAAAACCACATAGGTTACGGCTGCCAAACGCTTTAACACAACAAACCTTATTCGCCACTTAAGTACTGTGATTAATTATCCACAAAGAAAGCAGTTCAAATTCTTGTCAACCCACCTTCAGCAAAGCCCACAAAAAGCTTGAGCCTTACTCTGGAGAAAGTAAAATCGCTAAAAGAATTATCACAAAATCATTATGAAGAGAGAAATAAAGAGCGGTTCCCAGGTCCGGACGAGGCAGGCTGGGTTTATCATACTGCTCCATGCATGATGGCTGACAGTGAGTGACTTATTCAGCACATCTGCACACATTCTAAATGAGAAGAGGAATAGACTGTCTCTTAAAAATGCAAAAATTCTGATATTTATAGAGAAACGCCTGCCCTCACTGCTTAATAATGAGTAGCCATGATTGGCTTGCCTACTACAAAGTGACTGATAGCACTTTGTTTCGGAACGGACACTGGAGGTGACAGTGGCAAGGAAAAACACAGAGATGGCAATAGAAAGAAATACGGAGAGTAACCAGACTCAACAGGATAATATAATCGGATAATATCAGATAAGCATGATGGGGTGATATTGGTTAATTCATCGACACAGCCTTGTTCCATGTGCTGAATTTTATAACAAGTAAGTATAGAAGGTCAGTCGCATGTTAGATAAGGATTGTCTATTGACACAGACAATTCCAAAAGCAATAGTTTTGGCGGAAAAGTGGAGTATGTAAAGAAAGCCTTCATGAAGAAATACAGAAAATCTGCAAATAGTAACTGGAGATCCAGATAAGACCTAAGATCTTGGAGATGTGAGGGAGCAATGCTAGCTGCTCTCCCACCATGTTATCATTTTATTGAGCATATCACTCCTATTCTAGGCTTAGTATAAATTAGTATACTGGTGATGCAGACCACATCAGCAAATTATACGTTCCATAGATTTCTATGTATATTACCTTCAGTTGTGCTCTCAGTAAGATTTGACTTTCCGGTGAAGCACCATCCAGATTTTGCCACTGGTCCAGCAGAAGCTCTTGCTGTGACAAAAGCTCCTTTACGGGTAGAACCAGGGAACCCAGTGGCTGATCCCATCCACTGGAGAGCTGAAGAGGACAACAAAAAAAAAGAAAAATAAGAGCAAGGAAATGAAACATTCAATATTCTTTATCATAAGAATGCAACATCTAAAACAAAGGAAGAATTACCTTAATAATAAGAATGTCTTCTGTGGGATCATGAATCAGGAAGTGGAAAATCTCACCCCAGTGAGGAGAGGTGGAGCGTTCACACAACTTTGGGATATAAGGTTAGTTAAAATATAAAATGACCTAAGTTACTGAATAGGTTAAAAAATAAATGAAGACCTACCTTAGTTTTATAAGAGGTTCCACTGACTAGAAGCTCTGCTCCAGCTTTAGGCTCCTTCCCACCCTTCACCATCTACACACATACACATCATGAAATTTAATTGAGTCAACAATCCATGCAATTCTACACATCTTCTCTGAATGCTATTTAATGTCACAAGTGTGTATACATAGTAATGACAAGTGATTGATGATGATAGTCTTTTGGCTGCTCCCATCGAGAGGTTGCCACAGCGGACCATCCGATATGCCCACAACTTGGCACCGGTTTTACACCAAATGCCCTTCCTAACACAACTCTCCCATTTTATTTGGGCTGGGGTTTGGACACTGGGGATTGATTGGGTGGGAATTAAACTGGGCCAGAAAAGAACCCCCTGAGCCACCAGTGCCCATAAGTGTATACATACTTATTACTTAGTTGGCACTATATACCCACTTCTCCATCGACCCTGATACGCTGATACTATGGCATTATGTGTTTGTTAAAAGTTGTGCGTGTAAAAAAGCACATCACGCGTGCATTTGTCTCAAACCTTGTGATGGAAAAAGCTGCATGTGTGCCTGCAAATTCTGTTCAACATGAACGTATGCCACTTATAATTTAATGATTAGTTAATTGCATGAATGAACAAGTGTACTGTACAGTTCTTCTAAAGAAAGTGTTAGAAGGAGTTCATATAAGGCTACAGTACATAGGTAAATAGATTAAACAATTCACACAATTATGTGTCATGGAGAGGTAATGATCCTGGCAAGTGTGTGTGTGTGTGTGTGTGTGTGTGTGTGTGTGTGTGTGTGTGTGTGTGTGTGCGCGCAACTCACCGGCAGTGCATGAGCTTGCTCAACAAGAACAAACAGCATGGCTGAAGCGGGTGAGGCTTTATTCTCGTAAGAGGTTGATTGTAACTGCAGCGCCTAAAAAGTAGTTAAATTTATTTGTATTGTCCAAAAAAAAAAAAACTCTTATCAATGTCAATTCTTTTACAACATCACATGCACCTGTTGCAGTTTATCTGGTTCTGATACTTTCTGGAGCCATTCTAGAACAAGATGAAGTCGTCCATGTTTCACATCATCCAGTGTAAACCACTGAAAAACAATTTAAAAAAATGCATAAAAAACATGAACATATGCACATATACACTCACAGGCCATTTCATTAGATACACCTTGCTAGTACTGGATTGGATCCCATTTTGCGTTCAAAACTTCCTTAATTTTCGGTGACCTTTAACATGGTGCTGGAAATATTCCTTAGAGATTTTGGTGGAGACTGACACGATAGGAATACACAGCTGCTGTTAATCTCCCATTTCAACACATCCCAAAGGTGCTCTATTGGATTGAGATCTGGTGACTGCGGAGGCCATTTGAGTGCAGTGAACTCAGTGTCATGTTCAAGAAATGATTTTGAGATAATTTTAGCTTTGTGACATGGTGCATTATCCTGTAGTCACAAAGGGATGGGCATGGTCAGCAACATTACACCAAATTCTGATTCTACCATCTGAGTGTCACAGCAGAAATCGAGACTTATCAGACCATGCAATGTGCTAATCTTTTTTAAAAACTGATTAGCTGATATAAATTAACTAAATGCTTTCCACAGACTCTTGGATAATGCTGAATGAAACGGATTATTATGAGTAATTTGGATATATCTCATATAGCAATCAATCCCCTCTTATTTTATATCACTTCCATACTATTCAGTGAGCATTTTGCAAAGAGTAAAACAGCATCCCCTCTAAATGCTACATAAAGCTACATACAAAAAGTAAAAAAGGGTGATTTAGGCTTTTATTGAGAATAATACACAAAAAAAATGTAACGGATCTGAAATTTCACAACAGGGAGTGGAGTAGAATTGCCAAATCAATATTTGCAAAGTAGATTCCTGTCCCAAAAGACTAGGGTGTGCACACTTACAAACAACGTCTGCAATTTTAAGAGAAGTATTTAGACTTTTTATATCCACTGTAAATTAATTATCCTGTGGGCTTTACATTTTTTTTTATATAATATAATATAATATAATATAATATACAGTGGAACCTCGGATTGCGACTAACGTGGTTTATACGCTCTCTTGCCTTTTCACCCCCTCCCCGGCTTCACAAACACACAGAAACTCTGTCGCGATTCTTTTCAGAGGTAAGATGCTGGTTCATTTGTTTTGTTTTTTTTTACTTTACAGCAGTGATTCCCTTAGTATGCGCTCACGCCAGGTCAGAGAGATTTCTTTTTTCCCCTGTTAAAACGGTGTTTCCGTTGTGCGTGTGTGTTTGTTGTGAAACTTAAAAAGTGATTCCTTTAGTATGCGCTCATGCCAGTCTCAGAGATTTATTTTTTCCCTGTTAAAACGGTGTTTCCGTGTTTATGTGTGTGTCCGTTTGTTGTGAAACTTAAGTGATTGCGTTAGTATGCGCTCATGCCAGTCTCGCTTTTTTCCTTTAAAACGGTGTTTCCGCTGTGTTTATGTGTTTGTTGTGAACCTTAAAAAGTGATTCCGTTAGTATGTGCTCATGCCAGTCTCAGAGAGATTTCTTTTTTTCCTGTTAAAACGGTGTTTCCGTTGTGTGTTTCCGTTGTGTGTGTGTGTGTGTGTGTGTGTATGTGTGTGTTTGTTGTGAAATTTAAAAAGCGAGGTGGGGAGAGGGAGGAGGAGTGTTACTGCGTAAAACGAGGCGAGGGAAGGAGCTAATTCCACACACACACACACACACACACACGGCGCCTGCGCGCACCAACAGAAACACTTATCTGTCAGGATTTATTTGTACTTTTTTTTTAAAAAGGTAAAGTGCAGATTAATTTGTTTTATTTTCATTTTATAGATTGTATTAATTATTTTTATGTATTTATTTTTTGGCGCTGTGGAATGAATAATTTGAGTTTTCATTATTTCTTATGGGAAATAATGATTTGGTTTACGAGTGTTTTGGAACACGAGTCCACTTCCGGAATGAATTATGCTCGTAATCCAACGTTCCACTGTAATATAATATAATAATGATGTTATGTTTAAAACTGACCTGGTCAATGTACTGGGTCTGAGTGATTTCACTCATGCTGATGTGACACCTGTTGAACAAAACATAATATTTAATAAACATAAAGACATTTTAATGTCTGCTAAAGATTTATGTTGGTCTTTTAACAGTCTTAACAACACATCACAAGTAGGTTTCCTGTACCTGCTAATTCTAGCATACATACCTTCCTAGGAAATCATCCTTATCAATGTCTTTATCAAAAACTTCTATGGAGACGCCTGAAGCCGACTCAGAGACCAAAACCAGCTGCAAATATATTTGGGAATACTACTCTTAGAACTGACCCATTTACTTTACTTTTACCATTAAATGTGTAATTTGCCATCGTAACCATATCTAGAACACTGTCTGCTTACCTCATACATCTCATTCCAGGTGGGGTTGAGATTCTCCTTAATGACATGACTTTTGAAGGTGTTGTTTCCAACGCTAATCTTAACGTAGGGGTCACTTTTCCCCTTTACCATACCCCCAATAAGGTTGTCTTTTGCAATCAAATTCTGAGCTTCCAGCAGATGAATACGCAGAACACCCTACAGAGAACAACAAGAAAAATTGAAAATTGGAAATTTTTCCATGTAGCACTTACCACATGTGACTTGGATAATTGCCTTACACTACTGCAATTTCACCTCATTGTTTTTCTTTATTAGCATTTGATAAAATAGGACCATGCAGTTGTGTGTAAAATCAGATAAGGGTACTCTTCAAGTTCATCTGGTTATATTTAATTGCCTATTAAAGCAGTGAAGTATGATGTCCAACACACACAGTGATAAATTACAAAGGAAATAGATGTCATCTCAGTTGGCACTGTCAGCACTGATAAATAAAGCATTTGTAATTCATTTAGCTTATATTTTCCACTAATCTCAGCCTCTCCATGTCTGTGTCTGTTTTGCCCTGTCCTGCCATGAGCTCTAACAACAGATATTACATTATACTTCACTTACAAGCAAAGTTTCTCTTGCCCTTTCATGCATGGCCCTTCTTTCATGTTCTCACCACCAATCCTTGTTTAAAACTACAGATTCCTGCCATTTTTACCTACCTCTCTGCCAAAGCTGGGATCTGGGCTGGTATGTGGAGGTCGAATAACAATTGCAGGAACGTCCTCTGGAATTTTCTCACTCTCCTTCTCTTTATTCTTCTCTTTCTCCTTCCCATTTGCATCAGGATCAGTTATTGAAGATGTTATAGTGACTGGGACCAATAGCTCACTTGACCTTAACATTAAACACCCACCCACACACATACAAAATTAGTCCTTAACAATAATAAATAAAAATAAATACTTAAATTGTCATGAGTCTAACAAAAATAAACAGAATAGCAGGGATTAGTGATGGTTGCTATGGCGAGGTGCATGTGGGGAGTTTGTGTGCTCATTCTCACGTTTGAACTAGTTCATCCTCTGCTTTGCTGTCCATGGCAGAGTCCTCCAGTGCAACAGTGTCTATGCTCTCGGTGGAATGCTCAGTCACTTTGGGGCACAGGATCTAGGACATTGAACATTAAAATACATAATTAATTTCTAAAAGTCCTAAACTATCTATTATTGTGAGATTCAAAACATAAAATAATAGTTATGTGCGTAATTGCGGTTATGTTGGTAACCCTGGTTAATATCTAGGGCAATGGGGATCAGCTAGACTCAACTAGCAATGCAGAATGTTATAAGCAGATTTACAGACATTAAAAGTCCAGACATAAATATAAAAAATTGAAAACTGTATAAATTTCTAGCATCATCAATTTATCCCTAATGGGCAAATATTTATAGTGCGACTATGAATAAATCCACAGACAGATTTTTATACATACTGTACACTGCCTGGACAAGAAAAGAATTCTCTGTATAGATATAAATAAACCTTTGAACAGATAATGGATAATTACTGCATTGATTATGTTTCACCTGGCATTGATTTTTAACCCTAGCTGATGCAGTAAGTAGCTTCTCATTTTTTAAACACCCTGGTCAGAAGACGTACCCTGTGTACCCTGGAAAAGATATCACTGTCTTTCAGAAGAATTAAACTATTGGCTTGAATCAATCTAAGAAAAAGATAGAAACGTCCAACACAAACCTGGAAGGATAGTGATGAATTCTCAACTTTACGGAAGAAATGTGGTCAGATATCAGAAATGACCATGATTGGGATCACTTAAATTATTTTTCAAAGTTTCATCATAAAAATGATTGACAGCTGAAATCAGTGTTATGTTTAATAATGGAAATAATAGCATCACATGCACACTGTGATGAGAATTGAAAGGGCTGGAACTAAAACATTATTTTAGTCCAGGGTAAATTCAGGTTTGGCAATGACTAACACTTACTAGTCCTAATTAGGTCTGTGGTTTATACTTTACCTTAAGCTGTGCCCTCAGTAGGATCTGACTTTGAGGTGAAGCTCCATCCAATTGGAGACACTGGTCCAACAGCAGATTTGGTTGAGAGAGGAGCTCTTTTATAGGAATCACCACAGAGCCAAGTGCAAAGTCCCAGCAGTGTGACAACTATAGAGGAAAAATTTACATGTAATGATTAATGTCACATCACATTAGTTCCACATCATGTGTAGTTATGAAAGCCATAGAAAATGACATTCATAATGAGTATTAATTTTACATTTTAAAGAT
Source organism: Clarias fuscus (assembly GCA_030347435.1). NCBI lineage: Eukaryota > Metazoa > Chordata > Actinopteri > Siluriformes > Clariidae > Clarias > Clarias fuscus. Next base: position 29,135,814 of record CM059206.1, read on the forward strand.
CCTTAATCTTATTTCAGGACATCCAAGGAAAAATACTGAATGCAAGACTAATTTCCCTGTATGTCTACACCTGACCATCACACTAGTATTGCCATGGTACCACTCTCTCCTCTCCCATCCCAACCACAAAGAGAAATTCAGAAAGACTCCAATACAATTAAAAGGGAAAAGTATGCAGTGTGTACTGTTTATCAGTGTTGGGAGACGTTACATTTTAAAGTAACTAATTACATTACAAAATTTCTGTCATTAAAAAGTAATCAGTTACATTACTGCGTTACTTTCTGATAAAAGTAACTAGTTAGAGTACTTTTCCACTGCAGAAAATGAAAACTCCTTTGTGCTTCCTCATGCATGTTGTTGTTTTAGTCAAGACTTTTATAATTATTCTACCATCATCACTCAGCGACGTTTGGCCCATAAAACGTTAACTTCTAATACCCCTATCTGACCTACGCGGTTTAGTGTGGTGGCCATAAGTACAGTTCATCATGATTCACCGCGAGTTTTGGCGCTGTGATTACGTTTCATCATTACTTTGTAACGTGTAACACCCATCACTGCTGTTTATTATTACATTGTAACCACGTTCTGTGCGTGCACACTTAAAGATTATTTTTTTTATTTGTGTTTTTTTTAAGTGTAGTGACTGTTCTCTGGTAAATGTACTGCAACAGCGGCCCCCATGAAGGGGAAAAAAAAAAAAAAAAGTTTAAAAGGTTGCAGCAGTGCGGGGGATGAATCTGTTTAGTGGTGTGACTTGTGTGCGTGTTAAAGTAACCCTACACAGTAGCCCTCCTGCTTCTGCTATTGTCCTACACCAGTCATGATACTTTTCAAAGGTAAAGTGCAGGTTCATTAGTATAATTTTTGCTTTATATTTTGAATGACTTATTTTTATATATATTATTGCACTGTGTTTTCATTATTTCTTATGGGGAAATTAGCTTTGATAGACATGTGTCTTGATATACAAGCATGCTTCTGGAACAAATTATGCTTGCAATCCAAGGTTTAACTGTATCTTATTTCATATATTTTATCACTTTACTTCTGATTGTTTATTTTAAAAAATGCAATCTCTGTAATACAATGTAATTGTAATAGGATTTTAGTAAAATGAGACCTTAGTTTTGAACTCAACGGAAAATAAGGGTTAATCTTTTTTGAGTAATCTTTTTTAATAACAGAAATGGACTTGAGAAAATATATGAATATTACATATATAAATATGTAAATATTCTTATGTTACTTGACATTGCTAACTCTTTTTTTTTTTTGCATTTGGGACAGAGTATATTCTTATACAATACTGTACCTTCACAATAAGTTCTGCCTTCTGGGGGTCTTGAACCAAAAAATAGAAGGCCTCTTTCCACTGGGGTGATGAGGTACGATCACACACCTTTAATTGAAGCAAAAACAAAAGCGAAATGTTAATAGAATTGTAATATTGTAAAACCTTACATACATACATATCAAAATAAAGAACAACATTCAAGAGATGGAAAATATGTATGTAGAAAATAGCAGAAGTACAATAAATGTCTAACCGTGGTTTTGTGTGTGGTCCCTCCTAGAGTAAGTTCAGCACCAACCTTAGGCTCTTTGCCACTCTTCTTTAACTATACACACACACATACTGAAACAGTTAATTTGTTTGTGGTATAAAATATTTCCATCATAAACTAAACATAGAACATGCTACCATAACTCAGATGTAAACATACACAAGTTGGAGCCCAAAGTACAGAAGTTTCTTGCAACCTACTGTATGCAGAGATTATGAAATTTTAAATAATTGGCTTATAAACTCAAATTGGGCAATAGGACAGGGCAAACGTTTTTGACTAAAACGAGACAAAAAAGAAGTTAAGACATATAGAACACAGAGAATGCCAACTATTCAACTAAAATATTTATTATTATAATAAATTTTGATAAAATATTTTAATTTATTAAAATATTTAGTTGTTATATTATATATAACTAAACACTTTGTAGAAGTGACCTGTTCATGAAAACAGTGTCTTTCTATGGACCTTGTACCTGGTCAGTGGTTGTCTTGTTGGTGTCTTATTGACATAAAATGCTTAATATTGACCCCAAAAATTTGGAGGTATGAATTCTTTTTTAAAGTAATGAAAAATTATGTCTAAATTCCTATCAAAAACAGTTGATCGACAGACTGCCCAATCTGTCCTAGATTATGTTTCCTATCAACATCTAGTGTTTATAGGGAAACACATTAAGGCTGATATCTTGTACAGTCACGCACTTTAGTTTAGCCATAAATAATCTTAGTCTTGTCTGATTAACAGGTGAAAGAGAAATGTCACCATTTCACCATTTCCAGACAGATACTGTAACTGTATTCTTGTGGCACTGTTTCAAAATGATGATATCCTAACAATAGGATAACCTCTTGTCTGTTGCACTACTGTGGAGCCCCTAAATAGCTTTTTCAACTCAAGCAACTTACATTTTCTATGAAACTGCCTATAAAATATAAAAGGGACATGTGAAGAGTGTAGAACCCTGAACTAATTGTAATGGTTATACATGAATAAAAATGACTAAACCACACTGCATTTGTTATTACGGCTCTTATCATGTGTTAGGAAACGTCCATTTTTAATTCATATAATCATTCAAATCAGTAAAAAATCAGGCTTGACATGTGTAGAGGAGTAATAGTAAATTGATATGTTCATGGACTCACAGGAAGATCAAAGGCGCCCTCCAGATATACAAACAGCAGGGCTACAGCAGGTACTGCCTTGTTCATGTACAAGTTCTTAGACTGGTAACTCAACACCTGCAGTAAGAATTAATAAGTGATAGGTTTGTATGTTCTTTTTACAAATAATGTTGGCCAAGTGATGTAACATCTGGTGTAAAGAATGTCTTCTACCTGCTGCAGTTTATCCAACTGGGTAACTCTGCGCAGCCACTCCAGAGTCAGATGAACACGGCCGTGTTTCACATCACTCAGAGTAAACCACTGAGACAGAGAAAGCAGTCCGTACAAGCACTAGTCAATTTTAAGCTTTTGTGAACTGAAATGCTTTTTTTCTTTTTGCAAGTCAATTTAAAGCATTTGAAAATCTAGTTCAATTTCAAAGTTAAAAGAAAAGAAAAAAATGCATTTTTAAGATATATTTCTAACAAGCTGATTATGTACATTTTAACAGCTGGTGTCTGATTCCAATGTAAATTGTTAGGCTTTTGTCAGTTTCTCTATGAGGCATATTTACTGTATCCACCAACGAAGCCCGGCATTCACCAATTAGATATCTTTAGGCAGACTGACTGTATTTGTTAACATTTGTTAACTTGACATTATATTTTCTGGGTATACAGCCTACACCAAATTTAAATTGAAATAAAAACATTAACTTTTTGATTTTTTAAGAAAATTATATTTACAGTCTCTTAAAGCTGAAGTGCCAAAGCTAAACACACCACTAAATAAATCATTGTATTTTGGGCCAAAACATTTTTTTTTGTCTTGTTTGCATCTTTCCATTTTTTTTTGTAAATTCAACCACAGCAACACATTTTCTCAGATCACCATACAAGTGCCGTTATCCTGCATTCCTGTTGCTCAACAAAATCTCACCTCGTCCATATATCTGGATTTAATAATGTCGCTTAACTTGATCTTCAATCTGAAAGCCAAACAACCTTAAAATTAACCAAAACCATGACACCCATGTTGCATAGACACAGTGAATCAGAAAAAAAGATGTATTTTTAAATATATCACCTGCCCATGAAGTCATCTTTCATGTCCATGTCATGGTCAAATACCTCTAATGACAAGTCTTGACCAGGAAGATCAGTCAAAACCACCTGAAAAGAGAAATTCATTTTTTAAGTACAAATAACAATGAATGAAAATCTGAACTTTGTGCAGACCACCGGAATTTGTACCTCATACATCTCGTTCCAGGTGGGGTTGAGATTCTCCTTAATCACACGACTTTTAAAGGTGCTGCCTCCAATATTAATGATGATGTAGGCATCACTTTTCCCCTTCACCATGCCCCCCATCAAGTTGTCCTTGGGTACCAAATTATGTCCCTCCAGCAGGTGAATACGCAGCACCCCCTATAGAGTGCAATCATGGGTAAAACCGAGTGAACAATGCTTCTTAAAGTCAACAAGTTTCAGGCTTTTGGTTTACCTCAGTAGCAAAACTGTCATCAACGATGGTGTGTTGAGGTCTTAAAGATGTTGGATCGCTCGAGAGAATGGAGGATGCTACAGCAGTTTCATCAATCCACAGTACCTATAAGATAAAATTAATAGTTTGACAGCAAAATTAGATTTTTCAGTTTGGAGAACACGTTTTTATTTGTTTATTTATGTTTTTATATTAAATGAACAATAGTTATTGGAAACAAAAGTTCTTTGAGTCAAAAGGGTGTTAAACAGCATTAATGGCAAAATATTACGTAAAAATAGTTTTGGTTACACATGAGTGAATTTTGTGTAATTTTGCAGGCTAAAATTCCTTCTTCCACAGTTTTGTCACATTGCACCAAATAGTTTGCTTCACGTTCCTGAAAGAAACAATGCTACAGGCTTTTCAGGACATATCAGGACGCCTTTGATCTGAAAAGCGGTCACCATGTGCTGTGGTTTCTCTAACATGTGGAAGTTCTAACCTTCTAAAACAACATTATATAGTAGTTTTCAAATAAGTTCTTTCTTATAGACAACTTCGTGCAACGGAGAAAAATAACTGGCTAAAAGGAGTAAGAGTGTTTTGCTGTCAAAATGTCTAAATAACCAAACCCATTATGCATTAATTTTCATTTATTCATTTAACAGACTTTTTTTTTATAATGAATGTATAAACTATTACCCCTTAACTCTATAGCCTGAATTTTAAACTTTTTTTTTTTTTTGCTAATTTGAATTATATAAGTTTTGTAAAAATTTGAATAGTTAATCTTTACATACAGTATGAGAACAAAGCATTTTAGGTACAAAATCACTACAATATTGTATTTGTACATTGCAAAGTGCGTTTAGAAATGATGTTACCCTGAGTATAGTGTTGATGTGAATACGACTGTCTGGGCCTGATTTATTCAGCTGAAACCACTGATCCATGCTGAGCTGAGGAGAAGACAGAAGGCTAGAGAGAGGGAGGGACAGGCTGCCCAGGGACTGGACACGGTCATTATCTTTAACCTGGAAGAACACATAAAACTATTATTAGCAAATTATTGTGCTGCACTGCATCATGGCACCCTTATTCCATCAATGCTTTAATGGAATTTTGTACCTGGATATCAATGTCCTTTTTGTGGGGATCTTGTATGAAGAATGTGAAGGCATCTTCCCACATAGGATTTACCGTGTTCCAGCAAGTCTACATGAAAACACAGAGGCAGAATGATCAATAAAAAATAATAGTTACATTAAAGAGGAAAAACCAGAAGTAAACTAGTACTTCTGTAAACAGTAATATTTTTAAGCAATTCCTTTGTGTCTTCATGACTAAACATCAGTGCAAGTGGTAACATGGCACAGAACTGCAAAAAAAGAAAGAAAGAAAAAAGAAAAAAAGAAGGGAGTTGATGTTGGATGAATACATTATTGAATGGTGTGGCTAGCCAAGAAGCTGTCATTCTTTATATGAACTGGGGGCCGTATGTATAAGCTGTTTGTGCTTGTTTTCATGCAAACACGCAACACAAAAATAAATGAATTGAAAAAATAAATAAATAAAGTTAACACACACAAAAAACAAAAAAAAAACTTGGAACGTGCAGCCGACTCCATGTAACAAACATCTGCAGCAATAGATATTAGAAAAGCTGGACTGAAAATTTTAATGGGACTAATAAAGATTTTCACCAAATACAGAACAGCGCTGAAGTGGTATGAGTGAGTTTTAGCACGCCGGAGTTGTTTTAAGAAATCTGATTTAATTTTTCAATTTCTCATCTGTAATTTACTCTCCGATTGCCGAACAGGAAGTGTATTATTATCGACGATAAAAAATAAATTTAAAAAAGTACAACTTGGCATAAGATACTCAACCTTACATAATTCTATTTCTTGGTATTAATAAGATAGGCAGAGAGTTCTGCTGTACAGAAAGTCAGACAGACACATGTACTGCACAAGGGCTAATAATAATATCACTGATTACATTAAAACTATGAGCTTTTTTTTAGCTTTAACCTTTTAAATATTTCTAAAAACTTTTCTAGCCAAAGGTGGGCACTTGAGCAAGTTTATATTTATATAGTAATTAAATACACACGTGGACAAAATTGTTGGTACCCTTCGGTCAATGAAAGAAAAACTCTAACTTTAATCTGACAAAAGTAATAATTTTAAAAAATTCTATGAATGTTAACCAATGAAAGTCAGACATTGCTTTTCAACCATGCTTCAACAGAATTATTTAAAAAAATTAACTCATGGAACAGGCCTGGACAAAAATGATGGTACCCCTAGAAAATACTGAAAATAATGTGACCAAAGGGACATGTTAATTAAAGCTGTGTGCACTAATTAGCATCACAGGTGTCTCCAATCTTGTAATCAGTCAGTGGGCCTATATATAGGGCTCCAGGTAGTCACTGTGTGGTTTGGTGCCCACACTCAACATGGACCAGAGGAAGCGAAGGAAAGAGTTGTCTCAGGAGATTTGAAAGAAAATTATAGACAAGCATGTTAAAGGTAAAGGCTATAAGACCATCTCCAAGCAGCTAGATGTTCCTGTGACTACAGTTGCACATATTATTCAGAAATTTAAGATCCATGGGACTGTAGCCAACCTCCCTGGACGTGGCCGCAGGAGGAAAATTGATGACAAATCAAAGAGACGGATAATCCGAACGGTAACAAAAGAGCCCAGAAAGACTTCTAAAGAGATCCAAGGTGAACTTGATGCTCAAGGAACATCAGTGTCAGATCGCACCATCCAAGGCACATCAGCTCTATGTTCACAGACGGAAAAATGAAGCACATCAAGAAAAGAACACTGTCCCTACTGTGAAACATGGACGAGGCTCTGTTATGTTCTGGGGCTGCTTTGCTGCATCTGGCACAGGGTGTCTTGAATCTGTGCAGGGTACAATGAAATCTCAAGACTATCAAGGTATTCTAGAGAGAAATGTGCTGGCCAGTGTCAGAAAGCTGGGTCTCAATCGCAGGTCATGGGTCTTGCAACAGGACAATGACCCAAAACACACCCAAGAATGGCTAAGAGGAAAACATCGGACTATTCTAAAGTGGCCTTCTATGAGCCCTGACCTCAATCCTATTGAGCATCTTTGGAAGGAGCTGAAACATGCTGTCTGGAAAAGGCGCCCTTCAAACCGGAAACATCTGGAGCAGCTTGCTCATGAGGAGTGGGCCAAAATACCTGCAGAGAGGTGCAGAAGTCTCATTGACAGTTACAGGAATCGTTTGATTGCAGTGATTGCCTCAAAAGGTTGTGCAACAAACTATTAAGTTAGGGGTACCATCATTTTTGTCCAGGCCTGTTCCATGAGTTCATTTTTTTTTTTATAATTCCGTTGAAGCATGGTTGAAAAGCAATGTCTGACTTTCATTGGTTAACATTCATAGAATTCTTATTTATTATTACTTTTGTCAGATAAAAGTTATTTCTGTGACCATTGTGAGTTTTTCTTTCATTGACCGAAGGGTACCAACAATTTTGTCCACGTGTGTATAAGAATTATTCATTTGTGTTTATTTAAATTATTGAAGTACACATTAAAGCAAAGTTACAGGAGAATTTTTTCTTCCTCCTTCTTTTTTTTTTGTGGCTAAGGGAGAGTTCCCCCAGGGCACCGTACACGGCAGAACCGCTACTGGGTACTAACCACTAAAACTAGCCATCCTGGCCTCTGTCCAAGTCACTCAGATCATTATACTTGGCCATTTTAGTGCTTCAAAGGCATCAACTTCGAAACCTGACTGTTCACTTCCTGCCTATTACAGCCCACTCCTTCCTCCTCCTAAATGCCTAAATATGTAACAAGATAAAATTACTTACAGGTTATCAGGTTAATGTTATGGCTGATCGATATTTTACTGAGACACACCTTAGTGGCCAAATGTACCTTGTATGCTGTTCTGAAAGAAGATCTAAATGTAAATCATCAGAAAGGTCATGCGAGTCAAAAATGAAAGAGTGGCACAATCTGGAAGAAGGGATCTGAGTTTGTGACTCTGGAATCTGTCTGGGAATGCTACTGTTATCCTAAAATGTTATTTTGACAAAATGACCAAAAGAACACCAAAAAAAGTCAAAACACAAATTAAACTGTCTTGAGCCTAATCAAAATGTAATGGTCATCAAATTATGTTTACACTAGGAAGTCAAACTGTGTGTGTGTGTGTGTGTGTGTGTGTGTGTGTGTGTATGTCTTCATAGCATACTCTGCTTTCTTTGGTTACGTCCTGCACAGAAAGCTGCACCATGGGACTGGGATCTTTGCTCCCTTTTTTCATCTGAAATTGAGTAGAAGAGAGATGATTAAAGGATCTGAACACAACATCTAAACACAACCAAGTTGTCCTTTATCAAAGATGATTTGAGGCTTATGATTTTAAAAGCTCTTGCTCGCCAGGCATTGATTTGTCCCATGTATATTTTGTCTCATTTGTTACTTCTCTTGTAAAATACCACTTTCTACTGTCTGCATAAGTTACAGTACCTACAGTCAGGGCAAAAACATCTAGTATGTACAGATTAATGAATTAAAGGAAATATGTAGGTTTCTACATATTAAGCAAGGTAATTAAAGCAGCATTTTAGCTTCATCATATATACAGTACATATACAGTATACTGCGTGTGTGTATATATATATTATAAGTGATTTTGCCTTGCTCTGACTGTCAAGCAAGTCTACCATCAAAAAATAAGCCTTCCTATGCGTATGTTTCTATATGATAGCATTATCAATGCAATAAAAATGGAAGTGTCTACTTCACACATTTTCCTTATTTTCTCAATGTAACAATGCATACTTGCATTAAAAAAAAAACAGGTATTTAAAATAATTAGCTATCATTAAATATTCATTCAACAGTCAGAAACCGACACATAGAACACTATTTAAAAGCAGTTATTAAACAGTTATACACCCTGAAAAACAACTTAACCACATGAACAGGAAAGTGAAAACTGTGACTCACAGGAAGCGCCTCTGCCTTGTCCAAATACACGGTCAGAATGGCTGATGAAGGGGGATTTGCTGTATTACTCAGAATTGTTTCATTTCTGTTTAGAACCTGACACAGAGAAGGAAGATATGTCTGTATGTTAAAGGTGTGCCTCAAAGTTAAACATACTGCTTCACTACTGTTACTTTTATTAAATCTCATGCCAACACCTCAAATCCACTTCTGCCTTTTATTAAACACAATTTTAAAAGTGGTGTGTGCATGTGAATGTGTGTAATTGTATTCACCTGCTCCAGATTATCAGTTGTGTCCTGCAATGTCAGCCATTCTAGTTTGAGATGAACACGGCCTGTAGGAGTATCCTTCAAAGTATACCACTGAAGAGGAAAAACATTAGCCCTTTTTTGCAAATGAAATTAGTTAAATAATGAATAATTAATAACATGAGAATGATATTTGTGCTGTCTTCAAATACTTTACAAGGGGGTATTAAAAAGTTTTGAGATGGCAGAGCGCACAAGGCTGCACATAGTCACAGGAAGCACCAACCAACATTCATAAGTCAGCGTGCCTAAAGACAGTCTTGTGTACATCGTGAGCTGTGCAATTGATGCTATTCTGATCACGTGTGTTACTATGTCTGCTATTTCATCATGGACAGCAAGTTAGAACAAAGAGCGAACGTGAAATTCTCAATTTCTTGTCGGGGAATAATCTACAACATGCTGCCATTGTCAGTGTGTTAGTTTGCTGAACCAGGAGCAGAAGGAACATCGCGTCAAGAACTCCATCAGCATGCCAGGGATGACCTGTCCTTCATTTCAATGATGATTACTGGTGATGAAATTTGGGTGCATGTGTACGACCCTGAGACGAAGCAACAGTCTTGACAGTGGAAGAGCCCATTATCTCCATGACCGAAAAAGGCGAGGCGGGTTCACAGCTCAACCAAGTGCATGCTCATCATATTTTTCGACATTCGTAGCATAGAGCATCGAAAATTCTTCCCAAGGGCCAGACCATCAATATAATTCTATTGCCAGGTTTTAAGGTGTCTGAGGGAGGACATACGACGAAAGGATCAGTGGCGAGCTTATCTCAGCACTTTTTAATTCCCCCTCGTACATACAGTATTTGGGTATACTTAGAAAACACACTTACACCCAAGTGAAGTGCAAAAGATGAAAGAGCATTAATATGCATATTAATATTAATATGTTCGCTTCTAAAAGGATCCTACCTCATCAATAACTTTAGCCTTCTTCACTATTCCCAAATCCACCTTGGTCCTGCAAAAAAACACAAAGGTCCAGTCCTGAAGGAGCTTTTTTGCCATTTAATTTCAACAAGAATAATTTGTAAGGAATATGTTTTTGCAAAGTAGTGCTTTTCAAGGTTCAAATTCTGCAAGTTATGTCCTTAATGCTTAACTATAGACGTCCTCCCTAAACCAGTGCATTCCGGAATGTTTCCTTGTGCTTTCCATCTGTTTCCTTGTGCTCGATCCTTTGTGTTTGTTTCAAAAACAAAGTCATTAAGACTCTGACCCCACATGGGTAGCCTATACAAGTTCCCTGCTACCTCATGCACTAACCATTACTGTGCATTGACATTCAAATACTATTCAAGAGCTCAAAAACACATCAATGCTGCAACACATAGATAAAAGGGTACACAGTCACAGGCCTCTATTACATTATTGGCTGAAACCAAGCCTCTATTACATGAGAGTTGCCACTAATGCTACAAGTTGATGAAGCTTCTTAAATCATTCATGACATGCTACATATATTTCACATATCAAATAACTGACAAACTAGTTTCAGAGTGTACCTAAAACAAACTTACTCCTAAAGTTTAATGTGATTTCAGCACCATATTGAAAACCAGTCATGCTATGCAAATGACGCCATGCAAATTAGAAAGCAAGTCTGGTTGGCTCAAAAGCCGATGGCCAGAACATTGTAAAAACTGTTTCATTGTAAGAGCCTGATAAAAAAAATGAGCCACTTGCAGCTTGTACCTGAACAAGAACTACTGTAGATAACCATACCCTTTTGTCTATAACGCAAATAGAAGAGCTACCTTTAACTATCACTGCCAGTCATCACAATATTTCTATAGAGTTGGTTTTAAAAGTTGTGTGACTAAAGCACTGGTATGGTAACATCACATCATACGCTACTAAGTTTAAGATATTGAGCTTAAGCACCGTACACAACACATGGTTTATTGACTCACCAACAACTACCAAACACAGAGGTATGGGACCTCAGCCTACTTTTCAATATAGTTCCCAAAAAAATGAAGAAATCATACATTTTTATTCTAAAGATAAATACCACAAAGATAAATTCCTCACAATTCCTATGAAGCACAAGCTATCCCCCAGCCATTTCAGTCAACAGTTACCTCTAGGACCTAAGGTGTTCACAAAGTGTGTGTGAGAGGTGCCCAAGAGCCCCAGCAACACTAGGGACCGTGTCTACTTCCTTATCTAGATAATTCATTGTGTGAACAGTCCTAACAGACAAACCTGACTTTCTCAACTCACCTCCAAACTAATAGCCAATCAGAAGAAAATATTATCTGAAGACTAAAAACACAGTGGGATTCACACATTCTGTCTGTAAGAGCTGGAAAACAAGCCTGTGGTGTGATGTTACTGAGGGCCCTCTCCACCTGGTGTCCAGTAAAACTAACCAGCTGTCCCAGAAACTGAGGTCACTGTGACACAATCTACCACATATCTTGAAAATGGATTCGGCCAAAATGTCAGAAGATTACAATGTGGCACAAAGAGAGCAAAATTGGCTGTGTTCCCAGGTCAGGGTGAACTGTCTCTCCCCTGTCAGTAACAGCAACACAAGACAACACAAGATTATCAGTGTCTGTGAGCTTACATTTTTAAAACAGGGCAGATAAGGCTTTCCCCAGAGCGCGCTACCCTCTGTGTCACAGCACAAGCAGAACTACTGAAAATACAGGGTGGGCCATTTATATGGATACACCTTAAGAAAATTGGAATGGTTGGTGATATTAACGTCCTGTTTGTGTCACATTAGTATATGCGAGGGGGCAAACTTTTCAAGATGGGTGGTGACCATGGTGGCCATTTGGAAGTCGGCCATCTTGGATCCAACTTTTGTTTTTTCAATAGGAAGAGGGTTATGTGACACATCAAACTTATTGGGAATTTCACAAGAAAAACAATGGTGTGCTTGGTTTTAACGTAACTTTATTCTTTCATGAGTTATTTACAAGTTTCTCTTTGTTCACAGCCGAAGAGATTAACACGTGATGAGCGGATCGAAATTGTGTTGATAGCTGGTGAACGCAGTAACCGGGTCATTGCAGCAGATTTCAATGCAAGACACCCTACAAGACCACCAATCTCCCATGCTCAGTTAGCAAACAGCTTGCTAAGTTTCGTGAAACTGGTCCAGTGTTGGATTTGCCAAAATGTGGACGCACATGAACAAACATCAGTGGCTGTCCTAGCTTCATTCAGCAAGAGCCCACAGCGTAGCACTCGCCGCATGTCACTGGAGAGTGGCATTAGTCGAACATCCCTTCGGCGGATATTAGCTACTCACAAATGGCACCCTTACAAACTCCAGCTACTGCAGTATCTCAACGAGGATGACCCAGATCGGCGCACATAATTTGCAGAATGGGCAAAACAAAAATTGGAACAGGACCCTCAGTTCACGCAGAAGATTTTGTTCACTGATGAGGCAAACTTTTATGTGAATGGTGAAGTTAACAAACAAAACCACCGCTATTTGTCTGACACTAACCCACATTGGATAGATCCCTCCAAGACTGTTGGAACAAAAAAAAGTGATGGTATGCTGTGGTATATGGGGTACAAAGATAGTGGGGCCATTCTTCATCAATGGAGACCTCAAGGCCACTGGATATTTGAAATTGCTACATGATGATGTGTTTCCCTCTTTATGCACTGAAGCTGGCACGTTCCCTGAGTTTTTCCAGCAAGATGGTGCACCACCACATTATGGGTGTCAGGTCTGAGCATTCCTAGATGAACAGTTTCCTGAAAAGTGGATTGGTCGTCGTGGGCCAGTTGAATGGCCCCCAAGGTCTCCCGATCTGACCCCCTTAGACTTTTATCTTTGGGGTCATCTGAAGGCAATTGTCTATTATGTGAAGATACGAGATGTGCAGCACCTGAAACTACGGATACTAGAAGCCTGTGCTGGCATTTCTCCTGCGGTGTTGCTATCAGTGTGTGAAGAGTGGGAGAAGAGGGTTGCATTGACAATCCATCACAATGGGCAGCACATTGAACACATTTTATAAGTGGTCAGAAACTTGTAAATAACTCATAAAGTTGCGTTAAAACCTAGCACACCATTGTTTTTCTTGTGAAATTCCCAATAAGTTTGATGTGTCACATGACCCTCTTCCTATTGAAAAAACAAAAGTTGGATCCAAGATGGCCGACTTCTAAATGGCCACCATGGTCACCACCCATCTTGAAAAGTTTACCCCCTCACATATACTAATGTGCCACAAACAGGACATTAATATCACCAACCATTCCCATTTTATTAAGGTGTATCCATATAAATGGCCCACCCTGTACTGTGTACTGCATTAACCAGGTTCTTTGTAAGTGCTTTGCTGTACAACAAAGCAACCATAATTCAAACATAAAAATCATCTTAAATTGTGTGCAACAGAGGAATGTAAAACATTAAAGACAAGAATTTATGAACGTACAACAAAGAAGAATGAATGTACAGTACCTGCCCAGAAAGTCATCCTTGTCTGGATCTTTGTCATATACCTCTACCTCCAATTCTTGTCCAGGTACTTCATGAACAATAACCTGAAAGATATACAACACAGTCAAGGCCAAATAACGTATGTTTCACAGAGGTACCACTCTGAAAAAGAACCTGGCTTGGTACATGTTGTTGTTATTCTTTCAACTGCTTTCATTACACATTTAACTTTTATGCCAGATGCAACCCTCTCAGTGCATCCAACTGCAACCTCATCCCTTCATGAGCCACCAATGTGGCAATATATGATTCGAGAAGTGGTTTAAAAGTTTTTTTTTTCTTTTAGATTTATAGTTTTAGTTTTCAGCTTAGGACTGAAACTTGGTAGTTAAGTTTCAGTAACATGACAAAAACCTTTTGAATATTACTTTATGTTAAAATTTGGACATTTGATAGGTGTGTGTGTGGGTGTGTCTTACCTCATATATCTCACCCCATTGTGGCCTGTCTGTGTTGTCTTTGTGGTGGGATTTGAACGTCTGTGGCCCCACTCTGATCAAAGCATACGGGTCAGACATGCCTGACATCACACCCTTCACATAGTTATCCTTGGCAGCCAGTTTATCAGCTTCCAACAGGTGAATACGGACCACACCCTATCAAGGGGGCGAAAAAGAGAATTTGTATATAAGAACACTATTTAACGCTTTATTAGGAAGTTCGGTATACTTGCTCATTCAGTTATCCTCATAAACTTATGCAGATTCAGTTAAGTCTCACATCAAAAATCAGAATGGGGAAAATTCTGGTCTTTTTAAATCATGGTATGGTTGTTGGTTTGATTATTTCAGAATCTGCTTATCTCCTATAATTTTCGCAAACAACGGTCTCTTGAGTTTAAATAAAATAATGGGAAAAACTGTATGGAGGATTTGCAGGCTGGAAAATGTTGAGGAGAGAGAAAAAAGAACAATCAGACTGATCTGAACTGACAGGAAGTCTACTTTATCTCAAATTACTATTCTGAGCAGAAAAGCATATCAGATTGGCAAAAAACATCAAATAGTAAATTAGATGGGCTAAACAGCAAAAAACAACAGATTCCACTCTTTTCAATCAAGAACAAGAACCTGAAGTCATCATGGGTGCAGACTTAACCAAACTGGATAGCTGAAGACCAAGAAATTGCAATGTGTCTTTTTCTGGATCTTTATCTATCCAGTTATAATGAAAATGTGCCCATGGTAGATTTTTGTTCTTGACTGACAGGAGTGGAACCTGACGTGGTTTTCTGCTGCTGTAGTCCATTCACCTCAATGTTTATTGTTTTGTGCATGCTAAGATGCTTTTCTGCTCACCATGGTTGTAAAGAGTGATTATACGAGATAAAACATCCTTCCTGGCAAGTCGAATCAACCCGGCCATTTTCCTCTGACCTCCCCTAACACGGCTTTTCCAACCACCGGACTGTTGATGGCAGTTTTTCATATTCTATTTATGTAAACTAGAATTTTAAGTCTAAGATTCCCAGGACATCAGCAGTTAATGAAACATGATCTGTTTATATCTGCATGATTTTAAGTCATTAAGACTCTGACCCCACATGAGTAGCCTATACAAGGTCCCTACTACCTCATGCACTAACCATTACTGTGCATTAACATTCAGATACTGTTCAAGAGCTTATGTATCTGTAGGTGTGTATATGCAATTGTGTGTACATGTGTTACCCTGGGCAAAGGAGAGCGAAGCTGTGCTACTGGTAAATCCGGCACCAGTGGAACAGTGAGGCGGTTAGGAAGCACCAGAACAGAGGCAATGGCATCCATTATCATAGTGTCTGACTTCAAACTGAGAATGAGAAGCAATAAAGATCATGACTGTGCGATTCAATCACCGCAACAAATATAAACATGTTTACAATTACATTCATTTATTACACACCTTTTATCCCTACTTACTTTTTTACCCTGTTTTCTCTCAATTTGTTCATTTGCTATGTATTAGCTAGCTCACCCTATCACACAAACGCTACCAGCAACATCAATTATTTCTATTTGACTAACTTGAGTCCTGGAATGTCCAAGAGATTGGTTAGTCCAGTCCAGTTGATTTCCAGCTTCTGATGAAGAGAAGAAAATGGAAGAAGTTTTAAGAGTATGATTTGGTCCTTGCAGAACAGAATAAATGATTTTAAAATGATCAAAGTAAACAAATAATAGTATGATAGTGCAGAAATAATAAAAAGATCACAGACTTGTTAGGAAATCGATTGCAAAGAAAAGAAGTATAGGATGAGTAATTATATAGGAACTTACAGGCCTACGGATGAAAAACATAGTGAGCGCCCCTACAATAGGCACATTGCCGATCAAAGGCTCCAAAATCACTCTCATCATACCACTGAGCTGAGGAAGACAGTATCAGAGAATAATAATTACAACTTCTGGTAATTACTCTACTCCTGGGTTTAGAATTGTTGTATATTAATAGTAATTATGGTAATTACAGTCTTATTGTTTCAAAACTGGGCAAAGAGCAAAGTACGAGTTAAAGCTCACCTGTATTCCTTTCACCCCTGCTTTACAGAAATACCTCTTCACCTCCACATTTATCTCTACATTCCCCACATAGCTGCACAAAAGTGAGAAATACGATTACACAGACATATAAGTAATAATGTAATTATATTTCTGCAAGAACAAAAAACGAGTTTATTATGTAGGTTGTATTCATGGCAACAATACTTAACTTTGGTAAGTGGACATTTTTTTTTTTTTTTTGTCAAAGCAGTTTTTTGTTTGCCTGTGATATTTAACTTTAACACCTGAGAATGAGGCCAAAGTAAGATGGAGGGTCCAGCAGTCACTGTGCCTATATCCAAATATTAGCTGAGCAAGCCCATTTGTTTGGAATGGTTTGGAATTAAAACATTATAAATAGCTATTGCCCAGGGCAGCTGTCTAACTCCCACCACAAATGCTAGCACAAATGGGTGGTTATGCTTAGCAAAATGCTAAATATACACATATCAAAGGTCTATTTGTGTGTGGGATTTAAACAACCTGTAACAAAATGTATTTCTTTTCATAAGAGTTGGTAAACAAACTTCATAACCAATTCTTGATCACAGTTAAGAAAGAAAGAAAGAAAGAAAGAAAGAAAAATATTATAATTTGTATAAAGTAAATGGTTGCAAGCAACAATGATTGGACCCAAGAACCTGTGCTATAAGGTGGGCACAAAGGGCGCATGATGTTAAAGGGGAAATACCAATACCATTATAACAATTTTAGAATTGGGGAAATTCAAAAAAAGCCCTGGACGCTGGAAAAAAGTATCACAATATCACAGTCAATGTGATGGCAGTCAATAAGTTATGAGCCACTTTTCGGTACAAGTTTAAGGCATCGTCACGGCTGACTTTCTTCGTGATATAAAAACTTTTTTTTTTTTTTGCGTGAACTCTAACTTAGAACTTACCTCACTCACTCACTGCAGCTAGATACATATACATAATTATTGATTATTACAAAACAACCATCAAAATATTCTTGCAAAAAATATATAAAATTTATTAAAAAACACATTTAGACTCACCTGATGTAGACATCAAGTAATACTTGTCCTTTTTCATTCTCGGTATGAGCCTTCACTCCGACAACTTTCATAGGCTGTAACAACATAAAGTTTGTTTGAAAAACTATGCTACTATTAACACACCTAGTAGAGAGATAGCAGAACCTATCAATCAAT
Organism: Clarias fuscus; assembly: GCA_030347435.1. Taxonomy (NCBI): domain Eukaryota; kingdom Metazoa; phylum Chordata; class Actinopteri; order Siluriformes; family Clariidae; genus Clarias; species Clarias fuscus. The sequence goes on from CM059206.1 coordinate 29,153,491, forward strand.
CTTAATAAAAAGGTATGCACTGGCAAGCTCAGCAACTTGAAAAAGGACTAGAAGACTACAAATAACTACACCTAAAATGGATGATTGCAGACCTAAAAAAAAGACACAACATGTTGTCAAATCAAGAACACTTTCAAGGAGGTCAGTGCATCATAATTGACGACTACAATCAAAAGACACTTTCATGAATGTAAATACAGTGGGATTATCTTAAGATACAAACCACTGTCTGATAAGAGAAGGCCCAATAAATGAAACCAAGATAAACTCATAATGATATAAAACATAATAATATGACATAAAAGCATAATGAGACAGGCTCATGATCCAAAATATACTACATCATCTGTCAAAAATGGTGGAGGTAGTGTTATGGTGTGGTATATGGAACTGGGTCACTGGTACTTATTGATAATGTGACAGCTGATAGAAGCAGCAGAAATAATTCTTAGTAGAGATAGACAATGACTCAAAATATTCTTAAGCTTCTTAAAGCAAAGAAATGAAATGTTATTAAACGACTGAGTCATACACATGACCTCAAATTCATTTGACCAAACTTTTTACTTACTGAAGACAAAAATGAAGGCAGAAAGACCCATAAATGAGCAGCGAAACCAATGGAATGGTGTCAGGAGTTATGATATGCTGTATATACACTCACCATGCATAATGTTGAAACCACGGATAGGTAAAGTGAATAACATTGGTTATTTCATTACAGTGGCAACTGTTGAAAAGAGGATTATACAGTAGGGAGCAACTGAATGGTCGATTCATAAAGATGAGGTGTTAAAAGCAGGCAAGTGTAAAGATCTGATTGCGGAAAAAGTGACGAACCACTGAAGCATGCCTTTGGCTATGTGAGAACAATTGATGGCCAACAAATTCAGCCTAATGTTATGCTTTCTCACCCTTATATTGGAATAATTAGAAACAGACTATGTCGAGTGGTGCAGGACACTCAGACCAAAGAAGAAGTGATAGAATTGTTAATCCCAAAAAGCTGCTGGGAAACGTTATTCCCGGCATCTCATTATAACCCAGTGGAGAGACAGTTTGAGTCTCTTGACACTTAATCGTCTCTTGGACGACATATATTGGCCGGGCATTCGCGGCCATGTTCGCAACTGGTGTGCAGCATGTCGCAAATGTCAACTGATTAATCCACCAGCCACCCCAAACAGTCCCCACGATCATTAATCAAGATCCCTGTTGAAAAAATTGCCAAGGACCTCATCAGGCCATTACAGCAAACCGCATGCAGCCATCACTTTGTGTTAGTGGACTATGTAATATGATACCTGGAAGCAGTACCTCTAAGCAGCATTTAAGCATGCAGTGTGCAAAAGCGCTCTTCTGTGTTACCTCCTGAGTTGAAATCCCAAAAGAGATTCTCACTGAACAAGTACAGCTTTTATGTCAAGCACACTATATGAACTATATAAATTACTAAATTGATTTAAACCCAAGTTGGTCACAGACAGATGGTTTGGTTGCACAAGCTAATCAAGCACTGAAAAACATTATTTAGAAGTTTTTGCCAGATGATGATCAGAATTGTGATAAATCCCCTGTTGTTTGCAGTCCAAGAGGTCCTGTAATCTTTCACCGGCTTCTTCCCATTTGAACTGTAATACAGGCGCTTAAAAAGGGAATTTGCCCTGGGAAATAAAGTACTCATATTGCTGTCCATGTACAGCTCTAAAATACTCTCCAGGTGGCAAGGACAGAAGGTCATTGGTGAGTTAGATAGGTCAGACCTAAGGTCATACAAACAGACACGAGATGATGCACTGCAGATTTATTCACCTCAATCATGTGAAAGGCAGTTCTTTGTCTCTCATGATGACAGTTCCAGAGAGGACAGTGCAATAACATGGTGTAATAGAGGTGTCCCACACATAGTTATTGTTAGATTAGTAGCCAGCAGCTGCATCACTACGATCTGGGCTTGTTATTGTAGCAAATAAGTAAAGCATTTACTTGCATACATCTCCACCACCTTCTTCTTCTTTAATGTAGCCTTTGCCACTTCCCCGTTTTCTTTCTTTGCTGTCCATATTGATTAAAGACTAACAATTATCTACTGAATAACTGAAAAACCTTCACATTTGTCATGTGACCAGTCGGCAAATCAAGGATCTTGGAATGCCACTCTCTCCATGTGAAGCATGTGCGCATGTTTGTAAATTATAAATTATAAATAGAAGGGGCCAGATTACTTAATAAGGAGCCTTACATGCTAAGTGCAATATTTTGTGTTGACAGGAGAGAGCGTGACAAGTGACCAGAGAGAGAACTAAGCAGCACGGAGCCTTGTGTGTGAAAACAGTCAATGCCTTGCTGGAAAGCAAAACAAGCGCTATAAAAATTATGAAAGCAATGAGGAAAAAAAAAATCACTATGAAGGCTTCCTGTCCTTCAGTCCTTAACCCTGGTTGCAAAACCTGTTACATAAGTACAGCTGTCTTCATGGCCGGCACATTCCATACATGTTATTTTTTTTAGTGTTCTTGTCTTTATTATTCTAAAAAAAATGAACTAAGAAGAAAACCCCTTTTATGGGAAAACCTGTCCAATTTTGTATTGGGTATTGAGACAAACCTTGTCACCAAAGTCAATCTTAGTGAAGCTGAGGGTCTGCAGGTGTGTACTGGATGCTCGGATGGATGGTGCAATGCTCTCCGTAAGCAACTTCTCCAAGTACTGACCAATAAATGGCCATGCTTGCTGGATGACCTGAGACACAGAGAGAGCGAGAGAGAGAGAGAGAGAGAGACTATTCAGTGTAGTTATATGAACCATCCATTAAACAACAAATTAGATTTTGGCCAATTACATTTGCAATTACATGACTTTTATGCATTCATGGGGCAGCAAAGATATAAATAAAACATGAATGTTTTTTTTTTGGGGGGGGGCACTGAGTATAGAACATTGATCCTTGAACCTTGATACTGATATTCTTTCTTATGCATACATACAAACACATGAAAATTGCATGGATAAGAATATATGGACAATGTAGTTGGGAGAAAACATTATCTCATAAGAGGAGATATGTGCCTCAAGAGTTTAACAATGACCTCAGACATATGGAGCTACTGTAACTGTAGGAACATCATGTGCTTCCAAACCATCATTTTCATTTCTATTTAGAGAAAGAGGTAATGAGCAATTGGCATGACAATGTCTAACTGTCTGCGACACATGCGCAAATCAGCCTTGTAAATTGTAACCAGGGTTAGTTACTCAGATGCATACGTCTCATCTGATCATTGACTCATCATTGCAACAATGTATACCAAACAATAGAAATCTGACAGAGGAAAGCTGGCAAATGACACAGTCACACATAGCAGCTACAAAAAAAAGAACACCAAAGAAATAGCATGATAGGGTTTCCCAGTACCCTATCATAGGTACTTCTGACACACACACCAAGTAAGCGGAGACAAGATCAAATACTAGACAGAAACTGTGTGCGTATATTTACGTGTGCGTATATATATAAAAAAAAATTGCTGTCAAAGAAGTTTGCAGATATATACATATACATACACACACACACAAAAGTATATGCAAACTTTTGTTTTTGTTTACACACACACACACACACACACACACACACACACACACACACAAACATGTATATACACGAATACGACTATACTAGCATAAAGTACCCGGAAGTTTGCAGAGAGTTAAAAGGTTAAAGCTAAAAATTAGCTCATCACCTTTAATGTAATCAGTGATATTATTTCAGGTTAAAGCCCACGTACATGTCTGTCTGTCATTCTGTACGGCAGAACTCACAGCAAAGAAATCAAATTTTGTAAAGTTGAGCATCTTACACCTTGTTCACACTAAGTTGTACTTCTTTCATCTTCAGCAAAATACACTCCCTGTTCAGTAATCGAAGAGTGAATCACAGGTAAGAAATTGAAAAAGTCGATCTGATACAAATTAATTTTTGTCTTAAAACAACTCCAGTGGGTTAAAATTCATTTATTCCAGTTCAGCGCTGTTATTTCAGTGGTGAAAATATTAACTAATTACAGTAAAAATATTCAGTTTAGCTTTTCTAATCAATATCTATTGATGCAGATGTTTGTTTAAAAGTTGATTATTAAATCGACAACATAACTGTTCATAACATCGCTTTTACTCTCCATTTGTTTTCACTTATGGTGCAGGTTAAACTTCAGGCAAATACCTAAGGACTGGCAAAGTTTCACAAAATTCTGTCCAGCCAGTTTCGTGCAATGCTGTGATGAATCGCGCACAGACATGCAGACAGACATGCAGACAAAATGTAGACGGTTACATAGGTTTACAACGTTTTAGAAGAAATGCTCTGAGTCAGTTTTGTTTAAAAATGTGCAATGTGAAGCTTTATGTTACTTGGCTGTGATGACTCAGAGGTATTACTGGCAACGAGAAACTCCTAGCAACCAGGGGAACAATAAAAAACATTCTACCACAAAAACCCTAGGCAATGCTGTTGGGCAAAGCGGCCCCGTGCATCTACGAGTGAACAGACTCACTAGTTATATTATACTTTGTAGTATTACTATGTTATTGTAAAGATTGTATCATCATATAATGGTACCTGATAATAAAATATCTGCAGTGATATACTACACAATATAATACAACTAGTGAGTCTATTCACTCGCACAACACCACATTTGCAACTACTGTATGAAGAATTTAGCCCATCATAGACAGTAGAAGTAAATTGGAGAACCTCGTGGAAAGCATAAGAATGCAGGGAAAACAAACAGACAGTAACCCAAGATTAGGCTCAAACCTGGGACCTCGAAGCTGTTTGGCCACAATGCTACCTTGAAGCATTGACCTGAAGCATCAGGCACAGTCAAGACAATGCTAGAGTAATGTCAGGACACATATCTGAATCTCCTTGAGTGGCTTAACCAGAGCACCCTCGAGAAACTGTCCAAGTTTCACTGTAGAGAGCTACCCAAAAAAGCATGAAGCTGTCTTTGCTCTACAACATACAGAATATAAGATCTACAAAAGCACTTATGTGAATAAAAGGTTTTCAGATTTTACTTCATAATAACCTCACTAAATATTTTTGCTTTGTTATTATTATGTGCGTTTGTGTACAAAGATTGATGGCAAAAAAAAAAAATTCATTTCAATCAACCTTAATTCAATGTATGAGATGATTAACCATGCAAAACTGAAGGAGTCTGTTTATCTTACACATAAATGCACCTGTACTGATTTATTTTTAGTGCATAGGCCTGGCTTTAAACCAATCAAATTAGTACCTGGCATCTGCCCAGGGGAATGTTGTGTGGTCTCCCTGTTCCTCCTTTTAATACAATGTGGAAAAAACATGTAGTAACGAGCATTGAGCGCTATAATTGAGGAGTTTTACTGCAAAATGTGAACTTATTTATAAGATTTTAAACAATCTGATTCACTTACATTCTTCAGGCACTTAATTGTCTATAGCTAAAATATTTTTGCAATTTAATGATATAAAGTATAAACCTTCTTTTAGAACCTTTAAACATGAACATTTTTGGCAATATGCAAAACTGGGCAGCTGTATTTCACAGCACTCAAATCTGACTTCACATTGTTCCTTTGTGACGTATCATTAAAGCGAGTCTACCAGCACGGTAAAATGATGGATGACTAGAATGAACTACATTTGAAGGACAATTGGAGAATGTTGAAGCCAAAAACCTTTTTTTTTTTCAGTTTGTTGCCTGCCATTGCAGACACCCCAACAGTCAGGGTCTTTTATGATGAGGTGCTGGTACAGGAAAAGGGGACGATGGTACTCTGAACTTATTGCATCCTTTTAATGATTGACATGATCATAAACATTTTTTTTTGTCTTTAAAAAGGATTTGAGGCAGAAAAATCTTTTTGCCTTGTTCCAATTTTCTTTCATTATGACTCAAAAACACAGCATGAGTTAGCTATGTTTTTATTAAAAGACATACAGTATGACATTCAGTATAATTGATAATAAACTGCATATTTACATTGTCACAAGCTCAGCTGCAGGTTAATTAATCAATTTGTACCAATCTGTGTGAGGTGGATGTAAATAATTTTGAAAGATATCACATACAGTAAATCACACTAATATGCCCCCCAAAAAGGTTTGATGTGATATTTTGACTTTCTTGCTTTGTAAAACTCTTGTGGCTCAAAGAAAATGTGTACAAAATATTTAGCTTCTTCTGAGAGCAGAATTTCTCATTCTGCAGTGAAACCCTGAAAATTACCCTGAGTAGAATACAACTATGCCAGGAAGTGGCGGTGTGCTTGTGTGGGCCTTTATGTGTGTGCGTGTGTGTGCATGCAAGTATGCATAACAAAATGGATGGCACTGAAATAGCTGTCCTTTTTTTGAGTCAAGCACTTAGTATCAGGCATGGTTACATAGATGTCTTGCCTGCTGTGACTAAACTGTTCCTGTGTTTTTGTCTTCTGCCATTATGGGAGGGCTAGGGGTGGAGCGTAAGTTAGGGTTTGTGGTTCTGTGTAACCATGAAAACTGCTAAAGGCAGTAAAAACATTTCATAAAACGGAACAGAGACGCATACCTTATTAAGCCATTCAACCTTCTCCACATCTGGGAAGTTGACCTGTGGGGTATATGTTTATAATTAATGCATGTTTCATATTGCATTATTGCAACACAAAGCATTTACTCTCTGTGAAGGAAATACACATGTTGTAGCAAATACACAGCTCTTAGATAACCGACTAAACCCAAAACCGGACTATAACAAACAGACGTGCCTTTTATGGATAAAATAGTCTGCATTTTCTCCTATCTGCTCAGAAGGAATTTTTACCCGCCCTCATAGAGACACATGCCAGGACATTTAGGAATGGACAGTATGAACTGGGGAAACAGAATGAATCGCAATACACTAAACACAGAGGCTGTAGCAGAGGGTGAAGGAGACTCAGTCGCTTAAAACAAACTACAGGTTAAACATTGTTTACTGGACAGGGTGGAGGACTTACTGCATACACACGCTGCACATGAAGTCATTAAAAAGCTGATTTAAACAGGGTCAAAATCCCCACTAGGACACACTACAATACTAAATACTGCTGGATGTTAAAGCGATAAGTACTTTAATGTTACTAAAGAGTAAATAAAGCGGGTTTCTTTCCCTAAATGCTGATTTAGTTCAGTTGTGAAGGGGTGACCTGTGGAACTGATCATACACACTCGTCAGCTACATTCTATAGACGTATAGAAGTAATTACAATGTTTAGTCGCAAACATGAAAGGGTGTATAGAGTGTTCGGGTGGAGTCGCTAGCGGTAGCACGCGTAACGGGTAAGCACGTTGCTTTTTTTTTTCTTCTTCTTCTCGCTTTCTTTTTTTTTTTTTACAAAAAACGCAGTAGGTGGTGACGCAAAAGTGTCTCGCAAACATGTTTGTTTGTTTGTTTGTTTTGCCCGGCTTTATTGCGCATTCTCACCCAGGCAGGGAGGTCTTTCTGGCTTCTGTACACGCTGCTGGATGATTCATGCTCTTCGTGCAGTAGCTGTATGGCAGACCGTAACTTCGCCTCTTTGGCTTCCCGAGTGTGTTTCCATCCCGAGTACAGTGCGAGTCCAAACACCACCAGACTGCTGCTCACTCGGTAATACCCAGCCAGGTAAACGGGTAACAACGCTGTGAGACATTTCCCAAAAGTCCATAAAATGCCCACGGCATCAATTCCCTTGTCTTTAGGGACAGGGGTCTGGTTCTCTCTCGGTGGATCACTTTGCTCCTTTGCTAACGAACCCGGCCCTGGATCTTTCTCTGACATCCTTCTTGCACGATTCCTAAATATTTACTTCAGCTTCGGGAAACACTTCAGAGCTTAAATCCTGCACGTGCGCTGGCTCCCAGATCGAGCTGCAGTGCTCGCGTTCGATTAAAATGTTCGGGAGGGGAACAACGCGTCGCAGTGCGGATCTCACAGGGTCGTGACTCAGCTCGAAAGAACGGGATTTTTCCCTCTCCTCAACCAGTAATGGAACCTGAAACGCGCTCCTGCACACAGTTCATGCCCCCCTCTCTCTCTCTCTCTCTCTCTGCCAGCCGATGGGCCCAAGGCAGAAGTTTCGTCATGGAAACGCCCCAAAAGTTGCTGCGTGTGTGTGTCAACGCAGCTGTCTACCAAGAGATTTTGGATCACTTCATGCTTCCGTCTGCAGACAAGCTTTATCGACATGCTGATTTCCTTTTTCCAGAAGGACTTTTGACCTGCCCACAGTGCCAAATCTAACAAAAACTGGTTTGCTGACGGTGATATTGCTGTGCTTGATTGGCCTGCTAACTCGCCTGACCTGAAGAATCTATGGGGTATTGTCAGAAAGAAAAGAAATACCCGACCAAGCAATACAGACGAGCTGAAGACTGATATGAAAGCAACCTGGTCTTCACTAATGCCCCAGCAGTGTCACAGGCTGATCACCCTTCATGCCATGAAACGCCACATTGGTGCAGTAGTTTGTGCAAAAGGAGCCCTGAAGTATTGCACGCATAAATTAACATAACTTTTCAGAATTTCTGTACCTAGGGTATTTTCTTTTGATTGGTCTTCGGAAATATTCTAATATTTTGATACTGACTTTTTCATTTTTTATGGGCTGGAAGCCGTAATCATCAAAATGAAAACAAAAAGGTTTGAAACATTTCACTTTGCATGTACTAAATGTAGAATATATGCGTTTCACTTTTTAAAAGTAATTTCAAAAGAAAACTAACTTTCATGATTTTTTAATGCACTTTGCATATATATACACACACACACACACACACACACACTTATACAATACATACACATGAATACATATACACACACATGTATACAGTAGGTATTGAAAATAATCACCCCCCCCCCCCCCCCCTTTAAAGACTGTAATCACATTTTTTTGTTGCTTTTAAGCCTAAAATGAAGAAAGAGTTTTGTTTTATCCAGCTGTGTTTACTCTGTGCAACTTTTAACATCCAAGTGAACACCAAAATGTCAAACAATAAAAAACAGAATCACTGATTTGGGAAAAGGATTAAACCCCTCCTAAAAATGTCATGTATCATGGCAAATTTCAAAAACTGCAACCATTTTCAAACAAAGGTCACTGAGTCAAGTTTGAATAGGGAAAAAGCAAATCATGTTTATTGAAGACAACAAAATTGTTCAGACAAATCTGAACCAGCTGGTCTGACAGAGAGAAAGACAGATGCCCCACAAATTCCTTTCTTCCCTAATTCAACATGGGTTTATATACACAACATTCACCTTTTTGCTCCTCCTTGTTTCTTTGTTTGATTCTATTTTAATATCAATATTCATTAGTTATTCATTAGATCTATTGGATTTGTTTGGCCTGGTCAAGTGCAGCTCCCATTTCCTCTCTCATCATCTTTTCCCTTAATCTCAATCAATAAACTCAATCAGGTTCTCAATGACACACACAGCCATTTGACTTTTAACTGTGATCAGCTGTGATCATTTTGATAAGCTCAGCATGAAAAGCTAGGTCATTTTAGTCCCTGGTAGTGCAACTGAAGCAAACAATGTTGGGTAGCAAGGCACTGTTAAAAAAATCTCCAGCATAAAGTTGTGCAAATGCACAAGTCAGGATATGGATACAAAGGAATTTCATTATCACTGCCTAGAAGCATAGTGAAGTGTATTATTAAGGAGTGGAAAGTATTTGATCCAACACAGGCCTTCCCAGGAGGAAATTGGTCAGAAAGGCTACCAAGAGGCCACAGCAACCCTGCAGCAATTGTGAATTTATGACAAAGTGGTCATTGTGTGCATGTGATAACATTATCATAAATACTCCAAAAATATGGCTTGAACATAAATGTTGCAAGAAAAAAGCATAAGCGACTGAGCTATGCAAAAACGCATCTTGAAGATTCTGAGGCCACATGGAAAAATGTGTTAAGGTCAGATGATACTCAAACTGAATTATTTCCACAAAACCAAATTATATTTCTGTCAGAAATCCAATACAGCTCAACATACAAATAACTCCATTCCTACAGTAAAGTATTGAGATGGCAATATCCTGTTATGGGGTGTTTCTCTGCAGCAGGGACTGCAGTACTTGTCAGGATAGACAAGGCTATCTAAGATAGATGATGATGTTTTTTTTTAATATATATATATTTCTGACATGTTGGTGTTATATCTTTCAATTGGATGATAAAAGTTGCACTTAGTAAATACAGCTAATAAATCAAATACTGTGGAAGTCTTCCTTTCAGGTGCAAGGCAAAATGTGACTCTTTTAAAGGGGGTGATTCTTTTCTGCACCCACTGTCTGCCCAGCCCCAATGAAAGGTCACCACCTGGATTTAACTAAGCAAATAGTAAATAAATAAATAAATAAATAAATAAATACTGCAGTGATCAATATGGTTCAGCTGGCAACAAGTTATTTAACACCAACTGATGCACTGATTAGCTTCTCATTTCATAAACAACCATGCCAGATGACATATCGTGATGTCGTGGCAAAGACGTTACTCTGTTTTAGAAGGTTCAATTTATTGGCCAGCATCAAGAGAGGAAAATAACTAAGGAAACTGATGACACTACTAAAATTGGCTTAAGAACTATAAAACATGTTATTAAAACCTGTAAGGATTATGATAAACCATCTTCTTAGAGGAAGAAATGTGCACACAATGGGTTCACAAAGAGAACTAAAGAGAGGTGGATGAGAGGCAGTGATGCAGTTATCATGCCTAGTGCCTAATGATCTGGAGTTGTTTCTGTTAGTCAGGTCTAGGTTCAGCAAGGCTATGTGCCCAAAAAATAAGATCTGCTGACTACCTGAATATAGGGAATGACCATGAATTATTATACTTTTTTTTTTCGTCCCTGATTGCACAGGCAAATTCCAAGATGATGATGCCAGCGTTCATCAGGCTCAATTTGTTAAAGAGTGGTTTAGGCAGCATGAGACATCATTTTCACACATGGATTGGCTACCACACACTCCAGACCTTAACCCCATTGAGAATCACTGGGATGTGCTGGAGATGGCTTTATGCAACAGCCAGACTCTGGACAGCAATAAATGTTGAGACAATGGCCGTAATCAAATCAAAATAGGTGCAATGAAATTGGTGTACAACTTTTTTTTTTTTTTTTTGTATTTGGTTTAATGCCCTTAAGCAGATACTTTTGATACACATCATCATTGGCATTATTGGCACTGTTTTTTTTAACTACAAATTTCTGATAGGCATAATATTTGATTATTCTTAACAGTTAGTACAGTGTTCCTGGGGTTGAATGCCTCAACTTTACACCGCCATAAATACCTCTAGGTCAAAACTTTACTCCAATACGCTTTTTCTTTGTCCAGCTACAAACTATAGTCAAAAGTGAATGTGTCATTTTTTGGAGCTGGGGCTTCTTTCATGCTTGATCACTGGTGACACTGGTGTTTCAGCAGCTTCAAGTTCCTTACGGGCCTGTGACGTGTGGTTTCTGTGTTGTTCCTGACCATTTGAACCGATTTTGACTTTGGCAAATAATAACAGGTATGTATGTACAATTGTTAGGACTGATTTTGCCATTTGCAGCTATTTAGAAGTGACTTTAAGAGATACCCTGACTTGTAAAAGTCTATCATTCTCTTCCTAAAATTTCAGAGATATGCATCCATTTTAGAATGTATTCCTAGTTAATCAACATTTTTAATTCAATATATAATCTAGAGTCAATGCCAATCCATAGTAGTCGATTTTGCATGACTGAGAGAACAGCTGTTCACAGTCTTGTTTTAAAAGTTAAATACCCCAGTTGGGGTAATATCATGCCCATATACTGCCTGAACTCTGTCCCTCTGCAGAGGTTGCTAGCTAAAAGTTTCATTGTAAGCACAAACATATAAATGCATTTGCATACGTGATGCAGTTATCTTTGTCGAGCTGCAGTTTATAATACTGTTGCCCATTTGTGGCTATAAAACAATCAATAGTTGTATTTCAGTCTAATTTTTGTGAAACATAAAATCACAAAATACAGCCCTAGAAGTGGCTGGCAAGCAAGTAAGATATAGACATATCAAGAGATGGACTGCCAAGTTAGGTCAGCAAGACAACCAGACTAGAGAGAGATACACTGAAGCTCATCAACTTCACCATACTGTTATTTGCTGACATTAAATTTGGAGAGAACACAAACTGACCTCATAGCTTTAGAAAAGCTTTTAGTGCTGCCAGATCCATATATCGTCCCACCCGTGTAAAAGATAAAGCAACCATAGATTTCTATCTAATACTGTAGCACTATTAACTAGGATTAAGAGCACCAGAGACATTTGCACACCAGTAACATGTAGTAGACATGACTACACAACATTTATCAATGATAAAATTGAATTAAAAAAAAAAAATACAGACCTTAGATCTCCAAGATGTTTCCCTCAGTGGATCTGGAATGTGACAGGTGTAGTCAAGCTCCAGCATCACTAGGTCATATGTTCTGGAACTGCCCCAACATCAGTAATTATTGGATTTCATTTATTTTTTTCAGTTATTGTCAGAGGTGTTGGGAGAACCATTGGATCCAGACCCAATATTAGCTATTTTTTGGTGTTGGTATAAAGTGGAGCTGGCTAAGGGTCAGCGTACAGTGCTTGAAACTGTGGTACCCCTAGCACATAGGCTGATTTTGCTCAACGGGATCCAAAAAAATCCACCACACTGCTCAACCCTCATTAAAGATGTTATGCTTCACCTACAATTGGAAAAGATCAGATTCTCACAAAAACAACAACAACAACAAAAAATTATATGCAGCATGGAAGCTTCTTATTAATTTTTTCCATAAGAAAGCAGTAATGGAACCCTAACCAGATCGCCCCCCCCCCTTTTTTTTTTCTATTTTATTTAATTTTTTTGTTTTTGTTTAGCCTTTTTTTTGTTTTTAGTTTTAATTTTCTCTTGTATCATAAATACATGGGATAAATACAACTTTTAAGAAGTGTATTGAAATGTTGTGCCAATGTTAAAAACGTAATAAAGAGAATGATTAAAAAAAAATACAGACCTTACATTTAAAGCCAATTTGACGGGTTACAATATAATTAAATCAGATCAGCAATTTTTAACTCCCCTTCAACTTACTGAACTATTTTCACTTATTTCTTTATAAAAATCACCAACTTGTGTACTAGATTGAATACCTAGAGTATTTGCAAAGAGATATTAACAGATATAGACTACTGCGCAAAAGTCTTGAGCCACTCCTCATTTCTTCATATTTTGCTTCCAAAAAGTCAGACTTTCTTTTATTTTTAGTATAGTCTTGAGGAATAGTTCTCCAGCCTTCCTGAATGATTTTTCTGGCTACAAGTTAGCTATATTTAAGGTTCCAATTATATCTATACCCGTCAAAAGTTTGGACACACCTTCGCCTTTTGTGGTCTTTCTGTTTTTATTGTTCTCACATTGAATCCTGAGGACATCCAAACTAAGAAAGCACACATATTCAATTATGTAGTAAACAAAAAGTGTTAAACAACCCAGAACATATTTTATATTTAAGATTGTCCAAAGTAGCTACATTTAGTTGTCATGACAATTTGGAAAACTCATGGCATTCTGTCATCAGATTCATGAGGTACTCACCTGGAACGGTTTTCAGTTCATATGTGTGCCTTGTTTAGAGTTTATTTTTGACATTTTATGCCTTTCATAATGTGCTTTAGACTATCAGTTGTCATCATCAGAGGAAGTTAGTGCTACTACAACTACTGTAAAAGTCCATATTGTGGCAAGAAGCATTCAGTTGATTATTAATTTAAGAAATGAAGGTCAATCAATCCGAAAAATCTCAGGAACTTTGAATGTATCCCCAAGTGCAGCCGCCATTCAAAAAAAAAACATCAAACACTATAACACACATTTGTTTTCCAACTGGGCAATGACCCGTAACACGCTTCTAGATTATGTAAGAGGTATTTGTCCAAGAGGGAGAGTGGTGGAGTGCTGCATCAGGTGACCTAGCCTCCACGATCACCATGATCTAAACCCAGTTGAGATGGTTTGGAATACTATTAGTCAATAGGGTAATTAATTTTTTCTTTTGTTCCATCATGGTAATACTGATCCCAGAGAATGAAATATTGACCATTTATTGTTTTTTAGGGCCCAAGCACTATGACATCAGCCCTACGTCGTCATAGAGCATGAAGGGCCCTATTGTTTTCCTAAGCACATTTTGGGGGTTTTAACATGCTCAAAAACTCATGAAAACTGGCAGACAGGTTGGAATCTGCTGCCATTAGGATGTCTGAGAGTCTGGGCCCCAGGCATGGCTCGGGCCCTTACAGAAGATTGCTGCATAGCTCGTACACACTTGCACATGTTCACGTGAAACCCATGTGTATACATTTAGGGTTCATTGAGGTAAACAACTTTCACATTGCATAACATGGGCTAAACTCAACAGGAAGTCAGTTATTTTGTGTCGTTTGCAAAACACACCTGAAGGAATTTGATAAACTCTTCCTAGGGAATGTATATGATCGCCAGCAAACCAGGCCTATGTGATCTCAATACATCGATGATGCAAAATTATAGAGTGATTTTTGATTTCTCAAGCGGGTCATCTGTGATGACGATGCCTCAAACTTACGCTGAAAAGTGGTTAATATCTATGTGTGACATTATATTGAGTGACATCATAGTGTGATGCTTTTTGGAGGTCTTAACATAAAATTCCCCTATTCTACACACAAACACACATCACAAATGTTAACACACACACTCACATCTCTCTCTCACACACAAAAACAAGTCACGTCTCTCACACATACAAACATACATCACACATATATTACAAATGCTAACACACAGACTCATACACCACACACACACACACACACACACACACACACACAAACAAACAACACACTCAACAAATACTTAGGACCCAAGATGACATCTGCCATATATAGTGTGTAAAGTTTGCAAGTTGTGCAGTGCACGCGGGCGGCAATGGCTTTTTGTAAGTCTTAACATGCTCAAAAACAGACTGGGAGAACAACAGACACAAGACAAAGACTACTTCGTCTTCTACTTTGAGATTTATTGCTGGCTGGCACCCAACTTATCAATGCATAACTGCCACCTGCTGTTTTAACATTTGTAATGTATGTGTGTGATTATGTTTGTGTGTGTGAGAGACGTGCCTTTTGTGTGTGTGTGTGTGTGTGTGTGTGTGTGAGAGAGAGAGAGAGAGAGAGAGAGAGAGAGAGAGAGAGAGAGAGAGATGTGAGTGTTTGTGTGAACATCAGATTGGAAGGAAAAAAAAAACAGATTCTATCTGCTAAACCAGATAAGGTTACTATATATTTTCCCTAGTATATTTTCTACTGTCATTTCTATGTCAGCTTCTTGCATGGTCTCATATATTTCTTACAGATCATTAATAATATGTTACTGTCTCCATTTGCCCACATTGTTCACATTCTTCATTTGGGTGTTTGTTTGTTTTTTAAATTAAGACTCTGGTTTAATCTTGTGTGCCCAGTTTGTAAATATGCTATTATGATATCCTCTCTTCTGTTAATGCCCAATACATCTATCGTTTTGATCACTTCTGGATTTTGTCTGCCTGTTTCTTTTTCATACCATCCTTTTTTGCAATATTTTATTTGTGGGTTCTTTAATTATCCTCCTGACTTCTGTTGTACTTATAGGAATTTCTATTTGAACATTTTCACTTTTAAGTGTCTGTTTGTCTAGTGTGTCTGCTACTTTGTTTCCATTTACTCCTTCATGTGCCAGTATCCATATGAAAGAGATCCTTATGCCCATAAAGTATAATAAAGTATGCTATTTTATAATATAAAATAGCACATTGACACTATTGGTAAGATGTTAGCTATTATGTCCTGTCTGGATGAATTTCCAGGTTTCTAGACTGATGCATGGCTGACGGTACCTCTCCTTGATAATTCTTCACCCAATCAGTGCTAGTTTTTTTTACCTATTAGTTCAACCGTATATACTGATAATTGGTTCATTATTCTTTTCTTAACTGTTATCTTGAACTGTGTAGTGTGGAACGCTGTCCCTGTTCATCCTGTACCTGGTGACATCTGTATATATTATTATTTTCTTATTTCCAATGACTTTTGGGTGGTATTGATCTATTATCTAGTTTGGTATGTGTGTTTTAGGCTTACATCTATTTGTGGCATTATTATCTTCAGTGGGAGAGTGCTACATAGTGGCACTGTAGGACAAATCCATTGCCCCTGAAGTCCTAGGATATTTGCTTTTATGTCCCCTATCCATCCAAAGCTGTGCAGATTGGCTCTTTGAGGATGGCCTTCACTGGGTGTTCTTTGTTATGCCCTTGCAGATTTATCCAGTATGCTAACATTAGCTTTAGTTTTCTTATTCTTAATGACATTTCCCCAGCTTCTACTTGGATGGCTGCTACTGGAGATGTTTTGAAGGCCTCACAAAAGACTTTCAGGGGTTAAGGTTGTACTGTTTATCTGCTTTAAGCTGGATTCTGCTGCAGACATATACACTAATATGCGATTTGTCCTTTATAATTTGTCAAGGTGAATTAGAAGACCTTCTTTCCCCAGCATATCATGTGACTTTCCATGTCATAGAACACAGCAATTACTACCTCTGTTTGTGCTTTACTACTTCTAATTATACATTAGCATGTTGCTAGCGTTATGCTAACAATATTAGCATGTCGCTATCATTATGCTAATTACGTATATTAGCATGTTGCCAGCATGATGCTAACTATATTAGCATGTCGCTAGTTTTATGCTAACTATATTAGCATTTTGTGAATAACATGATTAGCATGTCACTATCATTATGCTAGTGTGATTAGCATTTTGCTAGTATGACGTTTAGCTGATTAGCATGTTGCTATCATTATGCTAACTATATTAGCATGTTGCTAGCAACATCAGTAGAATGTCGCTAACATGATGCTAGAGTGCTTAGCATGGTGTTAGCATGATTTTTAGCTGATTAGCATGTTGCTAGCCTTTTGCTATCTAAATTAGCATGTTGCTAGCAACATCATTAGAACGTCGCTAACACGATGTTAGAGTGCATAGCATGTTGCTAGCATGACTCCAAAGTTTTGCTACGGCAAGCATCACTCACATTTTCTCCAGAAAGGACAGAAAATGTACCTCTCTAGTTACAGATTAAGCATTGCATCCATTCTTCTTCCTTTCCTGGATCCGAAGCTTCTTTAAGCTGCTTTAAGCACATTGGTGGCTGATTTCCTGTTTAGTGAATAGTGCCTCTTTCCCATATCAGATTAAAGAGTCTTAGAATCACTAGTGGTGCATTATCTGTCATGTGCATGAGCATTTTGTATCAGATGTAATCTCTCCCTGTACTGTTTGTCATGCCCTTGCTGTTGCTTCCTCTAACTCATAAATAGAGAGTGGAAGGTCTAGATCTTCCTCTGTGCCCTTTAGCATTCTTCTTGTTTTTGTGTTAAGATTTTTTTTGCATTCTTTTTGTTGATAATTGCCATCTGCCCTTATGCAACAAAAATATTTCTCAATATATTATGTGACAATATATTTTATGTGTATTCATATATTGTGAATAGTACATAGTAATATATGTTATGATATATTCTATAATATACTATATATATATATATATATATATATATATATATATATATCATAGATATATGAAATAGGATATATGAAAAATATTAAAATATTACAATTATTGCCGTTTTCATATATTGAATAAATACATTGTTGTACTGTTTAATATATTGTTATATATATTGAATTATGTCCCACATTAAATGAGATTATATATTGGAAAATGTATTGTAAATATATGGAAATATATATGTAAAATTATATGAGATAATATAACTCATTGTAAAAGGTAATAGTAAGATTTATATGGGAACATATGTCTTAAATATTTTGGAAAATATATTGATTTATATGAAATCATATCATATATATTGTATACATGGTAAACATGAAATAAAATAATAATGTATTGAATAATACACTAATATAGTTTCTTTATTAACTGAACAAGGTTTATTTTTTAAAACATGATATAGTAACATGGAAACAACTATAAATGAACAAAACCACTTTAAAAATAAATAAAAATATTTCCAAAAGGACAACTGTCCTTCATGAAGTCTAAACTCATGTAACTAAAACCTGGTTTACTTTGCAAATGACAGGTAACAAGATCAAACAATGAGCTGAATTGATCTTATTAGTAAACAGTCTCAAACAATACTTCTGCCACAAATATTATACAGTTAACATCTGGAAAGTAGACTTTTGTATTAGAATCTAATGAGTCACATTTGAAATCTGAAACATTGCACACCTTCACACTTCAGTTTCCTGCAAACTGTGGGATCCATACAAATGTGTGTGCAGACCTTCTCAGGTCTTAAAAAAAGCAATGATAGTCTAAATGAAGACAGGACACTAAATATCCATGCCTCACTCCATAATGATGGAAGCTCCTTTTGATGATGCAACAAATGTGCAAAGCTCACACTGCCGTCCCATAAGCTGGCACCTAAAAAAGGAACAATAGTGTACAAGTAAGTACAAGTGTGACTGTTACTGTAAAGTCTAGCAGACAGGTAAAATAGTACTTCCGTTCAAATACATACTTTTTGGACTAATAAAATCATACTGATCTACAAGTGATGTTCAAGTCAAAGCAGGACTTGTGATGAAAATGCTGTGAAACAAAGACGCAAAAACCGATTTGATTTTACAGAGCCCATTACAGTCATTCCGGTGAATATTCCAGTGGAATGGTTTTACAGAAAAAAAGGACTGCTATGATCACCAAAAGGCATTTTGCTCTTGCAGAACAATGCACAACTTCATATATAGAGAAAAAATATAGTTATAAAATGTGTTCTGTTATTCTACATAATCAAAGGTCCCTCTTTGACTTGAACGTCCCTTGTATAAAAATGATACACAACTTTATTTACACATTACAATCAAATATATATATATATATATATATATATATTTTTTTTTTTTTACTTTAGTTAATGGAAAATACAGTATGTTCTAGATAAAATTAAATATTTAAAGCATTTTAATTTCTAACTTTGATTCAATGGTTGCATGTTTAATACTTCTGTAACATTAAAATGGTTGACATTGACCTCCTGTTTTATCTCAATTCAACTTCTTTACTGGTGTTGTGAAAGAGACTGAAAATATATAACATGTTTCACACAAAAAATATAACAATTGAAAATCAGTTTTAGTTTCTTTTACTTACATATCACAACATACATAACATATTTCACTCCAATATTTAAATTTATGTTAATTTCTCCCAATTAAAAGCTGATGAATTAATTTTTTTTCGAACAGTTTCCTACAGCAGCGTGCTCAGTGTTTAATCATGTTAAAATACTCGCACAGAGTAACGGATAAAACACTGCCAGGTGCCTAAACACTGCCAGACCCCGGACACTGCATCTCATCTAATTAAACTCGCTTTGTTCTGCGTTCCCTCCTTAAAGTGTCGGAGTGAAACACGCAGACTCGCGGTTCAGTGTGTGAGGTGGACCGTTACAAACGCGTTAATTATTTGAACATTTATTGGTAGTTTTAGATCCTCGCCACAGTGGCGGTAGGCTGCGCAAAAACACCGCACTTGGCGGGGGAAATTCAAATATTGCGGCGGTCACAACCGCGGCCGCCTACAGCGAGAAACCCGGAGGAAAGCACGACATGAACGCGCACGCTGCTCGGTGTTAAACGAATAAATCTCTCCTTTTACACCAGATTTTAATTATCTGTATTAACCGCGCTGTAGCTGAGCAGTTTGCTGGTTGGAACAAACAAGCTAAATCACAGTGAACACCAGGACTGGCCTGTTGCTAGGTAGCTATCGTTAGTTCTGGAGCGCGGCTGTGACAGGATTCAGAACAGTAACTTACACACTATAAAGTTGTGTATGAATGCAGACAGTCATTATTTCAGTAACATGTTACTTACCAGGAATTGTAAAGAATGTTCCAGGTGCTTCTTGTCCGTTCCCACAGCAGTGTGTCCTCGCTTCTTGTCTCTGATGTTACACCAGACTTCCCATGAACACTTGCACAGGGCAATTTACTCAATTGTTTAAGTTTTTGTTGTTAAACATAAAGAATATTGAGTTGGAATGAGTGATGATTGTAGTTCTTGAAACTAATCAGTATAATTACTCCATTGCTAAATATTTTGATTGAAATGTATCAAAAATATTAAGTGCATGTATAAAATTTAATTCAGTTAGTCGAACACCAATTTCTATTAGTGAAATAAACTTAAAGACAAAATAATAGTTGTTTTTTTAAGGCAAAATATGATTTGGAGCTTGGACCTTAATCAATCTCATAAAAAAATACTTTGTTTCAATAAAAATACATGCAGTAATGTAATACAGTTTTGTTTGCACAGCAATGTATTTTAAAATATAGGAATCAATATATAGCAATAGGTTATCCATCCATATATTGCAAATATACGGAGAAGTTTCTCATATATTGAAATATATTTCCTAATGTATTGCAATATAAATTCTAGTATATTGCAATATATGTTTGTTTCGTAAGGGTGGTTATTACAAGCACAGGGGTTTTGTTTTTTGTTTTTTCAACATTATGTATTATTTTCCAAAAACATTTGTTAGTTGTGTTTCTTTCCTTTTTGTGCTACAGTATTGTCTCCAGTATGGATATTTGGCTGTTATGTTCTATTGCTTGGGCTTTCTTATATTGGATCAGTTTTAATGAGTGGTGTATAAGTTGTATAATGTTTTATTTCCATTTTAATAGCCTCACTGCCATGTTGGTTCACCAATGGTACACATTTTCCTTTTCTTTCACGCTTATTTTTAGGGATTGTTTCTCGTGCTGTTTGGTCAATAATGTTTTTTATTTATGCTTATATTTAGGTCTATATTTGGTTTGAATTTTTCCCACTCAGATTTCTTCAGGATACAACTCTGTATTTTTGTTTCCCTCTCTTGCCAATTGCTTACTTATTATGACCAATCTTACTTATTATTGGATAATGATCTCTTCCCATTGATCCCTCCCATGTGCATATGTTTGCAATTTCTTTAGACACCAGTGTTACGTCTGTTGTGATTATGAGTTCCCTCACAATTCTTTATACACATTAAGCCTTTGTCCATGCTAAATTCCTCTTCTGCTTCCCCAAAGTGTGTTATGTTCATTAAAATCCCCAAACCAAATGATGTGTTCTTGATCGTTTCCGTCTGTTTCATCCATCATGATATTGTGCAACTTTTACATGGGTTATAGGAATTTACTTTGATTACTTTAGTAATACTTTAAGTATTATTGTTTCATGTTTCATTCCTGCTTTCCATAACTTTGTAATTACTTCCTTCTTCTACTAGCACTGTTACTCCTCCTCCATTCCCTTTCACTCTATCTTTCCTGATTGTTGCATAGCCATGTTTCTTATATTTGCATTTTATTTTTAGCCTGTCTCCTGTATGCATATAATTTGTGGTTATTCTGGTATTTCCAATATGGATTTTTAATGTGTCCATTAGCAAATAAATGTCTCACATTCCATTTTAATATCTTTATTTCAGGCTTATGTGTTGCTTGCTCCTTCATTTAGTCTTCCACTGACCTTATCCCAACTAAGTCCGTCTATCCCTAGATATTTTTTGGCTGCTTTTCTGTGCCAAACAATTTATGATGTCTACCACAAGCGGCACAAAGTTGTTTTTGCATGTGCAAGAACAACTTGTGCATCAGCATGTAGCTCCGTCTTGTACTTTCTACAATCATTCTCCCCTGCACACCTTCCACACCTTTGCTTTCCTCTGCATACCGCTGCTACATGCCCATACTTCTGGCATTTATAGCAACTTGATGGAAGAGGAATGTATGGCTTAACTTCACAGCTCATGTATTTCATAAATTCTCTGTATTGGAAATTCCACCATCATTGGCAAGCTATCAAATCTCCTCCCATTTCTTGTCATTTTTAATATTTTC
Organism: Clarias fuscus; assembly: GCA_030347435.1. Lineage (NCBI taxonomy): Eukaryota > Metazoa > Chordata > Actinopteri > Siluriformes > Clariidae > Clarias > Clarias fuscus. The sequence goes on from CM059206.1 coordinate 29,175,585, forward strand.
CCTCCTGTTCTATTTTGCTTCATGTCTTCTCTGGCTACTATTGTTGACACCCTGTGATAAATTGTCAAACCTTTCTTCCTTCTATCTGTAAACGTTCATCAAACTTTTTTCCTTAATTTCACTATTTTTTTAACTGCTGTACGTGTTTTTGCAGATAATTAATATAGATCAATTCCTTACTACTTTACCATTTTAATATTTCCTATTAGTGATGTTATACCTTTTGTACATTTGATCAGATTCCAATATCTATATTCTATATAGTTGTTGTTTTAATAGTTTGGATTTAATCAATTTCCGATCTCTCTGTATTATTTTACGCTATTTCTCCGCCCCTCTTCCTTCCTCAATCTCTCTCGTTTCACGTCCTGTTTCATCATTCTGTTTCACCTTCTGTCATCCTTTGCCCGTTCACAGTCCAGTTGCTATCAGCCAATTATCAAAACTCCTGAATCTCTCTGCACTCCACCTCATTGACCAACTGCAAAACCTGTAAAGAAACTATGAAACAGGAAAAACACTTGTGTCAACATAAAAGTCCCACAAACATGTACAAGGTCCAATAGGGTTCAGATGCAGTAGTGTACCACTAGAGGGCAACCATGACAGATTTGTGGTGGTGTTAGTATTCTCGTTTTTAACAATCATGAAATGTATATTCATTATTCTAACGTTCTAACTCACTCACTCACTCATCTATACTGCTTTATCCTGCTATATCTTAGGAGACTTAGTGCATGAGGAGGGGTAAACCCTGGACAGGGTGCCAATCCATCGCAGGGCACACACAAACCCTCACACACTCACTCACACACTACAGGCAATTTGGGAACGCCAAATAGCCTAACTTGCAGGTCTTTGGACTGCGGGAGGAAACCGGAGAACCCGGAGGAAACCCACCAAGCCCGAGGAGAACATGCAAACTCCATGCACACAGAGAGACGGGAATCGAACCTGGCCGGGAATTGAATCTGGACCCTGGAGGTGCCTATTAGTCTAACATTCTATATTATATAATTATAGTTATATAATTGTATATACTATTATAATGGAGTTAATATAAACTATAATGATCTAATACTTGTTAGTTTTTCGTTTGCAGCAGACCATCGATCTGCACACAGCTTGGCACAGGTTTATGCCGGATGCCCTTCCTGACAGAACCATCCCATTTTATCCGGGCTTACAATATTATATAATTATATATTGTATTGTTACAGTGTATTGTTCTTTTATTTGTGTTTTTATTAAATCACTTATATTAACCCTGATCTGGAGTTCGTGTTGTTAGTTTTTAGAGGCCTAGACTGGGAGAAATGCTTGCCTGAGACATAAGAGATTGGTCAAGAACATCTGGCAAATGTGTAGCAAATAATGAGGATGAGGAATTATTAAGGTAAGCCAGAAATTTACCACAGGTTTGCCACAAATCCACCAAAACTGACAAAAACCTCATTTTCATGTGAGAATATGAATTTGCTGGAAATCTGTGGGAACATTGCCGGAGGTTCAACATGTTTGCAAAAAGCTTTAAATTTTTGTAATCATCATTACATTTTCCATCCTTCCTAATAGTGTCACAATGACCAAGACACAATGACTAAACCAATTACCTTTGAGCTGTGCAGACTGGTTATATATTAATTATAATGATATTCACATACAGGGGTTGGACAATGAAACAGAAATAACTGGTTTACGACCACAATAATTCATTAGTATGGTGTAGGGCCTCCTTCTGCGGCCAATACAGCATCAATTCGTCTAGGGAATGACAGATACAAGTTCTGCACAGTGGCCAGAGGGATTTTGACCCAGTCTTCTTGCAGAATAGGCCAGGTCACTATGTGATGCTGGTGGAGAAAAATGTTTCCTGACTCGCTCCTCCAAAACACCCCAAAGCTCAATAATATTTAGATCTGGTGACTGTGCAGGCCATGGGAGATGTTCAACTTCACGTTCATGTTCATCAAACCACTCTGTCACCAGTCTTGCTGTTTGGCCACCAGGCTGGTCAAATTTAGCCATGAAACCTCTAACAATAAATTGTCCAGTGTTTCAGTTTCATTGTCCAACCTCTGTATATTCTCATAAACAATGAACTGTGTTTTTCTTGGTAGCACTTTGTAAGATTTTATAAATTGCATGAAAAAAAATCCATTACAGTGATAACCTGGTCATTCAGCACATTCAGGTTGTCACATTTCATCTACAAAGTTAAAATTCACCACTACTCAAGGTTTTAATAATGCATTAAATTGTTCTTAACCTAATTCGAGTAATTTTACAAATCTCCATAGTCGTTTTTTTTTTTTTGCTTGACGCAGACCAATAATGTGACCCTTCTGAAACACAGTAACATTTTTCCACAACTGCTAGATTCTTCTTCTGACATGGTTGTTTAAAAAAATTTGAGATTTGTAAAAAAGAGATTTGTTGTCAGTTGATATATATTAACCACTGCAGTAATTATCCAATCAATGGCATGGTATTTGTTATTTAAATACACTTGTTCAGCTTATTTTTTCTTTTTTGGATATTTTAAATATCCCACTGACAGTTGTGCTGGCCCCATATTTACAGCATACATGTCCACTTGAAATAAAAACCACAAGTTACAGGTTGATCCTTTATTCTGCTTGTGATCAAACTCAAGAATGACATCTCACAGAGCAAAATCAACAAAACAACTGACCAAAGCTAAGAATTAACAGATTTACAACATCCTTCTAAGAAGCAAAAGCTCTTTCTTCCGCCCAACAAAAAGTCCATGTCCATTCAAAATGTAGAAATATGTGCATTTAACACATACACATAATTAGGTCTGTGTCAAACAACTGTATGGAATATAAGAAACTGCTCAGGTTTTCCAATAAGCCTGAAAGATTCATAAAAAAATATTTGCTTGGAGCATCCACGAGGTGCTGGTGTTGTTTTCGCCTTTTCTGAAATGTCCACACAGATTATATATGGTACTTGTTTTTGTAAAACTGTACACAGCTTTGTGGGTGAAAAAAGATTAAAAAAAAGTAAATTATTGCGTTTAATTTGTTAATGTGGCATGGTGGTGATCCTCATACTCTGACTGGCAATTGGGTATGTTACCATTGGCGTGGTGGCATGACTCATGGTGATACCCGGCAGTGGCTGTGCCATTGAGACAGCAACTGGGGCCACAGAAGCTGCAACAGGTGCCATGGAAACAGGCGGGGCCATACTTTGTGCAATGGTCTGGGCGAGGGCAGCTGAGAGTGGAGTGATCTCAGGGTTCAGATGGGGGGGAGGAGGTGGAGGTGCAGCAGGTGGGGGTGCAGCATTGGCTTGGGGTGCACCAGCAGGGGCCCCGGCAGGTGCTACCAATTCCTGCTGGGTTACAGCACGTGGCTGTAATCCCGCACTGCTCAAAGTTGTGCGAGTCTGTGCGATGCCATGGTTATAGGAGCTCACAGAACCAACAGGCGGGGCCAGACTCTGTTCTGATGGTGCTGGTGTTGATGACAAGGTCATGACCTTTGCCTGGCTCCGGAACTGAGCATTCTGCTCCAGCAAGACTTCATTGGTGGCCATCAAGTTGGAGACCTGAGATATGGATCATATTATACAGGTCAGGGGTTAGCCGTGAGTACAAAAAAAAAAAAAAAAAACAGACATTATTGGTACAAATTAAGAGACTATGTTTAGAAAACAGCCATGACTAAGTTAAATTAGAAGGAGCCCTTTTACACCAAAAGGGTGTAGCCATGTATTCTTAAACTAGAAATAGGTCAGTTGAAATAAAGTTGGCACTTCAAAACCAAAGTAGCAAGTCAACAAGAGACACTCAAATAAGGCTGAATAAAATGTTTTAGATTAACCAAGTCTTTACTGACTGACTTACTACTCCCAATTAAAAATGCATTAAAACACAATCTGCTAATTTATAGGATGAAGTTTAAATTGGTGTGCTAATGCGGTGATAAGGAAACCATTACGTTAAAGCAGCACAATTTTGATTCCTCACCTGTTTCTTGAGCTCTTCCACTCGCTTCCTCAGCAAAGCATTTTCCTCCTCTAACAGACGATACTCCAGAGGCCGCGTCGAAAGGGTGGCCTGCACCCCTAAATCATAGTGGCCTCCCCCAGTCCCATCAGCAAATCGCAGCCCTTCCAGTCGTCTTTTCTTTAGCTGAAGAGCTGCATGGTCAACAGGGCTCTCCAGTGGCCCAGGATCAAACAGTCCATTCTCAAACAGTGATTCATAAACGGAACATGGGCCCCTGTCATAGCGCCGTTGTCCAGCTGCTCCCAAGGATAGACAACTTCCCATGGATCCTCCTCCTACTCCACCACCACACAATCCCTGATCTCTGCACCCTCCGATATTGGGGCTTCCCATCCCCATCAAACTGCCTCCATTTGTTCCAACCAATCCTGAAACCCCGCCACAGGTCACGCCTCCACTGCTTGGATTAATGATTCCACCAACCCCACCTGAGACACCCATCATTCCCACTGCACTGAATCGTGAAGCCTCATGCTCATGGTCCTTTCGCACATGGCGAAATTTGCACTTGTTGCCCCGCTGACATTCGCCTTTCAGGAAGTCTCTGCATATTGGTGCCTCACCACGGTTCTGTGGCAGGTCAGTAAGCGACAAGCCCAGGCCTGCTGCCACTTTCCACCGTAGCCACAATGGCAGCTCACCAGTCTTTTTGTAGTAGTCTTCATCCTCCTTGGAGCCATGCACAAAGCGGCAGTTGGCACGTACACATTCTTTGTTCTGGTGGTCATGACAGAAGACAAACTCATTCTTCTGAGCACCAAGGTCAGGCACCTCGTTGAAGTCTGGGTGGCGGAAACGACAGCGCTTTCCACGCTTACAAACATTCCGTAAAAAGTCACGGCAAACACCATCTGATGGCAAGCCTGAGGCAAAGCTGCCACCGGCTCCACTGCAGTTGTGGCCATTTCCCAGGGCACCACTGCATCCCATGGTCCCAGAACCACTGTTTCCTCCAGTTGAGCTTCCCCCAACTCCCCCTCGACCGTCTGCACCCCCAGTCAAACTAGACCCAGTGGCTACTTCCTCTCCTACCCCCGTACTAGCACCCCCTCCACTGCCACTCCCACCACCACCTACTAGGTAAGCGCTATCCCGGTCAGGCATGGCGCTCAGCGCAGTCAAATAGGTAGCCCGTGCTCATGTGTGGGCCAGGAAACATAGGCTTGACTATAGTTCAAGGCCTGAGAATTTTAATAAAGGTACCCCGGTCAGATTTCTGTTGCAATTTGCAAATCCAGTGTGGTACCTGTGAAAAGAGGGAATGCAAATTACATAAACATAGACAAAATTTGGAAATGCTTTCTGTTCCATTACAACCACTTCAAAACCTGTCACCTGTCAAGAAAATACATCTGATAACCTTAAGTATCTTAAAAGACACGTTGACTCATTTATAATTGAAAAAGTTGACCCAGAACAAATCAGTGTTTTTATTTATGGCTCCAAAGTTCTAATACAAGGTAGAATTCCAAATTGTTCTCAACCCCTGATCAAGGACACTACTTGGTGTTTTACTTGGTGTTTTGGTTGCAACTTTTGATGGAGACAAAACTATATGTGGAGCAAAGCAAGAATTAAACCCTGTTCAGCATTAAGTGAATACTTATTACATTGAAAGAAATGAAAACTTTCATTTGGCTGTGTGTCAAAATAGCATTTTCTAGCTGCCTGTATAGAGAGATCACTGGCAGCAAAAGAAGTGGTTTCAATTGACTGGTTTGCCAAAAGCCATGGCAATTATCTGGAAATAATGATAATAATCATATCATATCATATAATTTTCAGGTATTTTCACCTACAAGTTTACCAAGCACATGACATGGAAAATGCAAATGGAAAATTAACAGAGAATGATCTTGCTAACTGAGGATCCATGTGTAATCATGGATTTAGCCAGGCTCCAGTATGGATAATATTTTTAAAATAAAGAGCCATCAACTTGATGCCTATGGCACTGCAGAAGGGGACTTTGGAATATGCTGGAAAAAACCTTTCCAGCATATTCCAGCATTCCAGCATTCCAGCATATTAAACTCTCCCATCATCAGTACAAGATCTTGGCCAAACATTAATACAACTCTGGACAGAAATCAAGGTTATGATCATGTTACATGTGATTAATTATAATTACATTTTCTGTATTTTTTCATTATTCTACTATGATATTATATTTCCATTTTTATATTTGCATCTACCCATCTCTTCTAAACATTGATAAATCTGTCTGGATTTTTCTTAAACCACTCAGAGTTTAAGAGGTTGTTTTCAAACAGTGCTTTAGAATGGTTTTAAGGTGGGGTCTTAATGGTGTTTTTTAGAGGGGCTATAATAATAATATTTAGGTCGCAAACACTATGACATCATCGCCATTGCTCTGATAATGCTGTTTTAATAGTGTTGATGTCATAAATATGAGAGGGCCCCCTGAGAAATGCTCAGACTCGCAGGAATGCTAATGGCAACGGATTCCAACCTGTGTGCCGAGGAACAAGGCGCTTCAACATGGGCCCTCTCACATTTATGACATCAAAACTATGTCACAGGATATTTTACTGCATAGCTCAAACACACTTGCATGTATACATGTCAAACTCTGTACGTTGAGCCGAACAATTTTCACCGCGCATGTCATGGGCATGTCAACTCAACAGGAGGTCAGATATTTTGGGTCATTTGCAAAACCCACACAATGGACCCACATCAGCAACTGAGGCTTTTTGGAGGTCTTAGTTAAGGTTGGGTACCGAAAACCGGTGCCGTACCTATAGAACCGGTATGTACCGGACCGAAACAGAACGCGAATTTCGGAGCCTCATTTCGGTGCCACTTAAATGCCTGAACTGTTGATTAATATATTTGTTCTCTGAGGCTATGATGATGACACAGTTGTAATAAGCATTAGATTCATCAACACACATGATCGCTAGTCAAATTTAAATACTGCATTCATGGGGTGTCAGAAATGATCGGAAAAAGAAATTATTTCCTTAATTAGAAAAATCTTGAAGACTTTGGAAAGCTTTGATAATACAAATCCAAAACATTGTTGCAGTAATGTTACTGTCCATTTTATTTTTGTAGATTAAAAGTTTAAAAAAAATTAAAAGCACAAATCATTGGGAAATGAGACCATCCGAGATGCGCGTGAATGCAGCCACTAACGTTAAACTCGCTCTGACGTCAGCAGGCGATCTAACGCTATCTTAACCTGCTAAATTAACATTGGTTAAAATGCCTAAAACTAAACGGTCGAAAGTGTTGCTATATTTCACAAGAAAGTATTCCGACCCCGCGACATGCAGTAAATGTTTTACAGCAGCTGGGTGTAAGGAGGGAAACACGTCAAATCTAATGAAACATTTGAGGGCAAACGGAATAAACTTAAAGCAGAGGGATGCGCACAACAGCTGGCACTATTGGTATGGATGACCCCAGTCCCAGTCATACCAACCATAGCAAAAAGGAGTCCACCGATTATGATGACGTCAGCAGCCTTTCCGCAAGTTAGCAGTAGGCTAATGTAATGTTAATTGCAAAATGCAAATCTTGCATTCATGCTAACAAATGGTCAAACGATTTGTAAAATACTAATGTAACATGGATTCTGTTTATAATTATGGCTTTCCAGCTAGTACTTAAACTTTTAATTATTAATATTATTCAATTTTAAGCATTAAATTTTTTTGTTAAATAAAAATGTATTCTTGAGTCCACCATCATTTTGTGGCTGTTGCAAAGTATGGGTTCAGGCACCGTTTTGGCACCGGTACCAATTTAAAAGTATCGATTTGACACCGGTATTGAAAAAAACCTAAACGATACCCAGTCCTACTCTTAGTGTGCTCAAAAAGCACACAGTTGGCGATGGCTCATCGTTGCTTGCAAATATATTATTATACGCTTGTAAGTGTAACCTTAGCCCTCTTGCTCATTACCCTGAAACACTTGCATCTTACATGGGTTTTATTATGATATAATGACAGAACATGCTTTCTCAAAAATTTATTTGTTTCATGTTTACAATAAAAGAAAAAAGAACAAAGACCAATTCAGTACGTACCATGGGAGTACTACGGGATGTACCTCCATTCTTTGGTGAATACTAGGATAGGTAATGATGGCATTCCATTGAGTACAGTGGTAGTAGTATGGTGTGTACCACTATACTTTAGTGAATACTATGGTATTAATGGGCTACCGGAGTGGCTACCAAAGGTAAGCATTTATATTTGTACACATTGTATCACATTAGATATGTTCGTACATACAGTACTCCTAGTATGGTATAGTACAGGCAGTACCATATTAGGGACCTGCTGAAGCTTAGTAGCCACTGTGGTACCCAATAAGTACCACGGTATTCACCAAAGTATGGTGTATTAATCTCTGGAGAGTACAATGGCACTGCAGAGGTTACTACATAAATATTATTATGGTACATAAACATGTATAACACATGTTTGACAGTATCCTGACATGCATTCCATAGTACCATAGTATGGTATATTTAGAACCACGAACCAAAGTAACAATATGTACCCTAGTGTGGTAAATATACTATATCAGCCTGCAAGTACCATGGTACTATATATGATGGTACAGGTACCACTGAACTACTGTGGTAAAGGTAGCACTATTGCTGTTTAATTGGTTGGACTGGTATCTCAAATGATGGCTTTAACCAGATGTTCAAATTTTCTTTTAAAGTTTTAATAGTTTATTTAACGCCTGGGTAATTTGCAATACAACTCAAACTAAAATAAACTAAACTTTTATCTAACTTAGTTATTTACAAACGTAATTACCACTGTGTGAGCACACAATTGTTAGATGACTTAAATTATTTCGATTTACAAAACTTAAAAAAAAAAAAAAAACATTTTAATACGTCTTGATTTTGATGCTCGCTGAGTAACAAAGGCCTGGGTTATACGCTCCAAAGGAGCAGACAAAATAGCTAGCGATAGCATATTAGCTGTTTGAAGGAAACGAGCTGCGAAGCACGCCTGGTAATTTTTTTTTACAGCATTAAGCGATCACCTACCGGCATTTGCATGGATTTCTAGCCGCCTGAAAGCAAGCCCATCTGACCAACTTCTTCTCCAAAATGTTTGTTTATTTACGAGGATTTCACAGGCTGCAACTGACCAGGCTACAACTTCCGCCTGCTATAGCGGTATAGCGGATGTGTTCATACTAAGGACTACCGGCATGTCTGCGCAGTTTCGCACATTTTCGTTATCTGTTCTTTGTTCTAACTTCTTTCAGCATAGCACATGCATAAGATCTGTGCAATAACTCAAATCCAATCAAATATCAAAACTCCTAACTGAGGAGTAATATGACTTTTTTTTTTGCTGGAGGAAGTTTGCAAGATGCTTGTAGAATTTGGCTTCACTTCATGACGTTTGACGTTTGCTGCGTTCCGATCTGCCTGAAGTATCCTACGAAGTCTACTTCACAGGGTGTTCAGCCATGTTAAGTGTGATTCCAAACCGCAGGGAGCTGTTCAGATGTTCAGATTAAAGGGAACTGCGAACGATGTAGGGAACGAATGAACAACAGGTCTTCACTTCACCGGAAGAGGGAATTACATTTTTACCCATAAGAAATGGCGTCTCACTGGAGAGTGAAAAATGGAGCTCGATTTACGAAACGATTTATTATCGAGGACATCATATTAATAGGACACATTTTTTATGTTAATTTAATCAAGAAATTCTTAGTATTACATAGCTAATCTGTAAAAATATCCGTACATATTTAATCAATTATTATTATTATTAATAATAATAATAAGCAATAATGTATTTACAAGTTTACACGTTTGTATGTTTGGTATATATGGTATGTTTTATAACGTTAGTAGTGGTTGTTTCAATAAATATTCAATATTTAATGTCCGTAGTATAAAAATTTCACAGCAGCATCGACAGGTACCCGGGGTGCTTATGTTACCATGGTAACGCACGGAGGAAGTGACGTCGGCGCTGGTGACTTCGCAGGGTGTTCCCAATGGTGGAGATTTTTCGAGGGAAGTTTCCTTCACCGAAATTCCCTGCAAACGGACCAAGGAGTAGGCAGCACCCTGTGAAGTACACTTTGGAATGGAACGCAGTTGAGGTCATTTCCGCCGGGAATGGAGACCGGCGGCCATATTTGTTATTTATATATATATAAAGAGGCACCAGAAGTAGGGACTAAAATTTGATTCCATATGAATTGAATCGCAGCAGATTCCAACCTGTCTGAAAATTTTTATTTTTGAGCATGTTAAGACCCCCGAAAAAGTCCAAAAGGGTGGGGGAAAAAAATTAAATAAATATAGTTGCAAGCAACGATGACGGGCCCAAACACCCCGGGCGCACAGCACAACCCATGTGTTATTTAAGTGTGTTAAGACCTCGAAAAAGCCATTGCCACCCGGTTGCATCGCACAACTTGCACACATCACACACTATGCAGGGCTAATGTCAGTTTGGGCCCTAAATATTTGTTGAGTGCGTTTGTGTGTGTGTGTGTGTGTGTGAGAGAGAGAGTAAGAGAGAGAGGTGGGTGTGTGACGTGTGTGTGACGTGTGGATGTGCCAGTCTGTGTGTGATGAGTAAATATATTTGTGCATGTTTGTATGTGGTGTGTGTCTGTGTTAACATTTGTGATTGTGTGTAAGACATGTGACTTGTTAGTGTGTGTAGGTGTATGTGTTTCTGCGTTCAGGTGTGTGAGACAGAGATGTGAGTGTTAAAATTTGTGATGTGTGATATACATGAGTGTGTTTGTTTATACGTGTGTGTGTGAGAGTGTTAACATTGTGATATAAGTGTGTTTGTCGTATTATAAGTGTGTTTTGTGTGTTCATCGTGAGAGAGGCGTGTGTGTGTATCTGTCCGTGTGTGTGTGTGTGAGAGAGAGAGAGATGTATATGTGTGTTAACATTTGTGATGTGTGTATGATGTGAGTGTGAGAGTGTTAACATTTGTGATATTTATGTGTGTACAATAGGCTGCAGATGCTGGAGAAAATGTTCCTCAATGTGATGTCATAGAACATGTCACTGAATATAATGCCACACAGAAAGTTATGAATCATTTTTCCCTAGGAGGAGTATATCAAAATCCATCGGGTGCGTTTTTGCCAACGACCCAAAATAACCGGCCTCCTGTTGAGTTGAGCCCAAGACATGTGGTGCAAAAGTTGTTCGGCTCAATCAGCTCTAAATGTGTACCGAGTTTTGTGTGCCTACGGGACAGTGTGCATGAGCTAGTTTTTGAGACCCCTGTAAAGTCCAAAAGGGTGGGAAAAAAATCCTTAGGAAAACAAGAGGGTCCTGCACACCTTATAGTGCTTGGGCCCTAATAATCCTTAACAAGAAAACAAGATGGTCCTGCGCACCTTGGTGCTTGGGCTCTAATTAAGTCTTATAACTACTCTGCATACGTGTGTGTGTGTGTAAGTGCGTGTATGAGGTATCTGACTGTAAGGGTGGCAGTATATGTATGAATGAAAGCCATTTAAGATTTTTTTTAACAAAAAACGAATTTTGTTGTAAAAATAGATTTTGTAAAAAAAAAAAAAAGAACAAATCACTATTCACAGTACTATTACTACTGCTGATGATACAATAATAATGATAACTAGAGAGGTACATTTTCTGAAGAAAAATGTGAGTGGTGCTTGCCATGGCAAAACTCGGGTCTCAATATTACAATGTTCACTTTATTTCTCTGTGACAAACAACATTTAAAGTGCTGGTATGGCAGTGATGTGACAATAAGACAATAATACTTCTATTCACTCACTCATCATCTATACCGCCTGGAGGCCTGGAGCCTATCCCAGGAGACTTAGGGCACATGGCAGGGTACACCCTGGACAGGGTGCCAATCAATCGCAGGGCAACTTCTATTCATGTTTCATGATTTCTTTTTATAATGACTTATTCCTTTGTTTTAATTTTAACATTATTAGCCTTTATATAACTTGCCTAGCCATATTCCTTTGATCCAAATATCCTTTTTTATCCACACCTATTATCAAAAGTCATCAGAAAACAAAATATTTTCTTAACTTTACCTGAATTCTTTTGACAAAATACACAAAGGGGTCTATGCAACAGTTAGATAATTTATTAGTAAATCTTCAAATAACAACTCACATAAAAAACATTATGAACTGACGTTATTATTGTACAAACAATGGTTATCATAACATGGGTGAAAATTGGTATTTAGAGTTTTATGAGCATTTTAATCATCTCATGAAGTATGAATATACTTTGAAATTCAAACTAATTATTTTAATTTATAATTAATTTAAAATGCAATTCTCATTTATTTACATAGTGCTTTTCACAAAGCAGCTTTAAAGAATAAAGACTAAAAATAAAAATAGCACAATAATAGTAGAATAAATGTGAAAGCAGTATTAACGTAATACACAGAAAAAACTCAGACTTAAGCTTAAAGCTTTTATTTATATTTTAACCAACGTAGAACCATCATATTATACATCATACAGTATAATATAGGACTAAGCGTATACAATGCTGAAGAGATGAGTCAAGATTTAAACCGACCGTGTGTGTCTACCTCCCGGACGATGCTGGGAAGACTATTCCAAAGTTTTATATTAAGATAAGGAATCATATTAAGATATAGAAATCATCTATAATCATAAAAACAAGCAGGCAGGGCTCACACGAAGCAGGCAGGGCTCACACAAACAATCTCCCATCGCCCAGCTGCTGGCTCTGGCATGACAGTAGGCTGGATAACCTGAGGTGGAGGAGATAAAAAAAAAATGTCTTAAATGTTGTGATGTGAATTGCTGTGCTTTTTCTAGACTGAACTAATGAAACACAATGGTCTGGAAAGAGATATTTGTGATCAAACATCTTGGAGAATCACTGTGAAGCAGAATTTGCGTTATAAATGTTTTACTGTCACTTTTATTTTACCTCATTGGTATCGCAGTACTCTTGATCCCTTAGTCACTGCCATTTGCTCCTCTTGTTGTCAACAGGTCTTCTCAGGCGTTCTCACTTCAATTCCACTGTTGCTGAAACATTAAAATCCTCAATTAGATTACATTTTTTCTGAAAACGTGGTGATGCTATAAGGTAGTACATTGACCAAAGTGAATTGTATCTTGAGGAATCTTGTCCTGTTCTTGCTACTGTATCCAATTTTTCCTGCAACTGTAAAAGGGCATACATTAATGATTGGAAAGATGGAATGCATTTACTACAGTCAGTAAAGATTGCAGAACACAAATTTAAGGGTAAACTTCTGGTTTATAAAGTATAAAAACAAATCTTAGTAAATATACTACAACACTACTGCTTCTCCTTTTACCTTGCTATCTTCACGTTAGTGTGTTACTCACTAACTGTTCCTGCTGCTCTCACTCTCTGCTTCCTTGCTGAAGGTGCCACACTATTCTTGTGCATCCTTTGTGGACCTGCTGCTCTTGCTCTCCCAAGTCTTCGCTGAACCTGCCACTCATTATCACATGCTGTACTCAACATCATTCAACCTTTTTACAAATTGCCTTGTAGATGGCTAAACTAGCCTCATTGGCATTAAACCTTAAAAGATGAAGTTATGTTCGAATGAATCAAAGGCTTTGTAGAAGTCTAAAAAGAGCAAGTAGCTGTCATTAGGAATGTGATCCCCATAATCTAACAAATCTAGGACTAATTTTATATTATTTGTAATGTGTAATTTTTCCTGATTGTGATTCATCAATAATAGAGTTAAGGACATCTTTAATTATATTTGCCAAAATTAAAGCCAAAATTTTATAATTGTTATTTAAGAGGGTAATTGGTCTCCAATTTTCTAGACATTCTTTATCTTTGTTGGGTTTGAGTATTACGGTGATAACTCCTTGTGTCATAGTAGTAGCTGTGAGCAAGCATGAAGGGAGAGCACCCGGCTTGGAGTTCCTGGACCCAGGACGATAGGAGAGGACGAAGTTGAACCTGGCGAAGAACAGTGACCACCGAGCCTGGCGAGAGTATAGCCTATTGGTGTTCTGTAGTCATATGGTCGGTGGGGGGCAGAGCGACAGCTCAAGACCTCCTTGAGATCATTGTACTCTGAAGGGACATTGGTGAGGTCTGGTGGTTCCTCCACAGATGAAGGGCTGAGACAAGGCGCGGCTGCAGCTCGCAAGCAGGTAGTGGCACATGACGGGTTCCAAGCTACAATTGTGTTCCTGATCCAATCGATTTGCGGGTTGTGACGGGTTAGCCAGGCAGGCCTAGGACGACAGTGGTGTGTGATCCCTCCATAATAAACAGTGAGGTCTGCTCTAAATGGTTGCCTGAGACCCTTAGGCCGACGAGGGGAGTTCTGTGTGTGATGGATGGGAGCGGGCTACCGTCGGGTGCCTGAACCTTGAAGTGGGTCTCCAAAGGTAGAGCGGGGATTCCCAGAGCCTTGCCTGACGCCGCATTGATCAGATTGCTGTCTGAACCTGAATCAATCAATCAATGCCTGCACCAAGTGGGTCAGTTGCTCATGGATAAGGAAGACTGGAAGCAGACAGCGTTGATCTGGGAATCTTCCTGGAGTCACACCTTCCAGTCCTCCCAGCTGAACTAGAGGACGTCTCCTCTTTACAGGACAGTTCTTGAGTTGATGACAAGATCTCCCACAGTAGAAGCAGGCATCATCCACTCATTCTATCCAGTCACATGGGTTCTTCCTGAGGATTAGTTCGTGGGGAGGGTGGTGGTGAGAGTCTGGCTGAACTTCGAAGGCGGAGGCGTGAATCCACTCGTCCAGCTAGATCCGTGAGATCTTGGAGTGACGAGGGAAGTTCTTGGGAGATTAGCGCGTCGTGGAGTGTCTCAGTCAGTCCTTCGAAAAAGGTGTCACTCAGGGCCCGACCACTCCATCCGCTGGAGAGAGCTAGGGTCTGGAACTCTATGGCGTAGTGATAGGCTGAGCGTGAGCCTTGGCGTTGTTTTTACAACTTGTGACCTGCCTCCCTGCCGTGACATGAGCGATCGAAAACCCTCCTCATCTCTTTAGCAAAGTCCTCGTAGCAGCAGGGATCGTGAGAAGCAGTGACAGCGTGGGAAAAAAGAAAAGAAACGAGGCAAACAGGGCATAAATCATGACAGCAGCATAGCCACTCCTGAAGAATTAGCCCTCTGCCATGTCTGTATGACATTTGTATTTGTACTTTTCAGTCTTTTAATGCATTGAAAGCTCATTTGCTAGTTACAAGCCAAACTTTTGTACAGGAGAAGAGGAAGAAAATAATAATAATAAGCCTATGTGATAACAATAGTAGTGCTTCGCTTCGCAAGCACCACTAATAATAATAATCAGTTAACATCAAGAATATTATGGGTGAGAGAATGAAGAGACAAGGTAATAAAAAATATAATAATAGTTATATCAACAATTAACCCCCCCCCATGGCCAAGGCGTGAATCCCTACCCTTGATTTACTATGAAATATTTATCCTCCTCCTCCTTCTTGTAGTCAAAAAAAGGATATCTTTTAAAGAATAACAAAACTCAGGAAACAAACTTTAAATAAAAACAAAAATTTCTGACAACATTTTTTTGTTAAATCAAAGGTCTAAAACAAATGCGCAATGGTTTCAGGAGTAGAGCCACATAAGGGGCAGCTGGTGTCAATGTTCTTTTTAAATCTTAAAGTAATAAAAGATTTTAAAGAATAATTGTGAATCCTCTCTGACCCGTATTCCCGGTTGCTCAAGTTTCCCTTAAGGAGTTACATAGCTTGTTTACTTAAGTTGTAGTTCTTTCATCATCAAACAAAAACACTCACCATCTATACCGCTTAATCCTGTATTCAGGGTCACGAGGGGCCTGGAGCCTATCCCAAGAGACTTAGGGCACAAGGCGGGGTACACCCTGGACAGGGTGCCAATCCATCGCAGGGCACACACACTACGGCCAATTTGGGAATGCCAATTAACCTAACCTACATGTCTTTGGACTGTGGGAGGAAACCCACTAAACACAAGGAGAACATGCAAACTCCACCATCATCACCATGCCGCCACAAAAACACCCCCTGTTTGGTAATTCGAGTTTGAGTCACAGATGAGAATCTAAAAAGTAAATCAGATAAAGATTACGTTTTGTCTTAATACGACTCCGGCGCGTTGAAATTTACTTATACCACTGTCATTTATCTTAATACATAATTCCTCTTACTATCCCAGGTTCTATACCAGGTCCCAAATTATATGAACTCTGCTTTACTGTAAAGTTAGATTAATGACTTAAAGTCATTATAATGAGTTAGTAAATATCTGAAATACTAATCTGAAAAACTCCAATTAAATTATACAAGTTATTAAAGCCAACAAACCCCAGATTAACCTGTCTCTCAGTTAAATCTAAATTTTGGTTAACCTTAGACGAAACAACAAGCATAAATCATGCTTTACCATGCTCAAAAGAAAAACCGACAAAATAGAAAGTTTCCATTACTGAAGTATCACATCTTGGTTTAAGGCCTGGAGGCTATTGGAGCAGAACACAAGGGAGGTTTTGAGAGAAATGAGGAGTACTAATTTTAAACAGTTCGTACTGTATATAGTCAAATCCAAAATTGGTGTTGCCAGTTTCATCTCATTCCATCTTTCCCTTACTCCCATTCTGTCTCCAAACACACAAGCACAGGGGAATGTGCACATTTGTGGACATTTTTGACAGGCCATTGCTCTAAATTAAAAAAGAGGCACCTGGTTATAGGTTGTAATAACTGAAGTAAGTAGGCATGTTCCCAAGTTTATACAGTAGAGCTTCAAAACCTACACACAAACCTTGCAAAGCAACCCAACAGTGATAACCTCAAAGCCATTGTGCCGACATATAACAGAATGAAAGTGAACTCATACTCATTGGCCTTTTTGACTCATTTTCTGGGAAGAGCATATATCAGAAAACATTTTCAATGACCACACACTGTACACGCCCCCCCCCCCCCCCCCCCCTACACATTTATATTATTATTAAATTGTAGGTCCTGTGTACCTTCACTCTGTCCTCCTCCTGTCTGGGGCTGCTGTAAATATATGTGTGTCTGAACCTTGGATTACGTTCCGGAAGTGGGCTCGTATTCCAAAACACTCGTAAACCAAATCATCATGTCCCATAAGAAATAATGAAAACTCAAATTATTCGTTCCACAACCCCAAAAAATAAATACATAAAAATAATTAATACAATCTATAAAATGAAAATAAAACAAATTAATCTGCACTTTACCTTTAAAAAAAGTACAAATAAATCCTGACAGATAAGTGTTTTTGTTGGTGCGTGCAGGCGCTGTGTGTGTGTCTGTGTGTGTTTGTGTGTGTGTGTGTGTTATGGTGTGTGAGAGAGTGTGAGTTTTGTTGTGTTTTGGCTCAGTCATCCCGCACAACATTGCAAACATTGTCATACAACATTGTGGCAAAATTCCAGCACACTTTACTTTTTATCTTGTGGGAACCAATATTTATTTGCTCCTATTCTATCGCATTTTTCAGCTCCCAAATTGGGGGCCGGACACAATAAATATAGCTTTGTGGTTTCTTATCACAACTTATCAAGATGGCCAAAAGATTAAATGATAAGGGTTGTTCATTAAAAGATTAATGAAAGGGTTAAACTTTTAATTAAGTTCATAGAAATCAAAATCAGTAGTTGCTTAATTTGTAAATCTGTAGATTTTTTTCAATCATATTGACAATTGATCTTTTTTTAATTACATTTTTATTAAAAAAGAAAAAAAACGAGTAGCATTTTAATTAATAAACAAAGGTAAAGGGCAAAAATTAACCATATACCCTGTGTATATTGCATCTGTTGCATCTAAACATCTGTTCAATATTTGACCATAAAATTGATTATTATGACATAATTTTTAAAAAGGGGAATTTTATGTCAAGACCTCCAAAAAGCCCCAGATGCTGGAAGAAAAAGCATCACACTATGATTTCACTCAATGTGATTCGAGTGAAATGTCATGTCACTTCATATATTGTCACAAGTTATTAACCACTAATCGCCGCATCGCACACCGACTCACTTTTTCACACCGAATATCTCCATTTTTAAACACCATGTCGGTTGTGTGTCTGCCTCTGAGTCCTGGTGAGGATACACTGCAGCTGCACTCAGTGGATTTGGAGCTGGAGGCCGTGGAGATGCAGATTTTGACCTACAGATGAAGCTGGCCCAACTACAGCAGAATCTGGAATCATCACAGACTGACGCTCAGCTGGTAAATTCTTGGCATGACCAAGCATGGTTTCTTTGCCCAGGTCCAACACACCAAGGACCTGGCCCGCCCAGGTTTTGTTCAGTCCGACGTCGGGATACCACAGAGCCTGGATACAGCAGCAGGTGTGCACACTCGCTGTTTACCTGGTGCTAGTGTTTTTTTATGTCGCTGCATAGGTGCCCACGACCCTGAGGGAGAACACTGGATGTGGTCCTCCATGCTGAGGCAGATGGAGATCCTAAAGAAAGACTTCAGGAGCCTGTTTGAGAAGGTCCGCAGCGAGGACCTCATTTCAGCGAGGACTCGAGAGGTTCATTTGCCTTTAATGAATAGTTACAGTCTTGGTGTCAACAACAGAGATTACCCTTTGTTGATAACTGGAATGCTTTGTGGGAGCGTGCTAGGCTCTACCACACTGATGGCCTGCACCCTAACAGAGCTGGAGCAGCAGTCCTCTCTGACAACATCTCCAAAACACAACGAACCATCTGACTGGCGGTAAGTCATACCTTAGATTCCAATCACAATAGCCACATTACAACTCACCATACCGATAGACGCGCACACATAGCTTGTCCTATAGAAATTGTGACTGTTCCCCGAATAGTGAGAAAAAATAATAAATTCGTTAAAATCGCTTGAAACAATCTAATAACCGATTGCTAATAAGTAATCAATAAGTAATCAAAATCTACCTCTAAAGTTTGGGCTTCTCAACATCAGATCCCTTGCACCTAAAGCATTTATTGTTAATGAAATGATCTCAGATTATTGTCTTGACGCACTCTGCCTTACCGAAACCTAGCTTAGACCAAATTAATATATTGGTCTGAATGAATCTACTCCATCAGGATATTTCTATAAGCACGAGCCCCATCAAACTGTAGTGGTGGTGCTATCTACAATGATGTACTCATTGTTACTCAGAAAATAAGCCCCAGGTTTAAATAATTTGAAGTGCTTATCATTAATGTTGTACTCAGTGAAATACATAATAAACCCTCGCTATATTTTGCCCTGGCCACCATGTACAGACCCCCGCAGCCACATGTTGATTTTCTTAAAGAGTTTGGACATCTGCTGTCAGATTTATTGATGACCTCTGACAAAGTGTTGATAGTAGGAGATTTTAACATTCATGAAGATGATGCTAAGAATGCTTTAGCATTCGCATTTATGGATTTGCTAAATTCCTTAGGGGTTAAACAAAATATAAATAGACCAGCTCACCGCCTTAATCATACGCTAGCTTTAATTATATCCCATGGTATAGATGTCTCTAATGTAGAGATTCTACCTCAAAGTGATGACATCACAGATCATCACCTCTTGATATACACTCACCTAAAGGATTATTAGGAACACCATACTAATACGGTGTTTGACTCCCGTTCGCCTTCAGAACTGCCTTAATTATACGTGGCATTGATTCAACAAGGTGCTGAAAGCATTCTTTAGAAACATTGGCCCATATTGATAGGACAGCATCTTGCAGTTGATAGAGATTTGTGGGATGCCACATCCCAAAGATGCTCTACTGAGTTGAGATCTGGTGACTGTAGGGGCCATTTTAGTACAGTGAACTCATTGTCATGTTCAAGAAACCAATTTGAAATGATTCGAGCTTTGTGACATGGTGCATTATCCTGCGGGAAGTAGTCATCAGAGGATGGGTACATGGTGGTCATAAAGGTATGGACATGGTCAGAAACAATGCTCAAGTAGGCTGTGGCATTTAAACGATGCCCAATTGGCACTAAGGGGCCTAAAGTGTGCCAAGAAAAGCTCCCCCACACCATTACACCACCACCACCATCCTGCACAGTGGTAACAAGGCATGATGGATCCATGTTCTCATTCTGTTTACACCAAATTCTGACTCTACCATTTGAATGTCTCAACAGAAATCGAGACTCATCAGACCAGGCCACATTTTTCCAGTCTTCAACTGTCCAATTTTGGTGAGCTCGTGCAAATTGTAGCCTCTTTTTCCTATTTGTAGTGGAGATGAGTGGTACCCGATCGGGTCTTCTGCTGTTGTAGCCCATCCGCCTCAAGGTCGTGCGTGTTGCGGCTTCACAAATGCTTTGCTGCATACCTCGGTTGTAACAAGTGGTTATTCCAGTCAAAGTTGCTCTTCTATCAGCTTGAATCAGTCGGCCCATTCTCCTCTGACCTCTAGCACCAACAAGGCATTTTCGCCCACAGGACAGCCGCATACTGGATGTTTTTCCCTTTTCACACCATTCTTTGTAAACCCTAGAAATGGTTGTGCAAGAAAATCCCAGTAACTGAGCAGATTGTGAAATACTCAGACCGGCCCGTCTGGCACCAACAACTATACCACGCTCAAAATTGCTTAAATCACCTTTCTTTCCCATTCTGACATTCAGTTTGGAGTTGAGGAGATTGTCTTGACCAGGACCACACCCCTAAATGCATTGAAGCAACTGCCATGTGACTGGTTGATTAGATAATTGCATTAATGAGAAATTGAACAGGTGTTCCTAATAATCCTTTAGGTGAGTGTATACTTTACCTGTAGAAAATATTAGCTGTGTCTCCCCACATTATCATTTTGGTAGAAATATTAATCCGACTACTAAAGACAGATTCACAAGTAATCTGCCGGATCTGTCCCAATTTCTTATTGTACCCCCTAAATGCAGACGATCTAGATGAAGTGACTAACAGCATGTACTATTTTTACCTGACACTGTCTAACATTAGACACTGTTGCTCCCATCAGATTAAAAAAGTCAGAGATGAAACACTTGCACCATGGTACAATAGTCATACTCACGTCCTAAAGAGAGCAACCTGTAATCTCAAGCGAAGGTGGAGAAAAACTATATTAGAAGTTTTTCGAATTGCATATAAAGATAGTATGTGCAGCTATAAACAGGCTCTAAAAGACGCTAGCATCAGAGCTGACTGATAGCAAAAAACCAAAACAATCCCATGTTCTTATTTAGTACAGTGGCTCGTCTAACAACACCTATGATGTCTGCAGAGAGTATTCCATCACAGTTTATAAGTGAAGACTTCATGGCCTTCTTCAATGAAAAAATCGATAGTACATGTATCAGGAAGAAAATAATAGAAGAATAATTGAACAATTTCAATCAGGTTTCCGTGCTCAGGATAGCACTGAGACTGCCATTGTCAAAATATCCAATGATCTGGTAGCAGCTGATTCAGGACTCCTGTCTATTTTAATACTTCTCGATTTAACCTCAGCATATGACACCATCTCCCATAATATTCTATTAGAAAGACTGAATTCCATTGGAATTGTAGATACTTCTTTGGCTTGGTTTTCTTCATATCTCTCTCACCGCACTCAATTTGTTCAGCTTGGCCAGATCAAATCTATATCTTCACCCATCACTGCAGGAGTCCCTCAGGGGTCAGTTTTGGGGCCTATACTGTTTATCATCTACTTATTGCCCCTGGGGTATATTTTCCGGAAATACGGTGTCCAATTCCACTGCTATGCTGATGACACCCAGCTCTATATTTCCTCCAAACCTACTTCTGACCTTCCTCCATCTTCTCTTTCAAATTGTTCAGCTGAAATTAGATCTTGGTTCTCAAATAATCTTCTTAAACTTAACAGTAGTAAAACCGAAATACTCCTCGTGGGCACTAAGAATACTCTATCGAAGACCAGTAGCTTTTCGTTATGTATTGATGGTTCCACAATCTCTCCTTCAAGGCAAGTTAAAAGCTTGGGTGTTATCCTTGACAGCACCCTATCCCTTGAAGCACACATTAACAATATCACCAGGACAGCGTACTACCACATCCGAAATATTAACCGCCCGGCCCTCTCAATGAGGAGTGCTGCTATTTAGGTACACGCTCTCGTCACCACACGCATAGACTATTGCAATGCTCTTTTTTTTTGGTCTTCCCCTCAAACTCACAAGCTACAGTTAGTACAGAACTCAGCTGCTAGAATACTAACTAGAACTCATACAATGGACCACATAACTCCTATTCTTCAAAAGCTATACTGGCTTCCCGTAAAACAGCGCATACATTATAAAATTCTGCTTCTCGTTTATAAGGCATTACATAACCTGGCTCCATCATATTTAACAGATCTTCTCTTAACCTATACTCCTTCTAGAAATCTGAGATCATTATCATCACTAAACCTGGTTCTTACTCGTATGCGTTTGGCAACCATGGGATCTCAAGCTTTTAGCTACGCTGCCCCCTACCTATGGAACCTACAGTCGTGGCCAAAAGTTTTGAGAATGACACAAATATTAGTTTTCACAAAGTTTGCTGCTAAACTGCTTTTAGATCTTTGTTTCAGTTGTTTCTGTGATGTACTGAAATATAATTACAAGCACTTCATACGTTTCAAAGGCTTTTATCGACAATTACATGACATTTATGCAAAGAGTCAGTATTTGCAGTGTTGGCCCTTCTTTTTCAGGACCTCTGCAATTCGACTGGGCATGCTCTCAATCAACTTCTGGGCCAAATCTTGACTGATAGCAACCCATTCTTTCATAATCACTTCTTGGAGTTTGTCAGAATTAGTGGGTTTTTGTTTGTCCATCCGCCTCTTGAATATTGACCACAAGTTCTCAATGGGATTAAGATCTGGGGAGTTTCCAGGCCATGGACCCAAAATTTCAACATTTTGTTCCTCGAGCCACTTAGTTCTCACTTTTGCTTTATGGCACGGTGCTCCATCGTGTTGGAAAATGCATTGTTCTTCACCAAACTATTGTTGGATTGTTGGAAGAAGTTGCTGTTGGAGGCTGTTTTGGTACCATTCTTTATTCATGGCTGTGTTTTTGGGCAAAATTGTGAATGAGCCCACTCCCTTGGATGAGAAGCAAACCCACACATGAATGGTCTCAGGATGCTTTACTGTTGACATGACACAGGACTGATGGTAGCGCTCAACTTTTCTTCTCCAGACATGCCTTTTTCCAGATGCCCCAAACAATCGGAAAGAGGCTTCATCCGAGAATGTGACTTTGCCCCAGTCCTCAGCAGTCCATTCGCCATACTTTTTGCAGGAGCTCAATCTGTCCCTGATGTTTTTTTGGAGAGAAGTGGCTTCTTTGCTGCCGTTCTTGACACCAGGCATCTTAACCCCATTGAGAACTTGTGGTCAATCCTCAAGAGGCGGGTGGACAAACAAAAACCCACTAATTCTGACAAACTCCAAGAAGTGATTATGAAAGAATGGGTTGCTCTCAGTCAGGATTTGGCCCAGAAGTTGATTGAGAGCAGCCCAGTCGAATTGCAGAGGTCCTGAAAAAGAAGGGCCAACACTGCAAATACTGACTCTTTGCATAAATGTCATGTAATTGTCGATAAAAGCCTTTGAAACGTATGAAATGCTTGTAATTATATTTCAGTACATCACGGAAACAACTGAAACAATGATCTAAAAGCAGTTTAGCAACTTTGTGAAAACTAATATTTGTGTCATTCTTAAAACTTTTGGCCACAACTGTACATCGCAACAAAACCAGACAATATACCCAAGTTGTCTAGACTAACTGAGTGTGTCCAAGATATAAAAGATTCGATAACCGATAACTTTCTTTTTTACTGAATTCAGATAAGACAGATATTATTTATTAGCCCAAAAACCAATACACAACAGCTCTCACAATTCAGCCTTCGTTTAGAAGGATGTACTATTACCACCACCTTGACAATGAAAGACCTGGCCGTAATATTAAACAGTAACTTGTCCTTTGAAAATAATATTTCCAATATCACAAAAACAGCCTTTTTCCACCTTAGGAATATTGCCAAGCTTAGGAACATTTTATCTGTATCTAATGCAGAAAAGCTAGTTCCTGCATTTATGACCTCCAGACTGGACTATTGTAATGCACTACTAGGTGGTTGTCCTGCATCCTCAATAAACAAGCTACAGTTAGTCCAAAATGCAGCTGCCAAGGTTCTCACTGGATCAAGAACATATGATCATATAACCCAAATATGATCATCCCTGAACTGGCTACCTATTCAGTTTAGAATTAATTACAAAATAGCATTACAGTGGAACCTCGGATTGCGAGTAACGTGGTTTACGAGTGTTCCGCAAACCGAGCAAAGATTTTTAATAATTTTTTATTCGGAAACCGAGCAAGTATTAGTTTACGAGCGCCGAGTATCATGCTTCTCACATGCGACTCTTATTTTGACACAGAGCGTCACTCTCTCACCTTCCCCCCCCCCCCTCCCTCCCCACACGGCTTCGCAAACACACAGAAACTCTGCTCGTGCGCGCGCAATTTGACACTGACACACACGCACAGACGCTCTCTCGCCTTTTCTCCCTCTCTCCGGCTTCACACACACGCTGGTTCATTTGTCTGTTTTTTTTTTTTTTTTACTTTACAGCAGTGATTCCCTTAGTATGCACTGACACCAGGTCAGAGAGATTTCTTTTTTTTCCCCGTTAAAACGGTGTTTCCGTGTTTGTGTGTGTCCGTTTGTCGTGAAACTTAAGTGATTCCTTTAGTATGCACTCAAGCCAGTCTCGCTTTTTTCCGTTAAAACGGTGTTTCCGCTGTGTTTATGCGCTTGTTGTGAAACTTAAAAAGTGAGTCTATTACACACGTGGACAAAATTGTTGGTACAATGAAAGAAAAACTCACAATGGTCACATAAATAACTTTAATCTGACAAAAGTAATAATTTAAAAAAAATCTATGAATGTTAACCAATGAAAGTCAGACATTGCTTTTCAACCATGCTTAAACAGAATTATTTAAAAAAAATAAACTCATGGAACAGGCCTGAACAAAAATGATGGTACCCCTAGAAAATACTGAAAATAATGTGACCAAAGGGACATGTTAATTCAAGGTGTGTCCGCTAATTAGCATCACAGGTGTCTACAATCTTGTAATCAGTCAGTGGGCCTATATATAGGGCTCCAGGTAGTCACTGTGTTGTTTGGTGACATGGTATGTACCACACTCAACATGGACCAGAGGAAGCGAAGGAAAGAGTTGTCTCAGGAGATTCGAAAGAAAATTATAGACAAGCATGTTAAAGGTAAAGGCTATAAGACCATTTCCAAGCAGCTAGATGTTCCTGTGACTACAGTTGCACATATTATTCAGAACTTTAAGATCCATGGGACTGTAGCCAACCTCCCTGGACGTGGCCGCAGGAGGAAAATTG
Organism: Clarias fuscus; assembly: GCA_030347435.1. Taxonomy (NCBI): domain Eukaryota; kingdom Metazoa; phylum Chordata; class Actinopteri; order Siluriformes; family Clariidae; genus Clarias; species Clarias fuscus. The sequence goes on from CM059206.1 coordinate 29,201,068, forward strand.
ATGACAAATCAAAGAGACGGATAATCCGAATGGTAACAAAAGAGCCCAGAAAGACTTCTAAAGAGATCCAAGGTGAACTTCATGCTCAAGGAACATCAGTGTCAGATCGCACCATCCGTCGTTGTTTGAGCCAAAGTGGACTACATGGGAGACGACCAAGGAGGACACCATTGTTGAAAACAAATCATAAAAAAGCCACACTGGAATATGCCAAACTACATGTTGACAAGCCACAAAGCTTCTGGGAGAATGTCCTATGGACAGATGAGACAAAAATGGAACTTTTTGCCAAGGCACATCAGCTCTATGTTCACAGACGGAAAAATGAAGCATATCAAGAAAAGAACACTGTCCCTACTGTGAAACATGGAGGAGGCTCTGTTATGTTCTGGGGCTGCTTTGCTGCATCTGGCACAGGGTGTCTTGAATCTGTGCAGGGTACAATGAAATCTCAAGACTATCAAGGGATTCTAGAGAGAAATGTGCTGGCCAGTGTCAGAAAGCTGGGTCTCAGTCGCAAGTCATGGGTCTTGCAACATGACAATGACCCAAAACACACAGCTAAAAACACCCAAGAATGGCTAAGAGGAAAACATTGGACTATTCTAAAGTGGCCTTCTATGAGCCCTGACCTCAAACCTATTGAGCATCTTTGGAAGGAGCTGAAACATGCTGTCTGGAAAAGGCACCCTTCAAACCGGAAACAACTGGAGCAGCTTGCTCATGAGGAGTGGGCCAAAATACCTGCAGAGAGGTCCAGAATTCTCATTGACAGTTACAGGAATCGTTTGATTGCAGTGATTGCCTCAAAAGGTTGTGCAACAACCTATTAAGTTAGGGGTACCATCATTTTTGTCCAGGCCTGTTCCATGAGTTCATTTTTTTAAAAATAATTCCGTTGAAGCATGGTTGAAAAGCAATGTCTGACCTTCATTGGTTAACATTCATAGAATTCTTATTTATTATTACTTTTGTCAGATTAAAGTTATTTCTGTGACCATTGTGAGTTTTTCTTTCATTGACTGAAGGGTACCAACAATTTTGTCCACGTGTGTAATATACGCTCATGCCAGTCTCAGAAAGATTTCTTTTTTTCCTGTTAAAACGGTGTTTCCGTTGTGTGTGTGTGTTTGTTGTGAATCTTTAAAAGCGAGGTGGGGAGAGGGAGGAGGAGTGTTATTGTGTAAAACGAGACGAGGGAAGGGGCTAATTCCACACACACACACACACACACACACACACACACACACACACACACACGGCGCCTGCACGCACCAACAAAAACACTTATCTGTCAGGATTTATTTGTACTTTTTTTAAAGGTAAAGTGCAGATTAATTTGTTTTATTTTCATTTTATAGATTGTATTACTTATTTTTATGTATTTATTTTTTGGGGCTGTGGAACGAATAATTTGAGTTTTCATTATTTCTTATGGGAAATGATGATTTGGTTTACGAGTGTTTTGGAATATGAGCCCACTTCTGGAACGTAATCCAAGGTTCCACTGTACTTCCGTACAAGGCTCTAAATGGTTTAGCTCCCATATATCTAGCCAGTCGTCTGATTACAATCCAAAACATTCCTTAAGATCACAAAACTCCGGACTTCTGGTAGTTCCCAGAATATCAAAATCTACAAAAGTGGGTAGGGTGTTTTCATTTTTAGCTCCAAAGCTTTGGAATAGCCTTCCAGAGTTTGGGGCTCAGACACAGTTAACCATTTGGTTTGGGGCTCAGACACAGTTTACCATTTTAAAAAGGAGACTCAAGAAAAGATTAAATCTCTTTAATCTGGCATACACGTAATTCATCCCATAACGTCATACTCCAGTACATCTATCATGAATGGCAACTACGCTAATTCTTTCCACCTGCTCTTTATTTTTCTACCCATTCCGATGCATCTGGAGATTGTGCCAGCTTCCGTAGACAAAGGCCAACCCTGCAAGAATCCTGAGGCATCCAGAGAAGGACCAGCTCCAGCTGGACTCTGCTTCATGATGGTTTGGAGCTACACATGCTGCTCCTGTGCTCCCAGTGACCCAATCTGCCCTCTGCACCTGCTGACTCATCCCTGTGCTGAACTGGACTTCATGTTAATTTATATAACTTCGGTCTAACACACATGATGTTATATAATTTCTGTTATTCGTTATCACCCAAATGAGGATGGGTTCCCTGTTGAGTCTGGTTCCTCTCAAGGTTTCTTCCTATTGCCATCTCAGGGCGTTTTTCCTTGCCACTGTCGCCGTCACCCTTGGCTTGCTCATCAGGGACAATCTCATTATTATCAGGGACAATCTCATTATTAGCTAGACACATTTTTGTCACACATACACATTTCCATAAATTTTCTTTGAATTTTTGTGAAGCTGCTTTGAGACAATGACCATTGTTAAAATGCTATAGAAATAAAATTGAATTGAATTGAATTTTTGGCACAAGTTTAAAGCATTGTCATGGCTGACTCTTTTGAGATATCAAAAATCCCTTTGCAATTTTGCATCCTCAATGTCTTGAGATCATATAGGCTCGGTTTGCTGACAATAGTATAAATTCCCTAGTAAGATTGCTTTAAATCCACTGGGTGTATTTTGCAAACTACCCAAATTGACTGACTTCCAGTTGAGTAGATCCCATGACATGCAATGTGAAAGTTCTTCAGCTTAATGAGCTCTGAATGTATACTGGGTTTCCCATACATACGTTCCAGTGAGTATGAGGTATGCAGCAAAATCTCATGTGAGGGGCCTGGGCGTGACAGGCTAATGACATCAGATTCCAACCTGTCTTCCAATTTTCATGACTTTTTAAGCATGTTAAGACCCAAAAAAGCCCCAGATAGTGGGAAAAAAAATCTCCAATAGGGCCCGTCACTCACTATGAAAATATACGGCTGATGTCATAGCTCTTGGGTCTTAAATATAGTTGAAAGCAATGATGATGGGGCCCAAGCATCTGCAGAATAAAGACAGTGGCCACAGTGCACGCTTGCATTTAGATTCAGGTTCAGATCTCATCGATCTCAGGCCATGTCCAGGTGGGTATTTTTAAAATCTAAGGTTTTTACCTGCGGTTTTGGCCTTTTGTCCATCTGCAAATGCTGTTTTGTTCGTTGGAAAAACTGCGCTTTTGGAAAGCTTTTGTTGTATGGACAGGGGAAATGGAGATTTCGGCTTGTAACGTCACCTTGTGTTACTGTCTGTTGTTAGTGCCTGTAACGATGTTGTTAATGTCTGTGTGCTAGTCTCATTGATTTGACCTCAGCTTTGTTTATGAGGATATTTTGTGCAATGGTGGACTTGCATACAGTAAACTAGTGATTGTGTTAACGTTGCTTACTGGACATTTTACATGCATGTACACACACATTAACGAACAGAGGTGCCTGAATGTACTACGAAGCTCACTGCTGCTACGTACAAAACTGATTGGCTCCCTGTTGATTTGGGATGCACATAACAGGGCGTCTTGCACTTTCATATTGGCAAAGATATTTTTAAAACATAGCTTGTGTGGACAAAATAATTTAAAATAACGAAGTAGAAAAATCTCAATTTTTAAAAATACATGTGGACATGGCCTTGAGACATTGTCAGGCATATTAACCTGGTTTGGTGCTGATTTCAGAGACCTGTGTGCTCATGACCTTACCTTTTGAGCATAATTAGACATCCAAAAAGCCTGGGAAAAAAATCTTCAGAAGAACAAGTGGGCCACATTATGACTTCATAAGGCTGATACCATAGTGCTTGGGCGCTAAATATAGTAGTGCTATTGTGAAAATTAATCTGATGAATTGAGGGATGGAATTAAATAGTAAATAGGATTTTTTTTTAAATCCATATAAAAGGATTTGAAGCTTTAAACTATGCACTGAAGAATTTTCTGAAAAGAAAAATTGAAAAGATATACAACTCCCCAGCTAAGGTCATTGAAAAATTGGGCCGCCCCGTCACGTCCCGTGATGCTTTGCGGCTATTTTGGCCCTTGCGAGGCTCCGTAGAGGTTTAACACTCGATCCTCGGCTGTCGGACGGTTGTTGTGAAGGTCGTACACCGAAAGGTTAAGTTTTTTAGTTTAATTCATGGTTTTCTGACTAATTGTAATAGTGTAATGTACGCGGAATCTGATGCGGCTTATAGAGATGTATATGCACTAATGCTGAATATTATATTTAGCCTAATTTATCTGATACACACCAAATCTTGTAACCTTTGCGAATAGTTAGCAAGCTAGCTTGTTAGCTGTGCGCTTTCTCGTACGTTGATGTTCAGGGAAAACCTGATGTTTGCTTCGACAGATTGTCGTTCTCACACGTTATCGAAGTATATATGTCGTTTTGAACCATTTATATCTCGGTTTTTCCGGTCTTTTTTTTTTTTTTCCAGCTAACGTACCTAGTAGCTTGTCGGCACATATTTTTAGTTATATAGTTATGCTATATGGTTATATATTTTTCTTGAACGAATTTAAATGTTTAATCATCTGGTTGTGTTTTTGAGTATGTGAATGCTAATTATTATAAGCCCAAGCCGAAATTTTTCCTTCCTTCAACGCCATTAGCATTACTTCCGCCTCGCAATGTTAATGTCACACAGGGCCTGTGTCCCTGTCTCGAGACTTGACGCTCAGTCACAGCGTTAAAAACCGGTTGTTAGGAATCTGGTATAAGCAAAAGTAATAGATATTTGTAAGGAAATATTAATCTCATGTGGTGCTTTATTAGAATGCTCTGTTAATTTTGGTGCTTTATGTTTCAATTGTGCCAGTCTTGACACTGATGTTGAGTATCTTTGCAGTAGCTGACATTTCTGTGTGATTTACAGATCTTTTAAGCATGTCTCTCGCAAAGCCTCAGATGAGGGGTCTCCTCGCAAAGCGCTTGAGGTTTCATCTGCCTCTCGCTTTTGGCCTTGCTGTGTTTGTAGCAGCTGCATTCAAGGTCAGTTGGCATGTATGTTAATGTTAACTAAGTGTACATACATTTCATTGATTGTTGAGGCATGGGATTTAATGTGACGGGTGATGAAGTGGTAAGTAGTGGTGGTTATTAAAAAAATTTTTTTTAATGCTTATGAACACTGTTCATCCTGTTTGTTTAATCGCAATCTGTAGCTTGTACACCGTGCCCCTGATTATGCCTTACATTAACAGTCGTACAGGGTTAGAAGCATACCAGTTCACTCCTAGCGTTATAAATGTGTCTTCAGTAAAACATAATACTGTTTTTGTTTTGTCACTAAGTTATTGAATACGTTTTTACCAGTTGCAATTAATAGAAATACATATTCCTAAGTGCCAGTTAATTATAACAATTACATAAATTAATTATGATTGTTTAGTGCTGCTTATTAATTGCGTGAAAAAAAATCAAAATCACGATATGGACCATTGCAATTATGTAATCACAAGTTGCTATGGTGTATGTTTCAGACTATATATCTTTATGCATTTCAGCCTATTTTTTCTGAGAAATTCCACCTTTAGTTAGATTCTGCTCTCTAGTGCGATTTTTTTTCCCATTGTAGTGAAATCTTTCCATTTTAGATCAGACAGTTGTATAAGCATTTCACTGCATATCATACTGTGTATATGACAAATAAAAGTTGAATTATGGTCCTTTATGGACTGTTTCGAAGGTTTTAATCACGTTTGCTAAAGAAACGTGTAGGACAAAGTGAGAGACAATAAGCAAAAGTTTTAAAAGTAGATGCTTTTTTCTTTGTTATAGCATTAGCTTACCATTCTGCCCAATTTCCCAATTACATTGGAGCCTTGGATTGAAAGCATAATTTGTTCTGAAAGTGTGCTTGTATATCAAAGTGAATTTCCCCCTTAAGACAGAATGGGAATGGGGCTGCTGGGATCTGCATGAGGACACACACAAAGTAAGAGGCTTTAGAGAAAAAACATTGGCACAGTTGTGATCGCGTTGCACTTTGCGTCAACAAGAAGCGCAATGCGACTTATTTTATTTGAGATAAGACTGCCCTAACGAACAAATCTGATGTTTTCAGACTGGATCTGAGTCACTTTCCTATGTGGTCTTGGATCAGATACATATGAGGTCATGTTACTTGAATGAGAGCGGGCAGATCGGCATTCATGTGACACTTTTTGTCTCCTTGGGTCGTTTGCTGACGTTTCCATTTCAGCACTATATAATCATTTCACTTCATATCATACTGTGATATGACTGCATATGTGACGAATAAAATTTTAATTTGACTAGCAATATCAAATATAAATGGCTAAAGTGAGGCATATGACATTTTTCTGGACAGCAACAAATACAACCGACTAACTGCTTGCTGTTCTCCAGTGCAAAATCCCAATGTTTGGGAATGCAGGATAGTTGTAGGATCATGGTTTCATAAAGAACCAACTGGTTTGTTTAATTAGTTTAGTATTTTAATTGCAAACAGTAAAATGTTGTTGCTTTATGTAGTCCTCAGGATATATGTCATGACATTTTTGTTTTGCTCCCTTTTTAGCTAACTAAAATGTTAGTTGTTGGACTCTTCTTTCATGATGACTGGCATAATGGATATAAAAATGTTTTGTAAAATTATATTTGGATAGATATTGTTAATGAAATTTGACAAATTTAAGATTTTAATTTTATATAAATTTCAATTGATGTATGCTATATTTTGTGATTTCATGTGCACAGCTTTTCCCTTTCCTTGAGTTCCATATAGAATATTATGTAGTCTGTTTTTGATGCTTTTGATTTTAAGCCGTTGTTTTCTTTCTAGTTCACAGTAGCAGAGCCAAGGAAAAAGGCGTATGCTGACTTTTACAAGCAGTATGATGCCACAAAAGAGTTTAACAGTATGAAGGAGGCTGGGGTTTTTGAGAGTGTGAGGCCCTCCAGTGGATAAATTAATGTGAGTATGCTTCTATTCTTACAAAATATAAAGAGTAGCGTATTATCATGGCATGTCTGCCTTCTAAATCTATAAACACATGTATTCCACCTCTAATTTGAAGGCTATTGCAAAAGAAATTTGAGTTAGAATTATGTTTCTGTATTTGCTCACACAATGGAATGGCAAATATCCCAATTCATATTGTTGTGTTCTCTTACAGGGTCGTTCTGTCTCTGCATTTGTCCTATCCTGTATCTTCATTACTGAATGTTGAATGATTAATAAACATATGATTAAACCTTTGTCAACTCCTGTACAAGAGCTGTAATTTCTTGAGCTATTGGGGAAATAAAATCTCTTAATCCTCTATTTAATGTTAATTTATCAACTGATATTCATCTCATGCATTGTGTATTTATATGCAGCATCAAATGTAAAGTCGATTTGATGTCTGTTGCAGTAAAACACACCCTCCCTGGCAGCCACCCAGGTATAATTCCTGACAATCAGTTTAAAAAGTAGCCCGTTGGAGCCCTGGACTAAAGACAGCTGTTTGGGTGGATGCTAATTTGTTGTTGCCACTGTTAACATAACAGAGCATTCACACTGCAGAGAAGTAAAATTCTTCCTTTGTTAATATATTGCTGTCACAGCGGCATGTCATTAAAAACAAGCAAGTTAACCAGTCTGCAGCAAAGTGTTTGAGTTATAGATTGGATCTGTTCCCTTATGATGTATTAAAACATGCTGAATAAGATTTTTTTCTGAATGCCATTAAAACACAAGTTTTTTTTCCTTCTTTTTTTTGTCACTAAATTATTGAATATGCTTTTACTAGTTGCAATTAATAGAAATACATATTCCTAAGTGCAAGTTAATTATAAGAATGCATAGGGTAATTATGATTGTTTAGTGCTGCTTGATTAATTCAATGAAAATTTTTTAATCATGATATGGTCCATTACAATTATGTAATCACAAGATGCTATGGTATACTACAGGTAATGTATGCAGTGTCAGAAATGTATGTAGAGTTTGTCGATTGAATGGAATTCAGTTTTGCTTGTATGGCTAACAATGGTCACTGATAATTGAAACGGGTAATAATGAAAAAGTGGGAAATATTAATAAATTATCAGTTTCTCCCAGTTGAGCAAGCAGAGGGAAATGGTAGCAAGGAAGAATTCGTGAGATGATGGTAAGAAGCCTTGAGAATAACCAGACTCCACAGAGAAGACAACATTTTATTTTAAAGTAGCAACCATATTACTTTATATTATTGCATTCTGTATTTGAGATTTGGTTTGGATTGATTTGCCATGGCACCTAAGAATTTCTCTTACCTTCAGTTGCGTGGTGTGGGGACAATTTTTGAGGAAGCCAACTGAGACGACACTCTCTTAAGATTCTCAACATTTAATTTATGCATGACCAGATGCTTAATATGCAGCAGATTCAATAAATAAAAGAAGCATTTTTTATAACCTCAGTCAGGTAATGTTTAATTTACATTCATATCAAATTAATTAGGAGGCTACAGTACATTCCACTCCATTATATGAACTTGACAAGCAATTGCTTTCCATAAATTTTAATTTCTGTGTTTAAACAGTGGCAATAAAATGACCACAAGTGTAAATACTGTTAATCCAGGCAAAATAAGCAATATACAGTAAGAGCCATACAGCAGAATGGCTGAAAAACAAAAGAATCAACGTTTTGGAATGGTCTAGTCAAAGTCCAGACCCCCCCAGAAAGCTTCAAACCCAATTGAAATATTGTGGCGGAATTAAAAGAGCTGTCATTTTTCATAATGTGTGGGCTATCAATGTATAAATAGCCCACAAATTTTAACAGAAGACAGAGCAAATGAATCTGACTGCTAGTGTGGATGAAGGCAGGCTACAGCAAATTAAAACATGTTGCATCCAATATCCTATTCCTAACAGTGCTAAAGAAATTACCTTTAAAATATTACACTTTATTTGTCCTGGTAATTCTATAATTGCAAAGTATATGGATGTTGTGGATGTATGTAGATCCTGCAACCAACAGAAAGAATGTAGTACTCATCAAATTATAAATATAATGAAAATTATATTTTTCATTTATTTGTGAATCTAATATTTTCACTTTAAAGGGTATACTTTTTTCTGCCACTGTAACAAATCATTTAAATAAATTGTCACTTTTATATTTTAATGGCCAAATTCTAAATTCATTAAAGTAAAATTTCTAAATCACTTCCTAAGCTATCACATTTCCTCTGTGAAATCTAAAACCTTTTACACTCCTTAAATCTTGAAGTTTCTGTTATTGTCTCGACATTCAGATTTAATCAATGTAACACCGATTTTTTTTCCCATTTAGTTTATATTCTCTATTTTTATTTACTTATTTGTTTGTTGGTTGCTTTATTCTGCCTATTGTTATTTGTTTACATATTTTTGTTAAGTTTGCTTATAATGTATAACTTCCATAGATTTTTTTTATTGGTCGATTTTTACATCTGAATCTTGTATTTTATACTATTTTATACTATAACTGTTTTGTAATTGTTATTCACATTATTGTTCAGAAAACGGCTGTCCCAGAATGCACTGCGGTGACGTCACAATGCCCGAGCTCTTTATAAAACACGGTGTTCTGCCAAGCCATGTTACCTATCATTTTATGCTACTTGACAATTCTGCGCAAGCGCGGATTGACCAGCTTTGGGGTTGTTTAATTCATTTTGGTGATTATGTACTGGGAACATTATTTGATGGGGATATTTGTCCAAAGGAATATTTGTCCAAAGGAATATGCTACCCCAAGTTTCTCAAATAAAAAAAATGAAACAAATTATTTTAAAATTCTTCAATTACTGTTACACTCAATTTACCTTTAGCATTGATCGTCGTGACCGCGCGAATCGAGAACAATTTTCACAAGGCAGCACAAATTATCAGAACATACCTTCCATTAGTTTCGTTATGATTCTACGGGTGTCAGCGCGCGCTAAATCCGTTGCTTTATAATGAACGAGGAATATGTTCCGTGGTTGTAGTTCTTGTTTGGGTGTATTGTTTTTGCAGTTCAAGTGTTATAAAAGCTCCTGCGCTCGAGATTCTACACTACACAAGCTCGCAAACTAGCTTTAAATAGCAGCTTAAGAGCGGAGTGATTGGCGGAGCTGGGAATTGAAACTGAAATCTGACCCCAGTGCAGTGAGCCGGTGTGACTGCGCTGTAAAAGGAAAGCTAATGCTAGCTTCATTCGTCTACATTTTCTTGAACGAGTACGGTACTCTCACTAAACACGGGGGACGAGGAGTGAGCTCCTGAGCAATATAAGTACTGTTAACTCTGTTCTGCGCTATTTTGTCTGTTTATGGTATATATCAACGCCACCTTGTTCAAACTTAACGTTTGTGTAAAACTTTAAAGCGCATTAAACGAGGATTTCTTTTTCATTAGTTAAATTAGCCGAGTAGCTAGCAGCTACAAATGCAACGATAATTTAGGTGTTAACCCGGCGTCTGTTAGCCTTACTACAATCATTTAATAAGCCACTCTGTCAGTGTTTAACAATTCACCCGACATCAGGCAATAACATTTAAGGTAAGGACCCGCCTTAATACATGGTTTATTAACGTTACCTTTGTACGGAAACGAAACAGAGTCTTTGTTGGTCAAACCCAGCGTTTAGCTTTTTTTTTTTTTTTTTTTTTGCTAAGGAGCTAGCTAAAAGTAAATATCCTCTATAATTATTTGTATGTGTTAGAGTGGAAATATGCCTCAGAAGCGGCGGTCACAATCTTGGGCAGAGCTGAAACAAGCAGGCAACGAATGCTTTAAGACTGGACAATATGGAGATGCCGTCTCATTGTACAGCCAAGCCATCGAGGTGCTGAAGAAACAGGGTAATGGAAGCTAATTATTCATTTAAAGAATGACCCAATACAGTCTAAATAGTGTATCAAAAACGCATTTCATCATATTTAAGATGTATTCTATATTCACGTGATTCCACATTATAATTGAAAATTTTATTTTATTGTCTTTGAAAAGATATTATAGTGTTTCCGAAGCAATTATTTGTCAGCATTTTGGTCCATCCATGTGTTATCCATCACATCAGGCGACAAATACTTTATCTGTCATTTCTGTGGCAGTTACATAAGGGCTCAGGTTGCCAGCTCAATGCCCGATTGTCATTTACACACACTATGAGCAGCTAGCCTAACCTGTATGACTTTGTACTATGGAAGAAAAACTAAGTACCCAAAGGAAACCAACCTTAGGGAGAGTTTGCAAACTCCATGCACACAGCCCTATGTTAGGAATCGAACCCCGATCCTGGAGGAGCAAGGAGACAGTGCTAACCACTATGCACAGAGAACCCTCAACTTCTTGGAAGAAATGTGGTCAGAAAAAGAATGTGTTGATTGACCATGATCAGAGGTCAGTCAATTACAATGCTTGATAGAGGTTAAAAAATTGCCAGTGGAAATCAGGGCTATGTTTAATAGTGAAAGTAAAGGCATTTCCATATGCACAATGTGACAGGGATTCACAGGATTGGGACTAAACAGCTGTGTAGCTATAAGAGATCTGCTTGTTAGTGAGGAGGGAAGAAAATTGATTTGCTAGGTTCCATGAAGATATGGTAAAAGGTCACATGGTCTGAGCAGTCCAGATTTATCATAATTCAGAGTGATGGGTATTTAAGGGCAAGTTAGTTCAATGAAATATTAGTGTGTGACTTTTTGGCCAAGCAGTGTAGCTATCTAAACCCATATATTCTAAGAAGAATACATGTGTAACAATGATTTTTATTTATTAGGGCCCAAGGGTGTGCGCAGGACCCTCTTGTTTTCCTAAGGATTTTTTCCCCACCCTTTTGGACTTTTCGGGGGTCTTAACATGCTCAAAAACTCATGAAACTTGGCAGACAGGTTGGAATCTGCTGCCATCAGGATTCCTGACAGTCTCGTGGCCCGGGGCCCCCAGGGGCCCCCCACACGAGATTTTGCTGCATAGATCATACACACTTTCACGTAGGCACACGAAACTCGGTACACATTTAGAGCTCATCGAGCCAAACAACTTTTGTGCCTCATGTCCTGGGCTCAACTTAACAGGAGGTCGGTTATTTTCGGTCGTTTTCAAAAACGTACCCGATGGATTTTGATATACTCCTCCTAGGGAATTTATACGATAGGGGTCACCAAACCGGGCCGAAGAGAGCTAAAGACATTGTGGATGCAAAATTACGGAGGGATTTTCGATATCTCAAACGGGCTAGCCGTGATAATGTCTTAAACTTACACCAAAAAATTATTAATAACTTTGTGTGGCATTATATTGAGTGACATTATATTCAGTGATCGGTTCAGTGACATCACGATCAGGAACATCATAGTGTGAGGCTTATTTTCCAGCATCTGCGGCCTATTGTACATGCATACACATCACAAATGGTAACACACACACATGCGCGCACGCACACATACACACGCATGCATGCACACAGAAACACACTCGTATATCACACACATGGACCCATATATGCACGCACATTACAAACGTTAACACACACACCTCTCTCATGACGCACACACACACGCACTAACAAGTCACTAACAAGACACACACTTCACACACAAAATAACATACACATCACTCATGTTAGCACACAGACTCACATTCACCACATCACAAACAGACTGACACATGCACTTGTCACACACCTCTCTCCCTCACTCTCACACACACTAACCCTCTCACACACACACACACACACAAACACATTACCCCTTACACACACACATTAATGCAGTCAACGAATATTTAGGACCCAAACTGACATTAGCCCTGTATAGTGTGTGATGTGTGCAGGTTGTGCGGTGCAACCGGGTAGCGATGGCTTTTTCGAGGTCGTAACATGCTCAAATAACACACAGGTTGTGCGGTGCGCCCGGCGTGGCGATGGCGCAGGGTGCTTGGGCCCGTCAACGTTGCTTCCAACTATATTTTTATTTATTTTTATAAAGATTAATAAAGCTGACACATAATGTATACAGGAAAATGCTACATCCCCTTCAACAAATATTTGACATAAATGCGGGTTATTCTGTGATCAGTCTTTTAAAAAATTATATATATAATCAACTCAAATAGGCTTTTATTGTCATTTCAACCATATACAGTTCAGTACACAGTAAAATGAAACAACGTTTCTCCAGAATCAAGGTGATCTATACATGCAACAATTTAACAACATAAATTTACAATACAAATGGTTTTTGATGGACTGATTTTAATTCAATTGAATTTTATTTGTATAGCGCTTTTAACAACTGACATTGTTGCAAAGCAGCTTTACACAATCGAAAGAATTAAGTTTGTATGAAATGTGAATGTGTATGAATCAACCTGATACGATTGTCCCTGATGAGCAAGCCGAGGGCGAAGGTGGCAAGGAAAAACTCCCTGAGATCGTAATAGGAAGAAACCTTGAGAGGAACCAGACTCAACAGGGAACCCATCCTCATTTGGGTGAAAACGGATAGCAGGGATTGATCAGCATAATACTGTGTAAGACTGGAAGTTCAGTATAACAGGAGATGTGTTTCAATTAAATGGAGTCCAGTTTGTTCCTGGAGACTCAGGTAGACTGTAGGAAATTCCAGTCCTGAACTATCGAACGACAGGTCCCCAGAGACCAGCTGTTTGCTTCAGTCGAGGACAGGACAGTCTTCGTGGAAAAGTGGAACCACCCTCAGCCACCACATGCAGGTCCAGAGGGCAGAGGGGTCTGGATCACTGGCAGCTTAGGAGTGACATGTATAGTTCGACAGAGAGAGAGAGGGGAGAGCAGAAGAGAAGGAGAGATGGCAGTTAGGTATGGTCACAGTCAAAAAATGTATAAGGTGAATGTATATTTAGTGCAGAGTGCAAGCAGGGACTTGGGCAGGGCAAACTATAACAGCATAAATAAAAGTGAAAGCCAGAAGGAAACACAGACATGAGGACTCCCTGAGATGTAAAGCAACCAATATTCTCACCGTCAACAAACCTGAGTGATCAATGAGAGTGGGGAAGACAGCAGCTAAATACTCTATGTCCATGAGTCCCCCAGATCTGCTCCTTTACCTAAGGCTAATCTATTTACAAAAATGCTTGGCTAAATAAATAGGTTTTTAGCCTAGATTTAAACACGGAGACTGTGTCTGAGTGTCCGAACATTAATAGGAAGATTATTCCATCCTTTGGGGCTTTGCAAGAAAAAGATCTGCCCCCTGCTGTAGTTTTAATAATACGTGGTACTGACAAGCAGCCTGCATCCTTTGATCGAAGTAGGCGTGGCGGATCATAAGATACAAGCAGTTCACTCAGATACTGTGGTGCGAGACCATTTAATGCTTTATACGTCAAAAGTAGTATCTTAAAATCGATGTGAAATTTCACAATGCAGTATAGATAAGATAGGGGTGATGTGCTCATATCTTCTGGTTTTGGTGAGGACTCTCGCTGATGCATTCTGTACTAACTGAAGCTTGTTTATACACCTAGTTGAACAACCACACAGTAAGGCGTTACAATAGTCCAACCTAGAGGTGATAAAAGCATGAACTAGTTTTTCTGCATCATTTAGTGACAATATATTTCTTATCTTGGCAATATTTCTAAATTAATGTACAACATTTATTATTTTCTGAGATATTGCTCCTCATACATGCAACAGCAGCAATTTTGCTTGAAAGCTGCAGTGTATGAAGGATTACACTCAACTTTGTAAGAATGGTTTCACTTGGCTACCTAAAAAACTTTAAAGTTGTATGTGAATGCTTAGTAACATTGCATAATTTTCATTTTCAGGTCAGAAGAACCAAGAAGATCTTGCTATTTTATATTCTAATCGGGCAGCCAGTTACTTGAAAGTTGGTAATTGCAGTGAATGCATCAAGGACTGCTCAGTGTAAGTTTCTTGGAACTTTATTAAAGTAATTACAGTGGCAAATACCTTGTCATTTCTGACTGTCTAATTTCTTGAGTTTATGAATTACTACAAAATTGAATAGTTGCAACTTACCTTCCACAAAAAAGAAGGGCTATTCAGAATCAGTCTTGGAGTGCCAGATAGTTTCACCAACACTTAAACAGCCCTATTCTGTTATTCTGGCAAATAACAGAATAGTTCAGTCAGCTGAGCTTGAGAAGCTTTCTGGCATATTTAACCAATCTCTCACAAAAGGGTGTGCTGTTTGATGAAAATAGTGTTTAAATCTTGTATATTATTTAGAAATATTGCAGCTTATTTCACTTTAGAATATCAGCTCTGTTAACTTTTCGTGTTCTGGGGTTAAATCGCCAAAAACATTAAATGTAAAGCAAGATCATTGTGTTCCAGTAAAAGTATGGGAAGGCATGGTATTTTTAATAAACCCATCAGGTTTATTTCTTATACATTGTCCATTGTTCAGGGTAGTCTGAAACATATCACTGTTGGGTCCCTGCAAAATAGTTATAAGTAAACACTGAATTAGTGTGATGCAACCAAAATTATACATGTTTTCTTGGACATTGCATATGGGTGCCTTTCCGTCAAGGGAAAGGCACCCATATCACCCTAATCACAACCAACATTTTATGAACGTGGTACCTCGGCATACGAATTTAATCTGTCCCGGAGGCAAGTTGCATAACGCATTTGTAAATGCAGACAATCCGTTCCAGCCAACTAAACCTAATTTCCTAATTGAAACCTAATTGAAAAATTTTCAACACTTATCATATTTTTACATATAAAAACAATCAATGCGGTCACATTAAAAAAAGACATGTAAATGAAGTAAAATATAAAATAGACATTAAATATCACTTTACTTTAATTTATAATTTCTCTGGGCAATGACTGCTTTAAAAACGAAACTGAAAGTGGCTCCCTTTCTTCCTGCTACTGTCCTTGCTTTTTGTACAAAATGCAAAAAATATATAAACTCTCATTGCTTGACTTTACAGTGATGCAAACAAGTTTTGAACTGCTCCAACTTATGAGCATGCGCAACATAGGTGCAAGCCGGCGTTCTGTTTGGCTCAGTTTGGTCATTCGTATGCTGAAAATGCTTCGCATGCTTGCAAAATTTCAGTTCATAAGGCAAAAATTCTTAAGGCGGAGACTTATTGAGGTATTACTGTAATTTTTTATATGAATGAGCAGGGATACATATTTCTATTACAATTATGCTTGTTTATTGTTTCTTATTAGCCTATGCATTTCACTGTAGTTTATATGGTGTTGGTCTAGGTTCTGGTGGAATACTTGCATTTAGAATAACACCAATATATTATCAACTACTTATGCTGTCCATATTAATGTACTTTTTTTTTTTGTTTTAACAGATCTTTGGAACTTGTTCCATTTGGGATTAAATCACTGTTGCGCCGTGCTGCAGCTTATGAAGCTATGGAGCGATACAGACAAGCCTATGTAGATTATAAAACAGTCTTACAGTTTGACTGCAACCTACCTGCAGCTCATGATGGAACCAACAGGTAGAGACTTGTTAGTGGGTATAAGTTGATGTAAATAAGTAGCATGTATTGATTGGAGAAGCACTTTCATCCCAATATTAATCGAAATTAGAGTTAAAAGTGGCCATAGGAAGAGTATTTGTTAAGTGAATAGGAGACCCATTTTCAATAACTGCACAACGCAACATCCTTTTCACTACTAGGAGCAAATGCTGCTGGAGCTATGCCCCGTCGACAGACGCAAATGCGCATCCGAGATGTGCGAGTTTTCTTCTACTGTGTGTGTTAATTTCAAATTTATATATATATATATATATATATATATATATATATATATATATATATATATATATATATATATATATATAATATTATATATATAAGTGCATACAGAATTATATACACGGTGCATACCATATAATTCTGTATGCACTTAATTTAAAACTACCTAACAAACTCTGTGACATTCTCCTTCTCCTTTAACATGCTGTTAAAAATAATGTCATAAACTAATGTATGCAGTGATAAAGAACTGTAGTTGGCTGAGTGTCCAAAAATCACCGGTGCTATTTATTAGTTATTTTTTACTTATTATTCTAATCATTGTATTTATGTTCAATAGCTTTTATTTGCTTTAAAAGTTGTAAAATAAGGAAAAGTGCTTTATTTCCAGGAAAGTTAGAAGTCTTGTGTAACAACGTTTTATTTTTATAAAAAATTTTAACTTGAGTGCAATATATTTTTAGTTTAAAAAAAGGTTCAGGTCAGACGAGATAGCTGGCCAATCAAGCAGAGTAATATTGTGGTCAGCAAACCAGTTAGTGGTACTTTTCAGTTTTGTTCTGCCGGGAATGGAAATCTCCATAAATCTCCTGGTAGATGTCTGTGTTGACTTTGGACTTGATAAAACATAGTAGACCAACAGCAGCAGATTACATTGCACCCCAAAATCATCACCAACTGTGGACACACACTATGCTTAAAGCATTTCCTTGAACTTGGAGACTCAGGAACCTTGACTTTCAAATGAAATGCAAAATTTAGATAGAGGTCCGGTTTTTTTTCTTAGCCCTGGTAAGATGGGGTTCAGGGATGGCTTGATACTTAGCCTACAGTTGCATCCCATTTTCTAAAGATGTATGTTTATGATGGCTCTTGATGCACCGACTCCAGCCTTGCTCCACTCCCCATGAATCTCTTCGAAGGTCTTGAATCAGCTTTGCTTGGCAATCTTCTTAAGACTGCGGTCAACCCTGTTGCATCTGCACCTTTTCCTCCCACACTTTTGCCTTTCAATCATCTTTCCTTGGATATGGCTAGATACAGCTCTCTACGAACACAGAGCCCTTTTATTGATGACCTTTTGTGGCTTTCCCTCCTTGTTTAGGGTGTCTGATTATTTTCTGGTTTCACTGAAAAATTGTACAGGATAAACTAACACTGAACAGAAACCATTGAAATGTGCTTTCTCAAATAAATTCTCTATCTTCAGAATGTCAAAGGCACTGACAGAGATGGATGGACCATCATGGCGAGAAAAGCTTCCTCCTATTCCAACTGTTCCAATGCCAATAAAAGAAAAATTTTTGAGAACTGCAACACCAACTGTGACTGCACCGCAGAACAACCAAACTGGAAATAAACAAAGTAATTTTTTTTTTTACTTTCAGTGGTAATATTTAGTAAATGATTCACTGCCATTATCTGCACTTCATGTTTTCAACATGGAGGTTTAATTTAGGTTACCTTAATGATCTTTCTGAGCTCAATTATCTTCCAGTGGGTGGTGATGTGAAAAAGGCCAAACTGCTGAAGGAGGAAGGGAATGCATTTGTGAAGAAAGGACAGCATGAGAAGGCAGTAGAGAAATACACACAGTCCCTCAGCCAAGACACCACTGAAGTCACAACCTACACAAACAGGTAAATGTTATGGACTCTTTATCCCACCATCTGTCTGATTTCTCAGTATTTATGAACTAAACACATTTGATTGTCTCAAATGGTTGAGTGTTGGGGCCCTCCTTTCTGCATATTTTCTGAGATGATGCATACATTGTTCTCCTTGTTTCCAAAAAAAAAAAAAAAGGGTTTGCCACACATGTTAAGGACATGCAAACAGATGGATCAGGCCACATACCCTTTCTCCATGTACAAAATTAAGGATGGGAATAACCAGTCACCTCCTGATACAATATTATCACGATACCTAGGTGCTGATTTTGATAAAAATTACGATTCTATAATATAATTTTTTTTTATAAATATCCCAATTTGATATTACATTTTTCCACAGTTTTGTTTTGTTTTGGTTAAGAAAAATGTTATGATTTAATTAAATGTAGCCCATTCCTTAGAACATTAGTTTATTCACTTAAAAACCAAGGGCAGCATTTAAACAATATAAACTAACTTCACAGCACATGTCATCTACCATAATTATTATTTCTATACTTAATAATTCACTCCTATCACATAGGATGACAATTGTAAATAGTGTAAAAAAAAATCACCTGTAGGATTATAATCATTTTACCTCCTCAAACTCTTTTTGATAATGCAACGTCTGCATTTCTGTTGTGCCACTGAGAACCTTCTGCGCTTGGTACAGAATTGTTTATATCTGAGACTGATCGGCCAATCAGACTGAAAACCTGAAAATTCTGGTTACTGGCTACTGGTTTCTTTCATCTCTATTATAAACATAAATTTATATTTAAAAAATCTATTTTGGAATTAAGTGTGGCGATTATTAATTCTCAATATCTGAATTAGTTATCAATAATTTACTGTATATGCAAAGGTTCATTGCAGACTGTCTTTTTTTGTTTGTTTGTTTGTTTAAACTCCTGAATGCAGTATTTAAATTTGTCTTCAGCCATTTGAATCATCCAATCGAATGTAACAAAGTAAGCTGTGACAGGAAATAGCACATTAGCAAACCTAGTTTACTAGTAATTTTACCACAGATGGCTGAATCTGAAAACAGCTCCAGTGGAATTTAGAGCAAAATGTAATTTTATGATGTTGGATGTTACAGAGACTGTGATGAATGTAAATACAGATCTCACTGTTCTGACTGCATAAAAGACCTTTAGAACAGATTTTATAGATATAACAGATTATAGCAGAAATAGCAGATTTTATACACGTTATTTTATTTTTGTATACCATGACAGGTTTCCTAATATTTGACTTTAAACTGCAGTATATTGCTTTGCTTAAAATATGGCAATATAACAAATCTTAACCCGTATCATGATATTCATTATGTTGCCAGATTTTGGCAATAGACAGTTCTAATTAGCTCAGAGTTGTATTTTTTTTTTATATGTAGCTTTTACACTTACTCGTGCTCTCTCTCTCTCTCTCTCTCTCTCTCTCTCGAATGGCTGTTTCTCCTGCCAATCAAACTGTTCATCCTTTAAGCTGGCACATGATGTGAGCTAGCACTGCACACCAAAGAACTGCACACCAAACAACAAAAACTGGGTGGCTTGCCAACAAGGCTGCTATATTATAAATTGTTCAAACAAATATAGACATAAGAATCAGAAAATAAAAGCTGGATTCTCATTTTAATATTTTGGGCTCAAACCCAAATGTCTTTTGTGTAGAGAAAAAATAAAATAATTGGTCTTGTCTTTGCAATATATCTGGGTACTCTTCTGAAATAAACGTGCACATTTCCCAACAATTTTATTCAGACCTATTGTTGGCGGTCATTGTGACTCAAATATTTAAACATGCCAATCAAACTGTTCATCCTTTAAGCTGGCACATGATGTGAGCTAGCACTGCTCACCAAAGAACTGTGTGACTTGCCAACAAGGCTGCTATATTATAAATTGTTCAAACAAATATAGACATAAGAATCAGAAAATAAAAGCTGGATTCTCATGTCAATATTTTGGGCTCAAACCCAAATGTCTTTTGTGTAGAGAAAAAATAAAATAATTGGTCACTCTTCTGAAATAAACGTGCACATTTCCCAACAATTCTATTCAGACCTATTGTTGGCGGTCATTGTGACTCAAATATTTAAACATGCAATCATGTTGGCTGCTACACCAAAACTGTATTAAAAATCTAGATTTAATGACTTTTGGTTTGCATATTTGACCCCAAGGACCTCAATAAAGTGATTGATTGCTTTGGTGTGTGCTAGATAATGTCCAATTTAAAAGAGATTTAAATGTTTGGCATCAGTGTCTCAATGAGAACACACTGCCCCTAACCACAACATAATTTTTAATGGCTTTTACTAATTAAGTACAGTTCTAATTAGTCACAACCCATTTCCCTTTTCAATACTCATTTACACTCACCTAAAGGATTATTAGGAACACCTGTTCAATTTCTCTTTAATGCAATTATCTAATCAACCAATCACATGGCAGCTGCTTCAATGCATTTAGGGGTGTGGTCCTGGTCAAGACAATCTCCTGAACTCCAAACTGAATGTCAGAATGGGAAAGAAAAGTGATTTTAAGCAATTTTGAGCGTGGCATGGTTGTTGGTGCCAGATGGGCCGGTCTGAGTATTTCACAATCTGCTCAGTTACTGGGATTTTCACGCACAACCATTTCTAGGGTTTACAAAGAATGGTGAGAAAAGGGAAAAACATCCAGTATGCGGCAGTCCTGTGGGTGAAAATGCCTTGTTGATGCTAGAGGTCAGAGGAGAATGGGCCGACTGATTCAAGCTGATAGAAGAGCAACTTTGTCTGAAATAACCACTCGTTACAACCGAGGTATGCAGCAAAGCATTTGTGAAGCCACAACACGCACAACCTTGAGGCGGATGGGCTACAACAGTAGAAGACCCCACCGGGTACCACTCATCTCCACTACAAATAGGAAAAAGAGGCTTCAATTTGCACAAGCTCACCAAAATTGGACAGTTGAAGACAAAAATGTGGCCTGGTCTGATGAGTCTCGATTTCTGTTGAGACATTCAAATGGTAGAGTCAGAATTTGGCGTAAACAGAATGAGAACATGGATCCATCATGCCTTGTTACACTGTGCAGGCTGGTGGTGGTGGTGTAATGGTGTGGGGGATCTTTTCTTGGCACACTTTAGGCCCCTTAGTGCCAATTGGGCATCGTTTCAATGCCACGGCCTACCTGAGCATTGTTTCTGACCATGTCCATCCCTTTATGACCACCATGTACCCATCCTCTGATGGCTACTTCCAGCAGGATAATGCACCATGTCACAAAGCTCGAATCATTTCAAATTGGTTTCTTGAACATGACAATGAGTTCACTGTACTAAAATGGCCCCCACAGTCACCAGGGGTCCGTTCTTCGTACGTCGCTAACTCAGTTAGCTGGATTTGATTGTTGTGGATTTGTCCTGATCTTGGATTGTTTTGTTCTTCGAAGCGAATCTCGCACTCGCTGTCATTGCAACATGTCCGTAAGCTTAAACCTGCTCGGGAGCAGGTTTATTTCATGTAAACAGGATTTAGGCTGCGCTCCTGGCGGGTTATGATTGGCTGAAATGGTGAGGTCACATCTGATTGGTTAAAGAGCATGACTGACTCAAGTGGGAAAAGAAAAGTATCTTGCATGAATTTATGGATGGATGTATTTAAACATAAATACAGTATATGTATACATGTGTGTGTGGCTGTGGTCATCATTTGTGTGTTAATCTCAGTGTGTGTCTAATCATATGTAACAATCCCTCGAATGTACAGTGCCTTGTGAAAGTATTCGGCCCCCTTGAACTTTGTGACCTTTTGCCATATTTCAGGCTTCAAACATAAAGATAATCAACAACAAGTGGGACACAATCATGAAGTGGAACGAAATTTAATGGATATTTCAAACTTTTTTAACAAATAAAAAACGGAAAAATTGGGCGTACAAAATTATTCAGCCCCTTTACTTTCAGTGCAGCAAACTCTCTCCAGAAGTTCAGTGAGGATCTCTGAATGATCCAATGTTGACCCAAATGACTAATGATGATAAATAGAATCCACCTGTGTGTAATCAAGTCTCAGTATAAATGCACCTGCACTGTTATAGTCTCAGAGGTCCGTTTAAAGCGCAGAGAGCACCATGAAGAACAAGGAACACACCAGGCAGGTCCGAGATACTGTTGTGGAGAAGTTTAAAGCCTGATTTGGATACAAAGAGATTTCCCAAGCTCTAAACATCCCAAGGAGCACTGTGCAAGCGATAATATTGAAATGGAAGGAGTATCAGACCACTGCAAATCTACCAAGACCTAGCCGTCCTTCTAAACTTTCAGCTCATACAAGGAGAAGACTGATCAGAGATGCAGCCAAGAGGCCCATGATTACTCTGGATGAACTGCAGAGATCTACAGCTGAGGTGGGAGACTCTGTTGTCCTATGGACAATCAGTCGTATACTGCACAAATCTGGCCTTCATGGAAGAGTGGCAAGAAGAAAGCCATTTCTTAAAGATATCCATAAAAAGTGCCGTTTAAAGTTTGCCACAAGCCACCTGGGAGACGCACCAAACATGTGGAAGAAGGTGCTCTGGTCAGATGAGACCAAAATCGAACTTTTTGGCAACAATGCAAAGCGTTATGTTTGGCGTAAAAGCAATACAGCTTATCACCCTGAACACACAATCCCCACTGTCAAACATGGTGGTGGCAGCATCATGGTTTGGGCCTGCTTTTCTTCAGCAGGGACAGGGAAGATGGTTAAAATTGATGGGAAGTTGGATGGAGCCAAATACAGGACCATTCTGGAAGAAAACCTGATGGAGTCTGCAAAAGACCTGAGACTGGGACGGAGATTTGTCTTCCAACAAGACAATGATCCAAAACATAAAGCAAAATCTACAGTGGAATGGTTCACAAATAAACATAGGTGTTAGAATGGCCAAGTCAAAGTCCAGACCTGAATCCAATCCAGAATCTGTGGAAAGAACTGAAAACTGCTGTTCACAAACGCTCTCCATCCAACCTCACTAAGCTCGAGCTCAGTGGAGCTCATACCCCAAGTGACTTATAGCTGTAATCGCAGCAAAATGTTGCGCTACAAAGTATTAACTTAAGGGGGCTGAATAATTTTGCACGCCCAATTTTTCCGTTTTTTATTTGTTAAAAAAGTTTGAAATATTCAATAAATTTTGTTCCACTTCATGATTGTGTCCCACTTGTTGTTGATTACAAATTACAGTTTTATATCTTTGTTTGAAGCCTGAAATGTGGCAAAAGGTCACAAAGTTCAAGGGGGCCGAATACTTTCACAAGGCACTGTAATCTCCCCGATTGTGTCTATATAAGTGGAGGTAATTTTCTCAAATCTGTCGCAGCCATGTCTTGTCCGTTTATGAGAGAGCAAGCGGTTACTGAAGGTGTGAGGATTATTCGCAGAGTTTTTCAAATTCCTCGTGTATTGCATGATAGACAGGATCCTTTAACACAGCATGACGATATACTTCTTCTTACTATGTACTTGTTCTTCTACTTCACTTTTTACACTGTAAACCCGATTAAGTTGGCAAAACTCAAAATATTTGTTACATATCAGTTACATAATTTTTTTAAGTAATTTTAAGTAAACAGAACTATCAATATTTGAATTTGTTGCAAATAAAGTAAATTCAATCCAGTGCGGGAATCGAACCCGGGTCTTTCGCATGGCAGGCGCAGCACCTACCACTGAGCCACTAGTGCTCTATAGATTTAAATTGGTGAAACTTTAAGGTGACAGTTACTGTTACTTAAGTACTTATGATTACTTAAATTATCAAATTTGTTCAGCTAACTTTAAATGAATACAAATAGGATTTGAGTGTGTGTATATACACACACACATATAACATGTAACACGGGCAGCACTTGCGTATTTAATAATTTTAACAACAGGTTAAAATCAACAACAGGTGTGCTCGAAGAACCGAATTAGCCGCATCGTAATTAGCACGATGATCTCATCTTAGATGTGTCAATTCATCTCGGATGTTTCAAGCGACGTACGAAGAACGGACCCCAGATCTCAATCCAATAGAGCATCTTTGGGATGTGGTGGTACGGGAGCTTTGTGCCCTGGATGTGCATCCCACAAATCTCCATCAACTGCAAGATGTTATCCTATCAATATAGGCCAACGTTTCTAAATAATGCTTTCAGCACCTTGTTGAATCAATGCTACGTAGAATTAAGGCAGTTCTGAAGGCGAAAGGGGGTCAAACACCGTATTAGTATGGTGTTCCTAATAATCCTTTAGGTGAGTGTGTAAGGTGAGGAAACTATAGCTCATAATTATTATTTTTTTCATTGACAATAGATGTGAGCTTCCAATCAGTATGCCAGTGTGTTGGGTGCAAATCTGGGTTCATGGGCATGGAGTTATAATAGATGTTTTGATGATGTCTGACTCACCTCTGCAACTTGTTTATGCCCAAAACTTTCATTGTGTTTTAGTAAATAGTCTTCTCTTCAATTCAATTTGTATAGTGCTTTTAATTATGGAAATGCATTCAACAAATGTGAATGTGTATAACATGTAATTATCAGTTTGATACTTATCAAGGAAAATCTCCAAGATGACTACTCTTCTTAATTTGTAGACCTCCTACAAACTGCTATTTATCATGAAAACTGTCTCATTGCTTATGACTAGTCTTTTTCAAGATTCAAACACCCATCAGAAGAATGGGATCTTAATTTATAAATCTGTAAAGCATCTTTTTGTTTCTGTTATTAAAATTTTTATGTAAATAAAATTAATTTCTACAATTAATGTATTCACCCTTGCTAGTTGAAATGTATTCTATGTAGTTGGTACCAAGATTCAAAATGTGTTCATTATCTTTGTAAGACAGTAACTGTAATGTTCATAATATAATTTAAACTGCTTTGTCTCTGTGTGCATAGGGCTCTGTGCTATCTGGCATTACAAATGTATAAGGAAGCAGTGAAAGATTGTGAAGAGGCTCTTAAGCTGGACGCGGCTAATATTAAAGCACTATATAGACGTGCACAGGCACACAAGGAGCTTAAGGTAAATTACAGAAAGTGCGTATGTATGTACGCATGTAATATGTGTAGCCGCTGACGGGTCAGTGTGCATGCTATCCACTTGCACCTACAGTGGACATGTGAGTGTCGGAAATGGACCAAGGAGCAATGGAATAAAGTGGCATGGTCTAATAAATCACATTTCTTCATCTTGTGGATGGTGAGGTGCATGTGCACAGCTGGGTAAGAGATGGCAACAGGATGCACAATGGGATGAAGGCAAAGTTGTTTAGCCCTAATTTGGCCCATGCCAAAATAACTAAAATGCTGATGCTTGCCCATATTTTCTGCTTCCAATACATCAGCTTTAGTGGAAAAAATGTTCACTTGGGTATCCCACCCACTTCCAGGAGCCACTGTAATGCGATATTTGTGATGTTTCAAAAAGCAATAGAAATATTTAACGAGTATCATACTTAAGAAGATACACAACAGTGTAGGTATATATATATATATATATATATACCTACACTGTTTATATAAACTCTAGAATGGTGCTTAATAATTCTCTGCACAAAATACCTGGTGTGCCACTGCAGTATAAAGTCACTTAATGCTGACTGAATAAGACTAGAGGCATCATGTACTGTGATGTGTAGAAATTTATATTTTGAACTTTTGAAAGTTTGGAGTGTGCCAAGTTTTGTTTTCATTAAACTTTGTGATGTTTCTTTCCTCTTCAGAACAAGAAAACCTGTGTGGAAGATCTCAGGAGGTTGCTCAAAATAGAGCCCAACAACACTGCTGCACAGAAGCTATTACAAGAAGTACAAAAGATGAAATAACATTTTTAAAACACCACCTTAAGTGCCTCAAGTTAATCCAGATCAGATCTGCACCACTTCTTTGACAAATTTCCCCTTTGTTCAAATTTATAATTTTATTCAGAGGAACTTGTACACTGCAAAAGTAGTCTGCATATGAAGGTTTATGTAGTCGGTTTATCTATTGGCGTTTCAGTTCAGAAGTCAGCCCATTTATTTGGGTTTAGATCCATTTAAATGTGAAATTTTGTTAGACTGCAATTTTTATGCATTTGGCTAAGTTAAGGGAAATTTCAACATGTAAATCAAGTTCAGTTAAAATACATATTTACTAGTTTGCTTGCATAACTTCCTATGGATACTTACTTCAGATAGTAACTTCCTGTTTGTTCTCAACAGCAGCCCTTGTTCAGTTGACAATACCAGGAGTGTAAAGTCAGTATATACATGTCACTTCTTGTTCATAATTAATCAAATGACAAACATATTTAATAATGGTCATTTTGAAAAACAAACCCCTTTGCCACCAGATTTTTTTGTGATGTGCACACCTGTATGCTAAACTTGTGCTGCTTTAAGACTTTGATGAGAGTTACTGATCTCAATGAATGAACTAGAATAAAACTTTAAATGTTTAAATGTACAAGTATGAGTAATCCAATTGTGATTTATGGTGGGTCTAATATTGTGATTAGACTTGTGCTTAGTCTACTTATTGAGAAGAATCTGTCACTATGAGCACACATCTGTTAATGTAAGCCCATTAAATTAGTCTGACACTGATGTCAGTAAACTTGACATTGATGTTGATGCAGTCAACATGCATGTGTGTAATTTCTATTACAAACCAATTTAAAACCGCTATCTAGCTAATGGAAAGAATATCATCTCAAGTGATTACTACCTTAAGCTTGCTTGTCTTGCTATTGTATTGGACTGCTTTGCTAATCTAGACTTACTTAGCTAAGAAACTAGCTATGCAGACAATCACCATCTTGCTGGATTTATCTTAAACACAATGTAACATTTCACTGCTGATATTTCATCCAACATTAGATTATTTAGTAAAGAAAATGACCAGCAGCATAAACATGGGCTTACCCCTACACGTTTGCTTAGATTTGATGGAGAATTATTGGAAAAGACATTGAATGCAGAGAAGGCATTTACCTCTGTTCAACAACTTAAAAAAATCTTTCAGATAAGGCCATAGGTGTTGAACTTGAAAGTTAATCAGAACGAATTTTCCAGATGCTCAATACTCTTTATAATGCTAGGTAGACACATCTAATAGTACAGGGTGGGCCATTTATATGGATACACCTTAATAAAATGGGAATGGTTGGTGATATTAACGTCCTGTTTGTGGCACATATGTGAGGGGGCAAACTTTTCAAGATGGGTGGTGACCATCTTGAAGTGGCCATTTTGAAGTTGGCCATCTTGGATCCAACTTTTGTTTTTTCAATAGGAAGAGGGTCATGTGACACATCAAACCTATTGGGAATTTCACAAGAAAAACAATGGTGTGCTTGGTTTTAACGTAACTATTCTTGAGTTATTTACAAGTTTCTGACCACTTATAAAATGTGTTCAATGTGCTGCCCATTGTGATGGATTGTCAATGCAACCCTCTTCTCCCACTCTTCACACACTGATAGCAACACCACAGGCAAAATGCCAGCACAGGCTTCCAGTATCAGTAGTTTAGGTGCTGCACATCTCGTATCTTCCCACCATAGACAATTGCCTTCAGATGACCCCAAAGATAAAAGTCTAAAGGGGGTCAGATCGGGAGACCTTGGGGGCCAGTCAACTGGCCCACGACGACCAATCCACTTTTCAGGAAATTGTTAATCTAGGAATGCTCGGACCTGACACCCATAATTTTAGTTTTGCCCATTCTGCAAATGTCGTGTCATCCTCATTGAGATGCTGCAGTAGCTGGAGTTTGTAAGGGTGCCATTTGTGAGTAGCTAATATCCGCCGAAGGGATGTTCGACTAATGCCACTCTCCAGTGACATGCGGCGAGTGCTACGCTGTGGGCTCTTGCTGAATGAAGCTAGTGACAGTTCTCATGCGTCCACATTTTGGCAAATCCAATACTGAACCAGTTTCACGAAACTTAGCAAGCAGTTTGCTAACTGAGCATGGGAGATGGGTGGTCTCGTAGGGTGTCTTGCATTGATATCAGCTGCAATGAGCCGGTTACTGCGTTCACCAGATATCAACACAATTTCGATCCGCTCATCACGTGTTAACCTCTTCGACATGTCAATGGCTGTGAACAAAGAGAAACTTGTAAATAACTCATGAAAGAATAAAGTTACATTAAAACCAAGCACACCATTGTTTTTCTTGTGAAATTCCCAATAAGTTTGATGTGTCACATGACCCTCTTCCTATTGAAAAAACAAAAGTTGGATCCAAGATGGCCGACTTCAAAATGGCCACCATGGTCACCACCCATCTTGAAAAGTTTGCCCCCTCACATATACTAATGTGCCACAAACAGGACGTTAATATGACCAACCATTCCCATTTTATTACGGTGTATCCATATAAATGGCCCACCCTGTAGATGCATCTAATAGTTGCAACCAGCATCAGCAAATCAGCCAAAATGAAGTGTGCTTTGTATCCTCATTAGGGGGCATGCTGGGCTTCAGTTTCATCCCATAAGTACTTCAATAACAATGTAGTCGGGTAGAGTCGCATATATTAGTAGGTACAATATTTAACATAGAAATACAGTAAAGTTCCCCAAAAAAGTAGCTACTAAAAGTGCTTAAGAGCAATAATTACATTTATTTTGTTACTGGCCACCACTGAATCTAGGCTGTTTTAATGCATGCCCATCTGTTAAACCTACACAAGTCACTTTTTACTGAATGCAAGTACAAACACTGCCTCAATAAACATATAAACAATCCTCATTATATGTGCAAGTGAAGACAGGGAAAAAAAGTGAAGACGGGGAAAAAAAACCACCACAAATTTGGAACCGATAAAACTTTTATTTCACTTTAAATTGTCGTTTACACTTTTCCTGATTAACATGTAAGGTGAAACTAGAACTGTTTAAAAGACATACACAAATCTAGTATTACGTCAATAACCAGGGATGTACTAGGATTTTTTTTTCTTTTTTTCTGGGTTTATTTGGGACTCTTAAGCTAGTCTAAGTTTCACAACCACGTGCGCTAAAGCGATAAAACCATCACAGAAGCTAACTGGAGGCAGAATACTGGTCAGTAAAAACAAAAGCGATCGGAGATACCAGATATACAGACAGGCTCGGCTCCACATTCACTACTGTACTTTTTTTTTCTCAAGCATAGAATAACTGCTGTTTGTTCAGCTATGGGGAGATGTGTTTTTACTTCAGTGCATGAACATTGTGTCTTCTGTTGGAGACAGAGGAGTTCTACACCCAAGTAGAATGTTAATGATGTGACAAGGTATTGTGACACTGAATGGCCTAAATCCTCGTTTCCATAAACAGCAATAGTACCCTCAATCATTTAACAGTGAACTGGAATTTTTTTACTTATGCCTAAACCAAAGCAGAAAATTCTGGCAAATGCAAAATGTCTAACCGCTGAAAGCACAGTGGATTTGTTATCATGGTTACCATAGAGACTGCATTTATTCCAACTGTCTAAATGTAGTCAGTGGCCAAGAAAAGGATTGAACAAACGCTCCACAAATAATGATATTGTCAACCTCAGTGAAATCAGAACCTCAACTGTGCCATATTGGCCAGAAATGGATAAATTTCAGGGGAGAAATGAAATTTTTGGAAGCTTTAAATGTTTTTAAAGTTGGGTAACATCCTAATTCGACATGTCTGTTTACCTTATCGTATAATGTGTGTTCAACATTAAACTAAAAAAAAATTAAATAAATAAAAATTAAGGACTTTTTACTGATGTTAAACAGCACCGCTAACTGCCCTTTGACAGCTCATCAGGATAAACGCTCCAGTTTCATGAAAAAGTCTAACTAGTGAATTACCTACTGATGGAATGTTTAAATGGTTAAATTTGAGAACAACTGGAATGACAACCTCAGGTCCCTTTTTATTTTCCTTTCTTGGACTCATGCAAAGTAAAAATTATCAACATTGCACAATAACAACAATAATGCATGTTAGTCAGTGTCACAATACAGCCTGTTTACTTCCTTTCTGTAGGAGTTGCAACAGAATTGTTCTGCTCATACTAATAAAACTTTCTTTCCAATTTAATCAGGGGGAATTAAGAATCACAGTGATTATTAAATTAAAAGGACAGTTTAATAACCTTTTTTGATAAAAACCACTGAAGATAGGAGAGACAGGAGTGAAAGATACTATAATGCATTACCTTATAATGAACAATTAACTTTATATAAAGAAGGAAAAAAAAAAAAAAAAAAAAGCAGTATACCCCCATATTCAACACCCCCTCTCCCCTCCCACAGGACATCAAAACAAGTGTTCAATACATTTCAGCCATCAAAGAACCAAACATTACCCTGTGTCTTGATCTCAGAGGGGCAGAGACTTGTATGTCAGATACAATTCGTGCTGCTCATCATACAGAAAGGCAAGTTAGGGTGAAGTGGATGGAGTAGGGAACTATGGGCTGTATGTGTAAGATCAAGCGTGTGGGTGGATTTAAACAGTGAAGTGCAATGCCTTTAACTGTCGTCCTCATCATTTGGGTCGGGATCCTGGTTTTCTGATGTCCACAGCTGTGGTAGGGGGGAGAAATGGAAAAAAAAAATGTTGGGTAAAGCTGCATGTTACCATATAAAAAGTATGTAAGTATTTGAGAGTGTAGGATGCTTGCCAGTATGATTTGTTTTGGACCTCAGAAAATCCTAGAATTTCTACAAAATTAGGCTAGCTTTAATCTAGTCTCACTTCATAGCTTATGAACAGTAGCTTGTCACATATCCCTTTCACTAGCAATTTAACATATGCATTTGTAAACCTCAACTGATTGCAAATAAATTATAGGCAATGTTGTAGCACTGATATTCTACCACATCTGATGGCAATCCCCCCTTAAATCTGACTCGCGCTGTAACTATAACTATGGTGCCCTCTTGTGTCAATATCTTGAAACTTCAAATTAGGTAGTCTGTTATCAATGACTTAATTGGGAAAGAAGGATGGAAAAATACCCTTAATTTTGTTCGTGCTAATAAATGCTGCTAAAACCTGCTCTCTCTCTCCCTTCTTTTTTAAAAAATCATGATCTCCTTGAAATTTTCAGATGTTCTGTGTTAAATGTAAATACCTTCAAATTTAATCTTAAAATCTACACTTTGTCAGGGTACAAATGTATATGGACCTGACTAGGGCTGCAACTAACGATTATTTTGATTATCGATTAGTTGGGCGATTATTTTTTCGATTGATCGGATAAAAACTAAACGCTTCTTTAATTTGATGTTTTGCTTATAAAACATATAAACTATATAAAACCATAAATCAGAGTATTAGTCATGTATAAAACTAAACTTTAAAAAATGCAAAAGCCACATAGAGTTTAATTATCTTTAATTTTGACATTTTAAACCTTAAATTAAAGACAAAGTTAGTTTTTGAACAGTAAATATATATAAATAAATTAATAAATAAATGCAAAACAATTGTTGTACTCTTATTATATTGGATGGCATCTATTATAGTGGCTGCTTGTTGTGGAGTGCGTGGGGGATTTCTTTTTTGAATGAACTCACTTATGCTGACTTGTCCCTTCCTAAAATAAATAAATAATAGCATTTGACTATGGAAAATACAGCATTTTAACAACAATAATTGCAGATATTGCCAGCTGGTAGAGAATGAACAAATCAGAAGTAGTGTGTGGAAGTCTGTGATTGGCTGGTTTTGTGGCAGTTTTGTTACACTGGACAAAGCTGAGCGAGCATACAGGCAGAGTGGAGCGCGCACAGAAAAATGTTGCTTACGTGTGAAGGCAGATTCGAGCGCGTACAGAATCGAGAAGTCGCGCGTGCGCGGAGAACATGTTGAACGCGCAGTGGAGGCATTGCACGCACAGAATCGAGCGGTTGAGCGCGCAGTGGAGACACTGCATGCGCATAGTGTTTTGTCTGCTCTCAAAATGTCAAACCGCGCGCTCAGAATTGTGGCAGGAATATAACACCACAGGCGCACGCTTTTCCCTGCAGATGCTTCTGTAACCTCCATTGCGCGAGCGGCTGTGTATCTGTGCGCATCTTTGTGTATTTGTGCATCTTGTGATCGCGCTCCTCAGTAACATGAGCAGTCCAATTAATCGATAACGGCATTCGTTAACAACGAATTTCATTATCAACAATTATCGATTTTATCGATTAGTT
Source organism: Clarias fuscus (assembly GCA_030347435.1). Taxonomy (NCBI): domain Eukaryota; kingdom Metazoa; phylum Chordata; class Actinopteri; order Siluriformes; family Clariidae; genus Clarias; species Clarias fuscus. Next base: position 29,233,599 of record CM059206.1, read on the forward strand.
GTTGCAGCCCTAGACCTGACTATCTCCCAATTTTGATAAGCTACAGTACGATGTAGTGTGATGAGGTACAGAGGTGCAGTCTTCAAAATGGGTTCATAAATACATATAAGAACATGTATACAGTAAATACATAGATGGCAAGTAAGGGCAGGAGGGGGTGTGCGTTTGCTTACAGTAAGGTTGTCCCTTAGTAGCTGCATGATCAGGGTGCTGTCTTTGTAAGAGTCCTCATTCAAAGTGTCGAGCTCAGCGATCGCTTCATCAAAAGCCTATAAACAAAGGTCAATGCATACCTCTGGGTTTAGTTAACAAAAAAAAATACTTATCTCCCCCATTATTTTATATATTTCTATCTTAAATGGTTTACTTAGATTGCCTGCCCCCCCCACCACTCACTGTCTTTGCCAAACTGCAGGCCTGCTCCGGGGTGTTTAGGATTTCATAGTAGAACACGGAAAAGTTGAGAGCGAGCCCCAGTCTGATGGGGTGTGTAGGCTGCATCTCTTTCTTACTGATGTCAAACGCATCCTGGTAGGCCTTCTGAGAACTGTCCACCGTTGCTGTACAACAAAAGTTATTATTTTTATTATGTAACAAATAAAAATCTGCGCTAAACATTTAATAGACTTAACACTAGTATAAAAAAACTAATTATAGTTGTCCATGTCTAACTTCACTTTAATAAATTGCCATACCAATGCCAATGATTTAAGTATAAACATAACTTAATAAATACATAAAAATATTTAGGTTTGGTAGCTAAATAGATCAGTTTTATTTTTCTTGCAAGTAGTTAAAATCATATGACTTTCATATAAGCATTTCTGGATTCTATTGCTTATATTTTCAGTATTGCATACAGTATGTATAATTTGACAAGATGCATTTGCCAACAACCCGTTTTCTATACGAAATCTATATATGTAGCCATCTCCACTTGTCTTGGTATCCTACGGAATCATGTCAACATTCCTGGTCATTAAATATAGCTGCAAAAAAAAATGTAGCAAGTCACCTGGAAGTGAGGGTAGAAAACTGATGCTTTCTCTTAAATACAGCTTTTTTTTTTTTAAGACCTACAAAATACTAGTGATGAATCTAGAATTTATTGAACAGTACATCTGTATTTCACTCCTGTTATACAGATGCGTACTCCTGTGTACTGCATTGTTACAGACAAATAAGAAATCAGCTCACTTTTTTTTGCCTCGCCAGATGCCACCTCAGATAAATATCTGTAGTAGTCTCCCTTCATTTTCAGGTAGAAGACTTTGCTCTCTGCCTGGCTTGCATTGGGTATGAGGTACTTCTCAAGAAGGCCCTGGGTTAACAAAGAAAATAAAATTGTGTCAGGACACCGCCATTGAAATCAGACATTTTCTGTATTAGCCTTCACAGAGAGCCAATCATGGTCCTCATTAAAGCAGCAACTGTAACACATACCTTGGACATAGACGAGGTGTGAAAACCCAAGACTTTACATATTAGAGACAATCTGATCATTATGATTTATACATATTTTCTCACTTTTTTAAAAATTAATTTCCCCAATTTTCTTTTGATTATGCAAAGCTGCTTTATGACAATGACTATTGTTAAAAGCGCTGTATAAAGAAGATTAAATTAAATATGAATTATATGATGGTCATATAAATGTGTGTTGGGTGCATGTTTTTGTACGATTAGTGTGTGGGTATTAATAGACAATTACACATGGTCCATTCAGACTGCACAATTGGATCAAAGTTGCTGAATCTTGTGTCTGTTAAAATTAAGAGCATAGGCATATTTTACATATATGTACAGTTTAATTTATACTTATAAATATAAACCAAAAAGTATGTGCTCAAAGATGTTTCATTAAAGTAGTGGTATAAGCACCCTCCTCATCTTGACACCTGGTCAATTAGCCATTTTCCTATTTTTGCAGTACTTAAAAAAAAAAACTGCATTAACATTAAAACATTTGTCCTTCATAGTAAGTGTATTCACCTGTGGCAGTAGCCCTTTTCAGCAATATAATGCATCTTACAGCACCGCAGAAAATGTTCAGAAATGGTTTGAGGAACATGACAAAGAGATCAAGGAGTTCACACTTGCTTTAACAGTCTGATGATCAGTCACCCAAAACAAATAGTGAATAAAGGGATTCTCTACAAGAACGAAAGTCTTCTCATCTACAGTTCTGTGTGTGGAAATAAAAGTCAAAGTTTCCCCTCCATTTCCACAACGGACCCGTAGCTTAGCAACAAGACGTTCTGTGATGCAGCTTCAGAAGCAAAAGTTGAAGTGCTGCCGCAGCTCATCGTTTAACACTTCACCACTTTTTTCTTCAGGTGAATGGGGAGAATATTTACCCAATCTGGTTGAAATTTAGAAACGTTTTTTTGTAAATGCTTGAAAACCCTAATCATCAGTAAAGTATATTCCATGCAAGAGATCTACTAAAATGGTCTGAATGCTATCGAATAAAAATGAAAGGGCAGCATAACACCATTGATCTAAAAGGGTAAAGGTTTCAGCACAAATCAAAAACTTGAGCTGTAATTCCAAAGCCTAGAATGAAATCATTCAAAGCAAAGCACACAATGGTGTTCATGGTTAGGCTATGCTGCTTAACACAGTATAAGGTCTCCTGTTGTGCCTTCATGTGTGTTCCTTATGTTTTCAGAAAATATGGTCCAGATTGACATCCAATATTTAATCATGGAGGGAGGAAAATGCATCTCCCCCCCCCCTTTGGTTCTACATTTTTAAATATTCTATTGACTTAAATTGTGATCGTTACCGACTTATATCTCTGACAACAAAAACAATAAGATTTTTCAACATGGTCATTTTTCTTTCAAGTAAATAGTTTCATAAACCAAATGAGAAAATACTGGCACACCATATTATTCAGTAATATGTAACATAGCAACAGTAACAGTCTCACCTAATTTTGAAAGATATTTTTGTTGGCTAGCTCATCTTTAGAACATTGCTTGAGTTCATTGATGTTTGAGGGGATTAAGTCATGCACAATGTCTCTAAGATCCTGCATCTAAATGGGGTTGGTCTTTGGACTTTGACTTGGCAATTCAAAGCTTTTTTTAATCGAGTCAAAAATGTCAATTTGCTTGTGTGCTTAGGCTCAGTCTCTTGTTGCACGACCTAACTTTATCTCATCTTAAACTGCTAGATAGATCTGACAGTTGTCTTAAAAATACTCTGGTATACAGTGGAGACTTCCATTACTAAGCTTTATATTTGGGATGTAGTGATTATTCAGTTGCTTCAAATTCTGTTGTGACTTCCTCCTTCAGGTTGCATTCAACATACCATATTTTATCAACAAAATGTATTGAATGGAATGCGTATGAGACATAAAAATCCAAATGTATTATTTTGGCTGGCCAAAATAAAAATGCTTGGTGGATTTTTTTTATTATTATTTTTATCTACACACCAACTATGCAAATTATTTTTGGACCCTGCTTATAACCCTCAACAGATAGATAAGAAACAACAATTGCTGATCTAAGGGCATGACATAATATAGGGACACAACAGAGTACCCCAGTACAACCAACTGCTAAAAGTTCTGCTTTTACAGAGGTCGTCACATTTCTTGATGATTAAACAAATTTTGTGTCCGTCATTGATAAGCCCTGGCTGCTAATTACCCTCAATGATCGAAGTTGAAAGGATTTTCTGATTATTTACTGATTGACTTTCCGAAGGGTGACTTAATTTTTGCAACAAAATGACAACTTACTGAAATCTCTTGGGGTTTTTAGTCACCTGAGGTTATCTGGCTTTCATTGTTTATTTAGACTTTGATTGAGGGGATAAACAAGCAGCAGAACTGAGCTATCTTCATTTCAAGCAAATGCAGGATTTAAAGTCAAACAAACAAAAATATGTAATATAATGCTACATCTTATAAAAATAGGCAGTAATTAGGAAGATGGAAATACAGCATTTTTTACCTCAGGAAGTTTGAAAGATATAAGATAATGCACACTGGACCTCGTTTGGTAGCAGCAAGCTACGCACCTAACGCTAATGTATAATGTAAATTTTGATGAACAATGAACTGTAAAAATTATTTATTTATTTTTTTAAAATCAAAATTCTGTTCTGAGAAAAATACCCCAACTTGACTTCATAGCGGCTGTGGAATTTTCATACAAGACATGGACCATTATGCTCGGTCAAGAAAGGAATTGTACATTTTTGCCTATAAACGGTACAGTTAATATTTTGACACATCTACATTTTCTCTTCAGAAAGTATTCTAATAATTAAAAAAGCTTTAAAAAGATTTTAATTAATAGTAAATAATTCTTCCAAATTTTGAAAAATATTTTGGCAATATTGTCCCATACAGAACCAAAGAATGCCGCCCCCATACCCCCCCAGTGAGGGGGAGATCAGTTAATTACTGTGACATGTCATAATATGCCTGATCTAAAAACACACTGTACCACCCATGAGTAATATAGTATTCCTCACCAGCACGTCGTTGCAGATGTCCTGTAGCTCAGACTCAATTTTCTCACGATATTCACATGACATCTGCTGCTTCTTCTCGTTGCCCTCAGTTTTCTGCTCGATGCTGGAGATGACACGCCAGGAGGATCGGCGAGCACCCACCACGTTCTTGTAGGCCACAGACAGCAGGTTGCGCTCCTCATTGGACAGCTCACCTCCACCTTCGGTGACAGCCTTCATAGAGGAAGCCATGTCATCATAGCGTTCAGCCTGTTCAGCCAGCTTAGCCTTCTGCACTAGGTCGCTCTTATCCATGTCGATACTGTAAAGAAAAGGGTCATTTCATTGCATAAAATTTACAGGAAATATATTACGGATAAATCTATGTAATGGCACAATCTTTTTAGTGTTACTACAAAGATTCAAATGTTTCTAAATCTATAATACTAACAGATTTTTGACTTAGATTTTTAAAAATTGTGCCCTAAAAAAACACATTAAAGGTCAATTGTGGTCTGCAGTAGCAGTCTACTCATTTCTCACTATAAATCAAGACCAACTAAAGAAGTGAGAATACCTTTCCTTAACAAATACAACCTTAACAAATACAACAAATATTAACAACCTTAACAACAAATATGGCTGTTTTCACACTAGGACTTTTTTTTAAACTCCAGATTGAAATGATTCCATGAACTAAAAGTAGTAGCACACGTACAATCCTACTCAAAAGCACTGGAATGGCAACACAATTTTTTTTTTCCCATGTACAAGACAAACGTGTTCAGAGTCATGTGGCTTTTGTCGTTTCAACGATGCATAGTAATAGGAGTACACTAGCTGAAGCATTTATCCAAAACCACTGTACAACTTGCATCACAAGAATGTGCAACAAGCACATGGCAGTAAAATTTCTACTAAAAACGGAACAGGTGTAGTAAAGAACAGTGAAGCATCATTGTTTGGATAAAGTAAAATACCACAATAAAATCATAATTATAGAGTAGAACTGCGTTAGGAAAAACGGATGCAACATTTGATGTAATTTCCTTAAATGGAGAGAAGGGAGATCCTGATTTTCCCAGTTGTCCTCACTATGCTCTGCAGGGTCTTATAATCCAAGATACAATAACCAATAACCAAACAACACAGACTAGCAGCCAATACCCCCATAGTTTACAAAGCACCACTTTAGCATTAGAGCTATGGTAAATGTACATGACTATACAAGAAATACAGTAGTTAATTCCTGTGGTGAATAAGAAAAGTCTGCATAGAACGGTCACAAACTTGAATGATGAGAAGCAACTAGACACTTGTGCTCTTACACCATTCTTTGTTGAAGTAAACAATTCACTAATGCAAGCCTTACTGCACAGAGCTGCATTTCTGTTGGCAGAAGATGAGGTAAACCCAGCTAGCTGAACAGTGACGTCGAAGAACTCTATTGCTGAGCCATGCTTTGGCAAAGATGTAAAAAATAATAATAATACAAAAAAGCAACAGTCTTCAGGCTCATGCTGATTAGTCCGAAGTACAGTGGAACCTCGGATTGCGAGTAACGTGGTTTACGAGTGGTCCGCAAACCGAGCAAAGATTTTAAATAATTTTTTATTCGGAAACCGAGCAAGTATTAGTTTACGAGCGCCGAGTATCATGCTTCCCACATGCGACTCTTATTTTGACATCGAGCTCACTCTCTCACCTTCCCCCCCCCCCCTCCACGGCTTCGCAAACACAGAAAGTCTGCTCGTGCGTGCGCAATTTGACACTGAAACACACACGCACAGACTCTCTCTCCCCTTTTCACCCCTCCCGGCTTCACAAAGACACAGAAACTCTGCTCTGTCGCGATTCTTTTCAAAGGTAAGGTGCTGGTTCATTTGTTTTTGTTTTTTTTTACTTTACAGCAGTGATTCCTTTAGTATGCGCTCGTGCCAGTCTCGCTTTTTTTCCGTTAAACCGGTGTTTCCGCTGTGTTTATGCGCTTGTTGTAAAACTTAGTGTGTCTGTTAATATACGCTCATGTCAGTCTCAGAGAGATTTCTTTTTTTCCTGTTAAAACGGTGTTTCCGTTGTGTGTGTGTGTGCGTGCGTGTGTTCGTTGTGAAACTGTTGTGAAAAAGCGAGGTGGGGAGAAGGAGGAGGAATGTTACTGTGTAAAACGAGGCGAGGGAAGGGGCTAATTCCACACACACATGGCGCGTGCGCGCACCAATGGAAACACTTATCTGTCAGGATTTATTTGTACTTTTTTTAAAGGTAAAGTGCAGATTAATTTGTTTTATTTTCATTTTATAGATTGTATTAATTATTTTTATGTATTTATTTTTGGGGGCTGTGGAACGAATAATTTGAGTTTTCATTATTTCTTATGGGAAATGATGATTTGGTTTAAGAGTGTTTTGGAATACGGGCCCACTTCCGGAACAAATTATGCTCGTAATCCAAGGTTTCACTGTAGTTCCATGTATTTTGCAGGTTGCAGGCATTAGAGGTGACCAGATCAGGGTTGCTTTTAGCCTGGAATGAACCACCGTTTCCTCACATAGCACATAAAACGTCCCCTCCGCTGGTCAAAACCATCAACAATTATTTTAAATACAACATGCAAACTTATGAATTACCAATAATCTTTGGCAACGTGGTCGTGTGCGACATTTGTGAATCATTGCACAAACAAGATGGCAGCCAGAATCACATGGAAATAGGTTCTCTTGAATGCTGGCCAGCAGAAAGTTGTGTGCAGAGTTGTAAAAACCATGTGATTTAAGGAAACAGAAAACTGCTGAAAATCATGGGGGGAGGGGGCGGGGGATGGCCTGCCGACCATCTCTCGATTTCCTTAATATTCAAGATCACTAAAACAGCTATGTCCCAGACTTTCAAGACACTTCAGTTCTAATTTGTCAGTCATTCTCTCTCTCCTAATGTCCTAGTTTCAAAATGTCTTCCTTTCAAGACCCATTTCAGCCATAACAGAAAATGTCTGTTTTAAAGTGGACATTAAATCACCTTAGGTTATTTGCTCTGCATTTTCCTCTTGGTTCAGTTTCGGTTCAAGAAAAGTACACCAAAATGCGTCACTTCAAACCACGCAAGAATGTCTTCACTTATTGGTCAGATGCGTCTGTTGGTTGAATAATAATAATAAAAAAACAATACAGGAAGAAGATTGTGTTGTGGACTACTGTACGTTCATGTGACATGAAAGAGACAATCTCACATTACACGTTAGTAGGTTAGTCGTTGCCCTGGTGACTGTTTATTGCTTGATTTACCGCTTCTTCATATTTTTGTTTCCAATGAGTCAGACTTGAGGAATAGTTCTCCAGGCTTCCTAAAGGTTTTGGCCCTCCCTTTTTTGGTCAAGATTTTGGTTTTCATTTTCAGTCCTGTGCCTGTCCCTGACCAGCTTCAGAGGAATGCTATTTTGTTTAACAGGAACAAACAAGCGGGAAAACGAGATTGCTTCTAAAGTGGCTATATAAATAACATTGTAAAATTGTATCTTTGGGCGCTTTGCCGCCTGCCATGCTAAAACATTTGTTCCCATTTCTTTAATTTAATGTACATAATTTAATATTAATCTTTTTTTCTATAATTTAAAAAGTGAAATATTTAAAGAATTCTTTTTTTTTTATCGAATGATTTACAGATGCAGAAATTCTGAAAAGTTGTGTTATGTGCTTGGATTTAGAACAAATTATTGCAACTATGCGGCATTGCATGGAGGTAATCAGCCTGTGGCGCAACAGAGGCTTTATTAAAAGCCAGGTTGCTTTTATAAGAGCCTTCAGAACATCTGTATTGTTGAGTTGGGGGGTCTCTCATCATCCTCATCTGGTAGACTGCTGTATTGACTCTGGACTTGATAAAACACAGTGGACCAACACAGGCAGATGACACCCCAAATCACAGACTGTGTTTATTTCATATTGAACGTCAAGCAGCGTGGATTCTGTCCCGTGACTATTCGGCCAGGCTCTGGGAACTTGGGTTATAGTTAGCTTATTTCCATATGAAATGCAAAATTTACCTTCACCTGAAAAGAGGACTTTGAACCACAGAGCAACGATCAAGTTTTCCCCCTCCTTAGCCCAGATAAGATACGCCTGACATTGGTTTAGGGTTTACTTGTACCCCAGTTCCTGAAGGCGTCCACGTGTGGTGGCTCCTGATGCACTGACTCAAGTGCCACGCCACTCCTTGTGTTGCTTGTGATGCTCGCAATCCTCTTAATTCTGGGGTCATGCCTATTGCTTGTTCACCTTTTCCTATCACACTCGCCCCCAACCCCCCGAGTCAACTTTCCAAGAAAAAACTTTGATAAAGCGCACAGTGAACAGTCGGCCCTTTCAACAATGACCTTCTGTGGCCTACCCTTCTTGTGGGTGTCAATGATCATCTTCTGTACAACGGTTATGTCAGCATTCTTCCACATGCATGTACTGAACTAGACTGAGATGAATGGTATTTATACTGTACAACTAGTAATTTACTCATATGCTAACCTAAATTCTAAAAATTTTAAGCCTGCATACATGCCATTAATAAAAACAGGTGAATATCACACAACTGTGTATCTCATTTTGTTCAAAAACTGTAGAATATGTCCTCACAGAAAAACATTTGTCCAGTAGATTTTCTAGGGTTTTAGTATACGGGCAGGTTTCTGGCACTAAGAATGACCAGCGGCATACAATCTATACATACACTCACTGAAAACTTAATTAGGTGCACCTATTCAGCTGCAACTCTTTAATGCAGCTCTTTAAATCAGCCAATCGCATGGCAGCAACTCAATGCATTTAGGCACATAGATTTGATCAAGATGATCTGCTGAATTTCAAAATGGGGATAAAAAGGTGATTTAAGCAACTTTTTGCTTAAACAGAATAGTACTACAAATTCATGTACACCTTACACCCCCTCATGCATTTCTTTGTTTTTAATCTGATGGTCTTACATCTTATGTCATAATGCCCCTCTAATTTTGCTTTTATAGTCTTCAAACCACCACCCTGTTAAGACTGTGGGTGATGTCATTTGACAGTTTTTCATTTTTGTCTTTACAGATCTCACTATGTTTTAGTCATGAACAGCTGCTGTTTTTACTCAATGGAAGGAAAAATGGGCAAGCATAAGTGTTATTAAAAAAAAAAAAAAAAAAAAAAAAAGGTCTTGTGGGGTGTGTCCACCATGCATTAATTAGTATCAGCCAAAAATGATCCAAAGGATGACAACGTGTAAACCAGTCCAAGTGCCCAAGTCTCATTGATGTGGGAAGCAAAGGCTGGTCCCGCAATATAGATTCTGTAGCACAAATTGAAGTCAACACTGGACATGACACAAAGATGTCACCATGCGCACAGTGCATTGCAGCTTCCAGCATATGGGCCTGCAGACTGGCCACAGTGCCCATATTGACCTCTGTACACTGTCAAAATCACCTACAATGCCTACCATCACATCTGGAACATCATCACATTCTTTCTGATCAAGCATCTAGGCATTGTGCTGCACAAAATGTCTGATTCATGAAGGCCACACCTTGCAACTTACATGAATTAGGGATCTTCTGATATCATCTGCGTGCCACAAACAGGACACCTACAATACTCCCTGAGACATGTAGAAACCTAAAGAGGAACCTAAAGAGGAACTAAACTCGTATTCTTGTGGGTGTGTGTTTCCATCCATTTCAGAAACCACATCACATGCTGGAAGGGGAAAAAATATATTCCCTGAATCCTAGCATCAAAAAATAAGTCAACTGCTCAAACCAAAAACGTTACACCGAGTTTACAGGCAGACGAGAAATGCAAACACTCATGATTTCACAAAGGAAATGGTTCATGTAGAGCAACATCAAACTATTTAAAAAAAACTATATTGTCTAAATTTATGTCTCTTTTCAAAATAGATCAATATACTTTAAAAACTTGACAAACTGCCATCTCTAATAGGGTGACTAGAAAGCTAATGGAGGGCTATAATCATCAAAAGACTGAGGTTTAGAGATGATTTTGCACGAGACATCATCTACCCATATCACAAGTATTCTTCCTTGGCCTTGGGGTGACAATGAAGCACACCAATATATATTTAAAGAGGAGGGAGAAAAAAAAACATGAATAATAATTTAAAAATCTCCTGTGCATAGGAGTGTTAGTACTGCAGCACATCATAAAGACATGCCACCATTTTTTTTCTCCAAGTGAAGAGGGAAAATTATTCACATAATCTGGTTGTAATTCATATACGTTTTTGTTAGCGCTTGCAGATCCAATCATTAGTAAAGCACGGGTCATGCAAGAGAACAAAAAACAAACTGACTGATTTTAGCCTTCCAATAACACAGGAAATATAGCTGTTTGGCTACCAAACCTTAACTAATAATACAAAAAAAAAAAGTCTCTACAGGTACTGAAAAAAAAGAAAGAAAGAAAAAAAAAACTCTCCATTACTATACATTATGAACACGACAAACCTTTTTACACTGATCACCTTCTAACACACACAATCCAAATCTGTATATCCAAAATACTGCTTTAAAAAAGTGTGCAAGGTTATTCACTTCAGCGTTCGATACTGCTACTCATACGATACTTCAATAGTGGCTGCTGAATCATTATATATTTATTTATTGAAAGATCAACTTTAACAAAAAATAAATAAATAAATGAAAGCATACCACTGTGTAAACATCTGAAAGTGCTAAAAAATGAGAAATATGCTTTGTCATTTTCAGATGTTTACACAAAATTGTTTTAGATCATAAAAAGTACAAACCCATGAGGTGTTTATCACCTTGTTTTAATGCAAATTTTACATTTCATACCCGTTATTTAATAAAAAAATTATTTATGATTTACCACAACTCAAAGATGTTTAACAGTACTGAAAAAGGCCACACTTTACAAAGCTAGCTCAAAGTCCCAACACGTTGAAACTAATGATCACGATCATTGCTGACAATTTTGAAAGCTTACTATTCCCAAAATTATTCTAACATTCTGATGCATTATTATTATTAAATATTTTTTACAATGTACTCTGCACTGTGCTTCATGTGTGTGAGCACCTTCCTGATCAACAGAATATTAACAATATAAATTGAACGGGGGGGAGGAGTTAACACTCAGGTTTACTGTCTTTTGTTGCAACCGGAACTGATTATCAAACAATGATGTTTCAAAGCATCCATACACTAATTTGAACACAGTTCAGCTTTTGCTAACAAAAGCTGCAATTGTAGTGTTCTCGGTCGTAGATAAAATAGTGCCCATTGTGCTCTTCCACAATAAAGACTTTTTTTTTTTAAGAATGGGTCACCCACAGCACAAACAGTCCTCGGCAGACATTGACGTAATGTTCCGCGTCAGTAACTTGAGGGCGAACTTGGCAGTAACTTGGCAGATGTTCATATCACATGTGAATATTGCATGGACTGTTCCAAACGAGTAGTGGATTGTTCTCTGACGATCATCTCGCAAAAGTTGCCAAATGGTTTCGACATTTTCTGATGGTTTGACGGCCTTCCTGATCTCCCATTGTCTTTCAGCAAGGTTCTTGCTCTTGCGTGTGCCACTTAACACACCTTGACCACCTCATTGCAGCATCGCCGTAAACTTGCAGAATCATGGCAGATTTGCCCAGTTTCATGCAGAATTTCAAGTTCGATCTTTGTTATAACTTGCTGTCCATTTTGAAATAGCAACCGTGGAAACGAGTGAAGTCAGAAAAGCACCAGTTGCGCAGCTCCCGATGTACACAAGTATTTTGTCACACTGACTTTTGAAGGCTGTTGCTTCCCGTGATTGTGCGTGCAGCTTTGTGTTGCCATCTGTTGGCCTATTACAAAAATAGTCTTGAAACTTTTTGATAACATCTCGTGCTTCCATTTTGTAAAGTACGAGATGGTATCTTTCAAACATTTCAAAGAAAAAATACAGTGTACTTTTCTTTACATGTTCAAATTGCAGTACATAAAACACCCCAAATCAGGGTACAGCCTCATGCTTTATTCTGGCCAATTTGCTTTGACCTGTTGACTGCACCTATTAGATGTCCCTACATAGCAAACACACCAGATTAATATTACAATAGCAGTTAAACACCATTCATTATTAAGCACCTGGAAAAATGGCTGAAAAGATTCTGACCAACTTGCCATTTCACACATTGACACAGTTGTTTGACAGAAAACAATTCTTTAAGCCATCATTGCCTGCCTCATTCCCATATGCTTTTTTGGTTAGATTATAGCAGCAAAATTTTTAATTGCATTTATAGTTGAAGGAAATCTTTCATCACCATGATTATGTCATGTGCTTGGGTAGTTTGTAGTTCGTATCACCACGATTTTATAAATATTCTGATTCAATTTTAGATTAGATTCAACTTTATTGTCACTACACATGGATGGTACATAATATTTTTCTTAAATTGGCAAATACGCTGCTCTTACTACACAGGATGCTGTGCTGCCTACCAATGTGTAAATAGTTTAGACTGCAACACCTGTAGGATTATAGAGGAATGGCAACATCTTACCAACTCGAATTTACATTTGAGCATTTGGCAGACGCCCTTATCCAGAGTGACTTACATTTGATCTAATTTCTTTAAATCTGAGCAATTGAGGGTTAAGGGCCTTGCTCAGGGTCCCAACAGTGGAAACTTGGTGGTGCCGGAGTTTGAAACTGGGACCTTCCGATCCGTAGTCCACAGACAACCACTGAGCCAGTACCACTTTGGTGTACTACATTATCTCTAGTAGTTAGTTAGTCGAGTAATTGGTAACCCAACAGCAAAGCGTTACTACACAGTAGACCAATACAACAGCAGCAACTCAGGCTAGATCTAGTAATCACTTTAAGTTATATTATCAAGCTAGCCTTATGTACCTTATATACGGTTTGAAGCTTTTCAGATGAACACACTCAAATGTTAACATTTAAATATTTAAACACAGGCAGTGCATCTCCACAGCAATGTGAAAAATACATCTTATAATAAATGATAAAAACATTCTTTTAAGAATGTCAGTTCTCCCTTCTGTTTATATGCAGGTTATGAACACCATGTTGTGTTTTGCACGCATTTCAAGTGGTTTTGTGGTTAAGGAAAGTGGCAAAATGAGGCAAGAATTTAGTACAGAGCTTAGCACTGCAACATGCAGAAGCATGCACAAATCATATCTGGTAACTTGGGTAATAAACAGCTTATTAACCACTTGGGTTTGGTTTTTATTGATGAACCTGGCAGGAGCAGATTAACTTTTTACCCCAATTACACCACTCTTTGATTTTTAATACTGAAGAAGAAAAAAAAATTAAAAAATAAAAACATTGAGGTGTCACATTCATGTGTCAACACACAAGATATGAATGTTAGAAAGAAAAATATATTTAGATCATTCTCATTGCTTTCACTGTTCTGTGTAAAAAAAAAATGAGGTAGCGCTACATGACCTTAAGCAAATTGTAAAAGAAATTTGAAAGACATGCAGTGGTTTGCTCACATTCAGGCACAAAAAAGAAAAAAAATCACTGTAGTTTCTGTGGTTGGAATGAATATAGTCACAAGCAACTTGAATCGGGGTGAAAATAAAAATGAAAAAGACAACTCCAAAACTATAGTAGCAGGTAGACTGGCTTTGCTAAATAGACCCTATATGTAAACGTGTACATGTGCGGAGTGCTCTTCGATGGACTGATGCTCAAGCCAAGATGTATTCCTGCATCACGCCCAGTGTTCCCAGAACAGGCTCCAGATAAACACCATGACTTACCGAAGGTCTTCGGCGCTGTTAATTTCTGCAGTCCATGGTAAACTAAACGAACCCCAAAGTTTTACTATGAAAATTAGTTGCCATGTGTGTTAATTACATGCAGTCTAATCAATGCCATCATATTGGGGCTTTTACACTGTATAAGAAACGAATCTGAAAGCACCACTGTACATGGTAAATTTGTACAAGCACAAGCAATTATGTTCAGTAGTATATTCTTTAAATATAGGTGTTAACATATTTTTAATTCTCCGTTTACAAACAAGCTGCTCCCAAATCAGTCAATTTGAATATTTTAAAGTATAAACAGATAACAATATGATTACACCATTTATTATTATTATTTTGAGATGCATGGTGGCCATGTTGCGATTTTGCGCCAATCCACCCCTACCTGAAGTATCTTTTTTTTTAATTTTTTTAAATATGCTGATACAAGTAATTAATGTAGAGATTAACTTTTTTTCTTTTTAAAGACAACGTACAACGGAAAGAAGCTGTCAAAGCGCGAGTACCTTAACTATAAATCTACAAGAAAGCTTCCAAGTGCGACCGCGTGTCTCCGAGTCTCGCGGACCGAGCGCGCTGTGACAGCATCGAGAGCGAAGGTAGCAGTGATCGCCCAGTGATGTAATCCTTCCTAGGCATCTGGGTATTAGCTAAGGTGTTTGCATATCCGTGACAACGCCCAGGGCGGCGGCTACTCGCACGAATCAACTCAAACTCTTGCTATCACCGATACACTTCTAGGTAACAATGTAAGAGTTGCAAAATACCAAATCAGTGACCTGCTTACTGCACAGATATGCTGACGTTGGCTGCCACTGACAGGCCAGACTTTAGATGAAAATCATTTTTCGCTTAAATGTTATTCGGAAAAAAATAATTATTTAACGCAGTTAGAATTATTATTTAATCTCGATAATAAGGGGACACTCACGGCGGCCCACATAAATGTCTGGCCTAATTCTATAAACATATCATTTAAAATCTATTATGTCTGGGTTATTTTATATAAGCGCTTAAGCAGTGAAGTACAGTGCAAAGTGCCATCCTTATTACAATCCGATTCGTAATGCATTGCGATCGTTGAAAACCGTTTTGAAACAATCAGCTAGTTAACACTGCAGTGCAGCGCTTTCAACACCGCTCCTATTTGTTAGCAAGCGGGCTAACAATGTAGCCTCCCCTGTGAAAAGCTGCCAGCAACCTACGCCCTCTCGCATTCCCTTGCAGAAACTGTTAAAACGAGGAATCAAAAACATCGAATAGAGGGTCTGGTTTGAAAGCATTTGAAGGCATCATCTGCAGTACTTAAATGCGTAAAATTATAATAAAGGCCCGCGGTCACTGCCGCGCTGTAAATTTCTTCCGACACCGAAGGCCATTAGCTAGCTAGCCTCCTAGCTCTCACGACGGCCAGAATGAAAAAAGTCGTGGACGCTTCCTTTCATTTGAATATGTTTGTTTACTGTTGTTGCGTACTTGTTTAGTACGTAAATAACTCAGAATATGTACAACTCAAGTCTAAATGGAAACTGGACATTTCACTGAGGACAAATACTCGCCATTTATCACACGCTTCGGCCTAAAAGAGTCCTTGTACCCAGCCCCAAACCACCTTCCGCCCCTGACAAGATTCAGGGGCACATATGAACCAACGTATCCCTCACTACATTTCAAAGTCTACAATGCAACATCAGTCAAAGCAACGAACAATTAAACTTACATTTAAATATATTTCGAGTCCTACTTTTGGTCGCAAAATGCTTGGAGTATCAGTCCGTCCTCCGTTTCGCTGCTGAGGGAATTCAGGGCAGTACCACTTCCGCCTGCGTTAACACTTCCGCCTCCTCTAAGCTCCACCCCAGCCAGTATCCATAGTAACCCTTATCCGGGGTTTCCAAGGCATTCTACAGGGCAATTGACGTCACCAGGACTATGGCAACCACCGTAGGATGACGTAATTAATCACTATAGTAACTGTTGCCAGGAGGTGGTTGGCAGTTTGGCGCATGCAAAAGGCCAGCCAAAATCACAGGCTTCAGAACGTGACACATAGTGGGGGTCTAATCATCATCACCACTTTAATCAACTACAGTGGTATTTGTATAAATCATGCCAGCATGAATGTCATAATTAATTTCTTAATTATATGTCTATTGTTTGTTTTCCTTATATTTATGTCTGAACATATGTCTCTGTCTAAAACAGTTATGGTTATGCTACCCTTGTATATATGTCTCTGTCTTGCAAGATCTTTTATCAATAACATTAAGCTTTTTATATAATCATATAAATACAAGTGTGAATATTTTCACTTACAGGAATTTTGGAACAAGGGTTAAATAAATTATTGGAGGAAGGAAATTAGGAAAGTGCAAGGAAGGACAGTGTTTATACATGAAAAACAGTTTACAAGACTAATGCACACAGACAATGCACAGAATTATCCAGCAGGGTGTAGTGGAGACTGTTTAATGTATAAAAGACCACACTCTTGGTATCATACTTTATAGACAGTAAAAGCAAATGCAGAAGGTGAAGATATGTCACACCATGTTGCATGCTTGGACTGGGGTGCCATCTCATAAGGTTCACGATTGGTTAATCTGTGCCTCCAATAGTAGTGACCTGAACAGACTTTGTTGTGTTTTGACAAAAAAATTGTAGATATTGTTGAAATATAATGACACAGCGACGAGATGGAGACGGGGAAAGAAAAAGAAATGGAACCCTTTTGGAAAAAATCAGATCACATGGCCATGGCACATTATCAATGGCATATTATCACTAATGACAAATAACACAGATCCATATAACTCAGGAGCCCACGACTGAATTACACATCTTGATGCACTACACACACATATACGCAACGTGTAAATGGCTTTTTTTTTACTGAATGTGAATGAATTATTACATGAAACAAAATACAAACCTTTCAAAAATGTAAGCCAAGGGTGCAGTAAAGTGTGTGTGTGTGTGTGTGTGTGTGTGTGTGTGTGTGTGTGTGTGTGTGTGTGTGTGTGTGTTTGGGTTTGAGCATGATTTCAAGGGCTCCTGACTGCCTGGGGCCCCTAACAACTACGGCAATTGTTTCTTCTGAGAGATGGAGTGACATACAGTTTTTGAAGCAGTAGAATAGGCCATGATGACCAACTGACCTACCATGTGGAAGTTTTTCAGAATCACAGCAAATTGCATCACATATTTACAGAAAGGCAGCATGATTGTCATGACATGTTGCATAAACACCCAAAATTCAACACAGCATTTTTACCAACATTTACATTTGCAAGCGGCCTTATCCAGAGCAACTTAAATTAAATTGCACATCTAATGCAGAGGGTTAAGGGCCCAACAGTGGCAACTTGCTGATGCTGGGGTTTGAATCTGGAGTCTTCAGTAGTCCAAGACCTTACCCACTGAGCTACGCCTGATTAGGAACATCAAATGTTACTATATGCTACTATCTTGGCCATATTTAACTAATTTTAGCTAATAGTGGTTAAAGTACTATGCTAAATAAAATGACACAATTTTTCCTTCCTCTCTTGCCAAGGCACAGAGATGAAACTCCAAAACCAACAAAAGTAGAGGCCAAACCTCAAACCTGATGACTTGGTTTGGTCAAAATAGGAGGTATACTATATACTGTAGCCAAAAGCTTGTGAATACCTGAGAACTCACACCTATGTATTCTACTATTAAATAAATATATTCTGAATTCAGGATTTAGTCACCCTCTGGTGTTATAATAACATTTGTTAGATTTTTTATTTTAAAGTTATAAATATAAACATACAGACGATTTCCACAACCCAGGGGTTTGTAGACCATCAGTTACATTGGTACAATAGTAAATCTTAAACTAAGGAATGTGCATAAGAATTTTGAAAACTGTACGCTGGGGTTGAATTGATTTTACCACCCCTACAATTTTACACTTCTTTGGATTTGCTGTGAGTCACGTCCATCACATGGCTCTCAGGACAGCTCTCAGATGTTATAAATGCTGCCACCACAGTGCTGTCATTACAGTGAATCGGGAGGGGGTCGTAATTTATCAAGTCTCAAGTAAGTCCCAAGTCAATCCAAATGTGATTATCAACAAGTGTCGAGTCAATTCCAAGTCCTATACTTTTTGTTACAGTAAGTCCTTAACAGGTCATTGTAGTCTCTATAATTGAATGCTATCTTAAATCTGAAAATTGAAAAATAGAGTAATTTTAAACAAATAATTAAAAAAAAATCTGTATTTATTACATAATTAAATAAAATGACTGTGAGGGCATTATGTAACAACTTTACAATCAACAATGCAATAATTTTATGCTCCCTGATTGTACTGTATTGTTGCACTATAACAATGTTGTGTCATAGAATGTTTGAAATATTTTACTGCACCTTAACGATTTTAAATTGAATTTTATTTATAAATTGAATTGAATTTATGGGTTATAATATTTCTAATATGACACTGCATCTACATTTTGTGCAGTCAAATGCATTTGATTTTGATTGAGCTCTATCTTGATTTATCCATCTTTATCCTGTCTTTCCCTGTTTTCCTTAATGGATAAGTGTAGAGAGATAAAGAGAGTCCATTACTATAATAATACAATATGTCCATAGTTTTGATCTATGATGAAGGTAGAGGAACATTAGCTATGTTTAGTATAATGTTATATGGTATAATGTTATACGTTATATTTTCTATTAATAGTTGTTTATTGGTTCTCAATCTCAATCAATTAGAATATCATTATCATAATAAATAATGTGAAATACTGTACTTGATGATTATGGCTGGCAGCTTCTCAAAATATAAAAAATTTAAGGTAAGTGAAAGATAAAAAAGATAAGTGAAAAATGATTTACAATAAAGAAATGTCCAGCTTATGTAAAGTATTTTCATCTATGTATTCAGAACTTGGTCAGGGATCCTTTAGCATGAATGACTGCACCAATGCAGCATAACATTGCTACGATCAGTCCAGACTGCTTTGCTAGCAGTCTTCAGCTTGTCTGTATTGTTGCTTCGGTGTTTCTCATCTTCCTCTTAACAATACCCCATAGATTTTCTGGTGTTCAGGTCATGTGAGTTGGCTGGCCAAGCAGGAACAGTAATATCATGGTCACCAAACCAGTTAATGATTGTTTTGGCACTGGGGTCAGGTGCTACGTAAGTCCTGCTGAAAAGGGAACTTGGCATCTTGATAAAGCTTGCCAGCAGACAGAACCAGGTAGTGCTCCAAAGTGTCCTTGTAGACAGCCATGTTGACTCTTGACTCGATAAAACACAGTGGACCAACACCGGCAGATGACATGGTACCCCACATTATCGCTGTGGAAACTTGGACTTCATGCAACTTGGATTCCTCTCCACTCTTCCTCCAGACTCTGGAACCTTGATTTCCAAATGGAATGCAAAATGTAATTTTATATGAAAAGAGGGACAACAAATTCCCAATTTTATTTTCTCCTTAATCCAGGTAAGATGCTTTTTTTTTGTAGCAATGGCTTGATACGAGGAATGCACCAGTTTTGGCCCATTGCCTGAAAATGACTGTACATAGTCACTCTTTTTGCAATGACACAATATTCTTAAGGCTGCCATCATCCCTGTTTCTTCTGTACCCTTTCCAGACTTTGTCCTTCCAGGCAAACTTTCATGAATATGTTTCAATATAGCACAGTCAAAACAGACAGTCCTTTGAGTAATGACCTGTGGCTTACCCTCTTTGTGGAAGGTGTCTACAGTGTTAATTATTGTCTTCTAGACAGCTACCAAGTCAACAAGTCTTCCGCATTATTGTGGTTGCATGTACCAAATTATACCAAGGTATATATGGTATTTATAGTAATTTTAATCAACCTTGACATAGACATAGTCTACTCTCTTGAGATTCTTTATTTTCGTGGCTTTTCACAAGCTGTTTATCATGTTCATCAAAATATGAAAAAGGCTTAAAATATTTCAGTTTGGAAGTGAAATATTCACTCTAACTTCAGGTGGAAGTTGAAGACGGAAGATTTATGTGTAAACTTCAAAGAGGAGTGAGTCAGGTAATGGGTAGTGGTGAAGAGATCCTGGATGACACATGGGAGACACAACAGTACCCATGGGAGAGACAACAGTACCCATAACAGTACCCATAAAGGTACTCATAACTTAGTAAACTTTATTTATTCACCTATCCCTATAGCGTCATTTGTCCTTTAAAATCATTGGTGTCAGAGATATAAAAAACAACTAAAATTTCCTTCTATACTCTGCAACAAGCTGAGGATTATTTTGTCCACACATGGGGAAAAACTTGGAGAAAATAGCAATGCATGCAGAGAAACTAGAAATGCAGAGAAAGCTAGAAACATGCATGGGGAGAAAATTGTGGAGAAAAACGGTGGAGAGGCATAAAAGTTTCCCTGAGCACAAACTAACAGGTGGAAATACAAAATAGCAGTAGTAGCCATAACAATACAGCACACAGAGTTTTTTGACTTATCAAATCTGCCGTCATCCATATGCTGCCACCTATTTAGATGAGAATCACAAAACTTTTGAGAATGCCTAAACTTTTGGATAAGACTGTATATCTATTTGGGAAAGTCCTCGAGGACCAAAGGTGAGAAGCAACCAAATGGCACTAGATGAGGCACAGTACCTGGGTATAGGATTGGCTGAGGGCTGCTGAACCCACAAGAGAAGAAAGTAGAAGCAGTGCCTGCAACCCATGATAAAGAATAAGGTATGTACTTTTTTAGGGCTGGTGGTTACTCCCATCAATTTGTACTCACCTTTTCCTTTATGGCAGCAACCCCCACTGACAGAAGAGATGTAGCGCACATTTCACCACCTGAAAATGTGCTTCACCAGCTCTCCAATTCTACTCAATCTTTACTTCAATCTCTTCAATTCCCTTCCTGGTGCACACTGACATGTCCAAGATTATCCTGAGAGCTGCAGTGAGTGCAGTGCTGTGAGTGAGTAGGAAGCTCATCCAGGCTGAACAAAATTATGCTGACACTTTACATTAGTGACAGACCACACTCTTCTACAATGGTGGCAAGGACCAAAGACTGCAACCCTTGCTTTACAGTGTGATTCCTCTCACTGCAGAACTACTATTTCACTGTCCAACGTCGCTCGGAAGCCCAGCACAGAAAAACGGATGGGTTCTCCTGGTCTCCCTAGATTACCTAGAATATTACCCAGTAGCAATAATGAGATTCTTAACTGGGATTTAGACCTCAAGAGCATGAATCAGATTTAGGATGGATTTAAAATTGGTAACACGAACAAAACTAAAATTTAACTAAAATGCATCACCCTTTGTAGGGTTTTGCTTTAAAGGAAAACTTTCAAGCAGTAATACAGAGAACTAAAAGATTAACAAATGCAATCCTTGATCTATAGTCAGGTTTGTTAGCATTATATATATCGCATTGTAAATATTGTAACTAGTTTTGCACACGTGCGGCACATCTCGTAGCGCATTACATTGCCATGTTCACATGCCGTTCTTCTGCGTTTTAGCGCGTCAACCACACAACTCAACTCAGTAGAAATTGGCAGCCAAGATTTACCCAACAGACTGCCAAGAAAAACTCAGAAAAACTCCACCCCTACGCCTTCTTTTCGCGTAAATTAACACCTCCCAAATGTAACTATGATATCGGTAACCGAGAACTGCTAGCAGTAAAAGCAGTGTTAGAGGAGTGGCAGCATTGGTTGTAGGTAGCTAAACACCCATTCACTGTACTAACAGATCACCGTAATCTGGAGTACATCCAACAAGCTAAAAGATTAAACCCTCGTCAAGCCCAGTGGGTGCTGTTCTTCATGCGTTTCCGATTTAACATCACGTATCATACCGACTCTAAGAATAAGAATGCGGATGCATTATCCCGCTACTATCCGGCGCCGGATCAGATTTCTGATCCAGAACCCATTTTGCCCTAGTCACTCATGGTGGCTCCGATTCTATGGGACATCGAGTCGGAGATAGCTCAAATGGGAGCTGTCCTCCTAATTGAACATTCGTTCCAGAGGCACTTCGCAAACGAGTGACGATAGAGACCCACTCGAGTTTATCATCTGGGCACCACGGCGTATCACGCACGTTTAAACTCCTGGAACAGAAGTTCTGGTGAGAAACTGTGAGAACAGTAGTTTTATCTTGTGCTGTCTGCGCAACGACAAAAAGTCCTCGTTGTTTGCTGGTTGGAAATTTAATGCCCCTGCCAACACCAAACAGAACGTGGTCACACATCGCTTTGGATTTTGTAACGGATCTGCCAGTGTCGAAAGGGTACACGACAATCCTTGTGGTGGACGATGGTTCAAGGGATGTCACTTCATCCCTTTTAGCGCTCTCCCGTCAGCCTTCCAGGTGGCAGAAACCCTATTCAAAACAGTGTTTCACTGCTACGGCATCCTGAAGGATATTGTTTCAGATCGTGGTCCCCAATTTAGCGCCAGCGTCTGGAAGGCTTTCTTTCAGAGGTTGGGGACCACTGTTAGCCTAACGTCGGACTATCACCCCGAGTCTAATGGGCAGGCAGAGCGGACTGTTCAAGAACTCGGGAGATACCTCCGAGCATACTGTAGCAGTCGACAACATGAATGGGCAGACTGTTTAATCTGGGTGGAATATGCACAAAATTCATTATGTCACTCCGCAACCGGCCTAACGCTGTTTCAGTGTGTGCTTGGGCATCAGCCACCGCTCTGCCCCTGGGATGACACTCCCACTGATGTACCCATGTGCTCTCGACACAGGACACAGGACCTTAATCTAACCTATTGTAAACTTACCCCTAGATACATAGGTCCCTTCTCCATTCTCTCCCAAATAAATCCTAGCTCATTTAAATTACAGCTTCCTAGTCACATTCGTATTAACCCTGTCTTTCATGTCTCCCTGCTCAGGCCAGTGATCCGGGGGCCACTGGACGAAGGTGTAGCGAAGCCTTCGCTCTCCGAGGCTGTGGAGATAGAGAGCGCCCCTGTGTTCAGAGTCAAAGAACTACTAGAATCCCGGAAGAGAGGGGGTTTCCTCCAATATGTGGTGGATTGGGAAGTGTACGAAGGGTTGGAGTTGGGTCCCGGCCAGAGACATCTTGAGCCAGGAGCTCATTGCCGATTTCCATCAAGCGGCCAGATTGACCCGGCACCGCGACTCCCGGGCCGCCCCACCCACCTGCAATCCCATCAAGTCGGCAGGTCCCTACTCCCTCCGGTAACGCGGAGAGAGCACTCAGACCTCCCTCGGGAAGACGGTCCTGAGGGTGGACACTGTCCACCTGTGCCACCGCAGTCTTGCTACTTTTGTTTGGGAAGACCATCATCAAGGTCAAAGTCAAGGCTGAGAGATTCTCAGCCTTCTTCAGTTCAGTTATAGTTTGAGTTATTAATTTTCTTTGTGCTTGTTTTGTTCTTTGCCTGCCCAACTGCAGACCCAGTCTGGGAAGTCAACAATATAGTTTAGTTTTTGTTTTGGACACTTGTTTTCGCTGCTGCTCTAAAATAAACTTATTGTTAAGTTCACCCTGCATCTGTGTCCGCCTCCTTGTGCAGCGCCATGACAGACTGCCTGGGAATACCAGTTGCTGTAAGCTTTTCAGTTTTAATCCTCATATAGTTTTTTTTTTTAATGCATATTTTTTTTAAATCATTTTAATTGTTCAAATAGGCCTCGCTTCAAACCAGTGATCACCTACAGCTGTACCTGTCTGAGAGTGCCCCATCTCATCTGATCCTGGAAGCTAAG
Organism: Clarias fuscus; assembly: GCA_030347435.1. Classification (NCBI taxonomy): domain Eukaryota; kingdom Metazoa; phylum Chordata; class Actinopteri; order Siluriformes; family Clariidae; genus Clarias; species Clarias fuscus. Next base: position 29,257,653 of record CM059206.1, read on the forward strand.
CAGGCTTGGTCCTGGTTAGTACTTGAATGGGAGACTGCGTGGGAACACCAGGTGCTGTAAGCGTTTCAGTTTTATTCCCTATATAGTTTTTTTTTTTAATTAAATAAAAAAAAATTATATTTATTAATTTTTATTACCTGGGAATACAAGGTGCAGTTTTATTCCTCTCATAAGCTTCTTTTTTTAATTGAATATTTAAAAAAAAAATCTATTTAATTGTTCAAATAAGCCTCCCTTCAAACCAGCGTTCACCTCAAGCTGTACCAGTCTGAGAGTGCCCGATCTCATCTGTAGGGTTTCAGCTCTGGGTCAGAGGTAAATCAAATCTTTAAGGATTCGGGTAATTTAATTAAACTGGGTTAATATTTATAGCATACACTTTATCGGCTACCGTCCAGCGTTTAGCACGATTTGGTGTATCTTACCAATTCTGCTTATCACATGGCCACTAATGATAATACAAAATCTGGTATTTCTCAATTATGAGCAAGGTAACTAAAGATTTGGGCAAATGTTTAAACTTAAAAATACATGACCAGGACAACAGTTCTTTATCAAGAAACAATAATTTATTTGACTAAACTACAATACATAAAACTACTCTATTAGACACACACGCATGCAGGCACATGCACATACATACACACAAAACAGTTAAAAGGAAGTTATTGAAGTTTTCTATTACTGTTTACTAAACCTGAGAAAGTCACAAGAGCAGAGCCTTGAGTTTAAGCTTACGGTTTCGACATGAAGTGACTACCAATTTTAGCAAGATATGAAGCTTTTTTTGTTTACTTGCGTTGCGGTCTTCCTCTGTGATTCACCTTCGGTGTTAGGGAATCACGGCATTGCTGATTGGCTGGTGCTCTGGTGCTGTGATGACGTCTCTCAGGGGAAGCCCTTTGCTGATGCGCTGGATGCTTGGTTACTACACAGAGCGGAGCTCTGGCACTTCTTCTAGCGGATTTTTTGTTGCGGAACTTTGGAGTTCTGTCACAAAGTTTCTTAAAGATGTAAAGAGTGGATGAGCAGTTTGCAGGACGAAAATCGACGGTGGACGAGCGACGAAAGAGCTTGCTTCAGACATGTAATTGACGTTCAGCCGTTGGATGATGTTGGAAGATTCGCACCCTGGGGTTTTAGCCCTTTGTTGTCGGTCTGTCCCACAGGTGCTTGGTCCAATCGGATGTGGTTGCGGGCTTAGCCCCGCCTCACCTGGTTCCTCCTTTTGTGCATACATTAGGCCGGGTTTTTCGGCTGTTACGTGGGACTCATCCGGTTGGAAATTTCAATACCTTTTATAAATTAATTCTACACAAGCTCAGTTCATGCTACTAACATTTTGTGTACATAATCGTTCTTTGAATAAGACAAGCTTTCGATTGATACCACACATCCCATATGTTACACACTCATTTATGCCTTTATCTAGTTAAAACATTTTAAGTTATGCAGAATAATCAGACATACATACAAACATCAAACATGCTGAGTGAATATATATGGATATAAATTTTGTCATATTGGCTCACTTTAAAGATTGTTTAAATAGTGTCTCTGCCATATGCCTCTTTGTTCACTGAAAGGCATGTGGAGGAACACGAGACATCTTGAGTGGTCCAAGTTAGGGAGGGTTTTTCCCCAACTCAGAGGCGTAAGACTCTCTCCTTTGTTTACCAGTTTTAAACAATTTATACCGCTGGAGTTCGAGGTTAACTGGACTTTTATAGCTCCAGGTGTGGCAGGGCCCCCTTTCCCAGGCTTGGTTAAATTTCTCGCTTCTGATGTCAGGCTGCATTGTCTCAGGGGACTCACAAGCTTAGGAGGGTCGAATGGGCCCTGAGATGTAATATGGAAGCTTGGTCCTAGGTAGTACTTGGATGGGAGACTGCCTGGGAATACAAGGTGCTGTAAGCTTTTCAGTTTTATTCCTCATATAGTTTGTTTTTTTTCTTTAAATGAATATTTAGCAAAATTCATTAATCGTTCAAATAGGCCTCCCTTCGAATCAACTTTCACCTATACTCATTCCAGTCTGAGAAAGCCCCATCTCATCTGATCTTGGAAGCTAAGCAGGCTTGGTCCTGGTTAGTACATGGATGGGATACTGCCCGGGAATACCAAGTGCTGAAAGCTTGTCAGTTTTATTCCTCATAATGAATATTAAAGAGATTCCTTTAAATTGTTCAAATAGGCCTCCCTTCAAACCAGCTTTCACCTACAGCCATATCAGTATGAGAGTGCCCCATCTCATAGCAGTTCGAGCAGTTCGAAAAGAGGCGGTCGGCTGGCGTCACGTGGTTCGGAGGAAACACGTGATAGTCTTTGGCCCTCCCGGCTGAGTGGTAGTAGTAGCCTTAATGTGGGAGCCCCCTAGTGACGGGGAGGAATTGGACACGACTAAATTAGGGAGAAAATCGGAGAAAAATCCAAAAAAAAGAAAAAAGAAAAAAAAGACTGGAATTTCCTACAGTCTACCTGAGCCTCCAGGAACAAAATTGACTCCATTTATTTTAAACACATCTCCTGCTATATTGAACTTCCAGTCTTACACAGTATTATGCTGATCAATCCCTGCTATCCGTTATCAACCAGATGAGGATGGGTTCCCTGTTGAGTCTGGTTCCTCTCAAGGTTTCTTCCTATTAGTCTATTATTCCCTATTATCTAAGGGAGTTTTTCCTTGCCACCGTCGCCCTCAGCTTGCTCATCAGGGACAATCTTATCATTTTGATTCATACACATTCACATTTCATACAAACGTACTTCTTTTGATTGTGTAAAGCTGCTTTGCGACAATGTCAATTGTTAAAAGCGCTATATAAATAAAATTGAATTGAATTGAATTGAATTGAATCTATCAGGTAGGCCAGGCTTGTCGACCTTGATGAGCCAGGTTCCAAGTTCTTGGTTGTATTTAACAGGCTAAACAGGCCTGGGTCAAAGAGCTTCCCCAAAGTCTTAACTGGTTGCTCCGTGATGGATGGGATGACTGTTCCTAAGATTGAATAGCGAACTTATCTGTGATCTTTCCCCTCTTCAGCACCCTAGATTTAGAGGGTTTGAAACTCATCCTAGCCCATATGATGAATCTCTCCAGCCCTTGTAGCATCCATCCACGCCCTGGAACCAATCTTGAGGTTGTCCATGTAGGCTCTTATTGGTGGGTCTCCAGACTCCAGACTTAGTCAGGGGCCCTTTGTACTCCACCTCAGCTGACTTGAGCAACATGTTGGGAAACATGTGGCTTGGGAAAGAAAACATTGAAATTTTGGGTCCATGGCCAGGACGCTTCCCAGACCATATTCCCATTGAGACCTGGTAGTCTCAAAAGGTGGGTGGAGAAGCAAGAGCCCAAATTCTGACAAACCAAGCATTGATTATGCAAGAATGGCATGAAGTGGCCATCAGTTAGGATGTGACCCAGAAGTTGCTTGACTGCATGCCTGGGCAAACTGCAGAAGTCTTGAGAAAGAAGGGTCAACACTGCAAATATTGACTCTTTTAGGATAGAAACAATGGCCGTTGTCCATAATATGATTTTGTATAAAAAAATAGTTTAAAAAATGTAATTTAAAAGTAATTTATTTTGACAATTTTTGGCATAGTAAATTTCTGTAATGGTTGCAAAACAGAGATCAACTCCACATTTTCTTTCCTGCTTAGTGAGTAACAATCTCGGAATTGCCCTGAGCTGTCGTTGCAACAGCATACAAAAGTATGATATTTCGAAAATCATGTTTTTATAGGTACTTGCAGCTTCGGAACTTTGTTGCATTGAAGTCTAATCATTTCCAATCATGCTGTTATGGGTCAGAGGTCGTGATGGATCCAAGTGCAGGGGAGGAGCTTCTTGGGATAGGTTATATTGTGTGATATTTGATGTGGAGTTGGAAGAGAGCTTGGCAGAAGTGTTTTTATAAGCGTGCTTGTTGTTGTAGAGCTTGCTGCTCAATGTCGGGAAGCTGCGTGTGCTGAGTGAGTCGGCGTGAGAGCTCTGTGTGCAGCGCGAGCCTGGGAGGAATGCGGAAGTGCCGCGAGCCGACGAGACAGTCTTGTGTGTAGCGCGCTTCGGGCAGGAATGCGGAAGTGCCGCGAGCCGGCGAAACAGCCTTGTGTGTAGCGCGCTTCGGGCAGGAATGCGGAAGCACCGTGAGCCGGCGAGAGAGCCTTGTGTGTAGCGCGCTTCGTGCAGGAACGCGGGAGCGAGAGGAGCCGGCGAGAGCGTGATCTTCGCGATGACGGCGATGAGCGCGCGGAGAAGTCGTGCAGGTTGGTGGCTGCTTTGCAGGGCTTAATCGTGGTCGATAGGAGAGCAGGATTCAAAACCAGAGAGACAATGAGATATCCGTGATCCAAGTTCGCAGTAGTCAAAAACAGGTCCGTTGGTCGATAATACAAAAGTCCGTGGGCGTGGAAATCCAAAACGAGAAGCGAGAGCGTGGTCGGGAGAAACAAAGCGTGGTCGGTATCAGGAAAGCAAGGTCTAGGAAAACGCTGGAGAATTGGGCTATGGAAGGCACTCAATAATCTGGCAACGTGGTGGTGTCAGCGTGTGGTTTAAATAGGTAGGAGAGATGATTAGTGATAAGACACAGGTGTATGGAGGGCGGAGGATGAGGTGGTGAGACATAAGGGTCGGTAGGAAACATGGAGCAGGACGGCTTAAGTGATTAAGACAGAGCTCTGGCTTGGCGGGTCGTGACAGTACCCCCTCCCCTATGAACGCCACCTGGCGTTCTAGCAGGTGCCTCAGGGTGGAGTCTGTGAAAGTCAGTAATAAGGGAGCGATCTAGGATGAACCTGGCTGGTACCCAACTCCTCTCCTCAGGGCCATAGCCTTCCCAGTCCACCAGGTACTGGAGACCACGTCCACGGCGGCGAGACTTAAGGAGTCTGCGGACTGTGAAGGCTTCACCCCCATCTATGAGTCGAGGAGGAGGGGGGGGTTGGGTGGGTGGGGATAGTGGACAGGAGACCAATCTGCGAATCTGTGAGACATGAAATGTGGGGTTGATTCGGCGCATGGATAAAGGTAAGGCCAACTGGACAGAACATGGGTTGATAACACGGGTGATCGTGAATGGACCGATGAATCTTGGTGAGAGTTTCCTAGAGGTGGTCTTGAGAGGAAGGTCACGAGTTGATAGCATAACCCTTTGGCCGATACGATACCTGGGAGCTGGTAAGCGGTGGCGGTTAGCCTGACGCTGGAAGGAGCTGACAGTGCGCTGCAATTGGGTACGAGCCTGCTGCCACGTTCTTCTGCAGCGGCGGACGAAGGCTTGGGCAGAGGGGACTGCAGCTTCCTCTTCCTGGGGGAAAATAATGGTGGCTGATACTCAAGGCAGCAGTGGAACGGAGACATCCCCGTGGCAGAGGTGGGGAGCGAGTTGTGGGCATATTCTACCCAGGGTAAGAAGCGGCTCCAGGAGGTAGCATCCCGAGAGGCCATGCACCTTAATGCTTTTTCCAGTTCCTGATTCATGCGTTCTGTTTGTCCATTAGTCTGGGGGTGAAAACCAGATGAGAGGCTGGGGGTGGCACCAATAAGACCGCAAAAGGCCTTCCAGAACTGTGCTGAGAATTGCGGTCCTCTGTCAGAGACAATGTCCAACGGAAGTCCATGGAGACGGAAAACATGGTTTATGAGCAACTCTGCAGTTTCCTTGGCAGACGGGAGTTTCGGTAACGGAATAAAATGGGCAGATTTGGAGAAACGGTCTACGACGGTTAAGATGCAGGTGTTATTGTTCGATGGTGGTAGCCCAGTGACAAAGTCTATGGAAATGTGAGACCATGGGCGGTGGGGAATGGGGAGGGGCCTTAGGAGCCCCTCAGGGGGGCGGCTAGTTGTCTTGTTCCTTGAACAAACATCGCAAGCAGCTACGAACTCCTTAACGTCTTCCTTCATGGTGGGCCACCAGAACCGTTGCTGCAGGAGTGAAAGGGTGCGTGTCATCCCAGGGTGACAAGCCAATCTAGAGCTGTGGGCCCAGTCCAGCACTTGGGGTCTTACTGATGCAGGAACGAAGAGCATGCTCGGGGGAACATTACTTGGGCCTGGTTCCTGTTTGAGAGACTGTTGGACCAGATCCTCCACATCTAGCCGTGTAATAGCCACAAGGCATGGGGGGGGGAGGATGGTTTCCATCGTGGGAGTGCGTTTGGAGGTGGAGAATTGCCTGGAAAGGGCGTCGGGTTTGACATTCTTAGATCCTGGCCGATATGACAATGTGAAGTGAAAGCGGGCGAAGAAGAGTGACCACCTCGCCTGGCGAGAATTAAGTCTTTTAGCTGTCCTTAAGTACTCGAGATTCTTGTGATCTGTCCATACAAGAAAAGGGTGTTCTGCTCCCTCCAGCCAGTGTCTCCACTCCTCGAGTGCCAGTTTGACTGCCAATAGTTCTCGGTCCCCAATGTCATAATTTCGTTCAGGGGGTGTGAGTTGGCGGGAGAAGAAGGAGCAAGGATGAAGCTTGTTGTCCTTGGGCGATCTTTGCGAAAGAACGGCCCCTACACCCGTCTCCGAAGCATCCACTTCTACGACAAACTGAAGGGAGGGGTCGGGGAAAGTGAGAACGGGTGCTGTGGTGAATCGACGCTTGAGGTCCTCGAAGGCGCTGTTTGCCAGGGGGTTCCAGCGGAACGGGATCTTGGTCGAGGTGAGTGCTGTGAGTGGGGTCGCCACCATACTGTAATTCTTAATGAATCGGCGATAGAAGTTGGCAAATCCCAGGAAGCGTTGTAGTTCACGTCTGGATGATGGTTGTGGCCAGTCAGTGACCGCCTTCACCTTGGTGGGGTCCATTTGGATGCCGGACGGTGAGATGACATAGCCTAAGAAGGAGGTGGAAGAGCAGTGAAATTCACATTTTTCTGCCTTGACATACAACTTGTTCTCCAGCAGGCGTTGCAGGACTTGGCGAACGTGGAGCTTATGTTCCTTTTCAGAGCGTGAAAAGATCAAGATGTCGTCTAGGTATGCGAACACGAATACGTTGAGAAAGTCTCTGAGGACGTCGTTGATGAGAGCCTGGAAAACTGCTGGGGCATTAGTTAGACCGAAGGGAACAACCAAGTACTCATAATGACCAGTGGGGGTATTGAAGGCGGTCTTCCACTCGTCACCTTCCCTTATTCTGACCAGATGGTAGGCGTTTCTTAGGTCAAGTTTGGTGAACATACGGGCATCCTGGAGCATTTCAAAGGCAGATGACATCAGTGGCAGTGGGTAGCGATTTTTAACCGTGATCTCGTTTAATCCCCTGTAGTCAATGCAGGGTCTGAGGGACTTGTCTTTTTTCTCCACAAAAAAGAATCCTGCCCCTGCAGGTGAGGAGGATGGGCGAATTATCCCTGCTGCAAGTGACTCGTTAATATATTGTTCCATAGCCTCTCTCTCAGGGCGGGAGAGAGAGTATAGTCGGCCCTTGGGTGGGGAGGTGTCAGGGAGAAGATCAATAGCGCAATCATAGGGACGATGAGGTGGTAGCGAGACGGCCCGTGCTTTGCTAAAAACCTGTTGGAGATCATGGTATTCGGTAGGCACTTTTGCCAGATTAGAGATCTCCTCCTGGAAGGAGGACAAGGTTCGCCCAGTGGTGGCAGCACGTAGGCATGACGAGAGGCAGGTGGGGCTCCAACCCAGGATGCTTTGTTTCAGCCAATCTATGTGGGGGTTATGCAACCTTAGCCAGGGGAGGCCTAACACAATGGGTGCGTGAGCGTTCTGGACAGCGAGAAAAGTGATGGTCTCCATGTGGTTGCCTGAGAACTGTAAGGTAACGGGAGAGGTGCGATGCGTGATAGGGGCGAGTCTACTGCCATCAAGAGCCTGAACTAAGAGTGGTTGGGATAGGGGAGTGAGTGGGATGTTGAATAGGGAAGCAGAGGAGGTGGAGATTAGATTTTGGTCGGACCCGGAATCTACTAAAGCGTGGGTGATGTAGGAACGGTTGTCAAGGGTCAGGGTAACAGGGAAACATGAGCGCTGATCTGGGGAAAGAGTAGAATTGGGGCCCCCCTGTACCCCCAGAACTACTGGGAGGCCCGGCCTTTTAGTGGACAGGAGCGCACAACATGGCCCGACTGGCCGCAGTAAAAGCAGGCCCCATCATCCCTCCGACGTTGACGCTCCCTAGGCGAAATATGTGCCCGGCCAATCTGCATGGGTTCAGGTAGTGATTCGGGAGTGGTGAATGAGGGAGCTGGGGTATGAGCGTTACCAAGGGGTCGGCGCGCCTCATGGCGGGAACGTTTACGGGCATCAATACGTGTAGCTAGATCAATGAGGCCCTGTAGGTCTGATGGAAGCTCTCGGGCCGCGAGTTCATCCTTGATAGAATCCGAGAGTCCATTGTAGAAGCAGTCAAAAAGGGCCTTTTCGTCCCAGTCACAGGAGGGCGCCAGTGTTCGAAAGTCAATGGCATAATTAGAGACGGAGCTAGATCCCTGGCGTAGCTGAAGTAGTTGTCCTGCCGCCTGGTGTCCTGTGAATGAGCGGTCGAAAACCCTCCTCATCTCATCGGTGAATGTCCTGTATGTGAAGCAGCAAGGGACCTGGGCATCCCATAGCGCTGTTCCCCACTCCCTGGCTTTTCCTGAGAGTAGTGTGATTATGTAAGCCACCTTGGATCGTTCAGTGGGGAATGACGCCGGCTGCAGTTCAAGAACGAGGGAACACTGTGATAAGAAGGATCGACAGGTAGACGGATCACCATCATAAGTGGGTGGGGCAGGGAGGCGTGGTTCATGACCAGTGGCCTGTAACGGGAGAGGAGGCGGTGCGATCGGTGCCGGGGGCAGTCGTGTCTGCTGTAGCTGGGTAGAAAGTGATGTTAATGTTTCCGTGATACTTTGGAGTGTTGAGGTGATCTGCGTGATCTCTTGTTGATGAGTACCTAGGAGGGCTCCCTGGCTCTCTAGGGCCCCCCTCAGACGAGCTGCCTCTGCTGGATCCATTTTTTTTTTTTTGGCCAGATTATACTGTTATGGGTCAGAGGTCGTGATGGATCCAAGTGCAGGGGAGGAGCTTCTTGGGATAGGTTATATTGTGTGATATTTGATGTGGAGTTGGAAGAGAGCTTGGCAGAAGTGTTTTTATAAGCGTGCTTGTTGTTGTAGAGCTTGCTGCTCAATGTCGGGAAGCTGCGTGTGCTGAGTGAGTCGGCGTGAGAGCTCTGTGTGCAGCGCGAGCCTGGGAGGAATGCGGAAGTGCCGCGAGCCGACGAGACAGTCTTGTGTGTAGCGCGCTTCGGGCAGGAATGCGGAAGTGCCGCGAGCCGGCGAAACAGCCTTGTGTGTAGCGCGATTCGGGCAGGAATGCGGAAGCACCGTGAGCCGGCGAGAGAGCCTTGTGTGTAGCGCGCTTCGTGCAGGAACGCGGGAGCGAGAGGAGCCGGCGAGAGCGTGATCTTCGCGATGACGGCGATGAGCGCGCGGAGAAGTCGTGCAGGTTGGTGGCTGCTTTGCAGGGCTTAATCGTGGTCGATAGGAGAGCAGGATTCAAAACCAGAGAGACAATGAGATATCCGTGATCCAAGTTCGCAGTAGTCAAAAACAGGTCCGTTGGTCGATAATACAAAAGTCCGTGGGCGTGGAAATCCAAAACGAGAAGCGAGAGCGTGGTCGGGAGAAACAAAGCGTGGTCGGTATCAGGAAAGCAAGGTCTAGGAAAACGCTGGAGAATTGGGCTATGGAAGGCACTCAATAATCTGGCAACGTGGTGGTGTCAGCGTGTGGTTTAAATAGGTAGGAGAGATGATTAGTGATAAGACACAGGTGTATGGAGGGCGGAGGATGAGGTGGTGAGACATAAGGGTCGGTAGGAAACATGGAGCAGGACGGCTTAAGTGATTAAGACAGAGCTCTGGCTTGGCGGGTCGTGACACATGCCCTGTACTTTCTTTATTAGATTCAATATTTGAATGTAAATCAGTTCAAAAACAGCAGGATTTATTAATTACTCAGTATGTATGGTTTAACGTCTTTAGATTTACTCAGGGGCGGCACAGTGGTGTAGTGGTTAGAACTCATGGTCTGGGTTCAATTCCCAGCCAGGCTTGATTGCCGTTTCTGTGTGCATGGACTTTGCATGTTCTTCCCATGCTTGGAGGGTTTCCTCACACTAGGTTTCTCCTCCTTCCTTCCCCGTCTTTCCACCGTCAAACAGACTATTGTTCCCCAGCATTTAGCTCAGGACCGAGCCTGCTTACCTTCCAAGATTTTAATTTTGCTGTGTTTTAAATTTCTTGTAAAATTAGTTTGTTATCCCGTCTATCCTGGGGCTGTTCCCTGTACTTAGCTGCTTAATTAAGTTTTCTATTTCATCCTCTTTTATTTCCTCATTGCACATCTCTTAGTTCACTTCTGTTACTCTTGTGATTGTGTTCCAGTAGAGCTTCTTCTTCTGCCTTGTTGACACCTCTGCTTGTAAAAATGTTCTTGTAAAACTCCTGTACCCTTTTTAACTCTTTTTCTGTTTCTTTTTCTACTCAATGACGCTCTCTCCCTTTCTTTGGTGATCTCCAAGACGAGTTAACTCTTTCATGGAATAAGCCTTATTCATCCCGTGTTTTTGTGCCATCAACTTCGATTTATTCGAATATCGTGGATGTGAAGGCGTGGGGTTATATGATGATGTCCCAGATAGAAGAGATGCTTGTGGGCTATCTCTCTCCTGGAAAAAATATCCTCCCTGAAACTTCCCACCAAGCTGTGTAGACTGACAATGGCTCAGGCTGGTGCTACAATGCGCACCATGGTGGTTTTGCAGGCCTGCCAGGCTGACCTGCTGAAAGACTTGAGCACTGGCGGGTCTATTGATGAGAGGGCCACAGATCTGTCTCTCCCTGCAACCAAGCAGATGGCCCATGCCATTGGCCGTTCTATGGCTGTCATGGTGTCCATGGAGAGACATCTGTGGCTAAACCTCACGGACAATAGTATTAATAAATCCCTTAGGAGTCGGCGGACCCGCCGGCGGGTCCACTTGCATTTTTTTCTGGTAACCGTGAAAAGAATTTAAAATGCTCTGTCATTTTTTATCCTACACATAAGTGTATTACATCATTTGAATCTGTAAAGGGTCTACCTAACACTCACAATATCCACAAAACGTTGTGCTTTTGTAAAATAAAGAAAATAAACAGGGTGCGCTTTCAGCCGTCTCAGTCTCAGCGAAAAAAAAAAAATACACGTTGTTAAAATGAACTGAAACTCCGCGAATACTGCACACACAGACATGAGAAATATATCTATAGAAAGCTTAAAGGGTCTACTTTTAAATGATGCAAGTTACATTCTCAACAAACATTCTCATTTTATGTAATCCGTGTGAAACCAAGGAGAGGCACAGAATTTCTCTCGCACTTCATTACCCGATAATGACCTGAGGCAGGACACGCCCACACGCTATTCACAGGGAAAACAGTCCGGGTAATCTACAGGCGAGGCCACGCCCCCCAGACACCGGCTTGAAAAAGCACAGCCCGGCTTGAACACACACACAGTTTCCACACAGATTCAGTGAGTTTTCTGCGCATTTGGAAGATGGCACGCTACACAGCCGACGAAGCTCTTCAGATGATTTTGGACAGTGAGTAAAAATTTACCTTTTCCTCAGAAGAAGATTACAACTCCGATGATGAACGGGAGCATTTTGAAGAGAGAATAGATCCAGCAGAGGATTTTCAAACAAGCTGTTATGACAATGGGTAAGTTATTAAGTCTTATTGTAGCTGTCACAGAAGAAGTGCAATTTGTTCTGAATATTTTTGGTTACATTTTGAAATACCTTTGTTTTGTTTGTTATAAATGGTGTATAATATTCAATTTTGTATTTGTAATTGTTCATTTGATTGAAATGTGGAAATATGGAAATTGTGCCACCTACAGGAGAAAATGAGTAGCGCTACACTGACCAGTCATGTGGTTTTATTAGCTGTGTGTACACAGAAAAAGACATGAGGTTGCAAGTGTGTTGAGAGTGCAAGACAAAGAAAAGTGTTGTTTATATATATATATATATATATATATATATATATATATATATATATATATATATATATATATATATATATAACTTGTCTCCTGAATCCTGATTGGAAGGCACACTGTATGTTTGTTTATATTGTAATTATCATGCCTTTGTAATATATGGTAACATTTGTTTTGAGAAAAGTTTTGAAATATGTTGTATGACTAATTGAACTGCGTCATGGCGCATTCTCTTCACAAGCTGTATTTTTAATATTATGTGATTGCAATATTATTTATATTCATGTTTATAGTTTTTTCACGGTGGCCATTTGATGTTTGTGGAGTTGACTGTCCTCACTTTGAGAAGATGTCATTAAAATTTGAAAGTATCGAAGGCATCAGTTGAAAAGTGATTTTTCTGGTCAGGAAAAAATCTTCGGGAGCCGTTATACTTATATAACTCTTTTTCTGATAATATAAAGCTAATATTATATTTTTCCTCACTTCGGTTAGCTTATGTGAAACTTTGTCTTTCAATGTCACGTACATGGTTTAGGTCAGCATCGTAATCATGCTAACATGCTGCTTTATGTAGCTTAGCACAAACATGTTAGTTCAGGTGGCTAAGCTAATGCCTTATGGAGTTTACAGATTTTTTTGTAAATGTTCCAATGTATTTCACCTCGTTTTGGATAGCTTTAGATTATGGTTGCTAATATATATTTGGCTCAGTTTTGGTTAGCTTATGACACTGCTATCGGTAATGTTATTTAGCACAAGCATGTTAGTTACAGCTGGCTAAAATAATGCCTTATGCAGCTAAGAGATGTTTATGAATATTTTCTGTGGTGTAAATCTTCACAATAGCTTTAGTTTAGCAGATATTTTACAATATCTGCTCAGGTGTAAATGTTTAGAATGTGTTAAATGTGTATGAAAAACATGCCTGGTGCATGGCATCATGCTAATGTCTCGGGTGTAAATGTTTGAGATGCACTACATGATCTGTGGCCCATCAACAGATATTTGTCCAGCCTATTGCCCATCAACACATACAGAGGGGCACAAAAGTGTATACACACTGACAGTTGTTATCTATGCTCTTTTTAAAACTTGATTGAATTATGTCAGCAGAGTAGTGTTATGTTTCCTCCAAAGATATCAGTATGCATTTTTGGGGCCTCTCTGTATAATTTTGTTCGTTTACTTGAAACAATACAGGCTAACAACTTTAAAAAAATTTTTTTTAGGAATGTGTCTGCATCACCCTTGCCTTCACCAGCACCTCGCACCGGGACACATAAGCGACGTTCAGTTTTGAAGGCAATCGAGAATCATACTGAGTAAGTGCACATATATATGTGTGTGTATATGTATGTATGTATGTATGTATGTATGTGTGTATATGATGATGATGATGATGTACATTAGTTTCTTTTATTGTGTTACCAGCATGCTCATGTTTTTTTTTTTTTTTTCTGCAATTCCTGCCTGCACGGGAACCTGGACCTCACCTGCCGTCTGCTAACTCCTATTCTCCCATGAGTCTCTTCAAACTGTTTTTTTTTTCAGAGAATGCTGTGTCAACTCTTTGCCACAACACCAATGCTCAGGCTGCCAAGGCAACTACGAAGGGACGCAAATATAAATGGACAAACGTCAGCATCACTGAGATGTACCACTACATTGGACTCCTATTTTACATGGCCATGGTGAAGTTGTCCTCTATCACAGACTACTGGAGACAGAGCAGTATTTTGACAGTACCTTTTCCAGCTACCGTCAAGGGACAGATACCGGACAATTTCTTGGAATGTGCACATGAGTCACCCAGATGCAGACAAGGAGAATGACAGGAAGAGGGGCACATTCGAACATGATCGTCTGTTCAGGATTAGACCTCTTATGGACACTATCCGTCATGCTTGCAAAGCTATCTATCATCCCAGAAGAAATTTAGCTGTGGATGAGAGAATGGTGGCCTGCAAAGCACACACAGGAATGACGCAGTACATGAAAGCCAAGCCAACTAGGTGGGGTTTCAAGTTGTTTGTTCTTGCTGATTCTTCAAATGGATACACTATGGACTTTTCTGTGTACACAGGAAAGAACAACTTTCCCACAGGCCATGGACTATCATATGATGCTGTGACGTCTCTCTTGGACTGTAAAGTTTTAGGTTCAGGGTACCATGTGTACATGGACAATTTCTACACAAGTCCAAAGCTCCTAAAAGACTTGCTTACCATGAAGTTTGGTGCATGTGGGACTTACAGAGACAACAGGAAGGACAGCCCTTGGAATGCAGATAATTCACTGTCTAAAAAGTCTGCCAGGGGATCCGTCAGGTGGATTCGAGATGGACCTCTTGTATTTGTGAAGTGGATGGACACCCGAGAAGTATCTGTTTGTTCTACCATCCATTCTGCTTATACAGGAGATACTGTGCAGAGTTTATGGAACAACTCATCAAAGAGCTTTGTGGTGTCTCACAGGAAGTAGCACCAAAACGGACAAGTACTGACCATGTACCAGTTCCAGTAGCTGTGCTGACCTCAGACGCCAGAGATGCTGCCACTGCAGGTCGCAGGTTGTGTGTGCATTGCACCTGAATGTCTGTTTTTACGCATTTTATTTATCTCGAACTGTTCTAAGTAAACTACAAACAAAGAAATGTGTTTTTTGTCCTCAAATTATTTTCTTGTAGCACTTCCCTCTGTCACATACCTGACTGAAAGGGGTATTTATGCAGCTCATTATTCTGGTCTTTGTCTTCTCTGGTGTGAAGTAGAGCATTATTCATGATCATTCACGTCTCCTCGCATACGGCCTTTCTAAACAAAAAGTGTCTTAGAAAATGTAAATGAATATATTGTTTTCTGTGAATGAGTAAGATGATTATCACATCATTTTGAAGTAAAAACTCTAGACTACAAGATCCAGGTAACAGAAGTCTTGTAAATAAATGTTATGAATGTGTTTTGTGAACTTATTTCAGTGATATTTTTTTTGTTGTTTTCAATAATCACGCATAACTGTTTTTTTTCTCCAAAGTACAAATTTGTACATACATGCTGCTCACATATTACTGTAGTATAGTATAGTATAGTATAGTATAGTCTTTATTGTCATTGCAACAAGTACAACGAAATTTAAAGTGCCATTCGTCAATGCAAAAAAAAAAAAAAAAAAGCCCAGTTTGTGCTAAAAACAGTGTAGTTAGCCTTTAGACATTTATATGTTCATAAGTAACTGAAAAATATACAAATGTCAAGACATGTCAAAACTTCTTCAGGGCCCCAAAACACCCTCAGACTCCTAAGGATTGTGCTTTCCTCCTTGATGCCCCCGTCTTGCCTTGCGGCCTTTTTGGCAACGCTGCTAATTCCGTTGCCACTAGGTTTCGGGAGGCGAAACTATATGAACAGGCCTTTGGGAGGTTTCTTCCCCGCCGTGCTCAAGAGCGACCAGGTCTGGGTCTCACAAGGCGTGAGGCACAGGGTGAGAGTGTGACCAGCCGAGCACCCCCTCGTAGAGACTGTGAAGAGTGGCGAGCCCCACCCCAATCAGCCTCAAAGAGAACGGACCTGAGGAGCATCCTCTCCGCAAAAAAGTAGTCCTGAGGCTCATGCACCCAGGACCGCGGGGGTGTCTCCCCCTGGGGAGGGGTGCCTAGAATTCCTTCAGTGAATAAAGTCTCCTCCCTGGCACACCCAGGAGGCCAGTGTTCAAGCCCCGCCACCATTGGTGTTTCAGAGAGCACCGGTCTCCAACGAAATGTTGTGTTCGGTCACCTCCTGTGTCAAAACTTGTGCCCCTTTCGGAGAAACTGGCAGCATGGAAACTACTGGCAGACATATCTCCTTGGGTACGAAGGACTGTAGAGAGAGGCTACAGGATTCAGTAGAACATGGCCATAGAACATGTTCCCCTCCCAGACAGAGAGTCAGGCTACTACAGTCGGTACTTCTTGGTTCCCAAGAAAGACGGGGGGCTGCGTCTAATTTTAGATCTTCGCGAGTTGAACCGCTATCCCAGGAAATACAGGTTCAAAATGTTGACTGTCAAAATGATTGTTTATCAAATCCAACCAGAAGCTTGGTTTGTGACAATCGACCTGAAGGACGCATATTTCCATATAGAAATATTGCCACAACACAGGACGTTCCTGAGGTTTGCTTTCGGGGGCGAAGCTTACCAGTATCGGGTCCTTCCATTTGGCCTAGTTCTGTCACCCCACACATATACAAAATGCATGGATGCAGTTCTGGCTCCTTTACGACTCCAGGGCATCCATATTTTGAATTACGTAGACGACTGGCTGATTCTAGCTCAGTCTCAGGAGCTAGCGCTTTGACCTCGTGATGTCATCCTAGCTCATCTCCATTCTTTAGGATTGAGAACGCCACGAAAAACATTCTCTTTCCTGTTCAGAGGACAACATATTTGGGTGTCACATGGGATTCGATCACAATGCGGGCACAGCTGTCTGAAGGTGACTGTTCATCACTTTCAGAGATCTTTAGGTCTCATGGCAGCTGCGTCCACGGTGATAACTTTGGGCCTTCTGCACATGAGAGCATTTCAGTTGTGGCTAAGAGCCAAGGGATTTTACTCAAGGGCCGATCCCCAGAGGCAAATAACGGTTACGCGCCAGGGGCTTCGTACCCTTTCTATGTGGTTCAGACCCCTGTTTCTGATTTTGGGTCCCACTTTATGTCCATCTTGTCATCACCAGATGCTAACGACAGACGCTTCCCTCACGGGCTGGGGTGGGGTTGCGGCCCTCCAGGAACTGAGTTTGAGACAGCTGCACTAGAGTCAGCGCCTGTCAGGCTTCTGACTCTTAAGATGTTTTTTCTTATGGCCATTACTTCTCTGAAGAGAATTGGATATCTGCAGGCTTTGTCAATCTCCCCATCCTGCCTAGACTTTGCCCCTGGGCTAGTCAAAGCTATTCTTCATCCTCACCCGAACTATCTTCCAAAAGTTCCATTCTCGACCATGCACCCAGTTGTTCTCTGAGCCTTCTGTCCTCCGACTTTTACAGTTTCGGAGCAGGAAAGATTTCACTTACTGTGTCCAGTACATGCTCTTCAGATTTACGTCCACCGCACTAGCCCGTGGCGTAAGTCAGAGCAGCTTTTCATTTGCTATGGGGGCCGCAACCGGGGGGCGGCCGCCACTAGACAAACGCTGGGGTATTGCCTCATCAATTGCTCTGGCAAGAGGTGTCCCCTTTCAGCAAGTGTGCGATGCGGCAGGTTGGTCCTCTCCGCACACATTTGTCCAATGCCGCACTGCTGGTGTGTCTGGACGTCCTTTCAGACAAAACATTGACCTGAGGATGTTTCTGGTTCACTCCTATTTATAACCCGCAGGTGCACCTCATCAGATGACGTCACCTGACCGAGGTTATACACACGTGGACAAAATTGTTGGTACCCTTCGTTCAATGAAAGAAAAACTCACAATGGTCACAGAAATAACTTTATTCTGACAAAAGTAATAATAAATAAGAATTCTATGAATGATAACCAATGAAAGTCAGACATTGCTTTTCAACCATGCTTCAACGGAATTATAAAAAAAAATTAAAACTCAAAAACTCATGGAACAGGCCTGGACAAAAAAGATGGTACCCCTAACTTAATAGTTTGTTGCACGACCTTTTGAGGCAATCACTGCAATCAAACAATTCCTGTAACTGTCAATGAGACTTCTGCACCTCTCAGCGGGTATTTTGGCCCACTCCTCATGAGCAAGCTGCTCCAGTTGTTTCCGGTTTGAAGGGCGCCTTTTCCAGACAGCATGTTTCAGCTCCTTCCAAAGATGCTCAATAGCATTGAGGTCAGAGCTCATAGAAGGCCACTTTAGAATAGTCCAATGTTTTCCTCTTAGCCATTCTTGGGTGTTTTTAGCTGTGTTTTGGGTCATTGTCCTGTTGCAAGACCCATGACCTGCAACTGAGACCCAGCTTTCTGACACTGGCCAGCACATTTCTCTCTAGAATCTCTTGATAGTCTTGAGATTTCATTGTACCCTGCACAGATTCAAGACACCCTGTGCCAGATGCAGCAAAGCAGCCCTAGAACATAACAGAGCCTCCTCCATGTTTCACAGTAGGGACAGTGTTCTTTTCTTCATATGCTTCATTTTTCCATCTGTGAACATAGAGCTGATTTGCCTTGGCAAAGTTCCATTTTTGTCTTATCTGTCCATAGGACATTCTCCCAGAAGCTTTGTGGCTTGTCAACATGTAGTTTGGCATATTCCAGTCTGGCTTTTTTATGATTTGTTTTCAACAATGGTGTCCTCCTTGGTCGTCTCCCATGTAGTCCACTTTGGCTCAAACAACGACGGATGGTGCGATCTGACACTGATGTTCCTTGAGCATGAAGTTCACCTTGGATCTCTTTAGAAGTCTTTCTGGGCTCTTTTGTTACCATTCGGATTATCCGTCTCTTTGATTTGTCATCAATTTTCCACGTCCAGGGAGGTTGGCTACAGTCCCATGGATCTTAAATTTCTGAATAATATGTGCAACTGTAGTCACAGGAACATCTAGCTGCTTGGAGATGGTCTTATAGCCTTTACCTTTAACATGCTTGTCTATAATTTTCTTTCGAATCTCCTGAGACAACTCTTTCCTTCGCTTCCTCTGGTCCATGTTGAGTTTGGTACATACCATGTCACCAAACAACACAGTGACTACCTGGAGCCCTATATATAGGCCCACTGACTGATTACAAGATTGTAGACACCTATGATGCTAATTAGTGGACACACCGTGAATTAACATGTCCCTTTGGTCACATTATTTTCAGTATTTTCTAGGGGTACCATCATTTTTGTCCAGGCCTGTTCCATGAGTTTATTTTTTTTCAATAATTCTGTTAAAGCATGGTTGAAAAGCAATGTCTGACTTTCATTGGTTAACATTCATTCATAGAATTGTTTTAAATTATTACTTTTGTCAGATTAAAGTTAGACATCCAGACATTCACAACTGATGACAGCTTGTGCACAGTCAGTGCATTTGACCGCAGTGCAGTTCTTCGCATAGTGTCCCTGCTCGCAGCTTTTTCTGCATATACATTTCGGGCAGTCTTTTATGAGGTGTCCTGTGTCCATACACAGACGGCAAGTCACCTGCTGACTGTATATGAACCTAAAGTACTGCGGACCTTGCTCGGTTTTGAATTTAGTGGTGGACGGCAGGGACACCACGTCTTTGGGAAATCCAACTTTCACATACCTCATTCCGTCAGTGATATCCGTACCTGGATAATATTGTTTTCTTATCGCCTGTAGGGGTATAACTACCCACAGGTTCAGTTTTTCTGTTATCACCTTATCCTTATCCTTTACATAAAAGATACTACCAGGTCATTGATTAGCAATGGTCTTGCTTTGCATATCTCCCCATTAATCCTTAGTCCATTCAGGATCTCGTCCGTTGATTTTCTATCTTTCAGTGTGAGCTGCTCTCTATTCTGTCGTGGTCTCAGTGCAAGCAATTTATGTCCTACAGTCCCTGACAAAAGTCTTGTTGCTTATCTATTTTGTAGAAAAACCTGCTATTAACCTGACTTTTAATTAATCAATTGGTGTTAGAAATAGCTCATATGAAAAGCTAAAACCCTCCCAAATGATGTTTAATGCACTGAAATTAATTAGTTTCACTGAAAAAAGATTTATCATTTAATCAAGACAGAAAGGTCAAATTTTGGTAAGACAAAAGTTTTGTCACCTGTTTTGTCGTCTATACAGAAATTGAACAAATTTACTGCAAATGCAAAAATATGTCAGCAAATTAAGTAGTGGTGCTGTGAGATCCAAATGTAATATCTTGTATGACTTCCATGAGCTTGAAGGACTGCATCCATGCGGTTTGGCAAGGATTCTTACAATTTATTGATGAAGTCATCAGGAATAGCAGAGAAAGCAGTCCTGCATGCCTCCCAGAGTTCATCAATATTCTTTGGTTTCGTCTACCATGCTTCCTCTTTCATCCTACTCCACATATGCTCAATTATGTTCTTGTCTGGTGACTGGGCTGGCCAATCCTGGAGCATCTTGATCTTCCTCGCTTTGAGGAACTTTGATGTGGAGATGGAAGTATGCGATGGAGCACCATCCTGCTGCAGAATTTGGCTTCTTTTATGGTTGGGAATATAAGAGGTAGCTATGATTTCTTGGTATTTAGACTATTGATGTTGCCTTCCACCCTGCAGATCTCTCGCACACCCCCATACTAGATGTAACCCCAGACCATGATTTTTCCACCACCAAACTTCACTGTTTTGTGGGTGAATCTCGGATCCAGGCGAGCTCCAGTAGGTCTCCTGCAATATTTGTGGCGACTGTGGTGTAATTCAACAGAAGATTCATCTGAAAAATCCACCTTCTGCCACTTTTCCAGTGCCCATCCTTTTAGCAGGCTGTGGGCCTTGGCAAATGCCATACGTTTTTTCAATTGTCTTTTGTTTAGTGCTGACTTCTGGGCACTGATTCGACCATGGAGGCTTTTCTAGACAGAATCCGTCAAACTATTCTGGTTGACACAGGGACTTCAGGTGACCAGGTCTCGTGGAGCTCTGCTGCACTGGAAAATGGACCGGCCTTGGATTTTCGAGCCAACAAACGGTCCTCTTGAGCAGTTGTCTTGCGGGGTCTGCCTGACCTGGGCTTGTCAAAAACGTCTCCAGTCTCCTCAAATCTTTTTTTTATCCTCTGAACTTGAAGCTGAGACACACTGAAGGTGTCTGCCACATCAGCAGTGGATCTGGTCTTCAGCCTCTTGATAATCAACACTTTAGTCTCAGGGTGAATCTTAGGCATGTTTGCAGAGGTCTAGTTGCAGTTGATGTGAAGGTCTAGTGTACTGGGGTTCTTTTTATACAAACCTGAGACCTAATTGATCCATTATTATTCACGGGTGAAGCTCATATGACAAGGCGACAACACTTATGTCTTTGCTTAAATTGACTCAATGGGCTTTTTAACAAGCTGTGAATATTAGAATACTTTTTGACGTTTTCGTTTTGCACTGAAACATTAGTACAAAAGCTGTTGGGATTAAAATGAGCCATTTCTTTTTTTAAAATCTTGATTAGAAATATATTTTAATGGCACTTCAGGTCAATTTGTACACAAGGGACAAGACCTTTGTCAGGGACTGTATATTTAGTACAAAATGCAAGCAGGGACTCCAGAAGTACTAACTATAACAGTGTAACTAAAAAGGAGAGCCAGAAGGATACACAGACATGAGGGCTCCCTTAGATGTAAAACAACCAACCACCTCACCGTCAACAAACCTGAGTGTTCACCAGAATGCTCTACGTCCATGAGTCCCCCAGATCTGCTCCTTTACCTAAGGCTAATCTATTTACAAAAATGCTTGGCTAAATAAATAGGTTTTTAGCCTAGACTTAAACACTGAGACTGTGTCTGAGTCCCGAAACATTAATAGGAAGACTATTCCATAACTTTGGGGCTTTGTAAGAAAAAGCTCTGCCCCCTGCTGTAGTTTTAATAATACATGGTACTGACAGGCAGCCTGCATTCTTTGATCGAAGTAGGCATGGTGGATTGTAAGACACTAGCAGTTCACTCCGATACTGCGGCGCGAGACCAGTTATGCTTTATATGTCAAAAGTAGTATCTTAAAATCGATGTGAAATTTCACAGGGAGCCAATGCAGTGTAGATAAGATAGGGGTGATGTGCTCGTATCTTCTGGTTTTAGTGAGGCCTCTCGCTGCTGCATTCTGGACTAACTGAAGCTTGTTTATACACCTAGTTGAACAACCAGACAGTAAGGTGTTACAGTAGTCCAACGTAGAGGTGATAAAAGCATGAACTAGTTTTTCTGCATCATTTAGTGACAATATATCTCTTATCTTGGCAATATTTCTAAGGCCATCTAAAGTTACAGTGTAGAAACTTTTGTAGAATCAGAAAGCTTACTTCTAGCTGTGTGGTCCTATGACTAGAACTTCTATCTTATCAGGATTAAGCAGAAGAAAATTAATTAACATCCAATCTTTTATATCCTGCACACATTGCTCAATTTTAGCAAACTAGTTTTTCTCATCTGGTTTTGCTGAGACATATAATTGTGTGTCATCAGCATAACAATGAAAACTAATACCATGTTTACAAATTATGTTGCCCAGAGGAAGCATATAAAGGGAAAAAAGCAGTGGGCCTAAAACTGAACCCTGTGGAACACCAAACTTCACTTGAGATCATCTAAAAACTATCTAAAAACTGATAACGATCAGTCAAATACGATCTGAGCCACAAGAGGGCAGTTCACTTAATTCCTACTACATTTTCTAATCTGTGAAGGAGAATACTATGATCAATGGTGTCAAAAGCTCCATTGATGTCCAGTACCACAAGTATAGTGATCAGAGGCCAATAGGAGGTCATTTAACAAGTGCTGTCTCTGTGCTGTGATGAGGCCTAAATTCTGACTGATACATTAATTTATGCTATTTCTGTGTAGATGTGAACATAGCTGCTGTGATACTACCTTTTCCAGTATCTTGGAGATACTGTAAAGGGAAGGTTTGATATCGGCCTGTAATTAGAAAGCTGACAGGAGTCAAGGTCAGGTTTCTTGATTAGTGGTTTAATAACTGCTAATTTAAAGGATTTGGGAACATACCCACTGTTGAGTGAACAGGTAATTACTTTCAACAGGGGTTCTGTTATTGCTGGTACTATCTACTTGAGAAAATGTGTTGGTATAGGATCTAATATACAGGTTGACGATTTTGAAGAAGAGATGAGTGAAATTAGTTCTCTCGCTTCAAGGAGAGTAAAGTATTCTAAGTTCTGATGTGATGTGGTTAGTTTACCTGTATTACTTAAATTGTCTGGTTTCAAAGCCTGAATTTTTTGCCTAATATTTATGATTTTTTATAGAATCACCAACATTCTATCCTGTCCCGAGTCCTTTGGCTTCTGCTGTTCTATGTAATTCCAATAACAAAAGTTGAGTCCCTGGAAAGGAAGATCAGCAGCCTTCTTTAGAAATGGCTGGGTCTTCCACACAGCCTCACCACTGCTGCTCTGCATGGGATAAGTGACATCTTACAGCTACCTTTCAGCAGACTTGCTGAAGAATTAACAAGAGAAGCCCTCCAATCCAAGGACTCCAGGGACTGCAAAGTCTCATCAGCCGGCATTGAGGTCAGGACATGCAGGATGTGGAGGGCGAAAGAAGCAGTAGAGGTAGCGGCATCAAGCATGAAAACAGAAGTCTTGGGGAATAATAAAACATCTGCCTGCCCCTTTGCACGGGGAGAGGCTCCCTGGAACAACATCTTAGCAGCCACAACATCACTCAGATCAGACAGTGTCATCACCTCCAAGGCTTCCAAACAGTTGATCATGTTGGATCTCACAGTGCCTTGGAAAGAGAATATTACAGAAGCCAATGTGGAGAAACAAGCTAAGAACCAGGAACTGGTGGAGGAATGCAGAAACAGGACCTGGCGGACGTTATATGAGCCCATACAAATTGGAGATAGAGGCTTTGCATGATACATGTTCCGCGAAGTCCTCACACAGCTGGGCATTAAAGAAGGGACCAAAAGGAGTGTGTCTGATGTTGCTAGACCCAAAACACTCTTTGACCCCAGGATACATCACTGATGATGTGTCCCAGTGCATCCTACGTAGGCGACATATCTCAGATACAGTGGAACCTTGGATTACGAGCATAATTCGTTCCGGAAGTGGGCTCCTATTCCAAAACACTCGTAAACCAAATCATCATTTTCCATAAGAAATAATGAAAACTCAAATTATTTGTTCCACAGCCCCAAAAAATAAATACATAAAAATAATTAATAAATCTATAAAAATGAAAATAAAACAAATTAATCTGCACTTTACCTTAAAAAAAAGTACAAATAAATCCTGACAGATAAGTGTTTCCGTTGGTGCGCGCAGGCGCCGTGTGTGTGTGTGTGTGTGTGTGTGTTGAATTAAACCCCTTCCCTCGCCTCGTTTTACACAGTAACACTCCTCCTCCCTCTCCCCACCTCGCTTTTTAAGATTCACAACAAACACACACACAACGGAAACACCGTTTTAACAGGAAAAAAAGAAATCTTTCTGAGACTGACATGAGCGTATATTAACGGACTCACTTTTTAAGTTTCACAACAAGCGCAAAAACACAGCGGAAAAACCATTTTAACGTAAAAAAGCGAGACCGCCATGAGCGCATACTAAAGGAATCACTTAAGTTTCACAACAAACGGACACACACACACAAACACGGAAACACCGTTTTAATAGGAAAAAAAAGAAATCTCTGACCTGGCGTGAGTGCATACTAAGGGAATCACTGCTGTAAAGTAAAAAAAAAACAAAAAAAACAAATGAACCAGCACCTTACCTTTGAAAAGAATCGCGACAGAGCAGAGTTTCTGTGTTTTTGTGAAGCCGGGGAGGAGGTGAAAAGGCAAGAGAGCGTCTGTGCGTGTGTGTGTCAGGGTCAAATTGCGCACGCACGAGCAGAGTTTGTGTGTTTGCAAAGCCGGGGGAGGGGGGGAAGGTGAGAGAGTGACGCTCGGTGTCAAAATAAGAGTCGCATGTGTGAAGCATGATATTCGGCACTCATACTTGCTCGGTTTCCGAATAAAAACGATTAAAAATCTTTGCTCGGTTTGCGGAACACTCGTAAACCACGTTACTGGCAATCCGAGGTTCCACTGTACCTAATTGTCAATAAAAGCCTTTGACACTTGTAATTATATTTTAATATACTAAAATTTCAGAGTTTCTAAAAACGTTTTTCCCGTCAATGATGCGTACTTACACTAGTAATAATTAAAATAAGCATTCATTACAATCGCAATGAGGAAATTTTTTTTATTTAAAATATTCAATAGGTTAACAACGTGACCCTGCTATATGACCAGATGCTAATTTTTTTCCATCCTTTTAATTTTCTGTTTCTCAGTCACAACAGTCCAATAAGCAAATGCAAAGGCATCAAGAAAAAAAATTTGCAAATAAGAATTGTAATAGTAAGAGAGATGAAGAGAGTAGACAGGACTTATAAGGAGATGTGTTATAAGGTGAAAGGAAGAATGGCAAAGGCTTAGGAACAGGCGTATAGTGAGTTGTATGAGAAGCTAAACTCAAAGAATTGAGAAAAGGATTCATATTTACTGACCAGAGAGAGAGACTATGCGGGAAAGGAAAAACTACAGGCTAGGGTGATAAAATATGCAGATGGAAATGTACTGACAAACGAAGAGAATGTTTTTGAGAAGGTACGGATAGTACGGATGACGTGAGGACAGCTATGAAGACAATAAAGAGTTAAAAGTTGTTCCAGATTACATTCCAGTGGAGGCATAGAGGTGTTTAGGAAAGATGGGAAAGTAGTTGCTTACTAGATCTTAGCAGGATCTTAGAAAGAGAGAGAATGCCTGATGAGTGGAGAATAAGTGTTTGGTTCTAATTTTTAAGAACAAGGACTCCGTAGCAACCACCGAAGCACAAAGATGATAAACCACACCATGAAGTTATGGGAAGGGTAGGTTGCTTCAGTTACAGAAGGTGTGGCTGCCATTTGATTGTGCCTGTAGATTATGTTGATTATATACTGTTGTGCTCAAAATGATTTCTTATGTATATATAAGTTATATATATACAAATGTGTATATAAATGTTTCCATACTATACACACGTGGACAAAATTGTTGGTACCCTTGAAAGAAAAACTCACAATGGTCACAACTCACTATAAATAAGAATTCTATGAATGTTAACCAATGAAAATCAGACATTGCTTTTCAACCATGCTTCAACGGACTTATAAAAAATAAAAATAAACTCATGGAACAGGCCTGGACAAAAATGATGGTGCCCCTAACTTAATAGTTTGTTGCACAACCTTTAGAGGCAATCACTGCAATCAAACGATTCCTGTAACTGTCAATGAGACTTCTGCACCTCTCTGCAGGTATTTTGGCCCATTCCTCATGAGCAAACTGCTCCAGTTGTTTCCGGTTTGAAGGGTGCCTTTTCCAGACAGCATGTTTCAGCTCCTTCCAAAGATGCTCAATAGGATTGAGGTCAGGGCTCATAGAAGGCCACTTTAGAATAGTCCAATGTTTTCCTCTTAGCCATTCTTGGGTGTTTTTAGCTGTGTGTTTTGGGTCATTGTCCTGTTGCAAGACCCATGACCTGCGACTGAGACCCAGCTTTCTGACACTGGCCAGCACATTTCTCTCTAGAATCCCTTGATAGTCTTGATATTTCATTGTACCCTGCACAGATTCAAGACACTCTGTGCCAGATGTAGCAAAGCAGCCCCAGAACATAACAGAGCCTCCTCCATGGTTCACAGTAGAGACAGTATTCTTTTCTTGATATGCTTCAAGTATAATTAGCAAAATTTGCCTTGGCAAAAAGTTCCATTTTTGTCTCATCTGTCCATAGGACATTCTCCCAGAAGCTTTGTGGCTTGTCAACATGTAGTTTGGCATATTCCAGTCTGGCTTTTTTATGATTTGTTTTCAACAATGGTGTCCTCCTTGGTCGTCTCCCATGTAGTCCACTTTGGCTCAAACAGCGACGGATGGTGCGATCTGACACTGATGTTCCTTGAGCATGAAGTTCACCTTGGATCTCTTTAGAAGTCTTTCTGGGCTCTTTTGTTACCATTCGGATTATCCGTCTCTTTGATTTGTCATCAATTTTCCTCCTGCGGCCACGTCCAGGGAGGTTGGCTACAGTCCCATGGATCTTAAATTTCTGAATAATATGTGCAACTGTAGTCACAGGAACATCTAGCTGCTTGGAAATGGTCTTATAGCCTTTACCTTTAACATGCTTGTCTATAATTTTCTTTCGAATCTCCTGAGACAACTCTTTCCTTCACTTCCTCTGGTCCATGTTGAGTGTGGTACATACCATGTCACCAAACCACACAGTGACTACCTGGAGCCCTATATATAGGCCCACTGACTGATTACAAGATTGTAGACACCTGTGATGCTATTTAGTGGACACACCTTGAATTAACATGCCCATTGGTCACATTATTTTCAGTATTTTCTAAGGGTACCATCATTTTTGTCCAGGCCTGTTCCATGAGTTTATTTTTTAAAATAATTCTGTTGAAGCATGGTTGAAAAGCAATGTCTGACTTTCATTGGTTAACATTCATAGAATTTTTTTTAATTATTACTTTTGTCAGATTAAAGTTATTTCTGTGACCATTGTGAGTTTTTCTTTCATTGACCGAAGGGTACCAACAATTTTGTCCACATGTGTATATAATAATTATACAAATTATAATATACTGCATATATATTGGTATTTATGACTAACCCAGAGAAGTGAGACAGAGAATCTATAATACCTACTAAACAGACCTTTAAATAATTTTGTGCAAGGGTTTATTTCCTACTTCAAATATTGTCTTGGTACTGAGCATGGTTGATTTGTTACACTGGTAATAACAGCATTTCCGCCCCTCAGCCCCTCATGGATTCCGCTCTGGAACAGTCACATGACCAGACACTTAAACACACCCTTAACCAAGTGAGATTGAATGATGGTTGTCTAATTCAGTCTAAGGTTCCACTTTCCCACCCATATTTTGCTATTTTTAAAGATAGACTATACAGAGTGATGCAGAACACTCAAACCAAAGAGGAAATTAGATTATTCTTGATCCTGAAAAGAAATTGGGAAATGTTATTCCAGGTGATTATAATTTGATGTTGACTTGTTTATCAGAGCATCATACAATAAACTGCCTCATGGCCCATTTTTATTTGCTAGCCTTCACAATTGTGTTCACCAGCATTGTGTCTCATGCCCTGAATGTCATTTTGAAGGGTTGTCATGAGAGACGGCAAAGTTTGGACTGGAAGTAAGTCTGAAAAGTGTGGCCTAATTTCCCCTGGTTCCCTATGGAGACCAGCTCTCACTGTCGCAGAGAATACACTTTTGCAAATAATGAATTGCAAAATGTCTTCTGATCTTTTTTTGTCTTTACTTGGTCATACTCACTATATCACTATGACAAGTATATACATACACAGTAAAAACTATTTTGGCAAAACTTCCATTGTATTCAATATATATTAGTTGCTATGCACAACCCGACATATGTGTTAAGTAAACTTGACCCAAGTTTGACAATTCCTTGCATTGATGAACCACTCAGTTGGTTTGGTGGGGCTCCTTTCACTTTTATTTGATACTGGATTTAACTAAGGGATAGTGGCGGATTCCCTTGACAATGATTCCTTTGCAATATCTTGGCATTCCTTAGGCCCAATATTTGCGGTAGATGGGCGTGTGTGACGCGCACACCAGGCTCCGCCCCTGCACAACGTCCTACGTCACCCGAGTTCTAGCACGCACGCACGTCCCTCACACACACACCCACACACACAGCTGCTCCGTATTCTGCTGATGTACACACGCGCACATAAAAGCACCACTCTTTCACCAGCACGCCGTCCGAGATTGATCACGCGACCCGAACTCTTCAAATAAGGACTAAGACTGTGTTTGTTTCCGTGTTTTTCCCGTATGTTTAAGTTTCTCTTTGTCTGCCTCGCTCCGCGCTCCTGTGTACTTCCGTGTCTCCGTGTTTTAGTGTACTTCCGTGTCTCCCGTGCACCCCTTCTATTCCAAGCTCCCTCCTATGCACTCCCGTTTTTTCCCTCCTGCCAGCTCCGCTTTTTTGCCTGTTTATTTATTGGTTTCTGTTTTGCTTTTTGTTTCCTATTTATCCCAGCATTTCATTTTCAGTGTTGATTGCCACATTTTGTTTGTACCCCGTGTTTTGTTTATCCCCAAACTTTGTGAATAAATCGCCCTGCCGGGCCAACATCAGAGACTGTCTCTTCTGAGTTCCGTTGGTACGCGACAGAATCTCGGACCTGCACAATTATGGACCCGGCAAGTGCTAATTTGATTTCGGAGCTGATCACCACCCTCCAGCGTCTTCTGCCACCACAAACCTCCGCCACTACACCACCTGCTGCACCCACAGTCACTCCACCGATTCCCCCGGCTCCCCACACTGCGCCCATGGCGGCTGCCATTGCCCCGGTTTCCCCCGGTGCGCTTACCAGTCCCGTGGCTACACCGACGCCCTTCTCTGGTGAAGCGGGGAATTGCGATGGGTTCCTTCTGCAGTGCTCAATATTTTTTGACATGCAGCCCCTGCGCTTCCCATCTGACAGATCCAAGGTTGCCTACATTGTCTCCCTACTGACGGGACGCGCTCTCCAGTGGGCACAGGCAATGTGGCAACAGGATGGACCCGTCGTCCACAATTATGCGCAATTTACTGCGCATTTCCGGGAAGTATTTAATTACTCGGTGAGCTCTACCACCGCTGGGGACCAACTTTTCCGGCTGCAACAAGGTAAGGGTTCCATTCACGATTATGTTCTCTCCTTTAGAACCCTTGCAGCCGCCAGTGGGTGGAACGAGCTCTCCCTTTTAACCAAATTCCGGCAGGGGCTAGCACCACGATTGAGGCTGCAGATGGCGACCCACGACGACTCTGTTGGGCTGGAGCAGTTCATGCGGCTCACCCTCAGAGTCGCCAACCGTTTGCAGGATTGCGCTGCCGAACTTCCTGCACCGGTTCAATTCCAACCAGCCCTTCTCTCACCAGACCCCAGGTCAGTACCCGAACCAATGGACATTAACCAAACCCGAGCCAGACTTTCTCCTCAGGAAAGACAACGCCGGCTGGACTCGGGGTTATGCCTATACTGCGCCGAAAGGGGGCACCTACTACCATCATGCCCTCGGCGCCCAGCGAGACCTCTGGTGAGTAACGTCATTCATGAATGTCCCCATGCCAAACCACTCACCATGAATGTCACTGTCCACCATGCCACCATGTCTCCCACAGTAAGGGCTCTCCTGGACTCGGGTTCCGCTGGAAACTTCATCTCTAGGACACTTTGCCGCCAGCTCAAGGTTCCCCTTGAACTCCGCCCTGTTCCCCTTCAGATCTGCTGCGTGACGGGGGCACCCCCTGCTGGGGGGTTGGTTCGTTACATCACTCCTCCGTTGCATATGCAGGTCGGCTGGCTGCAAGAGGAAGATCCAGGAGATAGGTCGATACCTACGTACCTTCTGCCACGGCCACCAGAACTCCTGGAGCCAGTACCTCGTTTGGGCCGGGTACGCCCAAAATTCTCTCAGGAGTCCAGCTACTGGTTTAACCCCATTTCAGTGCGTACTCGGTCACCAACCCCCGCTATTCCCCTGGAACGGAGAATCCTCCGAGGTTCCCGCAGTGAATCACTGGTTCCAGGAGAGTGAGAGGGTTTGGGCATCAGCGCACCGGCAGCTTCAGAGGGCAGTCAGAAGGCAAAAGATCACAGCCGACACCCGGAGATCTACGGCCCCAACGTACCAACCTGGGCAAAGAGTTTGGCTGTCAACCCGGGACATCCGCCTTCGTCTGCCCAGCAAGAAGCTGTCACCCCGATACATTGGTCCCTTCACCATCCTGTCCCAGATCAATCCAGTCACATTTAAGTTAAGTCTTCCACGCACCTACAGAATACACCCCACATTCCATGTCTCCCTATTGAAACCATACCACACCCCCTCACTTTCTGTTTCCCCAGAGTCTGACGATCCACAGGAGCCCCCACCGAGCCTCGACCTGGAGGACGGCACGATCTACGCCGTCCGCGAAATCTTGAGGTCCCGTCGTCGAGGTGGTCATCTGGAGTATCTGGTGGACTGGGAGGGGTACGGTCCCGAGGAGAGAAGCTGGGTTCCTCGGGATGATATCCTAGACCCAACCCTTCTCGCCGAGTTCCATCAGGCTCAGCCCCAGATGCCGGCCCCCAGGGGTAGGGGTCGCCCACCACGACGACGTACTCTCCGGCCCTCAGGAGCGGTCCGTGGAGAGGGGGGTTCTGTGACGCGCACACCAGGCTCCGCCCCTGCACAATGTCCTACGTCACCCGAGTTCTAGCACGCACGCACGTCCCTCACACACACACCCCCCACACACACAGCTGCTCCGTATTCTGCTGATGTACACACGCGCACATAAAAGCACCACTCTTTCACCAGCACGCCGTCCGAGATTGATCACGCGACCCGAACTCTTCAGATAAGGACTAAGACTGTGTTTGTTTCCGTGTTTTTCCCGTATGTTTAAGTTTCTCTTTGTCTGCCTCGCTCCGCGCTCCTGTGTACTTCCGTGTTTCCGTGTCTCCGTGTTTTAGTGTACTTCCGTGTCTCCCGTGCACCCCTTCTATTCCAAGCTCCCTCCTATGCACTCCCGTTTTTTCCCTCCTGCCAGCTCCGCTTTTTTGCCTGTTTATTTATTGGTTTCTGTTTTGCTTTTTGTTTCCTATTTATCCCAGCATTTCATTTTCAGTGTTGATTGCCACATTTTGTTTGTACCCCGTGTTTTGTTTATCCCCAAACTTTGTGAATAAATCGCCCTGCCGGGCCAACATCAGAGACTGTCTCTTCTGAGTTCCGTTGGTACGCGACAGCGTGTCACTCCAAGGACTACTGAACCATTCTGGAGGAGCACCCAATGGTTCAAACATTGTATCCTGAAGGCGGTGCCGTGTATCGGGATGATAATGCACCAATGCACACAGCAAAACTGGTGACAGAGTGGTTTGATGAACATGAAAGTGAAGTTGAACATCTCCCATGGCCTGCACAGTCAATTAATAATAAATATTATTGAGCCACTTTGGCATGTTTTGGGGGAGCTAGTCATGAAACATTTTCCTCCACCAGCATCACCTAGTGACCTAGCACACTTTCTTTCTTCAAAAGTGTGTTTGACTGTTTAGAAACAGATTTTTTAAAAAGTGGTCAACACCTCACTTCTTTTTGGGACTTTTCCGACCTTTCTGAAAACTGCAGTTGTTAAGCCACTTCTGAAAAAGAATAATCTTGATAATTCCATATTAAATAACTACAGACCCATATCAAATCTTTTTGTAGATTATTGAAAAGGTTGTTTTTAATCAGCTGAACAACCACTTAAACTCGAATGGATACCTGGATAGTCTTCAATCTGGTTTCCGAGCGCATCACAGTATAGAGACAGTGTTCATAAAGATAATAAATGATATTCGTTATATTCTGATTCTGGCAAAATATCAGTGTTGGTACGGCTAGATCTTACCGCTGTGTTTGACACTGTCGATCATAACATACTAATAGAAAGACTGGCAAACTAAGTCTGGCTTTCTGAAATGGTACTCAAATGGTTCAGGTCATACTTAGAAGGGAGATGTTATTATGTGAATATAGCAGAGCATAAGTCTAAGTGGACATCCATGACATGCGGAGTCCCACAAGGCTCAATTCTTGCACCGTTCCTGTTTAGCCTGTATATGCTCACACTAAGTCAGATAATGAGAAAAAAACAAGAACAAATTGCCTATTACAGCAATGGTGATGATACCCAAATTTTCCTAGCCTTATCTCCAAATGATTATAGCCCCGTAGACTCCTTCTGTCAATGCACTGATGAAATTAACAGTTGGATGTGCCAAAATTTTCTTCGGTTAAACTGAAGTAATTGCATTTGGAAACAAAGATGAAGCTCTGAAGGTGAATGGATACCTTCATTCTATGGGTCAAACAACTAAAAATCAAGTCAAGAATCTTGGGGTGGTTCCTGACACAGACCTTAGTTTCAGTAGTCATGTCAAAATAGTAACTAAATCAGCATACTATCATCTCAAAAACTTGTAAACTTGGATTATTGTAATGGTCTCCTTACCGGCCTTCCCAAGAAGACCATTACACAGTTGCAGCTCATCCAGAACGCTGCTGCCAGAATTCTGACTAGACCCAGAGAATCTGAGTACATAACACCAGTCCTCAGGTTCTTACACTAGCTTCCTGTAATATTTAGGATAGATTTTGAAGTACTTTTACTCATTTATAAATCACTCAATGGCCTAGGACCTAAATACTGTACATTGCAGATATGCGCACTGAATATAAACCTATAACAGACCACCTGGATCATTAGGATGGAGTCAGTTAGAAATACCAAAACAAGGGCCCGCAGTTGAAACCAGCTTCCAGATGAGATCAGATGTGCTAAAACATTAGTCACATTTAAATCTAGACTTTAAACTCATCTGTTTAGCTGTGCATTTATTGAATGAGCACTGTGCTATGTCTGAACTGATTGCCCTATTTTATATTTATCTTATATTTTTAACTGTTTTATTTTTATTAAATTTTAAATAGTTTTAAAAGTTTCGTTGCAAACTGTTTTTATTTTATTTTAAATCAAATTTTAAATAATTTAAAAAGTTTTATTGCTGTTATTTTCTAATTCATTTTATGAATGAATTAGGTACTGGGGTAGCTCAGTGGTTAAGGCATTGGACTACGGTTCGGAAGGTCCCAGGTTCAAGGCATTGGACCTTGAACTAAATTGAAATAAATGTGATATTTAATTAAATCAAATTTTAAATAATTTTAAAAGTTTTATTGCTGTTATTTTCTAATTCATTTTATGAATGAATTAGGTACTGGGGTAGCTCAGTGGTTAAGGCATTGGACTACGTTTCGGAAGGTCCCAGGTTAAGGCATTGGACTACGGTTCGGAAGGTCCCAGGTTCAAGTCCCACTACCACCAAGTTGTCCCTGTTGGGCCCTTGAGCAAGGCCCTTAACCCCAATTGCTCAGATGTATAATGAGATAAAAAATGTAAGTCGCTCTGGATAAGGGCGTCTGCCAAATGACTAGATGTAGATGTAGATTTTATGATTATTTTCTTCTCTTGGTCTTGGTACCCAAATCAAAAGGGGCAGTCTGGTTCTGTATATAGTAAAGTAGTAAATTAAAGTCAATGATGTGACCTGTTTGACAAATTCCCAATTCCTTGCATTGATGAACCACTCAATTGGTATGGTGGGGTTCACTTTCACTTTTATTTGATACTGGATTTAACTAAGGTATAATGGCTGATTCCCTTGACTCCAATATGTCATGAAAAAAAAATCCTTTTCAACACTCTTTGGATTATATAAAATGTGACACTTCTGTTTGGATTGTTCAGGGCTCCTGTGACATCAATCATCTGTCTGCATGCCACTTACACCACTTCAGTCACAGGTAGGTGCATCCTAAAACTGATAATGCTGCAGTACTGTACCTAAGACCAGTGAGTGGGTGAGGCAGGTTCTGAGGCTGGCTGGATATTATATCATTAGGTTTGTTTCTAATAATAAAAAAAGTCAAACCCTGCTGACTGACCCCACTAAAAGAGGGGCACCAGATCTGGTCAGGAGGAACAGGTGAACCAGGTGAATTTTTGTGTGGATCCATTGGTTCATTCACTTGACTTATCTTGCACTTTTCTTTTGAAGACAGAAGATGCATCAGACAGAGGGCTATGGGCTGTTTTATCCCATGTGGTAAAGGGGGTGGAATGCCTGGTGTCAGTGATAGAGACCAAGTACTGCACAATTGCAATGGAGTGTCTGGTCATCAAATGGATGTTCCTCATGCTCATGTTCCACTTACTGGGGTGCTCTTTCACTCTCTGTCACAACAAGTGATGCATGAATCACTGGCTGTTTTCTGGTGCTTTATCCATTTATGTTCAAGGGGGCAAGGTGCACAGATGCCTGTAGTGCATTTCCTTTCTGCCAAGGAGAATCAGCTGCAGGTTGGTTGGGTGGTTGGGATATGGGCAGGGGTGGCATAGTCAAGCTTTTCCTTCATATGGAGAGAGGTGGGTGAAGCCAACAGGTAAAATTTAATACTTTTCACGTATAGCTCAGCATTTATTTGTGTCTTGTTTGTTGGAAGGAGAGAGATATGAGTTGACATGCATAAAATTAAGAAACAGTGGATCCTTGGATTGCCAGCATAATTTGTTCCGGAAGCGAGCTCGTATTAAAAAAACACTCGTAAATCAAAGCAAAATTTCCTCGAAGAAATAATGAAAACTCAAATTATTTATTCCCAAACAAATTCATACATAAAAATAATAAATACAAAATATGAAGTAAAAATGAAAAAATTTACCTGCACTTTAACTTTAAAAAAAGTAAAAATAAATCCTGACAGATAAGTGTTTCTGTTTGTGTGCACAGGCGCCGTGTGTGTGTGTGTGTGTGTGTGTGTGTGTGTGTGTTTGAGACCCTCCCCTTTTCCTCTTCTAGTCTTACACAGTAACCCTTCCTCCTCTCTTATTTGAGTTTCACACGTGCGCACACTAACAAAAAGACAAATTAACATTGGAACATTGCTAATGACACTCCCGTGAGCTCACACAAACGGAATTACTGCTGTAAAGTAAAAATAAAACAAATTAACCTGCACTTTACAGTCTACCTGAGATTTTAACACATCTCCTGTTATACTGAACTTCCAGTCTTACACATTATTATGCTGATCAATCCCTGCTATCCATTATCACCCAGATGAGGATGGGTTACCTGTTGAGTCTGGTTCCTCTCAAGGTTTCTTCCTATTACCATCTCAGGGAGTTTTTCCTTGCCACCGTCGCCCTCGGCTTGCTCATCAGGGACAATCTTATCATTTTGATTCATACACATTGCATACAAACTTACTTCTTTTGATTGTGTAAAGCTGCTTTGCGACAATGTCAATTGTTAAAAGCGCTATATAAATAAAATTGACTTGACTTGACTTTACCTTTGAAAGGAATTGTGAAAGCGATGTTTCCATTAGAGACAGAGAGAGAGAGTGTGTGTGTGAAGGCGAGAGGAGGAGGGGTGTGTGTGAAGGGGCACGGTGAATGATGCGCGCACGAACACAGCCTTGCTTGTTTTTCAAGTGAAAAGTTATGAAAAAATTTTGCTCGTCTTGCGGAACGCTCGCAAAACACATTACTTGCAATACGAGGTTCCACTGTGTGTTTTTGTTTGATATGGAAGTATAACAGTGCTATAATTCCTGAACACAAAATAGCAAGCTGAATTACATGAACTGAACAAAAACTTGTTCTATTATAAAATTATAAAAAAAAATTGCATTGCAATTTGATCTGAATGGAAAAAATCCTTACAGCATTTATAATGCTGTGATTGTATATTCATGAAATTAAATGTAATTAAAACATTAAAAAATCCAATGCAAAAACAATGACTTTGCTAAATTGCTGTTCAAGAAAACACTCTTTTTGAAAACTTGAAAACATTATTTTTGAACCCCACAAAATCAGGCTGCCAAAATTCTGGTAAGAAAATTCAGGTATTAAAATTCAGATAGAAAAAATGCAACGTTTCATTCAAACGTGAGAGCAATAGTTCTTATTTCCCCTGTCCTCGGTATTGCAAATACACTCACATTCAGTATCATTTTGGGATTAATTTCCTCAACATCTGTGGCAAATTTATGTATATGATCTTCAGGAAGCAATCAAGCAGGCATGGATTAAGTGAGTGACACCACAGTACTGGAGAGGACTTTTTGACTACAGCCGGATCTAAACAAAGAATAAATATCTTCCTACTAAATAGTAGACTAAAACTAAATTGTTGTACTGTACATCAACTACATTGCATAAAATAACTAATTATTCTAATATACTAAGTATGTTGTACATTATACGATATGTTTTTCTTTATTACAAAGTTGTTACAGTTAACTTTATTTTTGGGCAGTATAAATACAACAAAGTGTAAACAGCATGTTTGTTATTGCTACTGTTTAGGACATGAATCCCATCTTGAAGATTGAATGATAGTAACCCTTCCTGAGTCTATTGTTTGACTGGATACATAGTCAGATAAATCGACTGACTTCGGCAGTTTATAATTTCACTCAACCATAATTTCTCTATACTTACTCCTACAGGTAAACTGTCTGTTGGCCATTATATCTGCCTGGGCTCTATCCACTGTCATAGAGGATTACAATAATAATAGGATAATCGCTTACAGATATGTGGAAATACATCTACTCACATTTAACTCTCCTGTTCCATTTAATCCACTCACAACAATCTGTATGTTTGTATAGTATGTACAATAGTGCAACAGAGTATTGCTTAAAATATTACATGTAAGTCAGCTTTGGCCCTTATCTTGTGTAACAAGAAATGTTTCCTCATTAGTAAAATGATTTCTGACTTGAAATGGTCAGCTGAGTTCCACTTTCTATATTAACGGATAAGAGGCTGCTCTATTTCCTGTGAAAGTAGGTTGACATGTACTGGAGGAAACTGATCAAGTTACTAAAATGAGTGCTGGGGAACTTATGGCTGCATATTGATTTTAACTCTTTCCTGAGATGTCTGGTAAATGCAAAATCATTGATTGTAGATTCCAAATCACTTAAATTCCAGTTACTTATACAAACAGAACATCAGTTTCCCCTAAAAACAACTTTTTAGAGAAAAAACAAAATCCAAGCTGTTGGGTTTTTTATGCAAAAAAGCAGGTGCAACAGTCAAAGTTCTCAGAAGAATTGTGGGTTGTCCTGCAGGATGCTCAGTAAAACTTAGTAGCTAATTTCTTTATAAAACTGCAAAAATTGTACCTGACACTAAAGGGTCCTCAAAAAAAGGGTGACACAATTTTTGGTCCTCAGGGTCATGCCAAATATTGACTTTCATTTCTTTTTTTTTTAAGTTTCATTTTTAATATTTATATATTTATTTGTATAAGATTCAAAACACAGACTGATATATTTTAATTGTTTCTTTTCATTTTAGATTAAAAGATCATTTAGATAATTTAGATTATGACTTACAGCAAAATTCAGTATTTTTGGAAATTAGAATATTGTTAAAAAGCTCAATATTGGAGACTCATGGTGTCACACTCTAATCAGCTAATAATTGGCAATAGCTGTTAATTAACTCAAAACACCTCAGTCTGGTTCAGTAGGTACACAATCATGGCAAAGACTGATGACTTGACGGTTGTCCAGAAGACGATCATTGACATGTGATAGAAGGTGAAAATATGGTAGAAAAAGCAGCCCAAGCAACAGGGATAACTGCAGCCTATATAGGATTGTGAAAAGTTGGGGGAGATTCACAAAGAGTGTACAGCAGCTGGAGTCAGTGCTTCAAGAGCCACCAGATGTATCCAGGACATGGGCTACAGCTGTCGCATTCCTTGTGTCAAGCCACTCTTGAAACAGAAACAACATCAGAGGTGTCTTACCTGGGCTAAGAACAAAACAAACAAACAAAAAAAAAAACACAGGCACAGAATCCAAGTTGCTTGAGGTCAAGTGTAAAGGTTGCGCAGTCAGTGGTGGTTTGGGGAGCCATGTCATCTACTGGTGTTGGTGAACTATGTTTTATCAGGTCCAAAGTCAAGGTCTACCAGGACTTTTTAGAGCACTTCATTCTTCCCTCTGCTGACCAGCTTAATGTACATTCTGATTTCATTTTCCAGCAGGACTTGGCACCTGCCCACACTGCCAACATAATAAAAATTTTATGACCATTGTATCCCTGTGCTTAATTGGCCAGCAAACTTGCTCAACCTCAACCAAATATCAAATCTAAGGGGTATTGTGAAGAGCAAGATGAGAGACCAACGATGCAGAAGAGCTGAAGCCCATTATCAGAGCAACCTGAGCTTCCATAACGCCTTAGCGATGCCACAGACTGATCACCTCCATGCCACAGTAATTCATGCAAAAGGAACCAAGTAGTGAGTGCTGTCCACTGTTTACAGTAGTTCCACATTTCTGTGTTAAATATCTTTTTTTATTGGTCTTAAATAATATTCTAATATTCTGATTCTGATTTAATTTGCTGTTCATCAAAATTAAAAGCTATAAAAAAAATATCAGTCTGTATACGTATATAAGTGACTGTGACACACACACACATATATGCATACATACACACAAGATGAAGAGAAGTGAATCTTGCATCCAAGATTCTCACACAGCCGTAGCCCTAGAAAACTCCCCCCACTCCATTATCCATCCAGTGATTGGCTGCTCCTCTGAATCCCAGCGACAGCTTTATGCATGTCCTCCCCCTTTTGACTCTACAAAGAGCTTGCTGCTGAATGAACTGAATCAGCCTCAGACTGCCTGAATAGGATAAGCTTTTTCATCTTCCTTTCGTCGCTTACTTCTCCCGCCCCCTCTCCAGCTTTCTCTTGCTGTTTCTCCTCCTCCCTCTGATGAGCTGCCTCGTCATGCCATCCATTTATATCTCCAGCATTCCAAGCAGAGAGGGATAAGCACAGATCAGGCTGAACATCAAAAAGCAATAGATCCTGCTGTCTTCAACAACTATGGACATTCACTCCTGAGATGAGATTGCCTGTTTTTTCATCTGTTTATCACTCAACCTAAAGACCTTTCCCCAGTCAAAAGGAATAACAAAAACAACAGCGTCTGACCATCATTTCTTGAGAGGAACTTTGGGATTCATTTGCCCAGTGGGGAAGGAAAGGAGGAAAACATTGTAATACTACTCCCATTTTTTCCTTCCAACGTCTCCTTTTCTCCTCCCTGTCTGCTGGCAAGGGAGCTGTTAC
Organism: Clarias fuscus; assembly: GCA_030347435.1. Classification (NCBI taxonomy): domain Eukaryota; kingdom Metazoa; phylum Chordata; class Actinopteri; order Siluriformes; family Clariidae; genus Clarias; species Clarias fuscus. Next base: position 29,297,158 of record CM059206.1, read on the forward strand.
AAGTCTGCCAAGACGCCGCGTGCCGTGCTTCGCGTGAAGAATGCCCAGGCGCGTCTGCCCAAGCCATCGGAAGCAGCGCCCACGCCCGCCTCGGGACTCTACATGGAGCGCTCACAGAGCCGAATCAGTTTGTCAGCCTCATTTGAGGCTCTTGCAATTTACTTCCCATGCATGAACTCCTTTGATGAGGATGATGGCGGTGAGTGTGTGTTTGTGTGTGTGTGTGTTTGTGTGTGTGTGTGTGTGTGTGTGCATGAAGGTAGGTCAACCCTGTGTATGGTGGTAAATGGTCATTGTAAACCTGAAACATCCTGGGATCTTGGAGATCAGTCATGATTCATATCATCATAGCCAAATCTAGGGTTAAAGGCCATGCCTTAGGTTCATGGTCAGTACAACTAAACCTAACAGGATGCTCAGACTGCATATCTGCATCTGTCCAAACTCATTCCCTTTTCAGTTAAACATTCATTAATAAAGATAAATATTAAACTTATACGTATGACTAGATTACACAATTATGTCAGTTTAAATCACTGAGTACAATCAGATTGTTTAGTGTACACACATGCACATTCACAGGTTATTTTTGCACTTCATTTCTTTTTTTCCTGAAAATGCTGTTACATATATTTGTGTCTAACCGACACACTTAGTGAAATTCACATTCTATCTATCTCTTCTCTGGCCTATTTCTTTTTCACACCTGCACACTATGCTCTTGGCCTCATTTTAAAGTACTGTGTAGAGAATATAGCATAAGAAATGAGACGCCGTGTCTAGCCAGCAATCATTTCTGTATACACACACACACACACACACACACACACACTTGCACACAGAGAGAGAGAGAGAAAGAGAGAGAGACCCTTTCTCAGTTGAAATGCATGTGACATTAATTTCACAAATGAATTTGGCACTTTGCATTTATTTTCCACAATAATTATCTATGCAATGTTAACAACAAGCTAATAAATTAAATTTTTATTACCAACATGCAAATGATTTTTAAAAAATGTAAATATAGCCTGTGAATCATATTTAACTGCACGTCTTTCTAAACAGGTTTGAATATTATGACAAACATGTAACGACCCCATCCACCCCGTTTCAATTTAATCCAAATTTACTTGTATAGCACATTTACACGTTTACCAACAGTCCTTGTCACAAACAGCTTAACAGAAATATACAAGTCCCTGGAATAAATTTTGAAAATTTAGAAATTTGTTCTTCATAAGCAAGAAAGAGGTAATTGTTGAAAGGAAAATGTCTATGAGATGACATAAGGAAGAAATCTTGAGAGGAACTAGACTCAAAATGGAGCCTATGCTAGAATAGCTATGACAGTGTAACTACAAGGGAGAGCCAGATGGTAACACAGAGGTGAGGGCAGCTTGTGATGTAAAGCAACCAACCAATCAACCATCGACAATCTTTTATGAACACATGAGGAAAGAGGGGCAACAGCATCCAAACATCCCAGTTGATCACAACACTCTATTGCTATGAACCCTCCAGATTGGAGATTTACTCAAGAAAAAAAGTTCTTAATTATAAGGTTTACCAAAAATCTTTAACAAAGATATATTTCAGCCTGGACGTAAATACTGAAACTGTGGGACTTTGAAAGAAACCCTACTGTAGCCTTCAGTGTACAGGTTACCAACAAAGAGCTTGCATCTAACCGGAGCTGATTCATCTGCAAGCACTTTCTGACAGCAGGCCATTATAAAAGTGACATAACCTTGGTCATTTTTATGGACCATGTAATGGCAGTGTATTTCTTTATCTTAGCCCTATTTCAGAAATGGAAGAAGGATATCCTGGTACTTCTGTATTCCAGTATATACATAGACCTCAAATGGAAGACTGAGCCAGGAGAGGGCCATTCCTACAAGTCCTACAACATTTTCTAATCTAGTAAGGGAAATAGCATGATTAATTTGTGTCAAAAGTTGCACAATTATTTAAGCTATCATATTTATCACAAGTTATTTATACCTGTTCAAGTCTGTTCAAGTTTATATAAGTTATAGAGGCCTCCAAAATGTGTCTTTACTGAAATAGAACTCAGATCATGCATGTTGGCATGGCCTGAATTTTCTTCCCTTTCACTCATATTCAGACATGCTTTGCATGAAGAATGCCCAGGCACTACTTCCCAAGCCATCGGCTGTCTGTAGCTTTAAACGAACTGCCCCCAAAAGCCCCTTTGCAGAAATGCTTGTTCCTAGTCGCGCAAAACCATAAAGGTGGGATAATTAAGTTTCGGGACACTGAACACCCAAACACTGGCCAAACAGAACTGTTTTTATATAGATTTTCCACCTGTTTTGAGACTTTTCTGAGAGAGGGAGAGATTATAAGATATGCTAATTGAGTATTAAAACTATTAATAAAAAGCTTTGAATGAACACTTATATATGTTTACAGCCTAGACTTAAACACAGAGACACTGTGGAAACTGTGGAAGTTTAAAAGAGAAAGCTCTGCCCCATGCTGTTGACTTTAGCACTTATAGCTTCAGGACAGGTGCGTTAGTATTTTTGCAAAACTAGCTTAGAATTTTCATTCTTTGAAAAAGCAGTTCTATGTAAAATGTTTAACAAACGTCACTGTAACTTTATTAATGCTATAGTTAAAAAAACACGCTCTTCTGTTTGTGTTTCGGCAAATAAAATGGCAAGTTCTGTGTTAAGGATATTACCAACCAAACCAATCCTATACCGTATTCCAGAGGCAAGGTCAAAAATGGGCAGGGTCAATAAATAAATAATAATAAATATTATTTCACACTGGTGCAAGATAAGGTGAAGAGTCTGCTTATATTGTGTGTGAGAGATTAGTAACAGGTGTGTTTAATCAGAACTCCGGTGAATGTGACCTTGTGCAAGCATGTTGGTCGTCCTTGGTGTCCATGTTTGTAGTGCATGGTTCTTGCTAGGAAATGTCTGAAATAGTGGATGAAATAATAATTTTTTGTTGCATTTGTGATGCAACTCCACTCATGTTGCAAAATATACACTAACCTAAAGGATTATTAGAAACACCATACTAATACGGTGTTTGACCCCCTTTCGCCTTCAGAACTGCCTTAATTCTATGTGTCATTGATTCAACAAGGTGCTGAAAGCTTTCTTTAGAAATGTTGGCCCATATTGATAGGATAGCATCTTGCAGTTGATGGAGATTTGTGGGATGCACATCCAGTGTATGAAGCTCCCGTTCCACCACATCCCAAAGATGCTCTATTGGGTTGAGATCTGGTGACTGTGGGAGCCATTTTAGTGCAGTGAACTCACTGTCATCTTCAAGAAACCAATTTGAAATGATTCAAGCTTTGTGACATGGTGCATTATCCTGCTGGAAGTAGCCATCAGAGGATGGGTACATGGTGGTCATAAAGGGATGGACATGGTCAGAAACAATGCTCAGGTAGGCATTTAAACGATGCCCAGTTGGCACTAAGGGGCCTAAAGTGTGCCAAGAAAAGCTCCCCCACACCATTACACCACCACCACCATCCTGCACAGTGGTAACAAGGCATGATGGATCCATGTTCTCATTCTGTTAAATTCTGACTCTACCATTTGAATGTCTCAATAGAAGAGACTCATCAGACCAGGCAACATTTTTCCAGTCTTCAACTGTCCAATTTTAGTGAGCTTGTGCAAATTGTAGCCTCTTTTTCCTATTTGTAGTGGAGATGAGTGGTACCCGGTGGGGTCTTCTGCTGTTGTAGCCCATCCGCCTCAAGGTTGTGCATGTTGTGGCTTCACGGTTGTAACGAGTGGTTATTTCAGTCAAGGTTGCTCTTCTATCAGCTTGAATCAGTCGGCCCATTCTCCTCTGACCTCTAGCATCAACAAGGCATTTTCGCCCACAGGACTGCCGCATACTGGATGTTTTTCCCTTTTCACACCATTCTTTGTAAACACTACAAATGGTTGTGCGTGAAAATCCCAGTAACTGAGCAGATTGTGAAATACTCAGACTGGCCCGTCTGGCACCAACAACCATGCCACACTCAAAATTGCTTAAATCACCTTTCTTTCCCATTCTGACATTCATTTTGGAGTTCAGGAGATTGTCTTGACCAGGACCACACCCCTAAATGCATTGAAGCAACTGCCATGTGATTGGTTGATTAGATAATTGCATGAATGAGAAATTGAACAGGCGTTCCTAATAATCCTAATAAGGTGAGTGTAGAATCAATGAAACAATACTTCTTCTTTTTTGTTCAATTTTTACCTAAAAAAAGCCAATGCATCAATACATTATCTATACCATGAGGCATATTGGAAGGGGTGACACCCAACTGCAGGCCAACGACACAGACATCCACTCACTGCAGACACTTTGGAAACGCCAACTAAGACAGACTGCATGTCTTTGGATTGTGAAAGAACACAGAACTGGAGGTTTACTATTCACCTCGAATAGTGAATATGCAAGTCAACAATGCTGCCCACTAAGCCACCATACCACTTTTTCTAAAAAAGAAACAAATAAATAAATAAATAATAATAATAATAATAAATTCTAAAAGTTTTACAATATAAAATGTTACAGATATGTGCATACATTTAGATGAGAATAAATAAGAAAAGAAAAATTTAAAAAGGTTTTAATCTCTCCTCCAGCATGTTCTCCCCATGCTTTGTGGTTTTCCTCTTGGTTCTCTGGTAAATAATTAAATTAATTAAGAAAATAATTTAAATAAACAAATTCCTGCATGGGAACAACACAACAATAGGGGCATAAGGGTGATTTATTCAGGGCTTAAATCAGGCCGAATCCATGAAGTGTCTGCCCAGCCGAAGCCAGCATGTTACCAAGCACTTTTGTTCTAAATAATACCATTATTTGACCCTGTTCCTCTTTCTTGAATCTTGATATAGAGTGTCCCAGTTAACATTGTGCGCATTGTCATCCGACACTAACCTGTTTAAAGTTTTCAAGTTTTTCTTCATGTATTTCTTCCTTTGGTTTATTGAGATTCTGTGCATTTGCATCTGATATTTTGATGTTGACACTTTGCTTTCCTGATTATAATAATGTATAATATTTAATCATGATATAAAATATTTTTACGTAACTGGAGATCTATTTTAAATCCTGTAGTGCAATGCACAAAGTAAATCTCTTATTAATTCGAGGAACAAATACAAAAAAATACATCTTAAATGACGCCACATTATTATTAACATTAGAGAGACAGATAGATTAGATAGATCAATTGTGATAAGGTCACATATAAGCCTAAATGCTTACAGTATGTTTAGATTAGAAAGTAAATGCACTTTTGCATGTTTGTTAGAGCTGCAATTAGCTGTTCTTTTGGTAGTCAAATAATCTGTCAATTAATCCTTTCAATTAGTCATTTAGTCTACGATAATTTCTGTCCTTCTTGTGAGTGCCACTCCTGTTTAGCCTCACCCACTCGAGTGCATGTTTAGCCCGCTCAAGTTTGCACACCTGGGAATGTCACCCTGTTGTCCTTCCTAATGCCAGTTAAACCATTTAACTAATTAGATATTTTACAACTGAATTATTCATAGGTTCCACCCACAGAATAACTAGCTAACATTAAGTGGAAGAGATTTACTATTCAGAATGAACACTACAATTAAAGCAAGAAATAGGGAAGATGATAAGACAGGGTAAGATACTCACAAAATTCACTGATTTATTATGGCACTTAATGCATTAGCTAAAATAACTGAAGTAGCCTTTGCTTAGCTAGCATCAATTATGATAAATTGTTGTCTGATATAAACATCATTATATTAACTTTATAGCTATTTTATTCAAGCATGAAGCAGTTGGTCATTGAAAATAAGATCAGCAATGTATCGATGTGATGCATTAGCTTAACTCGCTGAAACATACCCTTCTGGATTAATGTTAGATGTCATGGTTTCGGGGTGCCTGCATTTCAGAAGCTCATGCAATGGTGCTACAATAAAATGACAACTATGCTGTACAGAGTCTGCATTTAACTTTTTTTGCCTTTTCTTTACCATGATTCGCTATCCATTTCTGTATCATACATTCTTCTTCATTATTACATAATGCAGTCATTATGTCATAGATATCAGTCATAATGGCAGACAACAGTGGCAATGGCAGTTACAAATAAACATACGTATGTATATATGGTTGTATCATTCAATTTTTATAAACATTGACAATGTCATGATGTCAACTAATCATTACACGGCTAGTGATTGTCAGCTGACAAAAAATGTATATTTAAAATGTAGGGAGTAAAAGTGCAGTTTTTTTTTTTTAATAAAAAAAAATATGATTAGAAGTAAAAAGTATCACGTATGGAAAATACTCAAGTAAAGTCCAGACAGATGAAAAAAAAAAAAACTGAGTATTTTGTTACTTGCTATCATCAGATTTGCCAAATTACTGCTTCCGTTGGCAGTTGAAAAGTTTGCTATTAAATTTGCCATTAGTTTGCCGGTTACACTTTTCCAAGTAGACGGTCCTGGCCTTGGCTGATGCTGACATCTGTTCTCTGAGGACTCATGACTGCAGTCACTCGATACTCTACCTGAACCTCCAATAATAAACTGGACTCCATATTAACTTAAACACATCTCCTGTTATACTGAACTTCCAGTCTCCTAACACACAGAATGACTGTAGATCAATCCCTGCTATGCATTATCACCCAAATGAGGATGGGTTCCCTGTTGAATCTGCTTCCTCTCAAGATTTCTTCCTACTGCCATCTCAGAGAGTTTTCCCTTGCCACTGTCGCCATCGTCCTCAGCTTGCCTATCAGTGACAATCTTATCATGCGACAATGTCAATTGTTAAAAGCACTATACAAATAAAATTTTAATGAATTGAATTCAAAATTGCAGAAAACAGGAAAAAAATGAATAGACATTATTGACTGTGTTACACTAATTGATTATTTCATTATAAAGAGAAAACATGTGATCTCAGTAATTTTTACCCTGATGTGATTGTTGGAACAGTCTTGTTCGAGTATTTCTATAACTGCTAATCTCGTTGGGGCTAAAAGGAAAAAGGCCAAAAAAAAAAACACCCAGTAAATGACAGTTTTACATATGGAAAATCCTTGCTGGTAAGAGAGTGACCAGACAAGTTGATGGAAAGGCAGTAAAAATACAGTGACACAAGCATGGTGAAATGGGCACAGACTCACTGAAACGGAACCGAACTGAAAACTGGAAAAGATGTAACCTTGTCTGATAAATGTGGCTTTCTGCTGAGGTACACAGATGGCAGAATAAAAATTTGATGCCAACAGTGTGAATCTATTGACCCAGCCTGTCTTGTGTCTACAGTGCGGACTGGTGTAATATTGTGGGGAATTATTTCTTAGCACACTTTCGGCCCATCCGTGTCAATGAGTCATCAATCCCTCAGCCTACTGCTGCTGACCATGTGCATCATGTCATGGACACAATTTACCCATCTTCTAATGGCTGCCTCCAGTATGATAATGTACCATGTCACGAAGCAAATGTTGTCTCAACTAGTTTCATGAGTTCAGTGTCCTCGATTGGCCTTCCCAGCAACTGAATCTGAATATAAAAGAACACCTTTGGAATGTGGTAGAATGGGAGATTGGTAGCATAAAAGTGCACCTGAAAAAATTACAGGAATTGCATGATAAGGTAATTTCGATATGACCAGAATCTCAAAGGAATGTTTCCAGAATCTGGAATGTTTCCATTTGTGGAATCCATGCTATGAAGAATTGAGTGTAATTTGAGAGCAAAGCTAGGCCCTGCTCATCAATGGTATGGTGTTCCTAACTGAAATATCACTTGCATCAAACTAAAATGATATCATTATCAATTAATGACTAAATAAGACAAATAACAATACAGTAGATAGCAATATGAGAATGACTCAGTCATATCTGAGCTGAATCTTTTTTCACATTAATCTGTTATAATTCTAATCAAATAAAATTTTGACATGCATTAGTTGTCTGAAGAAATTATAGACAGATTATTTCATGCCCTCTTTTACTTTAAAACCCAGTGTGATAAAGTAGCACAAAACCTAAAATACTCTGGGTGTATTAATATTTTATCAATTATGCATGCTTCCAACTATAAATAGGTCACCCTCATTCCTTGTAGTCAATTATAGTGCAGACAATGAATGTTCATTTTTTCGTTCCTCTCATTTTTCTCGCCTCAATTCTGCTCCTCAATTCAGCTAACTCAAAATTAATAATTGCAAGTCTCATTATTAACGTGACATTTAATTTATTTTATTTTACCATGATAACTGGGAGTATTTGTATTTTGTTGCTGTTATACTCTATTGTAGTACACACAGATTATACACTGACTGACAGAGGGACAGAAGGTTATTATTTATTTTTTTTACCTTTTTGTTATACATGTTGTTAAATGAATGTTCCTATACTGTAGCAACATATCCATGTAAAGAATTATTTTACTGAATGGTTTAGTTAGTGTGTTTTTCCTTTCACTTGGACATTTGGAACTACATCTATGAGTAACATATAACTACTACATATATAAAACATATAACTATGTATTAAATATGCCAAATACAGCTTATTTGTAACAATGCATAACTACTCACCTAAATTCCACAGTAGGTTTGTTTTATTTATTCATTCAATCTGCTGATGAGTTGGAAATGGCTTTGGAATGCATTTGATACAAAACAGTTTTCCCATGTCGCCTTGCACCGCCAGGGTCCGGGTTCGATCCCCGGCCAGGCTCGGTTCCTGTCTCTGTGTGCATGGAGTTTGCATGTTCTCCCCGTGCTTGGTGGGTTTCCTCCAGGTACTCCGGTTTCCTCCCACAGTCCAAAGACATGTAGGTTAGGCTAATTAGCGTTCCAAAATTGCCCATAGTGTGTGAGCGTGTGTGTCTGTGCCCTGCGATGGATTGGCACCTTGTCCAGGCTTCAGGCTCCCTGTGACCCTGAATACAGGATTAAGTGGTATAGATGATGATGAGTGAGTGAGTGAGTTTTGCCATCATGATTTATGATGAGGACTAAAAGCTCATCCAATAGGGCACAATTACGATGCAGTTAGTAGAAGATTTGCATAATGAATGTAATTATAATAATATCTGAATATAATACAGATTCAGTCAATATAGACCAAAATCTCTAAGGAATGTTCCCAACACCTGGTTGAATCAACGTAACGAAGAATTAAGGCAGTTCTGAAGGCAAAAGTAGGCCCAAACCAGTATTAGCAAGGTGCACTTACTGTAATGAAGTGACCAGTAAGTTTATAACTATATGTTTGAACAGATTGCAGTAGTTCATGGACTGGTAAAAGGGCTCTGTAATGTAAATCATACCCATTATATAATTAATGTAGCAAAAGAGTAAGGTGATTTTTTTAGTAAACTTTTTAAAGTGTGAAATGTATTTAAGAAAAAAAAAATATTTTGTATTTCTGTATTATTCTTATATTAGGTTTCATATCATTTACATGTTTTTTTTTTTTTTACTTCTTGTGGCCACAAGGCTGTTTATTAAATATCAGTGTTAAAATATATACAAACATTTTTTATTCTGAAGGTTAGCATCTAAAATGAAACAAAAATAAAACAACTGTAGTAAAAAAAAAAAAAAGGCTAAACATATTTTTTAAAAAAGACTAAACATATTTAGGTTTATATTTTTAAACATATTCAGGTTTATATATGTACGAATGCAAAGTAATTAAACACTTGCACAACATGTATCCAGGTCTTTATGTTTGATACATTTAATTTTTCATGAGTCATAAAATTCAACAGGGACAAGCCTTGTCCCTTACCAGAGCATTACCACTTAACATGTTTTTGTAACAGGACTCAGAAAAGACCCCGAATGCAAGACACCAGATAAACTCTACATTTATTGGAACAGCAATAATAGTGCATGGACTGTGCAAGAGAGTGAGGATAAGGTCTTGAACTCTGGCTCTGATTCTTGAGCTTACTTTCCCCAGGAGTAAGGTCTGGAAGGAGATGGAGTTCTAGGCAGAAGGAAGCAGCATGTGAGTAAACTGAGAAGGCACATTGGAACCGAGTGAGACATACAGTATGTCAGCGGAGTATGGATTAGCTTAGAACACACACTGGTGATTATCAGGCGGAGGTAGCAGGGCACACACAGATGCTACTGTACATTTCATTCAGGTTAAACAGGAAGTGCATGGAGGTAGTTTAGAGGATACATTTGATTTTTACACTACTACATACTACAGCAAATATCTGTACTCTTACTCAACTGCATGGCATCGCATTACATAACTACAGTGGTGTATAGTATTTGAAATAGGAATTTTTCCATCTGCTGTCTATTAAGCATGTCCTGGCAAATTTTTAAGACTTCATCCAGTTAAAAAAAAAAAAACACTGAGCAACTTTAAAGTAAAGAAAAAACAAAAAACAAATCAAGTTTATTGAAGATGCATTTAGACAGACAAATCTGAACCGACTGGTCCGACAGATAGATAGACAGATTCCCCATAAAGTTCCCCCTTCCCTAATTCAACATGGGTTTATATACTGTACCTGACATTTACATTATCACTCCTCATTTCTTTGTTTGATCCAATTGTTCTATTAATATTCATTAGATATTCATTAAATATATTCTGATTGGTTTGGCCTAGTTGAATGACAACTCCCAATTTCATCTCTTCTCCCATTGCCTCATCTTTATTCATCAATGAATCATGTATGGGTTGGTTTCCTTGGCCTTCATAATTTCTTGTTTTTGATGGGTGATCTGGTACGTTTCTATTTTTGACCAGATTCTCAGTAACATTCCATCAGACCACTTCATGTCAGTCCAATCGTTCTTATAAACTTTTACCACAATGTATAAGTACTTTAGGCAACTGATTTCCCTCTTATTAGCCTGTTGTAAGCCGTTTATGGTTAATGGATTACTGGAGTATAACTAAGCCCACTAATCAACATGAATATGACTTTTTTGGCTTTTAAACTGATTATTGATCACTAGTTTTGTTAATTATTATGTGTATAGTATATTGCATATTTAACTGTCCTACTTATTTCTACTAATCCTGACAGCCCTATCAGTCTCAATCCCGTCTCACCTGTGATTGTTAACAATTCTGATTGAATAATTATTTATTTGGTGTAACTTCAGCACTGTGTGCTATCTAAAAAGGGTAAGTTAGTCCATCTGTCCTTTGGGACACATCTAATAACACAACAGGTGTTTGAAAACAGAAGTGGAATACAGCGATGAAAAAAGCACAAGAGTGAGTGGGAGAGAGATTTTTTATTATGAAAAATTCCAAGAGTAAAGGCATTTATGCTTTAAGGTTCACTATATTTTTCTAGTCTAGAGCAGGTTTCAAAGCATCTTAAGACAGTACATTTTCTCTGCCCACTGATAAGGTACCTACATTACGAATGGCTGTATGATAACAAGATAGGGATGATTTGAAAACATATTAATAGTTTTCTATAAGAGATTTTTGACCACTCTCCTGACAGTACGGAGGTTGAAGAATGCATGCTGACACTGAAACATGGGAATCAAAGTACTGTTAAGTCTGTGCTCAGTTTCTGAATCCTCACAACAGAAAATGAGTGGAATGAACCGCACTGAAAGCAGGAGCCTGGCAGGCCTGAGGACTGTAAAATCTCCCTTGATAATTGTATTAGTATGTCCATTTTTCTTAACAGCTTGATCAGGATTGCACATGCCTGATCACTCAGTCCCAGTTTCTGCCTGAACCTCTGCAGCTCAGATCGGCTGAGCTGAAAGATGTGGAACACCAAAGGCATGAAAAACAAACTCTGTTACTACTTATGCAATCCTCAACATTAAGTGGCTCAGTGCATCATGAAATCTCCAGTCAAAGACACCAGACCATCTGAGGAGTGACCTTGTGCTTGAATTTCACAGTCCTATATATATCCGGGACTTAAAGAAACTCTCCTTGCTCACAGTGCTGATCGACTCTGCAGTGGGTAACTTCTTTGCCGTGCAATCACAGGGAAACTATATCTCAACCTCCTACCATTACAACACCCACTCAAAATGAGAGCTCTGGATTGGAAGTGGTGCTGTAGCTCATCACTCAAAACTTGTCATGCTTGCTGTCAGTGCACTATAAACTGAATGCATCTCATTCCTGATCACAGTCACAACCCAGGTCCCTATTGTCCTGGGTTTCGAATGAATGCAAATACATAATCTACAGATCTCATCGAAGAAGTGACGCTTACCGCCTACACACATCCATTATCATTGTAGCCACAACAAATATTAAAAGTCCTGAAACCCAGATTCCTGTAGCTATCCTGAATACAAAGAGTTTTGTGACACAAGGTGAGAGCTGGCAAACTTTTTCCACACAGTCTGTATGACTGTGGCTTTGAGCTTCTAACTGATGCTACTAATCCATGCAACTGAGTTTATCCATGCTCCTCCTGAGACAGACAATGCATAAATTCAAATGTTGCTTTAGCTGTCCCACAGGACTACATCCACCCTTCAACATCTCCAGCATCAGCTAAATTCCTCATTATGGAGAAAAACGGCTGGCCTTAGATCATACATAGACTATCAAAACCTAAATCAGGTCAACTTTAAGTATTAGATGACAATGTGTCCCATCGGCCCATTGCCTCTTGTCCCAGACCTCCGAACTGTGAGAGGTCATGGTTCTCAAAAGGCTAAATTTGAGAAGTGCCTATAATTTCTATTGCAGATTTATTTGGTAAATTACTATGATTGCAGCCCTATTAACAACTCTGCACAAGAATGGGACAAATCACCTCCCGTGAAATCCGGCCACCACAAAAGCCTTTAAAAAGCTAAAAATAGTTTCACTCATCGTCATGGTCAAGAAACCAGTTTGACCTGATTTTACCTTTGTGACAGGTCACATAGCTGATTATACCCTAATGGATATAAAGGGATGGACATGGTCAGCAACAGTACTCAGGGAGGCTGTGGTATTTAAACCATGCTCAATTGGTACATTTGAAATTGGCACATCAAAAATTGGCCACTATGTCACCACCACCAGCCTAAGCTGTTACTACAAGACAGGATGGATCCATACTTTCATGTAGTTTACACCTAATTCTGACCCCACCAGCCAAATGTCGCAGCAGAAACAGAGACTCATCAGAACAGGCAACGGTTCTCCAATATTCTATTGTTCAATGTTGATGAGCCCAAGCAAATTGTAGCCTCATACGTGGTCTGCTGTACCCATGTACCAATCATGTTTCAATGTGTTGTACAGTACATTTATTGGCATACCTCGGTTGCAACGAGAAGTTATTTGTCTTAATGTTGCCTTTCCCTCAGCTTGAACCTGTCTGGCCATTCTTCTCTGACCTCTGGCATCAACAAGGCATTTTCACTCAGAGAACTGCTGCTCAGTGGATATTTTTCAGACCATTTCATATTTCAGGCCATTCTCTGTAAATCCTAGAGATGATTGTGACAGAAAATCACAATCAAGTTTTTCCAAGTTTTCCAAGTTTTCAAAGTTTTCAAGTTTTCAGAGTATTTCCAAGTTTTGGAAATACTCTGACCAACCCGTCTGGCACCAACAACCATGCCATGTTCAAAGACAGCATTGTTTTTAAAAGTTGACTTTAGTAAAATGATGTTGAGAATAACATAGAATGAATAAGCCAAACACAATGTTGCAAATGTAACCTCAAAACAACAAAATACATACATAGTATTAAGGATTCTAACAGGTTCAGAATACCGTCTGGAGATTGTTGTTTCTGTAACAGCTTCCCACACATAGGCCATGTATCTAGTTATCACATTATGTATTGCTTAGATTTGTAATGTTTCCTTAAAACCTTTTAGTATAATTTTATTTTGGATATATTACCATGATGTACATCAGCACTGAAATGACCGTACTGCTGTTATATGGTGTGTGCACAGCAAACAAATTGCATTGTGGGATGCACAGAACTGATCTCAGACATTGAGCATTTTTTCTCTTTGGTCTGCTTTTCAATTTAACATTCATTAAATTTCAACTTAACATTCTATAAATTGCCAGTATATTTTTGCCACTGTTATTGTTTACTAGCATTGTTAACCTGTTCTCTAGTGGTCCAGTGGTCATCACGGAGTGCTCTTACTCAGGCCATCGGTTTGGTGTTTATAATATTTTATTAAGTTATCCCATCATGTTATCAACATTGTTCTGATGTTGTTACTGTACATCAAAAAAAAAAAAAAAAACTTTTAAAAACAGGCTAATTCCAACATTGTCCCAATGTCTGTAGCATTGCCAAATTAACATTACCACAATGTTTAAACAACAAAAAGGTGCAAGAATAACAGCATTATCTACAGCAAGGTTGCAATCAGAGGTTCCTTTAAATAAGGAATATTTAAAGAATATTTGTAAGATTATTTACACAGTTAGGATGACACAATTAATATATTTAGACAACTCAATGACTGAGTAAATGGGGAACGTGATTTTCTGTGACACAAAATACCACTGCAATTTGGGGTATTCTGTTTTTCTGAGGTCTTTTTCAATGATGTCAAATTACGATGGCTCAGAACCACACCTCCATTATGGTCCTAGATAGATTCCCTGAGTCGCTTCATTTGACTGCATCTTGCTTTCTTGCTGCATTTCGAATAGTTCATCTTTCTAAATGTCTTTCGTTCCTTCGGCATTCTTGACTTTGCTAACATGCAAATGCATCCATCATGGCAGGTTTTACACACTTCTTCCTCCATCGTAAACCAAACCAAATATATGATTGTTATATTTATTAACAAAAAATAATGCAGGCCAGGACACACATTTGCACGTGGTCTACATTTTGCACACCTGGAACAAAATGTAGACCACGTGCACATTGTTCTTCTCATGACTAGACATTGCTTTTCTATTTCAATTCCATTTCAGTTCTATTTTATTGCTTAAACATAGTGTAAACTTTACAGATAAATGTTTCCTAGATTTTCTATATTTGTATAATTGTATAATTTTTGTTCCTATATTCTTTTCAGACTTTATATTCTTTATTTGAATATTTTCTTTTACATTATTCTTTTGTTTTATTAGATTTTTATTTCATATTCTTATTTGGATTTTTTTTTAGGTCATGGGTGGTCATATAAGCATTTCACTGCATAGAGCCCTATTATCAACCTGTCATAATTGTCATACTGTGTGTGACTGTGTATGAGCCAAATAAAATTTGAATTTGAATTTATGATAAAAACCAACATTTTATCTGGTCTCAGATGATTCAAGTAAGGATCCATATACAGTATTTCAGCAGTGACTCTAGTGTGTTTATCTGTTGTACATTTCCATTAATTAAGACAGACAAACAACCAAAGCTGATATTTGGTCACACATTGCATAAAACTGATGAAAGCAGTGTGACACATAATCATTGGTTTGGCTGCAATCCAGCATGCACCTTGTTCAACGATGCATCATAATGTATTTCTGAGCACTGAGTCATCCCCCTCTCATCTCTGTTTAAAGATTTGGTGTCAGGAAAAAAATTACAAGGAGACAGACAGAGATAAACTCACACTCATCTCATCTCCCATAGCAACTGCAGTATTTCTAATGGCTTTCTGTTGTTGTTATACAATGTTCTGCTGCTGACATGTTTTAGCAAAGACACAGTCATTGTTCAGCTTAGAGAATGCATCTGACTGCAAGATGAGATAAAGAAGGTTGTATTTTTTTAGGGGTAGGAATGTGTTTTTAGTCCTACTGCGAGTAAACTGTTACAGAAAGTTAAAGAAATATAATAAACCAGCATAAGTACCCATCATTACTTGGGGGGGGGGGTTGTAAAAATAGTTTAAAGAGAAAAGCTAAAAAATAAGTTGACCAGCTTTAATGTGTCAGTGATATTATTATTTCAGTTTGAAGCGCATGTACATGTCCGGCTGTCTTTCTGTCTAACATAAGTTGAACTCCTTTCGTCGTCAGCCAAATATTCTTAAAACGAAATGTCTTAATGTGTTAAAATTCACTCCTACCACTTCAGCGCTGTTATTTTAGCAGTAAAATCCCAGTAAAATTATTCAGTTTAGCTTTTCTAATTCATATTCATTGATTCAGGTGTTTGTTTAAATTAAGTAGCTTATTTTAAAGCAGCACATAACTGTTCATAACATCGCTTTGACTCAACATTTTGATTTAATTTATGGTGCAGTTCAGACTTTAGGCAGATATCTAAGTGCTGCAAAAGATTCATTAAATTCTGTCCAGCAGTTGGTTTAAGACACACCCGCAGTTTAGCGCATGCGCAGTATGCTGACAAAACCCGCGGTTCATAACCTGGCACAACACTGCTCATATCTTCGCTGACCAATGTACAGACAAAACCTTTCTTTTTTATATACTGTATAGATTTTGCTGGCTTAAATAAAGATGGTGGAGATTGTGGAAGGAAAGTACTTCATGTTGTCGGTCTTTCGGCTGCTCCCAGCAAGGGGTTGCCACAGCGGACCATGCGGTTCGCACACAAGCTTGGCACAGGTTTTACACTGGATGCCCTTCCTGACGCAACCCTCCCATTTTATCCAGGTTTATAACCAGCAAAAGTCCATCCTTATTTAATGCTGTGGGTTGGGACAAGGAATAATAGCGTACCTGGTGGACCATTGGTTAGCATTAGGTGCTTTCACCCCTGTGGCCCTGTTTGATTCGTGATCAGGGATCTAACTTCAGCCACTGGGGTTTGCATAACGAGGTAAAGATGTTTCAGAAAGGGAGTCCGGCATTAAAAAAAAAAAAAAATTACCCCTAACCTATAACTGAACTGAACATTTCGATAGAACCCTTTCTAAAGAACTATTTCTGGAAACTTCTTTTTATTACTATTTTCTAAGGAGGTTTGGCACTAAAGTTCTAACGGTTTTGTTTTTGAGGAATTATATACAGTAGAACTTTTTGCAGGGTTATTTCTAGACCTGGTTAAAACCAGTAGTGAACTGTGATTTTCAGACCTGGGCCTTCAGTGAGCTTTAAAACCATGAGCATCCACGAAACATACCAAAAACCTTGCAACTAAAAAACTATAATACTCTGATTATAGAATATTATTAAAGGTATGGGAGCTTTTGTAAGCTCTGAAATATATATTATTGACAATCAATCTTTATATTCATAGATGTAGTGTTTCCGGAGTGAATGAAACAACGCTCCAACACTTTTTTCTTTTCCAAGTGAGAAAAAAGATCTGTGAATCTGTAGACTGAAGTTGAAGCTCATCCGGTCTATGTTTTTCTAAGCACTTTGAAATCCAATCAGCAGTGAAGCTTGTCATGTCATGCAGAAGAACTTTTAAAAGAAATAAGTTATCATCAAGTCTAAGCTATTATAATCCAATATAATGTGTTTACTGATTCAATACTGACCGTCAACTTCCGCACTGAGTAACATGCAAGAAACAATTGCACCATAAAAAAAGCTGCCTCTCATCACTACAGGGAATAGAAAAGAGTTGTTCGTTCTCAATTACATGAGAAACTTCTGATGTGGCTACGAGGTTTGACCAGTAAAGAGCAATATCAGTAAAGAGTAATGTGAGCCTGTGATCGTAAACAGATGAAGAGTGACAATGAAGAGACAGGGGACAATAGAGAGAAAGATCAGTAGTGTACGCTGGTTAAAATGACAAGAATTTGTTTTAAAAGAAAACAAAACATGGATACCAAAAATTAACCATCATCATCAGTGTTTGGAATGATGACAATGGCATTTTTAGAGAACATTTTTAATTTGCCAAAAGCAAAGTCGAGGCCGAATATGGTAATATAATTTAGAAATTGCTGTAGATGTTCTGCACGGAAGAACAATAAATATGAAAACGTGTGTATTCAAGTCCTGCATGCAACAACCAAATCAAATGTTTGACAGTTTTGTGAAGGAACTGAAGCTGAAAGCACAGGTGTGTGAATTTGCAGACCTCAAAGATTCAGTAATATGTGATCAGCAAACACTGTAAATAAAAAAGTACAGAAAAAGACTGGGAAAAACAAGCAACAACTTGAAGTTAAGACATTCATTTGCAAACAGTGCAGAAGGCCAGCATCATCCCAGACAATGTCCCACATATGGCAAACACACAAAATGTTACGCAAGATGTTTTGCTTACCCTGAGACTGCACAGTAGTGCAAAAGCCAATCTCAGCAACTTGAAGATCATTACAGCTATGAAATAAAGCTCAAAGAGGATGCAAAGCCAATAGGACACCCTGCAAGGAGAATCCCTGTACCTCTGTATGAACCACTAAAAAGGAGTTTGCGCATATCCAACAAAGTGGGTGAATTTCTTTGGATTAAAAAAAAAAAAAAAAAAGAGGTAAGAACATGCATGTACTCCAGAGATCTCCTCTCACTTTGGGAGATCACAAGCCAAATCTACAAGGTGCTAGGTGTCAGCAGACTGTAAGCCAAATATTAGGTGTTAAGTACTTCACCAAGGGAATGGTTCAGCTTGCCTCCTGTGATGCCACTAAGAAGTTAAAGGCTTAATCTGACACATCTAAAGATGGGCTCTGTACTGCAAGCTGAAGGAGAGGAATGGAAGCCTTTGTTGCTTATGGATCTAGATGCAACAGTGTTGTAAGATGCTGCTGCTGTCAGCTGCATTACGACTGCTCTGACCACTCATACATTGTTCATTTCCTTCACTTTAGCGTTCATTCTTTCACCATAGCACACACGATAGTTTAAAAATGTATGGTCATTTATATTTGTAAGTAAGCAATGGGTTAACCAGTATTTAATGTTCACTGTTTCCTTTTTTAACTCTCAGTGTCTCTCAATATCCTTTAGAAACAGAGGGACGGAGGTTGAAAAGCATCCAGAGGAGCACAGAGACAGGATTAGCTGTGGAGATGCCCAGCCGCACGGTTCGCCAGGCCAGCCATGAATCAATAGAAGACAGTATGAACAGCTATGGCTCAGAGGGAAAGTGAGTATAACTACACATCATACAGCTCCTGTCTTTGTGTGTCAAATCAAAAATGTTTGCCATTGTTTTTTTTTTGTTGTTTTATGCAACAGTAGATTAAAATTCACAATCATTTCTTCCAGTGTTGAGATTTTTGACATTCTGCATTGGGAAGTCTAAAATAAATATGCCCATGGACAGTAGTGGTGATGTGTTCTTCACAGTCACAGCATTAGGAATATCCATAATATAAGTGTTAATTAATTCTGCTGATTTGTTATGAGCCTGTTATTCTTTCTAAAATGGTTGGAATAATTCCAACCATAGCAAGACGATTACAGCTGTATTATATTCATGGAAGAGTCGAAAGGAGCACATTCACAAATATTATTATTTATGCAAGGTTGGGTTGTTTGAGGGTTTTTTTGACACAGAAATGTGCAAAAACAAAGCAAAAATAAATAAATAAACAGAATTCCTAAATGGTTTTCTGTTCACCATCACTGTAAAGAGTTTGTTATTGCATCCAAGAGGCCTGAACCAATCTAATAATTTCCCCCTCCTATCAACCATACACTTCCACCCAGAACTGTAACTCATAAACTGTTTTTTTTATTTTCACAATATCCTTTGTAAAGAGATTTCTGTGTATATAAATCCCATGCGATCAGCAGTTTCTGAAATATTCAGTCCAGCCCATCTGGCACCAACAGCAATGCTATGGAAACATAGATGACATATTTTCAATATTCTGATGTTTGATGTAAGCCTTAACTTAAAAGCTTGACCTGTGTCTGCATGATTTTATGCACTGTGCTGAGGCCACAGGTGCTCCTAATAAATGCGATGGTGGATGACTGTACGTAAACATTTAAGTGCTTATTACATAATCTGTTCTTCAGTGTTTTCCCTATAATAGTAGAGGCATAACAATGAGATCCACATCATGCCTAGACAACAGGCCAATTTTCTTTCTTCTTTTCTTTTTTATCTATCCAATATACTGTAACAATCAGACATTTAGTAAATTCATTACATTGTTTGGGAAGGGCTGTGTTCACATTACAAGCCACTTTGCTCAATTACGATTAATCTTTCCAGATCAGACTTGTATGTCATGATGGTTCATGGACTTTTGGCTCTAATGTGGGCACGTCTGTCCTCTGAAATGAGATGTATGCCAACTTTAATATTACAGTATTTGCTCACCAGAGGTGTAGTGCTACTTAAGCACTAACAATTAAGTATCTGTGGCACACATCTGCATGCTCATTGTATCACAGGACTGGGATCACCTACACTATTTTACCTATGATTTAAACTTTTTAGCTGTTCCAAAGTATAATAAACATTCTCTGTGCTGCTGAAAGGCTATCGGCACAGGATTATGCACCTTTAATTTCTTCTCACTTAGGGACGGAACATCATTCCAGTGTGCTCTGACAGCACTAAACCATTGATTAAAACACATCGTATTTGTGTGTCCACTCATTCATTTTCAACAATAGAGGGTATTTTAGCAAAAACATGCTTGGAATTTTGCTCTGGAGGATGGCAAGCAATTAGTTAGGCAGCATTTGTTGAGCTTCAGAAGAAGGAAGAAAGTCAGAGGCCTCACTTATGCTGTTTTAGTAGCTATTGCTAGCACCGCTATAAATTT
Organism: Clarias fuscus; assembly: GCA_030347435.1. Taxonomy (NCBI): domain Eukaryota; kingdom Metazoa; phylum Chordata; class Actinopteri; order Siluriformes; family Clariidae; genus Clarias; species Clarias fuscus. The sequence continues at coordinate 29,317,783 of CM059206.1, forward strand.
CCTGCACTGCCAGTGGTGACTGACATCACTGAGCGCTCCAGAGGCAAAAGTTGTGTGAATTCTGATCTGCCCATTCTTATTCAAATCGCATGACTTGAATAAGAATGGACAAGTATATATCGGATCTAGAACTAAATATGAAAGTATTACATATACCTTACACAGTATTTTCCATATGTGATAGTTTTGCTAAATTCTTCATGAAAAAACTACAAAATGGCATCGGTTTTCTAATCTAAACATAAGCATTCATGCTGTCACACATACCATAAGGTGACCTAAAGTACACCATGTGGATAGTACAGGAACGATTTTTTTCCGCCACTCCCAGTTTAGAAAAATGACTGGCAAGTCATTTTGAAAACATTATGAATTGATTGATGGTTACCACCCACTTGGTCTCTGTGCTGCAGATTCTTTTGGCTCCTTTTTCAAGCATCTCAAAAGGCAAACTTGTCATGGTATGATTAGAAGTGATCTAGTTAACTATCTAACATACTAACAAATGATTCAGTAGAACTCTGTATGTATTTGGTTCATATTTAAGTCAATTCAAGTCAATTTTATTTATATAGCGCTTTTAACAATTGACATTGTCGCAAAGCAGCTTTACACAATAAAAAGAAGTAAGTTTTTATGCAATGTATATGAATCAAAATGACAAGATTGTCCCCGATGAGCAAGCCGAGGGCGACGGTGGCAAGGAAAAACTCCCTGAGATGGTAATAGGAAGAAACCTTGAGAGGAACCAGACTCAACAGGGAACCCATCCTCATCTGGGTGATAACGGATAGCAGGAATTGCTCAGCATAATAATGTGTAAGACTGGAAGTTCAGTATAACAAGAGATGTTTTAAAATTAAAATGAGTCCAGTTTGTTCCCGGAGGCTCAGGTAGACTGTAGGGGATTCCGGTCCTGAGTTATCGAACAACTGAAGTCACAGGTCCCCAGAGCATCACTCGATGACAGGACAGTCTTCATGGAAACCATCCCCAGCCACCATACGAATCCAGGCAGACCACACGGGGCATCCATGCGACGAGATCTCCAACCAGAAGCAGGACTCCAGGATGGGTTAGACGGCTCCAGAGGGCAGAGGGGTCTGGATCACTGGCAACTCAGGAGCGAAACATGTATAGCCCGACAGAGAGACAGAGAGAGGGAAAGAAGAGGGGGAGAGAGAGAGAGGAGAGAGCAGAAAAGGAGAGAACAGAAAATAAGGAGAGATGGCAGTTAGGTATGGTCACAGTCAACATGTATAGGTGAATGTATATTTAGTGCAAAGTGCAAGCAGGGACTCCGGCAGGACTAACTATAACAGCATAACTAAAAGGGAGAGCCAGAAGGAAACACAAACATGAGGGCTCCCTGAGATGTAAAGTAACCAATCACCTCACCGTCAACAAACCTGAGTGAACAATGAGAGTGGGGAGGACAGCATCTAAACATACCAGTTCACCAGAATACTCTACGTCCATGAGTCCCCCAGATCTGCTCCTTTACCTAAGGTTAATCTATTTACAAAAATGCTTGGCTAAATAAATAGGTTTTTAGCCTAGACTTAAACACTGAGACTGTGTCTGAGTCCCGAACATTAATAGGAAGACTATTCCATAACTTCGGGGCTTTGTAAGAAAAAGCTCTGCCCCCTGCTGTAGTTTTAATAATACGTGGTACTGACAGGCAGCCTGCATTCTTTGATCGAAGTAGGCGTGGCGGATCGTAAGACACTAACAGTTCACTCAAATACTGTGGCGCGAGACCATTTAGTGCTTTAAATGTCAAAAGTAGTATCTTAAAATCTATGCGAAATTTCACAGGGAGCCAATGCAGTGTAGATAAGATAGGGGTGATGTGCTCGTATTTTCTGGTTTTAGTGAGGACTCTCGCTGCTGCATTCTGTACTAACTGAAGCTTGTTTATACACCTAATTGAACAACCAGACAGTAAGGCGTTACAATAGTAATGTTTTTTTTTTTTTAATATAACAAGCTTGTAATGTTTTTTCAGATCCTTTAACTGTATTGTATTCCATATGCCTGCAGTATGCTCATGTTTAATTCCGTAGACTAATTTGCATCATAGAGGGTAGCAATAGTAGGTTCTGCTAGGAGTACTTGCTAGATTACAGTACCTTACCCAGTGTTGTCACTAAAGCTTTTGAGAGAATCTTATTTGCATCAATGAGACCAGTTGATAGATTCAACTCAGGTTGGTAGGGTCACGTCTCACTCCTCAAAGGTCAGCTCTTAGTTGAGCTTGCTTTCTTCTTGACTCCTTGGCACGTTTGGGAGGTTCTTGGAAAAAAAACTTTCTTCAACCTCTTGCACAGCTGTGAAAGCTACTGTTCGCTTGCAAATTTCAGTATTAGTGTTCAGTAGACCGACCACAAGAATCACGAACCCTGTTTTTGGTTCCGGAACGTTTCTGGTGGGCAACATTAAAAGAGGATGTTTCCAGCTTTGTGGCAGCATGTGACACCTACTTACGATACAAACACATTAACCAACCCCCAGCCGGTCTCCTCAGACTCTTACCGGTTCCCCATTGCCCATGGTTAATTAGTATGCACTGTGTGGTGGATCTGAAAAACCCACAGGATAGATAAAGCAAGATCGAAAAACATTCAGGTTAAGTGTAAAACTATCTAAACAATCAGGCCTATCTCTGGTTTTATGGCAATTCCCCACATACTGTAGTCATTTTTGTGAAGCAGCCAGAGGTTCTAGATGGTTCCTGTCAATGTAGTTAGCACTGCCGTTAAAATTTCCACCCATAATTAAAACTTAATTCTCATTATTGGAGTGAATCACAGTGCAAAAGGTGTTTAAAAACAGCATCCTCTCTACACCTAGAACAAAAACATAATTTTTGTTCAAACCTGCCCCTCCTTTTTGTCTTTTACAAGACAATTAATTAATTTATTTATTTTTTACAATTCTTTAACATCATAAAACTGTGCAACAGAACAACACCATCAAAGAGAAGAGTTGTGACTTAAGACCACAAGCCCTTTCCACTTCCACATCTTCCACTTCCCCTAGTCTGAAGAGTTTGCTGTCATTGTGAGTTTCTTGTAGAAAAATAACCAGCTCGCTTCTGCTTGCACAGCTCATACACTGCTGCTCCTTTTCTGTAGCCTCTAGCACCATTTATATTTAGTGTTACTGCAGTGATTACACTCAATGCCAGATAGTAAAGCCACAATCCAATACAGTTCCTAAGCACCTTCATCTTTTTAAAATTTGGTCACCATCGTTATTAGCCAATATGTTTTAGATTTTTCAAAGGCTTTATTTCTAATTAACATTCTGTCATCACGCATAAATTGATTTCTGTCTGAGAAAAAAAAAACATCTTCTGCTTTATTGACTTGGTTGCCTCGGTAAACATCAGGCCCATCTCCCCGGACTCAGCCGTTGTTGGCCCAGTCTGCTCAGCGTGCCTGTTTGTCACCCATTCCATGTTTAGCCTGTTCAGAAACACAGTGATCAAATGTCCTGTTTCATCACAACTGAACCATTTCATCTCTCTGCCTGATGCAGTGAAGACGGCATAGTGAAACCCATCTACCTGAAATTTCATCACAGGGTCAAGCCCATCCACACCATTATTTAAAACCACATAAACCATTCTATAAAATGACACTAGATGGTTAACAAGTGGTGATTTATATCCCAGCAAAATTTTCCTAAAGAGAGAAAATTATCCTTTGATAATTAAGGAAATGAAAATGGTGGAAACCAGTGCGACCCGTACACCCATCTTCTGTCCAGCAGTGGTCTTCATGGGAAACCATATTTCTGACAGATAGAAACAAACATAAGTAACTCAACTATGCACAAAAACATAGGAACCGGGGTGCAGAAAAATAGCAGCAGGTGTCCTGGACTGATGAGTCAAAAAAAAAAATATATATATTTGGCTGCGGCAGAAGTAAGGTTGTTTGCCAAAGGGCTGGAGAGCAGTACAATAATGAGTGTCTGCAGGCAACAGTGAAGCATGGTGGAGGTTCTGCAAATGTTCTTTCTGCAAATGGTGTTGAAGATTTGGTCAGGATTAATGGTGTTCTTAATGGTGAGCATGCAGACACTTATCCAGCATGCAATACCATCAGGGAGGTGTCTGATTGGCCCCAAATTTATTCTGCAGCAGGCCAACGGCACCAAACATACAGCCAATGTTATAAAAATCTATCTTCAGCGTAGAGAAGAACAAGGAGTCCTGGATGGGATGGATTGGTCCCAACAGAGCCCTGATCTTAACATCATCAAGTCTGTCTGGTATTACATGAATTGACAGAAGGATTTGAGGTAGCCTAAGAAGATCTGTGCTTAGTTCTCCAAGATGTTTGGAACAACCTATATGCCAAGTTCCTTCACAAATTGTGTGCTTTCCACTTTGTTAATATGATAAAAAAAAAAGCATTAACACTTCTAATTTTGAAGGAATTTACAGCATTTTGCCACATCTGTCTAATACTTGTTTCCTAGTACAGTGGAACCTCGGAATGCGAGTAACATAGTTTACGAGTGTTCCGCAAACCGAGCAAAGATTTTTAATACATTTTTAGTCGGAAACAGAGCAAGTATTAGTTTACGAGCGCCGAGTATCATGTATTACGCATGCGACACTTATTTTGACACCGAGCGGCATGTGAGCACAACTGAGCCAATAATTTTTCTCTCTCTTGCGCTGCGGGAATTATGGGTAATCGTCGCCCCTGCTGCGTCTTAGTGCTCGTCTCTTACTGGTATAATCAACATCTCCCTCTCTCTTCTGTGTGTGCGCGCGCGTAATTTGACACTGTGCCACACACACACCGACACACACACACACACACCGACACACACACACACACACACACACACACACACACACACTTTTCTCATGTGTACTTTGTGTGTGTCTGTGTCGGTGTCAAATTACGCGTGGACGCACACGCAAAGTACACATGAGAAAAGTGTGTGTGTGTGTGGGGGGGGGGGGGGGGGGGCACAGTGTCAAATTGACACAGTGTCACACACAGATCTGCACACACGCGCTTTATTTACACAGAAAACTCAGCTCTGTCGCGATTCTTTTCAAAGGTAAGGTGCTGGTTCATTTGTTATTTTTTATTTTTTACTTTACAGCAGTGATTCCGTTAGTATGCTCAAGCGAGTATCATTAGAGAGAATTATTTTTTTCCCGTTAAAACAGTGTTTGCATTGTGTATGTTAGTTGTGAAACTTAAAAAGCGAGGTGTGGGAGGGAGAAGGAGTTTTACTGTTTAAGACGAGGCGAGGGGCTAATTCCACACACACACACACACACACACACACACACACACACACACACACACACACACACAAACAAATACACGGCGCCAGCGCGCACAAACGGAAACACTTGACTGTCTTTATTTATTTTTACTTTTTTAAAAAATGTTAAGCGCAGTTTTTACTTTATATGTTGTATTAATTATTTTTATGTATTTATTGTTTTGGGTTGTAGAACGAATCATTTGAGTTCTCATTATTTCTTACGGGAAAAGTCTATTTGGTTTACGAGTGTTTTTGGAATACTGGAACAAATTATGCTCGTAATCCAAGGTTCCACGGTACTGTCTACAGTACAGGAGTATACAGGACAGGATATAGTAATATAGTACACAAGTTGATGATGTTGCTGAAGCAATAAATAGTGCAATCTCTTGAAAGGGAGTAAAATGTTCTAATCGCTGATCTGATACACATCGGCTACATAATTATTTATCACAGTGTCTGCCTTTAAATGTAACTTCTGAAATTTTTGCCTAATATTTTCAATTTTGTCAGACATTCATGTTATACTACATGTTACAGTATGCGTCTGTACTGGTCTTATTCCTAGTTATTTTTGGCTACAGTATTAAATAAGAATGTTAACTTAGTCGAGTGTGAAGAGATACCTTGACCTGGCAGGACTAAGGGTTTTTCTATAGGTCAGTATGCTCTCCTTTCAGGCTGTTTGAAAAACCAATCTAGTTTGACACCATTTGTGTTCTAGTTTTCTAGTGGTCTGTTTTAAGGTGTGTGTGTGTGTGTGTGTGTGTGTGTGTGTGTGTGTGTGTGTGTGTGTGTGTGTGTGTGTGTGTGTGTGTGTGTGTGTGTGTATGAGATCATTATACCAGAGGTTTTTTTTTTCTCTTGAATTATGAGGGTGAGGCAAAAATTATCCACACTCTGGCTATAAAATTAATTCTAATATTTAAATTTATTTTATTTTAGTTAAAATTTACAAAGAGGAAAATCTCTCTCTCTCACTCTCTCTCTCTCTCTCGCTCTCTCTCTCTCTCTCTCTCTATATATATATATATATAATCTCCTTGCTTTTCAATACACATCTGCCCATCTGTCAACAAGCTTTCAGATTCTCTCATTGAAAATGTATTAGGCTGAACTGTGAGCCACAAGTGCTGCAAGTGTGGGCAGAAGTGTGCTGATATGCATTGTCATGCAAGATCACAACTTTCACATTTAATGCAGTAGCATTGCAATGTATAGTATAAGTTACTAAGACACACTTTAAATGAAATGAGATAATGATCTGAGAAACTTCTGTGGAAATGTTACCATTAAATCAAGCAAATGACCAGCTTTATGAGTGGGTCCTAATATGCATTAATTAATCCCTAATAAATATAGAATTCGATTATCATCCTTCTCCACTATCAGCAAGACCTGCATGAATTATGTAAATGCAAACAGGAGGACTAGCTTCATTTAATGCATGAAGTGGTTTACTCTATGTTTCTGTTGAACAAAGTATATTAAACTTCTGAGCAGTGATAGTGTTAATAATGATAAGTGATTTACTAGATGTAAGGGATTTAATATTCAGCAGTCCTAATTTCAAATCAGAGCTGTGTTCAGTATAGTATAATTTAATGTTGATTAAGTGACCTAAACTGACTTGAGCAGTCGGAAGTCAGTTTATGTTGGTAGGGTAGAACCTGTGTTGTATTTGCCTTGTTTGCTTGCTTCCTGACATGGGATCTGGACTATCTCCGCTTAACTTTGCCTGGTTTGATGATCATGGTTAAACAGTAAATATACAATGGCTCACATCACCTAACAGTGTAAAACAAACAAACCCTACAAATATGGCCACATTAGGTCAGTAGGAGCCAATGTCACAATGATGTGGTAATAAATGGGTTAATGTGGGCTTCCAACATCTGGCCAGAGCGACAGGTTTAATACACAGGTTTTCCACAACAATGTAAATCCAGCAGCACTTCTAGAATGTATGGCACACATACATGAGTGCCATGCCAATTAAAAGCACCTTTATGGTGCTTACCTACCAAACTCGAAAGCAGGGCTCCCAATACAGCAAAGAAAGTTAGGAAGGGGTCTCAGACAGTCATTAGGTAATTGTGTCAGATAATGCACCAGCGACAGCTGCCAGGCAGGATCTGCTGCATCCTTTTCCTGGTCTTGATTTCTGTCAGGATTCAAAGTAGATGAGGATTCAGGTGCCGATTTAACTTTAATCAACATGATAAAATTGTATAATGATTGCAAAACAGAACTTGAACAAATGCTAAACTTAAAATTTTAATCGACATAACAGGAGAGCTAAAAAGGGAACCTCCGAATATAAATAGATACAAACTATTATATTAAATACAACAGTAATTTGTAGGAGTTGATGGAAGCTGTGGACCTCCATGACACTTCTTTGATTCCCATTTAGGGTATTGTTGAGGTCATTTGCCTTATTGTTGCCAGTGTTCAGGGGTGGAAAGAGTGATAAAAAATTGTACTCAAGTACAAGTACTGTTTGTTCTCCATGCCCATCAATCAATCAGTGCAGTGGTTTCCGGGGTGCAATTTTTTTCTTCCCTGTTGCATCATGTAACGCGTTCGACCATAAAGCACGGACACAAGGCGAGGTCTTATGGGGAAAAGGGTAATTTTATCAAGGCAGAATGGGGAAAGGAAAGGGTTAAAGGAGGGAGGAAGGGAAAAAAGGAAGGGAAGATGTGCACGTTATGTCTGGTGGGCAGTGCCCCGCTGGCATGCGGGGACAGGCTGTTGAGTGGTGATGGCAGGCAGAATGGCAGCGTGGCCCCACGTGGACAGCAGCTCCTGTGCAGTTCGCCTGTGCTCCGCTCTCCTGAGATGGCCGAACCGGCCCCTCCCAGCTCTTTCTGTGATCATGGCCTCAGATGGGAGTCCTCTGTGACTTCCGGTGGAAGGACGACTTTCCCCAGCTGCGAACAAGGGCCGTGATGTGTAACCATTTCCTCCTCGGTGGCAGGGTCACGAGAATCCGGCTCCGTGTGAGAGTTGAAGAGCCGCAGGAGCTTTGGCAGTGAGCTCACAGCTGTCCATGCTGCAGAGATCAAAGGTGCCTTACACTCGCCTCTTCGAAGTCCCTGAGGCTCGTTAGCGCGCGCATCCCACTCTCCGCTTTGGAAGTCCAGTAACCCAACAGACCCTGAGCTATACTCACCGCTGTGTTTTATAGAGCGAAAAGCCCTATAAAAAGCCCGGGATCATTAACGGCTCACCAGCCATGCCTATTCCTGCTGCCCCGCCCCTTCACACACCCGCAGAAGGGGAGGCCTTGTAGCTAGTGAGCTTCAGGGTGTAACGAATATGATTTAAAATGTAGCGACGTACAATACTTCTAACACAACATACAAAGTAAAAGTAAAATTACAGATTTTAAAAACTACTTTAAAAAGTATAAGTACACAAAAAATCTACTCAATTACAATAATGCGAGTAAATGTAATTCGTTACTTTCCACCTCTGCCAGTGTTATAGAATCAAAGCTTGGATGCACATTGTTTACACATTAGGGTCTTCGAGGTCATAATATATATTATATTATACAGTATATAGTGCATCATGAAATTTATTAATGAAATTTCTTAATTTTCTAACACCATTTTAAAATGTGTTATACATTTATCAATAGTAAAGTGAAAAATTTCAAGCTTTTTTATAAGCTTTTTTTTGTTTTTAATCATTTCGCTTACGCTTACAGCTCATGCAAATAAAAAAAATCAGTTGTATTAGATATTATATATATCAGAATATTTCATCAGATCAATCAAAATTGGATTTACGATGGAGAAATTCTGAAAAATTATGTTCATTTACACAAAGTTTTTTTTAACGAATTACTGCAATGTCGCGTTTCATGGAGACGATCATCCTGTGGCACTGCTGAGGCGTTATTGAAGACCAGGTTTAATAGCAGCCCTTAGCACATCTGCATTATTGGGTCAAGTGTTTCTCATCTTACTCTTGACAATTTCCCAGAGAATCAGATCAGGGGAGTTGGCTGATCAATCAAGCCCCATAATATCATGGCATCACTATATGACATCGTCTCTTGTTCATAAGTATCGTGATACTAGGAATGCACCAAATGTAGCCCATTTCCTGAAGACACTTCCTGTGCATGGTGACTCTTGATGCACTGACTTCAGCCTTATTCCACTCCCTATGAGGCTCTCCCAAGGTTGCTTCACAAACCTGCAGTCGGCCTGTTGCTTGCGCTCTTTTCCTACCACACATTTCCCATCCAGTCAACTTTCCATGACTATGCTTCAATACAGCACCATCTGTGGTTAACCCTCCTTGTGGAGTGTGTTGTTGATCATCTTCTGGACAACTCAGCAATCAAGTCAGCACTCTTCCCCATGCATAAACTGATCTAAATTGAGGAATCCAAAGTATTTATGCTGTATGACATTCGAGGAACTGCGCATTTTGGCACTTCCATACAAATAACTTGCCTGCAGCAGAAGAGCTGGGGCTACATTTTGAGCATATCAGGGCAGGGTTGCTTGTGTAGCTCTGTCCTAACTGTGATTCTTGCTGCCACCATGTGGTGTAGTTGAGTAATTACTTTCAAACCAGGATGGTTTTCTTTGAAAAAAAAAAAAAAGCTACAGAAAGTGAATATATAAGCTTTTTTTTTTTTTTTTGCTTAACCACACAGCAAATAATTTTATTGTAAATAACAAGCATTGTAAATAACATAAATAGATAAAACACCAGATATATTCCATACGTACTGTATAGTGTACAAGTAAAAAATCAAAGGGAGAAAACTGGTGTCTCAATGTATTTATTTGGAATGTAATATGAATAAGCAGAAAATTCATAACTCTTCCTTAAACACTTTCAGAAAAAGGCTTAGTGAAAAGTCTGGCATTATAATTAGATGTCATACAATCTAGACGTCATATATCATACAGTACCTATGATTTCCATCTCCAACGTAGACTGGAAAAAGGGAAAAAAATTCACAATAATAATATTATATAGTATGGTAACAATTACGTACTAGTAAATTCACAATATCTAAAAATTTCCATATTTCCACATCCATGTCTAAAGGAAAATTTGTTCATTTTGTTCTGCTACAAAGATGCACAGCTTTACGTTTTTGGGGTAATGCTTCAGGTCTTTATCGAGAAGAAACACTTAATCTTCTATCGTCACTATCAGTGAATCAATGCTAGAATACTTTACTCACAATTTAAAAAATCTGGTTGTGATCATTAGTCAGTTTGTACTGCTGTCATGTGTAGTATTAACATTATTTAATCTCATTTAGGTGATTTTTGGTGAAATTTGATTGTAAAGTAATGTGTCAGGATCTCAGATTGGGAGATATAAACATTACAGTACTAAGAAAGCTTATAGAATATAATGGGCTTCAGTACCTGCGTGAGAACCACTGTATTGCTTTACTTTACCAGCCTGATGCTTCCTTCTGTTATGTACTGTAGGATGTTTTCACGTAAACCACAATCAAATATAAAAGTGTAATGTTGTAGATTGCGGTTGTGAAGACTTACATTAACCACAGAGTTGCTCACACACATGTGCACACATGCATACTCATGCACGCAATAAAAAAAAGAAACAGCAAATGCTACAGATCATTAGTCTTGTACAAAACTATTCAAAGTAATTATCAATGATCATTCTTTTAGGGAGCCCCAATATGCAACTAATATTTTCTGTTATCAGTAACCAGTAACGTCAAAAAAGTCAAGACGCCTTATTATGACAATTCCGATTAATTTATTTGGTCTCCTGCATGACAGATTAACTGATGATTGTACACACACACACAAACACTAACAGAATCACTCCTCTGAACAGATTCATCTCTCACACTGCTACAGCCAATTTTTAAGAGTGACGCACACCCATGAAGTGAGCATGGGAGGCGATTACCCACAACCCACAAATTTAGCTTGTATCGCAAAACGCTCGTAGACCAAGTTACTCGCAATCCAATCCACTGTATCTCCAAATCTTAGCGTATTATATGTAATGTTCTGTGTTTGCAATCAACAAAGCAGAGATCAGCCAAAAAAAAGCATGTATCCTGAATTGCATGTTTGCTGTGCTTCAGTTTATACAGTTTTGTTTTCTACTCATACACAGGAAAGAACGACAGATGTTGCACATCTAAATGTAGTAACAACTAAATTATGATATTATATATTGAACCGGATATATTATATTACCAATTTAGTAAGGTCCATATTTTACAGTTTTAGATGCTTGAATTACGTTTTTATTTGAAATATATGCAGTATATAGTGAATTTATTGCAATTCAGTTTATTCAGTTCATAAAATTTAACATGTTATTTTGCTCAAAGATTTTTGGCACTCTTCCATACCATTTTCTATTCAATATTTGTATTTACAGTATGCATTTGTATTTATACTGGGAAGAAAATAGTCTATTTCTGTCTTTAATACGAGTAGAGATTTAAAAATACAAAAAATGAAAGGTTATGATTAAAGTACTTACTCTAAACTTGGTCCTTAGATCTTTGTCAACATTACAAAAAGTTTATATAACTGAATTTAATATCATTTTGAAATGTAGTTATGGATGGCTCTACCGAACTCTATAAAAATTAACATGGCCTTTTGCTTTCCCTTCCAGTCTAAATTACAGTGGCGTGTGTTTGGCTTCAGATGCTCAGTTCGGTGATTTTTTGGATGGCATGGGCCCAGCACAGTTTGTCGGTAGACAGACTTTGGCCACAACCTCAATGGGTAAGTTTATCTAGTCTTCCAATTTATTCATGCTATCCAATTTATCCAAGTTAACTTTGCACTAACATTATATTCTCAGAAATCATCTTACAAAAGATAAAAATCAAAAATACACAAGTTTGCCTTCAGGTTGTGGACACCTAACTATAACCATATATGGACCTTTCCCAATCTGTTACCACAAACTTGAAAGTATACATCTGTATAGTCTTCTGTGTGGTAGACTTAAATTTTCCCATCTCCAAGAGATGATGAAAAAGTTAAAGAACTCGAGTTGCCTTCATAAAGCCCTTACATCAAATCTTTTAAAATTTAGGATAAATTGGAATGCAAATTGCACTTCAAGCCTTCTTCTCTTACATGTGTCTCCTCTGATCATGCTAATGCCTTTGTGGTTACACTTGCTAAGCTGTAAAGCCATTCTCCAAAGTACTATGAAAAGACTGAAACTGATGACAAAGTAATGTTTACTGGCCAGTCAAAAGGAGGTGGGGGTGGGATCAAGTTATTGGATTATTATCAAACAAAGAAAACAACTAAGGATAATGCATGAATGGTCATGTTTGGTGAACACTTATTTTAAATATTTCAAGTAATAAAAAAAAAATCAAGTACTTGAAGTACTTGTATACAACACATTATATATATATATATATATATAAATCTGGAAATTATAGATATATTTAGAAGGGATATTCTGATCATTATCGCATGCACAATGAAACAAGAACTCCAAGGATTTGGGACTAAATAACTGTGTGGTCATAAGAAAAACAAATTTTTCCCTCCTAAATACTGTAGTTTCACAAACAAGAGGTTTGAACAAGAGGTTTTCTTAGACAAACTCTCATATATTCTAGATTCATTACATATAAGTTCAATATTTACTTTTTTTTTTTCTTTTTTTTTTTTTTTAGATAATTAGGCTTACAGCTTTAAATAAAAATCCAGGATCCAGCAATACAGGACACAACTTGATAGACAGAACAGAAGGGCACTGCAGTGAAACATTTCATTGCCTTTGACACTCAAACATATTTGTACAGTGTATTTATACATGTGCATTATAGGTGATGTGGAGATTGGGCTGATGGAAAGGAATGGACAGTTGGAGGTTGAGATTGTTAAGGCTAGAGGACTGATCATGAAACCTGGCTCCAGAGGGCCTCCAGGTAATTCACCTAGCAGAAAAATAGCTTTTTCTAAAAATATTTCTTGCCCATTGGACATCTCACCCATGACCCCTTTGAGTTCTGCCCCACAGTCTGAATAACACCACTCTAAAGGCTTGTGTAACTCACACTTTGTTTCTTTTCCTTTTTTTCCAGCGGCATACATAAAAGTGTACCTTCTGGAGAACGGTGCATGCATAGCCAAAAAGAAGACAAAGTCTGTTCGGAAGTCACTGGATCCTCTTTACAACCAGGTCCTTGTATTCTCTGAAAGACCACAGGGAAAGGTTGTGCAGGTAACCAATATAAAATGTATATGGCATTATGGTAGGAATTTTACAATGAAAAGAACATGTGATTAGTAAAATGAAGTTCCTTTACAAGCAAAATGTATCTTAATTTAAAGGTTTAAATGATGATATTATTAAATTATTATTATGAATTATTATGAAGATCAGCAAAAAAAAATCTTTTCTTTGTTTTCTCAAATGGCAGTTTATTGCATTTTTTGAAAGAAATACAATAAACATGGTGCACTAGATGTGTGAGCCATAAAAAAAAATGCTCCCCAGAAGCAGTGACAGTAAATTGTGCAGATTTTAATAAACTCCAGTGAGTGTAGCTAAAATTTCCCTATATAACACCGTGTGCTAAATGGCAAATTTCATCATAAAAAAATTCTAAATTGAAGTTTGCATAAAACCAAAATTGTGCTACCTTTAATGGGAACTATTTTTACAAGAACACCTTACAGTAAATGTAAGGCACTGAAAAGGGCGATAGAAAAGGGGCAGTTTGCAGAAGCTACTTACTGGAGACAAAAGAACATCACTAAGTACCATAACTACCTCAATGTAACAGCTTATCTAATCAATGACAAATGGCAATTGCACTTATTCACTTGGTGTGTGTTAAAAACAGAAGAATTACATCTTCCTGAGTGCTAGTCAATTGCACTTGAAAAGTTGAAAGAGAGATAATGGATATGGTCACCTCTATAGCAATATACAGAAACACTATATGATTGCTACTGCAAGGAGTTTTCCATTTGAGCGATTTTAATTGGAAATTTGTTTAATGTTAATGTTTGAGATATTATATATCTTTTTCCTCTAACCAATTTGTCATGCATTTCCTTTTTCCAACATTGTACATGTATAATCCAAGTAAATCTGAATATTTTAAAATTGTGATTAATCATGATTAATCACAATCTATGATTGTGATTAACTAGATGATTTTTTTTTTCCGATTATAAGTTATATTATATTATGTTTAATTTGACACTAGGCTCATGGAACAACGGTCACAAATTTTTGTGAATAGGTTACAAAAATTGGTATTATGTTTCCACATTCTACAATTTTTTGCTTCTGTCTAAAAGATAAAGGCAAATTGTCTTCCAAAATACTGAAAATACCATTTAAAGCTTAACATTTTTTCAATGTAGTGTCAAGTATTGTCAAGTGAAAATCAACACTGAAAAAAACTGATTAATCTGAAGTGGAATTTAAACATTTATGGTTTTGGTTTACAATAATTAATAACAACAAAGCAATACCAATAATTCCTGTTTCTGTATAATTTATGCCATTGTGTGGATAAGAGAAACAACACAACCACAAAATGAACAATCATGATTTCTGAAGCTATGGTAGAAAAAACCCTGCCACAGACATTTGGGGAATAAAGGGGAAATAAAAGAGTAGTAATCAAGATTATGTCTGACAGTAGTTCTTGTTGCAGTGTCTTTGTCTCTTTGCTGCGTTTTAGATTAGAATTGAAATTCTCAAAACCACTTGTCCAACATCCACACCATTAAGCCTCTTGTGCACATACTGTACATGCAATGTCTAATTCCTTTGAAACAACTGCGAATGCTTTGGCACATTCATACAAATGATTATGTACAATAGTATGCTGTGTCCAACATTATCACTTGTTTTTTATCATGTTGTACTTGTTCTACTTTTAGGCAGCATTGTGGCATAGTGGTTAGCACTGTGCCCTTGAACATACAGGGTCTATTATTTGTATTTATATGCCCTGCAATAGATTAACAATGGATAAGTAAAAAAGGTGCACAAATTTTGAGAACTTCAATTCTGTTCTGTCCTAAACTATGTAAAATTTTTGTACTTAAATAAAAATATGTGAATGGCTTAAAAACACATGCTGAATACTCAAAAGGGCTGAATCTGAGTGAAAATTCCAGAAATCCAAAAAACAAAATATGATTGTGCTTTAAGCAATCAATCAATGGGCTGATTTACCCCTGTTTTAGGAAAATGAAAAAAATAAAATAATTCATAGCTGCTACCAAATGATTATATAGGACTATTTTATGGAAATTGCATTTCTTTACCTTTTCCTTGCATGGACATTGGAAGCTTTGCACAATCCTCCGCTAAATACATATGTTCAGTGGATATAAAAAAGTCTGCACATCTCTGTTAGGATTGTATTTTCCACATTGCATTTGAGACCACA
Source organism: Clarias fuscus (assembly GCA_030347435.1). Taxonomy (NCBI): domain Eukaryota; kingdom Metazoa; phylum Chordata; class Actinopteri; order Siluriformes; family Clariidae; genus Clarias; species Clarias fuscus. The sequence goes on from CM059206.1 coordinate 29,333,522, forward strand.
ATATAACTGAAACTAAGACGTACTGTATGCAGACAAAAACTAAACAGAGTTCACGAGAGACAAATTGCGACAATGTGACTAAGGTGCATTTCACACAATAAATCCCCAGTGGTGGTTTATTTGAGTTAAACCTGAGTCAGTACAAGTGTTAATTCAACATGGGGGAATTTGCTGTTTGGAAACTGAGGTCCATGACAATGTTCAAGATAAAAGACCTAACACAATACATACAGGTCCATGGGCTCTGAGCGCCCTCCAGGGGTTATCCCTGACAGGACTGTGGCACGAGTTCCAAATACCAATCTATGATGCCACAGCACCTTTGTTTGATTACTGTTGATAAAAAAGAAATATAATGATAATGATAAAAAATGTATTAAAGTGAACAAATGAATGGCTTCATTACAAGAAGAATATTGCCGTCGGAGCCCAGATCTTAATCCTATCAAAACCTGTGAGAAGGGCTGTACACAGGAGATCCCCTTCGAGATCTAGAAGATTTTTACAATAAAGTTGGCCAATCAAGATTTGGTATATAGGAATATATAAGTGGATACCTGTATATTCATACATTCTTAAAGTTCTCTTTTTTCTTTAAAATATTTCTGTTTTTCATTTTAATTTAGCTTTTTTGCCATACAGTATAAAAACTTGCATTTTTTTACATGGGAATGTAAACCTTTTATAACCACAGTATCGAACGAAGAAGTGTACAGTGGAACCTTGGATTACAGGCATAATTCGTTCCGGAAGCGGGCTCGTACATCAAAACACTCGTAAACCAAATTATATTTTCCCATACGAAATAATGGAAACCCAAATTACTCGATCCACAGCCCAAAAAAATAAATACATAAAAATAATTAATACAAAATATAAAGTAAAAATAAAACAAATTAACCTGCACTTTAAAACAAGTAAAAATAAATCCCGACAGATAAGTGTTTTCGTTTGTACGCACAGGCGCTGTGTGTGTGTTTGTGTGAGTGAAGCTTGTGTAAGATGTACACACATGCATACAAACACAAAATAAAATTTTTACACGCACACGCGTGGTCACAGTATTATAGTAAACAGTACACGCGTGCACGGATGTTGATTATACCAGTAAGGCAATGACTTCAATGACTTCCAACAAAAAGGTTGGGGCTGTTTTTATTTATTTATTTTTTTATGGAGTTGATCAAATCTTTCTTGAAGTGTGCCTCAGGCATCTTACATTATTTCAAAGCGTGAAAATCAACTCTGCCTTGGGCACTTGAAGACAAAGTTCCTTTATCTTCATAACAACATTTATCTGATCTGTCATTCTAGCAATGAGACCTCCCAAAGTTTAACATTTATTTCAAGACAAATAGTTAATAAAAATAGTTATCTATTTTTTTCATTTCTGTAGAAGTCTCTCTTAAAGTGAGCAGAAACTTATGTTTTGTTTTGTTTTTTAGTTGCTTTGTAAATTTTATGTTGCAAAAAAAAAAAAGAATTAATTTCTGTGGTGGTGAATATTTTCTGGAGGCACTGTATATATACTGTAAACACTGAAAATAACAATTGTTATGCTTAACAGGTTATTGTTTGGGGAAACTACGGCCGAATGGATCGTAAATGCTTCATGGGTGTTGCCCGGATATTATTGGAGGAACTGGATTTAACAAGCATGGTGATTGGCTGGTACAAGCTTTTCCCTACTTCCTCTATGGTGGACCCTGCCATGGCACCGCTCATTCGCCACTCATCACAGCTCTCACTGGAGAGCACAGTTGGACCATGCTCATAAGGCAAAAAGAACAATGTTTTTTTGTTGTTGTTTCTGTAAGGGCTCTCAGGGCCCTTCTTCTTAATGTGCTGCTTGTGCATTACTGTAGCAGCCATTTGGGGCCTGCCAGAATACTTCAGAATTCTCTAAAACTACTCAATATTTTCAGAAAGTAATCTTACCTGGAGAAGTGTTCCTTTAATTGCACTTACCAGATGAAAAACCATGACCTGAGGACTGACAATGGATTCACAACACTTAAATTGGATTTACTTGAACTACTCTTCATTAGAAACCTTTCGGTTTTTCTGAACATGAGTATGGCAACATGAGTTGGCAAGGTTCTAAAAAATTTGTCTTGCCTCATTAATTTTCCATCAAAGGTAAAATGATCCATCTCTTGTGCTGAACACAGCAATACATCACTTAGTTTATCAGTTTGTCTATAAAGCAGTGCAGAAGCAGTACAACTAGTGCTACCATCTATCACAGAAATAACATTTTAAAGTTATATTAGTGCAAAAAAGGTTAAATAGACATAAAATACTTCTTTTTTAGTACTTGGCTCACTCATTCAGCTTTTTTAAAAATAATTTTTATTCTTGTTGTAACTGTGCTGTTGCTTTAAAGTAAGCATTTCTTTAAAGAGTCGTGCCATTCCTCACAAAACATAGGCCATACTTTATCAGCCACATACAGGATTTAAAGAGACATAACGTTAATAGTTATTGTGACCAATAATTATGCATATTCTATTCGAGGAATATTCGGTTTTGAAGCTATTTTTTCACAAAGAAATAATAAAAATAACAATTAGAATCCCAGAAAAAGTGTTCATGAAACACAGGTCATTAAAAATCTGTCACTGCCTTATAGTCCAGGTGTACTTTATGTTGTTCTTTTGTCCTCGTAACAGCTTGTCATGTGTGAGTGGGCCAATTAATATCATGATTAAAAATATTTTTATAATTATTATTTAAAGCCTTTAATGTTGCGAATGCAGAACTTTCAGTAGCATTGCTATAGCACTATATGGTAGCATAGACATAAAAAGCTTTCTGGATAACCAGAATATAAGATGTAGAGTAAATGGTTGTAAAAAACAAAACAAAAAAACAACTCTCAGTATTAGCTGAGCATGTAGCACCTGAGGTAAACATGAATAAACATGAAAATTTTATTACACTGCACTAGTTTTTATTTGCAATTGTAGTAGGTATTCACAGTATAAAAATATATTCCTAATTTTGGGCAAGCTAAGCGAGAAGTTTCCAGCTGTAAAGTAAAGCAATGTAAAATGTAAAGCAATAAAAAAGCATACACACATGCACACTGATCAGCCAAACCTAACATTATGACCACTGACAGCTGAAGTAAATAACGTTAATCATTTGTTACAACCCATATACTGTATGGGCACCAAGTGAACATTTAATCCCTGAAGTTGAAGCTGAAGCAACAGAATTTGAACTTTGATGAAGGATGTCGAAGGAATTTTGATGTCTAGATGACTGGGTTTGATGACTGCAGCTCTTGTGGGATGTTCCTGGTTTGCAGTGGTCAGGAGCAGTCTAACAGTAAGTTAGCTGGGCTGTTCTAAAGTGTAATAAGTGGAGACATTTACAGGATTAACAGGACTGTGACCCCCTACCTGGCTTATTCTCCTCATCATTTGGCTACGTAGTACCTGCAAGAATTTGAAACTACTTCCACCGCTGCATGTACTATAACAGCAGAAAATAACCAAAAATTGTTGCAGACCAAGTATTCCCTGAGGGCAGTTTCCTCTTTCTGCAGGACAGTGTGCCCTGCTGTACTGCAGAATCATTTTGAAAATTGTTTGAGGAACATGACAAAGAGTTCATGTTGTTGACTTGAATCTCAATCTCAATTTGTTTGAGCATCTGTGGGATGTGCTGGACTGAAAGGTCTGATCCATTAATTACTCCCTTGCAACTTAGCTTAAAGAATCTACTGCTGACACCGTGGTGCCAGATACCAGAGCACACCTTCAGGGGTCCATGAATGTTGTTTAAGAGTTGTTTTGATGACACAAGAGGTACCTACACAATATTCAGCAGGCGATATCATTGTCATGGCTGATTGGTGTGTATTTATATTCCCACACACACACACACACACACACACACACACACACACACACACACACACACACACACACACACACACAGTTTGTTATATATCTTTAGCATGTCTGCATTAAAAAAAAGAATCTGCATGCCTGTAAAGCAATACATTACTTGACACATCTGACAGACTCGTGGGATTGCATGTAAATAGAAAGAAGCAAGTGTGACAAACTCTGGTAATAAACACAGTCAATATTTGGTGGGAAAACTCTTTGCTTGAAAACAATAAGTAGTGTTAGATACAGATTTGTTCAGTTTTATAAGTAAAACAGCTGGGAAGTTTTACTGAGCGTGCAGGTGGAAATTGGTAGAGCTTCTTCCGATAACTTTGTCACACTGGCTCCTTTTCATTTTCATGCGAATCCCTGGAGCCAACATTAATTTTTTTTTGTTTCCATCTGAAAACTAGTCTGTTATGTACTGTAATATATTCTGTAATGTTACATAATAATGCAGACATGAAAAACACTATTCATTCTTTTTCTATACCGCTTATCATGTACAGGGCCACGCAGACCCGAGGTGGGAATGTAACCCTCGACCCTCATGGGTGTGAGGCGACAGTGCTAAGCACTAAGCCACTGTATCACCCAAGATAAACATATCTAAAAGATTTGTACTAAAGATAATATACACACACACACACACACACACACACACACACACACACACACACACAGAGAGAGAGAGAGAGCGAGAGAGTGAGCGAGCACTGTGTGTCTTCGGCACTTGTAAAGAAATGCCTTAAATAATAATTACATAAAATGTTTCTACATTATAAATATGCTATATACAGCAGTTAATAGGAACAAACTAAACAATGTAATGGTGTCACAACCTCCTTTTTCCAATAGTAGTCTCAGGTAAAGATTTGTTCATTTTTATAAGAAAATTGTCTGGTAGGGTTTAATGAGCATTTTGTCAAAGTTCTTCTGAAGAGTTTGACTGTCTCACTTGCTTCTTTATTTGCATGCAAAACCCAGCAGCACACAGTATTCTTTTGTCAGAAAAGTGTTCTGTTCTGTGATATGTTGCTTTTTTTTTTTTTACATTTTTCTGTAACATAATTTTTTGTAAAGGTAATGTTTGGAAATATAAAATGTTTTTGTACTGCCTCGGCAATGCAGAATTAATAAAATAAACAAACATATATTCAAATTTATATGAAACCGTAGTTACACTATGTCTATATGTCTATATATACACTATATATATATATATATATATACTGTATATATAGTGCATTTATGAAGTATTCAGACCCCCCTTTACTTTTTTCAATTTTATGTTCACAAAGTAAACTTATTTAAAAGACTGAAAACTGAAATATTACATGTACTGCACTTAAGGTTTCAGACCCTTTACTCAGTACTTTGTTGAAGCAAGCTTTGCACACATAGATTGGGGGATTTTCTGCCATTATTATTTGCAAATCATCTCAAGCTCAGTCAGGTTGGATGGGGACCATCTGTGGACAGCCATTTGCAGTTATCTCTATAGATGTTCAATAGGCTTCAAGTCAGGGCTCTGGCTGGGCCACTTTAGAACATTGACAGAGTTGTCCCTAAGCCATGCCAGTGTCGTCTTGGCTATGTGCCCTTTGGCCCACTCTGAGATCCTGATTGCTATGGAACAGGTTTTCATTGAGGATATCTCTGTACTTTGCTCCATTCAGCTTTTCCCCAATGACCAGTCTCCCAGGCCCTGCCGGGACTACACCACCATGCTTCATGCGTGGCATGGTATTGGGCAGGTATTGAGCGGTGCCTGGTTTCCTTTAGACATAAACTTTAGAATTGAGGCCAAACAGTCAAATCTTGGTTTTATTAGATCAGGGAATCTTGTTCCTCACAGTCTGTGAGTCCTTCAGGTGCTTTTTTTGCAAACTCCATGTGGGCTTTTATGTGTTTTGCTCTGATGAGAGGCTTCTGTCAACATAAAATCAACATTATCCTTCTGAAAGTTTGTCTCATCTCCACACAGGATCTCTGGAGCTCAGTCCGAGTGACCATCAGGTTCTTGGCCACCTCTCTTACTTAGGCTCTTCTTACCTGATTGGTCAGTTTGGCCAGGCAACCAGCTCTTGGAAGAGTCTTAGTTGTGCCAAACTTCTTCTGTTTGAGAATCATGGAGGCCACTGTGCTCTTGGGAACCTTCCCCAGCTCTGTGCCTTGCAATGATCCTGTCTGAGCTCTGCAGGCAGTCCCTTCAATCTCATGGCTTTTGCTCTCATACATCTGCTGTGAAGCCTTCTAAAGAGAGATGTGTACCTTTTCAAATAATGTCTAATCAGTTTAATTTACCACAGGTGGACTCCAGTCAAGGTGTAGAAACATCTCAGCAAGTATCAAGAGAAATGGAAGGCACCTGAGATAGTGTTGTGAAGGGTCTGAATAGTTAGGTACATGTAAAATTCAGTAGTTTCAGGCTGCAACATAACAAAATGTATAAAAGTGAAAAAGTATTTGCCCCTTCTTGATTTTTGCATATTTGTCACTTAAATGATTCAAATAATCAGTTTCTAATTTTATTTTTTGCAAAAAAATATGCAAATATTTACAAACATGCCAAAAAAAAATCAGGAAGGGGCAAATATTTACACAGTGCTATATATACCATATACACCAATCAGCAATAACATTAACAAATTAATTAATTATAATTATCAATTATATACCAGTATGCTGATGACAGGATCATGCGCACCCAAGATTTTGGCTGCTCCCACAGAAAAGCCAACAAAGCACACATTACTGTGTGTAAGGGCCCAGGAGGCAAAGAGCCCAAGGCTGCCGACCTGGCTTCCAAATTCCCAGATTCTACAGTAATTCAATCAATGGATTTACTGCACAGCACCCTGCCCCCACTGAGGACTTGTTGAGTCACATCCTGCAGGGCCAGAGCATGTCCTGCATTGCAATGCTATGGCTGATTGGTGTGTGTGTGTGTGTGTGTGTCTGTGTGTGTGAGTGTGTGCATATATATATATATTCACTACTTTAAATAAATGAGTGAAGATTTTGCTATATTTTTTAAATTAAAAGATGAGCTATGAAATACGTTTTTCCTCTTCTCGCAGAGCATAATAATGGACCTTGTCATCCTATGGTATGCTATAAGTCAGTATCTGTTCATACATCTTCATACATGTTGTCTATAATTTGTAACTTGTGACAGCATGTTAGCTTAGGAATCAATAAGCACAGTTCAGTTATTTGTAAAGTTTACTGAATAAAATATTTAAATAAGTTTCAGTTTTGAATCAGTTCTGATGGGAAAGTGTCAAATCACACTGTTAGTTTAGGGTCTGTTGCGGTATTCATAGCATTCTGTTATAAATGTTGATGTCTTCTCCTAATCATCAAAGGTCAACATATTTATATCTCACTTCAGAACTCTGTATATTTGTCAGTTACATGGATCAAATTATTACAAATAAACTTGGATTTTTTAATGCTGATTGAGATCCAATATTAAAGCTGTTTTTTGTATGTTGATCTAAACATGTCTTTAACATACTAACTTATTAATAACCACGTAAATAACTTGCCAAAAAATAAAACTTTTGACTGAGTGATACATATTTTAACATAACACATTTTATTAAATAAAATTGTCTCTTTTTAGTGGATCTATCTAATTGCATATTTTTATTGTATTGTATTAATTTGAACTACAAAAGAATGTATGTTTAAAAAGTATTAAAAAGTCCACATACTAAAATGACTGAAAATATGTTTAGAAACTATACTTTATATAATCCCTAGAATACCATACATTTTAGGATATCATTACACATGAACTTCTAAAGAAAATATTTTGTTACATATAATTTATTGCTAAACATATAATTTATTATACCTTAGCTTGATGGTGTTGGAGTGTCAACTCATGATGCTGTAATAGGTTAGTATGTAGAAAATCCTTAAGTTAATTTTATGTATTTGGTGAAATGTTATTTAATTGAACATCACTGTAAAGAATAAACTATCTCACTCCTATTCCCAAATTGCATTTGTGTGGTAGAAAAATATATATTTGATTGTAGTTAGCAAATATGGTTTCCAGAATCTCAATTCTGCTTATCCCCTAGAACTGATACAAATTCAAATAAACAAATCAATTAAAACAACTGCTGATTCATTGGACATGTGGGCCTGAAAAAAGAGAAAAATCAATCATTCAAAAACCCAAAATTGGGAAATATGTTTGTTTGCTATCTAAAATATATTAGCTAGCAGTTAATAGATGCCTGTGATGCATCTGTAAAAAGAAAATACTTGGTATAGATGGACCACCAATGGAGTGACACTGACTGTTTTAGATGAAGCATGAAAGTGATGGAATTTGAAGAAGAGGGCACCAGGACGAGTCTGACAGCTCAGGAGCACCATTTGTAGCTTGACAGAGAGAGACAGAGAGGAAAGGGAAGGAAGGGATAATATAATCTGAAGAGATGTAAGTAGAAGCCATGTTTTGAACAATCTGTCATGCCCAGGCTGATCTACAGGAAAATGGCCATCGTCCAGATACATTGACATGTTATTCAATCGAACATCACTGTAACACACACACATTCATACTGTACGTAGGGGCACATGCACACAAACATGAACACAGACACTTCCATTAACTATGCCTGTACCCAATTCAGTAAACAAATTATGAGATATGGCCCTATTAAAAACATTTGCAGAAAAAAAGTTTAGCACCCAAAGGAAAATTGATATTCTTGAATATTGAATTAATCTTCTTGCAAAATTCTATCTATCATTAGTAACCAAGTTTTCATATCCTCAACTTCTTTACTACTCAACAACTATTACATACGATAACAAAAACTAAATCAGAAGCTGTTCAGAGCGCTAGCCTTAGAAATAATTTCTCAGACTTCTTGTTTTTTGTTAGGAACCTCCACTAGAGGTCACTGTTTCGTTCTGTGTAGTTTTTGTTGGTCGACTCAGTTTCCCAGAAGGCACCTCAGTCAGGTGATGAGTGCTCACCTGAACTGAGGTGGCTCATTAAAGTTTCTATAAATAGCAGTTTGTTCTGGGAAACTGGGCCGAGCTTTGTTTGTATATATGTATGTATGTATGTATGTATGTATGTATGTATGTATGTATGTATGTATGTACGTACAGTATGTACAGTATGTATGTATGTATGTATGTGTACCGTCATGTGGGCATTCCTTTTTGTTTCTTTAAGTTTATATTTGGTTTTTGTTTTGTAACCTTTGTTTTCAGAGGGCTCTAGTTTTGATTTTCTGTATGTTCCTTGTTCTGATGGATTCATGGAGCTGCCTTATTCAGTGTTTAGTTAGGCCGTGTCTCCTCCTGCGTAAGTACTGTTGTTTGTATCCCCAGTGTCGGCCTTCTGGTGTAGTTCTTTGTTTGTTTAGTTTTGTTTAGCCACATAAGGGCTTAGCCACTAGCAGGGTTAGCTGCTAGTAGGCCTTAACTGCTAGTAGGCTTAGCCCCTAGTAGGGTTAGCCTCTAGTGGGATTGACAGCTAGTGGTTTTGGTCACTAGTAGGTTAGCCGCTAGTTTGGAATAGCCTCATGTGTGCCTTGCCTCCTTGTGTTCAGTTCCCCCCTATTAGGTCAGTACTAACCTGGTTAGCCACTAATCCCTTAGATAATAACCCGGTTAGGTTAGCATCCAGTGTCCCCAGTATTCCGTGTAGCTACTAATTCTATTAACCACTAACCCATCCAGTCTCTGTGCTCCTGGTCCTGTCTTCAGTCCTGTCTCTAGTCTCTGTGCTCCTGGTCCTGTCTTTAGTCCTGTCTCTAGTCTCTGTGCTCCTGGTCCTGTATCTAGATTCCAGTCCCTCCAGCCCAGCCCTGTCCCGTCTCTTAGTTAGCTATGTGTCCTTAGTTAGCTCCAGCTCCATGTTTCCTTCCGTCAGTTCCCTGTGTTAGCGCGCCGTTCCCTGTGTTTTTCCTGAGCCCTAGTTTTAGTTTGAGTTTGTTGTTTTGGTTCCTTTGTTTGTTTGCGTCTGCTTGAGTTTGTATTATAAATAAAGACTATTTCTGTTTGAAAACCCCTCCGCCTTCATGCCTACCCATATGCCCACGGCAACATCAGCCAACATTAGCCATTACCACCACCTAGACCCATGACATTTTTATCGGCCTAATGTTTTTTCTTACTCTTACTCTAGCACATGCTCTTTTTTCATCTCTTGAGACCGTAAAAGAGAAATCTAGGCTATCACATCTAGGCTATTTCTAGCACCCGCTCAGACATCATTTGCAAGTCTCTTACCCTGAATGACTTTCTCCTTGTTAGAATGTCCTACCTAAAGAATCTATACCCATCACCACAAATTGTTCTGTATGTAATTTAGGAAATTATATTAATTTATTTATATACATTTCCTGAATTTAACTTTCATATTTTGTTTTTGCTTCTTCTTTTGTTAGAACTAATGTTTTTAGAAATAGTAAGCAGTGGACAGATCAATGCAGATTAATTACAAAGATTACGAACATTTTAAATGACATTGGTATACAGTCCAACAACTGTGTGGTGTTACGCATATACAGGTGAAACTCGAAAAATTTGAATATCGTGGAAAAGTTTAGATAAAAAGAAATTAGAAAAAAAATATTAGAAACTAATATATGAGAGACTCATTACATACAAAGCAAGATAGTTCAAGCCGTGATTTGTTATAATTCAGATGATTATGGCGTACAGCTCATGAAAAAACCAAATCCACAATCTCAGAAAAGGATTGTTGTACATAGAACAATATCGCACCTCTGAAAAGTATACAGTAAGTATACGTACATTTGTACTCCGTACTTGGTTTGGGACCTTTTTGCAGAAATTACTGCCTATCAGCCTGTGGCACTGCTGAGATGTTATGGAAGACCAGGGGATGCTTAAATAGCGGCCTTCAGCTCTACTGCATTGTTCGGTCTCTCATCTTTCTCTTGGCAATGCCCCATAGATTCTCTATGGGGTTCAGGTCAGGCGAGTTTGCTGGCCAATCAAGCACAATAATCCCACGGTCATTGAAGCAGGTTTTGGTGCTTTTGGCAGTGTGGGCAGGTGCTAAGTCCTGCTGGAAAATGAAGTCAGCATCCCCGTAAAGCTAAAGTTGCTCTCACCAGAAAAGAGGACTTTGGACCACTGAGCAACAGACCAGTTCTTTTTTTCTTTAGCCCAGGTATGACGCTTCTGACGTTGTTTGTTGTTCAGGAGCGGCTTGACAAGAGGAACACGACATTTGAAGCCCATGTACAGGATCCGTCTGTGTGTAGTGGCTCTTGATGCACTGATTCCAACCTCAGTCCACTCCTTGTGAAAGTCCCCTACACTTTTGAATGGCCTTTTCCTGACAATCCACTCCAGGCTGCGGTCATCCCTGCTGCTTGTGCACCTTTTTCTTCCACACTTTTCCCTTCCACATAACTTTCTATTAATGTGCTTTGATACAGCACTTTGGGAACATCCAACTTCTTTTGCAATTACCTTTTTGAGGCTTTCCCTCCTTATGGAGGATGTCAGTGATGGTTTTCTGCACAACTGTCAGGTCAGCAGTCTTTCCCATGATTGTGCTTCCTACTGAACCAGACTGAGAAACCATTTAAAGGCTCCCTTTGCAAGTATTAGCTGATTAGAGTGGGACACTTTGAGCCTAGAATATTGAACCTTTTCACAATATTCTAATTTTCTGAGATTGTGGATTTGGGGTTTTCATGGGCTGATTTGCAGTTCCTGAGCTTCTCTTAGACTCCTGTGGAGATTTGTCATGATTCTGCTCTCTTCCAATCTTCCAATTTGGTTAATTCCTAAAACCCTTGGTTTCTCCCACTGCTCCCGTACTACTTTGTAAATTGACTCACCTATACCTTAATACCTTATAACTATTTAAACGCTACTCAAACACAGACAATTGCAAAATGGGCTCGTTTCATTTACATTTCTAAGAATATATACAATGGTATGTGCCTGATTATTGTAGGTAGAGTGGTACATCAAAATAAACAATTTTCAGTAGAGCAGTGTAACCAAGATGAACCTCCTGAAAGACCGCCCATGCTTAGTACAAATCTGGGATCAAGTAAAAAAAAAAAAAAACAGGATTAGACATATCTTTAAATAAAAAGGTAATTTTGTATGGAATCTTTGAAAATGACCTATCAAAAATGTAAAGACATTGATTGGCTAATAACGAATATTATAGTAATATAGCAATATTACTAATAATGTTAGTAAAATACAAGAGCAGGAAAGCAAGATGTGTGGAACTTCTGCTGAAATTGAAGTGAAACAGATCATAAGTGTACTTAATAAAATAAAACCAAAAGATCAAAAAACACCCAAGAAACACCCATGGAATATTATGAAAATATAATGCAACATATTTTTATGTATAGTGTAATAGAAACAGCAAAGACATCTATAAATATGCAAGTCTTGCAGCACCACAAAGTAAAAAAATTTTTTTGCTAAAGTAACAGATGGCATTATGATCTGGAGCTTTGCTCTGAATATGAAAGTCATTGGTTGGCACGAAGAAAACTCTGCAGACAACTGGATATGAGGTTATATTTGCTACAAGCAAATTTGCTTGTAGAACCAGAGAACCAAGAGAACATACAAGCACCTTGATCATCTGACCCATTCCAAGGACTCTTCATGCAGTATTATTAGGAATGTGTTCAGGGATTCATGCCAGAGGCGAAAATCTGGTCTCGTGTCAGATACCCCATCAAAGACTGCTACAGTTTGATTAGTTTGGCTGTAGGGTCTGGGATTCACATCCTAAAAATGATTGAAAAATTGAAAAATGTACATTAAATATACACTAATCTTTTTAGCAAGCCATTTACAGTATCTGATTCGAAGACTAACAGTGAGGGAGGGGAGCGGAGTTTGGGGGAACAGTATCATTAAAGTATTAATGTAAAAGTATTGGTTCGGCCCCTCTGACAGATATACAATTATATATGACTATTCGATTATTAATACTAAAGCAGCAGGTTATGTTGTTAGTTAACTAGTTTGAACTATTTTAAAGACTATTTTAATAATTTTATATTCAGGGACACTGCATAAATCTAAAGGCTTTACTTTGGAAGTGTATGTGGACGATGGTGATAACAACAGTATGCTTGAGACCTGGAATAAGTCACTCATTAAGCACTACTCATTATTATCAATAATATTACATACATTACATACAATGTAACATACAATATTAATTTCACACAATAAGAATTTGTAAATAATTTCATATTTTAATTGTTTTAGCAATCTATTTTAAATCAATTAATCATTATTATTATACAAATCAGTAAATAAACATCACACCATCACTTCTTTAGAAAAGACGTTATATAACACGTTATATAAATGTTAATATAATAATGACCAAAAGTTTTGAGAATTACATAAATATTGGAAATTGGAAAAGTTGCTGCTTAAGTTTTTATAATAGCAATTTGCATATACTCCAGAATGTTATGAAGAGTGATCAGATGAATTGCATAGTCCTTCTTTGCCATGAAAATTAACTTAATCCCCAAAAAAACTTTCCACTGCATTTCATTGCTGTCATTAAAGGACCTTACTGATCATTTCAGTAATCATCTTGTTACCTCTGGTGAGAATGTTGATGAGCACAAGGCTGGAGATCATTATGTCAGACTGATTGTGTTAGAATGGCAGACTTGACATGTTAAAAGGAGGGTGATGCTTGAAATCATTGTTCTTTCATTGTTAACCATGGTGACCTGCAAAGAAACGCATGCAGCCATCATTGCGTTGCATAAAAATGGCAGGCAAGGATATTGTGGCTACTAAGATTGCACCTAAATCAACAATTTATAGGATCATCAAGAACTTGAAGGAAAGAGGTTCAATTCTTGTTAAGAAGGCTTCAGTGCGTCCAAGAAAGTCCAGCAAGCGCCAGGATCGTCTCCTGAAGAGGATTCAGCTGCGGGATCGGAGCGCCAGCAGTGCAGAGCTTGTTCAGGAATGGCAGCAGGCAGGTGTGAGCGCATCTGCACGCACAGTGGAAGATGACCTGGTGTCAAGAAGGGCAGCAAAGATGACATCAGGGACAGATTGATCTTTTGCATATTCTCGGATGAAGCCTCTTTCCGATTGTTTGGGGCATCTGGAAAAAGGCTTGTCCGGAGAAGAAAAGGTGAGCGCTACCATCAGTTCAAGAGATGGGTGGACAAACAAAAACCCACTAATTCTGACAAACTCCAAGAAGTGATTATGAAAGAATGGGTTGCTATCAGTCAGGATTTGGCCCAGAAGTTGATTGAGAGCAGCCCAGTCGAATTGCAGAGGTCCTGAAAAAGAAGGGCCAACAATGCAAATACTGACTCTTTGCATAAATGTCATGTAATTGTCGATAAAAGCCTTTGAAAGTGCTTGTAATTAGATTTCAGTACATCACAGAAACAACTGAAACAAAGATCTAAAAGCAGTTTAGCAGCAAACTTTGTGAAAACTAATATTTGTGTCATTCTCAAAACTTTTGGCCACGACTGTACAATAGATGCTTTATAATGTATTAGCTTTTCAATATGTATAATTACTGTATTTATTTGTACATACTGTACTGTATGTATGTTTTTTCGCAGCAACACTATACTAAAGTCATGAAACAGAGGAAGTGATGCCCATGTTGGATTTTCCAAATGTAGGAAATTTTGTTGAAGGAACTTCCCTTAACTGGCATTCTCACAGGCAGCAGGGAGTATAGGTTGAAGTACACTGTGGAACAGAACACAACCAAAAAGTGCCACTGAGGCTGAGGGTAAGCCATATTTACCATTTAGCTTTAAAACGTTTTGTCAGCATCGTGATTACTGTGATATTACAGTCATAACTAACTTTAGTAGCTACTGAGCTGGCTTTTACTGGCAAGCTTTTACAGACTTGATGCTGGTGTATAGGTGAAGGAGCACTGGCAGTGCGAAGGATGGGCTTGGGACTGTTGGACTATATTGGATACCCATAGCACCCCTTAATATCTCCAAGAAATGCCTGTGGTTTATTTAGATTTTTTTATAGACTGAATATGCCAAAATATACGCAGAAGAATTATTTATTTATTTAGTAAAGCCTTTTGTAAATAGTTTGCCATTAAAGGAGAAAATCTTTGGGACTCATGGGCACTCAGGTTTGTTGACAGGTTTGACTGGTTGCCGTAGCCGTAATCCTCACAGGATCCCCCCATCCTTTTAGTTGCTGTCATAGCCAGTCCTGCCGGAGTACGTGCTGGAACTCTGCAAAAAAAAGAATTAATTGATCTTTACATGACAGGAAGTATAAGAAACTGTTTGCTCTCTCTCTCTCTCTCTCTCTCTCTCTGTCACAGGCATTACAAATGCTGTTCTTTTACAGAGCTATTTTGCATATTGCAACAGTTTTGCAATGATGTATGAGTCATTTAAGAATTTTTAACAGTCTATGGTGCTCTAGTGAAAGTGGAGTGAAACACAATACAGGATTCTAATGATCTGAATTAAAGATTAACATGCATGAAGAAGGACAGACACCTATGAATTTTACTTCATTTGATTGTAACTGGATCTATAAAACACTCCACAGGGTTAACACTGGGAATTATGCTGTGTAATAAAATGTATTGCTACAAAAAATAAATACTGTATAATAACTGCAATGCATTAGATATAGTTAGACTGCTTTAATCTTTGTAAAAAATCTTGCAGAGTTGCCCAGGTTGCCCATGAAATTTATAAATGCTAGTTGAATCCAATAATGGGCACTTGAACTGCATTTAGAAATTAGCTTCAGCTGTTCTTAACACAAGGAAATGTTAAAAATATATTAATCCCGAAATTAATTGCCATTAATGTTCTATTCATGTAGATATGAGTTACAATCAAATAGTAAATAGTAAAATGGCACAATCTTATCATTTTGATTCATACACATTCACATTTCATACAAGCGTACTTCTTTTGATTGTGTAAAGCTGCTTTACAAATAAAATTGAATTGAATTGAATTAGGAAGACGCAGTTATTATTAAAAACATTAGCAAATATTAAAGTTGCAGTAGGTCTATGTTAACAGGGGGAAATAAATCTTCTGGAAGTCAAGACATATTGTTGCCCCTCATTTCTGGTCAGAGAATTCTGGGCATAGGATAAAAAGTTATTCAAATAAAAACATATTTAATTGTGAATACATGATCAATATCAGTACTGAGGTCTATCCCAAATTTAACAATGTTTCCCTTGTTTTACACATGTATGGAATAAGTAGTCTATAACTGAATTATGCGTTAAAATGAATTATTATAATTTATTATAACTGGAATAAAGCCATATCAAAGCGATTTTCAGTCATAGCTACCCTACACACGCTAGTAGAATAGTTTAATATTTGCCAAGCAAACAGCCATTACTAGCAATTTCACCATTCTTACATAACATTTCACCTATCTTTAAAAGTAAATACGTAATAATCATCTTCTTCCTTTCAGTTTCTACTTGTACCTCAGAGTAAGACGTAAACGTTATTAATGACGCTTCTTACTCTTACAGTACGTTCTCCGGGTGATGTCATGATACGTAATGAGCTACAGGGGGGACGTTATAGCTTTATGTTAGCGGAGTAAACTATGTGAACATTATATTTAATTGACGTTTTGTCCAATACTATACAACCCGAAAACGTAAAAGGTTTTAAGGTTTTAACGCTTCTATTTAAGCGCAATTTATTTTAACGAGGTGCGAACAGGGCGGAACGAATGTTTTTTTTTTTCTTTCCGTTCCAGACAGACATTTCTAACGGACCGGTGGTAAAAAGAAATAAGTAAAGAAGAAAAAGCAGTTTTATTATGGCAGGACTCGAGGTCTTGTACTCTTATGTCGCGAGCTCTGTAACGTCTCCTCAAGATGCGGTTGTGTGTTTTATCCACTGGGAAATTGTGAAGAGAGGATATAAATGTTTAGGAACCGGAGATGAGGTGAGGGAATAAATCATCTAAATAGCAACTACATTGCTTACAACCAGAGATGCCAACTGTTCAGAAAAGCTTGGAGTGAGAATCTTTAAATAAGGGCGTTGTTTCCGCGCGTATCCGCGCACGGCGCCCCCAATGCGCATGCGCACCCAATTGGTCTCTCCATACACCTTAGACTGCATGGCACAGGTTCTGGTAGAGCAACAGATATGTGTGACTGTATTTATTCCAGTTGATACAACTGACATTTAAAATATTACCCCAAACCAAAAAAAAAGAAAAGAAAGAAAGACCTTACCTTACCCACCAGCCAAGTCACCTCCATGCAACGAGCAGCTCCATGTAGGGCAGCAGGGGCGTAGCACAGACCTCTCATATTTTATTTCAGAACTGCAAGGGTTATCATTGGGGCCCTGGATCGTTAGTCCCACCACCCCCCACTAGGACGCTCCTGGAGGCAGTAAAATTATTTACACACAGGGCAGATAAAATGATAATATTTGCATCGAGTTTAATCATACACAAAACAATCACTGTATATTCATAAGAACAGTCAGAGGCTAACACACTTGATTAAGAGTGAGTACGAAAAAATACACACAATGCAATCATCATTCGGTTCGGTGGAATAAAGAGAATGTATGAGGGCTCCTGCATACATTATTACTGCTCAGAATCAAGTCACAAAATACAACATAAATAAATGCATTTTAAAATAAATACACATGCTTTAACTGTGCAGTCAACACTGCAGTGACAATAGTGATGAAAAGTACTGAAGAAGAAGCAAAGCCAAAAATATATATAATAATAATAATAATAACCACAGCATTCCTACTACTACTACTACTACTAATAATAATAATAATAATAATAATAAATCAGGTTTTTTAACCTTTGAGTATTCTTATTAATATAAAAACTGCTGCATGATTAAACCTGCAAATGCAGATATTTTAATGTCACTGTAAATAATCACACGCATTTCCTTCTTTAGATAATACTACATAATTGCCCTCACTCACTGTTTTAATGGTGTGTAACTTTGCTGCAGTCTGTAAATGCATTTGTGTAGATTTATTGTATTAGATTGTAGATCTGTTCAGCACTGTTATTACTGTCCCTTCAATTGCGTTTGATTGTTGCCTTCAAACAGCTGCAAATGTGTGTTAATTTCAACCAGATTACACAAATATTACTGTATGTCTCTTAATTTGGAGAGAAAAATGTGGTGGAGCATCATTCCAGTGTCCTCCAGCCACAGTATTCCCGTGCAGCGATGTAGTAAGCTGACTTGTCAGAAAGAGGCTTGAGCTCAGTGATTTTGCTTTTGTTGTCCACAGACAATTGTTTTAAAAATGAAAACCTGAGAAATTGTTAGTGTGGCATGAGAGCATGTAAAGAGGGATTGCGTGAGTCTCATGCTCAATGCATGAGAGTTGGCAACCTTGCTTACAATATTAGCTGGTAGCCATGTTTTATTTGTTAATATTATTTTTATTTTCTCTTTGTATTTCTGTAAGCTTAAGTGAAAACATTACTTAGATGGGTACATTGTTTAATTTTATATTATTTCTTTATAAATTTGTTCACAGCAAATGTTAGATATCTAGCTAATGTACCTGCCTTACAGCATCACAACTCAACTGTTGTCTAATGATTTCCCTAAGATATAAATATGATGCAGTGGAATTACTGCTAAGGAAGAATTTGTATGAAAGTGGTTATAAATAAGACTTGGAGTTGAGCATGACGTCGTGCTTTTGACTACTTTGTAGTTTCAGGTTTTGAACAGATTTTCATAGAGACCCTGACAAGTATATGCATTCATTATCTATAATGAATGACCCCTCCAACCCATCCTTTCATTAGAATACATGACCGGGAAATTTGGAATGTGAATCAGTCTACACTGCATGTCTTTGGATTATGGGAGGAAACACAGATGGGACTCACCAAGCACAGGGAGAACATGCAAACTCCACATACACAGACTTGAAGCAGGGTTACACAATTGATCAGAACAGTGGCCAGTTTTCCCCTATGTCAGTCTTCTTGGCATAGATGCTTGTTAAAATAACTGGAGGTTGTAATAGAAACATGTCATTTCATATTTAGTGAAGTGTTATGTGCACCCTATTTAAAAGGGATATTCAGCACATATTTATAACCATACTATTTATAATCAAGCTTAATTTATATTTGAAATAACTGGCAAATATTCATTATCCAGCATCTATATTGTATTGTATGTAATTTTATTAATGCATCTATTAAAGCAACCAAAACATTAAAAATCAAAACCTCCTTTGATTAGAGCTTATTCTCCAGCTGATTTGCCTAAAAGTTACTGAATCCTAATTTCAATATATGGGTTACATACAGGAACAATCGGTCACTCTTAGACTACTACTGGATTAATCAACAGCCTGATAAATTTAAGAGATTTCAGGAGTCAGGAAGATTTACCCTTGTTCAAGCTGATTGTATACAAAATAGGACTTCACAGGTCTCTCTCAATCCTATAGCCTCAAAATGGAGAGAAGAAATCAGAGTTGCTTCCCGCATCCTGGAACACAAACAAGGAACTGTACACACTGAGATACAGATCAAATGATGACAAGTCCAGCCAACTTCTGAAAGCCATCACAGTTGATTCCAGCTTGATTTTCAACTTAATGGTAAATGTGGCTAATTGTATAAAGCCTGTGATTCTTGATATTGCACTAGTAAAAGCAAGGATTGTTATCTTGATGTTATTTTCTGTATTTTTTTATAACAGGATTCAGCTACAGGCAAAGTCACAGACCTGACTGTAAATGTCAGTGATTATGTAAATGAATCAAACCTACAGTCTTTTGAAAGGTTGGTAACTAAATATATTAACCACCATGTTCTATCCACCATGATGACACGCATCATCTTTTTATTTTAAATACAATACAATTATAAGATTTATCCTGAAACCCCCAACTTTTCTTATATTCACCTGATGGAAGCTGTATACGCCAAGGCATGAATGGTAACATGAGAGATTTATTAAAAGTTAATTTCAGAAATTAAGTAAAATATACCAAGTTTCATGTATGAAGTGTATTTAGTGTATTCTTTTATACATGCAGAATTGGTAGTTTTTACCAAAGCAGAAGATAAATGTTAACAATGAATTATCTTTGGCTTATAAAGTGATGCAGACACCATCAGCAAATTACAACAGTCATAAGAAAATATTAAGAATGCTATTATATGAGTATTCTCTAAAACCTTGACACTTCCTTAGTGTGTACAAGAACACAGAAGATTTGGCCAAAAAGCTGAACACATCACTGCTGCCTGCATTGAAGAAACAAAGAAGGGAAGAGAGATTCACAGACACACAATCCCCGCCATTTTGTGATTCCCCGCGCATACCTCCCCCTCCTCCGTTCCCTCCAACCTGGTGAGTGATCTGCGTATATGTGTATATGATATTAAAAGACTTTAAAAGAGCTGAATGAATAAACAGTTATTCTGAGAGTCGTGCTTCAGTTCAATTTCAGTTAGAGCAATACTGTAACAACAAACCCTCTGTGGTATCTGAATCAATGCCTCCTGGTTATGTGTTATTTATTATACAGCAGAACCTGTGTTTAGCAGTGCAATTTTTATGAAGTCTGTTATCACACTATTAATAAAAATAAAATTCTTTGGGGCAGCTGCAGTCAACACCTGTAAACTTCAGGCCCAACATATTGGTGCATAGTGTTGAAGGGTCAGTGTAGCAAGGCGCCATGGAAGTGGGTACAATGTATAATCGACACAGTTGACTAACCAGTTAGTTGCCAACGAATGTAATTGTCGAGCCAAACAGTTGAAATATCTGACATTCTGAAGCACAAATGCATGTGGCTGAAAAAATTTAATCACAAGCTGGTTGTTTTAGATTGTAAAGGTTTTTTTGTATTATACAGTATGTTATATTTTCCAGCATCATGCATCTGTTGCAGGGCTCTCACAGTCACGATAAACAGGCTTTGAAACCAATGGATTGATGTAATCTGTTGAGTTAGAGTTCACTCAACACAGCACTCTACAGCAGGTTATACTGTAGTTTAAGAGCTGCTCTTTTTAGCGGTGTGGCTTTTACACACTTATTGGTAATATCACAGAGAGCCAGTGTCTTTAAGTTAAATACATAAAACCAACATAAACATTCACAATATGTACAAACTCCTGGATACTGCAGTCTTATTGAAACAGAGTCATACTGTAAGTCATCACAAGATTTATAACCCCATATGGCTCAGGAACTAGAACTTTTCTTTTTTTGTTTGTTTTTTTTGCACAATTTGTTATTGTTTCTTATATGTATCAGTTATGCTCAGAAAGATGTTCACTTTGAAGTAATAAATTTCTTCTCTCAGTGAACCCCTGTCCCTCCGTTCTTTCTCATAAACGCCCAATGGCATTTCAGGCACACAAATTTTTCATGCTTTAAGCCCTGCGTTATTTGAATAGTCAGATGGCACAGCAATTCCCGTGTCAACCAATGAAATCACTTTATTCAAGAGTGCATGGTGGGTATGTATGTGGGTATGTGGCATTCATAATTAACATTTATACTCAGAAATCACTTTTTCCCCATAGTGTATCCATGGACCCTTCTTCCCATAGTGGACACACATGCATGTTCTGCTGAAAAATGAAAAAATGCTGGTTCTGGCATTTATGTGAATGTTGCATAGAACCTACCAAAAGTTGTTTCAGACCAGGTATTCCATGATGGCAGTGGCCTCTTTCAGTGGGATATTGTGCCTGCCAATATAATTGAGGAATGGTTCACAAAAACGTGACCAAGAGTTCAAGATGTTGACTTGGCCTCCAAATTCCCCACATTAGCATCTGTGGAATGTGCTTGACCAACAAGTCTAATCCATGATTGCCACACCTTACAATTTATAGGACTTAAAGGAACTTCTTCTAACACCTTGGTGCCAGATACCAGAACACACATTCAGAGGTCTTGTTGAGTCAATGCCCACAAAAAGTGTCACAAAGAAGCTCATACTGTATGAGCTAAGATGTATTGGTAAGGTGCATCAAGCGAAGTTGTGTTGAGCAGAACCTGCAATTCCAGATGTTTAAGGGTTCAGGTAAATATTGGGGCCAATAAAGCCCACAGCTTTTATACAGGTTTATCCACTGCTGTTGGTAGCAAATAGAATTTAAAACATATTGGCAAAGGGTCATCTCATGTAATGCAAATACAACAAAGGGCAAAAGCAAGCAGGCAACCCAGCCATTGTTATGGTAGTCTTTACTTTCCCCTAAATACTCTGCAGAAACAGTAAATCCTGAATTCGAAGTGAAAAAGCTTAAAATCAAATTTATTATTTCATATATTGCTAAAGAAGAGGTAGCCTTTGTGACCAACTAAATCAAATCAACAAATCAAAAAAAAATTTTGTTGAACTCTAGTTTGAAACCCAAGACACCATATTAAAGCATGCTTTTCCTGCCTAATTTGTGAAAATACATATTAATATATTAAAACCATCATTAAGTAAACAATTTGGTGAAATTTGTCTGAGTTTTAAGTGCTTGCTCATGGTGACATTCAGCCTGCTGTAAGAATTGTGTCATATGTAACCAATATTAGCCGCAAAACTAAAAAAATCTCCCCCCAACTAACCTCTATTTGCCTCAAAGCTTAAATATAATCACATCCTGATGTGACGCTGCCCAAACACAGATTTCCAATGACCTCTTATTTCCCCAAGCTCAAATATACATAACTGCTTCCTCACTGCTAACTGCCCCAAACTCCTACAGTAAATCCCCCATGACTGCTAAAAATACCTAAACCCCATATAAATATAGCCCTTCATGCTTCATACTCCAAACCCCCCAAAAAATCATGATCGCTAATCTCCCTAAATACACATACCTCCACTGACTGCCCAGGAAGTGATAACTGTTAAGTGTTAAAGCCAGATATAAATTCTTTTGTAAACTATAAATGCTTGATAATTGCTGACAAACCCCAAAAATACTTTTGTCATGATCTCTAATTTTCATAAACTCAACTTTAATCTATTAGGATCAGATGAAACGTACAATCACATGACATGGACCATTCAGATAGGCTGTGGAAACTAAGATAGTTTCTCAACTAATGTCGCTATTTGTAATATTATATTCAATTAGTCATTGCTGATGCAATAAAGAGTTAAACAAGATCTTTTGCTACGAACATCTGTTAATTTGTCAATTAGTAAGTATACTAATATCCTTGTACTACTACTTGTACTGTCTTCTAATCAGGTCAGGATTAAGAACAAACCTACTTTCTGTATAAAATCAAAATGTTAAATATTGTACTGATACCAATACTTGACATTTTGATTTTATAAAGAAAATAGGTTGAATAAGTTTGAAATAAAATTTAACTTAAAGATGGAACATTCCATTTTTTTAGAATAAAATAAAAAAATATATATATTTCTTGGAACCTGTGGGTTTCATCATCGATCATCTGTCATCTAATCAAACTGTCAGTGTTATAATTGGATTAAACAGTTCCAGAAAATTATGTTATCAATTCTTCTAGGTTCACAGTTTTTAAAGGAACTCAGCAGATGTTTCCAAACATGTTGGAAACTTGTTAAAGTTTTTACCAGGCCACCATTTTTTTTTTACAGTTATTATTATTATTATTTTTTTAAATAAATAAAAGATTTATGTTAATGGCCTTAACAAACAGTAACTTTTCTTTAGCTATAAATGATTTAAATCTATTGTAATTAATTACCGTTTTTAGTTAGATTTTTGTTCCTTAACATAATACATTTTTATGTAATTTATTTCATTTAATTATTCTAGTCCAGACCCTGATCATCTGCCCCGTCCAGACTTTGAAGACAAGTTAATATAAAAGATTATTGACATTCTGCTTCTTTATATGGAGTAAGTATACTAATATCCTTGTACTACTATGTGTACTGTCTTTCTAATCAGGTCAGGATTTTGATTTATAAAATCAAAATGTTAAATATTGTACTGATGCCAAAATTTGGTATCAGTATAGTATTTAACATTTTGATTTTATGAAGAAAATAAGTTTTTAAGAATGTATTTAAAATAAGTGTACTTAAAGGAGAATAAGTATGAAGAAAATCAGTATGTCCAAAAAAAAATTTTTTTGTGTGTATGTGAAGAATAAACATTTTAATTTTAACATACTTATTTTATTTATGCTTATTTTTCTTTAAATACACTTAGTCAAAAGACTAAGACAAAAACTATATCAAAATAAGTTGCCAAAATTAACATTGGATAAATCTCCATCCACTGTACCCCTTTCAACTAGCCATTTTTTTGGTTTATTTTTTGCTTTTATTTTGTCGTTGACTTTGTGCTGGTAGCACAGATCTGTGCCATTCGGGTTTCATTAGCCTTACATGCAATTCTGTGGGACACATATGTCCTGGTCACCTTCTGAACAAATCTCCACAACTAAAATAACTAAAATAAACATATTTCATTAATCTTCTCAATTTTGTCTCCACTGGTGTTAGGGGAGTTATGGCTACAGTTTGCCTGTCTGTTCAGGTTTGAACTAAATCCGCAATTTATAAAAGAACTTACAAATTGGAAGAACTTCTCCCTCTCTGCTCTAACAATAATTTTAATAAGACAGATTTCAACCATTCATCTTAAAGCTTTTCATCTTAAAGCTTTTTTTCAAGCTGACATGTCACTTTCCAGTTGGAACAAATTGCTATAGCTGTTTTTAAAAAGTCCCCCATGTTAAGTCAATTGTGTATCACTCACTAAGAAACAAGCTCCACCTGTACAAGCCACCATATTAAATGGCATAATTGTGTGGGTCTAAGAGAAAAATCTTTTTCTTTTTTAATTAACTGGCAGATTATGATGTATTCTATAGTATATATACTGCTTATTCTGTGTACAGGGTTGCCAGGACCTGACCTATCCCAGGACACTTGGGGCATGAAGCGGGAGACCCTATACAGGGTTCCAAGTCATCACATGGCATGCGCGCACACACACACACACACACACACACACACACACAAACGCACAAATCTGCATGTTTTTGGACTGTGGGAGGAAAGCGGAGTACCTGGAGGAAACCCACCAAGCAGTTAGTGCAGTTACCTCCCTTACATTTTAAAGATGACCAGCCTGGTCTTTATGCCTGCTATAAACTCTGTAATCCACCAGATGCCACTGTTTAATAATTTGTGCAACATATCAACACTACCCTACACAAAGAGGGAGAGAGGTCAAGCATGAGGCTTTATCTGCCTGTCCATATTAGAAACCATAAAGTTATGGAATACTGTTATTACTGTAAAGAGTACTGTAAAGCTTCTAAAGTTGTTACTTGCCTATTCTCTCCCTTAAAGGCCTGGTTAACTGAGGTAACTTGGCTAACACCTGAATGAGTCACTTGAGGTCCATTGCCAGCTGGTGGAAAATTTTGTAGGTAGGGGCTGCACCACATTGATTAAACACAAGTATGCCTAAACACAAAAGAAAAAGATACTAATGTTTAAAGCTTTAACAACCACAGACAAAATGTATTGTCCATATTTCAGATTAAATCTTAAAATTCTTTAAAAAGCAACAGACAACACAGGGCAGCAGTGTTTAATCACGTTTCCCTGTACAAGCTTTGACAAAGGATTTGAAAAACAGAAAAAGTGGGATGCTAAGGAATATTTAGGCATTCTCGTTAAAATACAACTCTGCAGATTGCAATGAAACCTGTGGACTCTCCTATGAACCACAGAAATGTCAAATGAAATCAATACTCGTTCCCAAATTGCGAATTTTTGTTTTGCACAGTGGTACATTAGCTAGTACATTCAAGTCATAATTCTGTATTGGAGGAGTTAACAATATTGTAATAAACTTCTTCATAAACCTTAACAGTATCTGTTATTTTGGACAAAATGTGTCTGTTTTTATCAACTTCAATGTGCTTACTCACCCTAGTCCTATGACCGTCACCGTCAAAATTGTAGCAATTTTTAATCTTCAGTCGATTAGCTTGACAAAGTTTTCCATATGGTTTTCCTCATGATTCCAGTATTCCTCACTCCCAGGACTTTCTGGGACTTTTTCTCTTATAGTCGTGATCAATTTGCTCTTAGATGAGGTAATGCTAGCTATGTTCATTGTGATCCCCATTAGTTTGCTACTCCCATGAATTGTAGCAGGTTACATATGATGGAACCCTCTTGGAACCCATACTGAATGCACTATTTTTCAAAAGACCTAATGTTTGAAAAATAGAAACTTAATTTTCCAGTCTGTTAGAACTACAGTATCTAGTTGAATTTTAACCAGACTGAAACTGTCTGAAAGGGACAGGTACAGTATTCCATGAAATATGCCTTAACGATCGCACCATATTCAGAGAAGCAGGCAGGAGCAATTGTTGCATATTTGGTTATTGATACAATTTGTGTTAGAATGATAATTGAATGAGACCAATGGAATTGTGCTTAAAAGTTTGCAGTTAGGTAGGATTTATGTTGTACATGAGCTCCAACCTTTCAAATTTGTGTGCATATTTCTGTGTAACAAAAAGCATATTTTCAGCCATTCCATCAGTGCCAGCATTTAATATGGTCTAAATGCTTTTGTAAAAACTGTATTAGTTTTCAAGTTTCTGCCTATAGAAGCTTCTAGCCAATAGAAATAAGGCTGAGTAAGGAAAAACAGATGGGGCTCTCCACACCACTGCTCACAGAGCCTGAGGAGATGGACCTCATTCAAAAAAGGTGACTAATCCATTGCTGAAGATAACTCTGGAGGAAGCTCATCTGAAAACCATCCCCTAGGAGAAAAGGACTAATAAGAGGTTAGTTATTCAAATTAATTATATGTACATTAATCTTTTGTCTACTGGAGTCTTTTGCCTCAACAAACCTCCATGCAGTTGTAAGTACTGTTGTTGCTCCACAGATGTTCATAATGGGATAGGGATAAACACAGCACTTTAATCAGAAATGATGGTAGCATATTGTGTCTGTGATCGCTTTTCCATCTCCTGCATCAGCAGCGTGGCAGCAGGGGGTCACTGTCTGAGTAGGCCATTCCTGCACACATGCCACAGTAGCCACTGGACCTGGTCCTTGAGCATCCCAAAGGTCTCTACCCCGGCTTGTGTCCTACACTGAACACATTTATGATCAGTCCGTCAAGGATTTTGTGGCCATTTTTTGTGGATGTTGTGGCTTAAAAACTGAGCCGAGTAGGTAACCAACAGAATGTCCTATGATAATGCACAGATACAATATACATTTTCAATATACATTTTTTGTTGGAGGGTACAAAACATGTAGAATCTCTCTTAAGAGAGAGAGAGAGAGAGAGAGAGAGATGGATGGATGGATGGATGGATGGATGGATGAAACAAGTTCCTGTTGTTTGGGAAACAAGATGTTGATGGAAATAAGATGTTATGTTTCAATATGTTTTCAGTATAGTGAAGGGAAAAAAGACATGAAATTTATAATTTATTATGAATTTAACTTGTAAACATATAAACTAATAAATATAAATATTCTGAACATTACAAGTCTTCCATAACATGCTGCCTGTTTTTTGGTGGGGTTTTTTTTTTCAACAATTTAATCAGAAAATTAGCCAACACTTGTTAAAGCTAGACTGCCTTTACTGATATCACAACGTGAACAAACCAAAACATCTATGCACAATGATACAAATTCAGTTAAGCATATCATTACATCCCCACATATTTCAATTATAATTTAATGTTATGTACATATTTTGAAATGCTTTGAAACTTTGAACGTCTGTCAGTAATCTAAAAATTTAAAAGAAAAAACCTGAAAACAGAAATTTTCAAAATAAAATAAAAGTTAAATAGAAATGTCTAACAAAATGTACAAAGTGAAAGTATAAAGAGTAAAAAAGGTTGTTTTTATAAATAGTATAGGAATATAATAAGATGACAGCAGAAAATTGATTGGAACCATAATGCATAAAAATTATAAAAGATTTAATCTATGAGCTAAAGTGCAAGTTTTCCTTCTTATGTGCAATGAAGAACTAATGGTCATTTTACTGCAGGAATGTAGAATGCATTTTATAGCATGTTCCATAGACTAGCGCTTGGTGAGTTTGATGAGTTTTATAAAACTCAGTGGACCCTGACAAAAAATATGCAAGTCATGCACAGACCCAGGCATTTTGCTTCCAGGTGATTATGTGGGCTGCACATTTACTGTTCTGCATTGCTTGATGCAGAACAGTAAATGTCTGCAGTAGCAGAAAAATATCTTTAATATGAATACCTTTAAATTCTATAGGCCACTATTTAGGCCTGCCTCCACATTAATGCTGTAGAAAGACGTCCTATTCACATAATTTCCACATTTTATAACCCGAATTCTGGAAATGTTGGGATTTTATTTAAATTTGAATAAAATGAAAAGTAAAAGAATGAGCCAAACTTTTATTCACAATAGAGCATGGAGAGAGAAATTTTACTCATTTTGACTTTTATCAACTAAATGAGCTCATTTCAAATTTGATGCCTGCTGTAGGTCTCAAAATATTTGGGACAGGGGCATGTTTACCATGATGTAGCATCTCCTCTTCTTTTCAAAACAGTTTGAGGACGACAGGGCACTGAGGTTATGAATTTGCGGAGTTTTGTCGTTGGAATTTGGCTGCCTGATAAAGGTTTCCAGCTGCTGAAGAATTCGTGGTTGTCTTTGATGTAATTTTACGTTTAATAATCTGCCATATGTTCTCTATAGCTGAAAGATCTATAGTAGACCTGCAGGCCAATTCAGCACCCGGACTCTTCTACTACAAAGCCATGCTGTAGTAATAGCTGCAGTATGTGGTTTTGCGTTGTCCTGCGTTTCAGGCCTTCCCTGAAATAGACATCGTCTGGAGGGGAGCATATGCTGCTCTAAAACCTTTTCTATACCTTTCAGCATTCATAGTGCCTTCCTAAACATGCAAGCTCCACTTGTGCCATATCCCATACCATCAGAGATGCTGGCTTTTGAACTGAATGCTGATAACATGCTGGGCTAAAGAGGAGGGAAGGTCTCCCTCCTCTTTAGCTCAGAGGACACAGCATCCTTGATTTCCAACAAGGATGTCAAATTTGGACTTGTCTGACCATAGAACACTTTTCCACTTTGAAACAATCCATTTTAAATGAGTCTTGGCCTACAGGACACAACAACAATTCTGGATCATTTTCACATATGACTTCCCTTAGTTGGCATCTGCAGATGTCATGGCAAATTGTGTTTACCGACAGTGCTTTCAGGAAGTATTCCTGGGCCCATACAGTAATATCAGTGACACAGTCATGCCGATGAGTGATGCAGTGTCATCTGAGGGCCCGAAGACCACGGGCATCTAAAAAAGTTCTTGGACCTTGTAATTTACGCACTGATTTCTCCAGTTTCTCTGAATATTTGGATGATGTTATGCACTGTAGATGATGAGATTTCCAGATTTCCAAAGCCTTTGCAATTTGGTGTTGAGGAAGGTTTTTAAATTATTCCACCATGATTTTATGCACTCTTTTACAGATTGGAGAGCCTCTGCCTATCTTTAGCTCTCAGAGACTCTGCCTCTCTAAGACATCCCTTTTATAGTTAATCATGCTAAAGACCTGATGTCAATTAACTTAATTAGTTGATAGATGTTCTCCCAGCTGAATCTTTTTTTAAATGTATTGCTTTTTCAGCCATTCGTTGCCCCCATGCCAACTTTTTCGAGAACATTTCAGGAATTCGGTTGTACTAAAGGATCTGTGATGGGTATATGAGGTCCAAAAGCAGGAATAGGATCAAGCCTGATTATTGTTTCAAGGCTTCATACTAAATAAAATAATTAATGCTTAGTCTGATACCTTTAATTTTAGCAGACTACAGTTAGAAGAACAAAAATGGGGTATGCAACATAAGTGATGCATGGAGGCACTAGGGAAAGATAGAAGATAGAAGATATATGTATAATAAAGATTCAACTCATATTTGACCTTGCTGTGACATTGACATATTCCGAAATATAATTAGTTCTTCTTCTCTTCACAATGATAAGTCTATATAATCCTGCAAGCATTCAAATACTCATTTCAAAGAAATTAGCCTAAAGGGAATTTAGGTTAGGGGGGGATACCAACATTGATGTCTTTAAGAAATACTGTATGTAGTTGCACCCTTAACTACAGTAAGAGTAAGAGTCACATTTCTGAAATATGGAAATATGATCAGTCTTATATAGAAGAATAAAATAATACTGAGAGCACATCCACAAGCTGTCATCTGAGCCATACAGTATGAGTGGTGAGAATATTGTTCAGTTAAATTATTGATTGTGCAGAAACACAGTAATGCTTTAACAGGTAAAGATGAGGGAATGATGAAAAATCCAAGTTGGATCTAATCCCTGTAATCCCCAGTCTAATCCCAACAAAGCTTTCTGTACGGGATTCGTGTATCAATATCAACTGGCCCTTCTCTGACACTACCTTCAGTCTGCAGTCTGGCAATTTTTCTGCTCCCAAAGCATCAACCTCAAGAACTGTTTACTTGCTGCCTAATATATCCCACCTCTTTACATATGCCACTGTAACAAGCTGATCAGTGCTATTCTTTTCACCTGACTGTGGTTTCTATGCTATGGTTGATCAGCGTATCTTTCTATCAGCAGCAAGCAGAACAGGACAGCAGTAAGTTGTAGTATTACATTTCAATGTAGTATAAAATTGCTAACTCAATCTGTGTTTCGATCAGCAAGTAGTTCCCTGCGATGTAGACTGCGATGGGTATTCAGCCATGTTAAGTACGATTCCAAACAGGAAGCAAATCTGCTCAGTTCAAAGGGAAATGTAAACGGTGTAGGGAGCAAGTGAACCATGGTTCATCATTTCACCAGAAGGGGATTTATATATATATATATATATATATATATATATATATATATATATTTTTTTTTTTTTTTTTTTTTTAAATATATATATATATATTTATCATTATTCTCAAGGATGACATAATATTAATTTGACACAATTAATTAAGATTAAATTCTTCCTACTACATAGGATAGTAAACTGTAAAATAACACACAATAATACTTTCTCTGTACGTCTTCCAAGTCAATCAAATCATTTATTCATGAGTTGTACACATTTCAATAGTATATGTCTGAGTTGTATTTAAGTAATGTATCAGTTTTAGTTTCAATAAATGTTTCATATTTAAGTTCAGTAGTGTGTAATTTCCACATCATTAACAACATGTATCCAAGAAGTGATGTCTCGCTGGTGACTTCATAGGGTGTTACAAATGGTGGACTTTTGTTGAGGGAAGTTCCCTTAGCCAACATTCCCTGCGAGCAGGGAATTGCGAGTACACTGCGGAATGGAACGCAGCCTCATGCCAATTAAACAGTTAAGGGTTATGGAGGACGACAGGCTCACAAGTTTCAAAGTTGGTGTCATAAAAATAAATAAATAAATAAATAAAAAGTAGCCGTCTGTTTTACGAGATGGGCCTGCAAAAATCATAACTACAGGACATCGAAACATTGAGGGCTCTTAAAGTATTGTGAATTTAAAAATCCACCCAATACTGGTCATTACATTACTTATACTCAGATTGTCCTGTAAACACTCTAGTTTTCATACATACCAGCAATATTTTGACCACCTTGGATCTTAGCCACAAAACTGTTCATTGTTTTTTTTTAAAGCGTGTTTGTAAAGGTTGTTTTTCTGATTGCGATTTACTGGTGATAATGCTGACAAAATAAACTGTTATATAAATACACTGTTATATCAAGTGTAGCAGATGCATATTACATATTAGATGCATAAAGAATATTCACTTTTAAATTTTCTTTTTAACAAAATCAGGAACTTAAACAGAATTATAATGAGTAGTATGATCTTCTAAAATAAATTAAAACTCAAACAAAAAGATTATATTTATTTCCTTATGGTAAATAATAAGATTAAATTAATGTTTTGGTGACAGCAATAAGACAAAAAAAATAAAAATGTGAATAAATGTAAACATAAATAGAAAGAAAGTTCAGCTCAAGGACTCTGGTTAGTATCACTAGTTGAAAGAATGAAAACAAATCACTTCCTCTCACTTGTCACTTTAATAGTAACACCTGTAGCCCTGTTCGGGCATGCAATTAATTATCCAAACTTCAGAATGGGGGAAAAATGTAACTTCTGCTCACTACTATTGTGCAAGTCCTTTCTCTACTGAGAAAGGTTTGGCCGCACGAGCACGCACACACACACACACAACAAACACACAAAAAACACACACACATACATATATCACTTGTTTATAAATGTAGTACAGTATGTAAATATAAATGATGAGTTATAAGCCTTACACTACCTAGCCACGCATTACTCATAACTTATGAGCCATACACTACCCAGTCCATCAGTGAACAGGAACCACAACTGGACCTGTGCTGACCTAATACAGTATATTTGTGTAGTGGACCGTTATTAGCACATTAATAGTGGTCACTTGGTCTGTCACGTGTAATGTAAAAGGGGTTAGAAACTAACCAGTGACCAACTAGGGAATGATGTATCTCAAGGCAGGATTGTCTAATAAAGTAACAATATACACCACTATAACACTCTAGCATTGCTGCTTTTACTAATACATGAGTACCAGTGCTATACAAATTCACACGTCTACTGATTAGTATAGTTGTGTTTTATGGTATTGTGGAGAAACCTCCTCCTTTTTTTATTTTTATTTTTTTTATATAAAACATCAAATACAGGAACATTTCTCATAAATAAGATTTTTCAGATGCATATCTATTCATTGACATACAGTAAACTGACAGATACAGTATATACTTGTTTACAGTTATTGGAAACAAAATAACAAATAGAAATGCAATTACTACACATACAGTACATTGATTCATATTAATCCCTATAATCTCTGAAATATCACTTAGTGTGTTAATGCTATTATGTGAACATTATAGTTATCCTTGAAATGCAAACAAACAAACAAAAGAAACTGTTAATTTTACACTCTGGTTAACTAGTTTTACAAAATATATAGTTTGAGTACACCCAAATAATACGATTTTAAAACATTTTATGGTATCTGCTCAACACTTTTTAATAGTATGACATCAAAGAAAATGCAAGGCAATGCGAGGCATGAGTGATAACATATTTGATCAGGGGACTGTCTAGAAAATGTTTAAACATTGTTAAAAGTTTAAAAAATGTACATATGCAATTTTCTTCATTTTTACTTTGCATCTTTTCTTTAATAAGCATATCTATTCATATTTCTTCATCATTACATACCAAAATATAAGCATCATATGACATCCCGGACAATAGCTTTCAACAGACAATAGAAGAAATGTTATAGTCTCTTCTGTGGCTGAAACGTGAAACAGGATCTCATTATGAGTTTACATCATACACTGGGAAAGGTGAGCCCAAGAGGACACAGTATTCTTTATTTTAATAAAATGTCCAAGGAAATAAATAATGTCAGGCTTTCTATCCTATTAAACTACTGTAATCTGCCAATTTGGAGCTGAAGCTTTCTTCCTAAGCATCCTTTATGATGTTTTGGCAGTGGCATCACACAAAGTGTTTTGCTATTCATTGTAAAAATTTAAAATCTTAACAGTTGAGCTTTTAAACATTAAAAATGTCCTGTGCTATTTCAAGTGATTTTTAAAAAGAGCTCGCATTCAGCTTCTGATCAGAGACAACCTTGGACAAGTCTGTGCTTCTTGAACCTTGACTACAATTATACACATTTACTGCACCAACTGTGCTCGTTCTTTTAAACTGATCAACCTGCTACTCACTCTATCTGATTATCATACAATGCCCCTTACATTTAACGTAATTACAACAACTGCATTTTTATATCATTCTGTTTATACTGAACACAACATTAAAGTATTTCGGAAAATAGAACATGTTTAGGCCAGGAATAAAATGCTCTGGCCATAGTTAGTTCATCTCTATATTTTGTTTGAGCTAAACCAAATACCCCTGTCTCCCAGCCAGTTATAATTATCTTCCAATAATGACTCAATTGTACAATATATGACTTGTTCTAAATGCCAAACATAACTGACTATTTCTCCCTTATTTAAGTGCCAAGTAATTACTATATTGCTATAAAAACCTGGTAATGACTATATTCTTATATTCTTATTTACTATATGTATAGTAAACTTGTATAATAAGTATGGATATTGTGGGTTTTTATGTGATTATTGCTTTGTAGAATATACTGTGTTTTTAACTCATTATGTTTTTCCTACATATAAAATCTGTGTATAATCAGTACAAGAGCCTGGGTCCTTCCATACCAAAATCAACAAAACTTACGGCACTTTTCATGGTGAGCAATTTAGATTTGTCTTATTTTGTGAGCACCCCTTGTTTAAATATAACACCTGCAAAATCTTAGCCTTTAAGTCACCAGGGTTTTTTTTTGCAATTTTTACAGGTTTTTTACAGCAATTTTATCCAGGAATCACAATATAGATCTTCTATGCAGTATGATGTTGACCTACACTCTGAAAAGGAGAAAGTATATCTTCATTTTAATACAACTTGATCAGAACTTATGTGTTGTAATGTAATGTAATAAATGTAGTTTTATATATATAGCCACTAAATTAGCTGATACAGCGAATTTAACTTCTGATGCATAAAATATCAGATATTTCCATGGGTTCTTCTTTGGGAGCTGGTGATCTCAGATTATGTTTCAATACAAACTATCTTTTGTCGCAATTCTTGAGTGCATAAATTAGGCACGTCCCTCTAGTTTTGACATACATAATCTTTGAAAATCTTGAAGTTATGGCTATGATTTTGTATGTGTTAGATTCAACTAGAGTCTAGAGGTACTCACAAAAGTCTACCTTTTCAACCAAATTGGAGTTGGTTACTATGAGACCCTTTGGTGATTTTATGTGGAAGGCCATATTGAATAATGCAAAAACTCCATCTGACTACATTCATATGCACTGCTACAGTATATACAATATATGCAAGTCCTCACTACAACAAATGTAACCCCACGATTCCTAAATAAGAAAGTCCTATCCTAATTCACAAGTGTAATTTAAATTTGGGATATAATTATGTAAAGGTGGCTAGACATTAAATTCTTACATTTCAAGATTTTCCCTGAATGTTATATATTTACTGTAAAATCACATGCTCAAATTTGAACTTAGTATATTGAAGGTAAATAGCAAAAATATATCTTTGAAATTGCGCTTGTCTCTGCCAGTATCTTCTCATGGCTCAAGCGATCTATAGAGATGGGGGAAAAAACTAATTAAATTATATAGGGTGGTTCTTCTTATGTATTTTATCACTCTGAAAGCAGTTGTTGATGTTAGCCTCTTCAGTACTGTACCAGCATTTTACCAGTATGAGTCCAAGTACATAAGCACAGGATCAGACAAATTCCTGATATTGGTATTGGTACATTTCTAA
The DNA here is from genome assembly GCA_030347435.1 of Clarias fuscus. Classification (NCBI taxonomy): domain Eukaryota; kingdom Metazoa; phylum Chordata; class Actinopteri; order Siluriformes; family Clariidae; genus Clarias; species Clarias fuscus. Next base: position 29,368,952 of record CM059206.1, read on the forward strand.
TAATAATTATTATTATTATTACATTTACAGCATTTGTCAGACGCCTTTATCCAGTGCAACTTTTTTTCTCATTATACATGTGAGCAGTTGAGAGTTAAGGGCCTTGCTCAAAGGCCCAACGGTGGTTACTTGGTGGCAATCTTAGCCACTGAGCCCCCCCTCGACATATTACAACAACATGCTATTCTGAGCTGTTTCTGTTCTTAATCATTGTGACATAGCATCACTCTTCCAACTTCCAACTTTAACCCTCAAACCAGCATTTAAACAATACAAAATAACTTCAAATACAATGTAAACTGTAACTTTTAGGGAACATTTTTTTCCTGTCATAGCACAGACTACATTAAGTTAGTGTTTAGGCATAGTTAAGTTTGAATGCAAAAAAAAAACAAGAGCTGGTCCACATTCGCTGGTGTAAGATTATGTTCTATAATAAATTGCCCTGCAGTTAAGAAAAGCTTCTCGATGCTACAAGTATAATGTAACTCTAAAATGGCTCTAAAATGGAAATCCTATTTTGAAAACCTGTATATTATGAAATATGGTATGCCCTATCTTTGCACATGCAATGAACACCTGATGTAGTGAAATGCATTATTTATCTGAATTGTGGGGTCTCCTGTTCAAACTTGTATCAAATGTGCATTGTTGGCAGTTAGTAACTGGCTTACAGTAGGTTTCTCTGCTGACTTGTTTAAAGTCAGGATTGTGTTGAGCATGTATGTTAGTTCTATTAGCACAGTAGCATGACGCCTTTGCATACAGCACATATTACTTGTGTCATCCACCATAATTGTTTTTTTTTTTTTAACAAATTTTGCAAATAATTCACTTCTACTACAGTGTGCTGTGCTGTTTGCCAATGTGTAAATAGTTTAGAGTGTACCACTTGTAAGATTATAGAATGGTAAAACAGGTCCTACACACTACTAGACACTGATAGTAAGTTACAAGAGGCAGAGAGTTTAGATGTTGAATTTACCACTAGTAATACAGAATCTAATACCTGGTGTAAGCCTTTCCCTCTAGGGCATTTAATGGCAGTCAAAGAAATGAGGGAAATGGCCCTTTCCTGTGTTTCAGGACCACAGCAATGCAGAGTTTATCCTTGTATCTAACTTAATAAACCTATGTGAACTAATTTACCAAATTAAATTGAAGACTTTCATATGATGAATTGTGTCATAATAAATTGAAAAAAAAAAAAAAAAACAATCTGTTTAAGAATAGGGGACTTGTGGACTGTTTCAGATATTCAGTGTTCTTGTATTCTCTTTCAGGTTAAGACAAAAAAAATTCCAAGTTGGGCAAGTCTCACCATCACATGGAATAAATAAGTCAATGTCTGGTTATTTTAATAGAGTGTCTTTTCATCTAAACATGTTCATAGGGTACTTACAGCCATTTGGGATTCAGCTAGTTGAGTGGCAGGCACTGTAAGCTTGTGCTACTGAGTTTGCTGTAGATGTTGAATTCCTTCGGGACTCAATGCATCCGGAGTGTCTGTGCTTGAATCACGCTCCATGATATGTTCTCTGCCATTTCCAGCTGCTAACTGTCCCAACCTCATGTTTATGGAACCATATGACTTAATGGGTCTCCTTAAGTTGGCAAAAGTTCTACGGTAATAAAGCTCACCTTTGCACAAAGAAACCATTAGCAGAATGGACAAAAGCATCCCACCCAGAGTAAGTAAGCCAAGTCCAGCAATTATGCACTTATCAAGGTGGGCACCAAGCTGTGCATAGTACATCTCCAACCTTTCCATCTGTCGTGCTGTAACCTGATCTGGATTGATTCGAGCCTCCCTTGGTATGGCGTAGGCAATGATAACTAAAGCAATTCCACTAACGAGAAATACCAGTGCCAGCATGAAGCTGTAATCCACAGAACGTTCTTCATACACTGGTTCTTGTTCTTCATCTGAGTGAACATTTCCTTGACAAATCTGAGAACTAATTCCACTTCCATTGTGCGAGGCAAAATGTTGACTCTTCCTGGAATTAACAACAGATACCCGAGCTTCGTCTTCCTCCTCACAGAAGGAAGTGTTTTCTACTCCATGTCCTGAGGGCCTGAGCTCATGGAGCTCAACGTCATTTACACCATCCATCCACATTCAGTTTGTAAGCTCATGATGATTAAATGAATAACTTTTTGTTGTGGCTGGAAACAAGAAGTCAAATTATTTATGCAGCAACAATTTAAAAAACAACACAAACTGGGCAGATTGCTATAGAGTTTATGATTTCACACGGTACTGGTATTGCATACATATCAAGATACTACAAATGCAAGAATGGATACATTAGTAGCCTGAATTACAATTTTCATGAACAGGATATTAGGATATTTGTCCAGTGGTCAAATGGGTTAAATAGGAAAATAGGAAAATAAAATATATACGTTCTTATTAGACTATGCATAATAAAGATTTTCAACAAGTACATGCTTCCAAATCTGGCTGAGCACAGCGCAAGAGTTTACTAGGTGGATTAATTAATGCATACGAATGACAGATGGGTGATTTGTTTGCTTCCACAATAGTACAACAAAAAAAAACTTTGGCCTGGCACTGAAACATATCAAATAACTAAAAATAATACAATGAAACACTTTTTGTACCAATGGTAACTTGCCACTAAAGTCAGTGTATAATGACATAAAAGCAATATGAACTCCTCATTGTGCATCATTCTGAAAGGGAAGTGTCTTGTGTTATTGTTACCAAATGAAAACACTGTGATGACAGAAAAGCCAACAGTTTTAAATTTCACAATCATATTAATCACATGCGGCCCATGCCAACGTCATCCTGGAATATGCCCATGATTTCAGGAAAAAATCCACTGAAGGGACAACCTGGATATTTAATACATTCAGGTAGTCAGCTTACTTTATTTTATTGACGCATAATGTTCCTGAGCCAAGATCTGCCCAACTGCAGCAGCCCAGCTTTTTATGTATGTTTGCGTGTGAGGTGGTGAAATGTTTCCAATCCTCTATAATATATAGAGTTCAACTGAATGAACTATAGTTTGTAAGTCTGTTAATAATAGTTATTTACCAAAGTTTGTAATATAGTGAATAAAGTGGAAATGAGATTGCCTCCCTGCAACAACCCAATATATAATATAAATATAAAATTTAGAATTCTCACTCACTCATCATCTATACTGCTTTATCCTGTATTCAGGGTCACGAGCAGCCTGGAGCCTATCCCAGGAGACTTAGGGCACAAGGCGGGATACACCCTGGACAGTGTGCCAATCCATCGCAGGGCACACACACTACAGGCAATTTTGGGAGTTAGCCTAATCTGCAGGTCTTTGGGAGGAAACCAGAGAACCCAGAGGAAACCCACCAAGCACAAGGAGAACATGCACTCCATAAACACAGAGACAGGAATCGAGCCTGGCCGGAAATCAAACCCGGACCCTGGAGGTGTAAGGCGACAGTGATAACCACTACACCACCGTGCCGCCTATTTTGAATTCTATGAATTATTATGAATGAATATATGGACTAATATGCAGGTCTTTATTAATTATAAATTCTCTATTTGATAGTTAACATTTGGTTTATGGCACAAAGAAAGAGAAAGAACAGGAAAGAGAGAGAGAGCAGAAAGACAGAGAGAAAGTCTTACTTACTAAGAGGTTTTCTTATACTGTATTCACTTAGCAGTTTAGCCCGAGTCCTGTGAGTTCTCTTCACAATAGTGTATGCATGTGGAATTGCTCTTACTTTCACTATTCAACACTATTCAATGTTCCTTGTGAATCTGTTTTAGAATAATGTTTTATACCCTTATTAGATTTTTTTACCATGTTTTTTACGTATTGAAAACTACTACAGATACAGACTGCTTTGAGCTGGACTGCCGGATAAGTGAACTCTGACCAGAAAAAAAGTACACACTCTTCATTACGTACTCCTGGTCAACTGCTCAATAATCTAATCAGCCAATCCCAAGGCGGCAACTCAAGGTATTTAGGCATGTAGACATGGTTTTACTCAAGTCAAACCTGGTCATCAGAATGGGGAAGAAGAGTGATTTAAGTGACTTTGATCGTGACATTATGGTTGGTTCCAAACAGACTGGTCTGAGTAGGTCTATAAGTTGAGATCTACAGGGATTTTCATGCACAATCATCTTTAGTGATCACCAAAACTGGAAAACAGAAGATTGTAAAAATCTTGCTCAATTTCTACTGCAACAATAAACGAGTAGGGACGGAATTTGGCATAAACAACATGAAATCATGGATCCGTTCTGCTGTATATCAACAAGTCAAGCTCCTGCTGGTGGTGTAATAGTGTAGTGGATTTCTTTTTGCACATTTTGGACCCCTTAATACCAATTTAGCATAGTTTAAATGCCACAGCCTACCTGAGTATTGTTGCTGACCATTCCAGTCATTTTATAATCTCAGGATAACGTGCTACTGTATGTCACAAAGCTAAAATCATCTCAGACTGGTTTGTTGCACATGACAGTGAGTTCAACGAGATTTGCATCATGGATGTGCAGCTGACAAATCTGTAGCAAATGCATGATGCTATCATGTCAACATAGACCAAAATGTCTAAGGAATGTTTCCAGCACCTTCTTGAAATTATGCCACAAAGCATTATGGCAGTTCTGAAGTCAAAATGGGAACTGACCCAATAATAGCAAGGTGTACCTAATGAAGTGTCAGGTAACTGTATATACTTAAAGCACTTAAAAAAAAAAAAAAGAACAAAGTTGGTTGATTTTTTTTTCCATGAAACAATTTAAGAAGAGGCAGGCAACATATCAACAAATTACTGCTTAAAAGCTTGCAATGACAATGTTTTTTTTTTTTAAGAATGAGCTGCACTAGTGGTTCCATCTTTACCTCTAAAAGATCTTTACCTCTTTGCTGTTTGTCTTAAGATTTTATTGCACCCTGGAAAATAATAAATTCTCTATAACATCCTGTCTGTACGTCATGCCCACTTCTACAATATCACAATTGTCTAAGCAATATTATGTCCTTCAGTCCTATTGTGGTCACTGCTGTGATGCATGTGCAGTGTCTCCTCCAGTAGGAGCATTTGGCATGGGGAGATATCAAGTGTGATATACCAGTTCATCACATGGTATCCTTGCACACACATCCACATGTTCACATAATGATTTGCATCTAGGGGATGTTCAGTGTAGCCAATCCACCTACATACTATGTATTTGGGAGGTTGGTATTTGTAAGCGGCAAACCTGGAAGAAACCAACACGGCCACAAAGATAATTTGCGTAATGTCCAGCTGGTTCGTCAGCTTCATTGACATTGTGTTGCATGTCAAAGGATGTTGACTGTAACAATAATCCATGTTTCATCAGGTCATAGAATTCCTAATCAATTTCCTAATGTACTGGGCTGAACTAGTGTATTAATCTTGTCATTGTAGCTTAAACTTAGTATTAAATTAAACCTTATGTCAAATATAATGATCTATAGAATCAATGCACATTTTTTTCTAGGTGTTTATTCATTAAGGATGTATACTGGAAAAAATATCTAAAAGACACTATGACCTTGTTCTGGCCACCAACCTTCCCTTTGCATATTTGTGCACAATGACAATATCATAAATGCTTAAACGTCATAATAATAATAATAATAATAATGATAATACTTTAGAAGAAGGCTCACCAGGTACGAGATGTATGGCAGTGTTACAGTCTATGTAGTATTTCACCTACCTTGATGTGTGGACGAGCGCAAATCACACAACATTGTTAAACAATACTGCGTGTTGCCAGGGAAACCTCACGGAAGAAACGACTATGCTATGCTATGACCATGACCATGTTACATTGGCGTTTGTTTGTTTGCCAATTTAAGCGATAGTTTCGTTCATTCACAGCTACAATTAGCACATAGCAATATTTACTGTAAGCTGTAATTCTGCTAGCGGCTCAGCGTACAGTACTTCGCCCTTCGGTCTCAACCAAACGCGGTTAAACAGCGGGGCGGCGGTTGGACTGGTTTTCGTATTGCTTCCTCTAATATCCAATGATTAATATCAGAAGAACATACCGTGTACACCATTAGCACATAGTCTTTAATCCCGTTCAGCACGATGCTGTAAGAATGAGAATACAGTAGCGCTGTGCTTCTGTCGTACACCCCTTCACTTCTCCTAATGATTCATTCGTCCTCTTCTCAGCGGGGAAACATCAACAAGGAGCAGGTTCAGAGGCACATGTAAACTGTAATAATATCTATATGCAGGTCAAATGTGTTTCTGAATCAAAATCATTTTAAAATCAAAATAAAGAGACAGAGAAAATTGAAGTATAGAATTGTTTTTCTTGTTGTTTAGATTAGATTTGAAGATCTGCATTTAAAGATCTCTGATATCAAAGAAAAACTGAACACTTTGGTAAAATTCTGCAATACATGAAATAATATGATATTAATATTATATTATTGTTATGTTAATTCATAATACATAAATAATTTCTGTCATGGGATTGTTATGGCCATTTTTAAAAGAGGATTAATCAGATCTTTTTAATTAATTTTGCTTCTGTATGGAATGTGCAGGCCATGGTGTGTGTTGTCAGGTGAATTCTTGCTTGCAGAAAGCATAAAAATGTTTTAAAAAGATATTTAGAGACAGTTAAGGTGTTTTATATATACAGTATATATGTAGGGTTTGTATATACTCAGTGTGTTAATGTTGGGCCCTTGAGCAAGGCCCTTAGCCTGTCTGCTCCAGAGGTGCCGTAAAAATGGCTGACCCTGCGCTCTGACCCCTGCCTCCCAACAAAAAGCAGGGATATGTGAAGAATAAAAAAAAAATCACTGTTCAGTAATGTATATGTGACAATTAAAGACTGAACTGATCATCATTAATATAAGTTATATATATATATATATATATATATATATATATATATATATATATATATATATATATAACTTATATTAATGATGATCAGTTCAGTCTTTAATTGTCACATATACATTACTGAACAGTGATATATATATCTACACTAGAGTGTTAATACTACACATTGCTGACATAATTCAATTAGAATTATGTGTGTGTGAGGATCTCCCATAATACAAATAATAGCAGGTGAAAGCACCTGGAAGGAGTGGGATATATAAGGCAGAAAATAAACATTTTGTTCTTGAGTTTGATCTGTTGGAAGCAAAAAAAAGCAAGCTTAAGGATTGGAAAAGGACCAAATTTGATGTAGAAGAGTAGAAAATGGACTGTAGCTCAAATAGCTGAAAATGCTAATGCTGGTTCTGAAAGAAATGTTTCACAACACACAGTTCATTGCAGTTTGGGGCTACATAGTCGCAGACTGGTCAGGGTGCCTATGCTAAGCTGTGGCCACTACCAAAAGTGTATATAATGGGCATATGAGCATCAGAATTGGACCACAGTTTTCTTTTACATCATTTTGATGGCCAGGTGCATGTACGTCACTTACTCGGGCATAGATGGCACTAGGATGCACTATGGGAAGAAGGATGATGCTTTGGGCAATGGTCTGCTGGGAAACTTTGGGGCCTGCCATTCGCATTGATGTTACTTATTGTTACTGACCAAGAACACTCCTTCATGAAAAACAAAATTCAGATGATGTGATTCCGGTCACAAAATATTTTAGGACAGTTCCATTAACAGTTTTTTACCCAACTCTCCAAAAAGCAAAAGTGGATTTTATATTAAACACTTTTCTGTTTTACTGAATTTCAACTTCTGAATTTCAAGCAAACAGGTATATCAGGGATTGATTTATGGTCATACTATGTGATTTCACCCAGATGAGGATGGTTTCCCTGTTGAGTCTGGTTTTCGTTGCCACTGTCACCTTTGGCTTGCTCATCATGGGCAAATTGAAAGATATGGAACGTATATGGATATATACTTTTTCCCTGACATATTCTAATTTATTTAAAGCTGCTTTGCAATGACCATTGTTTAAAAAATAAAATACAAATAAAACACTTTTAAAATAAGAGTGCAATAGATCTTACATGATAATCTGTGCACAAGAAATTGCCCACATGTCTATAAGAGCAGCAAAAACTGTAAAACAGAGACAACACTGCAATAAATTTGAAATCGAGACACCAATCTCAATCACATGAATGGAAAAGTCAGAACTTACTGTAAAACAAAGATGTTTATAAAACTGTACAGTTCAGAAAAATGTAATTGATACAACCAGAAGTGACAGGAAGATTGGATTGAATTGAGTTTTTGACATTGTGTGTACATGCTGCTAATGCATGTACAGTACATGCACTGTTGGCTGCAGTTTCAAAACAAGCATACAAAGTGTTCAGCATATCAGAGACACATCTGCATTTATCATTTTGGAAGTTTTATAGTCTGTTATTGTCCTTAGTCTCCTTAAGGACTCCTAGAGCCATTCTCTTTGTTACTCTAATGTCCTTCCTGTAATTCTAATGACCTTCCTCAGCTGCTTTTCTTTCTTCAGTACTTTGTACGTTTTATATGATGCAACATTGTATCCGTAGCCAGCAGGGAGAGATTTCAGAGTGACACAGTTTATCCACCCATGGCTTCTGATTGGAAACATTCTGAATATGTTGTTTTTGGATGGCATCCTCCCCCTGTTTCCCAATAAATCCCAAACCACTTTTGTAAACAGTGATGTCATCAGACCTGTGCCAGAATGTCGCGTGCAACCTCCCTCTGAACGAGGGCTTCTGTTTTTCGCATTTGTTTATATTTAGGCATGAGGCAGATGGTGCGAGGGGCCGATTTCATAAACAATAGATGGAATATAAATGGCACTGACTATGCTTGGTGTAAATTCTTGGGGATGGTAGAAAGAGTATCATTTAATGGTCAAGCTCCAGGACAGGTGTGCAGGGCCATATTAGTCATGCTGTTGCACCAGCTTCTGTTTGCCATCAGACACCCATCACCTTCCCTTGCATTCTGCAATAAATTGTTCTGTCCATGTATTAAATCATGAAGACTTGGCCGTCTGTACAGCGTGGGCCGGTACTGCTGGGTTTAACCATGCCTTCTCGAAGAAGAGGAGATTGCAGTCCCAACTGCCCCCTGGAACATAACCCTGGCCCTGAGATTGTCAAACTTGTTGAACATCAGACTGGATGTGGCTTAGAAGAATGCTAGGCAGGAGTCTACAGTGTTCATGAGCCCTTAGCCTGTTCAGGACTGCCGCTTCAGGTTGTGTTCTTTATTTTTCCTCAGGATCTTCCTCGGCCAGTTTGGAACCTGTGTTAAAATTGTTGATGGGTGGGTAATCTGGAAACCATTTGATTTTTTATTTTTATTTTTTGGTATTGTATAAGTCTAGACCGGTCTTGCCTTGCCTTTTGTTAACCAACAAGAATTTCAAATGAGTTTGGGGAGGAGAGGGTTGGTAAAGCAAAAAATATATATATATTTATGTTGATTTTTATGTTGAACATATTAGTGCAATAAGTAATAACTGTATAATAATAAAACACACTAAGATTGGTTAAATAATGCAATAAAACAATTCTTCACTTTTATGTTTACCTAAGTTATTTACAAAAAGATTCATTTTGGGCTAACAGTGATGGTGCGATTTTTTACTCACAAGCTGGTTGTGATCCCTCTACAAACAACTGACCAATGACGATGCAGTCCATCTAAAAGCAGGTAGCCAATAAGAAGGCAGCCCTGCAACACCTGCCCAAAAGGAGGTTTGTATCATAACTGCAAACAGAAAAACTCAACAGCAAAACTGAGAAATTAAGCAACGTACCTGAAAAACTGTTCAGTGAAAGTAAAGTAAATATTATTGTGTCGTTTCTTTTGTCTGGCAGTTAATGTATTTTTTATTGGACTTGTTTTTTTCACTTTCAGTTTATTTACCGTTTTTAATTAACAGTAATTAGTTTTATGTTCAAAGTTTCTGCCAAATTCTGATTCCATATTCACATGCAGGGTCACTCACCTACTCTCTCACTCACCCACTCATTCATTACCTATAATGCTCTATCCTGTATACAGGAATTGAACCGGGAACTTTGCAACGGGCAATGCAAGGTGACAGTGCTAATCACTAAGCCACAGTGACTCAGAAAATGATCTTATTCTTGTAAATATGTCTTGGAGGACATCCATATATCCAGTACAGTCTTTACAGTTTGGGATTAATGAGCAGGAAAGGTGATTTATCTTCATAAAAGTGCCACAGATTCATCAAGATAAGTTGGAACTGTATAATCTCTGAAAAACTAAACTAAAGTAACACTAAAAGTGGCAAATGTTTTTTTTATGAAAATTTGAGTTTTGACCACATTCCTAAACTGCCATTATACTGTAATATGCTGCCAGTTTAGAAATATTGTGAAATTTTCAATTAGATCTATGTAGGTTATTAGGTTGTTTATTCCTTAATTTTTATAGAGCAGCAGTACCTCATGGTGGGATGTGGAACCAAATCACAGTGGACCAGGCCAGAGAGTTTTATTTGACCCTCTACATGCCTGAGATGCCTCATGACCACAGGAATAACTTGGAATGGGAACCATATCTTCAATCTCAATCAACAGGGGTGAGATTATCAATTAATTTAGTGTCATTCACACCTACTCAATAAAATGCTTTTCTTTCATTTGAATATTTTCTATATTGTAGAACACTTCTGAAGACATTAAACTATTAATGACACATATGAACTCATGTGGTTTTAAAAAAGTGTTTAAGAACGCTTAATATTGTACTGTATATTCTTTAATGTAGCCACTAGTTACTCTGAGGACAGCGTTGCACAATTTTGTATAACATCATGCCATTAACTTCCATGCTGTGGAATTTGATATTATGCAATGATCAGCAAAAGCAAAAATTTATAAATGATATGGAATGTGCAATATTAGGTTATAAGGAAAAATATATGTATAAATATAATATAAACATATATATATATATATAATATAAACATATATATATAAATTTTATACATTTTTACTCAGTTTTATAGTTTACATTAAACATTTTATATTATTTTATTTTACTTTATTGTAACTGTATATCCATAGATTTGTAGATTTTTGTAGATTTTTATTTTACATTGTTTGTAGTGCAATTCTTCTTCTCTCCTATTATACTGTATATATAATTCACATTTTATTTGTCATATAGGGTATATAATGGCAGGCTCCGCCCCCTGCCTTCAAATTTTTCTAAAGGCAAAACACTTCCTCCACCTGATCGCTTTCAGAATAGACAGCAGCGATTACGTCTGTAATGGGGAGAATTATGATCCGGCATTTTGCAGGGCGCGCTTGGGTCCTTGACTGTTGGCTAAATCTAAACATCCCTGTGTGAGAAGCAGTGGAGTCGTGTGGGTGAGGGCTCACTATTCAGTCCGAAGAATGACAGGTATGTTGTTTAAATAATCTGGTAAATTGTTTCATATATAAATTAACAGGATTGCGTTCGTCCAAAAAAAAATTAATAATGAAAAAAAAAAAAAAAAACCGTAAACATTAACTAGTCCCGTGCTCGGGTAAATTACATTCTTACCGAAGCTAAGAAATATTAAGGCCATTGCTGTCATTAAACTGTTGAGAACAGCCAAATAATCCGTTAAATGTGTGAGTATAGTACATACATGAGTTTTTAGGTTAGCTATTGATCTTTTGAACTGCTTTATAGTTAGCCAACTAGCTAACATTAATCTGGTTAACTGTTTCGGTTCCGCAAGCTAATCAGTGAAACATGAGGTTGCTTACAACTATGTTTAGCGCTGTTTGATTCTCTGGTGTTTGTTTGTATTCAGCTTACTCTCTGTATGTATGTTATTTTTTGTCAGGCGTGCGTCTCGGCCAGGATTGCTAGGTTAGCCACGTGTTTAATGGTTTAGATGTTGGAATGCGCTAAATATGAACGTCCAGGTTGCTAACTAGCTAGCCTGGTAACATCGGTGCAAGGGCAGTGAACTAAATATAGCACGACACTGGGCAGGTTCCTAAAATACACCATGTAGTACACTTGGGCATTATGTCTAGTAACCATTATGTCTAGTAAAACACGGTTTGCTAACTTTGATGTGAACTATTAAATAGTTTTGTGAGGCCGAAGTTGAGGCGTGAGTTTTCGTTCCACCTCAGCACTACAGGGGTTCCTCCTTAAGCACTGGAAGCCTAAAACCCTCTTAATAAAAAGGGTAAAGACCTAATTTGGTATTCTCTAATGTAACCGCTTCAGTCTCAGTGTGTTTCACAAATCTGACAGCTAACTCGCACAGTGATGCACACTCAAAAATTAATATCCTTATCAGGTGTAGTCAGATTCCACTTTCTGCTTATTTCACAGGATAGCCAAGAAAATTTCTGTGCCATTGCTGTTGATCTGTCGCCGAGGTGAAACCTTGTGTTGGTAGAGCGCTGTATGCTAGTGATTATTAAATTCACAGCACCCATTGAGCAGAAGCTCAGACCTAGACTAATGCGAGTCATCCACCTGGTCATAAACTCTCACCAGGCAGTTTAACATTTCTGACTGTGCACTTCCTCATTTGTGCAATTATTCTGTCAGCCAATCATGTAGATAAACATGTTAGACAGGCTGGATTAAGTATTTCAGTTTACACAAAATTTAATTATTTTCAATTCAGTAAAATTTTATAGTGCTTTATTTTAGGTCTGTGCCATGAGGTTAAGTTTCAGTATGGCAGGAAATATGTTTGAAATTATACAAAGTCAACTTTCATTTGTTGGGGATTCTGTTAAAAAAAAAAAAAATTTAAAACCATTCATAGGAATTTCAGTCCTAAACTATTAAGTGTCTACACTTGTACGCCACAAGCCAATGGTCAAGTGGAACCGTTCTCAGTCACCACATGCATCCCAAGCACACCATATGGGACCGTCCTAAGCCTTGAGCCAAAGGCCTCCATGTGATGAAAACTCCAACCGGAAGTGGGGCAACAGCATGAGTAAGGGTGAGTCAGAGAGAGAGAGAACAGTTGAGTATGAAAACAGTCACATAATTTATAAGGTGAATGTATAAGGCAGTGGTGGCTCAGTGGGCTAAGGCACTGAGTTACTGATCGGAAGATCGGCGGTTCGATTCCCAGCTCAGCCAGGTTGCCATTGTTGGGCCCTTGAGCAAGGCCCTTAACCCTAACTGCTCCAGGGGTCCATGGCTGACCCTGCGCTCTGACCCCAGTTACGCTGGGATATGCGAAAAAGGAATTTCACTGTGCTGTAATGTATATGTGACAAAATAAAGGCTTTACTTTATTTTATATTTAATGCAGAGTGCAAGCAGGGACTCCGACAGGACTAATTATGACAGCATAAATAAAATAAAAAGGGAGTCCCAGAAGGGAACACCAGCCATGAGGGCTCCCTGGAAAGTACAGCAAATTGACAGCAAAATTAGTGACTTAGTTTGTCCTGCCAGAGTCCGTACTTGCACTGAACACTAAATATACATTCATCTTCTACGTTGTGGGACTGTGACCATAACCAACCCCCCCCCCCCCCCTCCCCCTCACTCTTTCCCTCTGTGTCTCTCAGTCAAGCTAAACTGTCACTGTGAATGGTTCCTCTTGACCATGAAGACGGTCTTGGACTCGGCTCATGTAGACAGCTGTTTTCTGATGGCTTGTGACTGCAGTCGCTCAAAGGTTCAGGACTAGAATTCCCACAAACTGTTTTTTTACTTGAGCCACCAATAACGAAAGTGGACTTTTTATTAACTTAAATAATTTTCCTCTTACTGATCCTTCTGCCCTCTAACACACTGTATGATTGCAGATCAATCCATGCTATCTGATATCACCCAAATGAGTTTCATGTTGAGTCTGGTTTCTCTCAAGATTTTTTCCAATTTTCATCTAATTGACAAATACATTTCTATAACCTTTATTTATGTATGTATGTTTGTAAAGCTGCTTTTGCTACAGGGACCACTGTTAAAAGTACTACAAAAATATGACTAAATTGAATTCTATATAAACTCTACAAACTGAAATTTTCAATGCTGCTGCCACGTGATTGGCTGATAGGATAATTGCACAAATGAGCAAGTGTACAGTGATTCAACTAACTGGTGAGTGTATGTGAACATGACCATTGTTAAAAGTGCTATATGCTGTAAGTAAAACTGAATAAACTAATTTAACCTCTCTGTCAACAAACGTGAGTGATCAACAAACATTATAGTGGTAGAGACAGCATCCACATACCAGTTCACCATAAAACTGTTTATGAATGCTCCTGTTCTCTACCTCACAACGAGACAACGTGATGTCTTATAGGTCAAAAGGAGTATTTTAAGGTCAATGCAAAATTTCAATGAAGTGTGGATGAGATAGGCGTGATGAGCTCATATCTTCTGGTCTGGCTGTTGCATTTTGAACTAACTGGAGCTTGTTCATGCATCTAGTTCTAGGAGAGCATCCAGGCAATAAGGCGTAACGTCTAATCCAATTTGAAGGTAACAAAGGCATGAACTAGTGACATTATATTTATCTTGCCAATATTTCTAAGATGGAATAAAGTTATGCTGTTAATATTATTTACCTGAGCTTTAAATGAAAGACTGGAATCAACAGTCATGCCAACGTATTTTACTGCTCCACGTGATGAAACAAAGGCCATCCAGAGTTACTGCGTGGTTAGAAAGAATTTCGTAGAAGGAAGTTAAATAGCATCCAGTGTCTTCATCTTCATTAAGCTAAGGGTGTCTCATATGGCTTTGCTCAGACATATGACTGTGTGTTATTAGCGCGACAGTAGAAACTAATACCATGCTTACGAATGATTTTGCCCAGAGGATGCATTGAGAGAGAAAATAGCAGTGGGCCTCAAACCGAACCTTTTGGAACACCAAACTTCACTTCCCTGGGCATGGATGGTAAACTTTAGTCATCCAATTATTACATTAATATTATAAGAAATTAACATGTTAATCACGATTATTATGATACATTTCTGGTCCTCATAATTATGAACACATTCCCTTGGTACAGTTTTATCTCTGCAATTTTATTTACTCCAGTGGTGAGTTCTTAGGCCAAACGTTTGTATTTTGCCAAGGGAAATGAAGTAAATGCAGAAAATCCTTTCCAGCCACCCAAAAATATTACAAATTTCCAACACTAAAATTATATTTTTGTATAAATAAAGAATTAGAAACATTTAGAAAATACATGTAAATGAAATAAAATATGAAATACATTAAACTTCACTTTAACTTTAATTTATCATTCCCTTTGGCACGGCTGCTTTAAAAACAAAACTGAAAGTGGCTCCATCTACCTCTTGATGCTCTCCTTGATAACATGTAGCGCAAAAACATTAATGTTTTTATAAAGCTGCAGATAATTTTTGATATGAAGATATGTGCCTTATAATTCTTATGATGTATTGCCCCATCAGTTATTTTGGATCCTCAATTTTACTCTCGTGAGACTTTTTCTCCAAATCATGCAGGGAATCCTGGTGAGGCGGACCTTGTTTAAAGGGAAAACATGGTCAAGGCTAACACTCCATTGTTGTATATATGCAAACAACCGGCCACCACTAAGACTGTGAATCCTTTGTGGATCTGTCCATCTCTTTGTGGATACATCAAAATTGGATTATTCACCGTTAGGACAGTATCACACTGTTTCATCATTGTGCTCCCCGATTGATTCAAATTATTAATATATATAACTCGTATATATTTAACATGTGTAGTTGTAAATGGTTGGATTTTGTGAACTGCAATGTCTGTTTTGTGTAATACACATTTAGGTTTGGTATATTGAATTTTTTTTTTTGACTGGTTACCGGCTGTCAAAATCCAGCCAAACTTTCGGTTTGTATGTTGAAAATTTGTGATCCGGGGCGTTTGTATGCCAAGGGTCCACTGATCCAGGGGTCACTATTGTTGAGGTACTAACAGGGATGAAATGAGATTTGTGATATTTTAAAACGTATGATATCTCAGTCCCAACGCTGAGAGGTTTACAAAACAGTAAATGATTTGCTGCTAGTCCATAAATTGGACACATCCACCATGTATAGTGATTGAAGGATTACAGGAACAGATGAGATTAAGACTAAACAGTGCATTAAAAAAATAAAAATAAATTCTCGATAATATTGAAATTATTTAAGCGTTTTAAAGTATAAATACTTTAGTATTAATCGATACATATAGGTTGGATGACACCAAAATCCACATTCTACGGTATGAAGAGTTCAGGGTCATCCATGATTGTTAGATCTTTTCTGGTCGTGAAATGCGAGCTAATGCTATTGCAAGCCCATACTTAAACCTAATATGTATTTAACATCTTCAGTCAGGAATGGCAGTCTATCGAGAGTTTCTTAGTGGCTTTATAGCACAATTTCTGTGTGAAAGTGACTTATGTGTCAAGTATGCCCTGTTAACCACCTTCTTTCATACAACGCCCCTCCTCTGCAGAATCCTGCTAAACACCCTACGAGGGATTTGGTTCAGGACTTACTGTTTGGTTTCAGGTTATGGCTGAGTGAATACAGTCTTGCTTTAAATCTATCTTCTTGCAAAGGATCTTTTTCCATCAGCGATATGGAAGTTGAATGGGTTTAATTTTAAGTAGTCCGATAAGCAAGTTTATTAAACTATGATTAAGCTTCACATCATAAGCAGGAATTAGTTGGTAGGAGTTACACCATTAATGACTTCAGCCTGTTCCACAGACACATAAGAAACTGGATGCCCCTTGTTCGTTTATTCATCGTCAGCATGCTAGGCAGCTAACTTCGCTTACACACAACAAACTGTATAGTGTCACAGGCTCTAAGGTGAACAAGGAAACCAGGAGGCAATATTGCGGTGACAAGAACAAAAAGATTTCTTTATTACTTTCAGTTTCTCCCAGCGGGCTCAGCGCCAACACAAAAACGAAGTGCAATATTAAACATCAAACATAAAGTTCAGTCTGAGGTGCTGCATCCTTTCCGTCTCTCATATCTTTTAGCCGAGCGCGAAGCTGTCAATCTGTATGGGTCAGTCTGTTCGATTTAACAAAAGAATGTATCCATGTTGAGTTGTCTAAAGCTAATCATTATATACACACACTATATACTATATATAATCTATATATATATATATATATAAAATCATTATAGTATAGATATACTGTACATCTGTAACTCATTTAAAGGTAGGTTTTAATTTGTTTGTTTATGATGCCTGTAAATGATGCAGAAACTTGGATTTTGGAATAATACTTAGTAAGTATTAAGTTAGCAGTAAGTTAGCAGTACTCCTCATTTTCACTCTCATTTATGAGAAAGTAAAAGTACCATCACCTGTAGCAAATAGCACAAATAATATTGGAAACAGTGTTCTTCAAAAATCTTTAAGATCTCTGTTCTTTAAAAATAACTGTTTCTGCTATTCAGTTTTAACAGTGCTGTTGCTATTCTTGAACGACATTCAAAGCACCTAGATATGTTTTTTTTTTTTTTAATAGTTTGTCGCACATGGACATACACACAATGTAAAATAAATGGTCCAAACCAGAGAACCTGATGAACTAGTCATGTACCACATTGATTGGGCTAGAATAATTAATTATAAACATGGTATATTTGATTTGAATTTCTATGTACTGCGGATAATAGAATGTCACCAGGAAAAATTACGTCAATGTATTGATATAAGAACCGATGTTCACAGTTCTGTTTTAGTATAAAAACATAGTGACATTTTGATGCATTGTGCAACCCTAAATTCTATTGTATACTGTTTTTTTAATAGCTATGTATAATAGATAATAGACTTTTATTTTAATATGCTGAATATTTAATATGAATTTTTATTCTCTTCAAGGCTTGACATAATATCTGGACTACAAAGCTGAGCTCCACCAGCAGTTGGTGGTTGTACAACATACCCATCCATCACTCTGGATATCTGTTTTGAAACTTACCAGCCCCAGCAACTACAAAGAGACAATGTACTGCCTCCAGTGGTTACTTCCGGTCCTGCTGATCCCAAAGCCGCTGAACCCAGCTCTGTGGTTCAACCATTCTATGTTCATGGGCTTCTACTTGCTTAGCTTCCTGTTGGAAAGGAAGCCATGCACCATTTGTGCCTTAGTGTTCCTCGCAGCATTGTTTCTCATCTGCTACAGCTGCTGGGGGAATTGCTTCCTTTACCACTGCCATGACTCTCCACTGCCAGACTCTGCACATGATCCCAACATTGTGGGCACCTAGATTCCAGATCCTCAAGGAACCTTCCTTAAAGCTTCTTGGACAAACTATGGACAGTGTCTGTCTGTGAATGAACAAAGATTCAATGAAAAATGCTGAGAAATTTGCAAGTGATGGAGAGCCTCACTGAAGTCACACATTAATTAATCACAAACTAACTTCTTGCTGTTATTTTATTTTCCATCCTGCAAAGCAAAGACGTCTTAAATCTTGTCCATGGGTTGCTTGAAGGGTTCTTCTATTTTAATCTTTCAGCCCAACTTTTCTTAAATTAAGTGGATGTTGAAAGATTCTAATATGTGAGCATGTATGAGTTTTATTTTTATAAATTTCTGTTCTCATCAGTCAGTTTAAATCCCTTGGTTTGCGGTGACTTCAATGGTGGCGAATGTCCAAACTGAGCATACTACAGAACAAGGTTATTGAAAGTAATTAGTTGTACATTTGTACAGCTCAGTTTGTTTAAATGCTGTTTTAATTCAATAAAGGACATAATGTGCAAATTGACTGAGTATTTAACTTTGAGTTCTGTAAATGCTGGAACAACGGTAAGAATGTTGTTTCAAGGGGACACCTGGAGTGTGGGTTTGATTATATTTTAAGTATATTTGTTCACGGTCCCTAAAATTGTATTCAAATATGAAAATGTGAACCTGGTTTATGTTAACTTATTTGTTTGTTTTAACTTATTAGAAACAATTATACTGCATTCTTTTGCCCCCCACCCCTAAAAACAAACGCACTTAAAGTCTTTCTGAATTATTCTAGTTCTTACAGTATGTAACAAATCTTTAACTAACGATTATCAAAATATTGTTTCCAATCAGAATAGAATGATTCCACCCATAATTGTTGATGCTTTCTTGTACAAAACAGTTGGTACCACAGAAGATGTATGCTTTGGCTTGCAATTCAACCTATTGAATTGTCAGTGATGAAGCAAAAGGCCTAATGTGCTACAGATTCATAAGGTTTGGAAGTTGCTGGTGAATAATTGAGCTCTCCTATAATTTAGAAATGTGGGATAATGTTTTTTTTAATCGATCATTCGTAGGGTTAAAAAAATATATTGTAAAAAAAAAAATGCACATTGTAGGCGGCACAGTGGTGTAATGGTTCGCACTGTGGCCTCGCACCTCTAGGATAAAAGGTTCGAGGATCAAGTCTTTGTAACCCTCGATCGTCTTTTGTTAGCGCTTAAGCCAAAAATGATTAGCAGTGCATTTCAGCTCAAACTTCCCACACAGTCAGAAACAAAACCTAAAGTAAAGTGGCTCTTAACTTGGAAAGGTTATAAAAAAATAACTTTTCAAAACTGAAAAGTAGGTAACCTCACAATCGTATCTCAATTATCTTATGCATATCTGATCTGAATAAGGCATTTCACAGAAGCTAATTAATTTTCCCAGAGCAAACGAACAAGGCCCTGTTGAGCACTAAGTGAACGTGGGTTGCTGTGACTGATTTGACCAGAGGGCATGAGGGAACACCTGGTGTGACATCATACATAAAATACAGGCTGGAATACACATTTTCAAAGACATAACTTAGCTATTAACATTCATTGTGCAGGACTGTACTAGCCTTGAGTCACCCCTGATCATATCATATTTTGCTCATAGTCCGACTTTCTTTTTTTTTTGTTTGTTTAATATAGTGTTGAGTTCTCCAAGCTTCCTGAAGGAACTTTTTGGCTCTCATTTTTTCAAGTATTTGGCTTTCATGTTCAATCCAGTCCCTCTACCTGACCAGTTTCAGAGAAATGAGTTTTGTTTAAGGCACACAATGAGCTATGAATCATTCAAGCATAAACATCTAACTTGTCTAAACAGTGAGAGACATGAATGAACATGTAATAGGAAGAAATGAGGGTGGCTCAAGACTGTACATTACTGAGCGCAAATTTAAACATGGGGTTTTAAATGCAAGTACATAACATTGGGGAAAATACTGCAGTGTAAATATTTCATATCACACAAGCTTTAAGGGATCTAATAAAATATTTACATGACAGTGAAGGAATGTAGAACACCTGAGTTTCCAAAAGCTTTCACCTCAATATTCACTTCACATGTGGAAAATCATGATGCAACATAGACAAATATAAAGGAAAACATGAAGTGTGCATCATTGGGCCTCAGAAAAAAAGAAAAAATAATAACTTTCTCTTACACTTGCTCTATTCAGGGTTGCCAGATCGTAGTGATATAATCTCGCATAGGCAGTGCTGAAACCCCGCCCCTCCACCAATAATAATGATCCAAAATATCAGTGGTTTAACACAGACTGTACTGTAGCTTAATTATGCACATACTTTTTGCTACAAATGCTATGGAACATGAGCCATTCTTTCTAATTCTTCTAATTTACAAGTATCAGAACTGAGCAGAGCTAATCTGTCCTTTTTGTTCCTAAATGTTACCAGTGGTTGTATGGTGGGGTAAACCCACTACATTCACAAATCTTTTTATTGTTGAATTTGACAATGATACACCTACCTGTGTGTGCTTTAAGATGGATCGGCACCCCGTCCAGGCTATATTCCGCCTTATGCCCTGTGCTGGAAAAACGTTTTTCTGCACCAGTGAAAGACTTGTGTGATAATGCACTTTAGTTGTCTTAGGAGGTCTTTCAGGGTGCTGCTAAGCCAACCAGTGCATTCCTTCTATTTGGAATATGTGTTGATTTGGCCACTCCTACAGTTTCTGCTATCTCTCTAATATGTTTTGTTATTGTTGTTGTTATAGTTGTTGTTGTTGTTGGTGGTGGTGGTGTTTGGCCTAATGATGTTGGCCTTCACTTCACGCATCATCACATCTTTGGACTTCATACTGAGAGTTCCCATGAACAGCTACCAAACACTTGGAATCAACATTTAAGTCTCATCACTAGCTATGTTATCATTGACAATATTTCTTTCTTTCTGACAATGATTTCAATTTGAAATCATCCAACATAACATTTTCAGCCTGGAAGTTGATCTGAAGATGTACATTTGCATAATAAAGGAATTTAATCAGAATCAACTTTTCTGACATGCACAAAGTCATTTCTGACTGCTGTGAATCTGCCAGAGACCTAGAGAAACAGGAGAGACTTCCAACGCTTGGTTATGCTTAGGGTTAACTGTGTTAAATTGTGTTAAATGGTTACAAGAAGTTAGTCTCATCTATGATTAATCAGATGCTTTACTATATCTGAAATGGTAAGCCAATCAGTGCCCCATCCTCAGCCAGGAGACCTGGGGATGAAAGTAAAGACAGGTGGGACAGCTCTTAAGAAGTTTACAAAATTAAACTTATTTTAATTTTGTAAATAAGTTTTTCAAATTTTTTTCTTTTAATTATGGAGGCTTGTCATGTCAGCTATGTTACTATGTACAGTATATGTGGAGTAGGATTCTTTTGCCAAACACAAAAGAGTGTGTATTCTGTTCAGAGAAACAATCAGATCAAGTGTTTACATGGCTATTGTGTATCTACTAAATGGATTATTATTATTATTTACTAATGGATTATTATACACCACATCTCTCATCCTGATTGAAAATTCCTTCTGATCAGACTGGATCGGGTCAGACTGTCCCGACTGAGGCTGTTACATGATGCAGTTTTATTCCATGGGGCTATTATTATGCGTATTAGTGGAATCCATGTAAATGCACACACTGTCGCTGTCCACATGGACCGGAGTGTAAATGATTAGCATGTTCTAGCAAACTAAAAACCTACTTATATCAAATTCTTCCTTTAGTTAGTTTGTGTGTGTATGCGTCTGTGTGCGCGCCTACACCCATCAGCCATAATATCAACATTACCGCCAGGTGAACTGAACAACTTCTGGTCCGATCGCAGAGAAAAGCTCTTGCAGCACAAATAGCAGAAAAAGGTCAATGCTGGCCACAACAGAAAGACACCAGAACATCAAGTACACCACAGTCCAATACAGAGGAGTAAAAATCCCTAAGCTCTCCACATTCCACAGGTCCCAATCTGATCTGATCACCCATGACATGTGCCGGGCAAACAAGTCCACAGAGGCCCGACCCACAGCACTTCAGGGACCCACCGCTAACATCCCGGTGCCAATCCTCACAGCACACACCAGGAGCCCTGTGAACCATGTCCTGAGAGGGGTCAGAGCTTCTCTCAAGTGGAAGTACAAGGGGACCTCAACACCTAGGTGGCTTTGAATGTTAATAGGTTTAATGTTCTGGCTAATCATCATATTATATTGGGGTATGTACTGTAATTTCTCATGGTATGTGAAACTACAGACTAACTACAAACAACAACAAAAAATTGGGGGGGCTACACAAGGGTGACTCCATGAAGAAATAACATAACATTTAATGTTTTTTTTTGTTGCAAAAAGTAGGCAAGAAAATAAACATAAAAGTATGATACAAAGTACCAAAAAGTATTTATGACATGACTGCTATTATCACTTAATTAATCTTTGTTTTAATTATATTTAAACATTTAGGGTGTGTAAAGAAGAAGATGAAAAATACTTAATTACTTCTAATAATAATAATAATTACTAATTACAAAAACTATTTATACTGCTCACCCATAAAACTCACAATATGGATCTAACCACCAAATATTGTGCTTAAGATTGGTTAATTACTGCAGTGATTAATGTGTTTCAGCTGGAGTCAGTTCTTTTTAACCCCAACTCATGCAGTGGGTAGCGGAGGTGATGGACTCTTCCTCTGTGAAGGCTGTTGCCTTGTCTCAGGGTCGTACGCAGACACTCATACAAGGTTCATCCACAGCACGCTGATGGAGTTCTTGGCTGACTTCAATGCACTGCTGAGTGGTTGATGGGGATCTTCCTGATCTTCTTGTCCTCTTCCAGTGATGTTCCTCCGCTCTTGAAGCACGCGTGCCACTCAAAACACCTCGAACGACTCATTGCAGCATCGCCGTAAAACTTGCCGAATTGTGTCTCTGTGCCAGATGTGCCCAGTTTCGCACAGAATCTCACGTTTGCTCTTTGTTCTAACTTGCTGTCCATGAGGAAATAGCAGACATATATGTGTTTACCTACTAAATGGTCACACTGTCGCTGTCCAGGAACATATGTTTCTTTTAATACCTTATTTACAATGATTGACACTATTATTATGTTTGTCAATTAAAATATATTACACTCATTTATATGTTCAATGGTTTTCTAAAAAAAAAAATAAAAAAAAACGGAGCTGAATAAAGTCCTAGTCCTACTGTTGGATATTGCTGGCTTGTCTTTTTCCCGCGTAATTCCTTAAACCTCTTGATGTCTTCTGATCAGCACCAAATGAATTAGTGTCATCACTACAAGATTGTGATTTCTGTTTTTAGGTTTTTATAACTTTCCTCTTGTAACTCAGCAGAGATCTGGTCCATCCTTTGGAAGGCTTTGTGGCCTTTTTTCCCTGCAACAAAAACAGCAATATCAAGTTAATATTAAACATATTCAATGTAACTCTGATACACTGTGTGTAAAATGTTGCTCTAAAACAGCCTGTTTTCAACTGATTAACGTTTATTTATGTTTCTTTTTTTAAATGTAATTAATGCCTAATTGTGAACTAAAAGAATGAATGTAGAAATATTATACAGTAGTACACTACACTTAATTAGGAACACTATACTGATATTGGATTGGGGATTCCTTTGCACTCAAATCAGCTACAACGCTTCGGAAACATTCCTTTGAAATTCCGGTCCATGTTGACATAATTAATGACTGAACAGAGAGTGAGATAGTGACGCACAGATACAGCAGCTTGACACTCACCTTTCGGATGCTCTTTAGAAGTGTATCATTATTTCTGTCAATGTTACATGCAAATCCCACATTCATCCATCTTCTAATAGAATTACAGTATAACTGGCTCATTATGAGTGAATTACTTCTCCAACACTAAATAAATAAGATGATTTAGCCAAAATAGCCCTCTCTCTGTGGATTGTTATTGACTCTGGCAACTATTAATGACAGAGAAGACCTAGGAAGTAGAAGCATGCACGCTGGTTCGAACAATTTTCTGGGCAAGTGAGATAAAACTACTGGCACCCACCATTTTTCTCATCAACATCAGATCTATTAATAACAAAAGAAACAAAGTTTTTGAGAGTGAGCGTATGGGGTATGCATTTGCATACAACTGGTGCAATAACACCAAAATCCTTACTATAATATATAATGTACGCATCATTGGGACCTTGAGTAGAGTTTCTCAATAATCCAAATTATTTGCTGTTAAGGTAGGTAAAAAAAAAATATTAAAAAAACAGTAAGTTTAATTGTTACATATCATAGTTCAAATCACAATTGCAATATGTCACAAAGTAACTGCAAGGTAATTTATTAATCAAACTGTGCCACCTGAGTCACAAACTACTCTTAAGGACTGTATCACTGCTTCCACATGCTCTGGCAAAACCATATTCTGTACACTGCCACTTAATGCGTGGCATCTCAAAGACTAAAAAAGTATATAATATTTATTTGTTGTAATAATTTTTGACTGATCTTGGAAATTATTCTAATAGTTTGAGATATTAAATTTTTCATATTGATTTTTTTTTAATTAGCTGTAAACCCTAATAATCAAACTAAGCTTTGAGTATTTCTCTTGGCAATTTTAGAATATACTGTAAGGGAGTTCCACTTTTTGAATGAAAAACTAAATAATTTTCCTTAATATTCAAATGTTTTGAGATGGACTGTACATGAACATGTGAAACTGTCAGAAGAAAGGAAAAAAAAAACAAGCTCAAGTGTGTGTGTGTGTGTGTGTGTGTGTGTGATTAAAGTCTTTTATTTTTGTTATTCTTGATCAATGTAGCAGAGTATTCAAGTATCTGTCCTATTTTACAATTGCACCAAAACCAGCAAACTCAGATTCAATAGAGTTATATGTACAATTTAGTTTTTAATTGAGTCTCTCAGTCAGAAAGCACAGAAACTCGTAGCCGCATGGCCTGGGATAATTTTTTCACCACAAACTAAAGTATGAATCTATAGATAAATTCAGACTGAATTCAGATTCAGGTCTAATTGCTGTATATTTTGTCCTGGAAAAAGAAAAAAAAAGGATTTACACACATTTACTGTCTTTTGAATCTCATTAACGGTATCACATTTACCAACATTTGCCTGTTTCCTCCTCACGTGTGTACGTTGTAAAACGGCTGTATATTGCTGTATATTACCGTTAAGTTTGTGATACACTCTTAAATTATAATAGTTGTACTTGTGACATTAGGATAAAAGATTACCAAATGACAGAATGGTCTCTCTGGCTGCATTCCTCAAGTCTTCATCTGTGGAGTGCCACAGTTCAGCCACCAGCTCTGCACACTCAAGCGCCTAGGACATATAGTAAGTCACATATGAAAAATTTGACTTAATCTGAACCATAACCTAAGCTTTTTGTGAGCCATTATTTATAAGTGGATCATTTACGTAATTCATAAATGAAAATCTCGGTTAGCTGGACTAAAACCATAGCAGACCACTACCAACAGGATAGACATTTTTCATGAGAAGGCAAAGGTGATCAGTCAGAATAACTTGTTAGTGTATTGCAATACTTATTATCTATAAGAGGAAAAATAGAGTTTTCATTCTGCAATGGCTTGACAGCCTGTCCAGGGTGTACCCCGCGACGTGCCCCAAGTCTCCTGCACTGTAAAAAATAAAATCTTGACTTAACTCAAAATTTCAAGGCAACTTGCTGCACAGCTTTTTTGAGTTAACTCCACTTTTAACCCAACTTGTTCACTTAACTCAAAAAAGCTGTGCAGCAAGTTGCCTTGATATTTTGAGTTAAGTCAACTTGTTGTTGACTTAACTAAATTTACTGAGTAAGGCCTCCCAACTTATATTCTTTTGTTAAGTTAAAAGTGATTTGATAGTTTCAAAGACTTATTAATTTAATTAAATGTGAACTTGTCACATGTATTGGGTTCAAAATATGTGTTTAAATTGACTGAAGCAGGTTTTTTTGTAATACAATATAATGAAAAAAGCTGTAACTGAATGCTTGAAAGTTTCTTCCAAATTTTATTTTAAACCAAAAGGAACACACTACAACCACATTCCATGACTTTCAAATAAAAGTACACAAAAAGAAACATGGCAAGATGCCTTTTACAGTCTAAACTTCACAAAACAAGGAAAAGAGTACAAAATAATAATAATAATTAGAAGTCTGAAAACAGCTCACAAAAGCAAAGTCATAGCAGAAGTCTTAAGGGATTGTACCCTTGCAGAGCAGTGAGTGCCCAATTCCATGAACACCTTCTCAATCACCTCAAAAGTGTACTTCCGATTTTTTGGTACGGAAATCCAAGGCAAACAGGTCAAAGGCCAAACTGTTCTAGAGCATCTTGCAAGACAATCCCTTCCTCCAACACAAGAGTAAAGTTTATGACACTGGTCAAAGTCGTAGGGGAGTCATCATCTTCAATCACAATAGGAACTCCCACTTTCATTCTGGTCTGTCCGCCATCAGGAGTACTGTCCTAATGTAATAAAGAGTACCAAAAAAAATCACTTTTGACATCCATCTTTTCTATGTTGCTATATTTCTTTTTGTTCCATGAAAGTTTTGGATCCTACGAGATTAATGTAGACAAAATGTACAGAAAGAAACACCTCATAAATCCTTAAAATCAGTTGAGATGATCAGATAAAGTAAAATAAGAGCCGGAGTTCAAATGAATAAGAATTTAAATATCTTAATAATGTCAACACAAATATTAACAGCCGTATTTTTGTCAAAGTGCCTGCAGAGAATCAATGCAACATACTCACCAGACATGTTCTGAATAGTGCAGATGATCCATCACGGATAAACACATCGAGATCTTCCAGGACAGTTTTCATTCAGTGAGCCACAATATTTGAAGTCTGAAAAAAGGGCGCTAATGTTATGCATTGTCACTTTTGATAAACTTTCAGGTATTCATAACATTTAACATTAGGGAGACTCTAATTATGAGAGAAAGATTTAGAAATATGCAATACTGTTTGCATGGAAAAAAAGATGTTCCGATTTGTGCTCAAGTGTCTCATCATCAAATTTTTCTGTGTCCTGTTCTCTCAATTCTACAGTCGTGAGAATGACACAAATATTAGTTTTCACAAAGTTTCCTGCTAAACTGCTTTTAGATCTTTGTTTCAGTTGTTTCTGTGATGTACTGAAATATAATTACAAGCACTTCATACGTTTCAAAGGCTTTTATCGACAATTACAGGACATTTATGCAAAGAGTCAGTATTTGCAGTGTTGGCCCTTCTTTTTCAGGACCTCTGCAATTCGACTGGGCATGCTCTCAATCAACTTCAGGGCCAAATCCTGACTGATAGCAACCCATTCTTTCGTAATCACTTCTTGGAGATTGTCAGAATTAGTGGGTTTTTGTTTGTCCACCCGCCTCTTGAGGATTGACCACAAGTTCTCAATGGGATTAAGATCTGGGCAGTTTCCAGGCCATGGACCCAAAATTTCAACGTTTTGGTCCCAGAGCCACTTAGTTATCACTTTTGCCTTATGGCACGGTGCTCCATCGTGCTGGAAAATGCATTGTTCTTCACCAAACTGTTGTTGGATTGTTGGAAGAAGTTGCTGTTTGAGGGTGTTTTGGTACCATTCTTTATTCATGGCTGTGTTTTTGGGCAAAATTGTGAGTGAGCCCACTCCCTTGGATGAGCAGCAACCCCACACATGAATGGTCTCAGGATGCTTTACTGTTGGCATGACACAGGACTGATGGTAGTGCTCACCTTTTCTTCTCCGGACAAGCCTTTTTCCAGATGCCCCAAACAATCGGAAAGAGGCTTCATCGGAGAATATGACTTTGCCCCGGTCCTCAGCAGTCCATTCGCCATACTTTTTGCAGAAGATCAATCTGTCCCTGATGTTTTTTTTTGGAGAGAAGTGGCTTCTTTTCCAAAAGTCTTCGTCTCCCTGTGTGTGCAGATGCGCTCACACCCGCCTGCTGCCATTCCTAAGAAAGCTCTGCACTGGTGGCACTCCAATCCCGCAGCTGAATTCTCTTTAGAAGACGATCCTGGCGCTTGCTGGACTTTCTTGGACGCCCTGAAGCCTTCTTGACAAGAATTGAACCTCTTTCCTTCAAGTTCTTGATGATCCTATAAATTGTTGATTTAGGTGCAATCTTAGTAGCCACAATATCCTTGCCTGTGAAGCCATTTTTATGCAACGCAATGATGGCTGCACGCGTTTCTTTGCAGGTCACCATGGTTAACAATGAAAGAACAATGATTTCAAGCGTCACTCTCCTTTTAACATGTCAGCCTGACATCATGATCTCCAGCCTTGTGCTCGTCAACATTCTCACCTGAGTTAACAAGACGATTACTGAAATGATCTCAGTAGGTCCTTTAATGACAGCAATGAAATGCAGTGGAAATCTTTTCAGGATTAAGTTAATTTTCATGGCAAAGAAGGACTATGCAATTCATCTGATCACTCTTCATAACATTCTGAAGTATATGCAAATTGCTATTATAAAAACTTAAGCAGCAACTTTTCCAATTTCCAATATTTGTGTAATTCTCAAAACTTTTGGCCACGACTGTACTGTACATGTGAACAAGGTGAAGTCCCAGCTTCAGGTTCACTGTTCAGCTCAGGTTCTGTTTCATTCAAGATTTTCTCTGATTCCTTATGCATTAATGTGAAATCTTTGATGGCTGCTAAAGCTTGAATCTACATTTCTGTAAGGGGTAAAATACGATCTCTCTATTTCTTATATGTTTTCCAAGAGAAGAACTGTGCTTCAGAGCAGATCTAACTGAACTCGCACAAGTTTTTCATGAAGGTTACATTTATTTGATCAGAAATACAGTAAAACAGGAATAATGTGAAATATAGCAGCTTTTTTCCATTGGAATGTATTTAAATTGTTTTATTTATTGCTGTGTTGTAAAGCTGTATTTTCTGCATCATTACTCCAGTCTTCAGTGTCACATGATCCGCAGAAATCACTATTTCTTTAATTCATTCATAATGATCAAGAAACATTTATTGAGTTTTGTGGAAACAATACATCAGCCCCCCCTGCACCAAGCTTCGTAAAGAATGCCATATAATAACGCTCATTTATGTTAAGACCATTTCTACAAAGGATTTCGATATAAATATATGCACTTACCAAAGTTTAAAAGAAGTTGTCCGTTGTGGGGTGAAGAAACGGGCTACTAATCCAGATGATGTTCAAAATACCCGCCGCACCCAACACGCATGCGCCAACTTCAGAAACGTATCAGCGCGCATGCGCCAACTTCCGAACCAACTTCTGTGCGTTAGTTTAGTTTAGTTTAGTTTATTTATATAGCACATTTACTACAGCCACAAGACTGACCAAAGTGCTGTACATCCACATAAACAACATAAAAGAATAAAAGTATACAACTATAGCCTAAGAAAATAAATAAATTAAATAAATAAATTAAATTAAATAAATAAATAAACACAGAAGCTTAAAAGGGCAGTAAAGCCTAGTAGGCCAGTGAAAACAAATGAGTTTTTAAAAGGGATTTAAAAGAAGTCAGACTAGGAGCCATTCGAATATTGATTGGCAGGCCATTCCAAAGACGAGGCCCAATTACTGAAAAAGCACGGTCACCTCTACGCTTAAGTCTGGAGTGTGGAATTAAAAGGAGGTTCTGGTCACAGGATCTTAAACTTCTCAGGGGGGTGTGTTGGTGCAGCAATTCTGTTAAGTAGTTGGGCGCTTGCTGGTGTAGCGATTTAAAAACAAATAGTAAAATTTTTAAATGTATTCTGAAATGAACAGGTAACCAGTGAAGGGCCTTCAAAAGCGGAGTCGCATGATGCCTTTTTTTCTTTTTCAAGAGAAATTTAGCAGCGGCGTTCTGAACCAGTTGAAGACGGGCGATTTGGGATTTAGAGATACCAAAGTAAAGAGAATTACAATAGGCAAGGCGAGATGTAATGAAAGCATGAATCGCCATCTCCAGAGTCTTATAAGTGAGAAAAGGTTTGATTTTTGCAAGTGTACTGAGCTGATAAAAACTAGATCCGATCACGGTAGAGATTTGTTTATCAAATTTAAATTTGTCCTCTAGCAGGAAACCAGATCAAAATCAGGGGCCTTAATGTGTTCCGAAGGGCCAAAGACTATCACCTCAGTTTTCTTTTCATTAAGGGATAGGAAGTTTTGAGATAACCAAGATTTAACTTCATCTAAACAAGCTAACAAAGCAGCCATGGCCAAGCCATCATTTTTCTTAAAAGGTAAATAAATTTGTGTGTCATCAGCGTAAAAGTGGAAGGATACCCCATGCTTCCTAAAAATGGAGCCCAGTGGCAGCATGTACAATGAAAATAAAGTAGGAGCCAGCACAGAGCCTTGTGGAAGACCACAGGGAAAAGAAGAAGTCGACGAGGAGAAATCTCCTATCCTAACCACATATTTTCTGTCAGATAAAAATGACTGAAACCATTTTAAGACAATGCCATAGAGACCCACCCAAGACTCTAGTCTATTTAATAATATTGAATGATCAATAGTGTAGATGAATGAACTTCTGTGCGTGTTAACTTGCATTAGAAAGTCTGTTTAGTAATTAAACCTTAGTTGACCCAGCAAGTTTTTAATGAATTTGTTTTCACTAGTTCAGTCAGTTTTTTCATGTCTTATTGTCAAGATTAATAATAAATACTCATTATGCCAACATTTTGCTAGTTGGATTTTTAACAGTGTGGGATAGGCTCCAGACCCCGCGTGACCCTGAATACAGGATTAAGCAGTATAGATTTTCTTCATTCTGAATATTTTGAAGTGAATATTAACTGACTTTATCTGTATGATTGTATGCACTGTGCTGATGCCTTATGAAAGGCTGAATGGGTAACTGCAGGTGTCCAGGTTCCACTTAAAGTAACTTGAGTTTCATTTTTAGATATTTGAAAGCAGTTATATAGTCTCTGATGTTGTCTTTGTATAATACCTTATTAGCAATGTTGGCACTCATTTTAATGAAAAATAAAAAATGTTTACCTTTAAGCATTTCAGGGCTAAACACGCCTGCTTTTGCACTTGAATGTCGTTGTCTTTTAACAGCCATGTATAGTGAACCAGGGCCTGTCAAGGTGAACAACGGCAGATCTAATGCAACATGTCTGTATTTTAAAAATTCGATTTTTAACTTAAACATGAACAAATCTGAATATTTGGAACATATGAAAGTTGTATTATGTTGCTTATACCTTTAATCTAAAGGACTTATTCGCCGATGCCCTACTGATACACGAGTTTGCTGAAATCACAACCTTTTGACTATCATCTGTAAGTAAGCTGGCGAGGAGCTGGAGGGTTTGACTCATTGGTTGAAGTTCTGAAATCCTCCTTCTCTTCAGCTTCTTTAGAACCCTTCTCCTCTTTGGGCTCTCCAGACATGATAATAAATACACTAAAACAAAAGGGAAAAAAACATATTTAATAAGTAATGTGACAGATCGGTGAGTATATGTATATACAGTGGATTCAGAAATATTGAAATATTTATTTATTTATTTATTTATATATTGTAAGAACATTTTTTGCACAATTCCTTGATTTAATTTACGAGTTTATTTTAAATAGATCGAATTTATTTTTTAGACATCAAACTACACACAATAACTCATAGTCAATAGCCAAGCAAGGTTTTTAGATTTTTTTGCAAAATATTTAACATCACTCTTTGAGTGTACAATCCTTTGTTCCACACAACAAGTAATCATGGGTTAGAGACGGCCTCAGTTTGGTGTTAGAAGCTAGTTAGCTTTGTAGCTCATCTTAGCCGTGAACAAAATAAGAGTTCTGAGCAATGACTAGTAGAGTAAGGAGACAGAGACAAAGTGCTGTTTAAGCTGACAGCATAATCAGATGTGTTTTCTTGCTGAAAGTGCTTCCATGACTTGCTTTGAATATTTGTTTTGGCAGGCAACTGCTCTCCCCTCTTTTCAGTACTACGGACGCTCACCCAGGCTGGAGACTGACAGTAGTGTAATGAACGATTTTTAGATGCATATGGCCCCCTGCTCTTATGCTTTCTATCTCTATTTGTGGAAAACTTCTCGTCCAATCAGATTACTCAGTCAGAACTAACTGTTGCATAATACTGACTCTAGATGTGAATAGACCAATCTAAAAAGCTAAGTCTTAAGAGCCTACTTGCACTCAGAAATACCAGAAAGGGGCGAGCCTTGGTGCAACACTGGAGAATGAACTCGCAAGATTGTGCATCTGAAGTAATTCCAATCAATACATGCTTATGTAAGGCCTTAAATGTTAAACAGTAATATTTTGAACTTGATGCTGTAAGACATTGGAAACCAGCGCAACTGAACAAGAATTGGTGTGATGTTCTGATCATTTACGACTCATAATACGCCTTAATTGTTTGTAGAAACTAGTGGTGTAGGGCTACACTGTGCACATACTG
Source organism: Clarias fuscus (assembly GCA_030347435.1). Classification (NCBI taxonomy): domain Eukaryota; kingdom Metazoa; phylum Chordata; class Actinopteri; order Siluriformes; family Clariidae; genus Clarias; species Clarias fuscus. The sequence goes on from CM059206.1 coordinate 29,401,672, forward strand.
TACCTTCTCTGGACATATGAGAGATATGCTCTCCAAAGTTGCTGATCTTCCAGTTGGTGAGGTAGACAAGTAACTGAAACAAAGACACTTGATCTCTTGTGCACGGTGCTAGTGGAACCGTCATAGAGCAAGCCTGGACCTGCTGCACCAAGTGAGCAAAGACTAAGAGAAAGATTGGAAAAAGAATCCTAAATTAATTGCATTACATACAATACCATACAATATCATATAATACAAGACAATAGAAACCTTTATCAGCTTGGCCTGGCAACTTGGCTCTCACTTTATGAATGAACCGTCTGCGTAGCACTCTGAGGAATGAGTCGGCAGCGCAACAAAATGCCGGCGTATTTCCACAGCACTCGCTCCACAACATCAGAAGATTTCTCAGCTTTGGTGCCTCAGACCACACTAAAGGAAAATCAGGTTATGACAAAAACACAATACTGAAATGTTTTCACGTATTCGTATAAGATCAGTTATGAAACAAAATTCTGATTTTTCTTGAAATGTAAACTTGTTTAGTGATTTATTTTCTACATTTTACAACAATACTGGGGATGGAATTAGGTAATTATGTAACAACAATAAAAGTCAGTTGTTATTTTGAGAGGTCACAGAGGTCAGCCATGAACTGGAAGCATGAAAATATACATAAAGCATTTGTGAGGCTTTGACAAGAGCCAAACTGTGATGGCTAAATGACTGGGTGCCACCAAAAGAGCAATCTGACCAGTCTATTTCTACATACACTATCCCCAATATGCAGCAAGCCACGACACACTGTGACGCACGACGCACCTTTAACCCGCATTAATTTGTTCAGCAATTTTGTCCTACTGTAGCTGATTTATGGGATCATTCCAGACAAGCTAGCCATCACCCCTCGCCCGTCCGTCAGAGTGCACATGACCCTGTTTATGGTTTACTGGTTGTAATTCCTTGGACCCTTCTTGATGGGTCTACTCACTCACTCACTCATCATCTATACCGCTTAATCCTGTATTCAGGGTCACGGGGGCCTGGAGCCTATCCCAGGAGACTTGGGGCACATGGCAGGGTACACCCTGGACCGGGTGCCAGTCCATCGCAGGGCACATGATGGGTCTAACCAATCATAATTTCCCTTGTCAAAGTGTGTTCTTTATGATTGTGCATTTCCTGCTTTCAACACACATCGAGGACTGACTATTCACTTGCTTCCTAATACTGTATATCCATCCCCATTCACAGATGCCATAGTTATTAAATCTTCAAGTGTACTGCACGTCATCTGTCGTCACCGGTGGTTTTAATGTTATGGCTGATTGATATTATTCATAAGGAGGAAAACTGGTGTACAGTATAACACAGAATTTTGTAATGCAACACACCTTCAGTTAATAATTAAAGCAAATTGATCAGCTTCACCACTACATGAACTGTATAGGCACTTACATTCTGTTGCTGAGATATCATAAGTTTTCCTCTGTGTAAAAAAGGTGATTTTTTCAAGCACAGATGTTTGACATGATAGTTCTTCCAGGATATACTGTTGCATGTAGTCCAGATTAGTCACCCTCAGTGCCTGTAAAATAAAGCAACAAGCAGCTTAGTATTAGAATATTGCTCACTTAATCTTGCTTTAAACATTTTATTATTTTTAGATGCAAATAAATGTAACTTCTGAAGTTATTCTTTGTTCATTTATTCTAGGGATCACCACATCAGATCATTTGATATTTGATTTTACACCAAATACCCTTCCTGACGCAACCCACCCATTTTTAGTGGCTTGGGACCGAATCTCAGTGGCTAGGGGCATTTGAAGAGTTACGAGCCTACAGCAGCCTACAGAAACTGACTTAAAGACTAACAGATTGTCATCCACTGCATAAGATGTTACAGATATTTGTGTTTCATGTATATGAATATGGACTGATAGGCATATTATGCTGTCTTACTCTCAGTAGTGCAAGACAGATGTTGAGATGGATCTCCAAGGCTTGATCCAGAGTGTGCTCCCCAGTGCTGAGCAGACATGGATTCTCACCGTCTGTTCTTTTTGCAATGTGCCGTGGACGTTGCCCTTCTGATGATATTAATGTATCTTTTGACATTCCCTCTCGACTTGTCATGTTCTCTTTGAGCCTGGAATCAACCCAGATTAAAACTATCAATATGGTACAGTATAACTACTGCAGCAGCAAATTGCTCGTAAATTTGATATTCCCCCACATTTTTAATGAGTGATAGAAATTGACATTTATTTATTTTGAGTGGAAGAAAACCAAATTATTACAGTAAATTATACTTATGAGATACTTTCATTTCATTCGCTGGACAACATTCCTTCATATTTTGTCTGCATATTTCATCTATGCAGTTTCCTCTATACTGCATACCTCAGAGAGCTTTGTTTGTATTTATTCTAAAATTGTAACCTGGACAATAACCAATATATTTAACATCAACTGAATTCATACTGGAGCAAATGTAAGCTTAAATGTTTAAGTGATTCTTGAAATCTAAATATATATTTAATCAGTTCTTCTACGCCCTCCAGTTTCTGTATACATTATGTCTATAATGATTGATTGGTTGCTTATACCAGCTCCTACATCAATTGACTTCTAGTGGTAGATTTCAATTCTCTCACTAGATATTAAGTTCTAGTCTACCTAGTGTCCATGAGCCTGCTGCTACTCTTGCAGGAGTTGTTGTCTTCTGTGTTGAAGTCAATGGAAAGAAAGTCAAAACTGCCCAGCACCTCTTCCTCCTCTACATCTAGTGCCTCACTAGAAGAGGTCTGAGGATTGTAGTTGTCCCTCTAAGAAGTAAGATAGAGTCAATGGGACAAACATTGGTGATCGATCATTAAACATCTGTTTTAGAGTGTTTCGTAATTGTGATACTTTTTAAACACACAAAGCACAAGATCACCTTTAAAACCTGGTAAAGCTGGTGTATTTGAAGATTCAGATGTTTTAATTCTCTCTTGTCAAAACTCATCTCCTGCAAGACAGCAGTAACCTGTGCTTGTGCCTGGCCAACCTTCATGGCCATTGCTCTTTTTTGGGAAATCCTTAACGCCACAGCAGAGATCTTTGGCTTTTCCTCAATTCCTTCTTCTACCTCCTGTACCGTGAGATCATCATTCGCTTTTTTCAACTTCACTGGTTCCAATTCCTGGTTCATGGCCACCACACCATTTTGTTTAAGAATGTCAGGAGTGCTACAATGCTGATAAAGACGTATGGTGTCTTGGTTGCTGTACTCTGAACTATGAGAGCTGGTCTCAGGCTCTGAAGGACATGCACCACTTTTATCACCCTAAAGATAGCAAATTCAAGCATAGATGATGCAGTGCAGTGATTAGAACATTATGTTTTTTTGCATTTGAAACTAATGTATCATACTAATTTTTACCTCTCTGAGGGGTGTCTGTAAAAGGTCATCCACATTATCCATTAAATCACAATCCATGGAAAGGTCAGGGAAGATTGGAGGATGACTGGCCGTTTCATAGACGAATGGAGAGAGTGCCTGGGAAGAATCAGACAGATAGATAAGTTGAGACACCCCCGTATTTACAGTATGTGAGCCAATAGAGAAAGAGCCACTAGCATTGTGAAACTGGTGCATCAAGGTACAGTATGTGTCAATGAAGAGACGCATGAACTTATTTAAGGTTTCATGCACCATGCATGATATGTTTTAAAAACTCAATAAAAAGTATTTTTTTAATAAATAAAAAGTAATTTCTTTGTGAAGGTGTTAGTTGGTGTATACGGCTCACCGGTCTTTTCCTGCTTTGGGAAGAATGTCGACTGGTTGATGACATGAGATTCGTAACCACGTCACTGTCAAAAGGACTGTATATAAAGCAAGAATATGTAAAAGATATTTGAATGTAAGATGCAGAGTGTAGATGTGCTAAGAATGTGTTTTACAAATGAAGTACTACTCACCTCCAGACCACCTCCAGTTGGAGTTTGATGGTTCCCAGTTCTGTAATGTCAACAACTATCATTTGTGGACGAGCAGTGTAGAAGTCTGTGCACTTACATGTCACCATTCCGACTAAGTTGGAGCTCAGGCCCTTCACCTCGGATACCTAAAGGACATGATATCATATTGGTGCTTTTGTTACTTTGTAATTTGTGCAAATACTGTACGTGTGGAAAATATTACCTTGATCAGTAAACATTTGCATTCTGGTGTCACATATACTGTAGGGGTTAGATATGACAGTTTGGACTGTGTTAAATTATTCTGGTTACACATTCATTAACATTGGTTATACAGTAATAAAAAAAAACTACAGCTTTTACAAATCATGGCCCAATAGATCATGGCTTGATAAAGAGCCTCTAGTTCATTTCCTTTCCCATTACTTCACCGAGGAGTTCTGTGTCCCGTCTTCACAATGTCCATGATGATCCTCAGCAATACCTGTACATCTTAGGTTAGAAGAACATAAATGGGTGGGTCTGGATACAAACTCTACCCACCAGCGCGGGCAGCCTGTAGACTGCCAACTGAGAGCCAGGTGGGTAGTAAAGCTGTCAGAAGAGCTGTGTTTGGGTGTAGTTGGTCTGTTCCTATAGAGGCACTGCTAATAAATAACCTTCACTGTGTTGAAAGGAGGAGACAGCCCGGCACTGGACAAGACTTTCCCAAAAGCAACCAGAGATCATTGTACTGAATCAGTTTTTTTCTTCTGTCCAGCACCTTCCCATGGGTTCAGCTCCACCAACCCATCACATTTGTTTAGTCCGCAATGAGATACAACAAATTCTGCGCTTTGCATAAGTGTTTAACCCATTGTACTGTACATTTAATTGCATTTAAAATAGATTTAATTGAGATTGTTGATTTTTTTTTACCAAAAAAAAAGGTAAATAAATAAATAAATAAATAAAAGAAGGTAGAAGCCTGTCAGTTACATAATAAGTTACTAAACAATGTTTACCACAGAAGCATATTAGTTACAGTACAGAAGATACACACGTGGACAAAATTGTTGGTACCCTTCGGTCAATGAAAGAAAAACTCACAATGATCACATAAATAACTTTAATCTGACAAAAGTAATAATAAAAAAAAATTCTATGAATGTTAAGCAATGAAAGTCAGACATTGCTTTTCAACCATGCTTCAACAGAATTATTTAAAAAAAAATAAACTCATGGAACAGGCCTGGACAAAAGTGATGGTACCCCTAGAAAATATTGAAAATAATGTGACCAAAGGGACATGTTAATTCAAGGTGTGTCCACTAATTAGCATCACAGGTGTCTACAATCTTGTACACAGTCAGTGGGCCTATATATAGGGCTCCAGGTAGTCACCTGGTTGTTTGGTGACATGGTATGTACCACACTCAACATGGACCAGAGGAAGCGAAGGAAAGAGTTGTCTCAGGAGATTCGAAAGAAAATTATAGACAAGCATGTTAAAGGTAAAGGCTATAAGACCATTTCCAAGCAGCTAGATGCTCCTGTGACTACAGTTGCACATATTATTCAGAAATTTAAGATCCATGGGACTGTAGCCAACCTCCCTGGACGTGGCCACAGGAGGAAAATTGATGACAAATCAAAGAGACGGATTATCCGAATGGTAACAAAAGAGCCCAGAAAGACTTCTAAAGAGATCCAAGGTGAACTTCATGCTCAAGGAACATCAGTGTCAGATCGCACCATCCGTCGTTGTTTGAGCCAAAGTGGACTACATGGGAGACGACCAAGGAGGACACCATTGTTGAAAACAAATCATAGAAAAGCCAGACTGGAATATGCCAAACTACATGTTGACAAGCCACAAAGTTTCTGGGAGAATGTCCTATGGACAGATGAGACAAAAATGGAACTTTTTGCCAAGGCACATCAGCTCTATGTTCACAGACGGAAAAATGAAGCATATCAAGAAAAGAACACTGTCCCTACTGTGAAACATGGAGGAGGCTCTGTTATGTTCTGGGGCTGCTTTGCTGCATCTGGCACAGGGTGTCTTGAATCTGTGCAGGGTACAATGAAATCTCAAGACTATAAAGGGATTCTAGAGAGAAATGTGCTGGCCAGTGTCAGAAAGCTGGGTCTCAGTCGCAGGTCATGGGTCTTGTAACAGGACAATGACCCAAAACACACAGCTAAAAACACCCAAGAATGGCTAAGAGGAAAAAACATTGGACTATTCTAAAGTGGCCTTCTATGAGCCCTGACCTCAATCCTATTGAGCATCTTTGGAAGGAGCTGAAAGATGCTGTCTGGAAAAGGCACCCTTCAAACCGGAAACAACTGGAGCAGCTTGCTCATGAGGAGTGGGCCAAAATACCTGCAGAGAGGTGCAGAAGTCTCATTGACAGTTACAGGAATCGTTTGATTGCAGTGATTGCCTCAAAAGCTTGTGCAACAAACTATTAAGTTAGGGGTACCATCATTTTTGTCCAGGCCTGTTCCATGAGTTCATTTTTTTTTTATAATTCCGTTGAAGCATGGTTGAAAAGCAATGTCTGACTTTCATTGGTTAACATTCATAGAATTCTTATTTATTATTACTTTTGTCAGATTAAAGTTATTTCTGTGACCATTGTGAGTTTTTCTTTCATTTTTCTTTCATTTTTGGGTACCAAAAATTTTGTCCACGTGTGTACAAGTATAGTACTGACATTGCCCTGTGTAGATTTTGACAGGCTATAAAAATGTCCAAAGTCAATGCAGCTGTCTACCAGGAGAGCACTTCCATCTGCTGAAAAGCTTTATGGAGATTTTCTTTTCCAGCACTTAGCACCTGTATGCGGTTAATGTATGTAATGTAATATAATGTAATTGCTTTTTTTATTAATCTTAGGAAATACTATTTTATAGTATTTCCTAAGATTTTTTTATTTTATAGATATTTTAAAATATTAGATTTTAGATTTTCATGAGCTTGAAGCCATAATCATTTTCAAATAATCATCAATTATTTCACTTTACAGTATGTGTAAAGGTGTGTTATGAGAGGTTTACTTTTGGAATTAACAGGGGGGGAAAAAACCCTATTTCTGCCTTGGGTCTGCATGGAGCATGGTGTTTGCATGTTCTCCCCGTGCTTGATGTGTTTCTTCTGGATACTCTGGTTTCCTCCCAGGCCAAAGACTTAGGTTAATTAGTGTTTTCAAATTGCCCAGAGTGTGTGAGTGTGTGTACGTGTGTGTGCTCTGCGATGGATTAGCAGCCTGTCCGTGGTGTACCTCGTCCTAAGTCTCCTGGTATGGGCTCCAGGCCCCCCCGTGACTTTGTATACAGGATACAGTATAAAGTATATTGACCTACATTTAGGTCAAATTCTTAAAATGGGAAACCACTCCCACCTCCACCAAAATGTAGGAGAGCTGCTTTGAAACTGAAGGTTTCACCAAAAATGATTAAACCTACAGCGTCTTGTATTGGCTGTAACATGTTAATTTAAACTTTTAGGGGGTCATATTCAACAAATTCAAAAAGGATTGTACTAAATGTACTGCAGAATTAAATGCAACTGTTTTCATTACGTCACAATTCCTGACTGTAACGCTAAGGATATTATCATGCCCTCCGCTGCTCGTCTTAAACCTGAAATTGAAAAGTGTGTTATTGTAAGCTTTTGCTTGTACATCTTTTTATTTTTTTATTACTTTTTTGGGGATTTTCCCCCAATTTTATTTCCAACTTAGTCGCAGCCAATTCCCGCCTACTCCTCTGTTAGGGCACTCTCCCTTCAAGGTGACAACTACTGTAGCAACCAGAGAGGGCAAAGGCTGTAATATGCTTCCTTTATGACATGTGACTCCTCCGACTGCATCTTTTTGAACTGCTGTTTATGCACCATTTGGAACAGTGTAATACACTCAGAGGAAAGCGCTATCCACCCCTTCTTCTTACATGAGCTCACAAACACACATGATTAGCTAGTGTCACATATAATTGATGTGTGAGTAAGGGTATGCCACACCTACTGCCTGAAAGAGCATGACCAAGATGCTCTCTATACACACATTGCAGATGGGTGTAGCATCACCCGGGAATTGAACGCTCAATCTTTGGATTTTTTAAATATATTATTTAAATGATCAATATCACTATAACACAAATAAAACAAATTATAATATTTAATCAGAAGACATGAACTCTATCATTCAAGTTTCTTCACTCGTGTAACTGATGCAGCCATTATGAATAAACAAAAAAAAAGTGTTCTTTTGTCGCGGCTTTCAGAGAAGTTTCAATGTGAACAGATTTGTTTTTTGGGCGCATCCCTCACCTTGATCTCAAAGCTCTCATGGATACGAGGGAGGAAAACGCTTTCCTCTTCATCCCACAGTTGTTTGTCATCAGCCTGGATCTGCCCTCTGATTCTCCACCTCTGTCTTCCCAGACGGATTAACACCTACGAAGTGAGAGTGGTTTGGTTTGTGTGTTTGTTTATCAACTGTTGTTTAAACTACATGATTCCATAAAATTATTTCACCAGGATAAGGTCTAGAACTAGTATTTACTTCAAAATATATGTGTCAAAGCTGTTAACACTCATGAACAATGTTTTATATTACAGTATATAAAAATTACAAAAACAGACTGTTTCATATAGTTGAGCATTTAACAGGGAATGCAAATCTAATCTTCATGTAATAGCATAACACACAGGAAAGATGAAGGTGATGGATTGACTACTTTTATTAAAAAAAAAAAAAAAGATATTCAAAAGGATTGGGAGAAAGAAGCCCTTCCTTAGAGCATCTCACTAATTAAGAGTGATCTGCAATAAATGTCAGTACAATTTGCATCATATATTGTGACCCGGCAAAACCTAATTTAACCTAAAACTAATGTGCATTCTAGGGGAAGCCCATCCTGCTGCCCACCAGCTGCTCTGACAGATGTAGCTGGAGTATTCCATCATCTTATGTGTACAATAGTCCTACAGTAGATGCCAGAGGAGCAATGCCAATACCCCAGTGGCCCCAATACCTACTTGTGGTGGTTGGTGGCTCTGGAGATTGGTGTGGAACAGATAAACAAGCTGGTGTTACTGGTGCAATTCATTGTTTGACTCCTGACATATATGGCAGCATGTGTCCAGTGTCCCTGGCCAGTGTCCTTGGATGAAGCACCTGAACTTCGTTTCTCACATACCGTAGGTTCTCCACTCATTTAATATCTGATGCAGCATCATAAATAAAGATTTCAGAGAATTTTCTACTTGACCAGGTGTGTGTGGGTACTTGCTCTTTCTCTACTCGTCATACTGTGCCATATAGCCAGTGTTACACTTGTTAGTTAGGAAAGTGTGTGTGTTTGGGTCAGTAGCACAGCATGGTGTGCCAGGGCCATTAATGTCAGCTTCATTTAAAGGACGCAGAGAGTAAGGAGGGCTTCAACTGTTTTATTCAACTGTGCATTGTGATACCTGGAAGATATGGCGCTTCACTACATATTAGCAGGCAGCTTGGCAGAGGCATTTTTTCCAGATTTTATCCCAAAGAATGAGAACGAGGATCCCAACTGACCAAGGCTATTACACTTAAATTGTCCAATTTATACAAGTAAACAGACCCTTTGTTATGAGACAGTTGAGCTCTGGCACATCCTACTCCTATCAAAGGCCCTTAAGATGCTTCTACAAATTGATTAAAGTCTAATTGAGCTCATGGGACATAATTGAGAAAGGCACACACTGTCTATATGCAGTACAGTAAGGTCTCACAGTAGATGGGGTACGTTGGAGTGAAAAAAAGCCCTGAGGTCGAGAGAATCATCTGTAGCTGCTAGACAGGATTGTGTCAAGACAGATATCTGGGACAGGATACAAGAAACATTCTGCAGCATTGAAAGCACCCAAGAGCATGATAACCTCCATCATTCTCAAATGAAAAAGATTTGGAACAACCAAAGACTAAGAGTCAATACAAATGAGATCCTGAGTTCCCTTGTGGAAATGGAAGAGACTTACAGACGTGCTCAGGATCTTAGGCTGTGATGAAGCCCAACAATTTCATGACCCAAAGCATAATGCTAAGGAAACACAGGAGCAGCTTCAGAACAATTCTTGACTTCCAAGGGAAAGATGTGCCAAGCTTTCAGCATCATTCACAACCAGACTTGATCAGTCATTGCTGCCAAATGTGATTTGACCATTATTAAACGAAGGGTCGAAATACTTGTGTAAAACTGATATTTCAGTCTATATTTTTAAATACATTTTACAAAACACTTAATTGACTGATAACAAGCAAAAACTGATTTATTTTTCATTCACAATGTCAAAGCAACACAGTTTAACCAAAAATTCACTGCATGGCAAAATAAAGTGATTAATATGGTTAGCTTCTCGTTGCTTTAAAAAACATGTCAGAAAACATATCCTGCAGTCGTTGCAAAGATGTTACTCTATGTTACTCTGTTTCAGATGGGTCAAAATATTGGCCCTGCATCGAAAAAAAAAAAGAAAAAAAAAAACTAAAGAGATTGCTGAAACTGCTAAAATTGGAATAAGAACTGTATGACGGCCTTATTGAAAGCTGGACTGACGGTCTTGAGAAAATTCATTAATTCATTCATTCTCTATGTCGCTTATCAGGGCTCACACACACAAACAGACAATTTTTGGGAACACCAATTGGCCTAATCTACAAGTCTTTGGACTGTGGGAAGAAACCAGAATACCCAGAGGAAACCCACCAAGCACGGAGAGAGAATGTAAAAAACTCCATGCAAACAGACTGGAGGTGGGAATCGAACCCTGACCCTGGAGGTGCGCGGTCACAGTGCTAACCACTGTCACTGTGCTGCCTCAACATATTTAGTATTGGAAAACTAATTTAGCAAATGTAAACAAAATGAAGTTTTGTGTATAATACAATTACAAATCATGTCATTAATAATCATGTCTTATGCAAAAGTTTGGGCACCTCTTGATAAATAACAGATTTTATTGTGGGTTTTTCTTTCATTGACCAAAGGGTACAACAATTTTGTCCAAGTGTGTAATTCTTTTGATTGTGTAAAACTGCTTTGCGACAATGTCCATTGTTAAAAGCATTATACAAATAAAATGGAATTTAATTTAATTTAATTTAATTGTAGAAGCTTTTCAGCTTCAGCTTTTTTACACATGGTGTGATGTTTGCTTCCAGAATTTGCTGGTATTTAGTGGAATCCATTCTTCCCTCTGCCCGTGCAATGTTTCCTGTGCCACTGCCTGCAACACAATCCCAAAGCATGATACATCCACCTCCATGCTTAGTTGGCAAGGTTTTCTTTTCATGAAGCATGCCTTTGCTAATTGTGGCCAAAGAGTTCTATTTTAACTTCATCAGTCCACAGCACTTGTTTCCAAAATGCATCAGGCTTCTGTAGATGTTCTTTTGCACACTTCTGACGTTGGATTTTATGATCGGGACGCAGGTAAGGTTTCTTCTGCTGACTCTTCCATGAAGGTCTTGTCTGTGCAAGCATCGCCGTACAGTGGAACGGTGCACCACCACACCTGAGTCTTCTAAATCTTCCTGCAGGTTTTTTGCAGTCAAACCAGCATAGAGCAGTTCTCTCCGAGAGTTTTCTTGGACTTCCAGATCTCATCTTGACCTCCGCAGTTGCCCTGAACTGCCATCTCTTAATTACATTTCTCACTGTGGAAACTGCAAGCCGACAACACTTTGCTATTTTCTTGTAGCCTTTGCATTGTGGGCATCAATAACTTTCATGTGAGTCTTACACAGCTGCTTGGAGGAACCCATGGTTGTTGAGTGTCCGCAAGTATGTGCACAAGGTTTGAAGAGTCAATGAGCTGATTAAACATTGTAAAAAGGATCTGAGACTCTAGAACTATTGTATTAGGGTCCCCAAACTTTTGCACAGTGCCATAATAATGTTTTTTTTTTTTTTTTTCAATTTATGGCATAAGAAGTAACTATGCATCAATGGTTGCTGAAAATATTCTGCATTTTTCCATTTCCAAGAGAGACTGTGTTAACATCTTTTCAATTAAAAAATCATCAAAATCTATTATTTATCAAGGGGTGCCTAAACCTTTTCATAAGACTATATAGAACCTGCATCTGCGATGGATTGGCACTCTGTCCAGGATGTCCCCCATCTCGTGCACTAAGTCTCCTGGGATAGGCATCGACTATACTACTGCACAGGATAAAGCGGTACAGACAATGAGTGAGAGAGAGAGAGAGAGAGAGAGAGAGAGAGAGAGAGAGAGAGAGAGAGAGAGAGAGAGAGGACCGACTCTGACTGGGAAAGGTCTATGTAAACTTCATATTTACCACATACTGATCCCCTGGACAAAGTCGAGCAAAGCCTGTCAATCCTGTCAGGAAAAAGGGAAAGATTGCACAAAATGAAAGAATTCAAACAGAGTAAGTAAGTTAAACAGATATAATCATGAACATGTGATGAATATATACCTTTCATTTTTATTTGCAGTTTTCCCAGTAAAATCGCCAACTCCTCTTCCATTGCACTCAGATCCTGTAACCATTAACAGTTACTAAAATTAGGCTTAGCACTGTGCTATCAACTTGCACAACTAATACAGAGCTTGTTCATTTTGTAGTAACCGCAGGTTGACAGGTTAGCCTGCCCTACTTAATATTCCAACTGTTGGTATTTGATTATAGGCCGAAAAATCAGGTATATCAAGTTTATTAAAGTGTGCAGTACATGAACATTTTTGGCAGGTAGTATGTAATATTTAACTTTACAACATGCCAATTCCAGGATTGACGAGCCATATAATGAACAAAATTAGATTACTATCTAGAAGTGCACGTCAAGACTAATTAATTATAAAAGCATACACAGACAAAATTGCTTATTTTGGACTGAATGCTCAATTAATTTCAAATTGAAAGCAAATGATTAAAATCCTTTGGATAATTTCTAATTACTAACGTGTGATTCTTGGATTATTTATGAATTTCCCAGCACACAGTCCCACATTAACCCCACTGAATGTCTTTCAGATGTGCTGGAAAAGCATTTCTATTTCATTTATATCTGCCTTATAAGGATCTGTGTTAGAATTACAAGGCCACACATTATGCCGAATAATGTTCAGGTTCCCTGTATCTGTCCCGTCAGGACATGACTCCATAAGACCTCTGGGGTGTGTTGTGGTATCTGGCAGGATATTGCCAGGACATTAGTGGCGGATCCATTGGGTGCTGTAGGCTGAGGGGTGTCGCCTTTCTGGATCAAACTTGTTTGTCCAGTGCATCCCATTGGTGATTGATCTTTTTGCCCGCCAGGCTCTGTGCGCTGGGGGTTCTGGTGGCTTTCTATCATGGCCAGCATTGACTTTTTTCTAGTGAGCTGTGCTTCAGAAGCTTTTCTGTGGGATTGGACAAGACAGGCTGGTCTTTGCTCCCACAGGCGTAAATGACCACCAGTTTGGTAGTATATAATCAATAATCACTGTTAATGTGTTAATGTTATATGGTGTTAATGTGTTGGCTGGTTGATGTGTATACTCACCAGCCACTTCATTAGATACATCTCGCTATGCTGGTTTGGGCCCACTTTTACCTACAGAACTGCCTCTGTGCTTCATGCTATAGATGCAACAACATTTTTGGTCCACATTGACAGCACATTTGACAGATTTATCAGCTGCACATGACTGGTGTAAATCTCCTGTTGCAGCACACCCCATGTTTTCTTATGTTTATTACAGCAAATTTTGACTCCACCCTCCAAATATCACAACAGCAGAAGCCCAAGGTGGAAGCAGTGATGCTGCAACGGAGTCAGAATATGTATCTGAGTGTATATGTAGCTACCCACAGAGGCGACGCCCTGGCTGCCTTCTATAGCGGCGGTGTCTGTCACTGAGGATAAGCCTTTACTGTATGTGCTGTCAGCCATGCCGAGTTATGCAACCCTAACCCTCAAGTTCGTGTGTGTGTGTGCGTGTCTGTGTTAGGTTCGGGTGCACACATACTGTATACCTCCAAGCTGTGTCTGTGATTGCGGGTCAACTCCAGCAGACTTTCTTGTGATGCCCGTGAGGAGGGAGAGAGTGAAAAGGCTCGCTTCATATTAACAGCTCCTTGGCATAATCGCCACTGGATACAATATGTCTCATACAACCCTTCTACCTACAGTATATAAGACATGAACACACACAACATGTTGCAGAACTGGAATTTATTAAGCTAAAAGTGGCTATATAAAAAAAAAAGCCTGAGGTTTCATCCAAAAAGATAAATGAAAGGTATGTTTCTGGTATGACACGAGCTACTTGATTTTTTTATTTATTTTTGTTTGTTTGTTTTTCAGTGGTGAAGTGTGCTTTTTATCAGTTATATATTACAGTACTGTATGTTCCTTATCAGGTTCGATTCCCGTCTCTGTGTGCATGGAGTTTGCATGTTCTCCCCGTGCTTGGTGGGTTTCCTCCGGGTACTCCGGTTTCCTCCCACAGTCCAAAGACATGTCGGTTAGGCTAATTGGCGTTCCCAAATTGCCCGTAGTGTGTGAATGAATGAGTGTATGTGTGTGTGTCTGTGCCCTGCGATGGATTGGCACCCTGTCCAGGGTGTACCCTGCCATGTGCCCTAAGTCTCCTGGGATAGGCTCCAGGCCCCCCGTGACCCTGAATACAGGATTAAGCGGATGAGTGAGTGAGTGAGTGAGTGAGTATATAGTTCCTTATATAGTTGTTTTATTTGAGGAGGAAATCCAATTGATGTAAGACACAGAACATGTTTGTACAGTTTAACAGAGTCTGTGCAAAATGGATCAGTACTGTGTGTTGTACTGATTAAGAGACCGTATCGCCTGCGGGAAGAAGCTCCTCCTCAGTCTCTCTGTGTTGGCCTTCAGGGAGCGGAATCGCTTTCCTGACCTCAACAGAGAGAACAGTCCATTGCTGGGGTGACTGAGGTCCTTCATGATCTTCCTGGCCTTGGTCCAGCACCGCTTGCTGTAGATCGAGTGCAGGTCAGGGAGCTCGGTGTGGATGATGCGCTCAGCTGATCGCACCACCCTCTGAAGAGTTCGTCTGTCCTGCATGGTGCTGTTCCCGAACCAGGACGTGATGTTTCCCGTCAGGATGCTCTCTATGGTGCAGGAGTAGAAGTTCCTAAGCACCTTGGAGGGCAGTCTGAAGTCTCTCAGGCGTCTGAGGTGGTAGAGACGCTGTCGGGCCTTTTTCACCACGGTGTTGATGTGACAGGACCAAGACAGGTCCTGCGTGATGTGTACACCGAGGTAACGGAAGCTGTCCACTCTCTCCACTGGGCTCTTGTTGATGACGGGGGTCTGGTAGTTCCTCTTCTGCTTTGTGCTGAAGTCCACTATCAACTCCTTTGTCTTGCTGACGTTGAGAAGGAGGTTGTTCGTCTGACACCAGTTCTCCAGATTTCCAATCTCCTTCAGGTAGGCCGTCTCATCGTTGTCAGTGATCAGGCCGACCACGACGGTGTCATCAGCAAACTTGATGATGGTGGTGGAGTTGGTAGTGGCTACGCAGTCGTGAGTGTACAAAGAGTACAGTAGAGGGCTCAGAACACAACCCTGTGGGGCTCCAGTGCTGAGGGTGATGGAGGCTGAGACATGTCCACCCATCCTTACTGCCTGTGGTCTCCCCGTTAGGAAATTGGAGATCCACTGACATAAAGATGAGCTGAGTCCCAGGTGCTCCAGCTTGGTAGTGAGTGTAGAGGGAATTATGGTGTTAAATGCTGAGCTGTAGTCGATGAAAAGCATTTTCACATAATTCCCCCTTCTAGTGTCCAGATGAGTGAGAGCAGTATGGAGTAGATGAGCGATGGCGTCATCTGTAGAGCGGTTTGAACGGTACGCGAACTGTAGTGGATCCAGTGTGTCTGGTAGTGAAGAGATGATGAAGTCTCTGACCAGCCGTTCAAAGCACTTCATCACCACTGATGTGAGGGCTACAGGTCGAGTTCTGTTGGTTGCTGGTAAATTGCCTTAAACTAAAATAACTTCTTACTTGGATGCTTTAATTTTTAGTGTAAGTACTGTATGTTATATATTACTGTATAGTGTATTATACTGTACACTGTAAATTACCGCTGAAATGTCACCAAAACTAAATGATCTTTTACAGCAGGATCCTCTCACATAAATGTTTTCTTAAACAATTTCACCCTTTAACACATTTAAGCAAGAATCTCACCATATACGCCATAATTACCTGTTGAGTGAAAATAAAGGTTTCAGTTCCTTACCTTGCTAATTTGGAACTCTAGTCGCCGTATGTATCTTTCCAAGGATTTTATTTCCTGTTGTTTGGGCAAATACATTTATTCAATGGATTGATAAGATTTGACAGCTTCAAATGGCAACAAAAGAGAATTAAAAAATAAAAGAAATTTTTGTATATAAAAGAATTTAAAAAAACTCACCTTCTCTAAGTCATAGAAGAAAGCCTAAACGATTAAAAAAAAAAAAAAAAAAAAAGTTGCTTCAACTATTTTGCATGTTGCTTATGCTGGTATGATTTACTAGATTTACTGCACAATCTTAGAGTCATTCTCTAATCCTAATACACACTGTGGTCAATTTCAGTGGAATGTTTTTTTTTTTTTTTTTTTTAATAGGTACTGATCACATTTTTTGCCAAAGAGTCAATCTTACCAGTCTTGAAGTCCTTACAGTGTCTGTCTGCTGGGAAGAGAGGAATTCCAGCTTTGTCTTGTGGCCTTCCAGACACTCCCTATAAGCAAAATCTGATTATTTCCTACAGCTATTAATTTGATCAAAAAAATCTCTAAATACAAACCGTAAACAATCATGTTATATATATATATATATTTTGTGTTTCATTGGTTTATTGAGTATGTTTCTAAACAGAATGGTAGCACAGGGGCTCCTCTATGTGGAACAATAAAATAAGTAGTGCATACTTGAGCCCTTTCTGTAAAGCCTGAAAAACTTTGTCCACCTGCTCAGGCTGTTGTCCCCGAATACTGCCATCACCCTGAATAAAAGTGGGAATTCTTACTGATCTTCCTTCCAAGCCTTTAGTGCGCAGAGAAGTGCGAGTAGAAGATAGCCTAGTGAAGGGAAGGGAAGAAAAGAGAAGAAACGTGTGCACGGAAATGTAACTCACTTTTCTTCAGACCCTTTACCAAACTGTGGTATTCTACTAAATCTACTGTATCTTGAGTTGAATAGGCTTCACTACGCGCAGCACTTAATGACTCACAAACTCTTCTCAGTAAATGGATTCCTCTATGTGGCTTGTGGGATCAGTAAAAGACAGCAGGTTTATAGACCACATACTGTACATGTCGTGTCCTGTTTTCTCCATATGTACTCTGTGTGTACAAGGCTGATTTTATCTTTAAATATGTTAGAATTTAGGATTCGAAAGCAACTCTGGTAAAATACGGTAAAACATGTTGCTTATTGTTGGTAAGTTCAATACCTGGTATCGATTTATCGATTAGTTACACGGCAAGATGAAAACATGGAGAAATGTCCATGGGAAATTGTAACACAGACACATATGTATTAGAATTTCTAGACATACTTCATCAGCAGCAGCAGCAGGATATTCAGAAACCATCCTGTTTTGGCAATTGTAACTATAAAACCATGACCATGAATGAATCGTGGACATAGCATTAAAACTGTTTCCTAAATTCCCTCTCCTCCCACACACTCTTTGTGTAGGTAGATGAATCCTCAATAGTTTTATAAATATCTAACATATTGAAATCCTCAGCCTCTCCAAACACGCACACAGAAAAAAAGACATGCCACCGCGGATGACACATACAGACTGGTAAAAAACTTCAGAAATGTTTAAACACACAAAAGGTACCTATGTCTGACAGAGAGACTGTTAACCCCAGTGAAGGAGCGACTCCTCTGCACCAGGCCACCTTCTGCTGGACAATTAAATTGCAATTTCACTGACATCCTCTGAACACCTGCAATGCAGACACACATGTACATCATACAACCATTTTTTCTTCATGTCGGAAGATGTCTTCCATAGTCATGGATAAGATGTTACTGTGGATCAGATGTGGGTCAGATTGTTGGCCTGCATCAAGCAAAGAATACTTTTATGCAAATTCCTGAAATAACTAAAATTGAGTTAAGAACTGTTCAGTGCATTATTAAAACTTAGAAGGCAAGTAATGACCCATCAACCATGGCTGTGATCTGTGATCCTTTTGTCCATTCAAAGAACGTAATCAGGCTTAATCTTGGGGTGGGGGCTTAATCTTGGTGGTTCGGGGGGGGGGGGGGGTTGGAATGAGCATAAAGTTTGGAGCATTGTGGTCATGTGGTCCAGATTTACTTTATTCAAGGTCAATGTGTGTATCCGGGTAAGAAGGGAAGCGAGTGAAGCTAATGCACCCTTCATGCTTAATGTCTACTCTACAAGCTTGTGGAGGCTCCATTTAGCTGCACTTACAGTAGACTTTATTCTGAAGGTGCTTTAGCAGTAATACCTAATTCTGGGTCTAACTCAGTCTAAAACAAACACCAAAAAAAGTCACGATTTCAGAACGGTCAAAATATGGGGCTGCATCAAGCAAAGAAAACAAATAAGGAGATTTGAAGTGCTGGAACTGGGTTAAGAGTGCTTCAGCACATTATCAGTACCAGGGAGAATAGTGCTGATCCATCACCTTTGTGGTTGGAAAAAAAAAAAATCATGACTGGAGATCACTGAAACATTTGGTTACATGGTAGACAAAAATCAGCAGTAAAAACCATAGCTACTGTATGTCTATCATAATGAAAATAAGAGCGTTTCCATTCAGTAGGTGTTGGACCACTGATTTGTAGATCAGAAGATTCAAAGGAAGCATACACTGGCACACTCTGCAGAGATGTAAGTCAGGTTATAAAATATCAGGAGTAAGTAATTTTGTTGGTGTCAGGTCGCGATTAAACAAAAGACATCAAACTTGTGATTGACCACAAAATCATATAGCAGACAGGCCTTTTTGGAGAGCAAGGGTCCATTGAATAGGCCAATTTGAAACTGGTTTTACTGGACGCAGAGTTAGGCAAGTTGGCTATCTTGGCTAGCACACTATGGTCTATAGTCTGGTCAGATTTCCTTGTTCATCATTGCAATGAAGACCAGAAGGGTGTTATAGTCTTGGTGTCATAACTGAAGACCCAGCAAAAAAAAAAAAGTGGATATATTTGTAAAGTCTTGGTGGAGGTACAGAAAAGAAAGTTGCTCAATAGACTAAGACCCTAGCTGGAAATGCTCAGTAGGCTAATATTGGACTGGCCAACACGAAGCAGAAAAGAACAATACTAGGAGCAGTGGAAACCAAATGCTTGTACTGTACATTCACTCACTGGACATAACCCAAGTGACAAAAGGCATGCATCTTTTAAAGGGCCCAATATCAATATAGAACTGATTGACCTGTGTCAGTCATATTGTCTGTACTTGTTAAAGTGCTTGGACCCTTAAAAATCCTAACAATTACCTAAGGTGTTTGGACCCCTACTACTGCTACTAACAATAATAAGAAGAAGTAAGTTGATTACAAATGACTAATAAAGGCTATATTATCCATCCAGTAATTTAACTGACTCATTACAATGCACAGAGTACATCAAACAACATTCAAATCAGCCAAAGCTGGCAAGTTAACCACGTCAACAACTAATATAGCAGTGCCAAACTTAGCAGCTGTTGTAGATTTGGGAAAATAGCTGTCGTCTGCTACATTGCTTTTTGTTTCTGTTTGTAACCAATAATAATATAATGAAAGGATCAGATGTTACTTTAGTTTCAAAATTATATGATAATTATTACATGCCCTGAGATGGTTGTGTTAAGCCATTAAAGGGTGGATAAAAGTATGAAACCAAAATAATTGCTTACTTTTATTACTTCATTGGATCACCTTTAGCTTGAATCTTGATGCTCTTTTGCCTTGACCCTTGACAACACATTGATGTCAATGTCACAACCACATTTGATTGAAATGTTTGCCTGAGATTGATGACATGAGAGGTGAACCAGTAACTCTGAGGTGATGTTGCATGTTTTAAATCCTATTTCATGCGTTCTCAGAACTATGTTTTCACAATTTGAGATAAAGAAATTTTGGTATTGTTGTTCTGGAATATGCTGGTGCCATCAGGGGAAACATCTATTGATATGATAACCGGGTCATTCAGTATATTCAGGTACTCTGCTGACTTCATTTTATTGTGATATTACACTGCTGATCAGTTGAAGCAACCAAAGGTCATAACACTTTGTGCACTTTGCATGATGGACTTTATATGTTTCTCTTCTTACCCTGATACAGTATGTCCATAATCCGGACTCATCAGACCACATGACCTTTTTCCTTTGCAGTGTCCAATCCTTATGCGTCCTAGCAAACCAGAGCCCTTTTCTTCTTATTAGCCTCACTAACCAGTGGTTTTCTTAAGCCACACAGCTGTCTGTTCTCTGAGTTCTCATTGCATTGTTTGTTTGGAAATGCTCTTACTGTTACTATTCATTTTACCTGTGATAGTGAATATAGTGATTTCTGCACTCGACCTTTTATGATGCAACTTCACCACACATTTAGGTGATCTTCGATTATGGTCATCCATCTTACGGTCAAGATCTTTGATTACGGTGTTTTTCCAGCAACATTTGTCTGTAAAGCTGGAAGCTAACAGTTCACCGCTATCCTGTCAGGTTTTAATAATGCTTTACACGGTTTTGAGATTAATTTCATCCAAATGACTTTTCCCAAATAATGCCAATGTATTTTTCTTTTATATTCAATTTTGAATGTTGTGAGTACCAAGCAGACAAGGAACTCTTTAAAAAGTTCTCCTGGTACACAGCAGTGAACTGAATTATTGATTGTTCTAAGAGTATGCAGAAGAATGCATTTAGGGCTTTTTCATTTAGGGCATTGAATGTGTGCAAGCTATATATATATATATATATATATATATATATATATATATATATATATATATATATATATATATATATATATATAGTATCTTAGAGGACCGGCTCTTTCAGATTCAGTAAATGCAAGCATGAAAAGTGAATTACATTTTAAGCTGTCCTATCTGCAAAAATAAAAATAAAAAGCTGTCAGGAAAATGTTTTAAAAATATTCTACACCTGCACTCAGCCATCAATATGTCCAGTTTTCCAAAATATTATATTGTATTACTTTTTCATGTCTACACTGTAAACCCGATTAAGATGGCAAAACTCAAAATATTTTGAATATCTTGCATGGCAGCCTGAACACTTACCACTGCACCACAAGTGCTCTATAGATGTTATAGTGGTGGAAGTTTTACTTAAGGTATTGTTACTTACGACATAAAAAAATCTTACAGACCATCCGGCCTGGGGATCAAACCCAGGTCTTCCACATACAGTAGCAGGTGTAATACTTACCACTGCGCCACGAGGGCTCTATAGATATTATGTTGGTGGAAGTTTTACTTAAGTTATTGTTACTTAAGTCCTTACGATTACATAAAATATCAAATTTGTTCAGCTAACTTGAAAAGTCTAATTTCTACAAACTCCTAAATGCCAAAAAGTTGTGAATACTGAAAAAGGTCTATTAGTTTGACCTAATTGCAATTATTTAAGTTAACAGTACTCAATGTGTTTAATTACTTTGAACGTTAGGGTTTAAAGAAGTAGAAAAACAAATCTTAACGAGCTATGTCATTTAATTAAGTTCAGTGAATTCCACTGCATTCCAACTTTCTGTCATGAAAACAGATTATAATTTGAGCTTATTTCGTTTAAACTGGGAGGCACAGGGGATGGGAAATTAAACCATTACAATATTCTAATACAAGAAACAGGAGAAGGACATTTTCACAGTTTGCACTGACTATTCAGACACTGAATATTCACCTTCTAGGGACTGGGTTCAAGATTCTTCTGACAACTAGACTAGAAATAGAAACAGTTACAGAGAGAGAGAGAGAGAGAGAGAGAGAGAGAGAAAAGGTTAGGAAATGTTATTGACATTACTAATAATAGCAATAACTGTGTCTTACCAGACTCAAAGTCTCCTATTCCAGACCAAAGTTACCTCTGAAAGTAAAGTGTCATGTCTGTGCTCATCTCTGCAGTAGTGTGTGTCTGTGTGTGCATAAGCAGACATCTGTTTGCTCCTGATAGCGTGAGGCTGGCTAAGCTGTTGGGTTTGGAGAAACGACACCCGATTCCAAGAACTGGCTTTGACAGGACAAAGAGAAAAGAGGCAGGGCACTTCGAGTGCTTCTCACAGCCCAAACCTTCGAGTTCTTAATTTCCTCTTCTGTCTTGCCTTGATATATCTGCTCTCTCTCTTTCCAACAATCTTTTTTTTTTTCACACATGCACATTTTATTTCCAGATTCATTTCTATTCTTTGTCAGTTTTAAATCACTTGCCTACTGTATATTTCAGGCTAAATACTCAAAGGACTTTTGGCCAACATCTGAAAAGTATTAATTCTGTATTAAAATCCAACTATTCATTCTGCAGGATGTAGGGATAGAGGGAATTAACAAAATTTTACGAGAATGTAAATTTATTCACAACATCCTGCACATTTCTTTTTAAACACTCAAATTCATCTAACTTCTAATAATGATGAACTTTCATATCCGTTCTTAAAGTCCACCTGATCATCTAAACTAAGTATAAAACCTTTAAGAAGACCTTTACGACTCCCTGTATTATTTATTTTTTGCTGGATTTCTTTTAGGTAGATGGCTTTGAAGCCTGTGAACTAAGTCAGTATTGTCTTGTCCTATATGTACATATGCATGTAATGTGGAAACTCTCCAGTGTCTGTGAGTGTGAGGTGTGTGTGGTGACATATTTGTGGAGGAGTGATATAACGCAGATGGCTTTATCCTACAACAAATTCTGCACATATTCCGTATATTATGGCCACCAGTTAAGTTTAAATTGTTATGTTGGTAAAATGTTATGTTGGTAATATCTTATCATATTATTATCATAATATTATCATATACTGTACATTATACATTTAGTATTAACATATTTATTCAAGTTTTTCTTTTCCTGAAGTGTGTGTAAAATTTTTTGGCTGGCTCTTTATGTTTTATATAAGTTTTGTGGGGGTGCATGCAAGCAAATGATAGCAATAAAATCAGGAATATTCAGAAATGTCTACTGCATTATCACATTTTAAGATATAAAGTTGGTTCTCTGAAACTACAGGGTGGGCCATTTATATGGATACACCTTAATAAAATGGGAATGGTTGGTCATATTAACGTCCTGTTTATGACACATTAGTATATGTGAGGGGGCAAACTTTTCAAGATGGGTGGTGACCATGGGGCCATTTTGAAGTCGGCCATCGTGGATCCAACTTTTGTTTTTTCAATAGGAAGAGGGTCATGTGACACATCAAACTTATTGGGAATTTCACAAGAAAAACAATGGTGTGCTTGGTTTTAATGTAAAAACCAAGCACACAGAATGCAGAGTACACCCTGGATGCCAATAAACCACAGACCATATACACATACTGTACACACATTCACACACTCATTCACACACTATGGGCAATTTGGGAACACCAATCAGCCTAATCTTTGGACCGTGTGAGGAGTCCGGAGTAGCCAGAGGAAACCCACCAAACACGGGGAGAACGTGCAAACTCCATGCACACAGAGACAGGAATCGAACCTGGCCAGGAATTGAACCCAGAGCCTGGAAGAGTGACAGGGTTTACAAGATCATTTCGATCTTGTAAATTGATTGATTGTTTAAGGGGGTATCCACAACGCCAGTCCACAGACTGTACAGTTTGTGAGGAATTCTTCCGAAAAGTGCCACAGATTCGTCTAGATAAAGATATAACTGTGTGATCTACTAAAAGTTGCATACATTTCATACATCTCGGCTGCCAACAAGTTCTCATCACTTTTGGAACTCTTTAAAGACAGCCAGGTAGATACATCATGAAGCTGGTTGAGGGAATGCAACAGTGTCCACGTTGAAGTAATTATTCAAATATTACATTTTTAAAAAACATTTTGCTTAGTTTGCACTATTGCTTGTTACTGTATTTGTTTCTAAAAAATAAAAATAAAAATCTGAATCTGAGATGACCATTGTGAAAATCTTTATGAATTTAAACTGAATTGCATGAGTATTCTTCCTCTCCACATGAAGAATACATCTCAGCACTGTGGCAGCACATCTCCTATGATTAGAGGGAAATACAAGAATACCTTAGCTTCAGTGGCATACTGGGAACAGATCAGCTGTCTGACAACTTACAGTACTGTATGTGCATACAGGCTTCTGAAATGGATTAAACTGGACTCAATGTTAGAGGACATTACTGATCCAAAGGTCAATGTGGTTGAGTGTATGAAAGATTTTGAAGCTCTAGATAGCATCATGCTAACCAATCCTGAGTGGATGAAGGTTTCTCTAGAGCTTTCAGGTTGAAGTGGAAACGTGGGACACAATGAGTCAATGCACAGCCGATTCATGACAACCAGGATGGACTGCACTGACGGAGAATAAAACCTTTCCCATTGCCAGAGTTTTGCGGAGAATCAACCCTTGTCATCAGAGCACAGCTGAATCTGTGTCTGACTTTGTGGACACAATTGTACAAGCTCTAAGTGACCGGAGAAAACAAACACGTCTGCTGAGGAACCACTTATGACTTGTATTGGCTGGGAAAATAAGGATTATACCACACTGATTTGACATGCCATCCATGCGTGGGGATAACTCAAAGACAAGCAGCTGAAAATATCTGTTTCTTAGATATTTGGGGTAATTATCAAATCATTCCCCCCAACAAAAACAAAAACCCTTCCCAATGGTGTTTGACTGATGTCAGTAACCTAGTAACCAGTGTAAGGGTCTATCCAATGACTGAAACTTCAAAGCACTTTTCAAAGTTGCTCTGGATAAGACTGTCTGCCTAATGGCAAAATGTAAATGTAAATAAAAACTCAAAACACACTACAGCTAACACAACTTTCATTTTATCAAGGCAGACCACAGGCCAAAACATCTCCTGGGGCACCCTGCAGAGGTTGTGGGTGGCGGAAGCAGGTGGGAGGTGCCAGCCAGGAGGTACGTGCTGCTAGTCTGGAGCTTTGTCAAGGTATGAGAGGCAATTAAATTGTTTGTTTTTTCTGTGAAGAATTCAGTTTGAATGTGACCGTATTTACTGCCATTAGTGAGTCTGTGCAGGACAGTTTTACATTTACATTTAGTCATTTGCCAGACGCTCTTATCCAGAGTGACTTATAAAAGTGTTTTGAAGTTTCCGTCATTGGATAGACACTAACACCAGTTACTAGGTTACCAGCTAAGTGCCATCAGTCAAACACAGTTGGGAAGGTTTTTATTTTTTTTGGGTGAGGAGGGGGATTAGTCCAAGTATTGAAGAAACAGATACGTCTTGAGTTGTCGTTTAATGCTTGTCAAAGACTCCGCTGTACGAACATGTACAGGGAGTTCATTCCACCACCACAGTGCCAGTACAGAAAAAAGACTGGATGAATGTCTTCCTTGATCCCTGAGAGATGGTGGGACGAGGCGAGCAGGGCTGGAGGATCGGAGGGAAGGTGGTGCAGTGCGAGGTGTGATTAGAGCTGAGAGATAAGTAAGAAAAGGTAGTTACCGGGCAGTGATTCAGGACCGGTAGAACGAAAGGTGGTGTCGAAAGGTGGTGTCGTTGCTCAGCTCTTGATACTGCCGAGTTTTATGATTTGAGTGTGTCACCTTTTTTTAAGTGTTTCCAGAATCCAGTTGCTATTTCTTTTTGGCTTCATTTTTGTTAAATAAATAATTGCATGGTAAAAAAAAATGCAATCTTATCATTTTGATTCATACACAAGAATGTAAATGTTTGATTTTTGACAGCTTTTTATTTTTTGTTGTTGTAAGGTTTTGTAATGTTATGTGAACTTTCCCATGTTAGACTGGAGATGCAGAAGTTCTTCCAATTTTTAAGTTAATTTATAACATGACAATAATTAGCCAATTTAACCCAAATCTGAACAGACATTTTGCATGTAGACAAACTGTAGCAAAAAGTCTTCTGACATCAATGGAGACAAAATTGATTATATAGATGAAATAGTTTTCGAGTTGTCAAGATTTGTTTGGAAATAATTGGCACATGTTCAACCGAATTAGACAATGGAAGAAAAGTGGCAAAACAATTGCAGAGGCTTTCTTCCCTAATCTTTGACAGACCAGCTTCAGTGAGTCTGTGCCCAGGCAGCTTATTTGATTTAGCTTTAGCCTTTTGACTAAATGTTCATTAATTTCAGTCTATTTTTAGTCAACACAAACTCTTAGGCCACATTTTTAAATTAAATTAAAATGTTCCAATTTTAAATGACAATTCCACTAAAATGAAGTGGTTTATCTAATAAACAATTATACGACAGTGAGCACAAACAATGTGGTTTCACAAAGACTGTAGAGTATTTTGTTTTTCTAGTGCAACTGCAAAAAGTTTCACAAGAACAACAAGAGGCTACAGTTCAGATTTCAGATAACGGACTAGTGCAACTCCATCTCTTTTTTAAAAACAGCTGAGAATTGCAGATAAATGCTGGATGTACGATGCTCACACTTCAATTGTCCCTGCTTGAGTTAAAGTGGCTTCACACCGCCAACATGCAGTGTCACGCTGTTAGCTTAATTATTCACTTAGCAATCGCAGTCTGCAAAAGCAGTATTGTTTCTAATGTGAAGTTTATATGTTACGTGGCTGCAATCAATAATATTACTACGCAATATCATGGTTAAATAATACTAAACATTTAAAAGTAATCTGTATTAATGCAAGTTGTTCACAATCTGCCTGTTATATGAATCTTAATATAACTTGCTTTTTTATACAGTACTATCCAAAAGTCTTAGGCAGCTTATGTTTTTTTTTTTTTTTTTTTTTACAAACTTTGTTATACATGTTTATTTTATAACTTTTTTTGTCAGTACAAAAAACTCTGTACACCAAACATTAGTATACCAGGAAAATAACCCTACAGGAAATATCTCTAGGCCAGAAAAGAAAGTACCATATTATGTAAAAGAAGACTTTTACCTTTTCAAACACGCACATACACAAAAAGGAAGCTTCAGGTTTTGCACGCGTGAACGAAGAAGCAGGTGCGACAAAGTCAGACCCAATGAGTCTGTGGTAGGTTCTGCAGGAAGTTCAGTAAAATTAAGCAGCTAATTTTCTCAAAAAACACACAAATTATACCAGATAATATAAAATGTTGTCAATCCAATTATTGGTAATTATATAATTAATTAATGATTACTGCTTTTTATGGTATTTTTTAAATCAGGTACACTATTGAACTTTAGCAAATAAGTAAAATTCATTTAGTAAACGTTATGGAGTAAGTATAATAACCTTGTAATCGTAATATCCTTGCTAATGTTAATACCTTTTAGTACTAAAGTTTTATTTGGTACTGTAATTACTATAAAATACTATAATTAAATTTATTGGTACTAGTTATGCACTGTAGCCCACTGTGTGTGTATATATTATGCAAAAGGAGTGCAACCCAGTACTAGCAAGGTGTACCTAATGAAGTGGCCAGTGAGTGGACAGTAAACTACAATTATGATGTGAACTAGTCATTTACTTAAAGTATACTTCAAAGAAAATTTTCACAGACTAAAATGTGGGCTACAGTGCATAACTAGTACCAATATGTTTAATTATAGTATTTTATAGTAATTACAGTACAAAATAAAACTTTAGTACCAAAAAGTATTAACATTAGCAATGATATTACTATTACAAGGTTATTATACTTACTCCGTAACGTTTACTAAATGAATTTTACTTATTTGCTAAGGATGAGTTTGGTGTCTCAAACTCTCAAGTCTCAAGTAGTTTACTTGGGACTAGAAAAGAAACGAACGCACTGTTTAGTTGAGTAGTGATCAACCTTCCTGTTTATTAAATGAAATATAAAAAAAAACAAGCAAAAAGAAAATATTTGTGCAGAACATTGAATACAGGATTAAACCAGAAAACCTAAACAGTAGCAAAGATGCAAATTTGTTGTTGTTTGTTCATTACAAAGCTGAGAAATGAGAAATGTACATTGCAGGAACAGCAAGTCTTCCATAAGAAGCAGGATGTGAATAAATCGCTTTTACATGAACATGTCATCATAGCCTGGTGGTGGCAGATGATCATGGTCTGGCCTGGAATAATGAAATCAAAATTACATTAAAAATAGAATTAAGTTAAGAAATGAAAACTGACTACAATAAATAAATAAATAAATAAATACAATGGATTTAGATAATTTATAGCAAAAGAAAACTTACTATAAAACCATTAACAGACATCCACTTTTATTCATAATTAAATACACAAAAAAATCTAATGAGTACACAAATGTAAAAAAAGCAGCTATTTGTGTTGGCCTGGAAAAAGCTTTAAGGTAGTTTGAGACAGTGCTTGAGACAATAAAAAGCTGGGGTGTTACAAAACACTAATCTTTTTACAAATATGCATACTAGCCAACCCTCTCGATTTTTCCATAAACTTTTAATTTCTTTCTTCCTAATGTTGGAACGAACATCGTGGAATATCTCAAGTGTCAAGGCCGTACCCCTACATTCTGATGTTGGGAGATGACCAGCACTGCTCTCAGGCATTAGTGCTTCTGAGTAATGTATAGTAATGATGTCGCTGTTTAACTTGTTTTGTATTATTTTATCTTTATTTTAGAAAAAATTATATTTTTTTCTATGATTTGTACATGTAATTGGGTGTTGTTTATTGCATATACGTATGGTTTGCAAAACTTAAGAGTTTTTTATGTAACTATATAAAAGTATATAAACCACTATATAAAAAAGTATATAGACCAGTATATAAAAGTAATTTAACTGTTTAAACTGTTTTACCCATAGATATCTAAAATATAAAAATAATAATAATCTATTTGTGAGGTAGAATTAACCCAACATTCCAGTTAATAGAATTGCTAGAGTAGAATAGTTCTGGGTAGAACATTTGACCAATTTATGTGGTAGAATTAACCCAGCATTATAGTTAACTATGACGTAGCATTTGGATTGAATATTTTACCCATCTTGCTGGGAAATTACCCATGTTGGTCCAATATTTACCCAGCAGCTGGGTTAGAAACAACCCAAACTGGGAACTAATGGTTCTTCTCCCTCGCGTGCTGTGGGATTGTGGGTAATCATCTCCCATGCTCAGTCGCAGTGCACATGTCTCTCTGCGCATGTACTGTTTATTATAAGGTTAATTTCGTCAACGAACAATGACGAAAAATATTAATTGACGACATTGTTCCTGTGACTAAGACGAGACTAAAATATGGTTTAAAAAATAAAAACTTATAAAACATCTGTCTTTATTTTCGTCAACATAAAAAAAATTTTCACAATCCGCTGCGATACGGTGTTCCTTCATTATGACATGAGCAGCAGTATTTCCCGGGTGTGCGCATTTCACATGTAGTTTAGCACTTAGTAGTATATTTGTGTGTGTGACTGTTTCATATACAATATGTGTATGCCAGTGTGGGTGAGGTTTGGTTTAATCCGTATACGGCGCCTATTGAACTCAAGAAAAAAAAAACTGATAATTGCTGTGAAAAATACCACAAACTTGAAAAGATGCATCAAGGTATACCATAAAAGCCTCTTTGTGGTAATTATGTTACCACATGTTAACATAATTATGTTGTGATGTATTTAATTTTATTTAATTTTATAATTAAACCGTTGCCAAACACATTAATCTAATATGTTGCCAAACACATTAATCTAATCTATAAATGATTGTGCTGAATGATTGAGAGCTATCCCTACAACAATCCACATGTGTGAATTGTGAAAAACCTTTAAAAAATGGTTTTGGCTATAGATTGACTGTAGGGTTAATTAATAACAATCATATTGCTCCAATGTTCCGGGTTCTCTGACTAAAACTAGACTAAAATGTCCAGACTTATAGTCAACTAAAACGTGACTAAAAAAAAAATAGGATAAGACTGACTAAATATGATAAAAACTAACAGGGACATTTATCCCGGGACTGAGATTAAAATTGAAAATAGTTGACAAAATTAACACAAGTTTATTATAACATTGTGACCACAAGTGGGTCCGTGCACAAAGCAAAACCAAGTGTTATAAGAGAGGTTCCTTGTTCGAGATGCACATGCACGTGCACACACACACACACACACACACACACACACACACACACTAATGGAAACACTGCTTTGTCAGGATTCTTTTCAAAGGTAAAGTGCAGGGTAATTTGTTTTATTTTTACTTTTTATATTTTGTATAAATTATTTTTGGGGTGTGGAACGAATCGGAGTTTCCATTATTTTTTATGGGGGAAATTCACTTTTATATACTGTACGAGTGCTTTGATATACAAGCATGCTTCCAGAACGTATTATGCTCACAGTCAAAGGTTTAACTGTATTCTAGATTCATTACATGTAAAGTAAAATGCTTCAAACCTTTTTCGTTTTCATTAAGAAGATTTTGGCTTACAGCTCATGAAAATCAACCTAGTATCTCAAAATATTGGAATATTTTATAAGAACAGTAGAAAAAAAAAAAGATTTAGGACACAGAAATGTCCAACTTCTCAAAAGTAGTATGATAATTTATGCAGTCAATCTTTGGTCAGGGCTTCATTAGCACAAATTACTGCATAAATGAGACATGGCATGGAAGCGATCAGCCTGTGGCACTGCTGAGGAAGACCAGGTTGCTTTGATAACAGACTTCAATCAGGTCTGGCAAGTTGGCTGGTGAATCAAGCACAGCAATATCATGGTCAACAAACCAGTTAATGGCATTCTTGGCACTGAGGGCAAGTCCTGCTGAAAAAGAAAATTTGACATCTCCATAAAGCTTGTCAGCAGATGGAAGCATGAAGTGCTCTATAATCTCCTGCTAAACGGTTGTGTTTTAAATGAACACCAGCAGATCATTTTCTCCTTAGCCCAGGTAAGATGCTTCTGATATTGTCTCTGGTTAAGGAGTGGGTTGATAATGGTGGCTCTTGATGCACTGACTACAGCCTCACTTCACTCCTTGTGATGCTCTCCAAAGATCTTGATTTTGCTTTTCTCATAATCCCTTAAAATTCATCCCTCTTGCTTGTACAGTCAAACCTGAACATTACCTTTGAAAAGAATCCTGACAGAGAAGTGTCTCTGTTAGTGTGTGTGTGTGTGTGTGTGTGTGTGTGTGTGTGTGTGTGTGTGTATACACCCACGTCTGTATCAGGGTGTGTGTGTGAAGTTGAAGTAAGACGAGAGGAGGAAGGGGGCTACGGTGTAAGACGAGAGGAGGGAGGGAGGTAGACGTTCTACACAGAAGCCCCCTCCTTCCTCTCTTATTTGTAACTTTGTCACACACGCTAACGAAAACACTGCTCTGTCGGGAAACTTCTTTAACAAGAAACCTCTTTAATGACACTAACTCGAAATTAAATAGTCTAATATTTTGAGATACTTGATTTCTAATTTTCACTGTTACATTCATTTTTAGGCATTTGGCAGACACTCTTATCCAGAGCGACTTACCAAAGTTAGCTCTGGAGTTAGTCATAGGCCATTCTATTTTTTTTACACTCAATTCATTTAGAATATACGAGAGTTTTTGAATTGAACTATGAAAAATAAAAACTTTGAATAGTAAAAAATGTTGATAAAATTTGACAATGCTGGCAAATTAAAGAGTATCCTGATAGTGACTAACAACTCAGGAATGACTAATGGAAGTAAAACCAAACCAATCCAATTCCATATAATTGATGTGGTGGTTTCCTCAGCTTTTGAATTTGAGTGGCGTAAACAGGGCCATGACCTCTATGAAGACCATTGAGATAAAGTGGAATGCTGACTGTGCCCCAGTGGTCCTAGCCCAACATCAGAGCCTGACCTTACTGAAATGTTGATGAGTTCAAAGAGGGAATTAATTTTGAATAGGATGTTCAACAAGCACATACGAGTATGATGCTCAGGTTTCCACAAAAGCTTGGCAATATAATATATGTCTGTATTCCACTGTATATATTTAAGTTACGGAAAAACTGTACATTTGAGAAATATATAAAAACAGAAAATGTCCAAAATTTGAACACTGCAAAAGATTTTTCCAAGACCCCACACATATATACACAAGTTTACATGATGACACACACACACAAACACACACACAAACACACACACAAACACACACACAAACACACACACACAGACACAGACACACACACACACACAAGTTTTACCCAGGTCTGTGTCTGCCAACTGGTCCGAAAGGGTCAAAGCGTGCACCAGGGGGCACAGCCCCCGGAGGGAGGACTCCAGGTATGCCACTTGAAGGGTCAAATCCAGAACGAGGGAAGCCTGATCGTAAAGGATCCATAATCATGCCTCCTGATGTTCCACTGTAAACAGGGTTCAAGTACAGTTTTTTAAAAAAAATTTTATTCAGTTTGTTCTGACTTGACCTGAGCAAGCCACAGGACACAGGAGCATTCAAGAGAAAAAGGCTTAGAGAACAGGGTTGTGAAAAAAAAGAGAGGAAAAAAGGCAAACCACTCACCTAAAGGGATCAAGGTCAGCCCTCCCTGCAGCAAATGGATTGAGTGGGTCCATCCTGAAAAATGCACATTTTTCATTGGATGTTTATAATAAAGAGGATTATACACATACAGTTATTTTTATTAGAAACACATGTATATTTGTATTTATGCTGTTATTCATTAGCTTATCATATGATCGCAATGCAATACAAAATAAACATGCTAATACATGTCAAGAGCTTGAGTTAATGATCACATCAAATGTCAAAATTAAGAAAAAAATATTTGGGACTTAAAGCATGACATTGGTGCCAGATGGGCTGACAAAGGCCCCTGAAAAAGTTCTGAATCATCCACATAGTTTCAGCCGAGGAATGTTCAAGTTTAACACAAAATTTGAAGCAGATTTTTTGCTCTACTGGCTCAATGAGATTCAGGAAAATACACAGAAACAGCTGATGGTGATTCTAACAAAGGGGTTTACAGGGTGTTTTGGACAGTGGAAAAGACACTGGGATTACTTTGTGAGGTGCCTACTTTGAAGGGGACTGGGGCATCATTGTCCAATGTACAATGTATCTTTAATAAATGTCTTTATATTTCATGTGACATGACTGGATAGTTTTCCGGACAGAACTTGTGTGTGTGTGTGTGTGTGTGTGTGTGTCAAGTCAAGTCAATTTTATTTATATAGCGCTTTTAACAATTGACATTGTCGCAAAGCAGCTTTACACAATAAAAGAAGTAAATTTTTATGCAATGTGTATGAATCAAAATGATAAGATTGTCCCTGATGAGCAAGCCGAGGGCGACGGTGGCAAGGAAAAACTCCCTGAGATGGTAATAGGTGTGTGTGTGTGTGTGTGTGTGTGTGTGTGTGTGTGTGTGTGTGTGTGTGTGTGTGTGTGTGTGTGTGTACAGTCGTGGCCAAAAGTTTTGAGAATTACATAAATATTGGAAATTGGAAAAGTTGCTGCTTACATTTTTATAATAGCAATTTGCATATACTCCAGAATGTTATGAAGAGTGATCAGATGAATTGCATAGTCCTTCTTTGCCATGAAAATTAACCAAAAAAACTTTCCACTGCATTTCATTGCTGTCATTAAAGACCCTGCTGAGATAATTTCAGTAATTGTCTTGTTAACTCAGGTGAGAATGCTGACGAGCACAAGGCTGGAGATCATTATGTCAGGCTGATTGGGTTAGAATGGCAGACTTGACATGTTCAAAGGAAGGTGATGCTTGAAATCATTGTTCTTTCATTGTTAACCATGGTGACCTGCAAAGAAACGCGTGCAGCCATCATTTCGTTGCATAAAAATGGCTTCACAGGCAAGGATATTGTGGCTACTAAGATTGTATGGAATAAAATCACTGTCAAAAATAATCGTGCGTAAAAAAAAGATGTGTGTAATTCTGCATTTTGTCCGAGTTGGATTCCAAAATCTACGGCTACAACTCTGAAATATACGAATCTGACCTTTTACAGACACAAAACTTGTTTTTACAACTCCTCTGCTACACGGACGAATTGCGAAATTACGCCTATGAATGTAGTGTGTTAAAACACTGTCAAAAATACGTCATCAAGGCCACATGCACACGCATTAATATCCGAGGGAAGAAGGATCGATTCGGCCACCGTTTTAAACCATCGGCGCCAAAATGGCATATCAGCAGCCGCGCTCTCTCTCATCATCTCAGGTAAGTTTTCTTTTTTTCACAGATTCGTACATGTTTAAGAGAAGTAAAATTACAGAGATGTTTTAACTATAGCAGGTAAGATTTTAGGAGTTTAAAAACGGTGGCAGGGCGCATGCGCCGCTTCAATTCCTCCTCCTTCAGATAGTAACGCCTGTGCATGTGGACTTGATGACGTATTTTTGACAGCAGTTTAACACACTACATTCATGGGCGTAATTTCTCAATTCGTCCGTGTAACAGAGGAGTTGTAAAAACAAGTTTTGTGTCTGTAAACGGTCAGATTCGTATATTTTAGAGTTGTACTGTAACAAACACACTAAATATCGTATCTGTAAGCTGTCGTGGCCGTAGGATTTGGAATTCAACTCGGACAAAACGCAGAATTACACACAAATCTTTTTTTTACGCACGATTATTTTTGACAGTGATTTTATTCCATAAGATTGCACCTATATCAACAATTTATAGAATCATCAAGAACTTCAAGGAAAGAGGTTCAATTCTTGTTAAGAAGGCTTCAGGATCGTCTCCTAAAGAGGATTCAGCTGCGGGATCGGAGTGCCACCAGTGCAGAGCTTGCTCAGGAATGGCAGCAGGCAGGTGTGAGCGCATCTGCACGCACAGTGAGGCGAAGACTTTTGGAAGATGGCCTGGTGTCAAGAAGGGCAGCAAAGAAGCCACTTCTCTCCAAAAAAAACATCAGGGACAGATTGATCTGCTGCAAAACGTATGGCGAATGGACTGCTGAGGACTGCGGCAAAATCATATTATCGGATGAAGCCTCTTTCCGATTGTATGGGGCATCTGGAAAAAGGCTTGTCCGGAGAAGAAAAGGTGAGTGCTACCATCAGTCCTGTGTCGTGCCAACAGTAAAGCATGACATGAATAAAGAATGGTACCAAAACACCCTCCAACAGCAACTTCTTCCAACAATCCAACAACAGTTTGGTGAAGAACAATGCATTTTCCAGCACGATGGAGCACCGTGCCATAAGGCAAAAGTGATAAAAGTGGCTCGGTGACCAAAATGTTGAAGTTTTGGGTCCATGGCCTGGAAACTCCCCGGATCTTAATCCCATTGAGAACTTGTGGTCAATCCTTAAGAGGTGGGTGGACAAACAAAAACCCACTAATTTTGACAAACTCCAAGAAGTGATTATGAAAGAATGGGTTGCTATCAGTCAGGAGTTGGCCCAGAAGTTGATTGAGAGCATGCCCAGTCGAATTGCAGAGGTCCTGAAAAAGAAGGGCCAACACTGCAGATACTGACTCTTTGCATAAATGTCATGTAATTGTCGATAAAAGTCTTTGAAATGTATGAAGTGCTTGTAATTATATTTCAGTACATCACAGGAACAACTGAAACAAAGATCTAAAAGCAGTTTAGCAGCAAACTTTGTGAAAACTAATTTGTGTCATTCTCAAAACTTTTAGCCATGACTGTATATAAAATATCGGTCCATCTGGAAAGTATCCAGCCATTTAATATATAAAATAGAGACAAAATGGAAATTTCAAAACTATGAAGTAACATATATGGAATTAAGTAATTAAGTAAAAAACAACAACCTTTTATTGTTATTTTAAGACATAAGGGGTTAGCAGTTATGAAACAGTTTGCAAGAACAGTATGTGCATTTGCAAAAACCATCAAGCACTGTCTGGCGAAGTCGGTCCAGATGTGGTTGTCATGGATGAATCACAGCCCAATGCCATACCTCCAAAGAGGAAACAAGACTGAGTGACTCAATTACTGTATGTATGGAAACACAGGAACTGGCGTGCAGAAAAATGGCAGCAAGTGCTCTGGACCTAAGCGTCAAAATATTTGGCAGGAACAGGGGGCAGGTTGTTTGCTGAATGGCTGGATTGCGGTACAATAATAAATAAAACATAATCTGCAGGCAACAGTGAAGCATGGTGGAGGGTCCTTGCAAGTTTGGGGCTGTATTTCTGCATTTGAAATATCAATGGTCCTTGAGATGCTTATACAACATGATTGGAGTCCACCTTTGTCCAATTTATTTAATTGGAGATACAGTTATTAAGAACGGCACACACCTGTCCATATAAGGTCTCACAATAGGTGTAGGTGTAAGTCATGAGGAAAAGAGAATTATCTGTAGACTCATGAGACAGGATTATATCAAGACACAGATCTGGTGAAGGATACAAGAAACTTTCTAGAGCATTAAAAACACCCAAGAGCATGATAGCCTCCATCACTCTCAAATAGAAAAAATAAGGAAGAACAGAACTATCCGCCCCGCCAAACTGAGTAATCGGGGATGAAGGGCCTTGGTCAGAGAAGTAACCAAGAAACTAAGGGTGACTATAATTGAGACCCCGAGTTTCTTTGTGAAAATGGGATGGGCTTCCATCACTGCAGCACTCCACCAACTAGGCCCATTTTAAAAAGCACATGACTGCTGGCTATGAGTTTTCCAAAAAGCAGCCGAAACAAATTGAGACCATGAGAAAGAAAATCCGCCGGTGTGAGATTTAACCATTTAAAATCAGGACATCAGATAAATATCATATAACCAGGGTACACTGATTCAGATACCACAGATGGTTTGTTGGTATTTCTAATATATTGCTCTAACTGAAATTTTAATCACAATTCTCAAATTATTACAACTGTTTATTCATTCAGCTGTTAAATACACATACATACTTATCACTCACCAGTTTGGTTGGACTCGAGAAGGGGGATCTCTGGGAGGTATGCGCAGGGGATCACAGACTGGCTGGGGCTGTGTGTCTGTGAATCTCTCTTCCTTTCTTTTTCTCACATGCCCTTCTTCTTTCAATGCAGGCAGCAGTGATGTGTTCAACTTTTTGGCCAAATCTTCTGTGTTCTTGTACACACTAAGGAAGTGGCAAGGTTTTAGAAAATACTCATATTCTCTATACGCATTCTTAATATTTTCTTATGACTGTTGTAATTTGCTGATGGTGTCTGCATCACTTTATAAGCCAAAGATAATTAATTGTTAACATTTATCTTCTGCTTTGGTAAAAACTACCAATTATGCATGTTTACAAAATACACAAAATACACTTCACACATGAAACTTGGTATATTTTAATTAATCTCTGAAATAAGCTTTTAATAAATCTCCCGTTACCACTCATGCCTTGGCGTATACAGCTTCCATCAGGTGAATATAAGAAAAGTTGGGGGTTTCAGGATAAAACTTATAATTGTATTGTATTTAAAATAAAAAGATGATGCGTGTCATCATTGGTGGATAGAACATGGTGGTTAATATATTTAGTGTTACCAACCTTTCAAAGGACTGTAGGTTTGATTCATTTACATAATCACTGACATTTACAGTCAGGTCTGTGACTTTGCCTGTAGCTGAATCCTGTTATAAAAAAATACAGAAAATAACATCAAGATCACAATCCTTGCTTTTACTAGTGCAATATCAAGAATCACAGGCATACAATTTATACAATTAGCCACATTTACCATTAAGTTGAAAATCAAGCTGGAATCAACTGTGATGGCTTTCAGAAGGAGGCTGGACTTGTCATCATTTGATCTGTATCTCAGTGTGTACAGTTCCTTGCTTGTGTTCCAGGATGCGGGAAGCAACTCTGATTTCTTCTCTCCATTTTGAGGCTATAGGATTGAGAGAGACCTGTGAAGTCCTATTTTGTATACAATCGGCTTGATTCCTGACTCCTAAAATCTCTTAGATTAATCAGACTGTTGTTATATAACCCATATATTGGAATTAGGATTCAATAATGTTTAGGCACATCAACTGGAGAATAAGTTAATCAAAAGAGGTTTCAATTTTTAATGTTTTGGTTGCTTTAGTAACCAAAATAAAAAAATGCATTAATAATAGTACGCAATATAGACATTACTTAGATCAAAACATGCTTGATAATGGACATTTGCCAGGTATTTCAAATATAACATATGGTTGCAAGCAACGATAAGCGGGCCCAAGCACCCTACGCCATCGCCACGCAGGCACGCAACGCAACCTATTTGTCTTTTGAGGTTGTTAAGACTTACAAAAAGTAATCGCCATTTATGATATGTGTGTATGTGTGTGATATATGAGTGCATTTGTGTGTGTGTACGAGTTTGTTTGTGCGTGCGTGCGCATCTGTGCGAGTGTGAGAGTGGTTAACATGTGTAATGTGTGTGTATGTATGTGTGTGTGATATGAGTGTGTTTGTGCGTGTACGTGTGTGGTACGAGTGTGTTTGTGCGTGTGCGTACGTGCGTGTATGTGAGTATTAACATTTGTGATGTGTACGTGTGAGGAATAGGCCTCAGAGGCTGGAAAAAGCAGATTCCAACCTGTCTGCCAATTTGAGCATGTTAAGACCCACAAAAAGCCCAAAAGTGAGGGAAAAAATTATAATCCTTAGGAAAACAAGAGGGTCCTGCGGACCCTATAGTGCTTGGGCGCTATATATATATAGAAGAGAAGGTCTAAGCACTTGCATCATCGCCACCAGAGCGCACCACACAACCAGTGTGTTTTTTGAGCATGCTTCCAAAAAGACCGTGATGCTGGAAAAATTATCACCCTATGATGTCACACAATATAATTTCACTCAGGACGCCAATTTCTTTTTTTTTTTTTTAAAGCATCACACTATGATGTCAATTAATGTCATATTACTCGTATTGAGCTTGTCATATATTATTATAATATAAGTACATAATTATATATAACTAATAAAGTTATTAGCCACTTTTTACAACAATTTTAAGGCCTCACCACAACTTGTCCATTTGAAATATAAAACCCCTTGCAAAAATTTGCATCCTCAATGTCTTGAAATCCTATAGGCCGGGTTGGGTGGTGATCATATAAATTCTATTGGAGGAGGATATCAAAATCCATTGTGTGGATTTTGCAAACAATCCAAAATAACTGACTTCCTGTTGAGTAAAGCCCATTACATAGATAGTGAAAATTGTTCAGCTCAATGAGATCTAGAAGTATACAGACTTTCACATGCATATGTGCAAGTGTGTATGAGCTATGCAGCAAAATATCCTGTGAAAGCCCTGGGCCCAGACTCTCATGCATCCTAATGGCAGCAGATTGCAACCTGTGTGCTGATTTTCATGAATTTTTGAGCTAGCAACTTCTACATAAAGACGTCGAAAGCCATGCCAAGCCACAACCCAGAATAGTCTTATTTATATCCAGTGTTTTAAGTTGTTCTAAGGATTCCTTCCATTGCATCACAAACTTAATGTCAAACTTTTGAACAGTTGTGCTGCAGTTACATCAGCTGAATAACTCATCTCTGCTGTTGATACCTGGAACAGCTGAAATGAAACCGAAAGCACACTGATGTGCTCAAATACAAGTTTTATTATATAACTGATATACCAATAATATAGTAATTCTTCCACAGCAGTAATGCAGTTGCATCATGTTTATATCGTATGGAAAACATTAAATAAATTGAGTAAAACATTTGAAAAGTTTGAACAGTTGATCTGGCAGGTACATTAGCTGGCTATATAACGTTTGCTATGACAAAAACCTATCGATTTATAAATAAATAATATACAATTAAACGATATACCCAAATAAGCTATTTTGATTTAAAATAATCTGTATCATTGCAGTTGTTAACATATAAAACATTGCTACTAGCTCTGACTGTAAGCAATGTTTACATTGTTGCGACATTGTAGAGGTACTGAATTATATTTATATAATTTAACAATTTATTCCCTCACCTCATCTCCGGTTCCTAAACATTTATATCCTTTCTTCACAATTTCCCAGTGGATAAAACACACAACTGCATCTTGAGGAGACGTTACAGAGCTCGCGACATAAGAGTACAAGACCTCGAGTCCTGCCATGACTGTGTATTTATTTTTGCTACTGGTCCGTTAGAAAAGTGTGTCCGGAAAGGAAAGTAACCACAAACCATTCGTTCCGCCCTTTTACTTCGTTAAAGTAAATTTCGTTAAAAATGTTTTATTGTTTTATTTACTAAAACATTACCTATATATGACCTCAGGTTTGTATGTTTTCGCGTTGTATACTTATGCACAAAATGTAAATGATTAGATATAATGTTTACATATTATACTGTTAATATAAATTTTTGATGCGGAGTCCAATTACGCGAATATAAATCATGACGTCACCCACTACTTAATGGAGTGCGCAGGAGCAGGTATTGTGATGGTTTTCATTATCATTTTAATGTATTTTTTACAAACATTTTGAGCTAAACAAATATGCTATCTTTCCATTTTTAATGGGATGGGGATAATTATCGTTATTAATGGGTGTTTGATGGACAAATACAAAACCGTTCTACTACTGTTGGGAAATATAGTGGCTAGGTGTGAAGATTGAATTAATATTGGTAATAGGTGGGGACTGAACCCAGACCATGAAGGTGCAAGGTAAGGAAAGGTAAGGCTAACTAGACCTCAGTACTGATAATAATAATTTATTACGTATTTGAATAACTTGTTATCCATTCCCCAGAATTCCGTGACCCGAAATGAGAGGCAACAATATGTCTTAATTACCAAAACATTTATTTCCCGCTGCTAACATAGACCTACTGCAAATCTAAGCTTTTATAATGATTTTGATTCTTATGTAAATATAATTATTTTGGGGCCAAAGAGAATGAGAGCCCAAACTCAAGATATGTTTCTAGATTTTGATTTTAGATATGTTTGTGAAACAAAACAATGTTCCTCCAGGACCAAGGTGCTACATACAACATAAATTAACAAAACTAACTAGATATTGAGTAATACCAGTAAAAATATTCAGTTTAGCTTTTCTGATATCTGTTGGTGCAGGTGTTTGTTTACATTGAGCATGTAGCATATTGGTAGCTTATTTATTAGTAAATCCGGCAAATAACATAAATTGACCTGTCAATTGACCTGTTCATCTTTGGAGTTTCAGTTTTCATAGTTCATAGGTAAATTTGGGGGGGGGGGGGGGGGTTGCGGACTGAGAGACGGAGAGACAGACAGACAGAAAAAAGACTAGTTTCAGGTTCTCCCATGTATGAAACGTAACAATATAATTGAAACAGCAAGCTCTGACCAAAGTACAGACATTATTATTCATATAGATAAAAAATTTAACAATATCTATTAACAAAGTTTACAAAGCTTACAAAGTTTACCATCAGTTCTCTGGTACATTCTGACTGTTCTTCAAAATTACTAGCTCAAGGATTTATCTTTCATTGCCATGCAATACAAGCTATCATTAGGAACATTAACCTCACAGTGTATCTAAATTCAACAAACTAGCTTTACAAACTTACATGCTAAACATAAAGTTATTAGGCCTTGGAATGTTGTTCAAACACAGCTGGAATAGATGAAAACATAATTCTGTTTAGCGAAAATAAAATAGTGACTCCTGAGACGAGTTGAGCTTGAGTCAGCAATTACCACCCTGATTCTGTCATGAATAACAAAATTGTGTCAACGACACATGAAAAACAATGTTATTTTTATGCACCTACACACACACTGGACAACAGAGCCTCATCCATTAAGAAGGGGAAGACTATGCTCCCTAATAATTCCAAACAAAAAAAAAAAGTTGCCAAATTCACATTCACACAGAATGAATTTAAGAACCACTAATCTATCCTACTGTAATGAGATCAGCGCTTGGTCTACCTACCCAAGGTTCCACAAGCCATGGTGAACTGGTATGATTGGATGCTGTCTTCCCCATGCTTAATGATCAGTCAGGTTTGTCAACAATGGAGTGATTGCTTTACTTCCCAGGGACCTCATGTCTGTCTTTCTTTCTGGTTCTCCCTTTCAGTTATGGTGTCATGGTTGGTCCTGCCAGAATCCCTGCTTACACTCTAGACCCCCTCTGCCTTTCAGACCTGTCTGACCCATCCTGGTGCCCCACTTCTGGTTGGAAATCTCATCGACCCCCATTCCACCATTGCCCTCGATTCACTCATCAGGGATAAACTGATAATTATGATTTATACATACTTCCTAAACTTATTTCCATCATGTTTGGGATTCTGTAAAGCTGCTTTGCAACAAGGACCACTATAGCATTTATAAAGCACTGTTAAAAGTGCTATATAAATACAAATCAGCTAAATTGAATTTAATTGAATATTGTCTTCTTTTATGTTAATCCATGCAAACACCCATGAGTGATCTTTTTATGTAAATAAAGCCCCTACCCATCATAACTGATTGGATACACACTTCTAAATAAATAAGTATTAAAATTTGAATGTTGCCAGAGAACAGAACAATTGTTTTCTGAATGAGAATTCCAGAGAACACAAGCAACCCTGCAAGGATCCAATTGACATCTGTAACTACTGTATCAGCCGGTATCACTTCTGTCTTTTCTCTCAAATTCTTGAATGCACTGGTTACAATTAAGTGTCTCTTTATCTCTCACAGAACAACTTAAATGGTCCCAACCAATCTGGATTTAAAGCAGCACATTCATTCACTAGTAGCATGGACCATCATTGAGAAGCTCCATGCTACTAGATCTGTCCTCATCCACATGGACCTTTCAGCAGCATTTGACATGGTAAACTACAGGATTCTCTTGTCTATCCTTAAAAACCTTGGAATCTGTTGCATGGCAATGGTTTGCCCCCTGCCTAGAAGATCAGTCATAGGAGGTGACGGAGGGAATCCACATCTGCTCAACAGAGACTCTCCACCGGTGTTCCACAAGGGTCAGTAATTGGTCTTGTTCTGTTCTTACTCTATATGATCTTTTGGCTAGGCATCATTGCACAGCTTTTCATACTATTGGTATGCGGATGACACTCAACTCATTTTCTCTTTTTTTGCCTCAGACACTCAGATTTCTAACGAGATCTCAATATGTCTGGCAGATGTCTCATCCTACATGGCAACTCACTCACTCATTCAGTCATCATCTATACTGCTTAATCCTGTATTCAGGGTCACGGGGGGCCTGGAGCCTATACATGGCAGCTCATTAACTGAAAATTATTAAAAACCTAAATGCTGTTCATCCCAGGTTATTCATCTCCTGATCTCTTATGATCTCCCTGGACAACACTCAGATCACTCTTTCAATCACTGCCTGTTGCTCTTGTTGATTTCTTCTTTATAACATAAGAAGATTTAATCCATTTCTCTCCACACCTTCCATTTGGGTGCTTGTTCAGTCCCTTGTTATTTCAAGACTGGACTACTGCATCTAACTC
Source organism: Clarias fuscus (assembly GCA_030347435.1). NCBI lineage: Eukaryota > Metazoa > Chordata > Actinopteri > Siluriformes > Clariidae > Clarias > Clarias fuscus. Next base: position 29,445,197 of record CM059206.1, read on the forward strand.
CTGGCAGGTCTGTCTCTGTGCAGCACTCATCCCCTGCAGCTGATCCAGAATGCGGCTGCACAGCTTGTTTTCAAGCTGTTTAATCTTCCTAAATTCTCCCACACCACCCCACTTCTTCGCTCAATTCACTGGCTTCCTGTAGCTGCCTGCATCAAATTCAAATCACATATGCTTGGCTCAAAACTAAAAACAGCCCAGCACCGACTTACCTCAAATCGCTTATCACACCCCGCACTGCACCACGTTCCCTCTGATCTTCCAGCACTGCTTGACAGGCCCGATCATCTCTTAGGGATCGAAGAAGACATGCATCTAGACTATTTTCTGTCCTGGCTCCTACTGTAGGTGGTGGGATGAACTTCCTCCAGATGTCTGTACAGTCGTGTCATTGAAACTTTTTAAGTGACAACTAAACACCTGCCTGTTTCCAAGGTATTTTGGGTTAACTCTCCTCCCCCACACCTTTTTCATTTAACCTTACTAAATGTATAAATGATCTGCAAACAGGGTCATTTATGATTTTTTTTTCTGACTTTTTTTTCCATAAAGTTAATGATTCAGCATTATTTTTCTTTAGGTTTTAATAATGTTGGCTAGTTCTTAATCTAATTTCAGTCATTTCAGCAATTTCCTCAGTTATGTTTTCTTTGATTGATGCAGGCCAATAATTTGACTCTTCTGAAACAGTTGTCTTTTCATTCCTTACAGGGTAGATCTTCAAGGATACAAGATTCATCAAAGGGATTGTTGCCAACTGAAACATACTGAAGTAATTATTAAATTCCAAATTGTGTTTTTTTTTTCAGTGTATGAATATAGCAATTCCATGACTTGCTTACCAACACAAATCAATGCATAAACCTAAATGCTATTATCCTAGCATTACACCAGGTTAGAAAATGCCAATTAATCCTATTAATAATGAATTGCTATATAGATATTCATGTAACAGTACTAATGCAGTTGCTATTATAGGGATATGAAACCGAATAAACCTGCTGCAGTGACAGCAGAATGTGGCCCTCTCCTGGTGGCAATGTGTCTAAATTATCCAATTTATTAACTGCAACTTTATATTTTGCCAGCATTTGCAATACTGACATCTGTTAAAAACAATATGAGCAGGTTGTGGCTGGGACCTCAGCTTGGAGAGAAGATATATAGTATAAATATAAATATCTTAAACATGTTAATTATGAATTATGGTTTCATATCAGAAGATTAAAAATAACCAAATACAGAATGATAAACTTTAATCATGTTGTATTCATTTCGAACCTCTCAGCCAGAACATTTGTTTGTCAAAAGGTGGTAACACTGCAGACATTGGGTAGACACCATAGGCGTTTGGGTTATTTTAAAAAGTTGGAATTACTTTAATGAAATGACAATTGGATAATGTTCAACAAATAACCACAATGCAATGTTGCAAATACAACTTCAATACAGCATTTAACCCCACTAAGTGAAATACATTCTTGTAATGCTCTTATGTTTTGTATCAGGTCACAAAACATAAGAGCATTATATTGATCAGAAACTCCCAAAGATTCTGATCAATATGTGCCTTTTTTTTTGGAGCACTGAGGAGACTGCTCTGTTTTGATATATGTTTTATGGGGGTGCATGCAACATTGAGGGAGATATGGCTGAGCAGTCAAATCTGGAAAACAAGAATTTTGGGAAAGCCATTACTTCCCAGGGAATTGGTCACTTCCCAATCCCTCCATCCATAGGATCTACATTAATATGCCAAAGATTTTGTGATAAAAATGTGCAGTAATAATACGGGTTATTAAAAGATCATTTACATGTCTGGCTCCATTAAATAGAATGAAATTCTTCTTGCTCTTCTGGGGAAAAAAATTAAATAATCTTATGTTATCTTGTAATCCAGCACAGCACATGAAGAAACGAGTAAAAACTTCACGTGAGTGATTGTTTTTCCACTTTGAAATTTTTAAATTGATTTGAGAAACAAATCAGCCAAATGCAAGAATCTAAAATCCATTAGTACAAATCAAGATATTTTCAATTTATTATTTTTTTTATTAAATGTGTCAAAAGAAAGCTACACAGGAGCCTGGCAGAAGTACGGAGTGAAACAATGGTCTCTCGTGAATACCACACAGCTTGAATATATTTAATGGTAGAAAACAAATCAGGAATATTCAGAAATTTCTACTGCATTATCACATTAACAGATTCTCTGAAATTGTGTGAAACACAGCATTATCAGAAAAGCATGTGTCTGACTCTCATTTGGAGATTGCTATCACCAATGCAACAAGTCAGTTAGGTATACTTTTTGACTTGTTTAGGTTATGACATTTAATCCCATTTAAGTTTCATAGCATATTTAGCTTCTGCTGATTAATCAAATAGGGTCTACAGTACATATAGCAAAAAAGTCATGCATGTTAGTCAGAGTTTATGCTAGTAAACACTGGGTGAGAAGTATTTTAAGGATACTACATAGTGGTAAGCACAATGACATGTAAGATAGTTATGCATGGGACACAATTACTCCAGAGGCATCACATCTAATTTTTAGTGGGCCTAGGTAAAAATGATCTTTTCCTTGTAAATTATTTATATATTTGTTTAAGGGGGCATCCACATGGTAGTTCAGTCTTTTCAGTTTGTGATTAATGAGTAGGAGAAGTGATTAATCTCTGGATCTAACATCTAATATCTAGATATAACGGGAACTGTGTGATCTTGGAAAAACTAAACAAAAGTAAAAAATGGTGCACACATTTCACAAAGCACCGTGTGGTTTTTAATGAAATTTTTTTAACATTCCAGCAATTATAATACGGTACCAATTTAGAAATATGAAATGCTCAATTAGATCTATGTAGGTTATTAGGCTGTTTATTCCTTATTTAAATTTTTTTATAGAGCAGCCGTACTTCACTGTGGGATGTGTAACCAAGTCAGAATGCACCATGGCAGAGAGTTTTATTTGACCCTCCACATGCCTGAGATGCCTCATGACCATAGCAATAACTTGGAAAGGGAACCATATCTTCAATCTCAAGATTATCAATTAATATAATCATTAATACCCACTTATTAAAATGTTTTTTTCTTTATTTTTAATATTTTCTATATTGTAGAAGACTATTGAAGACCTGAAAACTATTTCTTCTTTGTCTTTCGGCTGTTCCCTTTCAGGGGTCGCCACAGCGAATCATCTTCCTCCATCTAACCCTACCCTCTGCATCCTCTTCTCTCACCCTAACTACCTTCATGTCCTCTCTCACTGCATCCATAAATCAAATGAAGACCTGAAAACTATTAACGACACATATAGAGTTATGTGGTTTAAAAAAGTGTTTAAGAACTCATAATATTATACAGTTTATTATTTAAAGTAGGCACTGTTTACTCTGAGGACAGCTTTGCACAATCTCGACAGCCAATACGTTCTCATCCCATTTGGTAACTAATACAAGACTGTTACAATTATTTCAGGTGGCTACATCCTGAAACTGGTTGAGAGAATGCAAAAGTGTTATCAAAGCAAAAGGTGGCTACTTTGATTTAAAAATGTGCTTTGTTTGCTCTTTTGGTTGGTACTGTATGTGTGTTTAAAAAATAAAGGATTGGGTATATTTTTATATCAAAAAAGTATTCCACATTTACATTTCACTCATGACTGTACTTACATTACTTGACATTGACCTTACTGTTTTACCTTAAATGGCATTTTATAAGAAATAGTTCTAAATCACTTGTTTTAAGAAAAAGTAAAGAAAAGTGTAAAGCCTTCACATATCTTTAAACTTTCTTCCACAGAATCACACCATAGAACGAATGTGACCAGAAATATATAACCACATAAACTCACACTAAAAGAGGCTCTTGTGTAACTGGTAACATTTACAGCCTTTAGCAGACCCTCTTGCTCAAGGGCCCAGCAGTGCCAGCTTTATGGTTCTGAAATTTGACCCTGGGATCTTCTGTTTAGTGGTCCAATGTCTAAACCTTTCAGCTAACCCTGCCATTAAAAAAATGCATGCCTATGTCAAACCTCTGGATATATATACACACAGAGAGGCAGCCAGAAAATGTATACACACCTCAGGAAAAAAAAAAAACGTGTATGAATATTTTAATACAACATACATTTTTATTAATTATGATAATATTATTACTATATATACACATAATATACATTGTATTGTTTTTCTTTTCCTGAAGTGTATATACTTACTATACAGCCATATTTTTGGCTGATTCTGTATACATTAGGGTGTCAGTATTATTTACATTAGTTACATTTCAAAATAACGCATGTGATTAATCTAGAAATTTTAACGCATTACTATTCTTTAACGGAATTTAATCATATGACCAAGTTCGATGCTATGGCTTCCCATGATAATGGCCCTTTAGCACGGATAATAAGATCACTGAGGAAGCATCACCAGGTGTGCTGAATGGCAAGTTTCATTATAAAAAGAGCCTGTTTTTTTTAAATTATTTTTATTAGAATGCATTAAATGTTTTGCCTTGGGCAACCGCGTATCACTGAGAATTTAGATAGTGTGTGTGAGACCATTGAGAAGTCTTGTTTGTGGAACATTGTGCATATATATGAAAGTATTGCTATATACAGTATATACAGTGCTGCTTGAAAATAGGTGAGCCCCTCGAGCAGTTTAGATGTTTCTGTTGTTTTACCATGATTTTCTTATTTTATGTATGAAATGTCAGATATATGTTTATCAATTGCATGTACTTGTTTAGTGGGACTTGTGTAAGTAGCCCAAAAACTACATGAATGCACAGTGTATGTGCAAAAGTAAGTGAACCCCCAGCTGCACTGGTTAGGTCAAGCAGGTAACAGACTCAGGTGAAACACATTTTAGTGCTTAATTAATCATTTAAGCAGACCAATGAAATGAGACATCCTTGGGAAAGGGTTCTGCCTGCAGTAAGTAAAAGAGAGAGGAAACCAACCAAACCACTGTGGTCCCATACAAATCAACAATGCCAAGAGCAAAGGAGATACCCGAGGACATGGAGAACAGGGTAGTGACAGTCCATCAGTCTGGGGAGGGCTATAAGACCATCTCCAAAAGATTCCAGCTTCATCCCTCCACTGTACAACAGATAATTTACAAATGGAGGGCCTTCAACATGATAGTAACTTTGCCTAGAAGTGGGCGCACATCAAAAATATCACCCTGAAGCACCAGAAAAATAATAAATCAGGTAAAGGCCAACCCACACATCACCTCTAGAGAATTGCAGACCTCTCTGGCAGCATCTGGGACAAATGTGCATAGGTCTATAATCAGACGAAAAAATTTAATAGCCATGACATTCATGGGAGGGTTGCTAGAAAGAAGCCTCTGCACTCAGAAAAGAACAAAGCTGCCCGAGACTTTGTCAGAGAGCACTTGGACAAACCAGAGGCCTTCTGGAAGTCCATTATCTGGACAGACGAGTCCAAAATAGAATTATTTGGTCACAATCAAAACCAGCACGGCATATGAAGAAAAGAATCTCCTCCCAACCGTGAAGTATGGTGGTGGAAATGTGAAGGTCTGGGGCTGCTTTTCTGCTTCTGGACCTGGACGACTCCATATTATCCATGGAACCATGAATTCTCTTGCCATCGGTCAGGGAGTTGAAGCTGGAACAAAAACGGATTATGCAACAGAACAATGACCCAGCAAGCATTCCAGCAAAACTACAATGGAATGGCTTCAGCGAAAGAGGATTTGCACTCTGGATTGGCCCAGTCAAAGTCCGGACCTTAACCCAATTGAAATGTTGTGGCGAGACCTGAAGAAGTTTGTACATGCCAGATGTCGACCCAACCTCTCTCAACTGGCTGAGTTCTGAAAGGAGGAGTGGGAAAAAATCCCCAGAAGCAGATGTGAGAGACTGGTTAGTGGTTACAGGAGACGTTTCGTTGGAGTAATGGCTGCAAAAGGAGGAGCCACAAGCTACTAATGCAAGGGTTCACATACTTTTGCACATGTGAAATTTTCAGTTTTTGTGAAATGAACCGCCTTTGTTGAATTAAATAGTGAAAATATATCTCTTTTTGTGTGTGTGTCCATTATTTGGAAGGTGTTCTTTACACATTGGGATTTGGATGTATGTGTAATAAGGTTCTTTTAATGTTTTTTACAAAAACAGTGACCATGCCTGGAAGGCTCACTAACTTTCAAGCAGCACTGTATATACAATATGTGTATATATAAATGTGTGTGTGTATGGGGAATGAAATCCCTGAATAGCATGCAGTGGCAGAGGAAATACTTTCAGCAGGTTTGAGGTCATCTTTATGGAACAGTGTCGTGCACCAACAACAATGACAGAACAATATTTGCTTGCAGTCGTGTGTTATACTGACATGAGTGTGAAATTGGGAGAAAGAGGCAAAAAGATTGTCACTGATGCGAACAGGTATAGAATAGAAAACCTGTTCTCAAGTTATAAATCTAGACCAAATTCAATTGATGCTGCTATCAGTTTTTCTCTGACCCTGCAGTTTGATCCAAGACCCATGGATCCAGCACTTCTGTCTCCGCCCCGCCCTTTCAGCCTTTCCTGGTCCTTCAGTGCCACTTTTTGCACAAGGGATGTCACTGTCCTCTAAACATGCTGCTATCTGTTATTTCATGTACTTATTTAAACAGATGTAAATAAGGCTTTGATAGTGCCTTTGAAAAGTAAGAGTATAGTCAGAGGTCATGTCAACTAATAGACTAATCTATGAAAATGCAGTGCAAGATCATTTTACCTTTTTAGCTGATCTAAAAAATGAATGGATGTTTTGATACCAGCAGCTTTTAAGGTGAAATCTTTTCTTGTTTGTTCCTCAGTGCTTGAGTTATGCTTGACATTATGAATCAATCCACATTTGTGTGAATATTGTTTCTTTACACTTGGAGAATAAAACCAGCAGAGTGTCATTTCAGCAGTTGTTGCAGCACTCCTCCTATCGCTAGAGGGAAAGACAAAAATATCTTAAGTCCAGTGATTCAGTTCCCTAATACACGTGCTGAAACAGATCGGCTGCCTGACAACTTTTGTGTATGCAGGCGTCTGAAATGGATTCAACTGGACTCTATGTTAGAGGACCTTACTGATCCGAAGGTCCATGTGGAAGAGTGTAATAAAGATTCTGAAGCTCTAGATACTGTAGCATCATCATGCTAACCGATCCTGAGTGGATGAAGGTTTCTCTAGAGTGTTCAGGTTGAAGTGGAATCGTGTAGATACAGTAGCACGGACAAGTGGGTCTATCCACAGCTCATACACTACATGACAACCAGGATGGACTGATGCAGCACAACACATTTCCCATTGAAAGAGTTTTGAGGAGGATCAAGACTCGTCACCAGGGCACCGGTGAATCCATGTCTGACTTCGTGGGGACCATCGTACAAGCTCAAGAAAGCACTTATGACTTGTATTGCTTGTATAAGGATTATACTGTACCACACTAGTTTGGCATGCCATCCATGCAGGGGGATAAAGTCATAAAGACAAAGACAAGCAGCTGAAGACTCAAAACCACTAGAGCGAAAGAGGAGGAGGAGAGGCCAGTCCTTTGGCATCTATATGAATTAAAGAAAGATTTCGTCTGTACCTTGGTCTGATCTTACTCTTTTAATTATCTCTTTACATTTCTTACATCAGAGGACCTGAAATCAGTCTCAGAAAATATTCTGTCTGTTTGTCTATCCAGCCCACCAGTGTCTTCTATTAATCCTGCTCGTACTGTCTTGATCGATCCTCTGCAGTTAGTTAAGCCATCAGTTTCTCATACTCTCCATACATTGTCCTTCTCTGCAGCCACTGTCTCACCCAATATCTTTTCTGCCTTCTCATTCTCTTTTTTTGCAGCAATTTATTGTGTTTTCAGTTCATTTCTTCTTCTTCTGATGAGGAAAACTTCTGCAGCCAGGCCCAGCAGCTTCATAATGCGTAATGTGGCGAGTATTTGTTCCTTGAGGAAAAGCATCTTGTCTATTGGAAATTTGCTAATAAAATGTACTAAAAGTTGCAGATGAGAGGCCTTTTATATTGTAAAGTTTCCATGCGGTGAAGCGCTTTGGCCCAGCCCGCTGGTTTCCGCACTCATATATACTGTACAACATTGTTTCTCTGATTCCGCGACTTTCTCCAAGCTCTTCAGCATGAATCCATGGGGCCAATGTGTTGGCAACGTAATCACTACTTCAAAACTTGCGATGAACAATACTTACAGCCACCGAGCAAAACCACGCTGACTCCGTGCAAGTGAGATAGGGGTGTAAAACTGCACCCAGGCCCTCAATGACTACAGCACCCTCCAACACCACAGCAACTTGGTGTTGCAACAGCTTGTTCATGCTTCATCAGCAGCTCCAAAAGGCCAACCGTCATCCCTCTGACTCAATCCTCCACAGCTGAGCTCTGGTTAAAGAAAACAAGAGGAGGCTAGTAAAGACAAAGATGAATACATTTTACAGAATATATAGTTATGATGAAAATAAAAGATATTAATAATGCTATATACCAGCAGAATGTGTCAAAGAAATTCCAATTATGGGTAAAAGCTATGTATTGTTTCATATTTGAAACGGTTTGATATTTTTAAGGGTTTTACTTTGTTATTCTAAGGAGTAACTACATGTTTGGAGTGATTTTTTTTTTATTAACTGGGTATCTATTCTATTTGGTTTTCATAGATAAGTTGCGTGATATAACATTTGAACTCTAACACTCTATAGCCCTTAACTTACCGAGTACTGAAACGCCACTACTCCTTAACTGTTAAACACTTCTAGGTTTTTCTCAAACTTCTGGGTGTGCTGGGGTGGAGCAGGATGCTGTTGTTGGGCAAAAATCAAGGCAAAAATTGGGGGAAAAGAAAGATGCGGTTATGAAAGTTTAACTCCTGTACAGTGCAGTAACATATTGGCTAACATCATATGATTGCATCTCAGGGAAGGTAAATTGCTGTCTCACCTTGAATCTATTATTTTATTCAGTCTGTGTCTTCAAAGTTGTCAAATACACAATGTTACAGTACCTGTTGTCTCAACAAATTCCACTGTGGACCAACAATAATCTGGTCACTCAACAGTAGGAATGTGTCAAAACGTTGCGGTGATGGTAATAAGTGTTGGATGCTTCGACAACATTACTATTAGTTATAGTATTTGAAAGTTAGAATTACTTTAAGGAAATTGTGTTGGAACAACATTGACTGCATGCTTATGGAATAATGTTGGACAAATGCCCCAACACGATGTTGTAAAAACCATGTCAAAACACCATAATATCAAACTGGTGGCCTGAGTGGGATACAACAGAAAGAGCACTGCATGCTTACCACCGGACCACTAGAGACAATTTTGTCAGTGCTAGTGTGCAACCATTACAATGAGTGCCATAAAACTACCAGGCAACAGCAATTTATGAAAGTATTAAATTGCCCTCTGGACCTGTTTAACTCATCCTGGTGCCCCCGCTTCTGGTGGGAGATCCCGTCGCATGGATTTCCTGTGTGGTCTGTCTGGGGACGGTTCCACTTTACCATGAAGGTGGTCCTGGCCTCGGCTGTTGCAGACAGCTGTTCTCTGAAGACTTCGGGCAGTTACTGGATGGTTCAGGACTGGAATTTCATACAGTCTACCTGAGCCTTCAATAACAAACTGGACCCCATTTTAACTTAAACACATCAGCTGTTGTAATGAACGTCCAGCCTGCTAACACACAGTATGACTGCAGATCAATCCCTTCTATCTGTTATCACCCAAATGAGGATGGGTTCCCTGTTGAGTCTGGTTCCTCTCAAGGTTTCTTCCCACTGCCATCTCAGGGAGTTTTTCCTTGCCACTGCCGCCCCCGGCTTGCTCATCAGGGACAATCTGATCACTTTGATTCATACACATTCACATTTCATACAATCTTCCGTGATTTCTTTTGTGTAAAGCTGCTTAGAGACAATGACAATGGTTAAAAGCATTATATAAACAATTTGAATTGAATTAAATTAGACGAAAGCATAAAATAAAACACTTAACATAGGAAATCTTTTCTGTGAAACTGGACGTGATACAGTTTGGATGCTGTGTAAACACTATATTACAGTACATTGACTTGTGAACTAAAAGAAAATTGCTCTGAATAAAGGGTACAGTTTTGCTGTCTTCATGTTGTATTTGCGACATTGTTTGGTTTGGGTCATTCATCTCAGCTTCATTTTATCACACAATTAAGTATCAATATATGTCATGTTCCAAAGAACCCTGTCGTTTAATTGTATTTGTTTTTGTGTAAAAACATAATAAAAATCATCTGGTCATAGCGGGTTTCAGTATTAGGCAAATAGAACCTCAGATTAATAACAACATATTAACAAATTTTTCACTGTGCCATTATTTATGAAACAAAAAATATTCCAAAAGTAGTAGTAACCTTCCTGGACTAGTCTGCTACTGCTTCCACAGGATTTAGGAGGGTAAGTTGCAGCCAGGTGTTGCTAATCATCAGCCCTTGATTAATGGATCATTAGGAGGCGTGCAGACTCTATAAAAGTGGAAGTTTTAGCAGTTTGCTGGTCTGAAGCATTCAGGTGTGTATTCACACAATGCAAAGAGGAAAATAGAGCACATGACAGCAACTGTATGGATGACAAGTGACCGTTGAATCAGACCACAAACCTTTGGAATCAATTATACAAAAGCCACTGGTAGTCGCACCGCATGATATTGCGGTTGCAAAGGTATGATCTCACCATTACACATAAGCCCGGAAAACAGATTTCGGTTGCAGACACTCCACAACAGCTCAGGTTGAACAGCTCTTGACACTGAGACAGATCATTTTATCAAGGCAAGAAAAAATGTCCACCTGCTGTCATTGAGATGAGATCTAAGAGGTAATGGCAACTTGCTAAATCATTGTTCCACACTAGAGCTGAACTGCTTACATGCATATATACGGAGATGGACATTTAGGGATGGAAAGTGCAAGCAGCAACCAAGGGAAGTGCTGTTTTGACCTGGAATAGCAAAGCGAATAGAGGCACTAATAGGTTACTGCAGCATCTGCCTTGAGCGGTGCAGTTCTATCCCAAAAAAAGCCAATGATCTTACAACCTTCATGTGGAACTATATTGACTATATAGACACAGTTTACTACTACAGTAGATATTTCGAGGTAGAGAACATCACCAACCTCACATCCATAACAGTCATCCAGAAGCTGAAAAGATATTGCGTGTTTATGAGACTTTGAGCACATCAAGCCCCCAAAAAATAAAAGACCAAGGAATTAATAATAAGAATAATAATAAGAAGAAGAGAAGAAGAAGATGAAATGGCCCAACAGTATAGTGTAGAGTTCAGCGAGGAAGAAGTTGTAGGGAAGAAGTTGGCCCTGAATGATCTTGTATCTTCTCTTTGATAGAAGGAGGTTGTACAGTTTGTGACCATGTAGGACTAAAATATTGAATGATATTACTTTACATAATGTAACCTAAAGCATATCTCTTTATACACTCTGATCCACTTTTAAGTGTATATGAAAATACCAACATTGTATCAAATGAAATGTTCAGATTATCAGATAAAATATACAAACTGTAGTTTAAGACAGAATGCACCCCCTGAGAAGCCTACCTGTATGTTTAACATGTTGAATTAGTCTGTAAGAACAAACAGTATGTCAATGCTATAAAGTGTAGGTAGCTTGGGAATGTGTACACAGTGCATGCAAAAAAAAATTATAATTTGAAAATGTTTTTCATTCAAAATGTAATTCGAAAAGTAAATATATCATATATATTTTATACACCCATGGTTGTGGTTGCATGTACCGAACTAAACGGATTTCGTGGTATTCATGGTATTTATACTGCATGAATAGTAATTTACTAAATGAAATATTCCAATATTTTGAGATACTGGATTTTTGATTTTCATGAGCCGAAAGACTGCTGAATTGAAGGTTGTCCACGAGATGACCACTCACACCCTCCACAACAAGGTTACAGAAGATCATTGCTAAAAGGGCTGGCTGTTTGTAGAGTACCGTATTGAAGCAGAAAAGAGTGTTAGGTGCTAAAGGAACAGAAATGACCACAGCCTCGAAGATCGTCAAACAAAGCCAATTCAAGAACTTGGGAGACTTCACAAGGGGTGAACTTATGCTGCAGGATCAAGAGACACCACGCACAGAGGTCTTCAGGAATTGGGCTACAACTCTTGCATTCCTTGTTTCAAACCACTCCTGGGCCAGAGACATATCTTCCCCGGGCTAAGGAGAAAAAGACTAGGACCATTGCTCAGTAGTCCCTTTTCAGATGCTTTTGACAAGTTGAAATAACTTTCTAACTTTATCTTAATGAAGGTCTCAGAGTCTGGAGTCCAGTGTAAAGTTTCCACAGGTTGTGATGATCTGGGCTGCCATGAGAATCTATGGGGCATTGTCAAGAGGAAGATGAGAAACCCAACAAACTTGACCCAACAATACAGATGAGCTGAAGGCTGCTATCAACGCAACCTAATTTTCAATAATGCCTCAGCAGTGCCACAGGCTGATCATCTCCATGCTATGCCGCATTGATGGAGTAATTTGTGATAATGATATAACAACCATATACTGTGCACTGTCTCGACATGCTTAAAAAGTTAGTACCCCTTCTTTTAATTCTATTTTTTGTGTATAAACATAATAAATATCATCTGATTGGAAAGATGAATAATCAACTGTGCTTTTCTTCACAGTTCCATTATTTATTTAACAAAAATTAAGCAAAAAAAAAAAAAAAAAAGATCCCCAATTATTCAATAGCTTGTAGATTGACCTTTAGCAGCAATAATTTGAAGGAAGAAGAAGAAGCAATGTCACAACATTTATTTATCACATTTATTACGTTTTAAAGATGAATAGAAACCAATTTCTGGTGCAGAAAGCCTTGTCCAGCACATTCCAAAGATTCTCAATGGGGTCTGGACTCGGTGGTGGTCCATCTGTGAAAATGATGTCTCATGCTCACTCACTCTTTCATATTTTGAGCCCGATGAATCCTGGCATTGTCATCTTGAAATATGCCGTGCCATCAGGGAAGGAAAAAAATCCACTGATGGAAAAGCATGGTCATTCAGTATATTCAGGTAGTCAGCCGACCTCATTTTTAGGAACATAGCTTTGCTGAACCTAGACGTGAACAACTGAAGCAATTCAGAGGCTTGGACAGCAGGCACTAGACATGATGAGTGAATCACTTCTGATTCTCTTCTTATCCGGACATGGCCATCACTCTGGAACAGGGTAAGTCTGGATTTTCCACTGCTACACAACCCATTCTTTATTCTCTCTTGTAATGATGTGTCTCCTATGAGGGGCAGACTGAAGCCGTTTCCCCCCAATTTGCCTCACTGAAAAGTTGTTTTCTTAAGGCTGCACAAGGCTGTTTAGTTCTCTTCGTATTTCATGTGTTAACTCTTAAACATAGCTGTGAGTTCTAATGTTTTTTGTTTTTTTTGCAGTTTGATTTCACTAAAAATTTAAGTGATCTCCCATCATTAAGGATGCTTTATTTCTTCCCCGAAGATGATAGTTCACCACTGGGTTTTATTAGTGCGTTGGGTTTAATTTTTAAACAAAGTTTAGTACTTATCTCCTTAGTTGTTTTCTTTGCTTGATGCAAGACAATAATTTGGCATTTGTGAAACAGGGGACTATCCTTGCCATGACTACAGGATATGTATTCTGACATGGTTGTTCATGAAGTGAGAAGCTAATCACTGCATCAGTTACGGAAAATAACTTGTTGCCAGCGGAAACATATAAATCACTGCAGTACTTCTACAGTAGAACGCTCTTAACTATTTGTTTAGTTTAATCCAGGTGGTGTCTATACACATTCACACACACTACCAGTCAAATGTTTGGGCACACCTTCTAATTCCATGGTCCTTCCTGATTTTTTTTCTCTCTCTACTTTGAAAAACAATGCAGAAGGCATCCAAATATGCAATAATCTAATCTGAACAGTTGATATTGAGATATGTCTGCTACTTAGGAAAGTGAAGCCTTCTCTGTGGAGCCTTCATAAAGACTCTAATCTCAGGTGTTGTTAATTGGTGATTTTTGAGGCTGTTAACTTTAAATAAACTTCTCTGCAGCAGAGGTAAATTTTGGTCTTTCTTTCCTGAGAAGGTCTTCATGAGAGCCACTTTCAACATGGTGCTTGATGGGTTTTGCAAATGCACTTGACAAAACTGTTCTTAGAACTATTCCAGAAAGGCTGACCTTGAAAAAAAAAATCTAGAATGTAGAAAATTCTATATAAGTGATATATACGATCATATATACAGTTTATAGACCTCGTGTTTTTTTATTTATTATTCAATAAATTGGATATAGTGGTATGAAGTACATTAATTTGCCCTGGGAGATGGGGGAAAAACACACCCTCCTAAAGAAGACCGTAGAAATACTCAGATATGTTTGAGGTAAATCCGCCACTGCTCACATCCGGGCTACGAACCATGAGCAAAGACGTGGAATGTTAGATTTTTTTTCCCCTCAGCCGCCGTAATGATGAAGTAAAAACCACCATGATTGGTGGATTGCGAGGGACAAGAAACATAAAACCGGAGGATTAGCTTTAGCATACAGATGCGAAAAAAACTGCGAATCCAGACAGTGCGAACAGCAGCTGACGACACGAACGCGGGTTACTTGCTTATGCCAGATGTAAGTTATTTTACAATAAAATACAACGCTCAGCATCCACACGAGCACTGTAGCTAACAGTGCACAATGGTCTCTTGCAATATTTTGCTCTCATACAAACACAGAGCGGCGCGCCTTGCTTGACATCTCGACAGCCAATAGAAAGCAGCGCGCGACAGGCTGCGCTAAGTCTCAGCCAATGGGTAACGTTATAATACGGGCCCAAACAAGTTAGGCTGTTGGTTCAGGCGACCATCGCTAAACTTCACCAAATAATAGCTGTTTGTGTTTTGGGTGATGCAGTAGCCATTTTAGGTAAGTAGGTCTTTTAAATTCCCACCCTCCCTGAATTTGTGCCATATAAAATTTGCGTTGCAGCAATAGAGGGTTACACGGGCCGGGCACTAACTCCTGCATCCCTCATGAATGAAGTGCTGAGGTCTTTAATAACGATAAAGAAATTCTACCGAGTTGTTTTCCACCTCGCCCCCCCACCCCTGTAGTATTTGATGCATTTTTCTAAACTGTCATGGCGTTTTTTTGCGTCCTTGGAAATAAATTCGGGGGCGGAAAGCGGTATGGTGGTCGGAACCGGCGGCAGAAGCTCAGGTAGGCGAGGTCCTGCTCAAAGACGGGGGCTAGTGGAGTTCCAGTGCCGCTTCACACGTGGAACGCCGGTGGTATATACGTGGATATTTAACGGTGCTGTCGCAGTGAGATTCGATTTAGCAGCACAGGCTAACATCGCTAATGTATGTGACACGCGGTGTTTTTCATGGTCACTATTATTTTTAAATGAACACTAATGCATCTGAATGCCGGTGTTAAAAGTACCGTGGAGCTGGCCGTTTTAAAACTTGGAAATGTCAGGAAAGTATATATGTAATTACACTGTAGTTACTTACAATTAAATGCCTTATGTAGTCGCATCCAGATTGATCCAGGTAGGTTGTTCAGCTTTGCACCGGTCAGGATCAGGTAGGCTTCTCAGGATACACACTGTTAATAAGATTATAAGCACATGTCGTGTATGCAGAAAAGGTAAACTGGTCTGTCTGGTTAAAGGTTAGAAGTTACAACCAAAATGACTTCAAGTGCTCTCCAGTCTTCTCTTGAGTTGATTGGTGTTGCATGTACAGGTTTTTAAATAGCAAGTGGTTTGTTCAAATCTTATAACTGTAATAATGTTGGCATTATTCATGACGGCCACCTGCATCATATCGTGCCACTCTGAATAGTTCCATGTGGTGCATTTAATTTGTAGTGTTTACTATTTTTGTTGTAAAACTGATCTGGGATCACTATGAAAATTTAGAAACTCCAGCTTGCATTTAAGTATGGATTATACACAGGGGTAAAAAGTAGTTTTGCCTTCTTCCTGATGTTACTAACACAGCCTTCGTATCGTTCACGTCTTCCCAGCTCCATGCGTTCTTGAAAAAAAGAAAGAAAAAAGTTTCAATATTTTGATACATGTTTGAAGTTGAAAGAGATTACAAAGACTTGACATTGTGCACAGCAAAAGATTTGTTTTAACGATTACGGTGCAACATTTAACAGGCTTACATGAGAAAAAAAAACTTCCAGAATCCGCATAATTTGTTTTGCTTTAATTGAACATCACAGAACAATAATTCAAATGCACTTTTTCACAGGCTCTGTGTTTAGGAAGTAAAGAAGGATTTATGAAAGTTATGTACAGTTTAAAGAGTATTCTTTGTTCGTCGACTCTCGAACAGCTTGTCTAAGCTGCTGTCTCTTTTTGGAATAAAACAGAATATCAATAAGTTATTCTGCTACACATTTTACTTGGGAGATTTTACATTACATTTACATTAACTAGCAGTAATGAAAGAGCAGAATGTGACACAGACAACCCAGTGTAGAGGCAGTTCAGAACGACTTAGAAATAGTTAATAAGAAGACTGAGTTGTAAGAGGACATAACATTAGCAGATTAAAAAATAAATAAATGAATAAAGTGCAACTGTGAGTGGTCTTGAATGCAGGTTTTGGCAGGCAGCTGTTCTTCCCTCTTTCCAGTATTGCATACTGCCGCTGAGACTTTTAGTAGCATGCAGTATCAGACCGTACCAGCCTGCGTTCACCTTGATTACACATCATCTCTGTCTTAAACACTAGAATTTACTTTTAGTAGATCTTCAGTGCCCGACAATAACTTTGTTAACAAGGTTCCTTTATATTTTTGAGAGATTATACGGTGCCAAATGATGTGTATTACTCACAATGCACTGCCAGCATTGTTTATTGTTTATCACTACAGCATGCTTTACACATACACACGTGGACAAAATTGTTGGTACCCTTCAGTCAATGAAAGAAAAACTCACAATAGTCACAGAAATAACTTTAATCTGACAAAAGTAATAATAAATAAGAATTCTATGAATGTTAACCAATGAAAGTCAGACATTGCTTTTCAACCATGCTTCAACAGAATTATTTTAAAAAATGAACTCATGGAACAGGCCTGGACAAAAATGATGGTACCCCTAACTTAATAGTTTATTGCACAACCTTTTGAGGCAATCACTGCAATCAAATGATTCCTGTAACTGTCAATGAGACTTCTGCACCTCTCTGCAGGTATTTTGGCCCACTCCTCATGAGCAAGCTGCTCCAGTTGTTTCCGGTTTGAAGGGCGCCTTTTCCAGACAGCATGTTTCAGCTCCTTCCAAAGATGCTCAATAGGATTGAGGTCAGGGCTCATAGAAGGCCACTTTAGAATAGTCCAATGTTTTCCTCTTAGCCATTCTTGGGTGTTTTTAGCTGTGTTTAGGGTCATTGTCCTGTTGCAAGACCCATGACCTGCGACTGAGACCCAGCTTTCTGACACTGGCCAGCACATTTCTCTCTAGAATCCCTTGATAGTCTTGAGATTTCATTGTACCCTGCACAGATTCAAGACACCCTGTGCCAGATGCAGCAAAGCAGCCCCAGAACATAACAGAGCCTCCTCCATGTTTCACAGTAGGGACAGTGTTCTTTTCTTGATATGCTTCATTTTTCCGTCTGTGAACATAGAGCTGATGTGCCTTGGCAAAAAGTTCCATTTTTGTCTCATCTGTCCATAGGACATTCTCCCAGAAGCTTTGTGGCTTGTCAACATGTAGTTTGGCATATTCCAGTCTGGTTTTTTTATGATTTGTTTTCAACAATGGTGTCCTCCTTGGTCAAGTCCCATGTAGTCCACTTTGGCTCAAACAACGACGGATGGTGCGATCTGACACTGATATTCCTTGAGCATGAAGTTCACCTTGGATCTCTTTAGAAGTCTTTCTGGGCTCTTTTGTTACCATTCGGATTATCCGTCTCTTTGATTTGTCATCAATTTTCCTCCTGTGGCCACGTCCAGGGAGGTTGGCTACAGTCCCATGGATCTTAAATTTCTGAATAATATGTGCAACTGTAGTCACAGGAACATCTAGCTGCTTGGAAATGGTCTTATAGCCTTTACCTTTAACATGCTTGTCTATAATTTTCTTTCGAATCTCCTGAGACAACTCTTTCCTTCGCTTCCTCTGGTCCATGTTGAGTGTGGTACATACCATGTCACCAAACAACACAGTGACTACCTGGAGCCCTATATATAGGCCCACTGACTGATTACAAGATTGTAGACACCTGTGATGCTAATTAGTGAACACACCTTGAATTAACATGTCCCTTTGGTCACATTATTTTCAGTATTTTCTAGGGGTACCATCATTTTTGTCCAGGCCTGTTCCATGAGTTTATTTTTTTAAATAATTCTGTTGAAGCATGGTTGAAAAGCAATGTCTGACTTTCATTGGTTAACATTCATAGAATTTTTTTAAATGATTACTTTTGTCAGATTAAAGTTATTTCTGTGACCATTGTGAGTTTTTCTTTCATTGACCGAAGGGTACCAACAATTTTGTCCACGTGTGTATAAAAGGATTGTTTAGTTATATGAAGATTAACGCATTTATAGTTCTGCTAATACAAATTTTATGTGGATGGAATGAAAGTCTGGATTTCAGGAAAAATGTGGGTAGCAATAATTCCTGTTTTTGCAGTTTGCAGTGACTCTTGGTGAAAAATGCATTTACATGTGTGGATTTACATGTTGTTTTTATTCTGCCAGACATAGGATGCTAATTAAAGTGTACAATATTTATATATATATTTTGAGCATCAAAAAGTTGCATAAATTGGAGAGAGATGAATATCTTTATTTATTTTTCATTAACTTAACATTATTTAGCTGATACCCCTACCTTAAAGTGCTTAGTGATCTCCATTTAAATATTGTGATGCTTATTACATTGAGTTATTGAATTCTATTAAGCTAAAATATTTATTAGAGATTGCAGAAGGAAATGCACAAATCATGAGATTTATTTTTTCACTTAAGTATTTTGTAAAGATAGCATGTGATGTGGCTGTAAAAACAGTCAGGGGAAGTTGATTTCCCCACTTGGGTGCCAGCACAGAGGCAAGTCTTAATGCATGTTTTCCTTGTTACTTGAGGGATGATTGCTCAAATTGAGCCATACCACAGGGTCAAGGGCATTGCACCCAGCAGGGTTTGAGAAGAGCTTTCAGCTAGACTGGGCATGACTTTTGCTGGGCGTGACTTTGGCTTTGTAGGCGAATATTAATTAGTACGTTTACATGCAAAGTTGAGCTATGGGTGTAGCTCGACTTGCCCATTTAATTGGACAACTGTTCCTGTCTTAATAGTTGTTCCTGTTCCTGTACAAGCATGGCACCTCGACAATAGGTGGAGATGTGTGCCCCTTTCAGCTTGTTAGTTCTGTATTCCCGGTTGACCTATTACATCACAGACCAAAATAATCAACAAAAAGTTAGTTCGCGGCAAACTGGTATAATGTTGAGCGGTAAAAATATGAACAACATTCCAGTGCTGTACTTTCAAAGTCAAAAGTAAAAATGTATTCATTTAGTTGTGTTGTGCTATTGTGCTATACACAACAGGAACCTGATGGTTGTTGAAAAACATAACAGATATTGAAAAGAAATCAGTACACATATTAAGAACAGCACAAAAGAAAAACAGTAAAATTGAAACGACATAACTTTAAAAATGGAAAGATCTGTAACACATTGAAGCTCATTAGGTAGATTATTCCACAGTTTGGGGGCAGCCACAGCGAATGCCCGAATGCCTGATCCCACCCCCCACCCCCCCTACACACTTGTGTTTTGACCAGGGTAGCTCTAGCAGCAGCAAATACGACAACCTAAGTGGCTGCTTAGGTGAATCAGTTCAGTTAGATATCCTGGAGCTAAGCCATTGAGAGACTTAGAAACAAATAATAACATTTTAAATTGAACTCTTAAACTCACTGGAAGCTAATGAAGGGCTTAAAGGACAGGAATAATATGTAAGAGTATATGTAAGAGTATTTGTTAAAAATCGAACAGTAGCGTTTTGGATTTCACACATTCTATATACTTTACTTTTTGTATAAATGAGATTCCTTAACTTGATTTATCTAAAGGCAGATGACACCACCATATTGTTAGTGGCTTGCTCCGCTGTTGCGCATTTTGTTGTCAACACTTTTGTGTCAAAACCCGGGATGGGAACTGCGGAGCATGTGCAGATCATGCAGATATATTTAAATGTATAGAATATACTAAAACAGTTTATTTCAGTCTAATTTGGTGTTGCATTACACACTGCCTTGCCAGTGATTGCATCTCACAATTAGTGCTGCTTTGTTGTTACCGCTCTATAAATGGTGTGTTAACATGGGCTGTGAAGCTCTCGCAGTGCAAAACGTTTTCTACCCAATAGAAAGTGTGGTACTATACAGTATGTACTCAGGTGATATGCATTTGTGCAATGAGGGAGAGTGTTGTCTAACATAATTAAAAAAGCAAAATGTGCCAACAAAAGAGATTTAACCGACACTGAACGGTCAAAATATGTTTCAGAGGGATGCAATATTCATGACCACTGGATAATCAAACTTTTTTTTTTTTTTTTTTCCAAACAGTCAATAGGGTTACAAAATAAGTATAAAGAAGAAAAGGCACGAATGATCTGCAAGAGACGTAAGAATAGAAGAAGAATTAAATGTGAAGCTACCAGGAACCGTTTGTCCACCTGTGCCACTATATTAAAGAAATGGAACCTGTCTGGAATGTCTATAAGTACAAGTTGTTTAGTGCTCAGAGGCATGGCCAAGGTAAGGAAGGCTGAAACATGACCAACATTGAACAACACTCACTCAGGTTTTTATGGACAGATGAAATGAAAGTGACTCCTGATGGACCAGTTGGATGGGCCCGTGGCCAGATCACTAACAAACACACAGCACCTTGAAGTCAGACAGCAGCAAGGTTGGAGAGGGATTGAGCTAGACCTTTTTGGGTTGAGGATGTAGGTTTCCTCAATAAACTTTGGTTTCTATAATAAACTTTCTTCAAACAGTGTTACAGGAAAAATTCTGCATCATTTAAGAAAACCTTTTATGGAGGACAATGCTCTGTCACATGCATCCAAGTACTCGATTGCTTGGCTAGCCATCAAAGGCCTCAAAGCTGACAGAATAATGACCTTGGCCCTTCCTCATCTGACTTAAACCCCCATTGAGAACTGGTGGGTCCTTTATAAACATGAGATTTACAGTGCATGAAGATAATACACCTCTTTGAACATCATTTGGGAGGCTGACAGACTTCATAGATCAGGGGCTCTCAACCTTAAATATTCAAATGTCCAGATCTGATTTCAGTTCAAAGGCAAAGGTTCGGAACGATTGGTGATTTTAGATAAAGCAGTTGTCTTGTATTAAATTAGCTGATGACTTACAAGCATTATACTCTATATTTACATTTAAGAAAATCTTAGACAATACATTTAAACCTAGTGGAAAAAATGCCACTGTTTAACTGCATCAGATGTTTAAACCAAATTAACTCTTAATCAGCTTATGTTCACGTGTCAGAAAGATTTCTAATATGTTCCAGGTTTGCCTGCAGATTGTTGCTTGTGATCCTAAACAGCTCTAACTGTCAACATAAAAAAAAATTACAGGAAGAAAAAATTTTTTTGATAAAATATTTCAAGAGAAAAATCTTAAAGTATATTTTTAATGCTTGTATGATAAACCTATTAAACAAACTGACTTTAAAGGACAACACAATAAGACACTGTAATATCAAGATGATTAAAATAAAAGTTACATGATCACAAGCCTTTTTCTACTTTCCAAAGCACGTGTGAGCTTGCACTTAAAACAGGAAAATACCGAGAATTTCACCAGCTGGTCCAGGAGGACAGAAAGAGTAAAGCTGATTGGTTGGTTCTTCTCACAAGCATTTGTGTCATTCTGAAAAGTTGGGGTTTTTCAACTTGCTGTGGCGTAGATGTGCACGGAAAATGCATGAACTTTCTGCTGGTGTCGCTCTCTGTTGTAAGCACGCTTGCAAAAGATATGTGAACAACCCAAAGACAGTTAAAATACACAGCAGTTTAGTCTGAGAAATGGCACGGTCTGACTCCAACTAGCTGCCTAAATCTTGGCACAAAGAAGTTGTGGTCCCTAGACGGAGATACTCAACTTTTCTTTGCATCGACATCCACACAGCATACGGGACGTAATGTACACTGACAGAATGTGAAAGCCTGTTAGCTGTTTGCTCGCTCGCTAATTTTGAACGGGTACCTGTTAGCCGAGACTTGGTGTTTAACATCACAACTCCGTGTGCTCCTCGGCTGTTAACATTGTCATGACAATATGGAAACTATTAGATTTTTGCCTTAATCTTAGGCAAGGATCGGTGTAATGATCTCCGAATAGACTTCAAAACTAACAAATTATTAATGAGTTTAACGTTTTTATTACAAGGAAGAAAACATAATCTTTATTACATTGTATAGCTGCATTGCTAATTTGAGGTGTGGGCCGAGTCCGGATTGACTTGTGGTGCTGTTCAGATCCACACCGGAGTCTGGACTTTGAGAAGCCCTGAAAAAAGAAGGCTATATGGGTCACTTAGTATTTTGGACATGTCGAAAGTGTTTATTTGTTAATTTTGTGTAAATAAACAAGTGAGTTGGGGAAAATTTTGTTTTTCATTAAGTTGCATAACGTATGCAGCACACACACTTGTGTATTCCCCTGAGAAAGCCAAAATTAACTTTTCTTTTGTTAAACATTCAGGTTTGAGCTTTATTAAAAAATTTTGCCTGAGAGCTTTGTATTTGTTCAACAATAAAATTAACATTTCAGGAATACGAACTGCCTAGTAATTGTGCATGCGGTGAATATTGTGTATAGCCATTTACTCTAAAAATACTGAGAAATAATTTCTGGTCCATTTTAGCTGCCTGAATCTAATAATATAACTTAATATTATTTATTTTATAAACAAAAGTCTAAATTGCTCAGAATTTCTGCTCAGAAAACGTTTCCTTATAACAGATATAAAAAGACTTTTGTCCCACTCATTTAGGCTTTATTAATATAAAATTGGTTAGCCTAAGTTTGCAAATGATGGTGTTTGAATAGTGTGTTCGGCGGAGTGTGTGCAGTGGCGTCAGCGGACATGATCATTAACATTAAGCACAAGGCATCATGGATTGTGTGCATGCAAATATATTCATGAGCATGGAGCAGTGAAGTGTGCATGCAGAGGTAGTCACACACAGAGTTCTCCAGATCTGTGAACACTGGGACATTCACACTTCCTTTCCATTTACTTACAGAGTTTGAGATTCAAGTTTACTTTGGTGATGGAGACAACTTCCTTGCAGTTATGATTCATCACTTTCATCCACTTCTCTGTCCAATGAAACCAGATCTTATTTGCATTCTTTTTTTCCCCAAAAGTATATTTTGTACAGTTTTGCAAATAGATGGCAAGTTAGCCACAGATATCATATTAATCCACATATCTTTAAAAATGGGAAAAATCTGTAGGGATTGGAGTGTGTTTTGGGACCTTTGCTAATTTGATTTGTGTGTGTGTGTGTGTTTTTAATTTGAAAACTACCTGAAATCTTAGCATATTTCAACTACAAATTATAATGCATAATGATGAACTTGTGATGGGAGTCGGTAACCATTCCACACTCAATCACAAGTTTCTTAAATGATTTAACTAAACCAATCGGTGACCATTTTATAGTTGGTTTAACAGTACAATGCTTCTTTAAAACTCTTAAGTGCAATAGTACTTGTTTCTTAAGAATTCAATGTAATTTCTGTGGCTTCATGAAGTATGAAGTAATTAGTTTTATTTATTTATTTATTTTACAAAATAATTTCTTTATATATATGTATATCACAAAATGCCCAATTATCAGCACAATGAATGTCAGTTTATTCACAAATCAAAAATTGTGACAAACATGACACTTTTCTCTTATGATTCAGTGTTAATAAGAAATTGTAAACATATTATATGTACAGTGGTGGCACAGTGGCATAATGGTCCACACTGTGGTCTCGTACCTCCAGGGTTGAGGTTATTAGTCCGGCCTTCATGTCTGTGTGCATTGAGTTTGGATGGTCCTCCCAAGCTTGTTGGGTTTCATCCGGATTCTCCGGTTTACCCCCACAGTCAGACATGCAGATTAGGCTAATTGGCATTTCCAAAATGCCCATAGTGTGAATGATTGTGTGTGCATGCTGGTGCCGTGCAACGGACTGGCACACTGTCCAGGGTGTATTCTGCCTTTTGTCCCGAGTCCCCTTGTGAAGAGCGCCAAGTCTCTTGCAAGCCTCTACAACGGTAACGATAAGTGATATTGAGAGTGAGTGAAAGAAAATGTATAATTTATCTACTGTAGGCCTAAAATGAAAACTCAATATATTAAACTATAGTCACAGTTGTCAAAGCAGCGGTACATTGACAGATTTTGCATATGATGCTTTTTATGTTGTGATTTTCCTTCATTGGTGTTTTCTTGTATAACTTTTTTATTTAGTAAAATCAGAGTAAGTCCACACTCAGTTGCAGCCGTTTTTTCCAGGAAAATTGTGAGGTCAACTTGAGATACAAAATCTTACATTTTACACAACCATGTGGTGAGCATGCGCAGTATCTGCACTATACATGCTTGTGTTCCTACATGCATGTTTCCATTATACAGCCATTTTAATCAAAATCGATTGCCATTTATGCATTGTTGATTGCCTGAAATGCATAGGAAATCGACTGAGCGTCGACTATAAACTATGATCGTCCCATCAATATCACAAACCATAAGAAAATTCACTACGCCTATTAATAAATTATCTTTAATGTTTTGTTGCCCAGTTTATTAATCTTTCTGAAAGAATGCAGTTATTGCAAACTAAATTTGTGTTCATGGTCTGCTTCCAGAGGAAAGTGGATTAGGTTCAGAGTGGATGATCCTAACTGTGGGAACATGCACCATATCTCAGCCCCAGATCTGTCACAGGTGCATTTGACTAGTGAGAATGCAGTATTGCAGGTCTGTACAGTGGAACAGTTTGCCTAGCTTTTAAGTAAAAAAAAAAAAATCTGTGCAAAAATAAATATTAATTAAAAGTGCAATAGCATTGGCAAGGATGTTTGAAGTGTTTGATGTATTGGAGTTGTCTGACTAATTTAACTGTGATGAATGTGAGTAGAATAAGAAACATGAAAAAGTTATTTCCAGTTCTATATCTTTTAACACATCATCTATGAGTCACTCTCAAGATCTGTCACTGATTATGGCTAGTGTTAGCTAAAGCGCTAGCAGAACTGATGGGCCAGCTGCCTTCTCATCTGTTCTGCTGGTACTGTTATACAGTGGGTGAAATGCTGACAAGCAAGAAATTACATAGATGCAGGCGATCGAGGATCTCCTTTCTGTGCTCTTTGTGTTGTTGCAGGCGATCGAGGATCTCCTCTCTGTGCTCCTTGTGTTGTTGTTGTTTTTGTTGTTTTTTTTTTTTTACATTTTGTTCATGCGAAAATAAATTTTAATATACTTTTATCGCTCTCTTACATTTTGCAGCCCGCAACAGAACGCTCCCTCAAATCAACACAGCGCTAACTGTTTGCGGCTCCTTCCGCTTTGTTGGTGACGTAAGCGCTTCTTCTTTGTCGGTGTTCACTGGCGGCTTGCATCTGGAAGCACGCTGCGTCACGCCAAGCAAATAATTGTGCAAAAACATAACGCAAGCTTGTAAAATTAATTAAAAGAAGCTTCGAGGCAGAAGATTTTGCCTCGATCATTTTTTGGTAATCGAATTACTCGAGTTACTCAAGGAATCGCTTCAGCCCTACTGTATAATCATCTCAAGTAAAGTTCTAGACTCTGGAGATCCACGCTGGAGGAGATGGCCAGTGCGCTGGACTCTCTGTGGGTTGGAGTGTTTCTCGTATAATAAATAGTACAGGTCAAAGACCCCCCCCCCGCCATGACTGCACAGCAGGCTGTTTTTTAAATCCAATGTACACTCATAGGGGAACAAGCATTTGGGAGGCCTGGTCGGGTGTCTCTCTCTCCCTGTCTCCTTCCTGCTTCTATCTGATTCGCTTCTGACAGCTCTGGTAAGAAAAACAAACTAACTTGTGAATACTGTTGTACATGAACGAGTATAATTAATTTATTTAGTGAGCAGTGAACTAAGCGGAATAATTTGGAACTAAAGAATGTAAATCTGAGAATCGTTAAAATACAGGGTGATGGGAATGTGAGCAGCGATGATGACTTCATTCATTTAATTTCAAATATTGCTAATACAGACATCCCACACATTGATGCCAGCAAACAACATATACGATATTAAAAATAAATATATTCACTGCAGAAATCAGTTTTTTGAAAGGAAGCCAACGAAAAAGAGGGTGAAAGAGAGAGTGCACGTAATGATTAGTCCTATGCTAAGTGTACTGTTCTCACTGGTGAGAGCTTTACATTTAATACGTCTGTCTCGTTCAATCAGTCTAGTTGAGTATTGTGCAGCGCAGTGTCTGGGTTGGTAAAAAAGGTGAAGATGCTAAACACACTTCACTTTCAGCACAGTAAAATGTACACCAGCCTATAATAGCAATGAGAATAATGTCAGTTTTGTTTAATGCATTTTTTATTGCCCATAGTGGTTTTAATGTTTGTTAAGGTGTTAAGGCATGTTAAAATGAGTTTAAGTCACATTCACAACAAACTTTGAAAATGGTGCTCTCCTACCTGACAGGATGCTGTACTTCCTGGTAATGTACGAGTACGAGTGTAACACTTGTTGCAGTTTCTCTAAAATAATGCATTTTAACACCTTCAATGCAAGCATATATAAATTGAAACATAATTAGAGAAAACAGTCAGAGAATTGCCACACGAAATAATGACAGATCATCATTGAGTAGATTTTTTTTCGATCTCTCTTCATTTGATGCTAGGCATGCAACAGTTGAAGTTCATTTCCTGAACATGTCTGTGTGTAGTGGCTCTTGAAGCACTGACTCCTGCCTCACTCTCACCAAGTTCTTGAATTAGCTTTGATTAAAATGCTTCAATAAAGTTCCATCTGTGGCTTATAGATGGTGCGTTACTGTGGTGTCAATCTTCTGAACATCTGTCCAGTCAGCAGTCTTCCCCATGTGTGTACTGAACTAGACTGAGACATACATGGTATTTATATTGTATGAATCAGGAATTTACTCAAACTCGATGAAATATTCTAATAATTTGAGAAACTGGATTGATTCATTTTCATGACCTGTAATATAATATAATCAAAATTAAAAAAAGATCACAAATATTTCTCTTTGCGTGTAATAAATATAGAACATATAAAAATGTATTTTCACGATATTTTAATTATTTTGACATTATTTTGAAACCGTCCTTGCATTTCATTTCATTCACAGTCATTTTATATAATAATATAAAAAAAAAATGCTTTCACATATATTTCACACATTTGGGTTACAGACTGGCTGAAATTAACAACCACTAAGCGCCGCATGTTGGTAGTTTTTCCGTTTGGCGAGTAAATCTCCGAGGGCTATCTGCCGCATGGTAGGTTCCTAACAACATGGTCATGTAATTTAGTTTTTTAAGTCTTTGTTTTGGTAATGTTGCAGCTTCTTTTTCCTTCTTTCTTCCTCTGGTGTCTTCATGTCGGAGCTTTGCAGGAGTAGACACAAACTTTAACATGATGCAAACGTGCCATGCCACTGTTTTCTCTTCGGAGATGTCACCTGGCTGCAGCTTGTCTGCTGCTAGATAACATTAGCTTCAGCCTACCTACGTGGCTAGCCAGTATATGCGACAAGGATATACACAAGAAGTCAGCCAGCCTTCCAAACGAAAGCACACGGTCACTGAAGAAAAGAAGGACAAAGCAGAAATGAAAAAGAGAGAGATTTTGTAAGAAATCTCACTTTGAAGACGACAGATTTTCTGCAGTATGATGCTGAGGCTGTGGTGATGAGCTGTCCCGTGTGTCGCCAGTATACCAAAGACAAAAACAGAAACAACTCATTTGTCATCGGAAATAAAACTGTTAGGCTGGAGAGCAGTCGTGACCGTGAGCGCAGCAAGTGCCACATTGTCTGTGCGTATGTGTCCCCGTCTCATTCTGAGCAGCAAGATGTTGGTAGCAGATTCTTAGCTGCTTTGTGACAGTGACCACTGTTAAAAGCTCTATACAAATAAAATTGAATTGAATTGAAATCCTGTACGTTGCAAGGTGGGGACTCTATGGATTGCATTTGTTTTCCTAGCACATCCTACAAATGCTCAATTGTATTAAGGTCTGGGGAATTTGGAGAATAAGTCTTTTTCCTAAAACCATTCCTGTATAGTTTTTGCCGTGTGGCAGGGCATATTAGCTTTTATGTGAGCTCAAGCCAAATCGGTCTACCTTTGCACTCCATATGCATCAGTGAGCATTACACCCATAATACTGTTGCCAATTTATAGACTATCCTTTCTTGGACCAATTTTGATAGGAGCTAACCACTGAATACTGGAAACACTACACATGATCTACTGTTTTGGAGATGCTCTGACCATCTAGCTATCTCAATTATGTCAGTGTTTAATGTTATGGCTGATGTGTAATTTCTCAAAAATATTTAACAAACAATTGAGGTCTGTCAGAAATGCCACACTGAAGCGTTTTCTAGTTAACCTGCTGTGTTACATTATTCTGTTCATTTCCCATGTCTTGCTTTTTGTATCACATATATTTCTGTATGTAAGCCTGTCCTGTTGTCAATGCTGGACATTTATACTTATTTTATGTCTTTGACAGCTTTTTACTGCAGACTGAAATCAAATCGGGGCAAACGTACCAGCTCTAAAGACCTGGCAAGGCAGTCATGCTTATCCTGAAGTATTGCACACTATCTTTTGATGTATTTTAACAGCTCTCCTTTCCACTGCTCACTGGAATTACAGTGTCTTTTTTTTTATTTTTTTTTTTAAAGATTGGTAGCCTCACAACTTTTCTCTGTCCACTTTATCCCAGCATCTCCTATTCATCCAGGCATCCTTGCCCTGTGCATCCAAACCCTCATTCATTCAATCCCTGTTCACTTTAAGTTTGTTGCTGTCCTTGTCTCTAAAATTAAAAAAAAAATTTATTCCGGTTTCTCAAAGCTCATAGGCCCATTTCCCTCAGCTCTTCTTCTCTCCTTTTCTGAAGGATCATAGACGCACTCTCTGGACTGCAGATGTTTCTTTTCCTCTGAAGCATCTCTGATGCTGTCTGTTCTGAGGATTTCAGACATGTATTTTTTACTATGCAGTGGATCATAGACAATCAGATTCGGTCTTTCTCGTGGATGCTGTATAATCAGCCTAAGATGATCAACCTTCATAATAAATGCACAATTATTTAAAAACAAAGATTAATTGAAAAAAAGAATAATGAGTGACTGAAGGCTTATTTCAAAATAGTTTGACTTCTTGCAGTATCAATCTAATAATCACAAGAATGTAATGCGATGTTAAATAATATACTTTATAAGGAATACCATTCGACTGTTAACTATGAACTTAATTGTAAAATAAGGACAAAAAATAAGGACAAAAAAAAATTTGCACACACTGTCCAAAATTAACTTTCAAAAATCCAAGTGCAGAAGTCCAAAATCACCAGCCAAGTTGATGATAAAAAAACGATGATAAAAAGTTCACTGGCCAATCAGATTTTTTACCAGACAAAATAATAAATTGAGTTTTTTGTGTCACATACACATTCCTTTCAGTACAGACTGTAGCCAACCACTTGAAACACGGTCATCTTCAAACCATCATTTTCTCATAAAACTTTGTTTGCATGTCCTTCTGGTGATTTTGTCCTCCTTTTCTGTGCTGGCAGTGTGCTTTCATTTTATAAGGTTGGTGTAGGCAGCTATTTTCAATCTAAAACATCCTAAGCCTGCAGGAAAAGTCTCTAGAAAATGACATCACACATTAATTTGTATATTGATTGCATCATCACACAGTATTTGCATAGCAGCAGGCAGAAGGTGACGTGTGCATTCGGCAACCAGGCTGAATCTTTTTATAGGCATTTACTATGAAAATGAAGACATGTGTATTATAGGATGTACTTTACCTGACAGGGCAGTTACATTTATATGTAGATTATTTTATAGATTCATGCTGTTGTATCTGTTCACCTGTCCCCTATTAACATGCATTCAGACATTGACCGAGTAGATGTTATACGCACCAAAACTCTACTTAGAACTTTTTTGACTATGTTGAATATAGGTATTGGATAATGTGCATCACCCTTGTTTTCACTGACAAAAACATAATAAGAAGAAAGCAAGTACACCACCTGTCCAGAAATCGTGTAAGCACATCACCTTTATCATGAGGACACAAAAAAATTGTGTCTTTAAGAAAATGAGTGAAGGCTGAAATCTGATAAATCTGAGACAGGGACTGGAGACCTTTTAGTCTTAGAGTCTTCGGGTAGGCTGTAAACAAAAAGTACATATAGGCCTAAATATAGGCTAATTTTAGTGGAATAAATAACATCTTGGCAGGAAAAGTGTTCACTTTTTTCATCCCAAGTTTTATTGTGTGTGTAATTTGAAGCTGCCAATTGGTAAAAGTAGCATTATTTTAAAGAAAGGGAATCATGTTTTCACTGGGAATGTAATTCCTTTACTTATGTTTGGTATGGGGTTTTCTTTTTCTTTTTCTTTTTTTATCCTTGCATGTGTTCTCGCTCTGTACTTACTAACACGGTCAGTCACTGACCTTGCTTTAAGCTGAGGAAAAATAGGATTTTAAATCTTAAGCATTATTCCAATTTACATCACTGCACTCTGGAACTGATTAATATTTATTCCTTTTTTGTAATATCATGTTTATATTCGTCATCCACCATGTGCAAGTGTTTGGGTTGGACATGTGCAAAAAACCCCTTCTCCCTTTCTGTCTTTTTCTCTCTCAAGATTCAAAGGTTGCTTTATTGTCATGGCACATATGGACACTTGTATTCTGAAAGCTTGGTTACAGGCAGAACATAATTACAGAAATACATAATCCGGAAGTTACGTCATGTCAACTGGATAGCTTCTTGGTGGTTTGAAATGTTTTGCTACTCATCCAAGTTGCTTCTTCTGAGAAAGATGGATTAGGGACCACATAAGTTTTTGTCTTTGCTGGGTCATAAATAATGGAACAAAAGGCTGACAAGCAGGTGCATGGCCAGGTGTGGCCTTTTCCCTCATTGTTTCATGACTACTCACGCAGATTAGAAGCCTGGAGGTGGTTCTGGAGTGTAACTTTTACATTTGATGGATGTTCACTTGAACTCTCAACATGAGGTCCAAACGAGTGTCTATGCAAATGAAGTAGGGCATCATTAGGCAGAAAAAATCCCCAAAATAAACCCATCAGCGAGACAACCAACACGTTGGGAGTGTCCAATACAACGATTTAATATTAACGATAATATATTTTGGACTAATTAAACCAATATTAATTAGTCACAGAAAAATGGCAAGAGAATTATGGAGAAAGAAATGAACAGTTCATGATCCAGAGCATACCACATCATCTGCCAAATGTGGTGGAGTCAGTGTTATGGCATAAGTGTGTATAGCTGACAGTGGACCCAGGTGTTTCTCTGGTGTTTATTTATGACCTCACTGCTTAGTCAGGTTGAATTAGTAAGTTGAATTATGAATTGTATAATTCTATACTCTCAGATTCAACCAAATGCTGTGTAAGATCTTTGACTCGGGGTGCACCACAGGAATGAAGTGAGGTCTTTCAGGAAAAGGTTAGTTTAATTAGGAAAATAAGGAAAGGTGGGAGGAGGGAGAAAGGGAGGAAAGGAGTGAAAACAGTCCTAAAGTGGCTGTTCTCCGGCAAACAGCCAAACAGCGGTGTACAGGCCGCTTTAAAATCCATGAGGCACATGATATGGCCCTTTTCTTATGCCCCACTCTGCTGACTTCTGAACCCCGAACTGAATTCCATGCCTCTCTTCAAGATAGCATGGGGACCTTAGCTGATTATCTCCTCCAGCCTTGCCAGATTTAGCGGCCCCACCCCTTCACACCTCTGCTGAAGGGGAGGCCTCTGGCCAAGTGAGTGGCAGTGAGTGAGGAGTGAAAAAAGATTTGGAACTTTACCCCTCCCTCAGCTTCGAGCTCACAGCTGCCACAAATGACTGCCTGTCCGTGATTAAAATCTCAGCCTTGATAACGACCCAACTCGTGGTCTCCGCCAGGTGTTCCCATGCTGCATTCTCCACCAATGTAAGATCTTTGACTCGGGGCGTACAATTGACACACAGACACGAGGCAAGTTCTTATGGGAAAAGGGTAGTTTTATTAGGAAAACAAGGAAGGGTATAGTGGATGAGTAGTGGAATGATTCAAGCCAACAGGAAGTAGTCTACTTGAGATGACTTAACTTTCAAACAACTTCCCTGGCATACAGAAATGAATAGATAAAAGCAAATATAAATACGTTGAAGAATACAGTCAGAAAGAAACAGTGATGTACATTACCATACAAGAAAAAGAGAAAATGGAAGATAAAAACTGAGATGCGGTGGTCACTCACTGCCCCTCTTCCCCTGACAGTTTAGTGTACCATACTGCTAGTGTGACGCTCTAGGTGGGGCTCCCCACTAGGTGGGGCAGTTTGTCAAGCCATGAGAGGCAATTAAACTTTTTTATTTAACTGTTTTATTTAGAGTACACTGCTGACAGAGGGCAGCCAGGACTGTCTGTTTCGGCCTGTCTCTATGGTCATGTGATGGTCTCTGTAAGTTCTCAAGGTGTTTCTCAGTTTTGTTTCAGTCACCCTGCTCAGATAATCTGCCACCCTGGGCCAGATAGCATTGCACATTTACTCTGAAGTTTAGTTTGGGTTTTCCGATGGGTCAAATAGTTTTCAAATAGTTACTTTTAGTGTTGGTATAATTTGATTAACTCTAATGGGGTTTGCTGATTTATTCTGTCTTTACTGTGTCTGCGTGTAGATTATGGGGCAGTGATTCAGGACCAGTTGGATAAAAGGACTGTTGTCGTTTGCTCAGCTCTAGGTACTGAGTTTTACTGTATGATACGAGTGTGTGTCACCCTCTTGTTTCCAGAATTCAGTTGACGTTTTGTATTCTTTAAGTAATGGATTACTGCTTAATTCTGCCCTGCATGAAGGATTGTGTTCCTTTTTTTAAAATCTTTTTTGAAAGTTTTAGCTTTTTAAAATTTATTTATTCATTTATTTTTTTTTATTTTAAGTTGCCTGTCAGGCTGCAGGTCTGGCAGTACTGCAGCATCAGGTTCATGCTCTGCTGCACACCCTGTGCAGCGTAGGTGGCACCAGGTTGTCTGCATATAGCAGGAGTTTAATGTCGGGAGTTGTGACGAGCGAGACCAGGTCCTTCATACTGTACTGTCAATTAAAAAAAAATAATAATAATTTTGAACAGTGTATTTTTCAGTGAGAGTGTGTAGGGTGGAAATATGGTCAGCTCTGTGTTAATTTGGTAGAAATCCAACTTGACTCAAGCCATGGCTTCAGAAACCTAGTCTGTAGCTGTGTTTACAATATTCCACTAATGAAGAATAAAAGCCTTATTAGAATTTAAATGCATCCTGTCACCATCCCAGTTGGAACAGATTGGCCCGATCTGGCCAGATCAAAATGATTTTTTTAATTGGAATTGAAGGGGTGATGTAAAATCTTTGAAAATCTGTTAAATAGAAACAGTTGATTTGACAGTTCTCTCTTATTGGAATAAATATGTTCCTTCTGTGCATGGTTGCCTCATGAAGGGGTAATATTAGGTGACCCGATGAGTGCCAGGAGGGAACGTGAGGACAACTTTCTCACCAATTTTTACTTCTGACACGGAGGACCGGGGCACTGATTAGCTAACATTTCACACTTAATGAAACATCTAACAAAGTATAGACTGAATTCTTGTAACCAGTCGTAACACAGAAGTCATAAAAGACAAAGGTTAAGTTAAGAGATTAAGTGTGTTGAACCACTTTGCACATAAGAACCAAAGTTATATACTGATTAAATGCTTTGAACATTCAAATACACATCGTATCCCATTGGATTCCATGTAAACAGTTTAGCTGGAATTTCTAATTTGAAAGATTTCAATTGGATTGAAGAAATATCGTCAATGGCACTGTAGCTATGAGAGATGCACTCATCATCTGGCAATCCGGAATCGGACGGTTTTTAACTTAATTGGCCCAGACTGAGTGCAGCGAGTGCGGCCAGTGTAGTGCAACAGAATAGATCAGAGGCAGTAATGATGGCCTATTTTGGAGTGTCTTCAGGACGTGTGCTGCTCCACTAACCCCTCAGTGAGGTCTAGCATATAGTGCGAGGTAGCAGTGCATTGTCTCGGGTAGTCGAAGCAGTCTGCGGTGGTCCTTCAAATGGCAGGGATAGGCTAATGGCTCACAGCCATAGTGGTTCCAAGTGTACGTCCAATATATAACTTTAGCTACATTCACTATTAAATACCTAAATTAAATGTAATGCCTTAACAACTTTTCATTGCCAGCTAAAGCACATTCAATTTAAATGTGACTCATTATTTAAAACAACAAATATCATGTGTTTTTATAAGAACAATGATCAATCACAAGATCAGCAGAACTGCACAATTCTGACTGTACTTCAAGTTGTTAAGAGTATCTGATGGTTTGGCACAATTTTCAAAGAAAAGAAAGAAAAAAGCTAACAAGGCATGAGAATTACTTTATTTTAACAAAGTGAGATGTCAAAATAATAGTAAAGAGAAGGATTTAGTTCAGTTTTTGTGTCGCCTGCCTGCGAAGCAAAGCAACACCCAACTTCTCCTAAACAAAATTTGACTAAATTGAATTTGACCAAACCTTTGCTATCCTCGATTATATATATTTTAATATAAAATATATATTTTTCTCAAACTGGCCAATATGCTGTAACAGTGTAATAGCGTGCAGTGACTGTAGGGTACTACCAAATAGTGCCTCAAGGTGGCACTTCCTTTTTGTTGTGGCAGACCAGCCCTGAATGTGTGTTTAGAAGACGAATTAGCTACGATGCTGCTCTGATTAGCTACCTCGCTGAACTTGGTCTCCTCAGTACCAAGTGGTGCTGGGTGTGACTGCCACATCCTACAGTTCATGTATAACTTATGAATGTTGTGTGGTGGACAACCGGCTTATATAGTCGAGGAAAATATGTGAATTGTACCACCTGTAGGTTTATAAAGAAACAGTGATGTTTGACCTCCTTAGATGCCGTAGATCATCTCAAAACTCAACTATGAGGCCTCATAGGGTTGGTTACCGAAACCAGTGTGCCTACAGTATATAACCAGTATGTACTAGAACCGAATCAGAACGCAGATTTCAATGCCTCACTTCCTTGTCATCGCACATGCAAAATTATTTCCAGACGGAGAAAATGCATGTGAACGCGACTCAGAAAGCTCTAACACTAATAACAAACTACATGTTTGTAGTAACGTGAGTGCGCATGTTGTTTTCACATTCCAAATTAAAACTCGGGAAATGAGAATTTCAGAAATGTGAGCATCCGCATGAATACAGAGCGTGTATGTATTTTTTCAGTAAAAAGCTGTTCTTTAAAGTTGTTATCCAGCATTTTTGTGGTTTTTACAAGTATTGGTTCAGGCACAGATTAGGCACCAGTACTGTTTTAAAAGGATCGATTTGTCACCTGTATCGTAGAAAACCCAAACGATACACAACCTTAGGCCCTCATGGGTACAGTATTTACATATTAATTGAATGCTTATTAATTATGTACACTTTTTACATTTTTGGTGATATCTGTGCACTTAGTTTCTGACTAAATCCATTCGTGAAAATGCTGAAAGTAAAAAAAGTATTTATATATAACTTGTGCAAACGTCCTGAAGCCCTGAGGAGATTTTTAAATTGTATCTCTTCAGGACACGATATTTCTTTTTGTACTTCATATTGCATCTGTCTGTTTTTAAGCATCAGATATAGGTAGTAAATGTGACTTTCCAACTGGAGAAAAATAAAGAATAAAATGAACTAGAGACGATTCCTGGAGAAATTGTAAAGTACAGTATGTGCCTTTGAATGCATTGGGTTTCCTATGAAAATGGTGCATTTGTAGGCCATAGGGTTTGTGAGATTTGGCAATCCACTTCTCCTAGGAGTGTGTGCCTGTGTCTGAGTGTGTGTGTGACGGTGAAGTGGTGTGGTTTGGCTTGCGTGGGTGAAATTGAGGGAGATATGGCCAACAACTCCTGAATCTGAAAAACGGTAATTTTGGGAAAACTGTCAGTTTGATTTCTTCA
The DNA here is from genome assembly GCA_030347435.1 of Clarias fuscus. NCBI lineage: Eukaryota > Metazoa > Chordata > Actinopteri > Siluriformes > Clariidae > Clarias > Clarias fuscus. The sequence continues at coordinate 29,481,684 of CM059206.1, forward strand.
AGTAATAGCGGTCCATTCCCTGAGGGTATCCCTACTACAAAGTAAACTTATAACTGATTCTGGAAGTTCTGTGATAGACACTTTAAGTTTCAATTCAGTATGCAGAGCAGTCTACATGTTTATGCAATGTATTTTGTTTGTGTAAATGACACACTCATTCTCTATACCACTTATCCTGTACAGGGCCGTGGGAAGCCTGGAGCGTTTGAGGCAGGGTACACCCTGGAAGAAAGTCATGTGAACACTGTGTGCACATAATCGACTGTTTTTATTTGTGTTAATGTTACCAGCGACTCTTTCTGTGACATGTTTTTGGGAGGATAATTGTAGATAAACTAGTGAAATGCAGTTTGGATACACTGGAGGGAGCCGTCCAAATGTTTAATGTTCTTAATAAAAGGTGGGCAATAAGTCATCATTAATCTGCATGAAATGCATTGTTTTTTGTTATTGCAAGTATAAGGAATAAATGAATGAATAGTTACTTAAGTTTTTTAATATTGTGTGTTTCTGAATAACAGAACAAAGCAGAAATATCTGTAAAATTATATGTTTTGAAAGGTATAGCTACAGTATATCCAGATGATGACTGCAAGCTCACAGCAGAGGTTTTCTCTACACAAGGAGCGTGTTTGCATTCGTGTTCTGAAATCATGATCAATAACACATTAGTTCTTAACTTTTTTGTATTGATTGTTAGAAAAAAAGGTCATGTTCTGGTCATAACGGCGTACATTTTCGAACCATCTGAATGCACTTTGTAGCCTGTGGTGACCAAAGGGTTATCATAGCGATCGCATGCTTGCGTTACTGCTTTCCAAAGCTCAGTTGCAAGTCTGTTGCCCTGACAACGGCCTTGATTCAAGCCCGCTGTGGAAAGCTTGTGATTCATTGATATTAACCCCATACCTATCTGCAGATTTCATGTTTAATACGCGTCCTTTCCTTAAAGAAGAACCTGTTTGTTTTTTTTTTTCTTCTTTTTCAAATTGGTCTAGCAGAACATGGGACATCTGTGAGAGTGCAGTATATTAATACATATGGTATTAACACCATGTATTTTTGGGGTGTAATACAAAAAAATGTGATCCTGACAAACAAAACTTCAAACAATTGCTGTGACCTCTTGGGGATTAGGAATCTAAGCACTGGTTTTGGGTCCCTGGAAGTCTGCAACTGCTGCTGCCTTAGGCTTTAAACATGGTTCATGCAAGTAATCGAAGGCCGATGCTCCGAGCTACGCAAGGCTGGTTATGCGTGTTGTTGCATAGTTGCGAGTGTGTCACCTGAAAAATCCTGACGAGATAAAGCATGCAGTCTCAGCGTTGGCTCTACAAGTGCTATAGCATGAGACAAGACAAGAAAGCTGATTTCTTGGGTTAATTTTGCTAAACATGGAAAACGGTCTGATCATTTAAAACCTTTTATTGCAAACTTATGGACGGAGCTTGATCATCTCCACAGTTAAAAGCGAATCCTGAGTTTGGGTTCCCTGTTGAGTCTGGTTCCTCTCAAGGTTTCTTACTACTGTCATCTCAGGGAATTTTTCCTCGACAAACTGAAGTAACTATAAATGTATTAAATTTTTTTTGTCTGTAAAACTGATCTAAAACAATGACCTTTGTTAAAAGTAATATACAGATTGAATTGATTTGAATGTTTACTGGCGACGCATGTTGGCCAAGCATTGTCATTTGCGTACTTGTGTGAACCACTTGGGGATGCACCTGCTTATGGCACTGGTGGAAGATCAGATAATGTACTTGCACCTGAACAAGAGAAGCATTTCAGATTGACCAATGCTTTAAACCTCAAAGTGGATGGGCTACAATAATAGGAAACACTGTACAAGTCCACTCGCCTCATGTGAGCCAAGAACAATAATCTGTGGCCATCCTGGGGACAGACTAACCTAAAACTGGACAGTAGAACAATGTAAGAAAGACCAAGTGATTTGTTCTGTTTTTTTTTTTTTTCTCCCTTAATATTCACCTGTCCAGTGGGGTGAGCCTGCCCATGATGCTCTAGGCTTTTTTTATTATTTAGTTTTTATTTGACAGGAGCTAGTGTATATTTCATTAAAAGCAGCACTAAAAAATTCCAAGTGCAAGTTTAAAAATCTGGAGTTAAATGTCATACACACACTCGAGAGGGGGGCGGGTGGGAGGGGCTTTTTTTCGTTTTAAGAAGCAACATATTTTTTTATGTTGCATTTAATAATAGCATTGTGTAATGTGCATTTTTTGTTTGTTTGTGCAGTATAACAAAAATTGTTCTGTTGTTCTTGTATTTGATTATTACATTATGTGAGTATAACTTATTTAGCTTGTTTTGTTGTCTTACAGATGTCTGCCACACACATTTTAATGCACAGCTCAGCTACTTCAGCCACCACTGCCTCTGAGCAGAATTCACAAACCACTTTTTCTATAGGCCACTTTGGCAAGGAGCAGATCCGCATCATTGATGGCCCATCTAACCACTGTGTGGCTCACGCAAAGCTCTCTGGGATGAGGGAAGTAGTCCAAGGGTCCAGTGGCTCCAAGCAACACCTGTCGGTTTCGCCTGTCAATAGCGAGGAGGATGATGGAGGAGGTGGGCCCAGAGTGAGGAAAAAACGCAAAAAAAAAGACAAGAAAGGCATGAGGGACAGAGAGTGCGACATTAGACCAAAGAAGAAGAAAGGACAGAAAGAAGGAAAGGGGCTGCTCCTGAAGAAAACGAAAGCCCTCAAGGAGCTAAAAGAGACAAAGAAGGTGGAGGGGAAGGTCGGAAAAAGGAATGTTCAAGAGTTCAAGTCCAATACACAACGAAAGGTTGTGACCTCGCCACCAAAGCAGCGTGGGAGGAAGCCAAAGTAAGTTGACGATCAATTATGCATTAATGTACGTTCATTATATATGTTTGTGTGTGTGTCCTATGATGGATTGGCACCCCGTCCAGGGTGTACCCCGCCTTGTACCCTAAGCCTCCTTAGGCTCAGGCCCTGTGTGACCCTGTGTACAGGATTAAGTGGTATAGACGTTGAGTGCTTGAGTGAGTGTACTTTCATTATTCAGATAAAAAAGAAAGCACAGAGTATGCTTTTATAGATAAATAATCAACTGCATGGTAATGACCCAACATTAAAGTTTAGGATTTTCCTGTTACTTGTCACATTTATTGTTTAATGTAGTGAAATGTCTGTGAGAAAAGTTCCTGTTATTACGGTACATACAGCAGCTGTAGTTAAGATCTCAAACCTGAGATCTTAACTACAGCTGCTGTATGTACCGTAATAACAGGAACTTTTCTCACAGACATTTCACTACATTAAACAATAAAAATTTACTGTATGTAAAAAAAAAAAATCGTATTGGATATTTACTTTATGTGAAGCATGATTTATGAGAAGCATGAAGCATGATTTAATTCACTGTTACATAATTTCAGTGTCTCAGATTCACCAATTATTCTGAGATTAACTCTTATGAATAGAGTTATGAACTCTTATTCATAAGAGTTAATTGGGAGTGCATTTAAAGATCTGATATAGAAATATAAATCTCTTTCTTAGCTATTATTTTGAAACCATTGATGGAAAATAAGTAATTATCTTATTTAATACAGGGAATGTTTGATTAAATGTATATGAATATTTATATAATAAATGTGTGGAGTTCTTGCCAAGGTCTATGTAAACATTTGGCCTTTTCAGTAAAAGCTTTATTTTTTTTTCACTAGAATGGTTATAAATCAGCTCCACTGATATAGACCTGTGATTTGAATTATAGTTGTCACTATAATCAAAGCTGGTCTATTATAGAAAATGAAGAGCTTCACAGTGCTGTATAATGCTAGAATCAAAGTGTGGTCAAGTACTCAAGTGTTTTTATTGCCATATTAGAAACAACTCTGAGCATCGATCCCTAGTATGATGCCCCTTGTGATATAATATGGTTTAATATATGATATAAAGTGTAATATGATATTAAGTGTATGTTAACTTTGTTAGAGATCTTAATAAATTGTAAAAGCTTCATGTTCTCATGTTTTTCCCTTGTTGTTCAGAGAGCAGAGTGCTGTCCCTGTGGAGAAAAGGAAAAAAGGGAAGCGGAAAAGTGATGCACCTCAGGAGGCAGCTGAAAGTGATGATACAGCCTCACTTTGTACACTTGCTACGGGAGGAGAAGAGAGCACAGATGCTATGGACAACACTGTGAGTACCCCAAGTTTTCTTTGTTATTGGTGCAGTTCATTTCATTTGTGCATTTCATTCAGTGCTTTTCTATCTTTTAGATATTAATGAATAAGGGCATAATAATTTCCAGTAAAAACTAGACATTGGTAGGGCAGTTAAATCTAGGCCAGTCTGCACTGGGGTTGGAGCATTGGTGAATCTCTTTTGGCTTGAATTTAGACATTAACCCCTTTCACATAGAATCACTGTATGTAGAATAAGATCTTCCTCAATATTACGCTTTCCCTTGCGTGTTTTGTAATTTACACCAGACCCATGAATTTGGCGCTAAGCTGCTTCAGTAAGCACTTCTAAGTACGACACTGCTTTCCGCTACCAGCGGGAGTGTGGCATTTACCACAATAGCATCGACATCTAGTGTGATATGTATCACATGCGTCAGAAATACTGCTTATACTATTGCTTTCAAAACAACAAGGACAGGTTAAATCTACAAGTGTTCATCTACCAAACATCACTCACCGAACGCAGCTCTCTGTCTAACCAATTCACTGTCTTTTCTCACTGAACAGCCACTGAACTGCCGCCTTAACTTCTTGACTCACCGATCAAGTTGGCCAAAATAATAATAAAAAAAAGCATTTTTCTGTACCATTAACTTTTGAACATGATTGAGGCATTGTACAAAGTTTTTTTCTTTTTTCTTTTAACGTCCCTATTTTTAATATTATGTTGCTGGATATGTTCTAGACAGACCTTGCATACAGTTACCTTCAAAGTATACATACATATCTATATATATATAGATGTGTGTGTATGTATAAATGACACACAAACTTTGTTCCTTCACTTATCCAGAAGAGGAGATCAGGGCGTCAGGTGAAGCGTCGAAAGTACAATGAAGATCTAGATTTTAAGGTTGTGGACGATGATGGTGAAACTATTGCTGTGTTGGGAACAGAGCGAGCTCCTGCCCTCTCCTCGTCTACCCTTGCTTGGCAAGCAGAGGTAACTTCAGTATCTCCTACCGTATTATTTTACCATACATCTGCACCTTATTTCTTATAGCCCACTTTCACAATTTTACATTATGTTTACACTTAGTGCAATCTTACACTTATCCAGAGTGACCTACAGAAGTGCTTTGAAGTCTTCATCAATATACATTATCAACACACAATAATAAATAAATAAATAAATAAATAAATAGAAAATATATATAAACAGCTCGCGGACATCAGCTGGCAATGTTCAGGACAAGACTAGGACAAGATATGCATTTGTTACTGAATGGCACGACTCCCCATAGTCACCCATGGAACCCTACCAAAATAATGGAGGCGGATACAACAACAAAGTGGGGATCATCTTTGGAATGAGATTTAACAAACCGAATTATAGGAAAAAGAAACTACACATCACAAAGTCATGCATCATAACCTATACACCCTTCTGAATGTTACTCTCAGTGTTCTACTCAGTCTCAGTGGTTTAGTTTGTTGTTTGTTGTCTGTCCATTCATGCTTGTCTTCTTCGTCTTAGGAACCCCCTGAAGATGAAGCCAACATTATTGAAAAGATTCTCTCTGTGCGGACTGTTAAGAAGGAGGTGTGGTGGCCATTTTACTGTTTTAATCACAGTTTTTGTGTGGTGTTAGAAGTGTTTGATAACACCTCCCTCTTCTGTTGTATCTGTTATATTTTAGACATTCCCTGGAGAACCAGCTGAGGAGTCAGAGGAGTTTTACGTGAAGTACAGAAATTTGTAAGTACCTAACCTTAATGCTAAAAGTGGTGAAAATTACTGCCCGGAGAAAAACATCGCACAGTCTTAAGATTTTGTGCAACCACTTTAGCTGTTATGGCATACAAGGTGGTGGTCTATCCATGTGTGAAAATGATCCCTCATGCATGTTCGTTAGTGGAGGCTCAGGTACAAAACTGTAGGAAATTTTAGTCTTGAACTATGGAGATGTCAAAGTCCTCAAAGTGGAGCTGTCTGCATCAGCTGAGACCAGGATCGTCTCTACTATTTGAGTCTCCGAATACAGCTATAAGTATAACCTGTTCATTAACCCTGTATCATAACCCCCTCATGATGGGTGCATTGCTCTGCGCACTTACCTTCTTACCATGTTCTTACCCTTTAAGGCTTATTACTCTGGAGGAGGGTACATTTGGAATTATTAGACACACAACCTTTTTTTATTGCTCCAAAATCCAGTCCTTATGCTCTGAAAGCTGCCTTCTGATTAACCCCACTAAAAATGCTTTCTTAGTACCAGTCCTGAGAGTTCTTGTCGAGCTGTGTGTTCACAAATGCTCTTACTTTGACTAATAAAACAAAGCTGTGATTTCTACTCTTAATTTTTTACAATGCAAATTAACGTTTAAGCATTTAGGTGACCTCTGATAATTTTTTTTCCCAACCATTTCTTCCACTAAGTTGATTTGTTCAAGACTGTTCTTCTGCCCTGTGGAACGGACCAGCGTTACCTGCCAGCACAAAAGTGGTTGACTACATACAGCAAACAATAAATACATATGGCCTTTGACACAATATTTGTATTTATTTGATATTTCTATTCATCTCATATTCCACCGTTCAGATCTGTGCTACTTGGGGTTTAATAATCTCCCTGGGTTTTATAAAGAAGGGTCATTGACCATGCGAAAGTGTTTCTCTCCAGAGCATACGCGATTGTCAGTACGCCCTTCTTATTATTTTTTGTAACCATCCATTGATCTCAGATGGCATTGTTCTCCAGGACAGATTTGTAAAAAAGGGGGTGCAAATATACTTGGGCGGCCATCAATATACAGTTCCTGGGAGGCGTGCCCAAGTATACTCTGTATGGGAAACACTGATGAGTATAGCATTGGTACGGCATGATGGGGAGGTACAAACTTTACAAGCTTCACAAAGTTTAATATTTCTTAATTGGTTTTTAAAGCGAGTTCTTCAGTGCACACGGAGTGCCTCACTCTAGTAGCAGCAGCATTCTATGCTAACTATAACTAAAGAGGACTTAACACATAAAAGGCAACTCAAATGACTTGCCTCAACTTTAGTGTTAGCAAGGGTGACAGTAGTAGTAATGTAGAAACACACACCATGGTGTTATGGTGATCTGGCGTTTTGCCATATTTGGTCTTTCAACTGCAGTGTATTTATCTGGTTCTTCTATACATTTGTGGAGCATTTTGAGGGCGTGTTGAAAAGGTTATTTTCCTGGTTTTTATAATACAGGTGGTTTTCCATAATGTACTAATACATTTGATGTCAAAGTTGACAAACTGGGTATGAGGACATATCACAGCAACCATATAACCTATTCTGACTTAACTTTGTAGATAAGTGAGGGACTTGAGCTTATAGGACTTCAAGACCATTTGTCCAAATTCATGTTTAGGAGGTGCTGTTCATCTTCATCTTCTGTACCGCGTATTGTGTGTTGTGAAGGCCTTGGAGCCTGTCCTGTGAGACTTGGGGCACAAGTGGGGGAGTATACTCTGGACAGGGATACACACACTCACACACTCTACGGACAATTTGACAATTCATTTAATATGCATGTCTTTGGGCTGTGGGAGGACGCCCAGGTGGTACTGCAGTTTACAAACTTGTTGATGCACTCAACAAATCGAAATTCTACAGTAGATTTTGTTGAATCCCTTGATGATGCCAAGTGTTTTTAATATAGCGAATTTGTGATTTTTTTTTTTTTTTAAAGAAGTCATTTTATTGCATTTTTTTTTTACTTTGCAAATTATGTCCAAAATCCAATTTAAATGGAACGTAAGCTAGTAAATGATATGACATTTCTGCAAAAAAAGGATTCTGTCAGCCATTGTGAAAAAATTCACAATCTTCACCTGCTACAAAATTGTCCCAATCAGTCTGACACACAAATTTCTTCAATATTCATCTAAAACGTTTTGTCTATGACCTACAAACGAACATGCTTACAGTACATGAGGGCATGTCTGCTCAATAGGTGTTCCATCTAAAATAATATTTCCTGCTGCTTTGTGTTTTTATGATTTTGTTGTTAGTTCCTACCTTCACTGTAAATGGGCAACATTGGAGGAGCTGGAAAAGGACCCACGCATTCACCAAAAAATCAAGCGCTTCAGGAACAAACAAGCACAAATGAAGCACATTTTCTCAGAGGTAAGGTTTCATTCTGTCAATATGTTTGTGTAAATTATAATAATTTAACATTATTTATTGGATAATTTGCTGCTCTAAATCAGTTACTTATGTTGTGTATGGTTATATATTTTTATTATATGGAACGTTCTAAAAATAAATCATAAATGCCATAACCATACATAAATTTGTGAATGACAAAAGTAATCTTTAGAAAGAATTGTGGTTCTACACACAACCAGAAATAAAACTAAAGTTAAATATTTACATTTCACATGATAATTTTAATTTAATTGTTTTTTAAAAGATTTTGCTCAGTATCAGTAATATCAGTTTTAATCTCCCTAGCTGGATGAAGACCTCTTTAATCCAGACTATGTTGAAGTAGATCGTGTTTTGGAGATTGCGATCACTACAGATACAGAAACTGGAGAGGGAAGTATTATAATATGTAATAAAGAGTCGATACAGTCTGTGTCTAAGACTGCTGTTGGAAGACATTGCATGTGTTTCAACAGGAGGTGACGCACTACCTGGTAAAGTGGTGTTCTCTGTCCTATGAGGAAAGCACTTGGGAACTCCAGGAGGATGTAGACCCTGTGAAGATTCGTGAGTTTGAAGAGCTCAAGAAAATACCAGAACTCACACCTGTTGTAAGATTTTGCATTAAATTAATCTGAACTGAATTTATGTTCTGAGTACATCATGAAGATCTGTTTTTATATTTTTTGTGTTCATATATCACATTTTTATTTTACCTGAAGGCAGAGTGTGAATTATACAGTTACTCTGAAGGGTTTGGGATGCACACGGTGCCATTTGAAAATAGTCAAATCGAAATAATAATCTAATTCATAATGATTAATAATTCCTAATAATTATCATCTCATTCAGCAATCTACTATATGTTGTATGGAAATATGAATGAAGCACTAAAATGAATCGAAAAAATTACTCCTTTCTTTTTCATTAATTTAGAAGTGAAAGCATATGGCCAAAAGATCTTCACACACAGGACATACAAAAATTAAGTAGGGTCAAAGATCTCTAATAGTGGTCCAAAAATGTGCACAAAAGAAAAGTGTACAGAGAGTTACAGAGCCTGTTTCAAGATTTCATTAACTGCCCAAAAGTACTTTTGGGAGAGGTGCCTACAGTAAGTGGATCTTGCCTGCAATACTATAGATTAGTCTCTTTTACTGTAAGTCTCTCCATGTTGCATCACTTGTAACTTAAACTGGCTGAAGTTCTGAATTGCTTTTCTGGTTAGTTCACCAATGAGTTTGGCCACCATGAGCACCTTCAAGACAAACACCACAAAGAACACAAAGAAGAGAACACCTTCACAAACTAGACAAACTGTTTGTGCTTTTTATGGCCAGAAGACATTTTCAAGGGCCCTCAGTCACTGAATAAGGTTGTAACTGGGCGGGCAAGTTGTCAGTTTTATTTGCTTGGTATTTTTCCTGCTCTCCGTCCAGTGATGCTCATACATTTAAAAAGGCCAGCCAGGATGCTTTTGTGGAACTTTCGCTGTTGACTTTTCACCCTGCATTTTCACAGCAGCTTTAGTGAGAGGCTCTGCAGTTCATTTATGAGGTACTTCAACAAACCAGTGTAATTCTTCCTTACACAGTCAGAATGAGATGCTAGAACAGTGCACCTTTTCACACTGCTCTTACTATAAGATGTGTTATGATATAACACATCTTATAGTAAAAATCTGGCCAGTCCTCCAAAGCTAAATGTTTAGGTCAGATCTAATGCAGGAGTTATTATTTTATGTTTGAAAATTCATGTTCAATGTGTACCACAGCTTGAGCAATGCACATTTCTCACTATATTTCCAATCATTACTTGCATCTGTATCCATCGTTGTAAATGCCAGTCCTTACTTGCCATTACATATTATAAGATCTTTGACCGAAGTGAATTGGCGGTGCTTAGCCTGCCTTTTAGGAAACGAGCTCAAACAGGTGAAATGGAGGCATTTAAATGAAAAGAACTTCACCAGCTGTGCCCAATGTAGCGGTCCCGTCCCTTCACACATCTGCGGAAGTGGAGGTTGTATAAGTAGGGAGCCTTCAGAGTGAGTGAGGAGTGAAAAAAATTTCTCTGCCCACTACTTCATTGATCCATTTATAAGAAGAGTGTATTCCACATCACTTTTGAGACAATAATATAGTCCCTGTATCTTTGCATAAGCTGAATCCTACAGTGTATCTCAAAAAATGTAAATATCTTTTTAATAACTTTTTTTTTTTTTTGTAAATTATTTCAAAGTGAAACTCGTATGTTCTAGATTAAAAATTAATAAATATATACAGTACTGTATATGGTATATATGTGTGTGTGCTTATATAGAAGCCTTCTTGGAGTGTGTTAACGGGGAGGCTTCAGAAAGAGTATATTTACTGTAGGTTTTTGGATATGTCAGGTAGAACAAAAGTTATCATTACTTTTATAAAATCTGGTATTGGTATTTACCAAATTTTGCCACTACCAGAATATGTGAGTAAAGTTGCAAAAATGTAGCACTCATAAAATGAGCATATTGTTATATATTTTTTGGTCATAGAAACAACAATCGAAAACATCAATAGAAACACGTAATTGTGTGCATTTGTGGGTTGTTGTTTTTTTTTTTTTTTTTTGCCTTTGTGATCCAGTTTCCTCATTTTTCAGTCAGTCGTGTTTGGAAAGTTGCTTAAAATTAACTAAAATTCAGTTCATTATTTTGCCTATTTTGTGCTGAATAAAGGATATGTCACTCTATACTGTACAATCCTGAGCTCCATATATTTTATATATATATATATATATATATATATATATATATATATATATATATATATATATATATAAAAAACAGCAAAACAAATGATGGCTAAATGCTCTGAGCTTTAAGGGCTACAGCAACCTAGTCTTCAATAATGCTTCAGCTGTGCCACAGGCTGATCAGCTCCATGCCATGCTACATTAGGAGCTCATACCAAGTATTGAGTGCATAAAATAATATAACTGTGCAGAATTCTGTAATAAAATCTCTGTAATTTCTTTTTTTTGATTGAACTTAGGCAATATTTTAATAATTTGAGATCCTGAATATGAGCTGGAGAGCAGGGCTTGAGAATATGAAATTTGAAATATGTGAGGATAGGACATCTGTAGGCAACACTATATTAAAAGTCCTAAGTTATTAATTGAGAACAGTCATACTCTTTTTAGGCCCTAAGGCTGTGGTCACTGCCGAGCAAAGTGGGCCAAATCTGATTTATTTATTTAAGCAACTTGAATGTGAATGAGATGGGAATCCATGCAACTTTTTGCCTTGGGGCATGCGTAGGGCGCTTGGGGCCATCGTTTAGGGCGATAGCAGTGAGATTTCATAGCAGTGCTAGCAACAGCTGCTAACGAGGCACCTGGCTTCCTTCCTTCTTCTGGACATGACCAAATGCAACCGACTAACTGCTTGCCATACTCCAGAGTCACACAAATGCGATGTGTGAAGATACCCCCTTAATCACCCTGAAATTCTAACCCTGCCTGATGGTATTGCTTTTTAAAAAAATCTTTTTTTTTGTTTTTTGTAAGACTTACATGTAATGCAATTATTTCTTATTCTATGCTCTTAAATGCAGTCATGTGAAAAAAAAATGGGACACCCCATTAAATATTAATTTCTTTATTATGAAATATGATGTACTGATCAACATATTAATTTCTGATCTTGTTTTGATTTGTATTAGTAGATGAAGGATATGAAATTGCATATTGAAAAAAATTCTTACTTTTCACTTATTAAGCAAAAGATAAAATAAAAAAAAGAGAAATTAGATGTTTCTTGTAGCCATCTACCAGTCTTTGGCATCTACTGGAAGAAAGTTTCCTTCCCTCCTCAGCTGTGTGATGTTTGATGGGTTTCTTGAATAAAATTCTGTTTCAAATCACCTCAGAGGATCTCAAAAGGATTCAGCTCTTGGCCATTTCAGAACTCTCCATTTTTTTCTTTGCAGCCAGTCCTTGGTGATATGTTTTGGATCATTGTCATGTTGAAAGGTCCAGTTCCACTTCAGCTTTTATGATAGTCTCACGTGTTCTTCAAACACCATCTCCAGTGTAGAATTCTACAAATGTAGAATTCATAGTGGATTCTGTGATTGTAAGTTGGCCAGGTCCTGATGCTGCAAACATCCTCAAACCATGACACGTCTGCCTCCCAAGCTTCACAGTTGGTATTTCATCAAAAGGTTCTTTTGCTGAAATGCTGTATTTTGTACCAAAGGTTTCCTCCTTGTACACCGCACATGATAATTAGTCATGCAGTCTCTTTCTTATTGTGGATGCATGCATTTTTACATGACCGTAGCAAGAGCTTGCTGTAGGTGTTTGAGTTTTTGGAGACTTCTTTGGGTATCTTGCAGTCTGCTCTTGGGGTGAATTTTTTTGGCCATGTTGCTAGCTGTCTTGAATGTCTCCACTTGTAAAGTGTTTTCTGGACAGGAAAATGGCTGATTAAATACACCTGATAAGCAATTTCAGCCATTTGTGTATAAATAAATATGGGGGTGTCCTAACTTTTTTTTTTTTCCTTGGTTGAAATTTTTTTATTATTTAATTTTTTTATTAAGTGAAAACTAAGTCAATTTTTGTTGCTAAATGCAATACCCTTCATCTACTGGTGCAAATTAAAACAATCTCAGAAATCAATATGTTGACATTACCTTATAAAGAAATTAAGATTTAATAGGGTATTCAATTTTTTTACATGACATACTTTCACTCGTTTGTTTCACTTTAGGAGAGACCTTCACCGGAGAAATGGCAAAAGCTTGAACAGTCTCGCGAATACAGAAATGGCAACCAACTCAGAGAATACCAGCTAGAAGGCATGAATTGGCTTCTTTTCAATTGGTACAATAGGTAATAATGCACTGACTTCACAAACATTTTTTTTCAAAATCTTCTGAAAGTTGAATCAAATGAAAAAAGTTTTTTTCTTTTTCAGGCTTACTGTGCGTCACTGCATGTTGAAAAGATTGATGTTTAAAATAGAAAAAATGATCTCTCTACACACACAAAACACTTTATTAGGAATATTAATGCTGGGTTGGGCCTTCATTTGCTTCCCAAACAATCTCAATTCTTCATGGCTTGGTTTCAATGGGATGTTGGAAACATGTTAACATGTTTGCATCATGTAGTCCAGTTTTTCAGGTGGACTTTCTATGCTGCAGATCTCCCATTATACCACTTTCCAAAGGTGTTCCACTGGATTTAGATCCGGTAACCAGGCAGGGCATTGATGAACATTGAACTCCTTTTCATATTCCCAAAAGCAGTAAAAATACGCTGTGACATTCATGCCATATCAAGTCATTGGTATTAACAGACTGAGAACAAGTGTGCCAAGAGAACTTTTCCCACACTATACTGCCACCTCCACAAGTGTGGAATTTTGACACAAGGTAGGTTTGGTTCCTGTATTGGACCAGATTCTGAACTTGCTATCTGTGTGCCACTGCAGAAATTGAAATTCATCAGATAAAGCCACTGTTCAAGTCCCCGTCCGTCCGTCCACCCCCCCCTGCAGTCTTAGCTGTCTGTTCTTAGCTGACAAAGGTGGAACTCTGAACCTTAAGGTGGAAGGGCTACAAGAGCAAACGATCAAAGTGTTATGCATGCTTTTCTGCTCACATCAGTAGCTGCATGATTTCATGCCTTGCCCTGCTGCCACTTGATTGGCTGATTTAGATAATTCCATAAATGTGTAGGTGTGCAGGTGTTCCTAATAAAGTGTTCACTTAGTGTGTATCTTAGACTTAACTCTTAAATACTCATCACAATAAAAATAAAAACAACCTCACACACACACACACAATTATATTTTCACCTTGTACTACATTGCAAACTCTACAGCAAGTCTACAAATTTGACAGGTTTCCGTGACCCATCTGTGCTCTAAAAGTAGAAGGACTAGGACTTTCTTTGAAAAGCTTTGTATACTATAACACAATTGGTTCATCTGTTTAACAGCATCCGTTTCTCATCACCATGTAATTTCTATGCGTCACATTTGTTAGTAGTTTTAAACTTGTTTGGAGAATGTTGCAGCCTCAAGATTTGAAATGAGTACACATTTTCAACAAGTAATTAAATTCACTTAGTAAATCATCAAATAATTTGTTGTAGTGTTTTCAGTATTGTACAAGGTGAAACGTTTTTTGTTTTTATTGATATGCACACAACTGTATGAATGTGCGTATAAATGTTGACTGGTTCTATCATAGTCGTACAAAATAGGAATGAATGCAATGGTCACTACTGGCCTCCACAGTCCCTAGTTGGACTTCAAAGGTTCCATGATGGATGGATGGATGGATGGATGGATGGATGGATACACAAAATGGTCAGCCATAACATTAAAATGTAAAACATTTGGTATAATATTATAGCATAATATTGGACTTAAAGTTCCCCTTGTGCTACAGTACAAAGACAGTATAAAGACATTAGCAGTGGATACTGAGTTCTGTGGGATGTGGCGTGGGGCTTCTAAGGATTGGACTTATTCAATGCATTCCATAGATGCTCATTTGGATTGCGATATGGGGAATTTGGAGGCAGGATAAGTAACCTTAAACTCCTGCATGTCAACCCCCCTATTGCACCAGCTGTGATTTACTGGATGTTCTGATATATTTCTATTGTGCTCAGCATTTACTTTTTTAAAATTAATTTTCTACATTAGCCTTTCTGTAGGAAAGGACAGGGTGGGCTAAACTTTGGTCCCCACATGATCCTGTCACTAATTTACTGGTGTTTAGTTCATGATAAATGTTATTCAGTTCACCATGAAGTGGTAGTGTTATGGCTCATCGGAGTGTGTGTGTGTGTGTGTGTGTGTGTGTGTGTGTGTATGTGTGTATGTGTGTGTGTATGTAATATATATCTATAAACTATACAAATGCGTATATATTCTATTATCTTCCTATTTAGGAAAAATTGCATCCTAGCTGATGAAATGGGTCTTGGAAAAACCATCCAATCCATAACATTCCTCTATGAGATATTCCTTATGGGTTTGAGAGGTCCCTTCCTAATCATCGCACCTCTCTCGACCATTACAAACTGGGAGAGAGAATTTCGCACATGGACGAAGATTAATGTCATTGTTTATCATGGTAGTCAGATCAGCCGCCAGATGATCCTGCAGTACGAGATGTTTCACAGAGATGAACAGGTAAATCCAATTCAGTTCAATTTTATGTAACACTTAATACATATACGTATATACATGCAATACTTAAACAATATACATTTTCTCAGTTCAGAAAGCTATATGTAGACACACAGTTTAAGTCGGAGCTTTACATACACCTTAGCTAAATACGTTTAATGTTTAAATTTCTGCCATTTAATCCAAGTATGCATTCCCTTTCTTAGGTCAGTTAGGATATTATATGAAATAACACAATAATAATAGAGAAAAAAGATTTACTTTAGCTTTTCTTTATTACATCAAATTCCCAGTGGGTAAAAAGTGTATTTGATAGCATTGCCTTTAAATTGTTGAGTCAAATGATTCAGGTAGCCTTCCACAAGCTTCTTACAGTAAGTTGGTGGAGTTTTAGCCCATTTTTCCTGACAGAACTGGCATAACTAAATCAGATTTGTATTCCTTCCTCCTCACATGCACCTTTTTTTTTTTTTTTTTTTTTTTTTTTTTAAGTTCTTCCTACAGATTTTCTATTGGATTGAGGTTAGGGCTTTGTGTTCACTCCAATGCCTCGACTTTGTTGCTCTTAAGCCATTTTGACACAACTTTGGAAGAAGTCTGGGGGGCTATTTTTACTTACTGGCTGATGTCTTGAGATATTGCTTCAATATATCAATGTATTTTTCCTTTCTCATTATACCATCTATTTTGGGAAGTGTTCCCTCTTGCAGAAGCCTGATGCTGCCGCTCCGCGGTTGTTATGGCAAACAGGTCAATTCAGTTGTTTGATCAGACCTGAGGATATTTCTCCAGAAAGTCAAACTGCAAACCATAGTCTGATTTTCTGTTGGTGGTTTTCAAGCAATGGCTTCTTCTTTGCTGAGCAGCCTTTCAGGTTATGTTGATTATAAGACTTGTTTTACTGTGGATATTCAATTCGATAAAATTTTATTTGTACAGTGCTTTTAACAATTGTCATTGTTGCGGAGCAGCTTTACACAATCAAAAAAAAATTATGGAAGTTTGTATGAAATGTGAATGTGTATGAAACAAAATTATAAGATTGTCCCTGATGAGCAAGCCAAGGGTGACGGCGACAGTGGCAAGGAAAAACTCCCTGAGATGGCAATAAGAAGAAACCTTGAGAGGAACCAGACTCTGCAGGGAACCCATCCTCATTTGGATGATAACAGGAATTGATCTGCAGGCATACTGTGTGTTAGCAGGCTGGCAGTTCAATATAACAGTTGATGTCATGAAGTTAAAATAGAGTCCAGTTTGTTGTTAAACTGATAGATACTTCTGTACCTGTTTGCTCCAGTGTCTTCACAAGGTCCTTCGTTGTTGTTCTGGGATTTATTTGTTTTTGTTTTTCATACAAAAATATGTCCATCTCTAGGAGACAGAATGTGCCTTCTTGCTGAGCGGAATAATGTTCCCATGGTGTTGTGCATAATGCTTGTGCAGTACTTTTTAGATGAATGTGGTACTTTCTAAAGTGGTAAGCTTCTAAAGTCATGACATAATTTTCTGGAATAAAGGAACAGTCAGCTGAGTGCATGTAAATTTCTCACCCACTGGCATTGTGATGTAGTGAATTATGTGTGAAATAATCTATATGCAAACAGTTGTTGGAAAAAAATTATTTGTGCAATAGAAGTAGTTGTCCTAACTGACTTGCCAAAATAGTTTACACAAACTAGAAACCTGATGGAACCCACACTGTACTTTACTCTGTGACACCCAGTAATAGGATTAGTCATTGGTTTTTCACAATTGTGTACTACATAGGCAAACAGTACTATTTGTGTGTTGGAAGGATAATTAGTTATCCTAATTATTTATTATTAATTAGGATAACTAATTATCTTAGTTATTTTTTAGTTCTTTACCTTCACTAAAGAGCTGATTACACATTTGGAGTATCCAAACAAGAAGTGTCAGGATGAATCTGAAACCCATAGAGGTCAAAAGCTGTCACAGCAAAAGACTTGTCAGCATCAGACATGGAGCTCACAATACACTGCAGGAGGAAATGTATAGCTCAAGAGAGCAAACAAAAACTGGAGTCTGGAGTCAATAATCCCACAAAGCTTTTCACAGCTGCGCATTTATTAATCATAAATGCAATTCAGAGTTTCTAAATTATCATATATATCTTGCTTGTACGTGCTTGTGGCCCTAGTAGGATACATGAGTGTTGTTAGAATTAGATGTATGAGAAAGTTATTCAGCATTCAGTATCCAATGTCTTTTTAGGGATGACCAGAGCCAGGTTGAATGGAAAAGTACTTTAGTGTGCACAGAGAATATTTAATTCTTGAAGAGTCTGTCAAACAAGACCTGAGCCAGGAACTATAAAGTACAATAAATGTGCATCGTGTCATCGATAATAAGTTATAATTTTTAGCTGTCTACCACATAAGGTTAATTAAATTCAATATTATTTTTTTATACACGCCTAATGCTTGATATTTTTCAGGTATGGGTATTTACATGCAAATCATCTGAACAGTTTTGTCATTGCGTTATTCTGTTGAATCAGAAGTAATATGACAAACTAACAACCATACAGTGATTAGCCATAACATTAAAATCATGTGCCAAATATCGTGTACTGTAGGTCGTCCTTGTGCAGGAAAAACAGCTCTGACTCTTCGAGCTTGGAGATTTGACCCCTGAAGATGTGCCGGGATATCTGGTCTGTGCCTTTACCGAACCATATGCAGCAGTGTGTTCTGAAACTTTCTATCGTAGCCACACACACACACACACATTTGACTATTATCTTGTATGTTTGCAGGCAAAGAAGGAGACTAGACATTAGCAAAGGAAAACAATTGACCATTTTCAAGCTTTTGATAAATGGAAAGTGACCTGTTGTACACAGTAAATATTTTGCTGAGTAGCACCGAGTTAGGCCTGTTCATGTGGTCGGACATTCAGATTATTGTGGTGATTTTATATTGGTAGGACTGCAAAACAACTAAAAATCTCTATCAGGTAGACATTTGTATTAAACAGAACATTTCATTATTTGCCTAAGAAGGTATTGGGTTCTATTTGAAGTATGTTTTGGATTTGGTGTGTTTTTAGAAGAGCAAGGTAGTGATCCAGTATGGCAAACAGGAGAGTTGTTTGGTTTAATTTGCAGTTATAAATAAGGGGGGAAAAGTAATTGCTAAGGATTAATAAAAATGTATTTGTTTGGGTTTTTAATCTGTTTGCTTCTTTGCAGGGAAACGTAATAACTGGCGTGTTTAAGTTTCATGGTGTAATCACCACGTTTGAGATGATCATGGCTGATTGCCCTGAACTGAAAAAGGTTAATTGGTGCTGTGTGGTGATTGACGAAGCCCATCGACTGAAGAATCGTAACTGTAAACTGTTGGAAGGACTCAAACTCATGAACTTGGTCTGTTTATTCCCATCTTCCCTTCATTTTTCCAATTAGTATGTTCAAGGTTAATGTTGTTTGTAAATAGTAATATGTAATGTTAATGATGCTGTTTGATATGCTGTGTGCCATAGCTACTAGCTACAAACTTGCAACTAACCGGGATCATGTTAAACCCTCCCAGAAGCATAGCAATGACATGCTACTCTATAAAAGCCACCTAACGTCCAACTAAGTGGCCAAAGCAGCCGACCACCTTTGCAGTTAGACAGGATTATGATAAAAACAATAACAGTTACCAAACCATATAGCAACACCCTTAAGGAAAAACGTGTAAAACCATGCTTTATTTATTTTATTTAAATAATATATATTATATATACATTTTAAACATGTTTTTAAGAAGTTGTAATTAGTCTTTTTTTTTACTGCCTGATTAAGTAAAAGATTTATTAATTACGTGTTTATAGAAGTAGATTTGCTCATTTTTCATCAAGGGTGCCAATAATACTTGAGTTTCTGTTAAAACTCCCTAAATACAACCAGCAATCTGTATTGAAGTAGATCGATCTAAATTGATAATATGCATTATAATCTTAGGAGGGTTTATTTGACATTAAAAATATTTTTGGGATTAAATACTGCAATCATGGACAGTAGTCATGTTAGTCAGAAATGAATGCCTGTTTTATTGTGCCCTATACAGAGCATGACAAAAAAACGTCCCACATGCATTCTCACACCTTTAAGAAGTTAAGGCTCGTAGCATGCTGACTCATCTTTCTCCTCTTTTTTTCCTGCTCTCCTCAGGAGCACAAGGTTCTCCTTACAGGTACACCTCTACAAAACTCTGTGGAGGAACTCTTCAGTCTGCTCAACTTCCTGGAGCCAGTGCAGTTTCCCTCAGAGAGCTCATTTCTTGAGGAGTTTGGCGATCTAAAAACCGAAGAGCAGGTTGGATTTCTCCTCACTCTATACTGTAGTTCGACATCATGTAGCAGGTTAACTTGGTTACTATTAACCAGCCGAAGATTCTATAGGAATGTAGAATGATTACACTAGGAGCTTATGTAATAATGTAAGAGCATTATTTAATATCAAGTGATAGGTGTGATAAATATTTTTATAATAGCTAAAAGCCTCCAAACACACTGAAATCATACACAAGGAACATTTAATCATTTTGCTATAACGTGACCGTTTTCGTGTCTTGATTCTTTAGGTTGTAATAGCCTTAAAAGGACTTTCATGAAATGTGAAGATTCACTTTATTCTACAAATTACAAAAAATAAGACAAAATAAGAATAAACATGGAGAGAATAGTTAGCTAGACATTGAGGTAAAATCGGGTTTAAAAAGCTGAAAAGTAAAAACTTAAACAACCCTCAGTAGTATTAAACAAGTACAATACTACTGTGAAAATAGTAGTATTTCACTCTTTAGATCACAAAATATTGAGTCAATTGCCAGCTACAGACTGATTGGTTTGATTAAATATATTCCTGTACTCCTCCTGTATATGCAGGGACTTGATGATGAAATCAGACATTGCTATATTTTTACATGCTCTGGAGAAAATAGGCAAAACATCTCTCCTCATATATCTCATATTTGTTTTGTGTGCTTTTTGTAAAATGTGATTTTTACAGGTCAAATGGAATGTAATCTTTTTTTAATTCTGATTCTAGCCACTTCCTTAAGGATTCGCACTGTAGGCAAATTCGGACCATATGCTAGTTTATAGCCAAATGCGTTTTTGTGTGTTTGTTGTTTTTTGTTTTTAGACAAACAACCTTTGCTAGTAAATTGACCCACATGCAGAAAGAAACCCGCCATGTGATGGGTCCGTATGAGCATTATTACCAAAAAGGAATGTCTAAACTTAAATTTATTAAGTTAAACATTAGAAACAGCGATATTTCTCAAGTATAGTCCATGTACTTCACTTCACTTTTATTTATAAAGCACATTTAAAAACAACTCAAGGTTGACCAAAGTGCTGGACACGTCAGAAAAAAAGTAAAAATCAAGTAAAAATAGAAATAAAACAAAAATAAAATACAGTACATAAAATTAATGCATCTAATTAGTATACTAATATGAATGTACTAGTAATGTACTTGTAAATGTACAATTTCCATACTTCTGGAACTAAATTGGTTCAGTAATTAATTATAATAAAAGTATACTTTGAAGTATACTGTTAGGGTAAGAGTAGTAAACTTTGAGTATACAACTAGATTACATTTCAGTTTATACTGTGAAGTATACTTTAAGAAAACATATAGGTAGACCTACTATATTGCAGCACACCTTTTAGTTTATAAATTTATATTTTAAGGTATGCTCCTAAGAAATACAGTAGTTGTATGTTTGTTTTTTTTAGTAAACCATTATTACTTTTATACTATTTTTTAAATATAGTACTAGGTGTCTATTTAGTTAAAAGTTCCTATAGTTACTGTAAAATATGCCTTTGACAGTTAACTAATAAACATTACCAGAGGACACCACAAATACACTGTATGACACAATTTTCACCTGGGAAGACTGAGATTAGAATTTATCATGCAGCCTCTCCAGAAATCAGTCCCTTACTGCCCACTAACATGTTGTAAACAGGTCTATAATTTTTGTCATGTTAAAAGTCTGAGGCAAAGGAACTGTTTTCAAGGAACAGTACAAGTAAATGGAACAAAACTGAAATTCCCATGTGGTTTTCTTTGCAGTGGTTTGCTTGACGTCCAGTATAAGTCCAGTATTGTAATCATTAACATCACTGCCATGTAGAAATACAAAACACTGTGTTTATTTCATTATTGATGGATTTATTCTTATTATACTTATTTTTATTCTCATATAGAAGTACATGTCAGTATCAACAGTCCATACTGCACATGTCTGGTCAGCCAAGGATGAACCCAATATTGTTGTTCGTTCTTCTAGCTTTTTTTCCCTCCTGTATTTGAGACATACTTACATGACAAACATCCACGGAAGAACTTTGGCCACCACATTGTGTTTTGCAATTAATGCTTGTACTGTGATAGTGCTGTCATCAGCTTCCAAAGTGAAATTGAAACTGGCAGAGGAGAATTCAATTAAATTTTATTTGTATAGCGCTTTTAACAATTGACATTGCCGCAAAGCAGCTTTACACAATCAAAAGAATTATCTAAGTTTGCATGAAATGTGAATGTGTAGGAATCAAAGTTATAAGATTGTCCGTGATGAGCAACCGAAGGGCGGCTGTGGCAAGGAAAAACTCCTTGAGATGATAGTAGGAAGAAACCTTTAGAGGAACCGGACTCAACAGGGAACCCATTTCATCATATTATTTGGGTGATAATGGATAGCAGGGATTCATCTGCATTCATTCTGTGTGTTAGGAGACTGGAAGTTCAGTATAACAGGAGACGTGTTTTTAAGTTAATATGGAGTCTAGTTTGTTATTGGAGGCGCCGGTAGACTGTAGGAAACTCCAGTCCTGAACTATAGTCACAACCTGCAGGCACAAGTCCTCAGAGAGCAGCTGTCGGCACCAGCCGAGGCCAGGACCAGCTTTGTGGAAAAGTAGAACCGTCCTCAGTCACCACACGCATCCCAAGCAAACCACACGGGGCATCCATGCAATGAGATCTCTAGCCAGAAGCGGGACACCAGGACGAGTCAGACAGGTCCAGAGGGCAAAGGGGGTCTGGATCACTGGCAGCTCAGGAGTGACATTCATAGCTCGACACGGAGACAGGGAGACAGAGACAGGGAAGAGCAGAAGAGAAGGAGAGATGGCAGTTGGGTATGGTCACAGTCACACAATGTATAAAGTGCATGTATATTTAGTGCAGAGTGCAAGCAGGGACTCCGGCAGGACTAACTATAACAGCATAACTAAAAGGGAAAGCCAGAAAGTAACACAGACATGAGGGCTCCCTGAGATGTAAAGTAACCAATCACCTCACCGTCAACAAACCTGAGTGATCAATGAGAGTGGGGAAGACAGCAGCTAAACATACCAGTTCACCATAATACTGTACGCCCATGAGTCCCCCAGATCTGCTCCTTTACCTAAGGCAAATCTATTTACATAAATGCTTGGCTAAATAAATAGGTTTTTAGCCTAGACTTAAACACTGAGACTGTGTCTGAGTCCCGAACATTAATTGGAAGATTATTCCATAACTTTGGGGCTTTGCAAGAAAAAGATCTGCCCCCTGCTGTAGTTTTAATAATACGTGGTACTGACAAGCAGCCTGCATCCTTTGATCAAAGTAGGCGTGGCGGATTGTAAGACACAAGCAGTTCACTCAGATACTGTGGCACGAGTCCATTTAATGCTTTATACGTCAAAAGTAGTATCTTAATTTTGATGCGAAATTTCACAGGGAGCCAATGTAGTGTAGAAAGTAGGGGTGACGTGCTTGTATCTTCTGGTTTTAGTGAAGACTCTCGCTGCTGCATTCTGGACTAACTGAAGCTTGTTTATGCACCTAGTTGAACAACCAGACAGTAAGGCGTTATAATAGTCCAACCTAGAGGTGATAAAAACATGAACTAGTTTTTCTGCTGCGTTTTATTGACTATGTTCCTCATCTTGCCAATATTTCAGAGGTATAAGAATGCTATCCTGGTAATGTTATCTACAGTACATGTGCTTCAAATGAGAAGGCTGACGATGCATTGTAAACTGAATGCTTGGTATTGTGTTTAATGTTTCTTATCCTTAATGAGAAACATAGCATTTATAATTTAAAAATAATTTGTGTGCAACAAACTCTTTTTATCAATGACTCTTTAAAAAAATTATAATAACTTTTCAAATACATACATTTACATTATAACTTACAAAATTTTTTTAATTGTTTTAAAATTAAGTGTATATCACCTGCCAACTTAATCACATGAATGCCACCAGGTTAAAAAGCTTCAAGCAATTTTGAAGCCTATGATGTTAAGACGGCTGAAGGATGATGTGGAAAAGAATTTGGCCCCCAAAGAAGAAACCATCATTGAGGTGGAACTCACCAATATCCAGAAGAAATATTACCGGGCCATATTGGAGAAAAACTTTTCCTTTCTGGCAAAGGGAGCCAACCAACACAATATGCCCAACCTCATCAACACTATGATGGAGCTACGCAAGTGCTGTAATCATCCATATCTTATCACAGGTAAACAGACATGTAGTCACACACTCCTACAGTATATAAACAATATAAAATGTATATGTACCCTTTATGTTCTTTCCACTGTGTACATGTACCTACTATGTTCTTTTCTCTTAGGTGCTGAAGAAAAGATTTTGGATAGCTTTAGGAAAAACCATAATCCTGATGCACCAGATTTCCAGCTCCAGGCTATGATCCAGGCTGCAGGCAAATTGGTGCTTATTGACAAGCTGCTGCCCAAACTCATTGCTGGGGGACATAAAGTGTTGGTGTTCTCCCAAATGGTTCGGTGCTTAGATATACTAGAGGACTACCTCATTCAGAGAAGGTGAGTGTGTACGTAATAGCTTCAAAGTTGCAAGCAACATGTAGTAGTATGTACAAAATACACCTTCGTTCCATAATTATTTGGACAGTGGCAGCATTTTTCTAATTCTGCCTTTGTACACCACAATGGATTTGTAGAGTCTGAGCTTTAATTCAAATTGTTTCACAAAAATATTGCATTTACCATTCATCATTCATGAAATACAGCCATTTCACATGCTCAACATAAGGATTATTTTTAATACTCGGATGCAAATTCTTTGTAGTCAATGACTTTGTGAAATCTCAAGTCCTTGGACATTAGGAAATGTCGTTGCCTCCATTTAGATGCTTAATTAAGCCTGTAACAGGCCCACCTTCACACATATTTTTGCTCTTAGTATTTATCAAAGAAAGCCATGCGTAATTGAAAAACATTTAATTTTGAGTTGCTTCATAATATGTTTGTTTGGTTTTTGTTATCTGTAGTGTGAAGCTGCATTTGCAGCTGTACAATATGAGTTTGCAGTCACCCCTGTCAGTAGATATTTGTTTCCGCTCTGTGCCAGTCTGTAGCTTTGTTATCCCCAGTGTCTGCTGCTTGAACTTATGTACTATTGTCTTTGAAATGTGAAGGTTGAAGCACCCTGACCCTCACTGTATCCCTGTGCCAGTAAAGCCAAGGATTAATTCTTCTTTTCCTCACTCAGAACTTTTCTTTCAAGCTCTTTTGGCATGATCAATTATTTTTTAAATTTCTGTCACCTTTGAGGTGTTATTATATAACTGATCCCTGATGATCACAGCAGTATTTTTTATATTTTTCCTCATTAAATAAGATTTCATGTGGGTGATTACCTAATGAACACTTCATGCAGTAGAATGAGATTTGCTTCTGTTGTAATTCAATAGACACTGGAATGAAATGGTGTTCTTGTATGGATAGTTGGATATAATTGTAGAGATGTATACATACAGTGTTAGGATGTATTTTTTATATTATTTAAAATATTAGAATAATTCCTAAGATCAAGCAAAAAGAATTTACAGTAGGGAAATTAGCAACTTTTGAACAGTATGTTCATTTATGCACTCAATACTTTAGCACAAATTACTGCATCATTTTGGCTTGTAGGCGATCAGCCTGCGTCACTGCTGAGACAATATTGAAAACAAACTTGCTTTGATGGCAACCTTCTGCTCATCTATATTGTTGGGTCAGGAGTTTCTTGCCTCTTACTTTTGACACCTCATAGATTCTCTGAGCAGTTGTCTGGCCAGTAAAGCACAGTCAGCTGGTCAGCAAACCAGGTAGTAATAGTTTTGGCACTGTGGGGAGGTGCTACATCCTGCTGAAAAAAGAAGTCGACATCTCCATGTCAGCAGGTGAAAGCATGACTTGCACTAAAATCTTAGAGTAGATGGCTACGTCAATTTTGGACTTGATAAAACACAGTGGACCAACACCAGCAGATGACGTCACAACAGTGGAAACATAAGACTGGATGCCCAGTCTTCTCTCTTTTTTCACACTCTGGGATTGTGATGAAATGAAATGTAAAATTTACCTTCATCTAAAAAAAAAAAAAAAAAGGAATAAGCAATAACCTCCTGTGGCTTAACCAGCTTGTTGAGTTTGTTGCTTTTCTAAATGTTATAACAATGATTGTAAATGTTCTTTATTATTTTTTTATTAATATTTCAGTGAATGCTATTTAATATAGTTCAAACCAACACGAAGGAAAAAAACTGCCTTCTTAAACTGGTAGACATCTTGTAAAGTGTGTGATGCTCACAAATTGTGCATGCTTAGATTTAAAAAGAAAAAGACAGCAGGAAAACAGGCAGCACATGCCTAAGTGAGACATCCTAGTGAGAGTTTCAAACATCACGTCTGAGATGTGAAATTTGTAAGTCAGATAAAGAAGATTTAAAATATAATGCACTGAGGGTAATTTGCCAGTAAGTATTAAATAATTTCCAACCTTAGCATGCTAGGTCGCTAACTGTCTGAGAGGGATGAACAGAGGGATGTCTGTTCTCTTTTTCAACCAGCAAACTGTTTATAGTCAGTATTTTAGATTTAAGAAATATGATTGTAAGTTGATTAATCTAAAGCTATTTTTTGCATTTTCTGCTGGATTTAGTGAAGGCATAGCACCTTGGGTCCCAAGAATATTTGTAACACACACATTAATTAATTAACCAAGATTATACAAACACAGGATTTTTATCTCATATCCTGGTGTTAACAAAACCCAAGAACACGAAAGACACACGAACAACACTCAAAATACCAAACCCAAATGTGTATTACACAAAACACAACTATTATTACAAATTACAACATTTGCAACTACATACAAAATATTTTGGTGATTTTGTAAATGAATGTATAGTCCCAAGTCGTGTACACTGTGTGGGTGTGACGTTGTGGGGGTGCGGGCGCATAGTATCTAACTATATATGTATATTAGCTAGTGCAGAACGGAAAATTTGGTGTTTGTTTTCAAAAAGAGGTTCCGTTATTTCTACATTATTAAACTGTCTTGCTTTAAATTTATAGGCAGAACTTTTTGCCTGGGCTTTTCAATTTCCTTATTAATAAAAAAGAAATCATCAAAACTAATCTCTACTACATGTTATTGGTGTGCATGTTTCTGTAGCCAGTTGGCATAGCTGACTAATAATTTCTGCACTGTGTCATAGACAGCACATCATTCGCTGTGATCCATTTATAGATCAGTAAATATGTGCAATTTCTGCACAGCTGTATGCAGCCTGTAATTAACCACATATAATACTAACCCATAACAAGTTATTTCATTCATGAAAGGGATTAAACAAAGTGTAGCTTGCATATAGTTATTAGGCGCAACAAAAGTCAAAACATAGATATAGGCTTCTATTTAGGCTAGAATATATTTCATTACTAAGGAGCTGTATACAGTTATTATAGAGCTGTATAATTTAGGATGAAATGTTGTGCACGTTTGCTGTTTTCTGCCTTTATCTGTAATGTCCTGCATATTCACATTTCACAAATGTAAAAATATTACGTATACACATGGGTCAAAGCTTCCATAAACATACACACAAGTTTCCTGCCATACACACAATTTTCCTGCCATTATATTTATAAATCATGATTTCTGCATGGCAGCATACCTTGTTTATAAATGAGGCTTCTAGGATCTAAATTTATAAATGAGAAGAACATACAGTGGTACTTCTGCAAACAAATTATTCCGTTCTCAAGGCAAAAATTCATATTGCCTAATGCATTTTCCCATCGAAAATAATGAAAATGCAGCTAATCTGTTCCAGGTTAAATGTTTCGAGTGTTTTTGTATGCAAAAATGAGATTATAGTATTGGAAATTGATGATATTGTTTGGGTAAACAATATTATCAATTTCCAATACTATAATCTCATTTTTGCATACAAAAACACTCGAAACATTTAGAAAAGGCATGTAAATTAAATAAAATATTAAATAGACATTAAACAGCATTTAACCTTATTTTATTATTCCTCTTGGCACCGGCTGCTTTAAAAAAAAAAAAGAAACTGAAAGCGGCTTCCTGTTTATTCTACTGTCAATGCTAACATTCTTGGGACCCATGATGCTATGTCTTCACTAAATCTTGCCTAATGCGAAAACACCCACCAAAAAAAAAAAATCTTTAAACTCGCTTTGCTTGGTTTTCTGCTTGTTGAGGTACCACTGTAATAGTTTTTAATTTCTGGGTAAGAACTGTCTGTATGCATGAGGAAATTGACATTTTCCATTTGTGTTTGCGCAGCTGTATCCGGTGTACATTGCTGAACCTTGCACCATATAAACTCATTTATACATAGTAAAAACATGTTTGTGGTAATTTTTGTGAATGACATCAAAAGGATGTCAAAATGATGCTGCTGTTTCCCAACCATATATTGTTACTTAGAGTAAAATTAAAATGTTTTATTGGCATTTCCCCAGCAGAAGCCCTAATATTGGCTGGACATTGTCATATGGTTACAACTATTGGTTGGCATCATTCACTCACTGTTATCTAAACATTGTTTTATCAACCTTGGACTGTCTTGACTACATGACATTAGGATAAAACTGACTGTTCATTACTTATTCATTTTCAAAATAACTTTTTAAAACAACATGATACCAACAGGCTCCCAAAGCATGTAATGTTTTAAAATTCAGTTATGAGTTCAGTCACGAGTTCTGGTGAGACCTCCATTTTATCCACTACTTTGGTAATTGCTGAGGTGTTATTAATGTGTAGTAATCCTTGTTTTGTTTAATTCTTTGTTTAGCTGAGGTTAAATAAATAAATAAATAACCATCTCTCTTATTTATTGCTATATCGCATAAATTCTCAAGAAGTAGCAAATAAGTTGTCTTATTAAAAACTACCACAAGCCACAACTTGAAGTTGTCTGTTAACACTTTTGTAAGTTATTCACACTTCACAGAAATTAGATAGATTAACTAAATTAAACATTTCATGTTCATAGTTCACAATCTTTCATTTTGTTCTCATTACCAATTTTTTTTTTTATAGTTTAATAGGGTATACTGAAAAAGCTTAGTCACTTCTTTCTTCAGCTCACATAATAGCGATATTAGGAATTCCATTTGCTGCTCACGTTCCCCACCCTGCATGTTAACAACAATCACTTTTTTTTTTTTTTTTGCAAAATGAACCGCTCAGTTCACTGTTTACTGAACAATGGTCATGCTCAATGTACAGTGCTGTTTCCGCAAGTTCAAGCTCAACACAGTCTGTTAATATTAACAAATGAAAATGTATGAAAGCTAGAATCAAATTCGGAATGTTCATATTAACATATGTTAACAGATGCTGTACCTCATGAAATTCTAACTGGATACGGTTCAATGTTTGATTTCTCTCTCTGAGAGCTCTCTCTGGCCATAAGCCAAAGCTAAAATGGGCAAAAAACAAAACTATGTACTAAATTTAGTAAATAAGCTTCTAAAAAGTTGGCAAATGTTTGCTAAACATTACCTGCTAAAATTCCAGTCACAGTGATGATGATTATTTTACTCCCAGGAGGGGGAATCCAGTGATGAGGATTTTAAAGGAAGTTTTAAAAAGTTCAAAATTTCAAATTTTGCTCTCGCCACCCTGCCGCCTGCCGCCGCTCTTTGACGCTGTTGGCCGCTCTGACGTAGATCGAATGCCTTTCTTGTATTTAAAGGGGCTGCAAAGCAATCAAGCTTGTTGATTTTGTGGAGACTGACCAAAATATGGAAGAAAACAAGAAAGTGATTGATAGAAAGAACTGTATTGTAGAAATAAACAAATTATAAGCCATTTGTATGGTGTGGCTATAATAATTTTTAATTATTATATTAAATGTATTATTATTATAACATTATTAGAATCACTTACTAGACTTTGTCTTTAATTAAAATAATATTAATTTTAATTACAAACTCTCCTAGGCTATTCAGGCTACCGCAATAATCAACCCCTCCTCCATTTCGCTTGGGAACTAATGTAGCCGGAACAAAAGTTACAGGACTACGTTCCTCTGAATCCTCTCAAGCGGAGGACCTCTATTTTTAATTGGTTGCCGTCCAACCGCGTCATAGCTCATTACCCTAAAGTTGAGCTGATTTCAACTCCCTTCACCACTGTCGCTCCATCGCCCTTCGCTGCCGGCTCACATTTGAGAATTAATAATGTGTGAACGCACAGTAAGATGGAACGTTTTCCTGCCCTTTAAGTTGTTTTCTTATTAATTTTGTCATGTTGTCCGTCTTCAAAGCAATGTCCTTTTGTATATGATTGATATATTGCATTAACATTATTAAGGATGCTAAAATAAAATCATACTTTTGGTTGCGTAGAATTTTTTACACCTGCTGTGCGCCACACACTGTAGTCAAGCTCTCAAAATAACACATCTCTGGGCATTGTAATAAGCATGATGCATGCTGATAGGTTCATTGATGCTGATGAGACTTGCTTGAAGGAAAGGAGTGTTTGACACTCAAAAACACCATAAGGTGCGCAGAAAAATGTGCTATCGTGGCAGGAAGCAAACTCCACATTTTCCACAGGAGTTCTTTCCACAAGACTTTCATTAAGTATAAAGTAAATTCAGATGCGGCTTTTAATATTAAACCGTACTGTCTTTCAGGTACACATACGAGCGCATTGATGGGAGAGTCAGAGGGAATCTGCGACAAGCGGCTATTGATAGATTTTGTAAGGTGGACTCGGACCGTTTCGTCTTTCTCCTGTGCACAAGAGCAGGAGGACTAGGCATCAACCTCACTGCTGCAGATACTTGCATCATATTCGACTCTGACTGGAACCCACAGAATGATCTGCAGGTCGCCAATTCAGTATATTTATCCCATATATCTACACGCGAGGTCAGGATTGTTGTAGGAAGTCTAGAGGCTTTTAACATTTGTAATAATAGGCTGTTTATAAAATGAAATAGTGTAGATATATTGCTGTCAGTAGGCCTATGATAAGTACTTCCCTTATCACATTTAGGAGTAAGGGAGTGTAAAAATGCACCAAGCAGCGAAGAAGAAACCCTAACCCAGTATTCAGAAGTAATGGATTGTGCCACTAAAGTATACGACAGAGGCAATCTTGAGTAATTTCTAAATGTGATTTAAAAACCTAACCTTTGTTCTTCATTCTTTTTCAAACTCGTAGGCCCAAGCTCGCTGTCATCGGATCGGCCAAAGCAAAGCTGTGAAGGTTTATCGTCTTATTACACGCAATTCATATGAGAGGGAGATGTTTGACAAAGCCAGTTTGAAACTGGGCCTGGACAAGGCTGTTCTACAGGATATCAATCGCAAAGGCAGTCTTAACGGGGTGTGTGCTCTACGTTACTACATTCTATTTTTAGATGTGTGATTTGGTGTCAGGCCTCCTACAGGACCCAACAACTTCAAACAAAAACATTTTCATGTAGGAGGGAATGTGTATTCAGTGGAAAACTCAAATCCTTCTCACCGATTTTTAACTGTTTATCAGAAGAGGGAGGTTATTACAACAGCAAAGAAGGGGTGATTAAATCTGGAGTAATTTGTTCCGAAACAAATACATAGATGTGATGATCAGGTGTTCAGAAACATTGTCTGTACGGTGTATATTGGAAAATAGAATCAGCCAAGTTTGTTGTTTTTTACGTGGACCATTTGTTGAGGGAGGAAAAAACTTTTTTTTTTTTAAATACACATCTGAAGCAGGCTAAATTATATTATTGTGACTAAAATAATATCTTGATCTTGCTTTTTTTTTTTTATTGCAATCTCTGTTATTCTCATTACTATAATGGTTACAGGTACAGCAGCTGTCTAAGATAGAAGTAGAAGATCTCTTGAGGAAAGGTGCATATGGTGCCCTTATGGATGAAGAAGATGAAGGCTCAAAGTTCTGCGAAGAAGATATTGATCAGATTCTGCAACGCCGGACTCAAACCATCACCATACAGTCTGAGGGGAAAGGATCTACATTTGCTAAGGTGAACATGACAACACAAACATTTGTACATATTACGTTTTAAATATTTTGTATCTTTACGTTTTTTTAAATCGAATTTACGAATCTATTGACTGTCTGAAATACATCTCAAGCTGTATTTACATTGCATTTATTGTTTAAGAATTCCTTTAAACTCACCGTATGTTTTCTCAAAGGCTATCCATTTCTGAATGTTAATGCTCAAGCTATCCACTTTTCATTTATAATTCATTAGCATTGCTTCAAAGATAATCCCTGGACTTTCTTACACTAGGCCCCTTTTGCTCCTTCTTTATATTCTCTGCCCAATTTTTACTTTAACCTTGTTATCTGAGCTTGTAATATATTAAACACATATAAAAATAAACAGTATGAAGTCAGTAATGTATGTTGTGACATATATGTACAGTAGGCAAAGGTAATGAAGTAGTAATTATAATGATTTATTATGTAGACTATTTGGTAATTTAGTTGACCGCCAGTGATAGGAGTAACATGTTACTGAAGTATATTACTATTGTTAGTAACTAGTAATATAACATAATTTTAATTTGTTAAACCAGTAATAGTAATATATTTTACATTATTTATTGTAAGCGTTATGTTTTTTTGTAATGTATCCATCACTTGATAATCATGTTTAGAATAGGACGCACATAATGTTTGTGTGATAACGGAAAATGCTTTCCCTTAGGTAAAATGATATTTTTAAATAAAATATTTAGACTAGGTAGAATATGGACATGGAATGTACCCATAATTCTAGAGTGACTAATCTAAGACTGAGTCATGGCATACCATGTGATTTATCAGTATGGTATCACCCAGAAACTGTGTCACGAAAACTGAAGCACGGGACCCAAATGCAAAGACACAAGAACAAATTTTCAGTATTTTCAAAATTTTATTATAAAGAAACAACACTTCGAATACATGGAAATCAAACATGGAAAATGAATTGACAGACTGGCAGATGCAAACAGAACTTTATGAAGATGCGGGCAGGTGATCCTTGCTGGAGCAAAGTATAAACAAGTTGACATCGACCCACTGAAACATTCTTCTGCCATGAATTTGAAACAGAACAAAGACTGAACAGGGCAAAATGAAATAAGACAATAGCAAAAAATTGGCACTGAAGTGTGACTGTAAGAGAGGCTTAAGTAAAACAGAGTTAACGAGGCACAGAGAGAGTGAGGAAGAGAGGGAAAACCCTTCTGATCAGGGGTGCTCTGGAAATTAACCAAAATGGCGGTCTAGATCCGACAAATGGTACGGTATGGTCATGACAAATGGTACGGTATGGAAACAGTAGCTTTAAGTCCTTTTCTTTATTTTTCCTTTTCTTTCCCATGCCTTTTACTTGCCAGTCACTGTTTTTGTCTGTTGGTTATTTACTGTGCTTGAATGTTGGGCTCGAGGGAGTTTTCGCCGCACTTTTTTTTTTTTTTTCTTCACTAAGTTGATTCTCCTTAAATATTTAAGAGCATTGTTATACATTGTTCACAGAGTTGGTACGTCCGCTGCATCCCACTGAGCATACACCACTGATTCCGGTGTCATTATTCAGGATACTGTTTTTAAGCCCTTGGGTTATATTGCTCTAATGGTCTGCATTGCACCAAATACAAAACTACTGTACTGCTACCCACACAGCAGGGCTTGGACATATGTAAACAGTGTCTGAATCTTTTAGAAAACTCACCATTCCAATTGCACAAGCAGTCTGAATGTGGTGTGTGCTCATCAATATTACAGTCAACTTTCCGAGAAGCAGGTTAGAGCGGTGTCTTGTAAGCAGTGATCCGACAGAAACCAGCAAATAAAATAACAGGAGGGGTGGATGTGTGAGAGTGTGGTCCAATGCAACACCTGCGGGACAAAGAAAGTAGTCATTCGTTAACATGGAAGAGTAATGGAAGTGGTGTTTGCTAATGTTTAATTTATGTGACTTTGTAAACATGATTAACTGTTTTAATAATTTCAGTCTGAAGTCTGGGCTCAGAATGCGTTTTATGTACGTATGTACTTTGTTTCAGGCCAGCTTTGTTTCCTCTGGAAACCGAACTGACATCTCTCTTGATGACCCGAACTTCTGGCAGAAATGGGCAAAAATCGCTGAACTGGAGATTGACTCAAAGGAAGAGAAGGT
The DNA here is from genome assembly GCA_030347435.1 of Clarias fuscus. Classification (NCBI taxonomy): domain Eukaryota; kingdom Metazoa; phylum Chordata; class Actinopteri; order Siluriformes; family Clariidae; genus Clarias; species Clarias fuscus. Next base: position 29,515,779 of record CM059206.1, read on the forward strand.
AAAAATGCCAATCACTGCAATTTAATGTATTCTAGTTTTACTGTTCTAATAAGCAGTTCTTACCTTCATAACTATGTACTGTTATTCTGAACAATCAACAGACCTGGTTTGAATGTCCCTAGTAAATTTATAGACTTTCATGACATGCAGAGCATCGTTACTGTGGTTACAAACTCTTTTTTTTTTTTTTTAATTGCTGGCCGTAACTGTTGCTAAAAACACACTAACTTTACATTACATTAGAGGTACAAATTTTCTAATTAATGAGTATTAGAGTTAATGGGCATAATGTATTAAATCACACATGCAATGTGAAATTCCTTCACCATGTGACCTGTAGTCTAATCTGGTGAATGATTCATTAAGTAATCTGTTGGCCCATGTGTGTCTGCATCTGCAGCACCATGTAAACACACATTTCAAAATGTTTTTGTTACACCAGCACTTAATCATCTATTTGTGTATGTGTCTAGATAATGCAGCTTCTCTTAACATATCCTTAGGAGAGTCTGGTGATTGATACACCTCGTGTGCGGAAACAAACACGACACTACAACTCATTTGAGGATGATGAGCTGATGGAATTCTCAGAACTGGACAGTGACTCTGAGGAGCGCCCCTGTCGTTCACGACGCCTTGGAGAACGCAGCAAGAGATATCTTCGAGCAGAATGCTTCAGGGTGGAGAAGAACCTCCTCATATTTGGGTCAGTCTCTGTCATACATGGTTACTGCCTTTCTTTGGCAAACATTTTCCCAAAACAATTATATCAGAAAATAGTCCTGTACTTATAATCTTAATAAATTTCCGCATCTCTACAAAGCACCGATTTCCAAATTATGAAAAAACATGGAATTATGTAGTACAAGAAAAGGTGTTAAAGACATTTGATGATAGATTGTCACATTCATGGCATTCTCTCATCAGATTTGCGAGATGGTCACCTGGAATTCAATCCAGATGTGTGCCTTATCAACAGTTAATGTGCTTTAGCCCATCAGTGGTGCAGAGGAAGGGTGGGTACGGAGTCAATAGCCCTATTAGTGCTGCAGTCTCCAAAAACATTAAACACTGTAATGAAATTGGCTCTCTCTCACTTTAATGAAGGTGTAAACTTTGAATTATATATAAATATAGTATATGTAAGTATACAGTATACAAGTGTAAAAATATGGTATGTGTGTGTGTGTATATGCTTGAAGCAGAGACTATGAAATAAAGTGTGTCAGCTGCAGTGTGACTGTCCATGTCATTTTACGTATATTAAGATAGATGTCCAGCCTCAGAAATCTCCGATTTCACATTAGATCCACACTGGCTGCTGGACAATATTGCGTAGGTGTTGGCTCACAGTCCTTTCAAATATCTTCATTGTGTGTGACAAGTTAGCACACTCCGCTGGGTCACCCTTGTTCTTGAAAACGGGTCCAAGGACACTCGTCTTCCAGCCGGCAATAGATGCTTGGCCAGAGTCCATGACAGCATTAAAGAATTCCATCAGCCAGCCTTATGTCATGTAGTTCCTTCAGCTTCCAGAAATATGCAGGCAGATCATCAGGTCCTGGTGTTTTCATGTTGGTCATGGCTTCATCCAGCTCTGCTGTACTGGTTTGAGATATGAGTCCAGTGATTAGTTGACTGTCGAGGATGGGTGTGTGGGCGAGTTCAACATTGGATGTTTCCTTAAAATACTGTTGCCAGCATTTAGGGATTGCCTGCTTGTCTTTTAGTCTCCGGCCCTTCTTGTCCTCACACAAATATAGTTCTCAGTGTCGCATGTTATCTTGATCTGTAATCTCGCCAATCGATAGATGACCTTATTCGCTTCCTCAGTGTCCAAGTGGTTGTATATAGGTCATGGTAGTGCTCGGCTCTGGCCATGGCGACTATTTTCTTTATTTTCCTTTTGGTGGCCACTTACTTCTGTCTGTTTTCAGCAGTCAGGGTGTTCCTGGCCATGTCGATGACTTATGGGAGTTGTGGCCAGAAATACATAGACTAATCAGCTATGGCATTATGATCGATGACGGGCGTTATAGATGGCATTGATCACCATCTATACACCAACAAACTGGTCACACACTCGGCCCAACAGGAAAATTTCCCAGAAACCAATCCAGTTGAGCATTCATCATATATACAGATCCACGGAGGGCCCGGGGCCACCCCACAACCCAAAGCATTGCCTTGCTGCCACACTGCAAAAATGGATTAAGAGTGGTTTGAGACGAACAAAAATGAGTTTGAGGTGTTGACTAGGGCTCTAAATTGTCAAGATCTCAGTCAAATTGGGCATCTTTAGGATATGCTGGTCATATGGAGGTACCACCTCACAACTTACAGGATTTAAAGGATCTGCTACTGACAGCTTGGTGTCCAATAACCCAGCATACCTTTAGAGGTCTAGAGAAGTTCATGCCTCTCTTGGCTACACAGTTCAGGAATAGTTTTTTCTTTCTTTTTTTTTTTTATAGACTTACTCTTGTCAAGGTGTAAAGTGCAATAATATTGAACACTGAATATTTTAGCAATTAAAATTTTATCTGTATTTTTATGGTGTTTTTTAGTAGTCAATAACTACAATAATTTAATCAACTGTATGTATCTGATTAGGGTTATGATTACTTCTATAACAAGGCCATAGAATTTGGTATTTTTATTTTTATTTTATTTTATTAATTAAAAAATACTGGGCTGAACATACTAAATTTCAAACTACATGTACAGATGGGGGCGGTGGAAGGACATCCTGAATCATGGACGTTTTAAGTGGCACCTTACAGAAAGAGACATGGAAGTCCTCTGCAGAGCACTGCTTGCCTACTGTGTCCGTCACTACAGAGGCGATGATAAGATCAAGAGCTTCATCTGGGACTTAATCACACCCACCAAGGATGGGCATAATCAAGCACTCAATAACCACTCAGGTAATAGCCTATATTATAATAGCCTTATTATCCAGTCTGTTGAATTTATTGAATGGTAGAGCCTTGTGTGGAACAATATGATACAATGTGCTGTGTTGTTATGCCCCAAAATATACTTTTTTGCTATGATCATGTCAGTTGCCATATTTGATCCGTTTATAAACCTGTTGGTAATAGAAGAGGAGAGTCCCTATTCACAAACCTAAGAAAATTATGGAGCATAAAATGGTCTGTATAAAGGTGTGGATCAAGAAAAAATGCAGTACTTTAATGTTTTGTGTGTGCAGTATGCGTTTTTGATTCTGTAAAGCTGCTTTGTGACAATGATTATTGTTAATAGCACTGCGTGAATAAAATTGAATCGAATTGAATTGGTTGCACAAATATCACAGCTTTCTGTATTGCCTGTGTTAACATGTTTATTCCCTTAAGTGCCTGTAGTACTTGCGGGAGCACTGTAACAATTTCATTTTACTATTGTATAACTCTTACATACATAGCATTGCTATATCTGTGCTTAATAGAATAATATCTGAACTTTGAACATTGACTTCATATCTTGTCATTGGATTTTCATTGAGACTTTATTTCTGTGCAGGACTGTCTGTTCCTGTACCCAGGGGGCGTAAGGGTAAGAAAATGAAGAACCAGTTAAGTCCCCCTGAGCTAAAAAATGCTGACTGGCTTGTCCATTGTAACCCAGAAGTAGTACTTCAGGATGACAGCTACAAGAAACACCTCAAACAGCATTGTAACAAGTGAGACTCCTTCAAACAATGCTTTATGTGTTGTCATTATATTTGAAGTTGTTGTATGAATTAAAAGCAAAATAATTTGGGATATAGACAAGAAAATATCATTGGTGAATAGAAAAATAAAGGGCATCATATATGACATCAGATAAAACGAGAAGAATTACTGACATGCAGATTTAGAGATGTGGTCACCCCAAATAATGCAACTCTTGAAACTTGGCCTTACAACTTTTTTCTTTTCCATTGTGTCTTTTTTTTTTCATGCAACTTTGATATAGCTTCAGTTTTTTGTTGTTATTTTATTTATTTATTTTTTGGTCTTATTTAATTCTGAAATCAACCCTGTGTTAATGAATGAAGAAGGAAATGTGGTCTTTGTGCCCATTCATGTTTATAACTGAACTAAACAGGAAATCATAGATCGTTTAAAAAAAAAAAAAAAATGCAATTTTATATATTGTCTGAGAAAAAGCCAGGTCATATGTGAAAATTATTCCCATGCTCCCAGAAAAGCTCTTTAACAATTTGAGTCTTAGCATCGTCATTCTGGAATATGCCTGTGCCATCAGGAAAGGCAAAAGTAGTTACATTTACATTGACAACATTTGTTCAAAACTATTTAAATCATTGTGGTTAGGATGGCCATCCTGTGTACATGGGTACTTATTGAAGATGATATGCTATTATAGAATTAAAGCATTTCATTTGAATTTTTTTTTTTTTTTTTTTAACATGACCAAGTGAGGCAGCCCCAGATCATAACTCTTGCTCCACAGGCATGTACAATACAGTGGGCACTTTGCATGATAAGTGCATCACTTCATGCATTTCCCTTCTTACCCTGACATACCCATCACTCTGCAATTGGCTAAATCTGGGCTCTAATGGCTCTAAAATATTTGCTCATTTAAATTTAATTCCTGCCATTTTTTGTCAAACAGTCTATTTTTTCAGATCAGCATCCATGTCAACATTTGTATTGAAGTCCTTAATCTTTTTAGTTTCTATCAGATTGAAGAAGTATTGTTCATGTAAGTGTAGTTAATGTCCTGCTACATGACCCATTTTTGGCCAAACTTAAGCTGCTGGACACATGACATGACCCTTGTCTTAAGAAAGTTCATTTATAAGGGAAATTTCATAATTTTCTCAATGTCTGCAGGGTTCCCAGGCCCGATTGCTGTAAAAGCAAGCCCTAATCATCATCTGTGGTTCCTACACACACTTATGCTGTTATGAGGTGTGTCTGGTGACGCACAGTATTTGGTGTTTGCCAAACATAGCACTGTGCATTAAGACCATATGACCAAACATCTCTTGGTTTTTCTTAGTACTTTAATTACTTCAAAGTTATGGTTTGTAAACATAAGCATTGTAGAGGTATGAAGGTCAAATGAAGCTCTAAATGTTTTGACCTTGGACAAAATTTCCTGGGATTCTCACTTCTAGGACAAATTGCAACTTTCTTGAAGGCTCTCCATTTGTAAACTGTCCTCCTTGCTGTGGATTTTTTTATTTTATTTTATTTTATTTTTTTGTGGAGATGGTTTTATATACCTTCCCAGATTGATGAGCAGCAAGGTCATGAGATCATGGGTGATGACCTTTTTTCTTGGTCTTGGCATGATGTAGTGCAACTGGGGTGCCCCAAAAAACAGTGTGTACCAAGATTATCCTGGGAACACTGGATGCTAGGCACGAACCCAATAAAGGATGGAATATAGACAAAAGCAACATAGCAAGACACACCAAAAAGCTTCTTCTTATTATTATTAGCGTGTGTACAGTAGATGTGGATGTGTGTATGGTTACACACCAGCCTAGCCACAGATGCAAACTAACGCTATGTCTTTGTTCAGAGTGCTGCTGAGGGTGCGGATGCTCTATTACCTTAAGGCAGAAGTACTTGGCGAGGCTGCCAGTCAGGCTCTAGAAGAAGTCCCAGCAAGGTACTGTGGTTGCCAGCCTACAATTTTTACATGTTAAAAAATATATGCCAAGTATGTGTGTAAACTTTGAAAGCTTTATTCTGAAAGGTTTAGTCAAAGCAATAGCTCAGCTCTACTTTTTTTCAAATTTTTTTGATTGTTTGAATTTTCTTATATTTTATTAGTTAAATCATCAGTTGTGTGTGTGTTTGGTAGCAAACTAGAGGTGGCCCTTCCAGATGTTGACTACATGGAAATCCCTACTGGATGGTGGGATGCGGATTCAGATAAATCTCTGCTTATTGGGGTACACAAACATGGTAGGTTGAAATGGTTAAAGGACAGGAATTAATTAGTACATGTTTTTACATATTATGTACAGTATTATGCATGAATTTTGTGTCTTTAACTAGTGCATTTCATCGTGTAGGGTATGAACGGTACAATGCCATGCGAGCGGATCCTCAGCTCTGTTTCTTAGAGCGGGTAGGCATGCCAGATGTTGTTGCCCTTACAGCAGAACAAGGAGGTGCTGAGGTTGCACCTGATGTACCTGAAAGGTAAATTGTACTGGACAGCAATAATAAGGGTTGTGCTTTAGTCGACTAGTTGCTTTTGGAACAGTTAGTTATGCCTTAAACATAAGGAATACTAAATTCATTTATATGAACTTATTTTATTTTAGGTTTACTTACTTCATACTTTGTAATTTGTTGTAGCTGCCGAAATATGACTCATTTGATTAATTGCTTTGCAGCCTAAGCAAGAGCGATGATATAAAAGCAGATGTAGACGGTAAGCCCGAAGTAGTAGAGGACAAGGATGAAACAAAGGTGATGTTTAATTGTCAATTGAATAATTTTTTTTTTTTTAAATTGCGGCTCAAGTGGCATACATGTTGATGTAACATCCATTATGCTTCCTTCAAAGCAGGTGAACTCTTTATCAGAAGACAAAGTGAAACATGACAGTTCTCTTGAAGGTATTTTTTAAGAATTATCTGAAAGATTTTTGCTGGACATATTAACATGTTAAATAAAACATACATATCTAATGTTTTAGGGGTTACATAGACTAGTCGACTAATACATTCACTAGTTGGTGATAAGGAAATGCACATAACAGCAATGCAGCATAACGGTAAAGAAACCAGATATTACAGTACTTTGTGGGTGTAAAAATATTTTGCATTGTGCAAAACTATGCTGGAGATATTAATTATATTTACATATTTACAGCTTTACTTACAACTTTAATAGGATGTTGTCACTTTCCTATTATGTGCAAGACTGTTTTTTATCCTGCACTTAGCCAATCCTGATGTATAAACTCCTCAAATTTTTTTTTGCTATTCTTTAAATCTAGAAAAAAATAGAGATAAAATCTTTGCACAGTGAAAAAATTGCATTTAATGCAGCAGGTAGCATGTCATTATCTAGTTATCTAGTCCCACTCATCTAGTTTAGAGCCAGCTCACAAAGGCCGTTCCACACTCACTTATGCTGCAGAGACTGGAGCCAAACATGTGCGGCATAGGGTAACATTGATATTTTTAGGCATCATTAATATTCAGTATGTGCTACTGTCACAGAAGCAATGTGTGTTTTGATGTAGTGACCCGTCCAGATGGATTACTTGAGGAGTTAGTGGAGCCAGGTCAGGCATTATGGCCGACAGCATCAGCACTCACTGCAAGATTACGACGACTCATCACTGCCTATCAGCGCTACACACGCCGTGAACCATTCCGTCATGAAATTCTCATGCATGAGGGTATTAGGCCTGTTGCCTGGCAACTGGGTGATGAACCAAGACGATGTATAACAAATTCTGATCCACTTTTTCTCGAGTGGCAAAGAAGGTAAAATGTCTGATTTTTCCTGTTCTATATAAATTTTACAGGTGTAGATTTTATAGCATATTGTATATACAGGTGTAGATTTTATAGATATATGCAACAACGCTTTACATTACAGGGGTGTACCCACAAACATTATCAGGTGACGCACACTTCCTTACTCGCCAGATTCCAGAGTCACTATATTTGTTGTTTATAGATCAATTCTCCATAGTCATGTTATTAACTTGATTTTCTTGCATTGTCCAAAAATAAGTCAAATTATTTTTAAAGGGATACTTGAAAATCTTGCCCTTGTAGCCATTGTCATCTATAAACAAAGAAACCATTTTTTGTTTACAGTGGTTTTAGAACCATAAGAGGGGGAAAAAAGTAATTACTAAGACTAGTGTTGGTTTTAAAAAATGAAAGATGATTTTTTCTAAACAATTTTTGACAGTTTTATGGTATGTTAATATGACAGGTGGACACGCCGTGAACAGGCTGATTTCTACCGTACTGTGTCATCATTTGGGGTAGTGTATGATCCAGAGAAGAAGGTATTTGACTGGCGCCAGTTCCGTCAGTTTGCCCGTTTGGAGAGAAAAACAGACGAAAGTTTGGAGAGGTATTTTTGGAGCTTTGTGTCTATGTGTCGTACTGCCTGCAGACTGCCACCAAGGAAGGATGAAGGTAAAGATGGAGGAATAAATGGATGAAATATTGGATGGGTTATTTTTGTTAAGTAAACTGTACTTTTTGACTGTTGTTTTGCCATGTAGGTCTGGTTGACCTCGCTCTATGCATAGAACCCATTACTGAAGAAAGAGCTGCTCGTACGTTGTACCGCATTGAGCTCATGCGAAAGGTTCGCGAGCAGGTTTTGCATCATCCACTCCTAGATGAGCGACTGAAGCTGTGTCGTCCTAGTCTTTACTTGCCTGTTTGGTGGGAATGTGGCAAACATGACCATGATCTTCTCACTGGTGTAGCCAAGCATGGTCTCAGCCGCACTGACTTCTATATATTAAATGATGCTAATTTGTCTTTCCTGGAGACTTATCGTAACCACATTCAGAAAGAAAACCATGGAAACATGGTGTCAAGCTTGTCCCATCAACACTGCTGTCTGGGGCACTGCCATTCTCCTCAGCCCACAGAGTATCATCATACCTTACACTCCACACAAATGCAGCAAAACATGCATCCACATGGACACCACCAAACCTCGGATGTAGCAGCAGCATCTGAATCAGAAAGCACTTTGACTATGCCTGCAAACTCTAGGGAAAGCTTCTTGGACTGTCCCACAATTAATGACCCTTTGGATCTTGGGACTTTACAGCATGAAGGCTTGGCCTCTGGCTCCCTCCACAGCAAAACTAGCAAAGACTCCTTCAGTGGATTTCCATTCAATTCTGCCTCAGCCGGTCAGAGTATGTTAAATTCATATCATGTACATGGAGACATAACTGGGACACAAGGAGACATGACTGACTCAATAGATGGAAAACTTCGAAATGACGTTCTTGTGGGAGAACAGGGTTCCTCAGAAGAGACTGGATTAATGGCCCCTTCTGTGGAACTTGATGGACTTCAGACCCCATGGGGAAGCTCGGATCATACTGAAACCTCTGACATTTTTAATGAAGGTGATCCTATATTGGGGGAACCTTCACTGGAAACAGAATTTCTGGACCCAGCTCAGTCTGAAGATGGACAGGAGCGGGAGGATCCACTTACAGGCTGTTTAAGCGCTTCTGTTTCACAAAGTGACCATGTAGAACCACTAGCACCAAGCTTCATGCTGTTCAAAGATCTGAATGCTGGAGAGACTTCCATGGAACAGCCAGATTTGTCTGCCAGTCCACCTGAATATGTTGCTCCACAACTTTCCGATGTAGGCATTGACCAAGCAGGGTCCATAAGTGAGGAGCTAACAACAAAACTGAGTGATTCGGAAATTACGCATTGTAACCCTTGTTCACAAGAGAGAGCAGAACATGGAGAATATCAGTTAAAGAAAGAGGAAACATCACATGGTGGACATAGTCATTTGGAAACAGATCAGAAGCTAAACAAAATTCAAGGCAAAACAAACAATGTGTCCACTGTAGAAACTCTAATGGAAAATCAGTTGGAGCCATTGAAGGTAGAGTGTAACATGGCAAGTGAGGAGCAACTAAAGGATAATTGTCAAGTATACTTGAAAGAATCTTGTGAAAAACTCCTAATGGAGCCAGATAAAGTGCCCTTATCAGAACCTTATGATATACCATGCAAAGGAACCCTGGAGGAACTACTTGAAGAATCTCCCCAAGACCCGAATGAAAAAATATTGGGAAAAGAGGCTTCTGGAAAACCCCTTGAAAATTCGTCAGAACTAACAGAGAATAGCCCAGCCAACCCCACACTCTCCCCCGACAATTTGCCCTCTTCATTTCCTTTGTTTCCTACCTTTCCTACCACAGTCCCAGACAACTCTCTGTTCCCAGACACTGAAGCTGACCATGACATAAAACAGGAGTTACTCTTGGGTTCAATGGAGTCAGAGGTCAAACCCAAACCTGACAGCACCACACTGACTCTACCAATGGAACAGGTTGTTGACGTGGAAGTGAAGGATGAGACAAAGGAAAAGGAAACAAAGACAACAGGTAAAGTAAAGGAATTTCAAAGATTCATGGGGGCTGTTCCTAATTCTAAATGCTCGTAATTAAGAAATTATGAAAATAAATACAGCAAATGCAATCTGGTACATATGTATGTGGACAGTGACAGTTGTAATTTTGCCTCTGTACACTACAGTAGATTTAAATTTAGACAATTAATTTGGTGTGTTTCAGTGACAATTGTGGGTTTTCTTTCTTTAATCGAAGATTAAAATTTGTCCATGTATGTACGTTAATAAGGGTGTAGGCAGTGATATGGCTACCTAAACTTTTTATTTGTATAGAAATATGGTTTTACTTTTATATGGTGGATATTGTTTCAAAGCTCATCACTTTGTTGAAAATGTCCCTGAGATAATATGAATAAGAAACTTAGAAGGAATCAAACTCTAAGGAGAACTCGTCCTCATTTGGATGATCCTGGCTAGCTTAATCATAAATAAAAAACCTTATACATGCTATATAGGCTATATGCTATATGAGTAAATGCATTTTAGTTAAGATGTAGTCCAATTTTTTGAGGTTAATGATGACTGTTTAGACACTTTTTTTTTTTTCTTTTGTAGAAAAACTTGTCATAAGCCATCATACGAGAACAGTTTGCATCAAATGTAAGTCAAAGCAGTGTTCATGACTTTTAAGTGAAACCATCCACAGTAGTCACTAATGGTCTCCAATAAGAAGTTAGGCATCAGGATGAAACACACAGGTCCAGAGGGCAGAAGGGGTTGGAATCACTTGATCTCAGGAGTGCCATGTATTTGTAGGAAGGGGGTTCAATTGTTTTCTGATCTTTTGGGATTGCTGAGCTTATTAGTCCATTCCTTCCCTTTAAAAAGGTACAAAATTGTTGATTTGGCAACTCCTAGTTCCTACTGTCTCTCTGATTCCAGTCTAATTATAGCCTCCTTCAGCTGGATATAGGATATGGTTGCACTATGTTGATGTTTGGGTAATAAGTTTCTTCCTACTGCCATCTCAGGGAGTTTTTCCTTGCCACTGTCTCCCTCGGCTTGCACAGCAGGGACTATCTGACCATTTTTTGATTCATACACATTCACATTTAATACAAACTTAAATAATTCTTTTGATTGTGTAAAGCTGCTTTGCGATGATAAATTGTTAAAAGCGCTGTACAAATAAAATTGAATTGAATTAACAGTGTTTAAGCATCATGTTGTGAGGATGCCTATAATGCAACTCACATTTGATTAGTGGTTTAATTAGAGGTTTGATCTCCTGGGATTTTGGCACTCAACAGACTTTACAAAGAATAATGTGGGGGGGAAATGCACAGATGTTTGTTGCTGAAAACACCTTGATGATGAGAGGTCAAAGTAAAATTGCCAGATCTATACCCTTCCTGCCAGATCATCAGTTCTAGCCGGTAGGAACGGTATAGTAATTCAAATAGTTACTCTTATGGACAAAATAAACATTGAACAAATTAATGTATTGCTAATGTATTTCAAATAAGAAAGTTTTATTTTATACAAAAATCTATGTTCATCAGCACCAGAAATTCAAAAAGTTAAACTTCCAAAGATCAGGGAAACAGCATAAAGTTGGCATGCTCAACATTCATGGTTACAGAGTCACAATTGATTGAAGTAACCTCTGTTAAAGATCACAGCCTAAAAACGCAGACAGGATTTTCTGTACGCTTTATCAAATGTCACCATCAAATTAGTCTGTTTTGTCTTAATTTGTCCTGCCATTGTCATGCTTGGCCTTGCAGACCTAGGATGATCAGCAGTGGAACCAGTTGTTTGCAATTTGTTCTATGGTCTTAAAATGGTATTAATGGCAACTCCAAACACTCTGGCGACATCTGTTTGCATTGCACCAAGTTGAAACATATAAAATCATAATGCTAAAGAACAAGTTAGGGCTATATGCTCTCTGCCCAGATTCAGCTAAATGATTCAAAACCAACTGGATAAACATAAAGTGAAAGCTACCAGAGAGTTTCTCAAGGCAATGAAATAGGATATTACTCACTGGCCAAGTCAGTCACCTGGTTCTTGAATGTTTAATACCACACATTTGTCAAACCTCTTGAATAAAGCTGAATATCTTGACTTCACTCACATAGTTGAAAATTCACTGTGCTGTACAGAGGCCAAATTGCAAAATGTATATTTTTTCCAAAATTATAAAATAATTGAATACAATTAAAAATATTTTTTCCTTTTTAATTTTTTTAATTTGTTTGAAAATCCACAAACTCAGTAATATCACCTTTAGCAAAAAAATAAAGAGTAACAGTCAGATATGTTATATTATGCATAGTGATTATTTCATGGAAAACAGAGCAACATTAAAATATATGTACAGGCTAAATAGATACAGTATTTATTTGAAAATGTATCCTATTTGATCTCAAAATTTTGTTTTATTTCATTATAAGGAAAGGTTTAGAATAATATATGAATTTTTTATTACTATTTAATGCTGTTTTTGCTCATTTGTGTATGCATCTTCAGCTTTTTTGGGAGATAGTTTTGTTGAGGCACCACAGTTTGATCCATCCATATGTGAGGTGGCAGCCAGTCTTCATGACTCAAAGGAGCCAACCATCGCTCGGCTGCTTCAAGAGAAAGCTCATTACTCATTTTCTGAGTGGCCCAAGGTTTGTGTATTTCAATTGATTATTTTATAGATGTTTCCAAAAGCATTTCATTCATTCAAAATGTTTTGTCGTGTGTGTTTTTGTGTTGTGATCACCTCAACAGGACAGAGTTATCATAAACCGCATTGATAATATTTGCCAAACCATCTTAAAAGGCAAATGGCCTTCTCCTAGTCAGCAGTATGAACCTCCCAACTCAGCCATCAACACCTGCATGTCCAACAGTGCCCAGCTAAGGGCAGGATTTTTACCAGCAAGAATACCTATACCTCAAGACCACAACTTGAACATTCCACACTCAATTCCCCATATGCACAAGGTAATGGATTAGAGTTATGTAATTGTGAAAAAAGCCCCATAATGACAGAGTATGCTATTTTGTAAAATTACAAAATTTATGTAATTTCTTTCCCACTTTTTCTAGGAACGGTTAGTAACACCTGCGTTTCTTTCTGAACTTAAGCGTTCCAAGTGTGGGTTTGAGTTTAACACAGAGGTTCCTGTCAAACCTATTGATTTTGATGAAAAAATACAGCATGGCATCACCCACCATGGAGGTACTCTTCTCCTAAATGGGTGGCAAGAAGCCGCCATGGATTTGTCTAAACCCACAGAAATTACATTTGGAAGGGATGCTGAATCTATGAGACATGTGACCCATGCGGTCCAATCAGCATCTCACAAGATGGCTAACCTGAACTCCATGGAGGGTTTGATGGGATTGGATATAGCTGGTATTCTACAAGCAGGACTTGTACACCCTGTTACCGGGCAGATTGTTAATGGCAGCCTTCGTCGTGATGATTCAATAATGAGGAGGAGGAGAGGTCGAAGGAGAAATGTGGAAGCACTTGACCTTGGACTGAAGGAACAAGACATAAACTCAACTAAAGTAAAGGTAAGAGAGATTGTGACGATGCTTTGGTAGATATACAGTGCCCTCCATAATTATTGGCACCCCTGGTTAAGATGTGTTAAAAGCCTTAAAATAAATTCAGTTTTTATTGCAGAAGCATATTATCACGCTGAAAATTGTAGAAAAATATAACGTGAATATAAAGTGAATTTTAAGGGGAAATAAAAATCCCTGACTAACAAATAATTATTTTTCATAAAATAACGTGCTCCACAATTATTGGCACCCCTAACAATTCCTAGAAAATAAATGTAATTGAAGTATTTCTGTCATTTCTACAGTAATTTACAAAGTTGATCAGAGTATCTAGGAACATTTCATTAGTAATTTATCACTTCCTGCTTCACTGGGGTATAAATATGACGCAACACAGAGACCATTTCTCTTATCCACTCTTCAACATGGGAAAGACAAAGGAACACACCATTCAAGTAAGGTGTGTCGACCTTCACAATTCAGGCAATGGGCACAAGAAAATGGCCACCCGCCTGCACATGCCCATATTTACTGTGAGAGGAATCATTAAGAAATAAAAAAAAAAAACTAGAACAGTAGTAAACAAGCCTGGACAAGGACGCAAGTTTATCTTGCCTCCACGCACAGTGAGGAGGATGGTAAGAGAAATAAAAAAATATCCAAAGCTCACTGTTAAAGAACTGCAACAAATGATAGCATCTTGGGGTCACAAAGACTCCAAAACAACCATCAGACGCTATCTACATGCCAACAAGCTCTTTGGGAGGCATGCAAGGAAAAATCCTTTTCTCAGTCACAATCATAAACACAAACGTTTGGAGTTTGCTAAGCGGTACTGGGGCTTCAACTGGGACCTTGTTCTTTGGTCAGATGAGACCAAGATAGAGCTTTTTGGCAACAAACACTCCAAGTGGAACACAAAAGATGAGTATGCAGAAAAGCACCTCGTGCCCACTGTGAAGTATGGGGGAGGATCGGTGATGCTGTGGGGCTGTTTCTCTTCCAGAGGCCCTGGGAACCTTGTTAGGGTGCATGGCATCATAGATGCTTTGAAATACCAGGACATTTTAAAGCAAAATCTGGTGGCCTCTGTCCGAAAGCTGAAGATGGGTCGTCACTGTGTCTTTCAGCAAGATAAAGACCCAAAACATGTGGCCAAATCTACAAATAAATGGTTCACCACACACAGAATCAAGCTCCTTTCATGGCCATCTCAGTCCCCAGACCTCTACCCCATTGAAAAACTGTGGAGTGTGCTGAAGAGGAGAGTGCAGAGGAGAGGAGTCAGGTCACTGGATGATTTAGAGACATTGTGCAAAGAGGAATGGTCGAAGGTCCCTCTTTCTGTGTTCTCTAATCTTGTGAAACATTATAGGAGAAGATTAGGTGCTGTTTTGTTGGCAAAAGGGGGTTGTACAAAGTATTAAACATCAGGGGTGCTAATAATTGTGGCACCCATGATTTGATGTGAAAGAATTATTTCTTAATGTGGGATTTTTTTTCCACTGAATAAATGCACTTGAATTAAAGTTTTTTTTTTCCCATTGTGGTCCTATGTTATTTAGAACAAAACTGAATTTTTTTTAGAAGCGAAAGAACACATTTTAACCAGGGGTGCCAATAATTATGGAGGGCACTGTATGTGTGTGTGTGTGTGTGTGTGTGTGTGTGTGTGTGTGTGTGTGTGTGTGTGTACAGTACTGTGCAAAAGTATTAGGCGCCATATTATCTGTAGTACAAATTTTATTATACAAGTTTATGTCTGCATTATTATGTATAAGACCATTCCCTACAAAGATGCACTACAATTAATGAATAAATAATATTACAGGAGAATATTTGCAAGCCTGTAAAAAAGCGACATATTACATGACATGAAATGTTTTTAAAAGCATCATTGCATATGGCTTTTGTTTGGATGTTTCCAAGACTTTTGCATATATAAAGCAGTATAGTTTCAGTAGGTAATTAATTAGCCAACTAATTTTTGTTTTTGTTTTTTTTCTTTAAGGGTCAGCCAGAAACAGTCAACCACCCCATTGTGTCCTCCACCTCCTCTCAGCCTGACTGCCCCGCCCATTCCCCTTCTGTCACCTCTTCCTCAGAGTCACTGACCACAAATGTTGACAGAGAGGCAGCCAGTAAAGGACTGATGGAATGCCTCAGACAGAACTCAAGCTACAGAATGGAGCTTCCTGCTTTTGCAACGGTCAGTCGAAATTTTAGGAATGTACAAATTTGCTGGAGTCTTAAAGTGAGGCAACGATAAAAGATATTGAAAGGATGATTTAACCTAAAACACACTAACATTGTATTAATCCTACGTAACCTGAGAATTTTATAATGCAGTTCACAAATACTGTACATCGGGAGTGGCACTTTTTCAACTCTGTTTTAGGATTTTAATATGAGCAATTTAAAATTTAACTTTGAAAATCTCCCTAGATGCATATTACATACCTGTATGTCATTATTTTAATTTAATCTATCCAATCTTTCATTTCCTTCTACTTATCCTTGTGGATTCATGATTGTAACAGGCTTAAACAGTTTGCCCAGATTTCCTCAGCCCCGGCCTCAAATTCTCTTCAACTGGGTGATCGCCATCAGTTCACAAGCTAACTGGTAAAGTTTGCTAATATCTGACCGAGGGTATCCTTGCAAGGTACCCTTCAGTGTACTCTTAAGCTCTCAGAGATCATCAGCTTTGTACATTTTTATGGAGAGTAAGCCCAGCAACCCTGCAGAAGGGTTGAGGCTTCTGTTATGCTACCTATTTTGGTCACTGCCCACAGCTTGGATGAGGATAGAGTGACTAGTACATGGAGAGCTTCGGAAATAACGGGGATGTTCCTTCTAGCCCCACATACTGGACACCTCTATAACCTTGGCTGCATTTTAATATGCTGCCAATGAAAACCACAAAAGGCGTGTAAGGGAGGGACAGTTAAAGAGCTTTATCTACTGATTTCCTGCTTCACCACCACATACTGATACAAAAACTGTACCTCTACTGATGCTGACCTGAACTGAAGCAAGCATTCCTCCCTTTTCTTGGAACATAACCATGGGCTCAAGCAGATCGTCTGAAATAACACAGATGTTACTTCTAGGCCTGCATGCTCTTTAATTTCTCCAGTCACAGAAGCTTTTCCAACATTCCCAATTTTTTGCAGTAGTGTACCAAATAGAAATTCTTCAGAGCTCTTGGTCACGAAAATCTGTGATATATTCATTCTTGTCCTGAAGAAATCCCAAGTTGATTGCCTCAATGACTATCGCCCTGTAACGTTGACATAATCTTTGATGAAGTTTTTAAAAGGTAGGTGAGAGCCTCCATCACCTCTTCACTAGTATGACACCCTGGGTATCAAATGCAGTCTATGTATGGTAAAATGCTGTTTGTTCCCAATTTATTACTGTTCAGTATTTAATACTGTAATTCCCTCCATACTTGCCACAAAGCTGGAGGGCCTGGGGCTTAGCCCAATCGTGTAGCAATGGAGCTTAATTTTTCTGACTGGCAGACCAAAAGTAGTAAGGGTGGACAGACATTGCCTCACCATCCCTCACCCTCAGTACCGAAGCCCCCAAGGGTTGTCTAATGCGCCCCCTGCAGTACTTAATGCACACCTAAAACTGGCTAGCCATGTCCAACTCTACATTCATCATAAAGTTTACTGAAGACACTGTTATGGTAGGCCTGATCCCTGATAATCTATCGCTGTGTGCTATATGGTCAAAATTTTAATTATGTAACAGGAAATGTGTTTTAATTAACCTGAAGTCTACGTTATTGCGGTTTCCGGCAGTTCACTAATGAGGACTTGAATACAAAACTGTTTGTGGCAATTTCAGTCCCAAAACTGTGTAAGCTATTACAGTCATACGCCATCACAGAATAACTGTACACAGAGAAGCAATCCAAATCACTCTTTATTAATGATGAGTGGGACTGTCAGTTATCACATGCATCCCCATGCAGACCACAGGAGGCCATCTTCAGCATTAATGAGTGGTGTCCATGCGATGAGAAAGAAGCAGAGCATCAGGAGGAATCAAGCAGGTCTGATGGGGGGGGGGTTGACTGTGTTACAGGGAAAGGGGAAGGGGGAAGACTGAGAGAGAGAGAGAGAGAGAGCAGTTGGGTATGCTCACAGTCACATATTGGTTAAGGTTAATGTATAGTTTTTGCACAGGAACTAACATGACAACAACTAAAAGGGAGAACCAGAAGAAAACGCAGACATGAGGGCTCCCTGGGAAGTAAATTAACCAGTCATTTTGTCAACAAACCTGAACTCATGAGAGTGGGGAAGACAACATCCAAACAGACCAGTTCACAATAAAACTCAATGCCCATGAGTCACCCACATCCGCCCCTACACAAAACATTTCACTAAACATTTCCCATACACCTCTCCAGCCCGACACATGTCCCCTCTTCCTCAGAGTCACTTAGAAAGTCTTTCTGTAAGTGTGGGACTTTACAAGGAAAACCTCTGCCTCCTACTGTAGATTTCATTGCATGACTTAGCAAAAAGTAGCCTGCAGCTTTTGACAAACTAGGGGTAGCATATCATAGATTACCATTCAGTGTGGATAAGATAGGGGTGATGTGCTCATGTAGTCTAGATCCTGTAAGGACTCTGGCTGCAATCAGGACTAACTGGAGTTTGTTTATTCACCTAGTGGGACATATGCAGATAGTAAGATATTACAATAATCCAACCTAGAGGTAATAAAAGCATGAAATACTTTTGCTGTTATGAAACAGAAATTGGTTACTATAATCATAAAGTACATAATTTACCACTATAATTTGTGCTGTCTCTGTGGTGTGAGGAGATCCTGACTGACACGTTCTTATTCCTATATGGGTGTGAGCTAACTTTTGAGCTATACCTCCTTCTGTGAGATGTGTTATTGGCCTATAGTTGGAGAGCTGACAGGGGTCAAGGTCAGGATGCTTAAGAAGGTATTTAATAACTCATACTATGTGAATTTTTTTATTATTTTTTGTTGTTGTTAAATGTAATGTTTATTTTTATTGCAGTTTATTTTAATAGACACAGTGATCCCAATTTCTTATAAGAAAATATTTTTTAAAGAAAAATAAAGATTTTTATTTTACAAAGGGCAATATCATGATTTATCCAAAAGTTTATAACTTTAGTTTATAACCAAACAACAAAAAAAGTCATTTTTACATGACAAAAAAATAATGATGAAAAAATAACAAATGCAGTAGTTCAACATCAAGCCAAAAAATGTTACCCTTGAAAATACATTTGCCGTTGTAGCCCCTATTTAATGTGACTATTCCCAATTTTAGCTGAAGCAACTAAAAGAGGTGACCACAGGCTGTTCACACATGTACTAGTTTACCTGGCTGTAAATCTTTCTTAGAAGGTCCCATAAGTTTTCAATTGGGTTAAAATCATGTGAGCAAAGGGGCCAAGTCACCATTTTACCACCTTTGGCATCTTTGCTGGCTAGCCATTGTCTGGTGTACTTGGATGCATTGGATGAAGCATTGTCTTACATCAGTATCATGGACCATTTGAATGATGTTTTTCTGGTACCACTGCTTTAGAAAGGTGGCCTCCAGAACCTGGCAGTAAGTTGTAGTTTTCATTTTCCATCCGTATCCCACTCAAAATGGTCCAACCAATTCACTCTCAGTAATACCAGCTCATTTATTTATCATCCCTTATTCACGCTTCAGTTGAACTAGTGTGAAATGTCCATCGGCAATCCAGCCATGGGCCTATCAGGTCTTGTCTTTTTTTTTTTTGCCCGTTGAGGCAAACCGTTAGATTTCTCTCAAGGATACTTCGTATTGGCATCTTACACAGTTTTAACTCAATCCCGGGACAATCTGATAATTATGATTTATACATTTTCCTTACACTTTTCAACCTCATTTCCATATTTTTTGGATTCTGTAAAGTTGCTTTTGCAAAAATGATGTTTAGGACACCCTCATTGCATACTGTTTCAAATACTGAGTGCTGTGCTAGGGTGCTAGAAAAATTTCATTTAAGTCGAGCTACATTATCTAGATTATCATGGAACATTAATGCTTAGCATTCAGTCATCTGATTGAGTTCTGTGGGTTCAGACAGTAATCCAGTCATAGTGATAACAATGGCAAGGTAAATATTTTATTACTGAGATGCACTTTAAATGTGATATCTTCAGCCCCTTAAAATCAACAGGTCCTCAGTGGAGAGAGTGGACAGTTTATTTTGGTATTTACATCTCTGGGGACCTGGTCCCATCACATCAATACTGTGGTTAAGAAGGCCTGCCAGTGTCTTTACCACCTTGGATATCTGAAGAACTGAACTGTCCACCAAGGTGCTAAGGAATTATTTTTCCACTTGTACTTTCAAGTGGAACTATCTATCTAGCAAAGAAATTACAAGTCACTTGTTAAAGAAGTGTCAGCATCTGCCATAGTATTTAAGATTTTATACCCACAACAATATGGGAGGCACAGTGGCAAAGATTTTCACAGAATTGGAAAATATGCAGGGCATTGAGAGGTTGCATAACATTAATCCTAGTTCCCTGCAGAAGTATTGGAATGGCAAGATGTGTGTATTTGCTATGCACTGGAGTAGATTGTGTTTGTGAGCAAAATGTGAATATGAGACACTGGATCAGATTTTTTTTTCCTGATGTTTACATCTAGATGTGTTAACTTAAAGCATGTGACCTTTTGTTTGTTTCCCCTTATTTTGGTGTGAATGGAAATATCTGAAAGTGTGAATTACAGGTGTTTCTTTTTGCACATATGCGTCCAGTTAAATTGTTTCTTTGAACACTTAACTCTGATTGTCTACCTTTGAGCACTGGGTTTTGACTGTGAAGACTAAATTTGTTCTTAAAAATAGTTATCCGGACATAAGGAAAAAATTATTTTCATTGGGCACAGTCAATGCAATAATTTGAGATGTCCTGAAAAAGAAATAAATCACTGGTGTACCACCAACCAGATAAACAGGTCCGCTAAGTAAAACAACAACAGTTAAGAAAGACTGTAAGAAGACCCCAAAACAATAGTTAGGCTTGCGTGAGGCTACTGGGACATGCTCGCTAATCTTTATTGATGATAAAACGTATGATGGTAGTGGAAGAATTAATTCAGAAGTCTACTGGAATATTCTGTCTGCACATGTACAGAGAAATGCATCCATTAAGATTAGGAGGAACTCCATCATTAAGTCAAGATTTTATAGACTGGCTAATCAATCACAAGACCAAACCCAACTGAGCATAACATTTTACCTCATAAGAGAGGAATTTAACGGAAGAAAAAGGTGAAACTCTGATTTATCTCATTCATCTTTTGATTTATAGCATTGGCCTTGGCAGTAAATAATACTGTATATAGTGCACCTAAAAATAGCATTTTGAGGAAGATCTTTTTTTTTTTTTTGGTAATTTAATTTAAAAAGTGAAACTCTTGATCCATTACACATAAATTCTGAAAATATTTCAGATATTTCAGGCCTTTTTTCTTGTTATTGTTTAAATTTTCATGATTACAGCTCATGAAAATAATCAAGTATCTGAAAATATTATAATAGTTCCTAAGATCAGGCAAAGAGGTATTTACAATATAGAACTTCTGAAAAGTATATTTATTTATGCATTCAGTTCTTGGTTATTTTCTTCCTTAGCTCAGGTAAGAAGCTTTTGACTTTGTCTCTGGTTCATTAATGGCTTGATACATCTTCAGAAAATTGGCTGATGTTCTTAGTTTGTGTATGGTGGCTCTTGATGCACTGACTCCAGCCACACTTTACTCATTGTGAAGCTCTCCCAAGTTCTTCAATCTTGGCAATCTCTTTAAGGCTGTGTTCATCCCTGCTCCTTGTGCACCTTTTGCTTCCCTCCTTTTGCTTTCCAACTTTATGAATATGCCTTGATACAGGACTTTGCAAACAGCCAGCCCTTTCAGTGATGACCCTCTGTGGAGGGTGTCGATGATCATCTTACAGCCAGCTGTCATGTCAGCAGCCTTCCCCATGATGGTGGTTGCGTGTACTGAACAAGGCTGTGACATGACCCCCAATATTTCTACTGTATGAATAGTAATTTACTCAGATTTGAAATAATATTTCAAGAAAATGGATTTTTGATTTTCATGAGGTCCAAGCCATAATCATAGAAATTAAAACAAAAAGAAAGGCTTGAAATAAATCAATTAACATGAAGCATGAAGTGCTAATGTAACATCTACATGAATAGTAGGAACCAAGGTTTCCCAGTAGAACAGTGCCCAAGGAATCACACTTCCTCCTCTGTTTTACTCCTCATATTGCATCCTTGTACCATATCTTCCCCAGGTAAGTGATGCACACTGACCCACGTATCACATAATGTAAAAGACAAAACCATCTTGTTCCGTTGCTCTGTGGTCCAGTTCCGATGCTCTCGTGCCCTGTGTGGGCTCTGGACACGTGTCAACAAACTGCTATGCGCTGCGTTCTGACAGCTTCTATTGGAATCAGCATTAAGTTTTTCAGCAATTTGAGCTACAGTAGCTCTTCTGTTGGATCAGCCTTCACTGCACACGTGCATCTTGGCCGCTCATAACCCTGGTGCTGGTTTACTGTTTTTTTTTTTTTTTTTTTTTCCCTTTCTTTCTTTTCTTGGACCAAGGTAGGTTGTGATAACTACAGACCGGGAACATGACGAGAGCTGCAGTTTTGGAAGTGTTATGACTCATTCATCTAACCATCACAATTTGGCCCTTGTTAAAGTTGCTCAAATCCTTAAGCTTGCTCATTTCTTTTCTGCTCCCAAACATTAAAACTTCAGGGACCAAATGTTCACTTGGTGCCTGTTCTAATAAGATAATCAATGTTATTCACTTTACCGGTCAGTGGTCATAATGTTATGTCTGTATCTTTGTATTTTAGAGTTTCACTTTTTGGATTGAATTACAAAAACTTCAAAAATAAATCATGGTATGACATGCATCTAAGAGTTTTTTAGATGCAGTTACTAATAATCTTTTATTTGGATTTGATTTACAAAACATCAAACATTTCATGAAACTTATGTAATGTGAGCATTTACTGTTAGCATTTTCAATTGTTACATTAAATAACATTTTACACACAGTAACATACAGCTCAGATTATATGTAGGTTGAGTTGTTTGGCCAACAAGAAAGCACAGTAATTAAAATCATTCTTTTTCTAATTCCTTCATCATCTGTAACTCTCAGACTGCAAGCTTGTTGCACAGTTTTGCTGAACGTCCAAAGCAGAGGAGGCATCGTTGTAAAGACCCTACCAAGTTGGATGTGAATTCCCTGACTGGGGAGGAAAGAGTCCCAGTAGTGCACAGGAACACAGGTCGCAGAGTAAGAACTGTACAAATATGCCCTTTTCTAATATTTTCCCTAATTGCAAATTATATAAACAGTGTGAGATAACACTGATTTTGATGCTTTAATTTCTCCCTTAGCTGGGTGGTGCAATGGCCCCAGCCATTAAGGAGCTCTCTCAGTGGCTAGATGCAAACTTAGAATACTTTGTGGCTCCTGACTGGGCAGATGTGGTAAAGCATTCAGTGAGTCTTGCAGATTGCATTTTGTTATATCTATTTTTCTCAAAATTTCCTTCACATTACTTGATTGGGAAATGTTTGTTTGTTTAAATGTTGTGAATAGCCTGGATTTAAAATAGAGCCTGACCAATAGAATTTTTATGTGACTGCTAGCTTTCAGAGCTGCTCTTTCTAAGACCATGAAGGGAGGTGCGAGAGGGGGCGGGGTAGTGGCTGGGTATGAGGTTGGGGGTGTGTTGTAGCTCTAACATACATATAGTGAGACTCTACATTTTCTGTCAAAACTTCCCAAAGAGTGTCAGATTGTTCTCAGTTTCTGTTATCATAAACAGATAAAAGTTCCTGCTGGATTAATTTCAGTATCTAGCTTATGTATGTTCTAATAGGTCAAAAAATGATTCTTTTTCTTTGTTTGTTTGTTTGTTTGTTTGTTTGCGTTAAGGGTTTCCTCCCGGAAGGAAAGTTCACCCGGATTCTCACTGAGCCAGTGAATCGAGATCCTAGCACACGTCGTCGAGGCAGAAGACCCCGAAGTGAGATGCCAAAAGCTCCTGAGCTTCCTGCTGGCATCGGACCACTCTTCATGAATGATGGGCTCATTGGCATGGACATGGTTAACTTACCCAACCTTCGCAATGTCCCTGGCATTCCCATAAGCGGGCTCATGGGCTTCCCTCATGGTCTGGGTACAGCCCTGTCGGGAGAAGAAGCTAAGAACGGCCTGAGTATGCTACCTATGATGCTACATAGTATGTCTGCAGTGCAACCACCCATGTATGGCACTCATATAAGTGGAATGATAAACCAGTCACTATCCGCTACAGCCTCCACAGTAACCACAGCTGCCAGCTCGTCCAGTACGGCAACAGTGACCTCCATATCCTCTGCCGCTGTGGCCTTAATCCCTAGCCCTGCAGTCATCTCCAGTACAGCAGCTTCTAAAGAGAGAGCTAGTCCTGAGCCTAGTACTGAGAGACAGAGCACAGATGAAAGAACTCTAGGAGGGAACGAGAAAAAAATGTTACCTGCTTGTCCCAGCCCCACGGTTACTAGCAGTTCTGCGAGCATTACTAGCAGCGGGAGTCATTTGACCTTCAATCCCTTTTTGATCCCAGGAATGCCTCATGGATTACTGTATCCTCACATGTTCCTGCCACATGGCAGTATTTTGGCACTTCCATCAGCAGCAGATAGCACTGGCATTACTAAGCAGAAGAAAAAGAAAATTAGGGATGAAGGAAGGGTGGAGGAAGACGCTGGTTTATTGGAGGCACAGGATGGGGAGATGACCGGGATGAGAGATAAAGAGACACTGGAGTGTAAGCATAAAGAGGGTAGGCTGGAAAAATCTTTCCCAGTTGTGGACCCCGGTAATGTTATAAATAACGATGCTAGTGACGCTCCATCTGTGGGTAACGCAGCCAAAGCAGTAGAGGAAATAAACAGAGATGTAGAAAAAACAATAGAGTGCAGCATGCCTGTGCCAAAAGAAGAAGGCTTGGATGTAACACAGGATGTACAGTAAACTCTGCTCTCCAGTGGGCAACAGTATCTTTGTGTTGTGATGCTAAAAGTTTGTGTAAAGAAATTTGATTATGAACTTCTTAATGTTTTTAGGTCTGCTACATAATTAAAACATGTAAATTCTCTGACATACTCCTTTCCAAGAGTTTGCTGAAATTACCATACAGTAATAGCATGCACACACTTGCATTTCAGTACCAAAAGAATATCAAATAAACATCACTTTGAATGTGAAGACGTCACTCTTGCATCATGGAAATAGGTCCTGAGGTTATCACCTGACCTGTGGCGGTTGTGTGTGGCACACTTGGCTCAGTGTTAGAAGTGACAAAGGATGTCATCCAAATGATCCTGCTTGTTCTTTCTTTCCTTCCTCATTTTTTTTTTTCCTATTGGATGCAATCCATTCACAGTTCCCGATTTAAAGGGAAAATAACTGCAGTTGATGACCGGTGTTGTGAAATGACATGACAGTCTTGTCTTTAATTTATGGTGCTTACAGGGTCATAGAAAATCACACTCCTTTGCTTACAAAATCATTTGATTAGATTATTCATAGGAGAATCCTTGTGAACATTTCATGTTTGTATTCAAATCACACTCCACGTAGGTGGATTATTAGCAGAATTGTTGCTGTTACTCTTGCGTTTATGAATATGTATAAAGCTATACATAAAATCAAAGTGCAAAATGGAAAACATTACATTTATAACAGACGAAATTCTGTCATTTGGGAGGCGTGAAGGTGGAATATATCCCCCACCCCCCCCCCCCCCCCCTTTGTCATTTTGAAATAAAACCTTTGGTTCTAACATACCAGAGATTGCACTATGCTGTGAGAATCATTTCAGCTAAGGGCAGAGGATCATGGATTTGACATTAGGGTCCATTAGGATTTCATGTGTTGATTCCCAGTCAATCTTTTACCTCTTAGTGCAGGTTTGGAGTCATGGGGTGATTTATTGTGTTTGAACATCTCATTCATATGAACACTATTAATGAACTGAACATTTCATTGTTACTGCTATCATTGCTGTGTTTTGTCCGACATGTAGAGTAAAAGGGCCCAGAGGTGATGAGAATCTGTTTCTAGGGGCAGAAGGCCTTGCTTAAGTGCTTTTGTCTGACTTGATCCATCTGAAAATAGTGTAGAGTAGTACCTGTCAGGAATTTTTTTTAAACATGTAAATTTATATAGCTGTATATTGCTGTTACCTTTGTTTAAAAGCACACTATTTTTATTGTCATTACGTCATTGGGAGAACCTGTAAATCAGTGCTAGTACTTCCTGTATCGACCCATATTGTACACTAGTTGGACACCCAAGACTTTCTGTTCACACATTTTTCTCTCCAAATTGCACAGCAGGGTCTTTTTTTTCTTTTTCTTTTTTTTTTTCTTTTTTTCTTTTTTTTTAAAGAAAATTTCCTTTTGTTGGTTGTACTTTTCAACATTCTTGTATTCACCATCTTATTGTTTTTGATGTGAACATTTTGCACGGCCCTTATGGTGAATATTTATCTGAAAATGTATTCTGTCTTATGTGTTCTAATTTCTTCTGTTTACTGTATAGACATTTGTTTGTGTGGACATGTCTCCTGCAGAGGACCGTTTTCATCCCTGTAAACCTGAACATTATATTTTTACATCTATACGCAGTCTTCTTTTTTGCATTACATTTTTGTTGACTTGTCATTTCCTAGAAAGCTGATTGATCTTCGTTTCCCACGTACCAATCACCAAATATAATTATGCTATTTCATTTGATATTTCATTAGGTATTTCTTTTATTTATCCAGTTTATTGAAAAGACATTTGTTTATTCATTTTAAATTGTATATGACAAGGTATCTGTGTTTTGGAAAGGGAAGCGCTGTCATTACCCTAAAGGTTTCTGTGGGTGCATCGGTTCTGATTGCTATATTAAAGACTATATCATGGCCGCAGAACATTTCTAATTTCTGATTGGTTGGGAGCTGTGCATTTGTTACTTATATAGGGACATTTCTAAAGTAGATATGCTAAAGTACTTAATCACATTTCTATGTCAACACTACATAAAAACTAACGGAAATCACAACAATCATAAATTGTGTGTATGTAGCTGCAGTGCCCTACAGGCCACAATGTTGAGTAAAGTTTGTGCTTATTGATTTTAAGTCTAATTGTATTATTTGGTTTCCTCAATTATTTATGTTAAACCCTAACATTATTGTTGCAGCATCATTGTGCCCTGATTTTACATATGGAGGAAATATTTATTTATACAGTCCCCTCTGCAATGATTGGAACAGCGGTGCAAGTTCTGTATTTTTTTTATTTATTTTTTTTATCAAAAGACCCATATGAGACGATGGATTAACTTTGATTTCCTGATATTTACATCTGGATGTTTTAAATAACTTAATATATGGTACCCTTAGTGAGGAAAAAGTATAGGGGCAGATCGTTTTGAAGTAAATTATTATAAATAATTTCATAATATTGTCTTTATTCATTCATAATTTTATATTTATTAATTAATTAATACATATTGACTTAAAAAAAATGCCTTTTGAAATCATGCAGATATTGTATACTGTTAAAACACTTGTATACAATTAAACAAATCAGAAACAATTAAATTTGTGGGTCACGGGTACCTGTGGATTTAGTTCTTTTTTTTTCTATATTATGGTAATACAAAAAATTAAATGAATGCTCAGTATATGTAAAGGTCTGGTGATTATGCCAGTCTGAAAACGCTCACTTTTCTTCCCCCACTTGACGTCCTTTTCATGTTGGCAGTGTCTTGTGGATTGTTGTCGTGCTGGGTGATAAAGTGACAAAAAAAGAAAAGGGATTTTATAGCTTTTATTGTTTTGACCCCCAAAGTTTCAGACATGCTGTTCCAATATTTTTGACTAAACAGATTAGGTCAGCTCAACACATCCAGATGTAAACATCAGGAAGTAAAAGCTGAAATTTGCAGCAGTCATCTCCTAATCATTTTTTGTCATCAAATATTTTAAGTGTAAAACCCAAAACATATCGTTCCGGTGCTTTCAGAGGGGCCTGTATGTTGGACCTGATCATAGACACTAATAAAGACTGCAGTATTCCACACACTATATCATACTGGACACTTTTATTTCTAATGGAACGGTAAACTAATAAATTCCACTTGCCGGATCATGTATCTAACATCAAATGGTATTCAAAGTTGAATCCTTTTCCCAAAATCCAAACACATTAAATAATCTCTGTACTTTAGTGGCAAAATCCCAGTTTGTGAACTCTGCTTCGACTTTTTGATTATGCTTTCTCATCACGCTCACCTCTCACACAAGGGTTTTGGCCCAAGCTTTTGTTCTCCTGAAACAGTTTTGTAAAGCACAACACGTGTATTCGTGCATTTCTTAAAGCTTTGCTACAAATCTTCGTGAATCTGTCGGTGCTCTTCCATCACAGAAGGAAAAAAACCCACAATGTCAGTGAAATAACTGACGAAAGTAATAATCAGTAGTAATTTAATGAGACTCGGACGTTGCTGAATGAATGAAACTGGGCTGGACAAATGACTTGGTACTCCTGGAAAAGATTCAAAATAATGAAAGCATGGCGACATGAACAAACGTGTGGTGTGTAATTCGCATCACAGGCGTCTGCAACTGTTGCAATCACTTAATGAGGATGTTTCATTTTGTAAAGTCGTTACGTGCTGTTTGCTCTCACGGTGTGTATCACGCGGAACACAGACAGGAAAAGGAGATTAGATGGAAAATCATTCTCAAACATGGGAAAGGTTATTAGACCATCACCAGGCAGTTTAATATTTCTGTGACGCATTCAAAGTTCACTCTCTCTGGAACTGTAGCCAGTCTCAGTGGGCGTGGCCACGAGAGGAAAATTGGTATTACATCGAATAACAAGGTTACATGGACGGTAACTACAGAGGCGAGGACAACTTCCCAAGAGATTCAAGTTGCCCACCAAGGTCAAGGTACATCAGTGTCGCATCGCGCCATTACTCACTGAGACAAAGTGGACGTAATGGAGGACTCCCATGAGGACTTGAAGGCAAATCATAGAGAAGCGAAAGTGGAACTGACCAAAATGCATAGTGTCGAGCCGCAGTGCGTCTGTGAGAATGAACTTTCTCCAGATGAGACAAACATAACAATGAAGCATACAAAGAAAAGTTCAGTGTACGTGCTGTGAAAGGCTCGGGGATGTCCGGGGGCTGCTGCGGTGAATCTACCACGCGGGGTCTTGGCTTGTTTGCCTTAAAAGGTTGCGCAACAAAAACTACGGGTGCCAATATTTTTGTCCAGGCCATTTTTTTCTCTCTCTCTCTCTTGCTGTTGAATCACAGCACAAAACCAATATCTATTTTTTTTTTTTTTTCAGTTTTGAAGTTATTTCAGTAATCACTGTTGGTTTTACTTCCCTTAATAAAACAAATGAATCTGTTCGTGTATCACTTCATTTAATCAGGCCTCTTCTTTTTAAAAAAAAAAAGAGCAAATTATATACTCCGTTATTTGTGTTGGTTGATTTGCTCTGCTTGTTTGAATTCACACACAGTTACTGGTCAACAACACTTCTGTACAGTTAAACAGATGGTTTAAATATGCAATATAAGGGTCCGGACTCGAGGACTACATTTTATGTTATGGGACACTGAGGAAGTGTTTTAGTTGATTATCAAATAGCTCAATTTGTGGAATTATTATTGTTATTGTTTTGCGTGTGTACATAATAATACCCATTTGACACAAACGCTATGATTTCATCTCACTAAACGTCTTCTCCCTTACACACTTCGTGAAGGATACAGCGCTTCACATCTACACCTGTATGTAAAGACTTCAACTGGACAGCTGAGTGCTGGTTTTGTTTCCCACTCAGTCACTGTTCAGAATAAACATTTCTTTCACTGTAATTGCCCAAAACAACCTATACAGAATACAAAGTATTGAATCCCACGTGCTCCTCAGCTGAGGGTTATGTGCCAGTATACAGGTCAGTACATATGCACACAGGGTCGCGCCAACAGTCGCTCATCACGCCATCAATAAAAGAGCAGGTTTCTTGCATCTGAGCCCCTGTACTCACTCTGTCCTCACAATCACTGTACTCATACTCAACCCTTAGAATTTTAATGATTCAGAGTGTTTTGTTTATTGTTGCATTTGTTGTTTTACTTTGATAAACAGCCTTTCTGCGTGCTCAGAAGTTCTGAAGTAGAACAGCACTGCTGATTTGGTTATAGCCAGTGCTCAGTAAGTAGGAAAAAAAATGCAAGTTTAAGGCAGTACAAGGCTGCAAAAGCGGGAAAAAATTTCATCCTGATCTTCAAGTCCTCAGTGATTGTGTGTGTTTCTTTTTTTTCTTTTTTGTTCAGATAGCTCCTGTATTCCATTGTGGACCGATCACTATTAAAACTATGGTATGTGATCTTTTCTTGTGCAATAAAAAATGGCTTACAAGAAAATGCATTTAATGTGGTTTTATTTCCCGAGTTTCGGTATACAACAATAAATCAAATGCACTGATATCACTGTGCAGGTCACTTCATTGTATTTCTTCAGCTATTGAGTCCAGCACAATCAGACTAGATTCCTTATAGGTGGGTAAATTGTTTGAATGACCAGTGTGATTTACATTACTGGTTTACTCAATGAACATTCATTTGGACCATTTCAGATTAAGATCTAAACGATACTTGCATTTTAGTGTTGTCTCTGACAGTACATGTTGAAAGAGTTCTATGCATGTGTATCCGCCTTTGGGGCCTGGGGCCGTGAGCACAAAGCCCTGTTCAGTATCAGCTTGTGGCCCTGAAATGCATGTCATAGATTATAACGCTTTGCACCATTAATCAACAGTCTGCGCTCTGAATCAAATTAAGATCACTAAAGAAAGTTAGGTCAGACACTAGATACTAGATACAGGTAGAGTCTGTAGAGATAGTTCAAAGGTTAAACTAAAAATAAGATGATCAGCTTTAATGTAATCAGTGATGTTATTATTTCAGATTTAATCCCACATACACGTCTGACTTTCCATATGGCAGAACTCTCTGAATAACGTATTAATACAAAGAAATAAAATTTTGTATGGTGGAGTATCTTGCATCTTGTTTACGCCGAGTTGTACGTCATTCGTGGTCAGCCAAATACACTCCCTGTTTTAAGTAGATTATTACATGTGTCACATAATTGTTCATAACTTCACCTTTACACAACATTTTGATTTTAGCATGCAACACTGTGCTCTCAGTTCAGGTATTTTACACACCTTCACCTCAGACTGCTGCAGATACGTTTTATCTCGTCATATGACTGCTTTTTATTAGCGCCACGGTTTCGAAACAAGATGTTGAGTCCAGGAACCAGACTCAACAGGAAACCCATCCTCATTTGGGTGATAAAACTTGCCCTGAATAAATACAGAAAAACTCAACTGTGACTGTAAAACAACGTCTTTCCTACTTGATCCTCCAATAACAAACTGGACTCCATATTAACCTAAAGACATCATCTGTTTATTGAGTCTGGTTCCTCTTAAGGTTTCTTCCTATTGCCATCTCAGTGAGTGTTTCCTTGCCACCATCGCCCTCGGCTTGCTCATCTGGAACAAACTCATTTTGATTCATACACATTTTCTCACAGTTCCTACACATTTCCATAGTTTTCTTTTGATTCTGTAAAGCTGTTTTATGACTGATGACCATTATTAAAAGTTCTCTACAATTAAAATTGAATTCATTATTTTTTAAAGAGGTGTAATTTTTTTTTCTGTACCCAATGAAGGTACAGAAAACATGTACACACGTGGACAAAATTGTTGGTACCCTTCGGTCAATGAAAAAAAAAGTCACAATGGTCACAGAAATAACTTTAATCTGACAAAAGTAATAATAAATATGTTTACCAATGAAAGTCAGACATTGCTTTTCAACCATGCTTCAACAGAATTATAAAAAAAAAAAATGAACTCCTGGAACAGGCCTGGACAAAAATGATGGTACCCCTAACTTAATAGTTTGTTGCACAACCTTTTGAGGCAATCTCTGCAATCAAACGATTACTGTAACTGTCAATGAGACTTCTGGACCTCTCTGCAGGTATTTTGGCCCACTCCTCATGAGCAAGCTGCTCCAGTTGTTTCCGGTTTGAAGGGCGCCTTTTCCAGACAGCATGTTTCAGCTCCTTCCAAAGATGCTCAATAGGATTGAGGTCAGGGCTCATAGAAGGCCACTTTAGAATAGTCCAATGTTTTCCTCTTAGCCATTCTTGGGTGTTTTTAGCTGTGTTTAGGGTCATTGTCCTGTTGCAAGACCCATGACCTGCGACTGAGACCCAGCTTTCTGACACTGGCCAGCACATTTCTCTCTAGAATCCCTTGATAGTCTTGAGATTTCATTGTACCCTGCACAGATTCAAGACACCCTGTGCCAGATGCAGCAAAGCAGCCCCAGAACATAACAGAGCCTCCTCCATGTTTCACAGTAGGGACAGTGTTCTTTTCTTGATATGCTTCAAGTATAATTAGCTAAATTTGCCTTGGCAAAAAGTTCCATTTTTGTCTCATCTGTCCATAGGACATTCTCCCAGAAGCTTTGTGGCTTGTCAACATGTAGTTTGGCATATTCCAGTCTGGCTTTTTATGATTTGTTTTCAACAATGGTGTCCTCCTTGGTCGTCTGCCATGTAGTCCACTTTGGCTCAAACAACGACGGATGGTGCGATCTGACACTGATGTTCCTTGAGGATGAAGTTCACCTTGGATCTCTTTAGAAGTCTTTCTGGGCTCTTTTGTTACCATTCAGATTATCCGTCTCTTTGATTTGTCACCAATTTTCCTCCTGCGGCCACGTCCAGGGAGGTTGGCTACAGTCCCATGGATCTTAAATTTCTGAATAATATGTGCAACTGTAGTCACAGGAACATCTAGCTGCTTGGAAATGGTCTTATAGCCTTTACCTTTAACATGCTTGTCTATAATTTTCTTTCGAATCTCCTGAGACAACTCTTTCCTTCGCTTCCTCTGGTCCATGTTGAGTGTGGTACACACCATGTCACCAAACAACACAGTGACTACCTGGAGCCCTATATATAGGCCCACTGACTGATTACAAGATTGTAGACACCTGTGATGCTAATTAGTGCACACACCTTGAATTAACATGTCCCTTTGGTCACATTATTTTCAGTATTTTCTAGGGGTACCATCATTTTTGTCCAGGTCTGTTCCATGAGTTTATTTTTTTAAATAATTCTGTTGAAGCATGGTTGAAAAGCAATGTCTGACTTTCATTGCTTAACATTCATAGATTTTTTTTTAAATGATTACTTTTGTCAGATTAAAGTTATTTATGTGACCATTGTGAGTTTTTCTTTCATTGACCGAAGGGTACCAACAATTTTGTCCACGTGTGTATGTATGTATCTATGTATGTGTTTTAATATTATATGCACTAGTTTCTAATCTCAGGTCTCTGCACTGAAACATGCTACTTGCGTGTAGAGATTTTTTTTGCAAACTTTTACTAGAAGACATTTTAACCAATAATATTTTATTGGCTTGCATATTTACAAGGCATTCACAAGCAATAGTCTGAATAACAAACGGCAATCTGTTACAGCAACATTATCCCCATTCCCCATGATTTGGTTTCCAACAAACAAACAGCTCTGTCCTCAGAAGTATAAGCCTCGATTCTCACCTTAAAATTATTAAGGTCCAAAGATTAAAGACTGTTCCTGAGAATGTTCCAAATTAATTAATGGAGGTTTTTAAAATAGTTATCTCCACTATTAAACAACCAAAACATTCCAAAAGTTTGTAAACAACAATATACAAGAATAAAATGAGTGATCACAGAGACAACAATTAAAGACCATGTAAACACTGACTTTGATCAGGCCAAGGCATGGTTAGACTGATATGGCATTATATACCAAAGCAATTTGCGATGTTTGCGACATCAAAATACAAATTACTCCAACCCAGTGGAATAAGTAAAAAAAATAGTAAGATAAAAAATAAATCGATGTGTAGATACTACACAAAGACAATACACTCTTACATGTTGTTTATAGGACAATACTCATTCATACCAATTATAAACTTAGTTCATTAATTAGATAAGCCATATTTATTTATGTATACAGAAATTATTACAATTTTTATGCTTTTCCTTACCACCAGAGCACTGTAAATAATTCTTCAGACACCACTGGGGCCGATAGAATAAAGGGTCTGGTATTATAACAATCTGTTTTATTAACTTACTAGTGCATCTCAAAAATTTGAATATTGTGGAAAAGTTGTTTTTCTTAATTTCATTAAAAAAAGCTAAAGTCGTAGCTTTAGCTTTTTTTAATGACTGGCTTAGTATTTCAACATAATGGATTTTTGATTTTCATGAACTGTAAGCCATAATCATTCACACAGAAATTACAACAAAAAGGCTTGAAATACTTCACTTTACATGCAATGAATCTAGAAAATTAGGTTTAGTTTTTTTTTTTATTAAATTCAGAAAAAAGTTTATATATACAATATATTTTTTTGAGATGCATCAGTATTGTGCTGCCATTTAAAAATGATTAAAAGTACTTGCAACTATTTACGTTTTTATAATAGCCTGTCAATGATGATCCACTGGTTCAGCACCCTGGATAGAGTTGCTCTTTGGTTATAAAGGACGTGCTGCATTATAATTGGTCTGTGGGACTTCATCACTGATAGGGGACACATGCATCATGTGCACCGCTGGTCAGTGATTGGCTCTCTCAGTTACAACATCTTGAAGGCGTTTGAGCAGCACATCCTCACTCTCTTGGCTCAAACGTTTTGTGGGGGACTCTGTCTCATCTCCTTCCATGGTAAAAGCTCTCTTCTTGCTCACACTTCCCTGACGAATCATTCGATTGATGTCACTCAAATCCTAAAGAAAGTCAGGAAGACACAATAAGCTACAGTATAATAAGCTAGAAATATATAAAAAGATAAATGATAATACTGTTGAATAAACAAATATACACTGATTAGCCATAACATTAATACGATAAACATTAAGTCCAATATTGTGCTGGCCCCCTTGTCCAGCCGGGGCTGCTCTGGCCCCTCGGGGGCATGACTTTACAAGACCTCTGGGGCGTTGGCAGCCAAGGTGCTGTAGGTTGTGGGTGGGGCTAGCTTTCTATCATGGCCAGCATTGACTTTTTCAGCAATTTGTGCTAGTTCAGCTTTTCATAGATCTGAGCATGAGCCTAGGGTGCCCATGATGCTGTAAGCAGTTTACATAGTATATAATTGATAATCAATGCTAATCAATTAACCTGGCAGTGGCGGTAAAGTTGTGACTGATCAGTGCATTTATGTGTGTCGGTATTCTGGAGGCAATATGGCCATGAACTGTTGAGGCAAGGACTTCACTAGACCTCTGAAGATATGCTGTGGTATGTGGCATCAAGCTGTGAGTAAGTCCTGGCTTAGTGCCTTTAAGTCATACAAGTTGCGAGGTGGTTTCTCCATGGATCTGACTTGTTTTTCCAGCACATCCCATAGATGCTCAAGTGGATTGTGATCGGGAGAAATTGCAGATCAAGTCAACAACTCAAACTTGTTGTTTTTTAAATCATTCTGCAGTGTGATAGGGCGCATTATACTGCTGAAAGAGGCATCTTCCATCAGTTTCCATGAAGAGATGTACTTGGTCAGTAACAATGTTTATGTAGGTGGTAAAATCGACATGAATGGCAGGACTCAAGGTTTCCTAGCAGAACATTGCCCAAAGCAGCACACTGCTGACTTGCAAAAATGTCTAGTTGATGCCAGGTCGTCAAAGGAGAACGCCCAGACAGATCGGCCAGGTTTGCGGTGGTAAAATGGCAATAGCACCCCAAAAACATCTTTGAACACCAAACTCATCTAACCTTGAAGCAGATGACCTATTGTAAGCAGCATCATACCAGTTGCCAATCCTGTCAGCTAAGAACAGGAAACTATGGGTACAATTTGCATGATCTCACCAAAATGATTCAATAGAAAATTCTAAAAATGTTGCCTGGTCTGATGAGTCTCGATTTCTGCTGCAACATGCAGCTGGTAGGGTTGGAATTTCAAATAAACATCATGAAATCATGGATCAACCCTGCCGTGTATTAACAGTTCAGGCTGGTGTGGTGATGATGTAATAGTGTGGGGAATATTTTCTCAGCACATGTTGGACCCGTTAGTACCAACTGGTAAATGATTAATGCCACAAACTACCCAAGTATTGTTGATGACGTTGACCTTCTCTTCACGACCACAGAATAACATGCCATGTCACAAAGCTAAATTCATCTCAAACTGGTTTCTAGAACAAGACAGTGAGTTCACTGTACTTCAATAGCTTCCACACTCGCCAGAGCTTGTTTAGGATGTGGTGTAATAGGAGATTCACATCATGGGTGTGCAGCCAACAAATTTGCAGCAACTGTGTAATGTAATCATGTCAATCTGCCCCCAAATCCCTGATGAATTTTCCCAGTACCTTGCTGAACCTATCATGGATAGCAACTTATCTGGTGCCTCTCTACCTAGGACAGCGTTAACTTTTTGGGCAATTTGTGCTGCATTGGATTTTCTGTGAGATCGGATAAGACGGCCTTGTCTTTGGTCATTGCAGACACGGATGAGCCTAGCCCATGATCCTGTCACCAATTCACTTGAATATAACTGACAATCAATTTTAATGTGTTAATGCTAGGTAGCGTTAATGTTACATCTAATTGATACATTTCAACATACATTTATATTATGACATATGAACATAAAACAATAACCATGTAAGAAACTTCTAACCTTAGACGGGCTGCCAGTAAACTTGTATGTGTAGGCAGAGCTGGGTTTGAGGCAGGAACCATTTTTATGAGGAGAAAGATAGACGGAGTGTCTCTGAGATATTCGTCGTGGGGAGAGAGGCTGAGCTCGCACTGAGGGGAATGGAGATAACGGCGGCGCTTCTACCTGTGGGTGTATGAGAAAAGAAAGGATAAGATAAGAGCTACTTCTTATACTTACTTTTCACTGCTTCTGCCAAACTATGCAGATAAATAATGGAATTTCTATGCCACATAAAAATAATGTCAAATTGGGAAAATGTATTTTAGGGAAAGTGTACATACACTACTATCAGCTGCTGGATGAGCATATTTCAGTGCAAAGGATTGCATCTTTAGAACATAAACAGAATTGTAGAATTGGATGAGGTCACCCCTGTCTTCGTCTGATTCGTTGTCAGCCTTAGCTTTGGCACCTTGATCTGTCCTGCCATTGGCTGAATAAAAAAAAAAATGGATTCAGTAAATGTTATGTTATCTCAGTTTTTATTTAGGTATTTAGGTATCAAATGAAAATCAAAATGAAATCAAAATTTATTGAAAGCAGATCAGCATCAATACTTTGGTCTGTTGGTGAATCAACCTCCATTTTGTCATCAGGCTGCTGCTCGTGGACTCTTTTCCTCAGGAGCACGCTGCGGTATATCTGGACACATGGTCACAAAACACACCAAACACAGTTATTACCCAGTTATCAGTTGAGTGCTTATGAAAATATTTACGGTACTTACATGGCTGCTTGCTTGAGGTTGACTCCTATAACATTTCATTATGTCTTGAAAAGTGTGCTCCTCTTTTGAGATCTATGAAAAGGATTAAGAAAGCCTCATCAGTTTCTTTATAAATTCTTATAAAATCTCGTCAACACAGCTTGTTAAACACCGTTATTGTTTAAAATGAAACATTTACGTTCATAGTGACACAGGACTTGTGTTCCAGAATGTGTCTTTTTACCACATAATTAGACGATGCATTCACTAACATTGTTCAACAATTCTACTACTTGCCTTGGATATAAGGTAGACTGCACAGAGCAAGAGCTGATCCAGATGTCTGTCTCTCATCATATCTGTGAAGTGAACCAAAGACTGCTCGAAGCAGGTCCAGATTTTGCCCCTTAACTCTGCAGAGATGTCCAGCTTTAGACAGAGATCTCTGAGACGCACACTTGCTAGATGATACACCTTGACAAAAACAAAACAAAGTCGATTACGTCTTGGTCACCCTTCGGAAGCAATATTCAGATAACTTTATACATGTTTATAGTACAAAAACAAGACTCTCACGGTTTAGACCACAGGCAAGTAATACTTGATTATACTGGACTTTGTCTATTATAACGTACAGGCAAACACTGATACCACATTCTTTCAGAATGAGCACAAGTACTTCATTTTGGGTACTTGCCAATATTAAGTACTATAGCAGCACCTGGCGTTGTGTCCGAATGAGACAAACACAATGTGAACAGAAATGTCCCATTCAAAACATATTAGAGTAAGGGCACATGCTATTGCTTTACCACCTATTGACGTGATATACTGAGTCCTGCCGAGTAAAATCCTCATCAATCCATTGTGCAGTTAAACTGATGTGAGAGACACAGGGCTAACACTGCTAGTACAAATATCGGTGGTGACGCTGGAGAGCATATGTCCTGTAGTAGAATGATGTTAGTCAAGCAGCTTTTGTAGTACGTTTTGTGTAATATTATTGCATGCAATTGTGCTTACTGGAAAAGCAAGTACGCATATTACATATCCTATCATTTCATTTAAAAATGAAAATACATTTTATTGGGTAGGAAACAAGCTCCTTTCCCCTCTTAAATTTTTTTATATTTAAGCATTAAATGATTTACATATTTACATAAATGTAATATAATAATAAATTATAATGTGTGGTGCAGATGTCTCTCTTTTTTTTTTTACTGTCGTCACAGAACACAGTCTCTGTCAAGCAGGAAATACACACTCAGACCAAGTAATGTGCTGCTAAGCTAGGTTGGCAAGACAAACCAAAACAAAACAGATATACACACGTGGACAAAATTGTTGGTACCCTTCGGTCAATGAAAGAAAAACTCACAATGGTCACAGAAGTAACTGTAATTTGACAAAATTAATAATAAATAAGAATTCTATGAATGTTAACCAATGAAAGTCAGACATTGCTTTTCAACCATGCTTCAACGGAATTATTTAAAAAAAATAACTCATGGAACAGGCCTGGACAAAAATGATGGTACCCCTAACTTAATAGTTTGTTGCACAACCTTTTGAGGCAATCACTGCAATCAAACGATTCCTGTAACTGTCAATGAGACTTCTCCACCTCTCTACAGGTATTTTGGCCCACTCCTCATGAGCAAGCTGCTCCAATTGTTTCCGGTTTGAAGGGTGCCTTTTCCAGACAGCATGTTTCAGCTCCTTCCAAAGATGCTCAATAGGTTTGAGGTCAGGGCTCATAGAAGGCCACTTTAGAATAGTCCAATGTTTTCCTCTTAGCCATTCTTGGGTGTTTTTAACTGTGTGTTTTGGGTCATTGTACTGTTGCAAGACCCATGACCTGCGACTGAGACCCAGCTTTCTGACACTGGCCAGCACATTTCTCTCTAGAATCCCTTTATAGTCTTGAGATTTCATTGTACCCTGCACAGATTCAAGACACCCTGTGCCAGATGCAGCAAAGCAGCCCCAGAACATAACAGATCCTCCTCCATGTTTCACAGTAGGGACAGTGTTCTTTTCTTGATATGCTTCAAGTATAATTAGCAAAATTTGCCTTGGCAAAAAGTTCCATTTTTGTCTCATCTGTCCATCTGTCCAGAATTCCCAGAAGCTTTGTGGCTTGTCAACATGTAGTTTGGCATATTCCAGTCTGGCTTTTTTATGATTTGTTTTCAACAATGGTGTCCTCCTTGGTCGTCTCCCATGTAGTCCACCTTGGCTCAAACAACGACGGATGATGCGATCTGACACTGATGTTCCTTGAGCGTGAAGTTCACCTTGGATCTCTTTAGAAGTCTTTCTGGGCTCTTTTGTTACCATTCGGATTATCCGTCTCTTTGATTTGTCATAAATTTTCCTCCTGTGGCCACGTCCAGGGAGGTTGGCTACAGTCCCATGGATCTTAAATTTCTGAATAATATGTGCAACTGTAGTCACAGGAACATCTAGCTGCTTGGAAATGGTCTTATAGCCTTTACCTTTAACATGCTTGTCTATAATTTTCTTTCGAATCTCCTGAGACAACTCTTTACTTCGCTTCCTCTGGTCCATGTTGAGTGTGGTACATATCATGTTACCAAACAACACAGTGACTACCTGGAGCCCTATATATAGGCCCACTGACTGATTACAAGATTGTAGACACCTGTGATGCTAATTAGTGGACACACTTTGAATGAACATATCCCTTTGGTCACATTATTTTCAGTATTTTCTAAGGGTACCATCATTTATGTCCAGGCCTGTTCCATGAGTTTATTTTTTTTTAATAATTCTGTTGAAGCATGGTTGAAAAGCAATGTCTGACTTTCATTGGTTAACATTCATAGAATTTTTTAAAATTTTTACTTTTGTCAGATTAAAGTTATTTATGTGATCATTGTGAGTTTTTCTTTCATTGACCGAAGGGTACCAACAATTTTGTCCATGTGTGTATGTACAGTAGTAACAGTGCAGCAAATTAACCTTACTTTTACATTAAACCTACAGCGGAGAAATCACAAGCTGACCAGATTACTGTTCTTACAGTTCCTTTTCATGTATTTTTCTTTTTAACTAAAAGACCATTTTTTTTCCCCCTAAAGTTCCATCTCATCTTCACGTCAAAGTTGTCAACATTGACACCCACGGGAAGGAGGGGCTGTGTGTAGGGGCTGCATAGTGAGTTCCTACCCCTGCTGTGAAGTGATATCAGTGCCGAAGTATTGAAACACTTTGCGAGTGCCAATAGGTTATCGCAGTATGACCAAAGCCTGATCCCTAATAACACAAGTATATGTGAAAGTCCCAAAGACAACAACCCACTCGAGTATCCGTGACAGAACGGGGATGACAGAGGTGGTATACGGCTATTAGAGAAATAACTAAACACAAACACATTTTGATTGACTACAACAGAGAAAAGCAAGGAGCTAGGAGCTAAAAGTGGTGACTACAATCTTATCATTTTGATTCATACACATTGCATACAAACTTACTTCTTTTATTGTGTAAAGCTGCTTTGCGACAATGTCAATTGTTAAAAGCGCTATATGAATAAAATTGACTTGACTACTGAGTTGTACTCTTCCTTACCTTGCGGAAAAAGAGTGCAAGGGATCCTGTCCGGCGTGGTCTGTTCGTTGACTGTGTATGCATCTCAGGGACTTTGTTTGGGGAGGTGAGCAGAACCTGAGTGGAGAGGGGGTTCAACTGGTTCGCTTGTACCTGGATTACTGTGATACCTCCCAGTTCATTCTTCATCACTAAAAAACAATATTCTTTTTTTTATTCTGTCATTCATACTGGTATTTCATTATTGTCATTAATTATTTTACTTTTTCACTGCATATGGTAGATGATCCATATCTACAGCAATTAGAATTACAATTACAATTACAGCAAAGGAAGTCTGATTCTTAAAGAAACTCTTGAAATGCTTTTCACTGTTGTTTTTTTGCATGAGATCAAAGTCTCATTAGTATGTTCAAAGTGACGTCCTTTTCAGACATGCACTCATGGCTTACTGTCCTTTTCAGACATACACTCACATCCATAAACTGACTGCAGTTCAAAACGTTGGCTTAATATCTAAATGCCCTCATTCTGCTCTGTGCATGCTTACTGGACCAGACCAGTA
This sequence comes from Clarias fuscus, assembly GCA_030347435.1. NCBI lineage: Eukaryota > Metazoa > Chordata > Actinopteri > Siluriformes > Clariidae > Clarias > Clarias fuscus. Next base: position 29,557,267 of record CM059206.1, read on the forward strand.
AATTCTAATTTATGGGTCACGTGCAACAGGAAGCTGGGCTGAACGGCATGAATACCATTACCACGGGAAAACACAATGTACTCATGTAGGACGCACATAGGGCCAACCAACAATGACACAAAAGATGTAAAAGCTGCAAGTCATTTTGCCAGACGGTTACCAGGTAATTTGTATTTCTGTCCAAATGGGCTACTTTTTATCATCTTGGGGTGAAAAATAAAATTTTGAAATGATTATATAATAATAATAATAATAATAATAATACAATGTTGTACCCATGACCCGGCAGTGCACCATCCCCATATCAAACAATTAATTTTAGGTTCAGATATTCTTCATGCAATAGAGACATTAATGATTATACATGTTAAAAGGACAGTATGAAATATTTTTGACCATGCAATAGTAATTTCAATGATAAATTACAATATATAATTATAATATATAATTATAAATTGGGTGTCTTTCTGTATTTAATCAATACCTGGAAAAGGAATATGGAGCTGGTGTCCACTAGTAGTAGCCATGGAGAGCACAGTTGCTGCAGTCATGTTCTGATTGTTTTCTGTAGAGGTGGTGGGTATTAACTTCACGGGGGTAACAGATATTCGCTTCACTGGAGAGTGAGGTTGAGGGTCATCACCAAACAAACGCCTTTTGGCACTGCCTGCCGCTGGAGAACTGAAGCGATCGTGGAGAGAAATGGGAGATGGAGGAGCATCTAAAACATGAAGAAAAACATCAAATAAAATAAATATTAAATGATGTAACATTTTGTAGTGTCTGGTCAGAATATTGTTTTTTGTAGGGCCAGAGTCAACTTACAAAAGGAATTTAAAATAGCATTGTTAGAAAATACTCCTGCAAGAGACTGGGTTAACCAAAACAATTTGGAATAAACTATGCTTTTATATATGCACTATGGTCCACAGCAACTTCTATAATCAAGTGAACCACAAATCACCAACACTGCTCAGCCAAAAAAAAAGGTCACCATCTGAATTTAACTAGTCGAATAGTTACAGGCGTTCCACTGGATAATTACTGCAGTCACTAACACGTTTCAGCTGGCAACAAGTTATTTAACCCTAACTCAAGAAGTGGCTTCTCATTTCTTAAACAACCATGTCAGAAGACATATCCTACAGCCATGGCAAAGATGGTCCTCTGTTTGAGAAGGGTCAAATTATTCTCCTACATCATGAAAACAACTATGGAGATGAAACTACTGAAATTGGGTTATGAACTGTAAAATGCATTATTAAAGCCTAGAAGTGTAGTGCTGAACCATCATCTTCAAGGAAGAAATATGGTTGGAAAACATCTTAAAACATCTTGCCACCATAGAATCCAACCTTAACTCAATTGAGGATCTTTGGCATGTGCTGGAGAAGACTTCATGCAGCATTCCACCTCTCCCACCATCAATACAAGATTTTGTGCCATTGCATAAGCTTATTGAAACAATGCCATGGCCCTAATCATACAGTAGCAAAAAGCAGTCCAACAAAAATACTAATATGTGACTTTTGTGGCTACGCAGTGTATAATCTACAAACAAACAAACAACTTCAGATGACAACATAAAACACATCAGAGTTTGTTTAAGTGGTCTCTTAAGTGGTCTCTTTTGTCTTTCAAAAAGTACACCAACATAAAGAAACCAGGTGTAGAGTAACTGATTTCCCGACAATCAGAACACTCTCCTAATTCCAATAGACAATACTACTGATAGTTAAAAAGTTATATAATCATTCTTGATTTGTTCAAGTTAAATGTCTTGAAAAGGTCTAAAAATTTTTAGAATTTACTCTTAAGTTGACTTAAGAGTCCTAAACTTTTGGAAAGTACACTGAATTAATTTAATGTGTGACTTGTAACGCTCTTAGTAGACGTAATAAGTTATAAGCCAAGGAGAAAAGTAAAGCATGTTTTACCATTATGATTTCTGTCCTTGTTATGGTAGGAAAAACGTATTAAAATGTATGGGTCCTTTTAATAGTTATAGGAGTCTTCTTATAATAAGGGTACTGAGGGTAAGCCCTCAAGGAGATGCCTCATGGTGTTTATGAAATAGACATCAAACAAGTTACACTAAGAGAAGCGCTGAGTTTATCTAAGCTGAGAGAATGTGATCTAATCTTAGAGGAACAAAACACCAGGGGAGGAGTGAACAGGTAAGAGTCACTGGAGTTTTTGAGTCTTGGACCTAATTAATTTTTAGATCAGCAAAAAAGGGAGACAAATAATTTTGCTTTCCATTTCCTGTTTAAAAGAACTTCAAGAACATTAAAGCAAAGTAAATTTGCCCAGAGTTAAGACTTATTTTAAATGAAACTTGTTTTAAATTAAAACAACACGGAAGATGTTCAATAATTTAATAAAATCAAATAAAATATTTTTAAAATTAAATTAAAATGTAATATGAGACTTTTTACTTTAGATCTCTGATCTCAAGTATCTTGTTTTCATAATCATTGGAAGCCAAAAGTGTAAATAAGTGTAAAGTTCGACTAATCACAGCACTTACTGACCTGACCGACATGGGGGCATTCGAGATGAATGAAGGACCTTTATTTTTATTAGTAACCATATATTGACTTCAGGGGGTTGACACGGAATAAGCTACTAACAGTAAATGACTAGGAGGATTTGAAAAATAATTTTCAATGGACGCTTATTTTTTATTTTTTTTGTAAACCATTCATTCAGTCACACTGCCTTTGTCGAAGAAACACTAAAACAAGACGTTTTTCCCTTTGTGATCTTTGCTCTGACAGTACTGATTAAGGTGAGCTCTACTTTCAGTTCTTTAGATGAGCAACATTACTTTGGACAGAACATTTTCTGGAAATGTGCAAATTACATTGATATAGCATCAACCCGTAACATTAGTGGTTGTTATGGAAGCGATTGTGCAACACAATTCTCAGAACCCCTTTCTTTGCAAACAACAACTTGTGGTTCTTAAACATTTAGTATGTGCCATTACTTGACAACAATAACAAATTACAAATTTCCAAGCATGGTACATTGTAAATACTTGCACATAGTACATATGACACTTCTATTCAATCTTTAAGAAATTGTACTATTTTTTTTTTTTATCTAGCCCTGTGTGAATAAAGTATACAGGTCACTATGTGTACTTTAAGTTGTACACACTTACATTAATACCTTGCTGAGTTTGGTGCTGGTACCGTACCTTTCCGAGCACTGGAACCCAGGCCAGTGCGGACCTCACGCAGGCGAGGGTGTATGATGGGTGACAGAGCCACCAAAGGGAGGTGGGTGTGGCCCCCACTACCACTGCTGCGGCCCGAATCCAGACTGCTAGGAAAATTTACCTTCAGCAAACACAGATGCAGGGAGACATAATTAGACAGACACACACAATCAAAAAGACAGACAAACTTAAATATATCTTACATAATTAAAGCAAACAAATGACTCGAGATACTAAATGTAATGTATAAAAACACTGAAGAATAAGTAATTCAGTCATTCGGATCATTAATACCTCATCTAATAGATGAGGAAATTTCTGATTACCATGTAATACAGTGGAACCTCGGATTGCGAGTAACTTAGTTTACGAGTGTTCCACAAACCGAGCAAAGATTTTTAATAATTTTTTATTCGGAAACCGAGCAAGTATTAGTTTACGTTCGCCGAGTATCCATTCGGCTCAAGTGCTTCTCAAGTGCTTCACATATGCGACTCTTATTTTGACACCGAGGGTCACTCTCTCACCTCCCCCCCCCCCCCCACGGCTTCGCAAACACATAGAAACTCTGCTCGTGCGCGCGCAATTTGACACCAATACACACACACACGCACGCACGCGCACAGACCTTTCACTCCCTCCCCGTGCGCGCGCAATTTGACACCGATACACACACACACGCACGCACGCGCACAGACCTTTCACTCCCTCCCCGGCTTCACAAACACACAGAACCTCTGCTCTGTCGCGATTCTTTTCAAAGGTAAGGTGCTGGTTCATTTGTTTGTTTTTTTTAACTTTACAGCAGTGATTCCCTTAGTATGCGCTGACGCCAGGTCAGAGAGATTTCTTTTTTTTCCTGTTAAAACGGTGTTTCCGCTGTATTTATGTGTGTGTCCGTTTGTTGTGAAACTTAAGTGATTCCTTTAGTATGCACTCATGCCGGTCTCGCTTTTTTCCGTTAAAACGGTGTTTCCGCTGTGCTTATGCGTTTGTTGTGAAACTTAAAAAGTGAGTCTGTTAATATACGCTCATGCCAGTCTCAGAAAGATTTCTTTTTTTCCTGTTAAAACGGTGTTTCCGTTGTGTGTGTGTGCTTGTTGTGAATCTTAAAAAGCAAGGTGGGGAGAGGAGGAGGAGCGTTACTGTGTAAAACAAGGCGAGGGAAGGGGCTAATTCCACACACACACATACACACACACACACACACGGCGCCTGCGCAGAAACACTTATCGGTCAGGATTTATTTGTACTTTTTTTTAAGGTAAAATGCAGATTAATTTGTTTTATTTTCATTTTATAGATTGTATTAATTATTTTTTTGTATTTATTTTTTGGGGCTGTGAAATGAATATTTTGAGTTTTCATTATTTCTTATGGGAAATGATGATTTGGTTTACGAGTGTTTTGGAATACGTGCCCACTTCCGGAACGAATTATGATCGTAATCCAAGGTTCCACTGTATATTAGGGACTGATCATTTTGATTCAATCAAATTTCTCCCATTTCATAAACAGTTCCATAATTTTCCTTTGACCTTTGTTAAAAGCGCTATACGTACAACAAAAAATGAATTGAATCTGTTTCCTTACCTCTGCTACAGTAGGGACTTTTGAATCAGCGTTCTCCAATACCTCCCACAGCACTGAGTCTTTGGTCCAAGCCCTACTTTCCAGCACCTGTTCCTCTATGACGTTCAAGTGCTTCACCATGTCTCTAGAGAGGCCCTCCTCAGACCGAATGAACACCTCTATCACCTACATACATATGCATACAATTCAACATTATTTAAAATCCTCTGAGGCACTATACTGCCAGTGTTTTACACTCAAACAAAGATATCCAAATAACACTGGTTCATGCCAGTAGTATAAATTGTTGTATTGTGGGTAATTGCAGGCCACTAAATTAAGATTCATATGAAATGCTTAATAATGTTAAATTACAGTAAATAATTGTAAAATGTAGCTCTGAAAAACTGTTCTGGAAGTCTGAAAGCTAAAACATTTAAGAGTCAATTGGGCCAAGCTTTCAAATCAAACGGCAACCTTAAAACAAAGGCAGCCCTCCTTTTAATAAGGTTTAATAATGTCCAAATCTAACCTTTATTAATACATGCTTTTATTCATTTTTAAAACACTAAAAATATCAATGTCACCCATCCCCCATACGTAAACTAGTAGCTCAAGAAGTCTTGATAGTGTCATGTCAACGTCAGTTCAGCTTTTAATTATTTTATAAGTAGTTTATAGGCCCTTAAGTATTGGTTATTTAAATCCAAATGGTGACACTTTTTGACCAGACTGTGTATACCTTAAACAAGCAAAGATTAAATTCATGGTTAAAAAGGGGGAAGGGGGTTAAAAACCTGGTCAGCTTGGTTTCTACATTCATTTTCAAATGACATGATTATGACAGTAAGGAGTTCTTCCCATGTCTAACCAGTTGGTGATGGCACAGGTCCATCAAGAAGAGGGGTTAATGGGTTTATTATCATTTATAACAGACAACATTTTCAAGACCAGAAAAGTATTAACAGTATACATATTTTATTCTGACCTCTGACCTTGTAAAAGTAGAATGGTCTAAGCTGGAAGGTTTCTAAAATCCAAGGGAAGGTTCGTTGAGAACTGTAAGCAAACAGCACAACCTCCAGACAGCAGGCCAAGAGAGAACAGTGAAACACATCTTGTTCTAGCAGCACCTGATGAGGAAAGACATCTTTTGAACGAAACAAAAATACTGAATACAAAATGCTTAGGTATTTAGCAAAGTTTATATCTTTTTGGCAGTAGTAGTGTGTGCGTGCATGTGTTTAAGGTGTTAATTACTCTCAGAATTATTTCTCAACAAAACACAACAAAATATAAACAAAGCATAAAAACAAAAAGGAGTTAATCTTTTCATTAAATACTTACGGTCACATCTTTACCCTGGAGTCTCTTAAGCTCTTGAACCATAACGTTCTCCAGAATCTTAAAATACAGTATTTCGGCTATCTTCAGACGGTTTTCTGCAAAGTCTACAGCCAAGATGGGATAAAAACAACGATGACAAACAATAACAACTGAATGCATAAACACATTATATGCATTGCTTTAGTAAAATGGGTGGAGTGTTACATACAGTCATGGAAAAGTACATCCTCCTTTAATGTGATGTTTTTATTTATCAGGGGCAAAATACATCTGGGTATCGTTTAAGAATTTGACATACCAATACACACTTCAACATCAATAAATTAAAATGTATAAAAGCCAGAATGTAATCGAAAAACTTCATATTACCAGAAGTAATATGTATCAGTGGTTCCACACCACTAACTGAATACAGGTCAGATTTTACATCACTACCTAGGTCAAGCTAAAGCACTCCAAAAAAAAAATCTAAAGTTAATGGGGATTTCTAGTTGAAATCACCAGCATTACACTTAAATAAATATAAATTTAATAAAACAATCATGTACAAGTTGGCCAAATTTTGGTTGTCTAAAGATTACCTGCTAAAGTCCTAGTCATATCGCCATCCTCAGAAATCACGGACAGTCAGAATCTGATGGTGGAGATTTTAAGTAATATATTAAGGAAATTTCATTAATTATGTCTTGGTGCTGATATATTGCTTTATTTGCTGATAAAATGATTACAGCTGATAAAATGGAGGCATGATTTCTTAGACATTTTTACACACTGTAGTCACGCCACACAAAATACAGCTTGTGCGAGACACTTCTCTGGGCATCGTAATCAGCATGCTGCATTATTAATGCCTCACTGATGATGATGAGATTTACTCCTGAGTATATATGTACCTGGTAAGTATGTACCTGGTATATCGGTACCAAAATTTGGCACTGAATGGCGAGGCCTTTTTCAATACTATGTATTATGTAAGCAGTTAATTTGCTGTTACGAAAGTCTTGAAGTTCGCTATCTAGCCTTAGACCTAAATGACAATTGTGTCGCCCTCATGAAGTTTTATGAACAAACAAATAACCTCAGGAAACATGATTTGATCATTAACTGATCTTTAACATCTGAATGCCAAGTATGCTCTTGCTGATTTTGGAAGAAACTTACTAAGCAAGTTTAGTACTACCTGGTACTAAACCTACCTGGTTTCTGAAAACTGTTTCACTTTTTGGGTAAATATTACTACGTATTGAAATTTGTGTTTTTTGTTGTTGTTGTTGCTACCTGAGATTATTTGTCCAGCTAAACAGGTTCGTGAAGATCACACAGGTGTTATTTGTGCCCTGACAAATAAAACCTGGTAATTGAAGGAGGATACATCCATCGCTATCCTTTTCTCATTACTGTATGTAACTGGATTTTAACCATTATGAGCTGCTAGCAACAATGACACCTTCAAAAATCACCTTCATATGTCCTTAAATGCACAAACTGTCAAAAAAGGACACACTACTGGCAATTATACTGTCATGTCTTCTTTGCCTGGGACCATCACAAGATGTTCCTACTAGGTCAGCAACAGCAACCTGGCCACTATCCAATTTTATTAAACATATACATATATATATATATATATATATCTGCCCGCCCATCTGTTTTAGAATCACTGGCAAAATGTCAACAAGGTCATAGAAAACAGGGCTTAACCTAAAAAAAAAAAAAGCATGTTCACATGCATGCACACATACTAAGGAGCACAGGAATGCAGTACAAAAATGTAAATGTCTGTACATTACGCATTATATATTGTGCCACTTTAGTGAAACCTACGGAATTTGTAAAAGGCTTCTAACCCATATGAGCTCCCTGAAGATCATCTGTTTGCTTGGTGTAGGCCTGTTTAAAAGTCTCTCCTAGCTTCTTCACACGATTTAAAATGGCTTCAGTGGGGTCACGTGAACAAGACCTAAGAAAGGGAAAAGTGAACACATCAATATAACCAAAAGCAATACAAAAACGCACAACACACATAAGCTTCTTTTCCAGTACTGAGTATGAGTGTGCAGTTACTGTGGCTATGGCTAAATGGCTAAATTTCTAAAAAATAAGCTGTATTGTTCCAGTTAGCCATATAATTAGTTCTGGAAAAAGTCAAGTCAAGTCAAGTCAATTTTATTTATATAGCGCTTTTAACAATTGACATTGTCGCAAAGCAGCTTTACACAATAAAAGAAGTAAGTTTGTATGCAATGTGTATGAATCAAAATGATAAGATTGTCCCTGATGAGCAAGCCGATGGCGACGGTGGCAAGGAAAAACTCCCTGAGATGGTAATAGGAAGAAACCTTGAGAGGAACCAGACTCAACAGGGAACCCATCCTCATCTGGGTGATAACGGATAGCAGGGATTGATCAGCATAATAATGTGTACTGGAAGTTCAGTATAACAGATGTGTTTAAAATTAAAATTAAAAGGAGTCCAGTTTGTTCCTGGAGGCTCAGGTAGACTGTAGGAGATTCCAGTCCTGAGCTATCGAACAACTGAAGTCACAGGTCCCCAGAGCATCAATCGATGACAGGACAGTCTTCATGGAAACCATCCCCAGCCACCACACGAATCCAGGCAGACCACACGGGGCATCCATGCGACGAGATCTCCAACCAGAAGCAGGACTCCAGGACGGGTTAGACGGGTCCAGAGGGCAGAGGGGTCTGGATCACTGGCAACTCAGGAGCGAACATGTATAGCTCAACAGCGAGACAGAGAGAGGGAAAGGAGAGAGAGAGAGGAGAGAGCAGAAGATGAGGGAACAGAAAATAAGGAGAGATGGCAGTTAGGTATGGTCACAGTCAACATGTATAAGGTGAATGTATATTTAGTGCAAAGTGCAAGCAGGGACTCCGGCAGGACTAACTAAAAGGGAGAGCCAGAAGGAAACACAGACATGAGGGCTCCCTGTGATGTAAAGCAACCAATCACCTCACCGTCAACCAATCACCAATCACCTCACCGTCAACAAACCTGAGTGATCAATGAGAGTGGGAAAGACAGCATCTAAACATACCAGTTCACCAGAATACTCTACGTCCATGAGTCCCCCAGATCTGCTCCTTTACCTAAGGTTAATCTATTTACAAAAATGCTTGGCTAAATAAATAGGTTTTTAGCCTAGACTTAAACACTGAGACTGTGTCTGAGTCCCAAACATTAATAGGAAGACTATTCCATAACTTTGGGGCTTTGTAAGAAAAAGATCTGCCCCCTGCTGTAGTTTTAATAATACGTGGTACTGACAGGCAGCCTGCATTCTTTGATCGAAGTAGGTGTGGCGGATCGTAAGACACTAGCAGTTCACTCAAATACTGTGGCGCGAGACCATTTAGTGCTTTAAATGTCAAAAGTAGAATCTTAAAATCGATGCGAAATTTCACAGGGAGCCAATGCAGTGTAGATAAGATAGGGGAAATGTGCTCGTATCTTCTGGTTTTAGTGAGGACTCTCGCTGCTGCATTCTGTACTAACTGAAGCTTGTTTATACACCTAGTTGAACAACCAGACAGTAAGGCGTTATAATAGTCTAACCTAGAGGTGATAAAGGCATGAACTAGTTTTTCTGCATCATTTAGTGACAATATGTTTCTAATCTTGGCAATATTTCTAAGGTGAAAGAAAGCTATCCTGGTGATATTATCTACATGTGCTTCAAACGAAAGGCTGGAATCTATAATCACACCAAGGTCTTTTACTGTTGCATTTGATGGAACAGAAAGGCCATCTAAAGTTACAGTGTGATCAGAAAGCTTACTTCTAGCTACTTGTGGTCCTATGACCAGAACTTCTGTCTTATCAGGATTAAGCAGAAGAAAATTTATTAACATCCAATCTCTTATGTCCTGCACACACTGCTCAATTTTAGCAAACTGGTTTTTCTCATCTGGTTTTGCTGAGACATATAATTGTGTGTCATCAGCATAACAATGAAAACTAATACCATGTTTACGAATTATGTTGCCCAGAGGAAGCATGTAAAGGGAAAAAAGCAGTGGGCCTAAAACTGAACCCTGTGGAACACCAAACTCCACTTGAGAACATGAGGAATGGTCACCATCTAAATCTACAAACTGATAACAATCAGTCAAATAGGATCTGAGCCACAAGAGGGCAGTTCCCTTAATTCCTACTACCTTTTCTAATCTGTGAAGAAGAATACTATGATCAATGGTGTCAAAAGTTGCACTGAGGTCCGGTAACACAAGTATAGTGATGCAACCCTGATCAGAGGTCAATAGGAGGTCGTTTACTACTTTAACAAGTGCTGTCTCTGTGCTGTGATGAGGCCTAAATCCTGACTGATATAGTTCATTTATGCTATTTCTGTGTAGATGTGAACATAGCTGCTGTGATACTACCTTTTCCAGAATCTTGGAGATAAAGGGAAGGTTTGATATCGGCCTGTAATTAGAAAGCTGACTGGGGTCAAGGTCAGGTTTCTTGATTAGCGGTTTAATAACGGCTAATTTAAAGGATTTGGGGACATACCCACTACTGAGTGAACAGTTAATTACTTTCAACAAGGGTTCTATTATTGCTGGTACTATCTGTTTGAGAAAATGTGTCGGTACAGGATCTAATATACAGGTTGACGATTTTGAAGAAGAGATGAGTGAAATTAGTTCCCTCGCTTCAAGGGGAGTAAAGTGTTCTAAGTTCTGATGTGATGTGGTTAGTTCATCTTAATTATTTAAATTGTCTGGTTTCAAAGCCTGAATTTTTTGCCTAATATTTATGATTTTGTTATTGAAAAAGTTCATGAAATCCTCACTACTGCATGATGTTGTTGTGGAGATTTCTGCAGTGGTCTTGTTTTTAGTTAATTTAGCTACGGTATTAAATAAAAATCTCGGGTTGTTTTTGTTATTTTCTATAAGAGTGGAGAGATACGTTGATCTAGCATCACTGAGAGCTTTTTTATAGTTCAGGATGCTCTCCTTCCAAGCTATTTTGAATACTAACAATTTAGTTTGGCGCCATTTACGTTCAAATTTTCGAGCGGTTTGTTTTAAAGCACGTGTGTGGTCATTATACCAAGGAGCGAGTTTCCTATCTCTAATCATTTTCCTTTTAACTGGAGCTACATTATCTAAGCTATAACGAAGTGCTGACTCTAGATATTCATTCGCCTGTTCGAGTTCTGTGAAGTCAGATGGCGATCCAATCAAAGTTGATAACTCTGGAAGATTATTGATAAAGCTCTGTGCGGTATTTGATGTAAATGTACGTTTAAGGTGGAAGCGCGGTGCTGTGCATACATTATTACTATGACACGCTTTAATCGAGACAAGGTAGTGATCTGAGATAACTTCAGACTGTGGAATTGTGATTATATTTCCTATACTTAATCCGAAGGATAATATTAAATCTCAAGTGTGACCTGCTTTATGAGTGGGTCCTACTACAGACTGATTTACTCCTACTGAGTCCAGTATGGACAAGAATGCTGTTGTCAGAGGGTCTTCTGGATTCTCAAAATGAATATTAACGTCTCCAGCAATTAACGCTTTGTCTACAGAAACAACAAGGTTTGAGAGGAAATCTGCAAATTCACAGAAAAACTCCGAGTACGGCCCTGGGGGTCTGTAAATGATGATTAGCGGGATCGACTGAGCTGACTTTATGTTACTATAGAGAACTTCAAATGCATTCAATTTAAATCTGTGTTTTTGTACGAGAGACAGATTATTGTTATAAATAACTGCGACTCCTCCTCCTCTACCAGTTAGCCGAGGCTGGTGTATGTAGCTGTATCCAGGAGGACTAGCTTCATTTAGAGTTACATACTCGTCCTGTTTAATCCAGGTTTCTGTTAAACATAATATATCAAACTCCTGATCTGTGATAGTTTCATTAACAATAACTGCTTTAGAGGCGAGAGATCTAATATTTAACAGTCCTAGCTTCAGATCAGAGGTGCTGGCTGCGAATTCAGTGTACTCTGAGTTTGTGGTATCTATATTAATTAAATTACTAAAACAGACTTTCTGAGTCTTTCTAAATTTATGTTTATGTTTAGCTCGGGGAACAGACACAGTCTCAATATGATGAACCCTGAGTGACGACTCTCTGCAGCTAGCAGACGGTTGGTTTAGCCTGTCTGTCTGCTCCCTGGCCTGGGCTCTGGATTGTCACCGATTAACTAGGCCTCTTCTGAGACTATGTGCTATACTGCAAGAAATGAGAGCACCACCTTCCCGAGTGGGATGGACACCGTCCCGCCCTAACAGGCCAGTTTTGCCCTCAAAGGTCTTCCTATTGTCTATGTAGCCCACGTTGTTTTCGGAGCACCACCTGGACATCCAGCGGTTCAGCGACCATGACCTGCTGTAAGCTATGTCGCCACGTCTCATTGGGATGGGACCAGAGCAAACTACTTCTTCGGACATCGCCTTCGCTATTTTAAACACCTCTGTAAAGTTATGCTTGCTAACCTCTGACTGACGAAGGCGTATATCGTTAGCTCCAGCATGTACCACTATCTTAGAGAACCTATGCTGTCCTAGAGCCCTAAGATTACCTGCTATGTCCGGTGCTCTGGCTCCCGGGATACACCTGACCACTGCCGCTGGTGCCCCTAAAGGCCTAGCTAATTTCACATGTCTCAGTATAGAGTCTCCTATAACCAGAGCTCTTTCAGGTTTCTCAGCGGGTGCATCACTGAGGAGAGCGAACCTGTTGGACACGTGAAGCGTAGAAGCGGTGTGCTCTGGTGGGCTAGCCTTAGCGTTAGCTTTGGCTGAACGAGTATGCCGCCGAGTCGTCACCCACTCGCCCCGCTGTGAGGGCTCTACTGCCGGAGTCGGGGGCTGATTATCTCCGCCTGTGGCACCCAGACTTTCCGCTACAGGATTAACGCTGCTCTCGCGCTCTCTAACCCTCTCTAAAGTCTGGATGCGCTCCTCTAATGCTACTATCTTCTCCGTCAGGGTGCTAACTAACACACACCTATCACAAATAAAATTATCACTAATGACGGAGGAAGAATGTCTAAACATCCTGCACTCCACACACTGAGCGAGCTGAATGGTAGACATAACAACGTACCTTTGTGCCGGAGTTGTGATTATTTGCTGATGGATTCGCTTCTTGTTGGTCAGATGATACGCGCGTTCTCTCAAAAAGCGCAAAAAACGAATAAAGTCCAGTAGTGTTAAAGCGTAAAAACTAGTTTGTTATTTAGTAAAAAATAATCCTTTTCACTCAGAGGGACTGCAAAATAAAAAACCTTTTAAAAAGAGCATAGATAACAAATGTGGATATATTTTTGGGCCCCTCTGTATATTCAGATACAGGTTAAAAGCTTTGATTAATGTTCACATTAAATTACAGACTTGCGGGTATTCCCCATCAGTGATCTAGATCTACAACTGGCTTTCTGATGTCAAAAGATGTTTTGTTTTTAAAAAAAAAAAAGCAAAATAAAATAAACAATAAAAAAATGTATAGTGAGCCATTGTTACAAAGCTGTTATATAGTGACACTTACTTGAAGATCTGGAGCAGTGTAGCAGTAGGGGCATTGGAGAGGCCGGACATCATGCTCTGCAGGCGACTCACACTTTGAGTAGCCGAAGACACTGGTGTGATTAGAAGCTCCTTCTCCTTCAGGTATCTACGCCCTGTGAGTGGTGTGGAAGGGGCCAGCGAACGTGTCTGTGCAGAGGAATTAACACAACCATCAACATACCCTGCACACAGCTCACGTTTTGGCTTGACAATTCTTAACCTTACATTTTAAAATCAACACAACTGCATGAATATTACAGGATTATGTGAACATCTGACAAGCAAAAATCTGCTTTTTTTGTCCTTTGCAGTCACTGTGCATTACTGCTGCACCACTTAATAACTCAACATCTAAGTCACAGTAGAATCTTTTTTTAAGAAAGCTGGGGAGCTACGTGCACAGGGTATATGCTAATATCGTGCATGTTTTTCCTGGGAGTTTTGGGATAATGGCTCTGGATTATTAAATAATTTAGCATATTTTAAACTGGAAAAATTATCATCACATAAGCCTATGTGACACTAAACAATGATCTGATCTGATACATTTTTTTTAAAGGGATTGTATTCCATACCTTCTCAAAGTGCTGCTGAAGGTTGTTCTCCACCTGCATTCGGGCCGATACCTGACCAGATGGGGGCTTAGGGGTGACTTTCTGTGGTGTGCCAATCTCCTCGTTTGCATCAGCGCCCAAAAACACCCGCTCATCAAAATCACCCACCGTCAGGACATATTCTTCATATTCACGATTTATGGCTTTGCTAGACAATAACACAAGAATATATGTTAAAGTTATTTATGTTTAAATGCATAAATTAATGTCAGATATATTCATGATAATATATTTCTATATACTGTGAGATATTTACAGAAGAGAAGGTTAAGGGGGAAAGATGGCTTTATGTCTGGTATTGATTGAAGATTGTACAAATGTTCCTGTGACTCTAAATTAGGATTGGGTTAACTGTGAATTGCTCCCACATGAAGACATAATTAGGACTGGTTTTACTAAATAATTAAGAGAAAGTGACCTTTTTTAATAAACTTATGGTACCACTGACATGTATTCGGTTAGATGTTATGTGGTACATGGCCATACACGCTAAAGTTCACAAGGTGAAGATAGAACACATTTCACCATATTAGAATGAGCAAATGAATATAAATATGCGAGTATCTCCCACAGACTGTCACAGATTACACTGAGTAAATTATTACAGTCAGAGCCCCAGGTCCATAGCACAGTATCTTCAAGAAATACCAGTCGTATAACTAACTTTCCCCTTAACCTTCTCTCCTGTAAGTATCTCTGACGAACATTACATGATGCAAGGCTCTCCACTTAGCAGCTTGTTATCAGAGTAAGAGATTAGGAGAACCCTCTCATTCTTTCTACTTTGGTGAGTGCATCTTCATCTATGCAATAAACAATTTTCAGGACTACTTTGAGACAACAGTCTCCGTTAGTCTCTACACAGGTTACTCTTCCATTTAACTGTCATCTGCAGGATCTGTTTACAATATTATTAGACTGAAGTCCTCTCTTTTTTCCGTTGGGTAATTAATCGTACTATTTAATAAACAAAACTTGTGCCTCATTTTCTCAGTGCAGAGGTAATTTTAGAAAACATAAACTACATTGTTATGTTGGAAGCAGAAAACATGAGTAAATGTAAATATCTGCATGGCTTTGACAAGGAATAAAGACTGTGATTGACAGACAACTGGGTCAGAGCACCTCTAAAACAGCAGGATTTGTATGGTGGTCTCAGTGTAAACCAGCGACGGGGTCACCCAGGGCTCATTGGTGCATGTAGGGAGCAATTCTAGTAAATTTGGTCCGGTCCCACAGAAGAGCTACAAATTGTAGCAACAAATGTACAAAATGTACCAGTAAATACTGGTAATGATAGAAAGGTGTCGGAACACACGGTGCATTGCTCTTGAATGGCTGCGTACTCCAGACTGGTCAAAGTGCCCATGCTGACAATCTCTGAAAGCATCTAAAATGAGCACAAGAGGATTAGAACTGGAAAATAAAGCAATGGAAGAAACTGACCTGATATGACAATTTTTTTTCAGGCATTGCTGAGGAAGAAATGACACCAGAATGGAATATGGTAAGAAGGCAAGCCTCTTTCCCTAGGAGGGAATGCACACACACCCAGCCAACCGCTTAATATAAAAAGGGGACCACCTTCTTCCACATGCTCCATGGTCTGGTTCTGATGTAAACATGCCCACTAAAGTGAACAGGGGTCAGGATAGCTATTTTAACTAGTCTGAAGCAATGCAGACCCAACCACCTTCTCTTCAAGGTGCCTTGGGCATCCAGGACCCTCTCAACAGTTCACCAGTTGTCCTTCTTTGGACCACTACAAATAGAGAAGACTTTACAATGACTGCTCGCTCATGCATCGTTGGGGGCGGCGTAACACACTTGGAGGACAGCGCTATCCGCTCCGTCCGCTTGCGTGAGCTCACAGACGCCCCTGATTGGATGTAGAGCCGTAATTAGTGTGGGAGCACCAAGTACCTCTCATCCCTCCCCTCTGAGAAAGCTCGGCCAATCAGACCTCTGGCTGAGAGAGGTTACAGAATCACCCGGGAACCAAACCAGCCATCTCCGGATGCTTTGGTGAGCACTTCACCACTGCGCCACTTGGAGGCCCAACTTATTGCCCTTTTGAACTTTGTGGCCTTTGCTTGTGTAAAGAGAAAAAAAATTCTTACATGTTGTCCTGAAAGTTTGGAGTGTCCAGCAACTCAGTAAGTGTGTCTTTATCTCCTTTAAGAATCTAAAGAAAACATGACAATGTATTATATCTTGAAGTCTTGTAGACATTTTGACTTATAACTAATAATGAAAAAATCTTTCCCCTCACTTTCTTCTCAAATAGACGTCTGATGTAGGGTTTAAAGTAGTGTTCTTTTATCCCTTTTGCCTCAACAACTAGACCATCATGCAGTTCACACAAATGCTCAAGCACACACCGAGCCTCGTCTGAGCTCCTGCAGTCTGTTGGCAAGCCTGGAAAGAACAGGTATGTGTTATCAGATATACATCAATGCAAAGGAATTAAACACAATGTTGCAGTCAACAAAAACTTTATGTAATATACCAAAAAAAGGCCTCAAAAGAAGGAACAGGCCAAAATTGTTTTCTTCTCTTAAATAATAATCTCCTCTGACCTATTAATATACACACACTGCCCACTTCTTTAGGCACACCTTGGTAGTACTTGGTTAGGCCTCCTTTTGCCTTCAGAACTGCCATAACTGATTGTGGCATAGATTCAACAAGGCAACTGTGATGGATGTCCACATACAACACAAACAAACATCAGCTCCTCACACTCTGTAAGCACGCATCAAGCTCAGCACCACGGCCAGCACCAAGGTATTTTTTTAAAAATCCTGCACGACCGGCTTACCATTTTCATTCACCGTCCTGGAATCAAAGCGGGACTATAAAAGGAGGCCAGAAAGCAAGTGTGCACCAGAGGAAGTCTCACCACAGCCCGGCTACCGCCTTTGTGACCTTGCCTTCCACCTCTGTCAGCCCGGCTCGTACCGCACTCGTTTGAGCACAGCAAATCAGTGCCTCACTGCTACAAGGCTTTACACAACATAAAGATGTCTTAGAGATTTTGGTTCATATTGACATTATAGCATTGTGTACTTGCTGCAGATTTGCTCCATGATTCAATTTCCCCATTCCACCAAATCCCAACGGTGCAATATTGGATTAAGATCTGGTGAGTTTGGAGGCCATCACACTAATTGACATCACAAACTCATTGTTATCTTCAAGAAACCAGCTGATTATATTAGCTTTGTGATATGGCTTGTTATGGTGTGGTCATAAAAGCTCGAACTCAGGTAGGCTGTGGCATTTTAACAATGCTAAATTGGTATTAAGGGACCCAAAGTGTCCCAAGAAAACATCCTCACACAACTGCACCACCGCCCGTCTAAGCTGTTGATACAAGGCAGGACGGATCCACCCTTTCATGTTGGAGGAGACCAGACAAAACATCATCTATTGTCCAATTTTGGTGAGCCCATGTGCACGGTAGCCTCATTTTCCTGTTCTTAGCTGACAGGAGTCAAACCCAGAGTGGTCTTCTGCTGCTGTAGCCCATTGGATTCAAGGTTAGACAGGTTTTGCGATCAGAGATATTCTTCAACATTCATCAGTTGTAACAAGATGTTATTTGAGTTACTGTTATATTAGCTCGAACCAGTCTGGCCGTTCTCCTCTAACCAACAAGGCATCGTCTCCCAGAGAGCTGCTGCTCACTGGATATTTTCTGTTCTTCAGACAATTATCTGTAAACCCTAAAGATGGTTGGGTAGATCAGAAGATTCAGGAATCTTCTGAAAAGTCAGCATTAAATCATAATTTTTCCCCCATTCTGATGCTCGGTTTGAACTTCAGCAGATTGCCTTGTCCATGTTTATATGCCTAAATACGTTGAGTTGCTGCCTTGTGATTGGCTGATTAGATATTTGGTTTTAGAAGCAATTGAACAGGTGTTTCTAACGATGTGGCCAGTGAGAATAATAATAAGACTTGCATTGACATTAACACGAGGCCTTTTTGTGTGCCAAATTCATGCACAAACAAAAAATCTTGAATTTTGCTCATGGTGCTGGATGGTAGTAAATTATCTGGAAGCAGTCCAGGAAACTTTTATTATGAAATTATATCAGTGCTAAAATTATTTTCATATAGAAATCCTATAATTTGCTTTTAAAAACAAGAAGGAGAAAATGTATTAATAATAATTTAACTATGAATCAAATGCCTTGACTTCGGTCAGTCACTACAGCTTGTCCATTTTCAACTAGAAACCCAGATTTGAATTGATAGAGTATAACTATGTGCCCATGAAGATCACCTTTAAAATATGGATTGATGAGGTCTTTCTTTTTGGCACAGAGTACAGCATTACAATAGACCAGGTCCAGACAGCACAAAAGGAGATGATACGAGTTGACCAGATCATCCCCAATCATACGGAAATTGCCTGTAGTAAGACAAAAAAACAATGGGTTAAACTATAGCAGAATACCAAACCTGTTTTTAATTATTTTTTTAATAATTCTAAATTTTAAAAAACATTTGAATGGAACTGTATTTAATAAAATCTATACAATTGTAAATACTATTTGAGCAGGTGCATTGTGGACCATAGGACAGCTGGTATCTCTGTGATGACCTGTTACGATATGACCACTCGTATACAGGTGACTCAAGATGTAGACACCTGACCATCACACCAATATGTAGGTCTTACGCAAATTGTTTCATAATTTCAGAAGCACACAACTGAACAGGAAATAAAACCAAATGAAGACAGGGATTTCCAAGATTCCTTGGGATGAATAGAAATTACAACTATAACATTGATTCCTGACATCACTAATGCTCTTGTGGCCAAATGTGCAAATCCCCCACAGCCACATTCTAAAATCCATTAGAAAAACCTTCCCAGGAGAATGGACATTAATATAACAGCACGGGAGGGACACCCTGTACTGGAATGTTCAAAACCACTTGTGAGTGTTACAGTCAGGGGTCCAAAAACATTTGCTCAAACAATGTATTACAGGAAAATACTAAAATCTAACACCTATTGAATGCAATATTTGTCAGCAGAAAAACAAAGGGCTCAATGGTATAAGACTGATGTGTGGCAACATAAATACACAAACAGACACACACACTGCATTTTTACAACAAAATTTAAGTGTTTTAAGTATGTAATTCAGTGTACTGGGTTCATTCGACGGTCACGGTAAACAGAAAAACCGTTGACCTTATTAAAAAAATAAATAACTTTTCTTTCAAAGGCATTTTGGGTCAAATTATAAGATACAAAATTCACATCATTAATACTTTCAACGGCATTTCACATGTCCGCTCTCTAATTCACTGTTAAAGAGGAGCTACAGATGTGTGAAGACGAGAACGTCTATTACCGTCGCACTCACCGCCGCGACAAAACGACAGCGGCCAAAATAAATCAGTTGCATTTCAAGGCAATTCGTGAAATGACCGCCAGGTGGCGCAAAGTGACATTTTCCGGCATCTCGTTTTTTTTAAAAATAATTAAGTCATAAAGTCTAAACAATATGCTGTATCGAAGAAATACTACAGGAATGGTAATTTCCACATCTGTACATTTTATACAACAAGCATGAAAAATCTTAATCA
This sequence comes from Clarias fuscus, assembly GCA_030347435.1. Lineage (NCBI taxonomy): Eukaryota > Metazoa > Chordata > Actinopteri > Siluriformes > Clariidae > Clarias > Clarias fuscus. The sequence continues at coordinate 29,577,190 of CM059206.1, forward strand.
GAGCTATTGATATTTGCTGTACAATAGTGTAATGAGTAAAAAAAAAAAACATTGAAGTTGAACATTAAAACAAGCACACTACACTGTAAACCCTAATGCTCAAAGTAATTAAACACATTGAGTACTATTAACCTAAATAATAAATAAAGTGTCTCGCCTTCCATGCGGAAGACCCCCGGTTCGATTCCCGTGCAGGGTTGCAATATTTTTTTTTTATTTGTTATATAAAGAGAACTATCATTAATTTAAAAAAAAATATATGTAACTGATTACCTCAAATATTTGGCGTTTTGCCAACTTAATCGGGTTTACAGTGTAGGCTTTTGGGTCATCTTAAATGTTGTGTTCTTTAAATTTGTAGTAGATAATACCGAAATAAATTAAACTAAATTACTATAAAATTAAAACATTGTCAGGACGTGCTACTGCGTAAGCAGATGTCGTTGTCATTCAGCCCCGCTTGTGTTTTTGCGGTAGTGTGGTAATGAAATGCAGTACGATGTTATGATCATAATTTTCTTTAATAAATAATGACCCCCGTTGCGCTGTACCACCGCTGACAAAACCTTATAAAATATAATCACAGTACTAAAATTATAGTAATACTTATAGCCGTTTCTTATTTGCATCAAATTTAAGCAAAGTAAATGTATACTTTTCACGGCGTGCGCCTGTGATGGGTGTGCGCCCAAATCAATATCGCTCCCCACTCATTCCGAAGCTCACTAGGTAGGTGGCCTAGGTGCACACTGCAGGTATGCGAATAAGCGGGGCCGCCTAACTAGACACGACTGGTGAGCTATCGGCGCTAATGACCCGAGCTTCTCTCCGCGCGATCAAACACAGCGGGGAGTGTTTCTCGGGGTCTGTTGGGGGAAACTGGACTTTAAAAAGCATCTCGCTGTTTACTTACAATGTAACTGATTATTTCAACTATTTGGAGTTTTGCCAACTTAATCGGGTTTACAGTGTAGCAGTAACAAAAATACTCTAAAAATGCTGTGTTGTTTTTGTAAACACATTGTTGGGTTGTTTATGCTGGGTCAAAATTCTGGGTTATTTCGGGTACTTTAAACACATTGTTGGGTTGCTCATGTTGGGTCAAATGAGATGTAGTGAGTCATTTACAAATTAACACCCAACCATTATTTTGACCCAACAATTGGTTTATTCTTTATTATCTGTTTCCTCCAAACGGCAGCCTGCAAAATGTTCTAAATATAATTGTTATTGTGTTACAAGTTGTCACGCCGTGCGCATGTGATGGGCTGCGTCCAAATCAATATCGCTCCTCGCTCACTAGCTAGGCGGCCTCTCAGGCTAGTGCGCCCAAATCAATATCGCTCCTCGCTCACTAGCTAGGCGGCCTCTCCTTCTGCTGGTGCGCGAAGGAGCAGGGCCACGGAATTAGGCACGGCTGGTGAGCTATCGCAGCTAATGATGCCGGGCTTCTCCCCACACTATAAAATACAGCGGGGAGTGTAACTCGGGGTCTGTTGCACTGTAAACCCGATTAAGTTGGCAAAACTCAAAAATATTTGAGGTAATCAGTTACATCATAATTTTTAAGTTTGTTGAATTTGTTCAGCTAACTTGGAAAGTGTCAGTTCTACAAACTCATAAATGCCAAAACGTTCCGAATACTCAATTATTACTCATTCAATTATTTAAGTTTACAGTACTTAGCGTGTTTAATTACATTGAGCATTAGGGTTTACTGTGTAGTGATGAAGATAATCATGTTTTAGGGTTACTGTGTCTGCTTTACAATGTCAGAAACATTCAAATGCAAATAATTTACCCCTCCCCAGGTGTGAATCAGCGGTTCTCACCTACACATTCAGAGAAACTAAAATGCACCCCTCCCCACTTTAAGACCCTCTTGGATCTGAGGCTCTTCTGAAGACCTGCATCTGGATTCCAGATTCTAAAATTGAAATTGTTACCGTTTTTAAATCCCTGGAATGGAAGACATTGAGATTTTCCTTATCATAACATGAATTGTATTGTTGTAATCACTCTATACACAATTTTGGGTATTTATTTTTAAATAAAATATAAAAATTGAATACAAAATGAAAAAAAATAGACCATTTGTATTTATTTGTTGTGTATAGAGTGATTAAAAACAGTACAAGGCATGTTATGGTGAGGAAACTTTCCATCTCTTCCACACTGACTGATGTGCCTAACTTTTGTCAGCAGAGCCTCTAATCCACGACTTTTCATGAATATGTAAGACCTATTGACACCTCTCAGTTGACCCCCACACACACCAAAACACACAGAAAGCAGACCACTACATACTGTACATAAAATTTACAAATTTATAATTTACATAAAAGCAGACATTTCGCTTTTTATAAGTATATATTTTTCACGTCTGTGAGGCAAGTATACACGGAGATTCGGTTCATTTTCTGACGCGCTCAAGTTAGTGCACCCTGTTTACTTTCATCATTTAAAAATCATAAGGGTTTCAATGAAAAAGAACGAAAAAGTCATTGTGAGTGCACTTAAATAAAAGTGGAGTCTTATAAGGCTTGTTCACACGCTGTCCTCTCGCGGAGATCAAAGGCGACATTCCCCTTTTTAAAGTCTCTGGGGCGCGTCACATCACCCCGCTCGCGTGCCACTCTCCTTAGTAAACTCCACAGCGAGATGCTTTTTCAAGTCCAGTTTCCCCCAACAGACACCGAGAAACACTCCCCGCTGTGTTTGATAGCTCGAGAAGCTCAGGTCATTAGCGCCGATAGCTCACCAGTTGTGTCTAGTTAGGCGGCCCCGCTTATTCGCATACCTGCAGTGTGCACCTAGGCCGCCTACTTAGTGAGCTTTGGAGTGAGTGAGGAGCAATATTGATTTGGGCGCACGTCCATCACAGGCGCGCGCCGTGAAAAGTATACATTTACTTTGCTTAAATTTGATGCAAATAAGAAACGGCTATATGTATTACTATAATTTTAGTACTGTGATTATATTGTATAAGGTTTTGTCAGCGGTGGTACAGCGTAACGGGGGTCATTATTTATTAAAGAAAATTATGATGATCATAACATCGTACTCCATTTCATTCCCATACTACCGCAAAAAAACAAGCGGGGCTGAATGACAACGACATCTGCTTACACAGTAGCACGTCCTGACAATGTTTTAATTTTATAGTAATTTAGTTTAATTTATTTCGGTATTATCTACTACAAATTTAAAGAACACAACATTTAAGATGACCCAAAAGCCTACACTGTAAACCCGATTAAGTTGGCAAAACGCCAAATATTTGAGGTAATCAGTTACATATATTTTTTTTTAATTAATGATAGTTCTGTTTATTTAAAATTGTAAACATAAATTTTTGAGTTTGTTGAACAAATAAAAAAATATATGTTGCAACCCTGCACGGGAATCGAACCGGGGGTCTTCCGCATGGAAGGCAAGACACTTAACCACTGCGCCACGAGAGCTCTATAGAGATTACACCGGTGGACGTTTTACTTAAGTTATTGTTACTTACGTACTCAAACAAATAATTGTACTCAAACAATTATTTAGGTAAACAGTACTCAATGTGTTTAATTACTTTGAGCATTAGGGTTTACAGTGTACACGCGTAGGCTTTTTAATCACACATGATAAAATCTAAAGGCTCACTGTGTTAACATTTACTTTGCTTAAATTCGATACTAATAAAATTTAATTCTACATTTGTACTGTAATTTTAGTATTGTTATTATGAATTCGTTTAAGTACAATGTTACACTTGATTTTAGGCGCTACTACGTGCAGCTCTAAAGGAGCTGCGGCTCATTAATCCTTGAGAGAATGAAATAAGGTCTGACGCGTCGGTCTATAGTTATATAGCGCCACTCAGTGGTCAAAGACAGCAACTGCATACCGTCGCCGTGAGGTGCGACGGCGAAACTAGAAAACTGGTCTGCATACATCTGTAGATGCCTCATCAACCTGACACCAGCCCAAAAGACATACATTCCAGGAGAATGTTTTACGCTGTGTGACCACTTGAGGTTCAACCTCTCAATTAAAAATTCTTAATTATTCATACCACCTTTTTTCTGGTGCACTTGAAATACAATAATCTGTCTGAATGCCTCTGACATTTATTATTAGTAATTAAATTAAAAATGTTCTAGAGGTGCACACACACACACACACACACACACACACACACACACACACACACACACACAGCAATTTAAGCTAGTGCTAACCTTTAGTGTACACAAAGAGGGTCCAACAGAACTTGAAAACATCGCTGGTGTGGCACACAATTTGCCTAAAAGAAAGGAAAAAAGTGGAAAAAGAAGGATTTTTAAAAAGTAATTTAAATTAAACATTAAAATTGTTCTAACCAAAAACGGAACACAAAATACAAACAGAAGTAATCATGTGATCACGGAGTATGCCAAAAAGCAAACTCTCTGAAACAGTCAGTCTTTTATAATAATAATAATATTTTTAAGTACTGTATATAACCAACTCAAAACATTCCACATGACTAAAATAATCAATAATGTGATAAGTGGAAGTGGAAGGTTGATGGGGCTTATAATATTTTCTATGCCAGACATATATTGTGTGGTTAACTAAAAATTCGACAGGACGGAAGATGAGATACAGCTTTGATTACTCTGACTCAACAGGAAATAAGTACCCGAGCATGATTATTGAAATCTAGTTTAAACCCACTGGGTACAAGTTTCACCCATGGTATGATAGTTATTAAGTTATGAAACATTAACTATCAAAACCATGTGAACTTTTTAAACATTAGGATTCTTTTTTAAAGAAATGTATTGCCTGTGTCTATTGTAATGTATGAACTTGAACCACTTTTTTAAGACTTACATTAGCAGGAAGTACTTGACACTGTTCAAGTGACACTGCTCATGGCCTAGTGCCACATAGAAATGAGCATGATGCATTGAAAATGAGTATTACCCTTGTAAACAATGGCTGAGGGAAAGTACAACAGCAAGCAATTAATCAGAAGCAATTCTAATATAGATGTAAAAAAACGATAAAGGGGAAAAAAACAGCAGGACTGTTTTAATTGTGGTTATGTAGTGCACATAACATCTTGAAAGCCAGAAGGTTATTCTGTATTCTAACGCTGGCTCCAAAAGAAAGTTGTCAGAACACGGTACATCACAATTCATAAATTAAACTAAAAGGTCGGCTAGAAATAAATAACTACTACCTACATGTTAACTTATTGCATACGTCACAGAAAAGTTGCAGTATGAAATAAAAGTTAAAGTTTTGTGTTCTCAAAGTATACTACTCTTACACCTATACTACAAAGAATACTTTTATAAAAATGAAAATGGGCCAATGTATTCCTAAGAAGTACTGAACGTTTTCAAGTATAATGAGACATTCTAGTACAACAATATTAGTACACTTACTATATGAAATACACCTGGGCAAAATACTGGAAGTTTACTTAATAAAATAAAATTATATTAGTTCCTGATTTCACTATTTTAATGCTTTATATCCTGGCCTCCCTCAATTCTCTCTTAATAGATCACAGTTGGTTCAAAACACCATTGCTCCACTCCTGACTAATACTCGCAAACAAGAGCACACAACTCCGGTTCTGGCATGCTTGCACTGGCTTCCAATACATTTTAGAAATTATTTTAAGGTTTTAAATATTGTCTATAAAAGTTTTAAATGCCCTGGTACCACAATAGCTTGTAGATTTACTGTTGCCTTGCTTTGCAGGTTGTTCAGTAAGATTTATCTATTATATGATCTATTATATAATGGACTTCATCAAGAAGCTGAAGAGGAATTACCAGCCCTGCAAACTACAATAAGGCTCCAGTGGAGAGCATGGATATCTTCCATTATCTCATGGTCCTGTTACATTCTCACCATGGTGAAGAAGGTCCATCAGGGACTTTAAAATGCTTCAAATGCTCTCAAAGGTGCTAAATAACCATTACACCAGCACCGGTAACAGCATCCTAACAGAAAATAGCACTGCCTGGTTTAGGGACGGCACCAAGAGGAATAAGTAGACTATGAATAGACTCTCCAGAGGGACACAGACAATATCAAGGACTCAACAGACATGCTCCCACAACACAGAGGCCCCCCACACTATACCATAGTACTATGAATTATAGTACTATATTATAAATTACAGTTCTATGATAGTATAACTGATATACCAGAATCAACCTCCCTCAACCTTATGTTGCACATTGTTTTGTTTGCATATGTATGCGTTTGCAAAGTTTTTTTTATTGTTATTCTAAAATTATCACTCTGACCAGGGCTAGGTACGAAACTTTGATATTTTTAAATCGATATGTAATGAGTAAATCTTCATAATGAAATGTAAAAAATTTATGTTTCATACACTGCCTAAGGGGAAATCACCATGGACATAAAAGAAAGAGCGCTGGAAAATAACCTGTGAGAAGGAATATTCACCTATGCTTCCTGCCTCTTGGCTGCCGTGGAGGTTCGCCTTGATGATTCTGGAACATGTCTAGAAAAATAGGTTCGAATTTCCGGAAGATTACAGTCGACACTTCAAAATTTCTCTCGAGGCAGCCTATGCGGTTTCGGAAATCCTGTGAGAGATTTGACATATCTACCCATTTCTTCATCTTGCTGAAGAACTGAATCAGGCTGTAAATTTAAAACAAGTGAGCACATGTAAGCAATCACAGAGCAAATAATGAAGTCACATGATGACACTGCATAACAACAAACGTCTAGAAAACTATATGACATTGAATTGCATGAAATAGTTAAATGTCATGAAATATTTTTATGAATACATCATAAATAAAAAAAAATTCTTGTATCACTGATATTTCTTTTTTTCTGATATTATTTTTAATTATGCTCTATCTCTGTTGTGGTACAATTCTACAGTTTATCCTTAAAAATCAATAATAGCAATAAGTCTTGATATAATCATGTAACATGTACTCAAACCTGGGCAGGCATTAAATGTATGAAATGATTATCTTAAATCAAACAGTGCCAATAATGATCTTTGAATAATAATATAAAACAAAATATTTACTTACCTAAGTTTGGAAGACCGCAGTATCCTGGTGAGCGAGACACAATTGCCTTCCACCATGCCACTACCTATAGTGGGAGTCGAAGTTTTTCTACAAGCTGCATACAGAGAACATGCCAGCCAGTGCACCACCTCACCCTGAATGTGGAAAAGACAAAAACATCACATCAGTAATTTTGGGGCATGCTTTTCTGGGACATCATAAACAACCTAAAATAAAAAAATCCCATTTTTTTCTTTTGCAGACATTTGCCATTTCCCAAACAAGACCTCATCTATTGTACCACAGCTAGCAAACAGGCAGGGTCAAAGCTACCAAATGCTTCCTCTGAAACACAGAAAGCCAGTCTAGTTGTGTGCAATGCGACAATCTTAGTTTGTGAATGATTAAAATGGCTCCGTGTTCTGCTATCACAGAAGGATCATGAGTATCATGAAACATTTTATCAGTTGCACTGAAAAACACTGACACAACTGACATATTTTTTCCCATATTGATCAATCTCAATATTTAACAAGATATATAATTTGATATTGCCACAAGATAAAAAAGTATCCTGATAATGTCTAAAGCCTGAAGAAATAGGATTAATTAGTTAAACTTTAGAATAAAGTTTAGAAACAAAACTGTGCAAACATGTTTTATATGACTTAACAAATAAATACAATATATCTTGCTTGTAACTTAATAAACATAAAAGCTGTCACAACACCACAAATTTCTTTAAAATCAGTAAAGTGTATGGCATGTGAAAGAATCACTAAAACACATGGAACCCACTGCATTTCAAAACATGAAACGCCCTTCACTGATTATCTTGCAGGAAAACATATCGCTTTAAAAGCGGCTAGTCACAGGAAACATACTGAATATATACTGTATGTGTTGATACTTAAAAAATAATATTGAAAAATAAACACAGCTGTGTGTGTGTGTGTATAGATATATATACAGTCATGGCCGAAAGTTTTGAGAATTACATAAATATTGGAAATTGAAAAAGTTGCTGCTTAAGTTTTTATAATAGCAATTTGCATATACTCCAGAATGTTATGAAGAGTGATCAGATGAATTGCATAGTCCTTCTTTGACATGAAAATTAACTTCATCCCAAAAAAAACTTTCCACTGCATTTCATTGCTGTCATTAAAGGACCTGCTGAGATCATTTCAGTAATCGTCTTGTTAACTCAGGTGAGAATGTTGATGAGCACAAGGCTGGAGATCATTATGTCAGGCTGATTGGGTTAGAATGGCAGGCTTGACATGTTAAAAGGAGGGTGATGCTTGAAATCATTGTTCTTTCATTGTTAACCATGGTGACCTGCAAAGGAACACGTGTAGCCATCATTACGTTGCATAAAAATGGCCTCACAGGCAAGGATATTGTGGCTACTAAGATTGCACCTAATTCAACAATGTATAGGATCATCAAGAACTTCAAGAAAGAGGTTCAATTCTTGTTAAGAAAGCTTCAGGACGTCCAAGAAAGTCCAGCAAGTGCCAGGATCGTCTCCTAAAGATGATTCAGCTGCAGGATCAGAGTGCCACCAGTGCAGAGCTTGCTCAGGAATGGCAGCAGGCAGGTGTGAGCGCATCTGCACGCACAGTGAGGCGAAGACTTTTGGAAGATGGCCTGGTGTCAAGAAGGACAGCAAAGGAGCCACTTCTCTCCAAAAAAAAACATCAGGGACAGATTGATTTTCTGCAAAAAGTATGGCGAATGGACTGCTGAGGACCGGGGCAAAGTCATATTCTCGGATGAAGCCTCTTTCCGATTGTTTGGGGTATCTGGAAAAACACCCTCCAACAGCAACTTCTTCCAACAATCCAACAACAGTTTGGTGAAGAACAACGCATTTTCCTGCACGATGGAGCACCGTGCCATAAGGCAAAAGTGATAACTAAGCGGCTCGGGGAACAAAACGTTGAAATTTTGGGTCCATGGCCTGGAAACTCCCCAGATCTTAATCCCATTGAGAACTTGTGGTCAATCCTCAAGAGGCGGGTGGACAAACAAAAACCCACTAATTCTGACAATCTCCAAGAAGTGATTATGAAAGAATGGGTTGCTATCAGTCAGGATTTGGGCCAGAAGTTGATTGAGAGCAGCCCAGTCGAATTGCAGAGGTCCTGAAAAAGAAGTGCTAACACTGCAAATACTGACTCTTTGCTGACTCGATAAAAGCATTTGAATCGTATGAAGTGCTTGTAATTACATTTCAGTACATCACAGAAACAACTGAAACAAAGATCTAAAAGCAGTTTAGCAGCAAACTTTGTGAAAACTAATATTTGTGTCATTCTCAAAACTTTTGGCCACGACTGTATATACACACGTGGACAAAATTGTTGGTACCCTTCGGTCAATGAAAGAAAAACTCACAATGGTCACAGAAATAACTTTAATCTGACAAAAGTAATAATAAATAAGAATACTATGAATGTTAACCAATGAAAGTCTGACATTGCTTTTCAACCATGCTTCAACGGAATTATATAAAAAAAATGAAAACTCAAAAACTCATGGAACAGGCCTGGACATAAATAATGGTACCCCTAACTTAATAGTTTGCTGCACAACCTTTTGAGGCAATCACTGCAATCAAACGATTCCTGTAACTGTCAATGAGACTTCTGCACCTCTCTGCAGGTATTTTGGCCCACTCCTCACGAGCAAGCTGCTCCAGTTGTCTCCGGTTTGAAGGGCGCCTTTTCCAGACAGCATGTTTCAGCTCCTTCCAAAGATGCTCAATAGGATTGAGGTCAGGGCTCATAGAAGGCCACTTTAGAATAGTCCAATGTTTTCCTCTTAGCCATTCTTGGGTGTTTTTAGCTGTGTGTTTTGGGTCATTGTCCTGTTGCAAGACCCATGACCTGCGACTGAGACCCAGCTTTCTGACACTGGCCTGCACATTTCTCTCTAGAATCCCTTGATAGTCTTGAGATTTCATTGTACCCTGCACAGATTCAAGACACCCTGTGCCAGATGCAGCAAAGCAGCCCCAGAACATAACAGAGCCTCCTCCATGTTTCACAGTAGGGACAGTGTTCTTTTCTTCATATGCTTAATTTTTCCATCTGTGAACATAGAGCTGATTTGCCTTGGCAAAAAGTTTCATTTTTGTCTCATCTGTCCATAGGACATTCTCCCAGAAGCTTTGTGGCTTGTCAACATGTAGTTTGGCATATTTTTATGATTTGTTTTCAACAATAGTGTCCTCCTTGGTCATCTCCCATGTAGTTCACTTTGGCTCAAACAATGACGGATGGTGCGATCTGACACTGATGTTCCTTGAGCATGAAGTTCACCTTGGATCTCTTTAGAAGTCTTTCTGGGCTCTTTTGTTACCATTCGGATTATCCGTCTCTTTGATTTGTCATCAATTTTCCTCCTGCGGCCACGTCCAGGGAGGTTGGCTACAGTCCAAATTTCTGAATAATATGTGCAACTGTAGTCACAGGAACATCTAGCTGCTTGGAGATGGTCTTATAGCCTTTACCTTTAACATGCTTGTCTATAATTTTCTTTCGAATCTCCTGAGACAACTCTTTCCTTCGCTTCCTCTGGTCCATGTTGAGTGTGGTACATACCATGTCACCAAACAACACAGTGACTACCTGGAGCCCTATATATAGGCCCGCTGACTGATTACAAGATTGTAGACACCTGTGATGCTAATTAGTGCACACACCTTGAATTAACATGTCCCTTTGGTCACATTATTTTCAGTATTTTCTAGGGGTACCATCATTTTTATCCAAGCCTGTTCCATGAGTTTATTTTTTAAAATAATTCTGTTGAAGCATGGTTGAAAAGCAATGTCTGACTTTCATTGGTTAACATTCATAGAATTTTTTGTAATTATTACATTTGTCAGATTAAAGTTATTTCTGTGACCATTGTGAGTTTTTCTTTCATTGACCGAAGGGTACCAACAATTTTGTCCACGTGTGTATATATATATATAAAAATCACAGTGTATTCCACACACAGAGTATACTTGAGCAGGTAGCGCAAGCATATTGATGACCCCCCCACCCTTAAGTATATCTGCCCAAACTCACAAAAAATTTTTTTAATGGACTGATAAAACCCAAAATGTATCATAGGCATATGCATGCAATAGCTCCTTAATAATCAACAGGTGGAAACAAATATTGAAAATTATATATGTATATAAAACCACTACACATAATATCACAGCAAGTATTAACTGGTTACACAATATGTATCGTGTGGTGAGAGTTGCCTCCTTGTGCACACGTCTGCTTTGGATCGATTTAGTGTTTTGGTGAAACTTGGCATCATTTCTTGTGTCCCTGTGTTCTGTCTTCTCATTTGAGTTCTGATTATGTTTTTTTTAAAAGGTCTGTGTTCTTCTTAGTTGCCAAACAAATAAAAGACAAAGCAACTGTTTTACTAATAATCTGTTGCTTTCTCTGAGTTTTCCTGGTTTCCTGAGTTATTTGTTTTTGCCATAGATTCCATGCTTTTTCTTCAGTTGATGTTTAAATAAACTTACATCTGCCCCTCTTTCAATGACACTTTACACCAGCAATTTTATTTATCTATTTAAATAACAGAAAATAAAACTCATGGGCCTAAAAGAGTACATTTAGCAGAACTCCCCTAAACAATATCCCAGAGCTAAAAGCAGTTAATATGTTGTGTTGAGCTTTGCTGACTAAACCGAAGTGAAAGTCACTTTAACACATTCACACAGTGAAACAAGCAGACACTCACCAATGCTGCCCTTGCTCGCCTTTAATAATTTATACTGAACCTACCAACCCGGTGTGTAGATGACTCAGAGTGTGAGTTTAAGAAGCATGTTGTCATTCCAGACTCAGAACAGACATGACATGTAATACAACAGCGCTGATGTCTACTCTGACGCATGACAATTGTCAGAAATACCATGGCTTTCAAAACAATATGAAACAGTTACATAATTTTCCGTCCCCATGATATAGATAATTATTTTGTCCTCTACTCAAAGGAAAAGAAGCCTCAGTTTCTCCAGAATTTCCTTTTTGCTGGCTGTTACACTTTTTTATATTTGTTCCTGTATGGTGAGCTGCACACTGTTTTTAAATCTTGTGGTAGGTACGTCTCAAAATGTCACACAGGCATTCTGTGATAACAAATCTCCATTTTAGAGATTTAATTTCTCCTATGCAGAAAGCTTAAAGATGCAATAATAACAAACTTTAAATCTGTCTCTGTACCTTTTACAGAACAGGCTGGTCAAAGTGACAATGGAATTTACACAATGCCCACGAGGCAGAGAGATTTAATAGGCTGTAAACCCGAATTGTTAATTTTTGCAGCAAAATGAAGGTAACCTTCTAGCTTTTTCAGGTAAAAATACAGAAATAACTAGATATAATATCTTTACTATCTTTACTGTTGTGCTTGCAGCCTGCCCAATGAACGGAAGAACTGTTTAGTTATATATACTGGTAGGCCTGAAAATCCAACAGAAATAAGAATTTACTTGTGCCAAAATTACATGTTTTATCGCACATTTCCGAGAACACTTGACCTAAAAGTGCAGCTCATTTTGAGAAATGCAGCTCATTTTCATCAGTGAGAATGGATCTGTCTCAAGACCAAGCCCAGGAGCCTGAGTCCCGGGCTTGGTCTTGAGAACGATACTACATACTCAGACATGAATCGAATTAGATATGATATGTATGATGTTGTCAGGCTAGCAAGATGCACCCAATAGCACTACTGTGCAGGGTTCTGTGTTTCGTTCATGTCTAATGATCATTGAGTCCTACATTTAAATGTTATGTTTCCAATGATTCCTCAAATTTTTAGCTAAATAAAATTTCCCTTTGGAATTAATAAAAGTACTCTATCTCTACCCACTGTTTTGCATAGTAGACCAGTCCTCTTATTTGTGAAGCAGGATTTTTGCTCAATCTTTGTAAATTGTTTATGAACTTTGAAGACAGTGTTATGATAGGACAATACTAGATGGGCTGCACTCACTGCCCAAGTTACGACTCCATTATGGAAAAGGAGAATTTTTTATTTTAATTTTATTTATACACACAGAAATGTGGATGAGAAGGTACAATGTTTCTTATTAAATATAACGTATGCTTTTATTTTTTTAATGATTTTCCAGTCGAGTGACTATCAGAAAAATAAAAACATTTATGCACGTGTGTGGTTAAAGCTAGTCTATATTTCACTTGGATTTCAATGCGCACCAAACTGAATCTCCTGTACGGAACACTCACTCATCATCTACACCACTTAATCCTGGAGGTGCAGGGCGTCAGTGCTAACCACTACAACACCGTGCTGCCCCTGTACTGAACAGTACATTATAAATACATATACAGTTACACCTCAAATTAACAATGTTATTCATGTTTCAAAAAATATATAAACGTTAAAAATGATGAAAAATGACAAATTCTGGATCGCTTTATTTGTGTACCATAATACTGAGTAATGCAATGCTGAAGTCAATAAATGCAAAGTTTTCAGTACAAATGTGAGCGCAACAATAACAGGTAAAAGAAGTAACGTAAAGGTAATGATAAGCTTGGCTTTGTTTTTCACATGGCACACTCACTGTTTCTCCTTGGTCAATTTGTTTTATATGAGGTTTGTCCGAAAAAACAAGGCGAACACTACCTGACATGATATCTTGTCATATCTATATCTTGTCATACTCTGACCAGAAAAAACAAGCAAATATTTTTTGGGGGAAAAAACATGGCAGAAAATAAATAAATAAATATACTTCTAAAGATCTTTGAGAAACTGAACCGGTGTAAAGCACAACCAATAATAATAACAATAATAATAAAAGCTGTAATCTGTGTGCGTGTGTGGACGTGTTCCCCCCGTCTCCCTGATTCATAAGCTCCTGGAAATATTCTGTACTTTAATCAGACGCTGCAGGGCTCCAGTACCCTGCACACTGAATGGCCGGTCTCTTGTACCCTCTCGTATAGCTGGCCATTTTTAAAACGCTCCCTCACTGACCCCGTAACTATAGAGTACTGGAGCACTGCGTTACTAACTTTAATGCGTTTTAAAGTGATATATGTGCATCACAATATATGGGAATTGGTTCTCTGTCCACTTCCTACGGAATAATACCTCCGTTACCCTGAAAAGTGAGAGAGAACCTGTACAGTACAGCGAGTATCCGAAATAAACCCAGCAGCGTCAGCTCGGTCACCTTCCCGACTGTTTTTCAATGCTTCCCGACTGTTTATGCCGAAACGGTATAAACACTAACCACAAAATCAACTATTCGAACTGACACGGTTGTATTTGAGTTAATTAACTGATAATAAACCAGTTGTAGAGCGGAGTTAGCTAACTAAGGCTAACTATCTCAAAAATCTCACCTCCAATGTATAGGTGTTCCATATAGAAGTAAAGTTTTGCATCGCCTCCTTCGCGGTCTCTTCATCCATATTTAATTCCAGACAAAGCGTTTCGAAGCTTCTCTCAATCGAACCGCCTTCATCTGACTTCCCAGAGTCAGAATCTGTCTCGTCCCCCCGCATTTTGAGGCTGTTATTCTCGAGAAGACCTCGAAATATGTTTACTGGCGAAAAAACAAGAACACAGACCCGTCGTCCTCCGGTTGCTGCGGCTCACTTCCGGTGATTCCAAATGGCGCGAAAGCTGTTCGCTCCTAGCCAATAGAAACGCAGGATTTATGCTGCCTTCGCGGTGCGCTGTAACTCGTAATTTGCGACTTATTTTTATAGCGACGTTTCCCACCTCGTTGACGAGCGAAGTGTAAAACATTCCTCATTGACAGCGTGTTTTATCCCTACATATCACGTAAAGATAATTTAAAAAACAGTTACTTAAATCGCACAGTTAGAGTTACATTTACACAGCCATTTACGCTGACGTACAGCGCTCGCGGTCACGTGATTCAGAATCAACGCAGTCGCCATTTTGTATGGCAGTCATGTCTGGCACAGAAGATAATACCGATGCACGCGCACTCAGGGTGCTGCGAGGAAAGAACCTCTCTCCCTGAACTTCTCCCTCACTGCCAACCGTGGGAAGCCACATGTGGAAAGTGGAAAGCATTAAGCGATTCCCAACCATGCCCATACTGCCACAATTAGATTAAGATAATCTAATTAGATATCAATTAGTCTTAATTGATAATTATAGATTGACAATTGCTAATTATCTTATTTGATAATTATAGAGTATGAATTAATCTATAATTAGATCATTATTTATCTATGTTATCCTTACCCTGTGACACTTGAGCTCAGAGCTCCTTCATCTTTTTCTCTTGGCGATGACTGGTGATACATCGTTCATGCAGCATTAAATGAGTGCTTCTGTTAGTTTGTATGCAATAACTCATTAATTTTAGCCGTATAGCTTCAAGCCAATCGAGTTTAATACTTGCATACGTTTTTTTTTTTACAATAACAGTACAAAAACAGAGAAAATGATTTGCAACTGTGCTATCTGCTTTGTGTTTCCAGATCTAACTTTATAATTTATTTATAGATTTTAAATATATATAAAATCTGCTGAAATTTATAAGATTTTCTAACCCACTCTGAACACCTTTACAGTGGCAGCAGCTGATCATGGAGAGAAAAGGATGCAGGCATTTCAAAAAATCAGTGGTGAGGAGAAACAACATCTGGCCAGCTGATGCACTGATGAAAAAAAAATAATAATAAGATCAACCAACTGAAGATGCAATGTTTTGCAATGCAATGGCTTTTTTGTTTGTTTGATTGTTTGTTTGTTTGTTTATTAGCTCTTGAAATTCAATCACATTTTCACATCAATCATGAAAAAAACATATTAAACAAACAAAAGGCAAAAGATCAGTAAAGCCATCTACAAGAATCACAGTATACAAGATTGTATTTCATATAAAAGATTGTATTTCATAAAATATGTATCTAGATATGTTACAAAATACAGTGAGTTAAAGAACAAAGTAGAACAACAATGGACACAAAACAGAATAACAAAAACAGGACACAAAAATGGAAAATGGACACAAAACAGGACGAATAAATAAGCACACATACCCATAATAATAATAATAATAATAATAATAATAATGATAAATAATAATAATAATAATAAATATAAAATGTATTCTTTTAGATAAATTTATTCTTTCTTAGTTAAATTTACTTTTGTTTTAATATTTATTTCCTATATAGATATTCTTTCTTAGATAAAGTAACTCTTCTTCTACTTTGTTTTTCATATTTATTATTCCTATTAATAGTCTTTGTTTTAAGGTCAGGGCAGTCGCCTAAGCATTTCACTGCATATCGTATGTATGTGACAAATAAAATTTGAAATAGAAAAAAATTGAATTTGAAAAATCGGGCTTATGCCAAGACATTTAATTAAATATGGTTTGCACAGTGGAATGCACCCTTTCCCAAAAAGGCTAAATATTGTCCCAGAGCTAAATGGAATGAAAAAATGTGTTTTTGTGACTGATGCAATTTAGTGCTTTTTTACAATATTGTCATTTTCGTCTGGCTTCAATGATGGCACCTTTCTCTATGGCACACTGCTCTGTCCTGAACTGTTCTTGGTACCTTAACTACAACTGAGAATATCAAAGTGAGACAGCAGGGGGCCTCACTCAATCATGCCAATCAAAGGTAAACCTTCAGCAAGTACAGTAGTTTAAAGGAATAGGAAAGGAATTTGCATCCTTAAATGAAAATAAGATGCCCGCATGAAAAATTGTACTTAAGTAAATGTAAAACATAAGTATTAGGAGCAAGATGTTTTTAAAATATTACATGTATATAAGTACATTTGGTTTGGTCTCTCTGACTGCTATGTAACTGATACCATTAGCTCATTACCCCTGAAACATCATCATGTTATTGCTGTAGCTGCTGAAGCTAGGGCTAGATTTAACATAAAAATGTATATACAGTTTTACATACAGAGACACTAAATAAATTTGAGGTATCATCAGATTTATATTTGATCTTGGTTGTTTTTAACTTTGATTCAAATAAACCATGTGAGTAATTGGAAGGGGAAAACACTATTTGGTTGCTATTTAACTATTTGTTAACAAAACACAAACACCTCAAATGTGACCTGAACTACAAACTGTATTTGTAGGAGCAAAAAGTTTAGAAACCACCAGTTCAATCGTTACCAGTAGGTTGTATTTGAAAAGCTTAATTTTGAAAGCAACTACTGTATGATACCTACTGTAGTTCCCCCCCTACCTTGGAATCCACTTGTCACTCAGTTTTTAGCTTTCCTATAATGGCTTATACCTCCTGATTTTTTATTTCTGCAATTGCAAAAAGGTTTTACGCAAATAACATTATGCTGAATTGAATTGAATTTTTTTGGTGATGCTACCTGAAATTGAAATTACAGGGTCCCATCTTTGTGCCCAGGATTAACCTTGTCTCCTTGCCAGATGGCTGATAACCACAATACACTTAACCTTTTTATCAGCAGAAGACTGATAAAAATTGTTTTCCACATCTTTGACCTCATATGTTAAGGCATTCAGTAAATGTCTGGCCTTGTCAAATTCCAGACAAGTTGCAAGACAAAACGGCAGCAGGTGTGGTTTTAGACCAGGTCTGTCACATGCAAGGACTCTATAAAGTAGCATAAAATTAAAAGTAAATTACAAGCACCTAAAATAGTAATTAGATACCGAATTTACATATATGTACAGTACTTAGTTACTTTCCACCACTGGGTCACTCATAATTAAACACAACGTGATTTACACATTCACATTCCTACACATTCTCCTGCCATGATATTCTGACTAGAAAAGCTACTGCTATTAAATTGACTACAACAGAAAAAAAACACCATATTTGTCTTGCCTCTGTTGATTATCTTTCATTTTAAATCCAATAATGGAAATTAGATGATATTTACATTTTGTCATAAATGTTGCAAATTTCAGTGTGTGCAAACTACTAGGTGCAGACCTTTATTGGTGACTATACAGTAGATAATCTACATGCATTAACTCTGTGTGTACCTGTATCACTCTCAGCCCTACTTTTTTATACAGTTACTATATTTGCTTATTTTTACGATATTACCTTATTTTTTAACACAACTGATATCTATCCCTGTAATCTGTTATTAAAAAAATATTTAAAATATTAAAATTATTCCTGTTCAGCACAATCTAGATATATATATATATATATATATATATACTAGATAACTAACTCCATACTGTTAATAATCCTTATAGAAGGAGTGGCGAAGTCGAGTCTAAACAGAGCACTACAAAATATTATTATTAGTATTTTTTTTTTTTTACACTGGACTATAATGACTATTCTGTGATTTGCTGTCTTTTCTTGCCAGTTTTTTTTTTTTTTTTAAGAGGGGGTAAATAGTGAGCAATGCAGCCCTGCAGCAAACTAGTCTGAGGAATCAGCTACAGTACAAACAGGCTTTCTCAGCATTTAAATGGATCGAGGACTCAGTTGACTGTTTTGACAATATACTATTTTTTAATAACTTTTTTTTTTATTACTCGAACTAATGACTATTTTTATGGCACTGTATTTGAAAGATTTTAGTAGATAATTCATATTTTGCATTTTCAGCTACTTTCTTCTATAGATAATTTATACACAACTGGTTCATTGTCTTGCTGCAAAGTGAAGTTCTTCTCAGTCATTTGTTGACCCGATGGAATAGAATGCCTCTTCAGTATGGAATGAACCAGGATGCCTTGCACACAATGGAGATCGCCCACTCTTTCATTGCCAAACCATCCCCAGATGATCATGTTTCTACTTCCTTGTCTTACTGAAGGTGTTATGCAGGCATCATCATCATATTTTCCTGAGCTGACACCACAAACCTTAATTCATCAGCCAGTCATCTAAAGTCCACTGTTTATGTATCTTGGCCAACTGCAAGCTTTCCTTCCAATTCACCAACCGTAGTAGTGTTTTTTTTAATTGGCAACTCTGTCCATGAAGCCAGCTGAACTGAGTCTCTTACACTGTCTGTGGATACTGGTTTCTCTCGTTTTATTTAAAGGTGCAGCCAATTCAGGTGCAGTGAGGCGTCTTGTTTCTTAATGAGAACACGTAAGTACTTGTCTTTTTGGGCAGACGTGCACTTGAGTCCCACTGCATCTTCTGTCCTGATTGGATCCTACTTGAAGCTTGTCCCTGGAGACTACAGTGTACACCCTATCTTAGCTATATCTCAGACAATAACCTTCCTTTCTCAAGTCAAGTATAAACTGATGAGTTTTTGTTCGGCCATTTTTATTCCAATTTACACTGAAAATGACACTCTGCTTTTCGTGCAAGAGCCAAATGTATTCATATTATTGGGTTATTAGACCTGAACTTTTCTTAAGATGTTTTAACATCTGTGCCTAATCAATTTAAGACCATCCCACTTGAATTTCTGGAAATAGGTCTTCAGTATAAAAAGTCTTCAGGGCTTTCTCTGTGCTCTTAGAGAATGTTGAGCTCCACCAGAACCCTCAGTAGAATAGAGCAGTTAGTAATGTTTAATGAATGGATAATGACAGGAAAGCATCAAAGACATTTTTTTTTTCGTCCTAATAGGAAAATAAAATATTTTTGAGCCTATTTTGCAAGCTGCACACTCTATCCAGTGGCATTTAAATATATCATACTGCCAAGTTGCGTACATCAACAGAATGATGATTCTAACTGATGTGAGACCAGTACCACACCAAATATGCACAATACTGTTTTCCTGCAATTACGGGTAATCCTAATGGAATGTGACATGGGAAAGAATGTAATGCTATTAACCAAGTAACAGCCAAAAAAGAAGACCGAATTAGCCAAGATTGCTACATTTTTTACTCACCAAAGACACCATAGACTAGAAGGGAAAGTTGTACAATAGGAGTAGCACTTTTTTAAACTCTCAGTATATGAAAGTTTATTTAGAAAATAACATTGGAAGTTGTTTTCATTTGGCATTGGCTTTTGAGGTTTGGCTTTAAAATTACATTGGGTTGCTTTTGGCAGATTTAGCAACCCTGAGACTAACAAAATACAAGTGTTCACTGAACACATATTTGAAACATAAAAATAGCAGGTTTGAACAGTTATCATTCTAAGCTGAGAACTTATGATCAGATCCTGAGATGGATGTAAATACCAGGTCTAAATAGGGTCATTATTTCATTATTTAAAGAGGTATTTGGCTTATGTATTCATCTTAAAAAAAAAAAAAAAAAAATCAATGTAGAGTAGAGACGCACTAATTGCAATTTTCTTGACTGATTCAGATTTCTGCCAGCCAATTACGATTATGGCGCAATCCAATTTTGTACTCCTGTCACATCATTACTGTCTATCTGAGCTTATTGGTTAGAGTCACTAGAGTACAAATAAGAGGCCAAAATATGCTACCCCTAACCCCAAGAGCTCAGCCAACTCAGCTCCAATTTGAAACCCTGTACGATAGTTGGTGCATGATTTCTACAGAATTGTCTATATGTGAGACTGAGTTCAGTCACGAGTTGTTCAATCAGTGCATCTTTAAATAAGTGCATAAATTCTTATTGGCGCAGTGTTTAAATGATGATTGATTCCGGTAATTTTTAAAATATATAATATATAACTATAACATTATATATATATATATATATATATATATATATATACACACACACACACACACACACACACACACACATATATATTACACATATATATTGGCTGAGCTCTTTCAGAGGGGAGGGATGAGAAGTACTTAGTGCTCCCACATCAATCACGGCTCTACAGCCAATCAGGGGCGTCTGTGAGCTCACGCAAGCGGAAGGAGCGGATAGCGCTGTCCTCCGAGCATGTTACGCCGCCCCCAATGGTGTGTAAGTGAAAAGATGCGGTGGGCTGCCGTCACATGGTTCGGAGAAAACATGATAGTCTTCGGCCCTCCCGACTTAATGTGGGAGCTCCCTAGTGACTGGGAGGAATTGGACGTGACTAAATTAGGGAGAAAATCAGGGAAAAATCTAAACAAAAAAAAATTAAATAAGGTAAGAAAAATACATCTTAAACAAGATTTGCAGTGGAACACCTATAGCTTAAAAAGGAAAAATAGTACCACAGTCTCTCACAGAAAACAAAAATAAATACAGTTTTAGTACGTGGTTATTTTAAAGTGTTTGTCCGAGCAGCACTAAACTTGGCCTACAGACTACCTGTCATTTTAAAATATCTGGCGAAAATTTAAACAACAAACTTTGACGCTTGCCTAGATGTGCACATTTTAAATACAGTATCACAAGTGAGAAGATAAATTGCTACCTTGCCATCTACTGGTGACAATGTGACATATCAAATACTGAACATTAGATTATACTAGATTAAAAGCCAGACAATTTCCCTTGACGCACACACATATGGTGTACACCACATTAGGTTAACTCTTTCTCTGGAGACTAATTAGATACAGTATAAACCTAACTGCACTCCATTTGATCAACCTTTGCCTGAACAGATGATTGAATTCACAGCTATGACAATAGAAATCTAGACCTAAAACTCCTAGTGTTTGTTGAAACAGTGAAACAGTCAACCCCCCCACACACACATTTCCTCACTGTCCCATCAAAGGTCCATCAACATGCGTGCTTTAAGCTGTTTGATTTTGAGAGAGTAGTATTCCTCCTGCAGCTGTAACACACGTTCTTGACGGCGAAGGACAGATATCTCTAAAGTCTTTTTTTCTGCAGAGGGTGACAGTGGGCATATGGGACTGCCTGGAACATTATCTTCACTATTGTTAGTTGTGTTATTTAGAGGCAATTCAACGTTTATAAAAGGTGTAACTGAAGTTGGAACATATTTCACTTCCATTTGCTCCTCCTCCTCTTCTTGACAGCTCATACTGTCTTCTTCAGCCCTAAGGAAAGACAAAATTAAATTCATGGAACAGTTTAATGGCATTGTAACTGTAAAATCCATAGGTTTAATAGCCCTACATGCTAGTCTAATTGTAAATAGATAAAAGGTTTTTATGAATGCAGAAAATAAACATAAAAATAATTAAACTTGTAGAAGTTACACAGCTATAACTTCTGTTGGTGACATGATGTTGCAAACAACTACAGCAACATCATGTCACCAACAGATCTCTGTTAGCACATGACACCTTGATGGTCATGACAACACAATGACAAAGACACTGAACAAGTATG
This sequence comes from Clarias fuscus, assembly GCA_030347435.1. NCBI lineage: Eukaryota > Metazoa > Chordata > Actinopteri > Siluriformes > Clariidae > Clarias > Clarias fuscus. Next base: position 29,599,474 of record CM059206.1, read on the forward strand.
GTGTGGTGGCAGGGGACATGGTTAAGCTCTGCACTGTGATTTGAGCAAGGGGCAGGTGAGTGGGAAGGGACACTAAGATTTGCAACACTAAAATGACTAAAAAAGTAGTATATAGAACAGTATCCTTTGGACTGACGAGACACAGGTGGAGATGTTTTAGCATCATGAACACAATATTTAGTGAAACCCAACTACAGTGTATCACCATAAACACTTTATACCAGCTGTCAAGCATAGTGATGGAGGGTGGTGATTTGGACTTTTTTTTAGCAGGACCTGGAAAATTAGCAAATCTTCACACTTTATACTTGAATATTCTTGAAACAAATGTAAGACCATGTATCCAACAGCTTAAGATGGACTGTCGTTTAACAGGACAATGATCCCACAATTGACATCTGAATGAGTAAAAGAGACAAAAATGAAGGTGTTGGAATGACCAAGTCAAAGTCCAGATCCCAGGTCAATGGAGATGCTTTGTGATCTTAGGAGAGCTGTGCATAAAATATCTGCCCTCAACCAAAGAACTGAAACATTGTAAGGGAAAAAAAGCCAAAATATCTGCAAAATAATACGGGAGACTGATAAACATTAACTTCAAGTTTTAGGCAGTGGTGCCCTTTGTGGAGATGCCATGTGATGGCAGCCGACTTTTTAAAATGATTTCTGTTTAGAGCACTTGCGCAACCAGCGCAATCAGAACATCTTTAACCAAGTTTGAGTTATTGGTGGTCAATAGCACCAGCCTAATGTTGCATTTAACCCACACATTCTCACCCACACATTGAGATTAAGGATAGATTACAGTGAGTGATGAATGACATTCAAACTGGAATGTTATTCATCTACAAAGTAGTGACCAATTTGTTGGCAGCACAAACCTGTAGGGACTTGGATAGGCACCTGGACCAGGGTAAGACTGTCTTGGCCCATTTCTATTTTGTAAATGCCATTGGATAAATCCCACTAGATGCCACAAGTTCCACTGTATTATTACACTTAATGTCACTTAATGACTTATTTTTAATGTCACCAACTAGACCTCTATGAATTATTAGAGATTCTTCACAATGTATTATACATGAATATATTTGAAGTAGTGTTTGCCATCTTACAAACAGAAAGCATGATTCATAAATTCATGACCAGAAATGAGATATGAGGCTTGAGAAACTGCTATTTCCATTATGAGGTCCCACAAGCCCACACACAGGGTTTACCTTGTTTGAATTACTGTATGGTGGACACAAGCCCCCCACCCCTCTTTTTTTCCCTTAGCAGAGTTACCTGTCTCTGTACTGAACTCTGTGTTACCTGAAATCTGTGTCCTTTCTCTGTAGTTTGAGGATTTCCAGCACTAGTTTGGTCACTGGATTGATATGTTCTGCAAAAAAACAATAACACATGAAAATTAAGAAATTTAATAAGCAGTTTTTTTAAATGACATTTTTATTTGTCACAGCTATACAAAGTATGACATGCAGTGAAATGCTTATACAACTGTCCATGACCTAAAACAGAAAAAATAGAGAAATGTATGTTAGAAAATACAATTGAACTAAAGGTAGAATTTGCCACGAAGTCCAGTATCACCATCAGCTTTTGAGGAATTATTCTGATCAGAACTTAATTAATACAATTGTCCCTATACAAACTGATGCTGACAGAGCAACAGAAAGGAGTCAATCAGAAACAGGTCATCAGAATGTAACCCACAGGTTCTGATTCACATTGCTTTTAAAATACTCAGATGGACCAATGAAGCAATAAATCATCTTGTGCCATGGTACCTGAGTGAAATATTTGGGTTTTATGATCCGACATGCCTACTTTGAGCAAAGGGTGCAGGCTGTTGGTACTCTGTATTAACAACACTACAACAGGAGAGGAGGATTTCCTTAAAAAGCCCCAAAGTTATGGAATCACCTTTCAATTAATGTTTGGGACTCAGACAGAATCAGGGCTGAAGTATAGGCTGAAAACCTATTTATTTTGTGAACAGATTTGTTTTGTGAGCAAACCTGGGGGACTCATGGAGTATTATATGACTAGTGCTGCACGATTAATCATATCGCAATCGCAATGTCAGCCTATGCGATTACATTACAGCAAATGTTGCGATTATATTAAATAAACAAATGCATTCATGGACGTAATAAGACATTCATTCTTAGAGCTGTATGGCCATTGTTTATGCCAAAAATAAAAAATAACCAGTCAGTCTCATGTAGCATGTGTGCTTGTGGTCACGTGACTTTCCGCAGCGCAGTTTGGAGACGGGAGAAAATGGATACAAAACAGGCCGATACTGAACTTGTGCCCAGAAAAAATGCTACCTCATTTATTTGCCGATATTTTGGTTTCAGGATATCGGACACTGAGCAGAAAGAGGTACTGTGTAAAATTTGCAAAACTAAAGTTGCTACATCACGTGGCAACTCAACAAATTTATATCAGCACCTGAAGCAACACAGAGAAAAGGATGATAAATGCCTGGCGGTAAAAGCCAAAGAGTAGTAAAGAGCCCGAACAAAACAAAGCACAACCCAGTGTGAGCAGAACAAAACAACACATTATTACAGATGTGTTTGCAAGGCTCACGCCATATGAAAAGACGTCGCGAAGATATAAAGAAATCACTGACTCCATCACACACTGCTTGGCAAAAGACATGATGCCCATATACACTGTTAGCAAAGAGGGATACTGGACAAGAGATACCAGTTGCCCTCACAAAACTACTTCTCTAATGTCGCAATACCTGAAATTTACAGTAAGTGCCGTAGCGAGGTTCAACTTGAAATTCTTTTCAGCCACTACGGATCTTTGGTCAAGCAGGATGACCGAGCCATATATTAGCCACATCGTGCACTTTGTCGACGATGGGTTTGAACTGAATTGCTGTTGCCTGCGAACATCGTATTTCCCTGACGATCACGCGAGAGAGAACACAGCCAAGGGTTTGAGAGAGGCACTGGCTGCATGGGACCTCTGTGAGGATGGTTTGGTCGCTGTCACAACAGACAATGGCACGAAAATTGTCAAAGCAGTGGCGCTTAATCACTGGACAAGGTTCCAGTGCTTCGGGCATAGACTTCATTTGGCCATCGGTAAGTTAAATTAATTTAATATTTTCATATTTAAAGCTACTTACCTGTACGTTAAAGAGGACAGCTATTAACAGATTTATTTAAGAATAAATGGAAATACATCTTTTTAAAAGAAATATACAAAGTACATGTATATGTTACATCCTGCTTAAATGTCCCTGTTTTGGGACAAAATATAAAAATATTTTTAAAAAATGGGTTTGTGTTTTATTTATCTGTATTTTTGACTTTTTAATTTTATTTTAAAGTTAATTTAATGTAATTAAATTTTTGTTACTGTTATTTATTTCTGTACAATTTTGTTTTAAGTTGAAAACATTGTTAATTTCTAGTTGTTTCTAGATTGCTAGGTAAATGCATACACAGATTACTAATAATGCTGAAATTTGTATTTCTCAACTGAGATACTCATTATTAGTAATCTGTGTATGCATTTTCCTTGATAACAAGCAAGTTGAGTCCACTTGTTTATCGTATCGCAATCGTAAATCGCAATGTGACATTTTTCCCAAATAGTGCAGCCCTATATATGACTAAATTTGGGAGAAAATCAGTGGGAAAAAAATAATAAACAAAAACATTTAAAAAATACTAGCACTGCTAATGTTAAACTTGAGAGACACAGGATAGTGCATACTGAAATGCCCTGATATATAGAGAAATAATCCCCTGCTACACTAATGCACTTAACCCCAGGTTTCACTAGTGCTTGAATGCCATCAAGGTAGAATGTTTTCTCAGTATTCCAGAGCCATGATCATGATCTGACTTTTCTTGTATTTTGCACAATAAAAAGTACCAGTATGACTTAAAACACCCACACATTTCTTTCTCTGAATATGTCCATGTTCTGAGGCTGTACATAGTTACAACATTGGACAATCTGTTGCTCATACAAATACAAACCCTTTCCTACCTGTAGGTGACTTTTGGGATACCAAGGCCTCTCTTGCTTTAGCTTGCTCTATAAACCAGTGTCTCTCACACTCCTTTCCTGTACGAGGGACATCAGGGTAAGCAGTGGAGATTTCCTCTGCAATCTCGTCCCATGCCCATCGTCGGTTGGTAGCTGTCTCACGGCAAGAATGCCTCCCAGTCAGCAAACCTTCTCTCCTGGCCTTCACTAGCTGCACCAAGAGCAGCTTTTGCTCTGTAGACCAGTTAGGCTTCCTGGGCCTCATCAGTACTTCCTGTGGTAAAGGTACATAGATTATGATTACAGTATGTGCAATAGACAAGAAGTGTATCAACAAAATAACCAAAATACATAATGGTTACCTTTAACATGTGTACTGTTAACATATCGTACTGTGTAGGATTGTGTATGTGACAAATAAAATTTGAATTTGTGATTGCCATAGTTTTGATTAGCCAAATAATCTAATGTGCTCCTGATAATAATAGCACTGATGTCTTATCCACTATGCATATGACTGAAGGTACATTAAAAGGAAAGCATTTTTCTGGATTTTCCATTTTAAAGTTTTAAGCATAATCTGAGACATTTTTTAGTAATGGTACATGTCACCCAATGGTTTCTCTTTTCCCAAGGTGTTTAAGAGGTTACTACAACTATTTTCTCAATAGTGCAAACATGGGCCATGACAACAATCAACAGATTAAAAATAATTGCACATTAACTTTTTTTGAGGAAATAATCAGCAAGTGTATTTCTGTCTCAAATTGCATTCCTTGGAATGGGAAGAGCCATGGCAAAACTGAGGAATAAGTCTGTTGCTGATCATTTTAACTGCTTATCAAAGGATGGCTTCTTTTCCAGGCATGTATAATATTGCATAACATATACAGTATATAGATGTTATGATATATATAGAGAGCTTATAGCTTTTCATCTGTCTTCGATTGTTAAACAGATGGCCACGTAAAACCTGATATTCGTAAGCAATATGGCCACGACAGTTTTATCAGTTTTAATAAAACAGAACCTTCCGGACTCAGACGGCTGTACCTCCTGAATGGTTTGGTGCATTTAAATGAAACTTGAGAGAGGCATGTCCAGGAGATTCTAAGGTCATATGCAAAGTTGGAGCTAATGTCAGCCGTTTCTCAGGAATCAAAAGTTGAGAGATTTTGCAAGCTAGAGATCTGGCAAGGGCTAATGTAAGTGTTTTTTGTGTTCAGTACACAGATTTGAGGATGTCTGCAAAGATTGGTATGTGGTCATTGATTAGGGACACAATTAAATCTTAATTACTGCTTCTCTGAACCAAAAGTCCACCTGAAAAATGTGTTGTGCTACATGAAACTGCATTTGTAACTAGATTTAATCACCTTCCAGTTAAATCAAAATCAGTGTCACCTTCAGAAAATCATCTTTCAGCTAACATTTTACACAGCTAGCATTTAGTTTATTGTCTCTTTGTTGTTCTTTTTATCTTGGCATATACGAGAGAGAGAGAGTAACAGGTATGCCTTAGGGTGACCTTCAGTGTTCAGTATGCGCTGCGCACTATAGTGCAGAGAGAAACTTCAGTGCCTGCTGCCACCAAATCTTTCTGTAGGTCTTTTGCAGTCAAAACGAGGGTTTTTCAACACTTGCCTTCTCAGGAATCTGGTAGCAGCAGGTGATAGCTTCCTCCTTCTGCTACGTCCAGGAAGTGTAGGACACTGTTCCTTTAACTTTGAACTTTGAAATAGACTTCCTACTGTATTTCTAGGAACATTGAGTATCTTCGCTATTTTGTTTTATATCTGTATCCTTGTTTGTGCATGGCAATGATCCTGTCTCTTAAATTTATGGATAACTCTCTTGCCATTTGTAACATGCAGTCAAACTTCTCCATCAACAAATCTTTAGAACGTCCAAGTATTTGATGTGTTCCAAATCAAGTACACCTGAGGCATCTAATCTGTGCTTGAGACAACTCCTGATTTACAAATTTGTGCTCTAATGAGGAATTTTATTCAGGAGGTTGAATAATTCTGAAACTGCAGTATTCATTAAAAGGGGCCATTTGTGCTGAATTTGGAGAAATCACTTTATATTATTTGCATATGTTCACAATGTTCAAAATTTATAATTTTATATTTATAAAATATAAATATTAGCTGTAAAAAGCCTTTTAAATTGCTCTTATTTCACTGATGTACTACAAACAGCTGCAAGCTAGTAATTTTAACCAACAAAAAAAAAACAAATTTTAAATCTCTGCAAATTTAGATTAAAAAATTGTATAGTATGCAAAACCCATTTTTGAGACAATCTACACAATTTTGGGGTCAAACTACTCAGCAGAGAGTGCCTTTCAATATTTATCAAAATGATAAATTAGTACATAATGTGGCTGCATGATATTAATAAATTCTAAACAGGCGAAGTTTATCCTACTTGACTTGCATCAATTTGAATTATGCATCAATTTATTGACTTGCATCAATTTGAATTATGACTTAAACTTGAACCAGAGTTTCAGGACAACATTATGAAGACATGTATAAAATGCTTGCGATCATGCATTAAGGGCAAGGCTAAAATCAGATACAGTAACTGTTTCTGAAAAATATGATATATGTTCAAGCTGAAACTTTGAATACTGCATATTCAAGCTATCTGGCAAATGGAGGTTTAAATGATGATACAGTTACTTAAAAACACAACCACCTCTGAGCATGCATTTTACAAAACTTTCAACCATTTTTTCAAAACTTGCATCTATAAGGACCCTCTATTAATACAGTCTTGTTCGGCTTATAGTCTTATTCAGCCTGGCCTCTGGGGGTCACTATTCATTTTTTTGCACGTAAAAACCAGCAGATCTTTTATAAGATAAGAGATAGTGTAAAACTTCCTTTTTCCCATGTATTGGTTTTCTTACCCCCTTAAAATATGGTGTTTGAACCATTTATCGGCCTACTCAAATGTTTAGTAAACTTATTCATATGCAACACAGTATTCAGAACTTGTATGACAGCCTAATTTATTGAAACAGTAACTTATTACTTATAAAACAGTGTTATCACGCTACTATATTTGGTCACATAATAACTCGCGTCCTACTTAACCAAATGAATTGACTCATGCCCATTTAAATGGATTTTAGAATTAATTTACCTTTTAGCTTACCGAGCACAAACACAAAAACTTTCAACATAAATATTCGAATGTTCCCAAACATCTGGGATGTATTAGGAAGCAAGCCAGTTCTCAAAGTTGTGTGGAAAACATGTAAGGACTTTAGCAAAGTCTGAATTGTGATGGCTTGATGATTGGGTCAGAGCATCTCTAAAATGGCAGGCCTTGTAGGGAGTACCCATTATAGGAATAGAGTAATGGAAGAAGGTGGCCTGGTCTGATAAAACCTTCTTTCTTTTACATTCACTTGGAGGGCAATGTGCATCACATTCCTGGGGAAGAGATGGCCCCCAGGATGCAATATGGGAACAAGATAGGTTGGCAGCATGATGCTCTGGGCAATGTGTTTCATAAACATTTTCTAATGTATTTTAAATTTAAGGTCAATACCCCTGACCCTGAAGATGCGTGGCCACAGTACTAACCACTATGCCAACATGCAAAATGTATAACAAAATAGGTAACAAAACTACCAGATGTATCACTAAGTGTACAATCTACTCAAAAACATGTTCCACCATCTGCAAAAAGAATTTTTTGTTCTTTTTAATGTGTCAAAAATTTCCTGCACTGTTAAGAACCTGACAAAATAATTGACCTAGCATCAGAGATGCCATTGTTCATTCACTTTTCATCATTTGTTGCTGTTGTAATTAGGGACCAAGCACTATGACATCACAGTGTGCAAAGTGCCCTATTGTTCTTCTAAGAATTTTTTTAGTGCCCAAGCATTATAGTGTGTGAAATCATCAACCATCAGGGTATTTTTGGAGGTATATATCCGCTTGAGAGGATTCCGAGAAAAGCAGTCCTGTAACTTTTGTTCCGGCTACATTAGTTCCCAAGCGAAATGGAGGAGAGGTTGATTTTGCTGTAGCGGGTGTTTATTAATTATTAATGTTATTTTAATTAAAGCCAAGTTTAGTGAGTGATTCTAATGTTATAATAATAATAAGAAATATAATATAATTATAAAAAAAAAATATTAAACTAGCAATTAGAACAGAAGCCACACCATACAAATGGCTTATAATTTGTTTATTTCTACAACACAGTTCTTTCTATCAATCAATTTCTTGTTTTCTTCCACATTTTGGTCGGTCTCCACAAGATCAACAAGCTTGATTGCTTTGCGGCCCCTTTAAATACAAGAAAGGCATTCGATCTACGTCAGAGCGGCCAACAGCGTCAAAGAGCAGCGACAGGCGTCAGCAGCAGGGCGGCGAGAGCGAAATTTTACACTCTCGCCACGTTTGGTGTGAACCCACCATAAGGCTTATTAGGGCCCAAGCACTATGACATCAGCCCTATGGCGTCAGAGTGTCGTGAGGACCCTCTTGTCCTTCTAAGAATTAATTTTCCCAGCTACCGGGCCTTTTTAGGGGTCTTAACATGCTCAAAGTGTCATGGAAATTAGCACAGTTTGGAATCTGCTACCATTAGATGCGTGAGAGTCTGGGCCAAGGATGACTGCTGCATAGCGCATACACATGTGCACGTATGCATACGTAACCCGGTAAAGAAAAGCTCATTGAGCTAACCAACTTTTGTCATGGGCTCTGCTTAACAGGAACTCAGTTATTTTGGATCGCTTGCAAAACACTGACACATACTTCCCTTGGAATATATACGATCTACACCAAACAAGGCCCATGTGATCTCAAGAAATTGAGGATGCAAAATTACTCAATGATTTTTGATATCTCAAAAAGTGGCTCATTACTTTCTGAGTGACATTAGCGTCTGGGCTTTTTAAAGGTCAGCATGCTCAAAAAGCACACAGTTTGTGCGGTGTACCCGGGTGGCGATGGCGCAGGTGCTTGGGCCCGCTCATTGTTGCTTGCAACTATATTATTATTAATAAACTTTATAATTATGACTGCCATTTAATAATAGTATTCACTGTTAATGTAGAAGAGATTTATTATTAGTAGTAGTAGTTGTATTGAATAACAAAACCTCCAAAACATGGTTTTTGTCCTAAAATTGCCCAAATGAGGATGGGTTCCCTCTTGAGTCTGGTTCCTCTCAGGGTTTCAACCTATTGTCATTTCATGGAGTTTTTCTTTGCCACCATCGCCACCTTGCTCATGAGGGACAATCTGATCTTTTTGACTTGTACATCTTTTCTCACACATTTCATACTCACTTCCTTTTCTTTTGATTATGTAAAGCTGCTTTACAACAGTGCCCATTGTTAAAGTCACTGAATTTATGTAAACTTTTCAAGGCCTGGTAAGCCCCTTATTTTTTATGACCGAGTTATCTGGTTATTGAGGAGTATGTTATGGTGGTCCTGATTCACCTTATCCTTCTTCAATTGATCTCTATCCAGATGCAGCTTTTCTTGTTGGAGCAGGAAAATTTCCTTCTGCAGCTCAATCACATCTTCCCCAACAGGTTCCTTCAGTTTTCTGGAAGATACATGTTAGGTGATTTTAGTAAACATAGTGCATGCCACTGTATCTAATTTTTAATGGAAACGTAACAAGTGCTCACTTGGCTCTGTCTTTGTAATGAAATCCTTTGAGTAACACCAAAGACGAAGCCACTGTCTAAAGGCAGATCCTCTTCCACATATGAGGAAACAGCTTGTGATGAATACCCTGTGCTTGTTATAAACATCTTACATTTACAGTAAAAATGGCATTAAACCAACTGATCTGCATCTGACAGCTCTTCTGCAGGTAGCTTCCCACCATGAAACATACAGGTTAGCTGCAAATGTATATGCTTCTTACAGAAGAAGGACATTATTCAAGTGAAGTGCTAGATAGTGAAAGAAAGCAGGATCTGGATAGCCTCAATAGACTAAGGTAGATTTTTACAGTGTTATTATTAATGAATCATTGGCTCCTTTAGTGTTGCTTGAGGAGCAGAAAGACCAGGTATATAGGTTTACAGGTATTTGAGAAGGTTGAGGTATATAGGTATTTGAGAAGGTTAACACAAAGTATCATAACAAGCCTTGAATGTACGATCTGAAAATTAACTTCTCAACCCACTACACAAACTGGCGGGTAGCTGAAACTTAATAAATAGTGTTTTTGTAACAACCACAATCCTTTCATCCAGACAGATAGCCTCACATTTGTCTCTAGAATACGTGTACAGAGTAGTTTTTGGTTAACTCAATGACTGCAAGGGGCCCAGGTGCTGTGACAGCAAAACAAGCCGAAACCATCATCCCTCTAATGTTGTGCATATAGTCTTTCTGCTGAAAAGCTGTTGTTGTTTTTTTTTTCAAAAATGGCACTGAACATTAAGGCCAAACAACTCCACTTTGGACTAATCTGTCCATGGGACATGCTTTCATGTTCTTTTTAAATAGAAGAGAATTTCTCCTGGCAATTCTCCCAAACAAACCAAACTTGTTTAGTCTTCTTCTAATTGAGCTGTCTTGGACTTTAACATTTAGCATGCTCAGTCAGAATTTGAGATGTAGCTCTTGAATCCTTTTGTATTTCTCTGAGCAATGCACACTATGTTCTTGACTGAACTGGGACGGAAGCTCCTGAGAAGGGTGGCAACTGTCTTGAATTTCTTCCCCATGTAAATAATCTCACACTCTAGAACAATGAACTCCAAATTGTTTTATAACCCTTTGTTTATTCCAGACTTGTGCAGCTACAATTACTTCTCTAAGACAACTGCTTATATATCTTTCCCTCTTGGCATTGTGTTAACACAGCACTGAATACTCCAGACCAGAAAACTGCCAAAACATTTGTTTTTACAGATTAGCAGCACCTGGCTGCAACTTAAATCCTCTTAAATCCTGCGGAAGCAGCAGGTATTGCCCACATGCTTTTTGGATTTATTTTTGTTATATAAATTATGGCATAGTGAAAAAAAAATCATTGTTTTGTTCATCATATAGGGTTCATATATACACAATACCAGTAAAAGGTTTGGACACACCCTCTCCCTCAGTGGTTTTTCTTTATTTTTGCCTTTTTTTTCTTTATACCACTCTTTGCAAAAAAAAAAAAAAACAGCCCAGACATATATTATATTATATTATAGTTGTGTCAGATACTTTACTACCTCACAGTACGACATACAAGGTGATGATGACTGGCGTCCACTGTTACGTTAGATGACGCTGCCTACTTTTACAGAATATGAGGGACGCCTGTGACACGCTCATGCTATGACATAAACTTTGATGACACTGCCTACTGCCTTCTAGTAAAAATCATCCCCCGCTCGCCATTACGGAAAAAAAAAAAAAACATAAATTAAATTTCGGTTTTATATATAAATAAGCACTGAAACAGTTGCAAGAACAAATGATTAACATGACCACACTCAGTCCTCTGATATTAACACCTAGTACACATGTAGGATAAACTGAAGAACACGAGATCCTCCACAAGTGTACAAGATTTCAATGGGAGAACCTCAGTAATGTTATGTTTAGTGGGGAATTAAATATTAATTGTGTGGTGACTTAATTACAATTAGACAGTATTTTCCCAAAAAACAAACAAAAAATTAGATAAGAGAAGCTTTAATTAATTGATTATGGTATTGAGTGTAATTGTACAACATCTCAATATGTTTACTTATCACTTAAATCAAAATTGACAATGCACAGAATACAACTGCTACATACACTATAATAATATTAATAATTATTATAACAATAATACTAGAACTACTACTACTATTAATTTTTTTTAAATTTAACACAGGTTTTAGTAGCTGGTAGCACTTGGGAAATAAAAAGAATAATTCCATAAAACTTTTTCTTTTTCAACTTACACGTTATGGTAAATTTTACAGTTATTATCAGCCTCGAGTGTTTTCTTGGCCAGGATTAACACCAGTATTAACGTGTTAAACGTGTTAGGATTAACTCCTAGCAAGCTAAAATTAATACTAGCAGGCTAGCTTTAAAGTAGCACGGCTTTGTCGCTAGGTTTGTGCTAACAGTATTTTTCTTAACAATTGCCACTTACCCCGTATCTATGTTAATACAGTTTAATTCCGACGCCAGAAAGAAATATGACGAAATTGTATTTATCAGGTTGCTTATTTTTCCAACGGGAACAGACGGGAAGTGAAGCTTTACTTTATTTTTGGCACTTGTAGTCCGTAGTAAGTTTCTCTTCGATAATGAATAAGTATAGTGCCCTGATGTAGAGACTCAATTTCCCATGGTGCACTGGAGGAAAAGGTGGGCAGTTGTTCCTTTCGGATGAAAATGGCGGCTCCCTTAACACTAGTCTTGATTTTAGCAGTGACAATAAGAGCAGTATTATTCCGTTCTAGTTTAGCTACACTGATCGCTGACAGGGTTGAAGTCGCGTCTCCACTAAATTCGTGGAAAAGAGGTATGTCGTGCTATCAGATGTTTATTCATTTACATGACGAGTCTTTTGAACAGCTCATCTAGCAGAAATGTCAGCGAGTCGCTGGAATACCAAACGACGCTGTAAGTTAGCCGGTAATCTTAGTTTACAAAATACTTACAAAATGAACGCGTGTGTATGTTGTTGTTGCAGTTGTCGAGGGTCTTGCCTTGTTGGATCTGGGGGTCTCACCATATTCGGGAGATGTATTTCATGAAGTGAGTATATAGTAATATATATATATATATATATATATATATATATATATATATATATATATATATACATGTGTGTGTGTGTATCGCTGGCAAATCACGTGATATCACTTGTTCTTGGACTGATATGCTTTAGACATGTATTGATAAGAAGTAGTGTGACTAGCATAATTTTGAATCTGTTCACTTAAGTGACGGGTCGCTTATAACTTCCTCGTACAGTAGCTAATAAATACACCTGCTATCAGTGAGCTGTAGCGTCCAAGCGCGCCTTGTAAACAGCGCCCCTAGTGGCCAGTTCTTTAAAGATTCCTACTACCATAATGAGAGCAATGCAAGTCTTATAATGTTGTGGTTGGTCTTTCTGCTGCTCACATCGAGGTGTCTACACTAACTGGTCCAAAGTTAGAAAAGGTGTGAAGAAACAGATGAATGTGGAAAATAATAGCAGGGGTTTCTCACCCTAACCTACTGTTCAGGTTTTGTGAGGATAACTCAATGTTAAACCTGTCCCATACTTGCTAAATTTTGATTGGATGATGACTTGATTGGATGATAATAGATCATTAAATCCAAATAAGGACTCAAAGAAATCTCACACACACTATAGATCTTTTCAAATAGCAAAAATAGCATTGTCACACCTCAGGGTTCTGCTTGAAAGAAGCAGAGGTGAACTCAAGGGTCACTGTTGTTGCACCTTTAAGCCAGAAAAAAATGTAGTGACAGGGGCCAGATGAGATCTGTGAATAGGGGTCTGACATTTTGAGGCGTGTGGTGTGTGCATTCAGGAGCTTTAGCTGAGACTGAGACTGACCAGCAGTGATAGTCCTTTATTTCTGTATCACAGTAAAATTATTGTTGTTGTAAGTGTTTCCGAGTGCAATTGACAGCATTGGGCTCATTCTAGCATTATGCAATAAAATGTAAAAATAACATTTTCCTGACAAATCCTGCCTAATGTTTAGTTGCAAGAATTCAGTTTCATCCAAGAATGGTTAGAGCTAGGATTGCTAACTACATGAAACTGAAATAAGGGGTGGGAGATGGGGTGGAGGTTACAATTGGTTTAACGTGTTCATTCAAAGTCCCTTGAAGACTTGAACACCCCTTGTATTCTTTTTCTTTGTCTTTCGGCTGTTCCCTTTCAGTGGTTGCCACAGCGAATCATCTGCCTCCATCAAACCATATCCTCTGCATCCTCTTCTCTCACCCCAACTAACTTCATGTCCTCTCTCACTGCATCCATAAATCTCCTCTTTGGTCTTCATTTAGACCTCCTGCCTGGCAGTTCCAACCTCAGCATCCTTCTACCAAAATGCTCACAATCTCTCCTCTCCTCTCCTCTCCTCTGGATGTCCAAACCACCTCAATCTGGCCTCTCCTACTTTATTTACAAAACATCTAACATAGGTTATCCCTCTGATGAAGTCATTCTTGATCCAATCTATCCTTGTCACTCCCAAAGAGAACCTTAACATCTTCATCTCCGCTACCTCCAACTCTGCCTCCTGTCTTTTCTTCAGTGCCGCTGTCTCTAAGCCATAGAGTAACGCTGGTCTCACCACTGTCTTCTACACCTTTCCTTTCATTCTGACTGATACTTTTTTATCACACAACACTCCTGACACTTTTTCCCCCAGTTCCAACCTGCCTTAACACGCCTCTTCACCTCCTTTCCACACGCTCCGTTGCTCTGGACCGCTGACCCTAAGTACTTCAAGTCCTGCACCTCCTTTACCTCTGCTTCCTGTCTCACTGTCATCCTGTCTATCACCATAGCAAACAAGAAGGGGCTCAGAGCCGAGCCTTGATGCAGCCCACCTTCACCTTGAACTCTTCTGTCACACCTACAGCACATCTCACCACTGTCTTACAGCTCTCATACATGTCCTGCACCACTATAACATACTTCTCTGCCACTCCAGACTTCCTAATACAATACCATAGCTCCTCTCTCAGCACCCTGTTATACGCTTTCTGTAAATCTACAAAGACACCATTACCTTCTCTGTATTTCTCCATCAGCATACTCAAAGCAAATATTGCATCTGTTCTACTCTTTTTAGGCATGAACCCATATTGCTGCTCACAAATGCTCACCTCTGCCCTTAACCTAGCTTACACTTTTCTTTCCCAAAGCTTCATTGAATGGCTCATCAGCTTTATTCCTCTGTAGTTACCACAGCTCTGCACTTCCCCCTTGTTCTTTAAGATCGGCACTAATACACTCTCCTCCATTCCTCTGGGATCCACTCACTCTCCAAAATCTTGTTAAACAAACTAGTCAGAAACTCTACTGCAACCTCTCCTAAGCACTTCCATACTTCCACAGGTATGTCATCAGGACCAACTGCCTTTCCACTATTCGTCCTTTTTAACACCCTCCTCACCTCACTCTTACTGATTTTTTGCTACTTCGTGCTCCACAACAGTCACCTCTTCTACTCTTCATTCTCTTTTATTTTCCTCATTCATCAACTCTTCAAAGTACTCATTCCATCTTCCCTTCACCCTCCTGGCACCTGTCAGTACATTTCCGTCCCTATCTTTAATCACTCTAACATGCTGCACATCCTTCCCATCTCTATCTCTTTGCCTTGCCAACCTGTACAGATCCACCTTTCCCTCCTTACTGTCCAACCTAGCATACAAGTCCTCCTATGCTCTTTGTTTGGCCTTTGCACCTCTACCTTCACCTTATACTGCATCTCCCTGTACTCCTGTCTATTCTCTTCAGTCCTCTCAGAAAACAGCACAACATTATTCCTTTTTCAACTTCCACCACTTTGTCCTCTTCACCTTCCTCACCACCATCCTGTGATGTCTGGCTACACTCTCCTCTACCAGTACTTTGCAGTCACTGATCTCCTTCAGATTACAACGTCGACACAGGATGTAGTCCACCTGAGTGCTCCTACCTCCGCTCTTATGTCACCTTATGTTCCTGCCTCTTCTGGAAGAAAGTATTCACTATTGCCATTTCCATCCTCTTTGCAAAGTACACCACCATCTGTCCTTCTATGTTCCTGTCCTGAAGACCAAACCTGCCCATCACATTCTCATCACCCATGTTCCCTTTCCCAACATGTCCATTAAAATCGGCACCAATCACCACTCTATCACCTCTGGGGACTCTCTGCATCACTTTGGATCTTCTTCAATTTCTGCATCTAACTCACTCCAGAATTTCTCATTCTCTTCTAACTCATATCCTACCTGTGGGGCATAACTACAGTACTAACAACATTGCACATCACACCATCAATTTCCAGCTTCAGACTCAGCAACCTATCTGATACTCATTTCACCTTTTCACATTCCTTACAAACTCCGTTTTCAGGATAGCTTCTACTCCATTTCTTTTCCTGTCCACCCCATGGTAAAACAACTTGAACCCTGCTCCTAAGCTTCTAGTCTTGCTACCTTTCCACCTGGTCTCTTGGACACACAGTATATCCACCTTCCTTCTCTGCATCATGTCAACCAACTCTCTTGCCTTCCCTGTCATAGTCCCAACATTCAAAGTCCCTACTGTCACTCCTAAACTCTCTCTCTCTGCCTATGAACACGCCTTCCTCCTCTCGTTTTTTCGACCAACAGTAACCCAATTTCCACCAGCACCCTGTAGGTCAGCACTGGTGGCAGTCGTTGTTAACCTGGGCCACAACTAAACCGGTATGGAAGTCCTGTTAATGATTCGCATTGTTTTACGTCGGCTGCCCTTCCTGCCCTAACCCTCTCCATTTATCCAGACTCGGGACTGGCACAAGAAGACGCTGGATTGTGCCCCCTTGTGTTCAAGTAATGCACCTAATATACAAAAGGTGCATTACTTGAACACCTTTTGTATATTATTTTCTAATTCTACAGTATAAGTACAGTATATGAACTGTTTGGGCTTGTAAAATATTTGTAACTGATTACATGACAAGTACTGTTCTGTGTTTTCACCAATGCTGTAATTTTTGCTTAGCAATGGCACCTCTGCTTTGGCACCTCAACTTCCCCCTAATGTTAAAACATGAATCATTGGATATAAAATTATATCTAATGTTATGTAAGCTAGCAAACATAAGTGTTATACTCGCCTATTTAATGCATACATAATATTGTCCTCATAAACATATAATAGTTGCATAACTCTTATCTTTGGTCTGTTTCTCCTTTGTATCTTTTTTCGTAAACTGGACACTTAATAGCACTGACCTTTTTCTTATTTATACACTTATTTTGATTCAACAAGCATCAGGACATTATACAATGAAGAGTAAAGACTAAACTATTTTATCTTGATGTAACAACAGAAGAATAAAATATATATATGAATGTACAGTACGTGTATAGTATTATGAATAAACTGTAGTTTATTAGATGTGTCCATTCTCCCTCCACCACGTTGTGGAGACCTGAGGTGATGTCCATTAGCTCCGTTCTTCCCCACAATGAGAGACATTCCCAGTCAGTAAAGTGGAACCTTGGGTTATGAGCATAATTCGATCCGGAAGTGGGCTCGTCTTCCAAAAACACTCATAAACCAAATAGACTGTTCCCATAAGAAATAATGAAAACTCAAATTATTCGTTCTACAGCCCAAAACAATAAATACATAAAAATAATTCATACAACATATAAAGTAAAAATAAAACAAATTAACCTGCACTTAACATTAAAAAAAAAAAAAGTAAAAATAGTGAGATGTTGATTATAAGAGACGAGCACTAAGACGCAGCAGGGCACTCTTATTTTGACACAGGGGACACAGCAGGGGAGACGAATAGCAAGAGAGAGAAAAATCATTGGCTTAGTGATCACTTGTGTGATCAAGTGTGATCACTTGCCGCTCTGTGTCAAAATAAGAGTCGCATGCGTGATACATGATACTCGGCTCTCGTAAACTAATACTTGCTCGGTTTCCGATTAAAAATTAATTAGAAATCTTTGCTCGGTTTGCGGAACACTCGTAAACCACGTTACTCGCAATCCGAGGTTGCACTGTTCCTGTGTTACTCACAAACTAGAATCAGGGCACCAACGAGTTTAATTGACCCACACTGTGACTAGGGTTGGGTATTGTTTGGGTTTTTTTCGATACCGGTGCCAAAATCGATACTTTTAAACCGGTACCGGTGCCTGAACCGATACTTTGCAAAAGCCACAAAATGATGGTGGATGACTCAAGAATACATTTTTATTGAACAAAAAATTGAATGCTTATATTTAGCAATTAAAAGTTTAAGTACTAGCTGGAAAGCCATAATTATAAACAGAATCCATGTTACATTAGTATTTTACAAATCGTTTGACCATTTGTTAGCATGAATGCAAGAGTTGCAGTTAACATTACATTAGCCTACAACTAACCTGCGGAAAGGCTGCTGACGTCATCATAATCGGTGGACTCCTTTTTGCTACTGTAGGTATGACTGGGGCTGAGGTCATCCACACCAATAGTGCCAGCTGTTGTCTGTAAACTGTCAAACCCGGCGCATCCCTCTGCTTTAAGTTTATTCCGTGTGCCCTCAAATGATTAATTAGATTTGACGTGTTTCCCCCTTTACACGCGACTGCTATAAAACATTTACTGCACGTCGCGGTGTCGGAATCCTTTCTTGTGAAATATAGCCACACTTTCGACCGTTTAGTTTTAGGCATTTTAACGAAAGTTAATTTAGCAAGTTAAGATAGCGGTAGATCACCTGCTGACGTCAGAGCGAGTGTAACGCAAGATGCATTCACGCGCATCTCGGATGGTCTCATTTCCCGATTATTTGTGCTTTTCATTTTTTTTTTTTAATCTAATCTAAAACTTTTAATCTACAAAAATAAAATGTACAGTAACATTACTGCAACAATGTTTTGGATTTGTATTATCAAAGCTTTCCGAAGTGCTCAAGATTTTTCTAATTACGGAAATAATTAATTTTTCCGATCATTTCTGACACCCCATGAATATGCAGTATTTAAATTTTACTAGCGATCATGTGTGTTGATGAATCTAATGCTTATTACAACTGTGTCATCATAGCCTCAGAGAACAAATATATTAATCGACAGTTCAGGCATTTAAGTGGCACCGAAATGAGGCACCGAAATTCATGTTCTATTTCGGTCCGGTACATACTGGTTATGTAGGTACCGGTGCCGTATTAGCACCGGTTTTCGGTACCCAACCCTAACTGTGACTCGTAAAAGTGTGCAGGAAATCACATCATTTATTTATTTATTTATTTATTGCCACTATGGGTTGTGAGTCACAACTAATGAGAAGAGCTCTGTTCTGTTGTTTAGCAGAGACCATGACAGACTGGCTTCCATATTTGACAGGATGGCTGGCAACACTAGCCAGAGCATGACAGTCTGCGGCATAAGAACAAATCCTAACCCAAAAAGGCGAAAAAGAGAGCAGGTTTTTCAACATTGAAAAGTGACTCATCAGTCATGTCAAGTTTATTAAATGCACTTTTAAAAAACAAGGAAAAGTTAAACCAGAAATGAATAAAACAGACGTCCATAACACAAAGAAAGAGAGAGACAGAGATAAATAACATACGATACGTATACATACCGGTTGACAGTGATGGGCTTTTTATTCTGGACCTAAATGTTGTTCGTGATGTTGCTGCCCTAATGTGGAGGATGTAGATCGTTCCATAATTTTGGACCCATGACTGCAAAGGCATGATGAGAAATGGGGGAAATAAGCAGCAAATTTGGAAGACAGCGATCTCAGAGCAGACTTGCGATTGCTGAGAGATGTACAGTAGTGGCTGTGGTAACTCAGCGGGTTAAGGCTCCAAGTTACTGACCAGAAGGTCGGCGGTTCAAGCCCCAGCTCCTTCATTGCTGGCCCTTGCTCTCTGGCACTTCCTAATATATTGGCTTCCTAATGATATTCCTGCTATATGCAAGAGAAGAGATTTTTACTGGTCGTAATGTATATGTGATAAATAATGGCCTTAACATAACATAAATGCTAGCAAAAACCACTCAGCACTGTCCTTGTTGCGTTGGAAGCAGTGGATGTGTGGTATATCTGATACATGCAATATGATGCTATTAATTTGGGAGGATTAAAGTTCATTCAGTTATACATTGCCTGGCCTAAAAAGGTTGCACACAAAGACCGTGAGGCTAGGGTTAGTGGAATTGAGGGTCATTGTTGACGGGTCTTTAATCCAGGAACAGAGGCCGTGACGGGCGAGATGAGATCACCCTCCTCCTCGGCCCCTCCCCCCACTGCAGAGCAATGGTCTGGCGGTTTTGTGATATGAGATCACTGTCAGGAGTACTTCAGAGTCCATCAGACATACCCAAATGCAACTGGCAGCACATTCTAGCATTAGGGGGCACAGTAAAATGTAAAAATAACCTTTTTCCTGGCACATCCCACCTTGTTGGCAGCTGAAAGTTTCATCACTGCAGTAATTATCTCATCAGCGTCTCTCCAAAGTTTGCTTGTTTAAATTCACACAGTGACTATTTAATTTTTATGCCCAGGCATTGTATGTACTTATTATGGCATTAATTATTTTCTTTGAAATGTATTCCTTAAAATTAAAAAGTTACACAGCTACACAGTTCACACTTTTATAACATTAAACATTGATTTCTATTCTATTAAGGGACTAGTTTTTGTGTTTTTCAAAAAACACCACTTGGCAAATTTTCAACATTAAATTTTAACAATAAGGGTAAAGACTGAATATGGTCTCATTGTGCAGCTCAGGCACTCAGTAGAGTTTATAACTAAACTACTGTATAATGAGGCTTTATTGTCAAAAGATGATGTGTTCACCACTCCACAAGTATATGACAATGTTTGTTTGTTTTTTCTGCCTTCTTTTAGACACCCCTCATCATATACCTCTTTCATTTTGTGGTGGACTATGCAGAGATTGTGTTTATGGTAAGTACTTAGCTTAATGTTGTTATTACCTGATTTTCTAATATATTGTGCAAAAAAAAAAACACGAATCACTGGGGTAAATCTAAGATGATCTAAACTATTTGATGAAAATTTGGCAAGAAAAATATTTTCGCACCACAAATGAATTCAGGTCTGCAGTGAAGCTCCAAAACCTGGTCCTGGACTGCCCTGTGTTATATACATTGTAGTGGTTTTTCTGCTCTTATAATTTGCTCAGGAAGGGCTCTTTATTAGTTATCAAACAGCCTGGTCCCCAAAAACGTTGCACAGTTTAACGTTTTATTGGACTACCTTTAGCTTTATGGTGCACAATGTGGTGGCCGGTTTGTGTGTGAAAATGATTCCGCATGCTCCCAGAGCCTTTCTTTCACAATTTGAGTCCTGCAATATGCCTATCACAAAAGAAAAAAAAAATCTATTGATGGTGTAACCTAGTCATTCATTGCATTCAGGTAGTCAGCTGACATCATTTTATTGCCACATAACATTGCTGAGTCTAGGCCTGACCAATTGAAGCACCTCCAGAGGCGTGTACCGTGCAAAATGGGTGCATCACTTCATTTGCTTTCCTGCTTATCCCTTCTAATCTAGATAATGTGCTTGATCCCCTGTCTATAACGTTGCACAAACGAGTTAAAGATCCTGGTGTGTTCCTGGTCACAAGACCTGTAGATAGGTTTACCTGATTTTATCGCTTCCCTGCTTCACTACTCTGACTCCCTGTACATACGGTTGTCTTGTTCCACCCTTGCTAGACTGCAAATAGTTCAAAACGCAGCAGTCAGACATTTAACGGAAGAAAGAAAAGACAGCACTTCATTCCTGTTTTTATATACTATGTACTGTAGTATACATCAATATTCTACCGGACAGCACCTCTGCTGTTGTAAATGTGCGATGCAAATAATGTGATTTGACTTGACGTAACTACCCTGACACGCCCATCACCCTGGAATAGGAGAAATCTGGACTTCTTATGATTTTCTTATGGCTACACAGCTGTTTGGTTTCAATACTGTTTAGTCCTGAAGCTATGATTTCTACTGTCATTTCTTTTAGGATGCAGCTTCACCAACTGTTTAAATGAGCTCAATTACAGATTTTTTTTTTTAAGGTGATGATTCACCACTAACTTTCCAGGTTTTAATATTTCTTTGGTCAATTCTTAGGCCAATTTTAGATGTTGTTTTCTTGCTTGATCCAGATAAATCATTTCCGATCCCTGCTATCCGTTATTATGAGTCTGGTTTCTCAAGGTTCAAGGTTTCTTACATCTCAGGGAGTTTTTCCTTCCTAGCTTCTCATCAAGGACAATCTGATCATTTTGATTCATTCTTCTTCTTCTTTTGAGTCTGTAAAGCTGCTTTGCGACAATGACCGTTGTTAAAAGCACGTTACAAATAAAATTTAACTGAATAATTCCACACTTCTGAAGGATGAGAAAACAAATCTACCTAATTTAAACTTTGCTGACTTGCCAGATCTTACCATCACTACATGACTTTGTGTTAAGGTCTTGGTTCAAGTAAAGGAATAAATCCGGGTAGTCAGTGGTCACAGAAATCCTGTTACATACTGTAACACCTTCTGTTTGTGCTTAATGTATTGTTTCATATTATGAGAAGAAAATTGTTCTGTGTGCAAAGCTTATCGAGATGTGACTGTTATCTGAATGATCTGTGGTTATTTAGGTTTTGTCATGTTTCTGTTAACAGATCGCAGATGCAATCACAGCAGTCGCCCTCTATATGTCAATAACAAGCTACAACAAAAATGTGGTGAGTAAGAGGAAAACTTATGTGGATATATAGTTCATTCCATATCTACTCCTACACAGCAGGGCGGTTGCACTATGAGCTCTGAATTTGCTGAAACATGTAGTAATTGAAGGTTAACACAATGACAAATCCTAAACAATATAGCATAGTTCATAGATTTCTTTTAATAAATCTATTTTATGGTATATATAATGTTTTATTTGGTAACTAAGAGTAATATCTGGTAAAAATATAAACATGTATGCATATTTACAAAAAGTTAAGCATGGCTTGGGAGATGAGAAGCATTAAGTATTATGAAAAATGGTGGAGTATGATCCTATCATAAACTTCACTTTTTCACCTAGGTTTAGCACCAATACCATGTTTTGGTCGAATGTCTGAGGCAACTTTTCTTCAGTCTGTGTGAACTAAGATTAGGTACAGAATGTTGTATACCTTTGTAGTTCTTTATGTATGACAGAATTTTCCAGTTTCTTAGATGAGGCTTTGCGACTCCTTCCACCCCAGGAGCTCTTCAGTGAGCTCCAGTGCGAATGTGCTGGAAGCACCAGAGATGAAGCCGTACTACAGACAGTGTGTGAATGAAAACCTTTGGACTTTCTACTTTTTCCAAATTTGTTATAGTTCAGAAAACAGAA
This sequence comes from Clarias fuscus, assembly GCA_030347435.1. Classification (NCBI taxonomy): domain Eukaryota; kingdom Metazoa; phylum Chordata; class Actinopteri; order Siluriformes; family Clariidae; genus Clarias; species Clarias fuscus. Next base: position 29,622,598 of record CM059206.1, read on the forward strand.
GTTTGCTTTGGATGCAGACAAGTATCCACACGACTGTCTGGAGCTCATGCGTTCACCAAAAGAGATGTTCTACATTCCTCTCAAAGTGGCCATGTTGTGAGTTTTTGACCTTTTATTATTTATTTATATTTAATATACTAGACTGGAGAAAGAGCCTCCGGGTAACTCCGTTTGCATCGAGTCCTTGTATGTTAAACAGTTTGCAATTATCTTTACTTTATTTCAATTCTTTGTGCATCCAGTTACCTGCTGAATCCCTTCAGCATCCTGTCCTGTGTGGCAAAGTCTACCTGCTGTCTAAACAATGCCATAATTGCGCTCTTCATTCTCTGCACACTAAAAGGTAAATAGATTTCATCTGCATGCATCACATTTTAAGGCAGGTGTCTCTTAGCAAAGGTACTGTACTGTATTTAATTGTTATAGCAATGGCTTTATAGACAAAGAAATGTCAGTGGACTGGCTTCTGTGTGATTAACTATCATCATTAAAACCCTTTTTTGTCTCAATTTTTCTTAGTCTGCTTTTAATTTTTGTTAACAATATGAATGATTTGAAACGCATCACTTCTTTCCGTCCCGTGATCAGTGAACCGAAACTACTTTCTGTACTTACTTTCTCCTCCGGCGACAGAGTGAATGAAAATGTGTTCAGTGGGGTTTTGGAGAATGTTGAAAGACATTTACACTCTGTTACCTCCATTGCAGTTGCCACAGCATAAGTGAACTATACAGGAGGTGTGTCGCTTAATGTTGGCCATACATTCTGTCGTATAGGACATGCTGAATTGCTGAATTGACAGTTTTTGTTCCTCATGAGCTTCAACAATCGTTATAAACGAAAGGTTTTAAAAAGATTTTGTGTAGTACAGAACTCAACGCATTTTGCTTGATGTTGCTTTCTGGTAGTGAATTCATTAGTTTACTTATTAGTTAATTTTTTACTTATTTGATTTCATTAGTTTTCTTATTCATTAGTTTACTTATTAGTTTACTTATTAGTTTACTATATTTTCTTAATTAAAACAACTTGTTTAACTCTTAATTGAAGCAACTTGTTTCTCAGAGGTCAGAGGGAAATGGCCGAAGGGGCCCTCCTACCTGTTCCATGACGCATTTTCTACTGAGACACATTAATCCTGATACCCCAGTGTTACTAACATAAATAAATATTATTTATTGATTAAGTGAAAAAATAATAATAGTAAATGTAATAATGCTTTACGACCTGGACATTTTAGCATAAGTAGTAACAGTCTCACAAGCTTGAGTGTTGTTGTTCCCGCTAGATGATACCAGGCTGTGTTTTTATTGTACTGATGGCAGCAGAGCATGGTTCAAGCAGTAAACATTCTAACTGAAGAAATCCTTATTCCTCATTTTTTTTAAGCTTCCACTAGGCTACATAACTAAACCTCGAATGATAGACTAGGTTTGCTAATCCTATTATTATTATTATTATGATTATCCATCACATTGCTCTCACTGATTGGAACAGACGTTGCTGCTGGATTTCACCAACGTTTCGGTGCATGCGACTATGAACCCGTATTTCCATGATGCATATTCACAGTGCAGTTATCTTTTTAGAACTGCAACCAAAACGTCGCTGCCCCTGGGCATTTATCAAACGTAATAAATATTTGTGCGCTTCAGCTTTTTCAACTTTCCAGCACAATGTCTGGGTTAGACTGACAAGCTATCTTGCAAGACACAGACAGTCCAACTGCCCAGCCAGTTTAGCAACTGAGAGAGATGCCACTTCACATCTGTTACTGTAGACATTAAACTGGAAAATACTGCTTTACGGGTCACTCTGATAAAGTTTCTTCTGTCTTTTTCCATGCTTCAAAAGTGTCATCTTTTCATCATCTCAATATTTTTCCACTGATTGCCGTTTTTGATACGATAGGGAGGAGCTTGATTGTTTTTTTTTTTTACGTGACTCGCATATTGAGTGTGCAGAAAGGGGCAGCAATGCCAATAAGGACATAGTAACCCAATTAATCTCTCTTTAGAACTGTAATGAGCGAAAAGCAACTTACCATGCACAGAACCTCTCTGCTTAGTTCAGTGTAAACGATAGAGACCGTTCTAGGAGTTCAGCAGTTTATTAAATGCTCAATCTGGAACAAAAACCACATGATCTTTTTCATTTTGATGTTTGATTTAATGGTCCACTGAAGCGCCTGTGCATTGTGCTCCTGACACATGATTGACTGATTAGATAACTACATAATTGAGCAGCTTTATAGATGCGATTTGGACGATGACATCATTTTCATGCTTTTATCACTGCAATGGATTTAAGATGGAATTGGAGTTTTTATTTTCAGCTCTAATCCAGCCGATCAGTGTGTATGCTTTTACATGACAACATTCATTTACATTACATCACAGTCAGCCCTTTACTTTAAGAGAAGCTGGCCACACAGTCCCAAGTTTTGTATTAAGTCTATCAAGCAGAATCTGATTTGAAGGGTTTTCATCCTGTCCACCTTTTCTGTATGTTTCAGGAAGTGCCTTATTAAGTGCAATATTCTTATCCTTGGCAACCTACCAGGGCATCTATCCTCTCACGCTGTTTGCTCCTGCCCTTCTTTTCCTGCTACAGGTGATGCTTTCATGATATTTGCACTACAGAAAGTTTTTGTATCTGCTCAACTTAAAAGCACTGAAATACGCTACAGACAACCAACAGCCAAAAACTGTAAATTGTGATGGATGAGTTGTCTAATTCAAAATCTGTCTTAAAATTGAATCCCCCACTTTTTTCTCTCCTTGACAGAGGTTATATATTCCAGTCAACCCATGCAGGAGTAGTTTTTGGTTTTTCACACTCCAGTACGCCTTCATGTTTGTGGGAAGTCTGATTGTAATTGTCTGCCTGTCTTTCTTTTTACTTGGATCGTGGGACTTCATTCCGTCAGTCTACGGATTCATGTCAGTATAAAAGTGGGAGGATTTCCTTGCCCCTCCATCTTCTTATATTATATTATATTATATTATATTATATTATATTATATTATTATTTACATATTCTATTAAATATAAATACTTTTTTGGCTAATTGTTGGCTAACAGTAAACCTGAATTTATATTTGGGTTATTCCTATACCGGAGTAAATATCTCAGGATACGTTGCATAAGACCTTTTTCGTTTGTGCATTCCGCAGCCTCTCCGTACCGGATCTTACTCCAAATATCGGCCTCTTCTGGTATTTCTTTGCTGAGATGTTTGAACATTTTCGCTTCTTCTTCATCTGCGTCTTCCAGATTAACATCTTTGTGTATACCATCCCTCTTTCTATCAAACTCAAGTAAGACTTCCGATTCTTTGGGTATATTGTAAATAATCGTACAGATGGATGATTTTAGTAGTGGGTTGAGCCTGGGAGGAACGTTGATGTAAAGTATTTTCCTTTTCTTATTTCATGTTTTGACACAGGGACCATCCAGTATTTCTCATCTTCATGCAGATTGCCATTATCTCTATCTTTAAATCATACCCCACTGTAGGAGACATAGCACTCTATATGGCCTTTCTGCCTGCCTGGAGCTATCTTTACAGATGTAAGTAGCTGTGTGTTGAGGAATGTGTGTTTAATGTGGTAATTATTTTAGAACGTTTGATTTCGAAAGTAAATTCTCTAATTCTAATGTGGCTGAATAGCACTAAAACAATGGGCAAGGTCGAGTTCTTAGTAATGCTAGATTTGATTTCATCTTCATTTTGTCAGCTTTAGCCTTTGTGTCTGAACAGCTGGTTCAGAAAGAGAGAGTCACATGGAGACCCTTGCAGTTGGTATTAATTATTGTAGGCGTTTCAACCAGTGTAAACTAAAAGATCATTTTTCTTTCCAGTTCTGAGGAACATCTTCCTCGTGTCCTGCATTCTGCTGGCTTGCTCGGTCCTCTTCCCTGTGCTCTGGCATCTCTGGATCTACGCTGGCAGTGCTAACTCAAACTTCTACTATGCCATCACACTGCTATTCAACGTTGGACAGGTAAGCAGGTTTTATGTGCCATTTACTGAACATCCATCAACGAATGATTTTAGATATTAGACATGCAACAAATGGAAACAAAATGTTAATATATACTGTAGAACTTAATAAATAAATAACGGAGTTGCCCAGTACTTAAATACTGAACAGTACATACTTAAATACTGTACAGCTCCTGGAAAAACTCTGGAATCACTACATTTGGATGTTCACACAGCTTTTTCTTAATAATAAATAAACAAATCACAGATATGACATTTTTTTAAAAAGGTGATCATTTTCACTTTGTTAAAGTTGTTTCATCTTTAATTTATTCTCTACTAATATGGTAGGATGAATTTTTTTTTAACTCTCTACTTGACTCTGGTGGAGGCAAACCCTTGTAACTAGTTGATGTTGATTGTTTTAAAGTGTCTGTTTTTTCTATCCTTAATATTTTTCTTGGATTGCTAGTAAAGAATAGTTTCAGTCTCCCTTAAGGAGATTACCAGGATATATTGAAGGGTTAGAAAAGTAATAATAAATCGGAAGTCTTAATCAAGCTCACTTTTGACTAGGCTGCAGGCAGGTGCCTCTAACGTATCTCTGTCACCACGTATCTCACAGACCCGGAAGCGCTCATGTGCACACCATAGAGCCGAACTACCAATAGTCTCATCTACACTCCATCCCAAACAAGCAGTAGCATGTGGGCTCTGGAACTGCCAGTTTGCTTTAAATAAAGCTGCTTTCAACTCAGCTTTAGCATCCTGTCTTCCTTCCATCCTTCCTTTCTTTACTTTCTAGTGTTAACCAAGACCTGGAATATCTCCACAGAACTCAGCTACCCTGAAACCCCCTGCACCCCATCATCCATTCCAGACTCTGACTTCTTTTCCTTGTCACAGACATGTTTTTTTTCCCCCTCACTTTCATCATCCATTATCCATATACCCGCTGTCTTCTGAACCCATGAAGATTTATTGCTCTACTCCTTGGATATCAAAGAGTTATGAACAGCAGAGAGAACACGGAAGAAATCACTTGACACTGGTCGTTGTTACGATAGCAAAATATTTCTTCTGATACCATTGTGAATTTCCAAACTTTTTGAGAACTCTTACAGCAGAGGCTTAATAGGTTTGTGAGATACCCTACCTAGGAACATTTTGCTGAAACTCATTTTATATATACTGTATGAGAATCTGGGACAGGTCTCGACATTAACCCTAGTCTCTCTGTTTCGGCAAGTAAATTAATTCATCCAGTGGCCCAATCGGGCAAGTGCATAATGCACATGCTTAAGGGGAGGGATTAGTGTTCCCTCCCCTGGACTGACATGTGACCAGTTCATATGTTACATGTGGTTATGCAGATTTCCCATTTTGGTGTAATTATTTCTTTTGCCCATTTGAGTCCTCAGCGTAGTCGCATAAGCTCCCCTAGATGCGGTAGCAGGTCTTCGGCCAGTAGCCCACTTTTTACCACTGTTCTGGGTCCATAACTCGGGTGACACTGCTGCACCAGATGTGGCAACATTGAACTTCATTTCAATTTCAAGTCAAGTCAATTTTATTTATATAGCGCTTTTAACAATTGACATTGTCGCAAAGCAGCTTTACACAATAAAAGAAGTAAGTTTGTATGCAATGTGTATGAATCAAAATGATAAGATTGTCCCTGATGAGCAAGCCGAGGGCGACGGTGGCAAGGGAAAACTCCCTGAGATGGTAATAGGAAGAAACCTTGAGAGGAACCAGACTCAACAGGGAACCCATCCTCATCTGGGTGATAACGGATAGCAGGGATTGATCAGCATAATAATGTGTACTGGAAGTTCAGTATAAGAGGAGATGTGTTTAAAATTAAAATTAAAAGGAGTCCAGTTTGTTCCTGGAGGCTCAGGTAGACTGTAGGAGATTCCAGTCCTGAGCTATCGAACAACTGAAGTCACAGGTCCCCAGAGCATCAATCGATGACAGGACAGTCTTCATGGAAACCATCCCCAGCCACCACACGAATCCAGGCAGACCACACGGGGCATCCATGCGACGAGATTTCCAACCAGAAGCAGGACTCCAGGACGGGTTAGACGGGTACAGAGGGCAGAGGGGTCTGGATCACTGGCAACTCAGGAGTGACATGTATAGCTCGACAGAGAGACAGAGAGAGGGAAAGAAGAGGGGGAGAGAGAGAGAGGAGAGAGCAGAAGAGGAGAGAACAGAAAATAAGGAGAGATGGCAGTTAGGTATGGTCACAGTCAATATGTATAAGGTGAATGTATATTTAGTGCAAAGTCCAAGCAGGGACTCCGGCAGGACTAACTATAACAGCATAACTAAAAGGGAGAGCCAGGAGGAGAAACAGACATGAGGGCTCCCTGTGATGTAAAGCAACCAATCACCTCACCGTCAACAAACCTGAGTGAACAATGAGAGTGGGGAAGACAGCATCTAAACATACCAGTTCACCAGAATAATCAAACGTCCATGAGTCCCCCAGATCTGCTCCTTTACCTAAGGTTAATCTATTTACAAAAATGCTTGGCTAAATAAATAGGTTTTATATAGAACATTAATAGGAAGACTATTCCATAACTTTGGGGCTTTGTAAGAAAAAGCTCTGCCCCCTGCTGTAGTTTTAATAATACGTGTCTTACGATCCGCCATTGTAAGACACTAACAGTTCACTCAAATACTGTGGCGCGAGACCATTTAGTGCTTTAAATGTCTTAAAATCGATGCGAAATTTCACAGGGAGCCAATGCAGTGTAGATAAGATAGGGGTGATGTGCTCGTATCTTCTGGTTTTAGTAAGGACTCTCGCTGCTGCATTCTGTACTAACTGAAGCTTGTTTATACACCTAGTTGAACAACCAGACAGTAAGGTGTTACAATAGTCCAACCTAGAGGTTTTAAAATGTAATTCATTTCCCTTGGTCGTGTTCTGGTTGCCCAGGTGCCTGGTTCAGGTCCCGTTGACAATGAGACCACGTGCTTGCTATTTCAGATGGACTTGGACCATCCACTGCAGAGTTGCACAGTATTATACTAGTGAAAGTATGAGAAAAATAATCTGATGAGTCCAAAGACCTGCCTTAAATTAAACCTGTAGCAATTCTTACATGAAACTTTTGGGGAGCAGCTTCCAGGGGCGAGATAAAACATTATATATATATAAAATCTCCGTATCAGGCCTGGCCACATTTCTTGAGAATATGCTATAAAGAGTTATTGCCCCTTAATGTGTCAAAAGAATGTCAAATAAGTCATTCCACATATGAATCTGGAACACTAAGAGGATTTAAAGCTGAAAACATTTTCACTTGACTTTTTTTCATATAAGAACTTGCAAAGACATCCTTGCATACTCATAAGCTGTTGAATTTTGTAATGAACTAATAATTTCTTCAAGGTCGATATTTTTATTTATTTAGTTTTAAATATAAGGTCATAAACAGTGTGTAAGCATTTCACTGCGTATCATACTGTGTATGGTTGTGTATGTGATGCATAAAAATCTGAATGTGAAAAATTCCAAAAAACATCTTGATATGTTCTATTACTCAGATCGCATCCTTTTTTTCACAAATATCTTCAATGTACAGACACTGCAACTTTAGAGTTTTATTATACTATATGTCTAGATTATAATGAGTTATTTTAAATGTGCACCAGAGATTTGTGTACATTATAGCTAAAATAACAATACTCTTTTCAATGTCTAAATATTTATGAATATGTACAGTCATGTGCTGAGGTTGGTACCGCAAAGTTGTTTTTTCCCAAAAAATGGCGGAGTATTACGGCCAAACATCTCCTCTTTGGTCTGTCCATAGGACTTTAGTCCAAACGTTTTCTGGTTTGGATTTTAACATGATCAGTGAGGCCTGTAGGGTCTGAGATGTAGCTCTTTGTATGTGTTTCTAAGTGTGTGTGTCTCGAAGCGTTGCACGGTCTGACCTTGGGGTGAATGTGCTGGAACATCCACTTCTGGGAAGATAGCCAACTGTCTTGAATGCTTTCCACTTGTGAATAACATTTCTCACTGTAGAATGTTGAACTCCAAGTTGTTTGGAAATGGTTTTATAACCCATTCCCGACTGATGTGCAGCAAGAACTGCTTTCCTCAGACCACTGCTCATGTCTTTCCCTCTTGACATTGTGATAACACGCACATGAATGCTCCAGATCAGCCAACTGCCAAAAGCTTTATAGAGGTCTGCACACCTGCTGGTGATCAGTTAATTAAGGACTGAGGATTAGCAGCACCTGGCAGCAGCTTGCCCTCTTAAATCCTGTGGACGCAGTCAGGGGGTCGTTAGTATTGCTAGTTAGTTTGTTTTTCTTTTTGGTTTCGTTTTTGTTAGAACTTTTTTCACAGTGCAATAATATATTTATGTTGTTGTTCGCCTGAGGTTATTTTTGCCTAATAAAAATATATGATTAGATGATTTTTATTGTTTCCAAACAAAGACAGAATAAAAATAAAAGAAAAAACGTCCTAACTTTTCTAACTTTTAAACAAGACTGGATGTCCTTACTGACAATATATTCATTTTTACCTGCAAATGTTCCCGCGTGCCCAATAACTGCACAATGTCTGCTTTGTCCCTCACTGCATGCATAGTAATTACCTGTTTTTCACAGAAAAAGACATCATTGATTCACATGCAATGTTTATTCACTATAATAAATGTGTGTGTGTGTGTGTGTGTGTGTGTGTGTGTGTGTGTGTGTGTTGTAGATCCTGCTCATATCAGACTACTTCTATGCTTACTTGCGACGGGAACATCACCTGAGCCAGGGGCTGTACCTGCAGAGAAAGGATGGCAGCGAGGCCACACTGGTGTTAAAATGAGCTCTGAAATACAGCCTGGTTACCTCTTCTTTTCCTCTATCCTTTCCTGGACAGATTTTTAAGCATTTTTTTCCCTCTACCCAGCTTTCATTTCAAAAGATAAAGAAAATTTTTGTTTAGCGTTCATCTGGAAAGGCGCTTCAATTATCGTAATGAAATTGTGTACTACAATGAGTGGCCTACCATTTTTATTTTTTATTTTTTGTTCAAGAGGTGTAGTTGACCAAATGAGCCATGGAATTCATTAAACATCTTAAATATCTAGTGCTTGATGTTTAAGTTAACTTAAATCCACATCGTGAAATCGGTTAAAGGGCTATTTACTAATGCATCATTCCCACAGATTCAGTGCAGTGGAACCACTAGTCACATGTTCCTCATGTCCAAAAATCGTTCCTATTTTTGTTTAAGATGAAACTATCATATAAGTTGTTTTCAGTTATTCCTGAAATGAAACTTACAACAAATGCATTGATAGTGAGTGATGCACTTCCACCTATTTATTGTTATGAAACCTGTGTTGTGTCATAGTTTTTGTTGATGCATTTGGTCATTGATTTTGACTTGGCTGAGGATATCTTTTTCTAAATTTAATAGTCGAACAAATACTGCCTCTCCATTCAGTGTTTTCTCTGAAGCGATGCTTCATGGACTGATGATGATGATGATGATAATGCAGTAGGATTTTCCTCAAGCATTATCTACAATGATTAACAGAGCATATGCTGTAATATTTGTCCCTACATTTTGTGTTCTGATTCAGTTGTTATGGGTTGGTTTAAGAGGTAGTTGGACCCATGTGGGAGACAGAGGGAGAGTTTCTAAGTTACATGAAAACACACCATGCAAATAAAGAATAGTTCTTAAATAATATGATTTGTCCAGTCTATGGCTGTAACAGGATGCCTTTTCTAATGACTAGGGGTGAAAATATGAGTAATTGTTCATAATGTATTTGAGGAGTATTTTTGAAACGTTTTTAACTTTTTGAAATGAAAAACAAATTCCTCACATTTTGTAATGCAAATTTACACATTTTCAAGGTCTTTACGTCCTGCCAATGTCTGTATGCTGTGTGTCAGTAGAATGGGATAATGCGCAGTTTGTTTGTTTCAGTTTGAAGAAACGTAAATGATAGATAAAAAGGAAATCACCATTTGAATAAGCAAATATTTGAGATTTTAATTGTACTTTTCTGAACTTTAATTGTACAGTGCGTTCAAAATGTCTCTCCTCACCCACCACGTAGAGTTGTAGTAGTGCATTGACACACTTCTTTTAACCCTAACTTATGCAGTGAATAGCTTCTCATTTCTTAAACATTCATATCGGGTGATGTATACCATATTTGTCAAAAAGATCAAGGGACAAACTCTTGGCATTATTAAGCAAAGAAAACAACAAAGGAAATTGCTGAAATTACCGGAATCAGGTTAAGAACTGTTCAAAGCATTATTAAAACCTGGAAGGATAGTGGCCGTTTATTTGCAGAAGAAATGTGGTTGGAAAAAAAAGGTTATGAACGACCATGGTCAAAGTAACCTTATACATTTTGACTTCCTCAGACTTCACTCAATATTGGGTTCAATTTTCTCCTGACAATCTAAGCTTTCAAATGAATTGTACAGTAGAGTATGTTCATAGGATTGAGTTTCTAGGCCTGACTAGGAAATGTGGCAATCTCTCCACTGACATGTATACTGGGTGATTTTAAGATTAAGCTGTTGGGCAAGACCCGCCATAAGATGAGTTAAGCCCCATCACACCGCCATATAGATCCTACCTTGTCCTAAAAATTGAAGAATGCAGGAACGGTGTCAAAATGGGAATTTATCAAGTTCTACAATTTTATACTACAGGGTGGGCCATTTATATGGATACACCTTAATAAAATGGGAATGGTTGGTGATATTAACGTCCTGTTTGTGGCACATTAGTATATGTGAGGGGGCAAACTTCTCAAGATGGGTGGTGACCATGGTGGCCATTTGGAAGTCGGCCATCTTGGATCCAACTTTTGTTTTTTCAATAGGAAGAGGGTCATGTGACACATCAAACTTATTGGGAATTTCACAAGAAAAACAATGGTGTGCTAGGTTTTAACGTAACTTTATTCTTTCATGAGTTATTTACAAGTTTCTGACCATTTATAAAATGTGTTCAATGTGCTGCCCATTGTGATGGATTGTCAATGCAACCCTCTTCTCCCACTCTTCACACACTGATAGCAACACCGCAGGAGAAATGCCAGCACAGGCTTCCAGTATCCGTAGTTTCAGGTGCTGCACATCTCGTATCTTCACACCATAGACAATTGCCTTCAGATGACCCCAAAGATAAAAGTCTAAGTAAGGGGGTCAGATTGGGGGCCATTCAACTGGCCCACGACGACCAATCCACTTTTCAGGAAACTGTTCATCTAGGAATGCTCGGACCTGACCCCCTTTAATGTGGTGGTGCACCATCTTGCTGGAAAAACTCAGGGAACGTGCCAGCTTCAGTGCATAAAGAGGGAAACACATCATCATGTAGCAATTTCAAAAATCCAGTGGCCTTGAGGTTTCCATTGATGAAGAATGGCCCCACTTTCTTTGTACCCCATATACCACACCATACCATCACTTTTTTTGTTCCAACAGTCTTGGAGGGATCTATCCAATGTGGGTTAGTGTCAGACCAATAGCGGTGGTTTTGTTTGTTAACTTCACCCTTCACATAAAAGTTTGCCTCATCACTGAACAAAATCTTCTGCGTGAACTGAGGGTCCTGTTCCAATTTTAGTTTTGCCCATTCTGCAAATTGTGTGCGCCGATCTGGGTCATCCTCGTTGAGATGCTGCAGTAGCTGGAGTTTGTAAGGGTGCCATTTTTGAGAAGCTAATATCCGCCGAAGGGATGTTCGACTAATGCCACTCTCCAGTGACATGCGGCGTGTGCTACGCTGTGGGCTCTTGCTGAAAGAAGCTAGGACAGCCACTGATGTTTGTTATCATCGTCTGTTAGTGACAGTTTTCATGCGTCCACATTTTGGCAAATCCAACACTGAACCAGTTTCACGAAACTTAGCAAGCAGTTTGCTAACTGTAGCATGGGAGATGGGTGGTCTCGTAGGGTGTCTTGCATTGAAATCTGCTGCAATGACCCGGTTACTGCGTTCACCAGATATCAACACAATTTCCATCCGCTCATCACGTGTTAACCTCTTCGACATGTCAATGGCTGTGAACAACGAGAAACTTGTAAATAACTCATGAAAGAATAAAGTTATGTTAAAACCAAGCACACCATTGCTTTTCTGGTGAAATTCCCAATAAGTTTGATGTGTCACATGACCCTCTTCCTATTGAAAAAACAAAAGTTGGATCCAAGATGGCCGACTTCTAAATGGCCACCATGGTCACCACCCATCTTGAAAAGTTTGCCCCCTCACATATTAACGTCCTGTTTGTGGCACATTAGTATATCACCAACCATTCCCATTTTATTAAGGTGTATCCATATAAATGGCCCACCCTGTACTTCCGAGCGAAATATCTGTCAGATTCTCAATGCGTCTGTGAAGTTGTTACTAATTTTCTATTGCGAACATAATAATCTGCTCACCAGGTCCAATGAGATCTGGCTACTGACTATGTCTGATGCTTACTATGTTGACATCATGTCCAGTTTATATAGGATTTAGTATTTATTCTAAATTCTCTGAACTCTGAATGTGAGACTTGCTGATTATGTGCTGCATGTGTGCCATAAACATGGTAAGCACCAGAAGAACACGATATGAACATAATGTGTTCTTTTACAACATTGCAAGGACCTGTCATGGTCATAGTATTAGATTGACAAGATTGTTGTGAGAACAACGCAGTGACATCCCAATGACAACTCCGTGAGAATTTTTCCCAAATGCGCCATGCTTGTACAGTCGTGGCCAAAAGTTTTGAGAATTACATAAATATTGGAAATTGGAAAAGTTGCTGCTTAAGTTTTTATAATTGCAATTTGCATATACTCCAGAATGTTATGAAGAGTGATCAGATGAATTGCATAGTCCTTCTTTGACATGAAAATTAACTTCATCCCAAAAAAAACTTTCCACTGCATTTCATTGCGTCATTAAAGGACCTGCTGAGATCATTTCAGTAATCGTCTTGTTAACTCAGGTGAGAATGTTGACGAGCATAAGGCTGGAGATCATTATGTCAGGCTGATTGGGTTAGAATGGCAGACTTGACATGTTAAAAGGAGGGTGATGCTTGAAATCATTGTTCTTTCATTGTTAACCATGGTGACCTGCAAAGAAACGCGTGCAGCCATCATTGCGTTGAATAAAAATGGCTTCACAGGCAAGGATATTGTGGCTTCTAAGATTGCACCTAAATCAACAATTTATATTTATGTTATATCATCAAGAACTTCAAGGAAAGAGGTTAAATTCTTGTTAAGAAGGCTTCAGGGCGTCCAAGAAAGTCCAGCAAGCACCAGGATCCCAAAGAGGATTCAGCTGTGGGATCGGCGTGCCACCAGTGCAGAGCTTGCTCAGGAATGGCAGCAGGCAGGTGTCAGCGCATCTGCACACACAGTGAGGCAAAGACTTTTGGAAGATGGCCTGGTGTCAAGAAGGGCAGCAAAAAAGCCACTTCTCTCCAAAAAAACATCAGGGACAGATTCATCTTCTGCAAAAAGTATGGCGAATGGACTGCTGAGGACCGGGGCAAAGTCATATTCTCGGATGAAGCCTCTTTCCGATTGTTTGGGGCATCTGGAAAAAGGCTTGTCCGGAGAAGAAAAGGTGAGTGCTACCATCAGTCCTGTGTCATGCCAACAGTAAAGCATGACATGAATAAAGAATGGTACCAAAACACCCTCCAACAGCAACTTCTTCCAACAATCCAACAACAGTTTGGTGAAGAACAATGCATTTTCCAGCACGATGGAGCACCGTGCCATAAGGCAAAAGTGATAACTAAGTGGCTCGGGGACCAAAACGTTGAAATTTTGGGTCCATGGCCTGGAAACTCCCCAGATCTTAATTCCATTGAGAACTTGTGGTCAATCCTCAAGAGACGGGTGGACAAACAAAAACCCACTAATTCTGACAAACTCCAAGAAGTGATTATGAAAGAATGGGTTGCTATCAGTCAGGATTTGGCCCAGAAGTTGATTGAGAGCAGCCCAGTCGAATTGCAGAGGTCCTGAAAAAGAAGGGCCAACACTGCAGATACTGACTCTTTGCATACAGTAAATGTCATGTAATTGTCGATAAAAGCCTTTGAAACGTATGAAGTGCTTGTAATTATATTTCAGTACATCACAGAAACAACTGAAACAAAGATCTAAAAGCAGTTTAGCAGCAAACTTTGTGAAAACTAATATTTGTGTCATTCTCAAAACTGTTGGCCATGACTGTAGTACGTCAGTGAAGTCCCTAAGAAGTGTTTTACTCTGTCCTTATTAAGTTATTCCTGTGTCTTGCTTTGACCCTGTTCTCACCAGGATTTTTTTAACATGGTCAAAAAAAGCATAGCAGCTCTACAGTATAATGTCTTCATCAGTTTCTAATTGTTTATGGATTTAGTGAAAATGCATCTTGGTGTAACAAGGGGGTAGTTACCTTGCATTCTGTTGCATACAAGCAGCCAATGTGTCCAGAGATCCTTAAAGGGCTATGATAATGTAAGAGCATTTTCACATATGGGGTTGCTTCACTTGGCCAGGACTAGAATCAGCAACATTATGAGGTAATAAAAATGAGTTCAGCTGACTACCTTTTTTTTCCCTTCCCGTTGATGGCACAGGCATATTGATCTAGCTCAAATTGTGAATGAGTGGCTCTGGGAGTGGATGAATCATTTTCACACATGGATTGGCCGACACTGAAAGTCTTAAGGATCTGCTAGAGAAGATTTTGTGAAGTGGTTTGACTCCCCCATAATCAGTATATCTTGTGCAAAATATTGTGTAACTGTGGATGGAAATAAAGCCATCTAGCCATCACAATTTGGCTCTGTTTCCCACACATCAACTTCAGGGACAAAATGTTCACTTGCTGTCTAATACATCCCACACACTTCCAGGTGCCACTGTAACGAGATACTGTGTGTAGACGACTGGCTCAGCACAACTGGGAAATTCCCAGGCTGCAGCGGACAGGAACTACCAAATGTGATTCAAGGAAGGAAAACCAGTGAACTGGAAACGGGGTGATGGGTGGTCACGGCCATTAATGTGCCTGGGGAGTGAAGACTGACCCTTATACTGTAGTCTGATCCACTAGAATAGCTACTGTATTTCCCACACATTTCCCACAAACTGTTGAAAAGGTTAATGCTGATACCCATAGAAAGGTGTCAGGGCACACAGCATGTCGTAGTTTAGTTCCTAAAAGGGGTACCTACTGAATATTAGGCAGGTGGTTATAATGCTATGACTAATCAATGTATATATCCCCATGCCTGGACTGATGACCACCTGAGGGTAAATTCTTAATGTGCTTGTTCGTTTTCATATCCATATGTAACAAAAACAATAGCAAGAAAAATTAAAAAACAATAAATACATATGACCCTATATGGACAAAAGAATTTGGCCAAACCATGACATTATATTTTAATGCATATACTTGAATATTTTATAGCTTCCACTCTTCTTCGAAGGCTGTCCACAAGATTTTTGGAATGTTTTTGTGGGGATTCATGGCTATTCATTATTATAGCATTTATGAGGTCAGACACTGATGTTGAACAAGAAGGCCTGGCACACAATCTCCATTCCAGTTCATCCCAAAAGTGCTTGATGGGTTGAGGTCAGGACACTTGTGTCTTGGTATGCTGAAGCATTAAGATTTCCCTTCACTAGGGATAAAGGGCCTGATTGAAACAACTGAATTCAACAATTAATTAATTAATTGACCAATTACTTTTGTCCATGAAGTGTATACACAATACATACAGTACATACATACATATATGCATACTAGCAAATTGTAAAAGACATTGGCTGATTAAAATTGCTTTATGCTTTTCCACATACCCTCATGACTCTGAATGTAATGTCTTCCAACTTCATTGTCTTTCTCTGGTATCATCCTCATATGAGGACGGGTTTTTTCTTTTGCCAAACTACTTCTTGGTTGAAGACATTAAATGTGGGGAATTAGCTTGAACAGTAGACCGCTTTCTTATGGCTCTGAGTTACTGATCGGAAGGTCGGCGGTTTGAGCCTCAGCTCTGCCAGGTTGCTGCTGTTGGGCTCTTGAGCAAGGCCCTTAACCCTGTCCACTCCATTCTGGCCTACTAACAAGAAGTTGGGATATGCAAAGAATTTCACTGTGCAGTAATGTATATGTCATAAATAAAGGCTGAACCAAATTTATAGTTATCAGCTATGAATAAAGAGAAACAGTCTATGTACACAACTGTCTAGTCTGGGCCTCAGGAGGATATAGAAGGTGGTAATTTATTTGAGTTATATAATTCATAATATTGGTGGCATGGTTTGATTCCCGGCCAGGCTCGATTCCTGACTCTGTGTAGATGGAGTTTGCATGTTCTCTCCGTGTTTGGTGGGTTTCCTCCGGGTAGTCCGGGTTCCTCCCACAGTACAAAGACGTGCAGATTTAGGCTAATTGCCGTTCCCAAATTGCCCGTATTATGTGAGTATGTGTGTGCCCTGCCATGGACTGGCACCCTGTCCAGGGTGTACCCCACCTTATACCCTAAGTCTCTTGGGATAGGCTCCAGGTCCCCCCCCTTAGGATAAAGCGGTATAGAAGGTGAGTGAGTGAGTGAGTGAGTTCATAATGTTAACATGTCCGGCTGGGTATTTTCTAAACGTTTTCCATATGTCACTACTAAAAGCAGGGTCCTTTGCGTTGCCTTTCCAGATTGGTCAGACCTCTGCAAGCTCAGCCAATCAGCGTCGAGTGATAGACGGTGCTCTTACATCAACCAGGACCGCACCAATCAGAGCTCAGAGCGTCAGCATTTCATGTCAGCCATTGGTCCGGTGTAACTGGGACACAGAGATATTAAAACATTCATTGTTAGCGGTTAAAGCTTTCCCTGCTGACTAGCAGATGGCGATACCTAATGGTACAGCGTAACGTTTTAGTAGCGACGTTATTCTAAGTAATTTATTTATCTATTAGTAGGTTAATCTCGAGTTTTCTGTCCAGCATTAAGCGGCGTGTGACCGGTAAGTGTGCTGTGTCAGTCCATTCTGTTTCAGATCCTGTTAGCTTAGCATGTCCTCAGACCGGTGGATAAAAGCATATGAATTCAGCTCCAGCACGTACCATACCATACCCGCTAGTGAAATGTAATAATAGTGAGGTCTATAATGTCGGGTTTTTGAATACATGAGCGTGCACTGAGCGCCTACTGTAACATGCACGATGTCAGACGGTTAGCAGGCGGCTGGTGTAACACGAATGAGTCTCTAAAGCTAGCGCGTGATGCCGCTTCTCACATGCTAATCTGAACGTTCAATAACCTTTAAATGTCAGGTTTAATAACGGCGAGTTGTGGTGTTATTAATATATTATCTACCGACATTTATTTTGCTACTTAGAGTGCATGGGGGGGGGGGGGCGCGTTACAGAGTGACCCCCAGAATTTTCCAGAAACTACCGGCATACGCGTTCACTTGACGCAGAAGAATAAATCAGCACATGGAGTCCGTGTAACCAGACTCCAAATTAGGGTACATGAGGCAGGAAGATTTTTCCCGTTAAAGAAATGGTTTATAATTTTTTTCTTTAATAGTTTCTTTTAAGTAGAAGTCATCTTTGATCATGTCACCACAAAATAACCCTTTAAAGTATTCCAAATTAGTGTGCTCCTAAGAACATGCACAAAAAAGGCCAGTGATTATGAGAAAGGCGGCAAGGTGACTTAGTGGTTAGCATTGTCGCCTTGCACCTCCAGGGTCCAGGTTCTCTACGTACTTGGTGTGTTTCCTGTGTTCACCAGTTTCCTCCCACAATCACAAAGACATGCAGGTTAGGCTAATTTGCCCATAGTGTGCGAATGATGACCAGAGAACCTACCATGGTGTTCATTAAATGGGAATTAATACAGTGGTAATCACCATGGACCTTCACAGTCCCCAGTTGTACTACAGAGGTTCCTGTATGGATGGTGAGTGGATGTGAAAAATTAACCATCAAAAAGCACATTTAAAATGACCTAAATAAGTTAATTTTGTGAGTAATAAGTGTGAGGCTGGGACGAACAGTTGTTTGGCAACCAACAGAGGTGATCAGTGTTTGGTCACAAGCCCAACACATTACAAAACAGAATAAAAAAAAAAACTCCTATTGGTCAGGAGCTGCGATGTCAGCTTTATTGAGTTCAGTTTATAAGAGTTCTTTTTGTTTGCTTTTAAGTCAATAAAGGGTTTACAAAGTCACAAAATCTAGCAGAGTTTATAAAGTTGCATATTTGCATGCATGTATGTTTTTTGTTAACTGAGTATTAGAGCTGAGTGATTAAAATTATTTAGCAATGTAATCAGTCATTTTTTTAAAAGTTGTTTATTAATTTTTGGGTCAATTTAATTAGCTGAGTTGATGGGTAAAGTTTTTGAAGCATAATTGATTTTTTACATCTTAATTTAAGAAGGTAAACCTGTGAATGTTAAGCTGAGTAAAATCTCCTTAAATATAGTATCTTTTTATTTAAAATACAAGCCACTTCCATCTTCTGTAAAACACTTGCAAAATACTTAAGCTCTATTCTTGTAAAACTTCTTCTTTTGCATTTATAGGCAGTTGGTGCAATACCACCACTGACTTACTGGAGCGTGAAGCAGACAACACAAGTTAAATGGTGTTTAGTAAGTTTTCCTGCTTAAAACCTATATGGAATATAGCTGCTTGAGAGAGATGAACATAAGTCAGGGCTCCATAAATCTTTAAGCTTTACTACTTACTTCTACTTCTAATTTTTATGAGCCAAAATTTAACCCTTTGCTTAACATAACCATGTGAATTCAAGTAGCCATTCTGATTTAAACTGAAGTTGTGGATACAAGAAACTTATAACTAACAGCAGCTGTGCTAGTCTTATCTGATGATGATGATTGAATACTGACCGAGTCTATACCTGAGAACTTAGACTGGTTGACTCAGTCTTTGTATTGATGGTATTTATAGTGGGTTTGGATGGACAGGCAGTGTGGAAAAACTCATCTTTGCCAATCTTAAGTAAGATTTCAAACTGTAAGCAGTGTAAACCACTTTTTAAAAGGAACTGAGAGCAGTAAAGGGAGCAAGGGAACAATGGTTTATCACTTTGCTAAAAGTGGACAAGCTAAATTACCCATTCGTCCCTTTCTGAACATAGAACAAGTAGACTACATAAGACTTTATACATAATTTAATGTACCACTTATTGTCAATTATTATCAATGACAATATTATCTTAATATTAGTTAAAAATAATATAATAAATAATAATAATAGCAATATAGGAATCATCTTGCATATTTTGTAGTCAATAATTCATCCTTATTGCATAGGCTATTAATCTGCATAATATTATTTTCTTTAAGAATGACAGGATTCATCTTGTAACTTGGATACCTGTTACATCTATTGTGGAAATTAAAAAATGTAAAAAATAAAATAGAGTACATATTGAAATAAAAAACTGATAACTACAAAACATTATACTATTGAAATTTATATAGCTTGTGAATAAATGTGATTTTGTTAAATTTACAAGATGCATCTTGACATTTCTAAAGATGTTATTATTTTAAAGAGTAAAGTTTCTTAGTTGCTTCGGAACCATTTTCATCTCATCATTAACAGTTGCTAAGCTGTACGCGCATTTCTTCGAACA
The DNA here is from genome assembly GCA_030347435.1 of Clarias fuscus. Lineage (NCBI taxonomy): Eukaryota > Metazoa > Chordata > Actinopteri > Siluriformes > Clariidae > Clarias > Clarias fuscus. Next base: position 29,642,286 of record CM059206.1, read on the forward strand.
ATTAGTACAAACAGTAGACCTCAATGGATTACTCAAAATAGTTTGTCTCTTAGAAGTACAGAATTTGTCAATGAACATGTCAGACTGCACCTGTCAGAATGACAAGTGCTGGTGTAATTGTTTATGAACAAGGTAGTGAAAATACTTGGTCATGTTGACAGTAAAGCTGTACTACAGTCATTTATAAACTTTGGCTAAGATTTGATTACAGATTAACAATTCATAAATCTGCACTTTGTACTGCATACATCAATTTCAGTAGTAAAAAGTTACACATTACTCTATGTGGGAAATTTATTGCAAGAGATTGGACATCATTCACTGTATTGCTTTTTACTGATTGTACTGTGATTTGCTGACTGATGACATTGTGATACAGAAAAGAAAAAACTAGACTTTTTTTTTTTTAACAGCACAAAGGAAAAAAATAGTAATGTAAGCAATTGGAAACACTGCAGAGGTAGAAGTTTGCATTCAGCACAGTATGAAGAATAAGTTTTGTTATTGTACACTTCCTGACATTCTTGTCTGTCAGGCCACAGGTTCTCGTCCACATCACAACGCAACACTGAAAGAATCTTTTGTCTTATCATTGTCGTCTGCAGATGTCTACTGTAACGTCGTCACATACTGCATCTGAGTTAGCCAGGAATTTTGGAGAATGTGATCAGTGGTTAAACACATGCTTTAAACATTCCTTTCCATTGTCGAATTCAAGATTTTCCTTCTAGCTTTTCAAAGAAATTTCTAGAAAATAAGCATGACCGATTAGGACAACTGGTTCAACTGTTTTGCATGTAATTACAAACAATACTTAGATGTTTTGGGTGAGACTATTCAACAGAAATGCAATATAATGCATTTAGATCAAAATGACAAGCAATTGTAAACATAGGAAACTGCAGACAATTGTACTTAATCATTTGCATGAATGTACAAAAGCATTTGCAGTTTGGTCAAAAGAATTATGAAGTACTTTCAGATGTGTCTGACTAAATAATTGACTCGAAGAGACCAAGAAAAAGATATTGGCAGTCCTGCAATAGCACAGAATAACAAAGACCGCTAAAACATAAATAAAACATGCTGGTAGGGTAAAAAATAAGAAATTATGCAAAAGTGCTATTAGGATATAATTCCATATTAATAGTAATGAATTATTGATTGTAATATGGGGATTACTTTATTATGTTCTTGTTTATAGGAATGCATGGAGGGAGTAATGTCTGTGTTGGTGACACTGTATGGAAGAATTTTGTTGAAGTTCCTTAACCGGCATTCCAGGGAAGAGTAGGGAATAGAGCAAACTGGTTAAAGTACGCTGTGGAACGAAATGCAGCAACTGACTCATTTTGGCTAACTTTGGCTGGCTAGTCAGCTAACCTACATCACACTAGAACTGGAAAAGTTTCAAAAAATTTGTTTGTATCCAGCCATTATTTCAGGTTTAACCAAAGTTGTCATTACTGTTAACTGGTAAATTAAACCGTTACCGTTGCAAGATTATTTTTGGTCAAAGAAACAACTGAAAACTACCATCAAAAATATCATATATACATACATGCATATCACATATATTTCTTTGCCTAAACTGTATGACATTTAACATTATTTTGCTTAGTCACATGTGTTGGTTAAAATGATTAGTTTTTATTTTTAGCAAAACTACATAAATCCTAACTCCATGTATAATTATTATAATATGGCAATAAAATAATGGACTAAAATAAAAATTGTCAGGTTTTTAAGGGTTAATGTATCAGGGAATTTTGTGAGCGCACAGATTTTTGTTAGTGGGTCTATTAAAGTACTTATTAGGGAATTGGTAGCGCTATCGCTTTAAATTTTCTGCACAGTCATGCTTACTGTCCACTGTGTTATGCAACGCCCCTTTTAGGAGAAGGATATAACCAGAGGTAGAGGCTCTCTGTTTCTTTAACTCTGCTGCACTGGACTGCTTCACATTTTGCACTGTGTTCACTTGCAAGTGATTTTGCACATATTGTAAGACCTGTATTCACTGTCTGATCACTACATCTACTACACTTGCTTTTGCAGTACCATCTTTTTTTCTTTTTCTTTTTTTTTACTTGACTGCAAAGTATGACTTATAAATGGAATAAAGAGTATAAAGAGATTTTTAGAGAGATATTAAGAAAAATATTTTCTGACTTTTTCATTATTCTGGGCTTATACAGCTGAGTACCTTTGCCATGGATCTGCATAATAAAGACTCTGGAGATGTCCTACCTGTGGTCATTATAGGTAAGTGTGTAATGAATAATTAATTTAAAAAATTTACTTTCATTTGTAAGTTTGCTGTGATGGCAACTTAATTCAGGTAGGATGTGAGAAATAAATGGATGAATTTATACTTTAATTATTATTTCAAATTCTTTAAAATTTTAAGTAACTCTTTAATTACACAAAGTAAGAATAAACAACATTGAAAAATAATTGCCTTTTTTTCCACCAGGAAATGGCCCTTCAGGAATTTGCCTGTCATACTTGCTATCAGGACACACCCCCTATTTTTCCTCAGAGGCCTTTCACCCCAATCCAATCCTACACAGAAAACTTAAAGAGAATGTTCATCTGCCTTTGTTTGAACAGGTAAGGTTAAACCTGTATATCTTTATCTACTTGTATATTTATATTATTTTTTTAAATAAATAAATTTTTTTTTTTTTTTTTTTTTTAGTACAATACTGTGGGCGGGGGGCTTTTGTGCACTAGACAGGGTGCCAAGCCAACACAGGGCGTGTGTGTTTAACCTAATCTGCCTGACTTTATTTCGTTACCACATAATTTTGATGAGCCTAGACCTGACCAATTAAAGCCATCGCAGATCATAACACTGCTTTCAGAGGCACGTACTGTGGATGTCTATAAAATGTTTGCGAAAGCAGCTAAAGGCCTGGTTAATTAATATTGAGGACTGCACATTTATTCCGTTACAGCATGTTTTTAATGTGTTTATAAATTCATTCAGTGACGGAAAGGATGGAAGATAAGAGGGTGAATTAAACAAAACGGAAGCATGAATTTTTTAGATTACATGATAATTTAAAGCTCATTATATTAATTTTATGCAAGTTAATATGACTCAAATGAACTCAAGGTCTCAAATGCGGCCATGCCTGAATTTCCTTCTTTTTTCGTTTCTCGTTGATGTAACATCGTATTTTGGTGTCTGCAGCTTTAAATGAACTGCCCCTAAATACCCCATTGCAGAAATGGATTTTTCTAGCTAGTCAGAATACAGACACCAGAAATGGGTGTGTGGTGGGGGGAACCCTTTTTTAAACCCACAGGATTCTAAGAATCCTAACAGGATCTGAAGCCGAGTCTGTCTCACTTCTGGGACTGACATGCTAGAACTCTTGAAGGTCTAATTCTAAACACCTGTGCTTTCCCTTTGGTGTTTTGTGCAAATTAAAAGGTGACGTCTGGGCGGAACTGGGCTACAAGACATAGGAGTGCCTTACCACCTCTTTTGTGTAAATGTAACAATGAAGCTCATCAAACCTATGTTGATTTTTAAAGCTGTTGAATAAAGCTTACATATAAAACCTCATTATTGTTATGACAGCTTATGATTCTCATCCCTATTTTCCATGGTCATCCCGTTAATGTGCTGCAGGATAATATGCCATGTCATGAAGCTAAAATCATCGCAGCCTGGTTTTTTAAACATGACGATGTTCTCAAATGTCCCACAGTCACCAGATCTCAATCCATCAGAGCACCTTTGGCATGTGGAGGAACGGACGATTTGCATCATGGATCTGAATTTATTAATAAATTAATAATAATAAATAAATAGTTTATTAATAATTGAAAAAAGTATTTAAAGTGACGTCCATCAGTGAATAAAGTCTGTTTATGAACTATTTATGTAGATGTTTAATGAGCACAAAGGGAGCACCCTGGAGCAGCAGTAAATGATAAATTATTTATGTAGCAAAAGCTAGTTTAAATTTCATCATTTATTGTCTTTTGAACAAAACTTTTTTCTTGTTGATGTAACCATTTAAGCTCACCTTATAATTATACAAAGTCTTTAAAAATGACTTAAGTCTAAAATTACTGACCATTTAATATAACTGTCAATTTATATTATGGATTTTAAAATACGATGCATACGAAAATGTATGTAAACACGTACATGGAAAAAAAAGGTGGTGCATGTTTTTGCATGTACACACCTTTTTATAGACTTTTTTTTATAAAAACTCCCCTTTAAGTGGTAGTCATTCGTACAATACATTGCCATTTCATCCAAGTAAAAAAATATAAAAAAATCATGTTTTAACATATTTGACAGAGGACTTCGTAAACAATTAGAAAAAAAAAAGTCCAGCTCCGAATATTATAGTTTAACGGTTTTGATCAAAACTTTTTCATGTGACACAAAGCTTCAATTAATGTAAAATGTTTCACTTTTTAAATTAATTTACAAAAAAAACAATAATAAAATTAATATTAAAAAATATTAAAACAATAACATTTTTTGAGATGCACTGTGTAAATTTTTTATTTGTGTATGTTTTTAGGATCTAGAGTACCTGTGTGAAGGCCTGGAAGGCAGATCATCAAATCCTTTGGCTGTACTCTTTGATTCATTGCTCCTACCAGACAGTGACTTCGGATTGGACTGTGCCTCACCATTGCAATGGCGGTATGAGCCAGAAAGAGCTATTAACCACCTTGTGATTGGAAAAGGACCACCTGGAGGGGCATGGCATGTAAGTGATTACAGGAAAAGCTGCCTACCACTAAAGTGAGGTTTAACTTATTTGCATTCTTTAAAATGGGAAATGGATTACAGGTACTGCTGGAATCTTTGGCATGGACAGCACCTAAGAGCTATAAATAATATTGAGCCCACATGACATAGCCCATAAGAACCCATGGTAACAGGTGTCACAAGCTCATTAAATGTTGTGGAATGTTTTAGTTTTCCCTTGACTTTAAGTCATGAAGTGTCTAAGTGACATCTATTGAACAATTTGGTGCAGTCATGTGACACTCTGTGCTTTTCCAAAATGAGGGTCTGTCTCTGTAGCACATCTAGCTAAAAAAAAAAAAGCTTCTTTTTTTTTTTTTTGCTGAAAGTTTAATTCTATTAAAAAATTCTAATAATTAACTAACGTCCCATATAATATATTTAACCTGTTCTGTCTGCATTCATGAAGAAAAATTAAACATTTTAAGAAAATATTGCTGTGACAAGTTTTACATAGGGTATTTAACACTAAAAGTGTCAGTGATGTGCCATGTGACAGCTTTCAAAATGTGTTCTATTCCATTCCATGTGGTCTAATTGGTCTGTATTTATACCGCCCCATAATTTCCCTTAAAGGAGAAATGAGTTTGGACTCTTATCAAGAATGAACACCAATACAATAATTAACATAATTATGAAAATAATAATTGTGACTATGATTTGTCCTTTATTTGTAATTTCATTTTCCTTAATCTTTTACCAGACTGTCACCAACTAAAGCAAACGCACTTAAACAGCCGTTCAGTGTTTTTATGACCAGCTAATTTTGCGCTTAAAGAAATGTTACACCATATGCAAAGCGCATGACTATCATAAGCCATCACTGCTTCTGTTGTTTCTACAGGCCATGGAGGGATCCATGTTAACACTAAGCCTTGCCAACTGGATGGAGCTTCCTGGCCTCAACTTGAAGGATTGGATGAGAGAGAAACGCAGGTATGAAGTTGACAGGATATGTACAAATAGAAAAGGATCTTTTGATCACTGCTTGAAGAAAGCTTTCAGTAAATTTGTATGAAATGAGTAGGAGGGACTATACTCCCTTGACTTGACTCAGAAGTGGAAATTTGGAGCTTGGAATTAGAGTGGAACCTTGGATTCCGAGTACCTTGGTCTGCGCGTGTTTTGCAAGACGAGCAAAAATGTTCAATAAATTTTAACTCTGTTTAAAAACAAAAACAAAAGGGCAGGTTCTTGAAATACGAGCAGTATTGTGGGTAATCGTCTTCCATGCTCAGTCTCAGTGCGGGTGCATGAGTGATGCACCCGCACTGAGACTGAGCATTGTCATTGTCAAGTCAAGGGAGTATAGTCCCTCCTACTCATTTCATACAAATTTACTGAAAGCTGAAAGTTTTCAGTACAGTCAACCCCCAATACAGTCAACCTCCGTGTGCACATATATTATTGGCTATAACAGTGTGACCATGTGTGTACGCATAAATCATCCTCTCAGTGGTCTCAATCACTACAGCCACGATTCTTTTCCAAGGTAAAGTGTAGCTTAATTTGTTTTATTTTTATATTTTGTATTAATTATTTTTATATGAATATTTTTACTTTGATATACAAGTGATTTTTTTTTTTATATTATATATATATATATATAAGCACGCTTCTGGAACAAATTATGCTCGCAGTCCAAGGTTTAACTACATGTTTTCCATATCGGAGCATTTGAGCTACAAAGAGGGGAAGAACAAACATCTTTTGATTTAACACACTGATATGGCTGCATGTTGATTAATCTAAAGTAAGTATGTCCAAAGTCTGGGACCTGGGTAAAATGTCAATCACAGACAGGACAGATGTTGCCTATAGATTTTCTGTTAATATAAACTATGAATATAAACTACATGGCCAAAAAGGTGGAAAGTGGTTTCAATTTATTTAGAGAATGTATTCAAAATGAGAATTGGACTGCAAAAATGTAGCCTAGTCAGATGAATTTCAACCTGATGGGAACAGAATCTGTCAGCAACACCATGAATTCTGTTCTGCCTTTTGTCAACAGTTAACAGCTTGATTTGTATTTAATTTATTCTACATTTTTTTCTAAAATGTTATATTAATTATAAGCATGCTACTTTAGATATGCTGAGATTTAATCAGCACCTCTTTTTTGTGTGTGAGAGTTTTTAATTTTTATTCATTTAATTAATGTATATTGTTTTTAGGAATGTTCGAAATGACCGTGCCACATCAGCAGATATCGCTTCCTACTACCAGCACTATGTGAACACAATGGGCCTAAGTAACAACTTTGCCAATGGCATCACAGTCACTTCAGTGCAGCGTGCCTCTCTTGGCTCAGGTCACTCTGTTTGGCACATCAAGGGTATACAGAGGTTGGACAATGGAGGTGCAATGCCCTTTTTCGTGCAGGCAGAGAATATAGTGCTTGCCACAGGCACCAGTGATTCCCCAGCCCACCTTGGAGTCGAAGGAGAGTCATTACCCTTTGTGTTCCACAGCTTCAGAGAGTTTGAGACTGTCATCTCAAGTGGACGTCTGTGCAAATCTTCAGATCCCGTACTGGTGGTTGGAGCAGGACTAACGGCAGCCGATGCCGTTTTATGTGCTCACCACCTCAATGTGCCAGTATATCACACATTCCGCCGAGGTGTTATGGACCCAGCACTTATTTTTAACCAGCTGCCCCGTCTCCTCTACCCGGAGTACCACAAAGTGCACCAGATGATGAGCCAGCAGCAGTACCAGCCAAGCAATTCGTTACCCAATTTACTCTCCCCGCTTGTGGCATCAACGGACAATGACCACACTAAATCCTCCTCCTACCCAGGATATATGAGCTTCCCAAAACACAGTGTAGTGTCTTTTAATCCCAATGGAAAGTGTGTTCTGGAAGCAGAGGACGGGCACCACGTGGTGCTACAGGTCTCATTGGCGCTGGTTTTGATCGGCTCACAACCTAATCTTTCATTTTTGCCAGAAGAGGGACGGCAGCTGGGGTTAGAGCCAGGACAGCCAATCAGCTGTCGGCGCAACCCAATTAAGGTAGAGACGTATACCTGTGAAAGTGTGCGGGAGGTGGGACTGTATTCCCTGGGCCCTTTGGTAGGTGAAAACTTTGTGCGCTTCCTCAAGGGTGGTGCACTGGGTACTGCATGCCATCTAATGCAAAAGAGGAGAGAGAAGGCCATGACTGTTCTATAAAAGCCAGGCTGTAGTGGAGAGGGAGAAATATTATCCAATCCATTGCTGCAGACAGTCCAGTGGTTTATTTCTGTGTTTGCTTGCCTAAAACAAAGGCAAATTGTGAACACTGTTTTGAGGTTATCTTGTTGATGAATACTGGGCCTCATTTACCATTCTTGCTAATATAATGAGTAAAAAAATTATTTTTTTAGCTGGGTATTTAAAAAAAAACCCGGTAATTTTAGATTTATCTTCTTTGTGTTTTTTATAATTCTGTTCAATTGACACTAAGCAACGTTAACAAAGTCACTAGCTTACTGTACGCAAGTCCACCATTGCACAAAATATTCTCATAAAAACCTAATGTCAAAGGTTACAAGCCAAAATCTCCATTTTCAATGACCAAAACTGCGTTTGTATGTGGACAATAGGCCAAAACTGCAGATAAAATTCTCAGTTTTTAAAAGTACAACAAAAATGCATATTTTTAGCAGTGTAACAGCACCTTAAAAATCAAGAGACAAGTACCAGAAAAAGTTTCATTTGATTTGAAATGATGAGGTTAAAAATAGGAAATAATTCTGCTGTTATTCAGAAATCCTTCACATATGAATGTGCCCTCCCAAATGCAGTCTTGGAAATGCATGAGGGTATATAAAGTTGATGTTGGCAAGAAGTATATCTGGATACATTAATTGGCTCACTTATCAGTTCCTTGGTCCTGGCTCTAATACATATACAGCATTAAGTGATAATATACCGTGGCATTTTTAATCGCCATTTTTAATTTTGAATAATTTATTTATTTATTTTTTAACATTCCTTAAATATTGGCTTGTATGTTGTAACAATTGTAAATTTTATACTATACAAATGAAATATAATTGATGATTTTATTAATAAATCTGTAAGAGTCCAGATTGATAAATGAGGCCCAATGAGCGGCTAGACCAAATTGACTGAAATGTCCTTGCTGTAGAATGTGGTTCATTTATATGAAAAGGTTTCAGGAATGTACAGTAAGCAAGGGGGGGAGACAGGTTGCAGTTTTTATTTTTATTTTTTTTTCTTTAATTTAATTATGTGAGCTTAACCATGCTAACCTAAGTCTACAGAAAGCCAGAAGATGGATTGTGGTCTGTTTTGACTGTGTATTGATCCAGGTCTTTTCCACTGTAGATTTGGGTCTGTGTAAATTACTGCAGCATCAGTAATATTCTGACATGACCCATAAGAGAAAGCATCTTTGAGGATGAAAAGAAATAAGATGAGGGCACATTGAGCAAGGTGTTCGCAAACTGCATGTTAACAAGAAAGCATGAACTTAATTGAAGAAATTATGGATGTCATGAAGATAAACCAACACTCGTATTATGTATGTTTGCATTTAAAAGGTCTAATATGTTAAGAAGTAAATGATACAGCAGTTAGTTTCTTGATTGCACTGATACACACTTGATACACACTGATTGATGTGCTAGATTTTGTGGCACTGCATTTGTCTGTATATTAATTTGCTATACGCCCAGGAAATCCGGGTTATCATGGTTTAGTTTCTTTTAAAGAAATCTGCCAATGAAGTTGGGAACATTTCATAGTCATTTCATAGATGTTGTACTTATGAAGGCTTTTCCATGCAAAATGTATTTCCTCTTGATATGGAACTTATAAGTCATTTTAAAGACTCTTTAAAGATTTTAAAGATGACAATACTTCACATGAAGAAAAATTTTAAATTTGCCAAGCAAATTAGGTTTTGTATCAGTCATGGTACTTTTTCATTTATTGGTTAAATGAAATGTTAAGTATGTCTGTAGAGAGTCTAACCTGAAGATGTCATGCAATATCTGCAGGTTTGCTTATCGTATACATGACTCATGCTCCATAGTTTGCTAATTAATTAATGAAAATTGAAATATTCAGTAAATAACCTGTAACAATATCCTAGAATCTGGCCAACAATGCTAGTCTTCTTAACAAAGCATTAGCAAAAGAAACTGGCAAATTAATTTACATATACTCAGTTAATATTACTTAATTAGCAAAAATGATCTCACCATACTTTTCAAGATGAATGGCATTCATGCCTTCTAGGAAGGTAATGAAGATGCCTCATTTTGTGAGTGACAATCTTTATATTGAGATATGCCAAGGGCTTTAAATAATGAAGTATGCCGTGATTTAATACAGCTTCACGTACAGACCGCTGTAACGTTTCTATATTGTGTAACATGTAGATCACAGCAGATGATGTAATGGCACAAGAGTATTTCCTACTGCTCTTCTACTTGATTGGAGACTGAAATGTGAATGAAAACTTCTGAAATTAACTAATTTGAAAACTAAAATTGTTTTGAAAACATAATGCGTAAATAAATTAGCAAAATACAATAACTGAAGCATTTTTCACCTTTTTTTTTTTTTACCTCACTTTCTTGAGATGGCTGTTCCTCAGACTGTTTTGTGAAGTAGATTTTCTACAGGGTGGCCCAAAGGTCTGGATCTACAGGCATTTTTATAAAGAATTTGATACATTTCTTTATTTCATACCCAACATGGCTTCAAAACTAAGTTACATACTTTTCTCTGGTGAGCCATGGCTCAGCAGTAGCTCATTTATATACAGCACCATCCACAATTCTTGACACCCCTGGTTCTTAGGATTCTAATAAATTTAGATTTTGCTTGAACAATATAGAACCACAATACAAAAAAAGAAAAATACAACCATTAAATGAAGTACAGTATACAGTGGAAAAAATTCCACATTAAGTAATATTTATTTTTACATGTAATCATCTGTGCCATTATTGGCTGCCCTAATTAACAATTCAAACAACCCCCTTTTGCCAACAAGACAGCACTTACAGATAGAAAAATACAGATAGAGGGATCTTTTACCATTTCTCTGTACACAGTCTTTGTAGATCATTCTCCTGGGGGTCCTGAGTTCTCTCTTATGCACTCTCCTCTTCAGTTCACCCCACAGGTTTTCAATTGGGTTGAGGTCTGGGGACATGAATGGTCATGAGAGGAGCTTGATTTTGTGTCTGCTGAACGATTTTCATGTAGATTTTGCCACGTTTTTGGGTCGTTCTCCTGCTGAAAGACCCAGTGATGACCCATCTTCAGCTTATTGACAGAATCCATCAGGCTTCGAGGACATTGTTAGGGTGCATGGCATCATGAACTCTTAAAATGTTCCCCAGGCCTTTGGAATTTATTAGAAGCCTGAGAACACATTAACTAGGGGTGCCAATAATTGTGGAAGGTGCTGAAAGACCCTGAAATGGCAGATTTGTGTGAAATTATTAGTGAAATTAGGGGCAGATTGTGGAATGAAAATGCATTATCTGAGGTGTATTTCAGCACGAACATTTATCATGCACACAAGATAAAATACAGGGCCTTTAAATATTAACTTTTTGTGCCTATGAAGCCAGAATTTTAGGCAATCCTGTATATCTGTAATGATTGAGGCATGTAAAATGTTATATATTGCACTAATTTCTGTTATTTAATAGTAACTGGCCTTCAAGAGTTCATATCTAATAGGCTTCCTGATTTACAAAAAAAAAAAGTATTTATTTCCAATTTTCTTAATTTAATATTGTATAAATTTTTTTTGCACTTGATTGGGAAAATAAGTTGTCCAGAAAAGCACACATGGGTAGGGTGCTACTTAGTACTACACAAAGTTAAATAAACATTAAGATGTGCCTGTACTACTTCCTAAACACAAGTGGACCAGTTAAGTAATGTCTCCTTGTTTATCTACTGTGAACATCCAGCTTGTGTAACATAATTCCATCACCCAAAAAAGTGCACATCAGTAATGTTTCATTAAACAATACATATAGGGTTGGACAATTTGGTGCTTTCTCTTGATCTTGTGGATGCCTTATGCAATAAACAAATGCAGTATATAAAAAAAATTACTTCATCCTGAAATGCTTTTGTGTAAATTAATTTTCAATTAAGGCAAAGCTGCTTTTCATAAAGAAAAAACAAATTTTAAAGTACTGAACTGTGTAAGAAAGTACTGTATTTTATACCTTTAATTAAAACCATTCCAAATTAGACTTTCAGTGCAATTACTGACATCACGAAATCCTTATTTTTGGGATAAATGTCAATACAGTACCTACTATCATGACATAAATCTGTTATTTCTTTCAATGTTTTTAATGTTTATTATGTAAAGGTTGTGTAGTTCATGAAGAGGTGAGTTGAACAGCTTGTTGTTATACACTATGTATGTATTTCTATAAATATGTAAATAAAGGATTGCATGTTTTTACTTAAGTATCATTGTTTCAGTTATTAAATACCATACAGCCAGAGAAGCAAACTCATCAAATCAAGGACACAATGTGTAAAGATATGTTCATGGTATGTGAAATGCATTTAGTGGTGATCGCATTAGATGCACTGAAACCAGATGACCACAGAGTGAAGAGTGACTTGGGTCAGAAGATAAAGTGCATAAAATTGCCTGGCCTGGATTAAAACTGTACATAATCAGTCAGTAGCATCACCAACCACCTCAAAAGGGTATTAGTGAAGGTACCACAATTCACTGTTTCAGAGGAATTTGAGAGCAGAAATGTATAAACCACAAGATGCAAACCACTCTTAAGCAGTAGCAATCGGAAGAACAAACTGGAACTACCAAATAAGTACAGAGAAGCGCCACGAAAGTGTGTCGAAAGAAAGGTTCTGCTTTTGGCCGAAACATACAAGTTCACTGATCAAGCATGATGGGAGTAGTGTCATTGCTTGTGCTTGCATGGCTAATTCTGGACAAGCCTTATAAATCATTAGAGGAGATGTAACCCATGATGGTAGCAGCAAAAAAAGATTACAGAAACATTCCAATTCACAGAAAAACAATCTAATTGGAAGGAGCTTCATGCAGTAAAACAATGTGCCAATGCAGCAAAGGACTTCAGATGAAAGCATGGACCATTTTAGACTAGCCAGGCAGGTCAACTTGCCATTAACACAACTAAGCCTTCAGCTCACCTTTACAACATCTGAAAGAAACTGGTGTAGAATCTCAAAAAAGCATCACAAAAGAAGAATGCAGAAAAAACAGCATGGTGATGTGAGTGGGATGCTGGCTTGATGCGGTTGTTGTGAACAAAGGATATGCAGTCAAATATTAAGTGTTAGCTGTGACACTGTTCTAATACATTTTCTCACCTAAAGGGTATTTACTACCAAAGGTGCTGTGGTCTAAGCTGTTTAAAACATAAAGATGTAAATAACAAGAAATAATTTACAATCAGTTGTATATTCATCTCATAATCTCAAATCCAAACATCTTTAGTGTTTTTTTTTGTTTGTTTGTTTTTAGGCTGGGCTAGTTAATTCAAAGGGATCTTACCAGACAAATTAGAGCTTTGAGTCATGACTGAGAGACCATTTGCTAGCTATGTTATCAAATATCCATAATATTACTCAATATACCTGAGGTAATGTAAAATCTGAGACTAGGAGGGGTGAAGTCAAGACTTGACTGTCATATGCAACACTGTCTATTACATTATTATCCATCAACTTTACTTCTTACAAATTTATCTTAAGGATTACTATTTAGGGAGATAATAATGTCGACTGAACATATACTATTATTATTATTTTTTTATTTTTTTTATTATTATATTATTATTATTCCCCTCAAAAAAGAGCTGTAACCAGAAATGGAAATGTACCTTTCGTATGGTTGGGGAATAAATGAGCCAGCAGAGGGCCTCTGAGACCTTGTGCTTTACTTCAATCAGATGCTGAAGCCGTAATGCAGCAATAACAATCGACTGAAGATCAGATGAGATAGTGTAGTCTGAGTCATTTTGTAAGGATCACATTAAAAGTGTTCCAAAGTAAAATCGACATTACAGTAAGATCTTTTTTTAATAATTTGTTTTAAGAACTCTATCTATAATTTTTGTCTAAAATGACTTGGCTCTTCACAGGAGAGGCATTCCTAGATCATGAAGTAGAAGCAAATTCTACATATTACACTGAGCTCAAGTACCAAAACAATTATTTAAAGAGGACAAAACTGTATTATAAACCCGGAATGCAATATCCTAGGCATTGTCAATCTAGTCTATATAAAAGAACGTTGCATTTTGACTTCATTTCTGGATGACCTTTACGCCTATATACAGTCACTGGGAGAGTTTCAGTGATTTGAGATTAAACAATGCTGTGCAGAATGCATGCACTTGCTGCAGGTGTGGATCTTCTAGTACTGCTAGATAGTGAAAAATGCTCAGAATCAATATTCTTTTAATATTATTTTCTTATTATTAAGTTAAAGCAGGACAAATGAAACACTGCAGTGACTCATGTTTGGCACGGGGTGTGTCGCGTGCTTTAAAACATCTTTAGCTACTTTTCCACCTTCAGTTGTTCTTCATCCATATAAGAAGTGAAATCTTTGGCTGTACTAAAAATGTCACATTCCAGGTAAAAACAGTCTCTCCTATGCAACAGCAGATTGTGAGCAATAATTTTTAGATATTTATGTTTTAGACACCCAGTTAACAGGCAATGTGGAATGGGGGCTAATTTGTGGGGGTCCCAAAAGACCACATTTTTGTGGGCTTTTGGGACCCCCACAAATTTCCAATAGGGTTGAAGGCTCCAAAAGCTTAAAGTCAGTCTGCTTGATCCATTTCACAACCAGCTTCGATGTGTGTTTGGGGTCACTGTAATGTTGGAATATTTAATTTTGTCCCAGTTTCAGCAATCTGGCTGATATTTATTGGTAATCTTTAATAATTTTTTAAGAATTCTAAGTTAGTTCTTATTCTTCATTCTATTCATCTATTTATTTTGTGCAATGCACCAGTTCCACAGCCCTAAAGCTACCACCATTACCACTTTGAAATTATCCATAATTTATATTATAATATATTTATATATACATGGTCCTGCTTTGTATGTAGTTGAAGGAACTCCAGACTTTGAATGGGGATGTTGGAAAGAGTTTCAACAAGCTTGGTCAATGGCTTTCCTGAGTGTCATCCTTCATTCCTGGGTTTCAGGAACAATGTAACACACATCTGGATTTTGAGAGAATGAAGGTCTGGAATCAGGCTTGGTGAGTCTAACTACTTTTTATTTTCTTAACTTTTCACCACACTGATTCCAGCACAGTTTGCAATAAAATCCATGCGCTTGAATCGGCTGTGACCTCTGTTAATGAAGAGGAGTATTTTTCTAGGTTGATCCTATCCTATTCAAATTCAAATTCAAATTTTATTTGTCACATACACAATCCTACACAGTACGATATGCAGTGAAATGCTTAGGCAACTGCCCTGACCTTAGAACAAGAAAGAAAAAAAAAAAAGTTACTTATCTAAGAAGGAATAAGAAAGAATATCTATAAAGGAAATAAATATTTGAACAAAAAAGTAAATTTGAGAAAAATATATATAAGTAAAAATTGACTAAGAGAATAAAATAAATTAAAATATAAAATATAGAATATAAAATTTATGTAAGTACAAATATACATTAAATGAAGATATAAGGAAATAAGAAAGTGAGAAGAACTGTACAAATGGAAAATATTGGAATGAAAAATTGTAATTGTATAAATAGAAAATAAAAATATTGAAATGGGGTGAACATATGGAACGGAATGTCCAGGGGTGTGCAAATATGCAGTAAAGTGACATGTTAAAGTGGCTTGTGTGCATATTTAAAGTGTCTTATGTGCATAATGCCCATGAGTATTGTCCTCGTATATAATCCTCTTTTGATTAGATTAGATTAGATTAGATTAGATTAGATTAGATTAGATTAGATTAGATTCAACTTTAGTGTCATTGTGAAAAGTACATTTACAGAGCCAATGAAATGCAGTTAGCATTTAAACAGAAGTGCACAAGTAGGCAATTTACATTAAATACCAATGTGTTATAAGAAAATGCAGTAAGTAATAATGTTATGGTACATATCGAATATGCAGTATAACTGTGCAACATTGTGCAGTGAATGTGCTATAACAAACAGAAGGTGCAGTAGATATGAAAACACATTTCACAGATAGCCTCCACAATCCAGTGAGAAAGCCACTATTTACCCCTTACCCCTCACTGGATTGGCAAAACAATTGATCACATATCAATTTGTCGTTGTTTGCCGGTGAAGGGATTTTCCCTCGACAAAACTCCACCTTTCGGAACATCTTACAAAGCGCTGACGTGACTTCCTCCATATTATTAATAATAATTATAATCGTACCAAGATTTTTTATATTTTTTTACAGATTACTAGCCTATTTAATATTAATGATTTCATAATGGTTTAATATTACGGATTTCTTTTTTCTAGCTCCATTGTTTTGGTTGACAACTGACTGCATGTTCCATAAAAGTATGATGGCAGATGGCATTTTTGGTTTACTGCAGGTGGATAATTTAAGTTCTGCTTTTTATTTCATTAATACGAGTAGGACAAATAGACATTAAGTATTTTATTTGAAAGTAACCTTCAACCCTGCAACTTTTTTTCAAAAATGTTTTTTGTTGCATTCAGAAATAAGATTTTGTTTTCTCTTTAGCAGTTCATTGATTTCATAAATGCAACGCACTATAGTTTTTTATACATAGCATATAAAACAAGTTATTTATAGTATAAAACAATATTTGCAGTGTTATCTTCATTTTAAATTTCAAAAGGGTTTTGTGGCTCCCGGTGTTTTCTTTTCTGTGGTGTGTAGTTTTCATAATATGAAAATAATGCTTTATAGGTCAAAAGTAGTACAGTGGAACCATGGAATGCAAGTAACTTTTTCTGTGAGTGTTTTGCAGGACAAGCTAAATTTTTAAATAAATTGTAACTTAATAAATGAGCAAGGGCTTGATATACGCATGTGTTTTGTGTACCGAGCATCACATGACCACAACTGAGCCAATGGTTCTTATCTCTCACATGCTGCAGAATTATGGGTAATCATCTCCCATGCTTAGTCTCAGTGTGTGTGCACAAACACACACACTAACGGAAACACTGCTCTGTCAGGATTCTTTTCGAATGTAAAGTTAAGGTTAATTTGTTTTATTCTACCTTTATATTTTGTATTAATTATTTTTATATGAATATTTTTGGGTTGTGGAACGAATCATCAGAGTTTCCATTATTTCTGATGGGGGAAATTTGCTTTAATATATTCGAGTGTTTTGATATACAATTATTGAATTATTGATATAATTCTGGAATTAATTATGCTTGCAATTCAAGGTTTAACTGTATTTTAAAATCAATGCAAAATTTCACTGGGAGCCAATACAGCGGATAAAGGGTGATGGGTTCATATCTTCTGGTTCTAGTGGGGACTCTCGCAGCTTCATTCTGGACTAAGTGAAGCTTGTTTGTGCACCCAGTTGAACATCCAGACCGTAAGGCATTACAGTAATCCAACCTAGAGGTGATAAAAGCATGAACTAATTTTCTGCATTAATTATTGCCAATATATTCCTTTTCTTGGCACTAAGGTATTTTACTGTTGTACATGATGAAACAGAAAGGCCATCCAGAGTTACGGTGTGATAAGAAAGATTCTAGTACCAGTACTAGCACCAGTGTCACGCTTAAGCATAAGAAAGTTGATTAGAATCTAGTCTTTTATGTCCTTCGCACAGGACATAAAAGCTCAACTTCAATAATAGCTCAACACTAATAGCTCAACATTTTTGCTGGCTTTTCTCATTTGGCTTTGCTGAGACAGACAGCTTTGTGTCATTAGCATAATAGTGAAAACTAGAGAGGTACATTTTCTGAAGAAAATGTGAGTGGTGCTTCCCGTGGCAAAACTAAGGCCTCTGGGCCTTTTTTAGGGTCACCCCATTCCCGAATAAGCCGCACAAATTGACACCTCTTTCATGTGTCTAATAATGGTACAGGACTAGTTATGTGCCAAAGTCTCCATTATATGTCAATGGGGCAAATTTGGGCACCTCTTGTGCCCCAGGGGTACATCTTATACCCTCTTGCGGGGTATGTTCTGACACAGCTTGCACGCCTCTTCAAATATAGTAAAAAAATTCTTGCTCTGTGCTAGAATCCATCAAAGTTGTTCTCAATGTAAAGTCTATGGGACTTTTTGGGCAAGTAAATTGCCCCCACAGGGAAAGCCCACTCCTTAGAAAAGTCATAGCACCCCATTCCCGAATAAGGATTTAAAAGTTTGTGTCTCACCTTGAAAAGGAATGAGGCAGCGCCGAAATGCAACTCTTCTATGCTCTGACTGACACACACATGAATATGGCACAATCATTAAGAATGAATAAATGTCAGCGTGATCTTTTAAGTGTCCTTGGTTACTTAATAAGTGTCCTTGTTTACCTAGTTCTCACATGATGTTTTTTCTTACCTTGATTGTGTTTTTCTCTTATTATTTTTCTTTTTTTGGCCTTGGGATGATGTTTATATATTAGTATAAAATGAGTGTTTTGTCGTATATGTTTGGATTCCATTGCCTAGGCTGACTGACTGAGCTGTACATGCACAATAAATTTTCTTAATAAATCTTCCTTTGTCACCTAATGATCTGGGTCAGATCCAGAAGATTTATTTAAGATTATTTTAGAAGATTTATTAAGATTTATTATAACTTACAACAATCTCCGGACCTTGGAATGAAAACTGCTGACTCAGAGTCAGCTAACATCTCTGCATGTTTACAAACCCAGAGCCTGAATGTGAGACAGAACTAACGCTATCTGTGTTACGGCCCAACCTAGACCATAGGAAAGAAAAGAAAAAAAAGGGGAAAGAAATATAACACTACCCTTACTACCTTACTAACCACAACCAGGAGAAAATAAAGTATAAACAAAATGGCATCGACTTCCTACTATATACAGAATTATATACAAACACTGGGATTATATACAAAAAGTATTTTCTGAACCGAAGAAGATCAAACCCAAGCAAATGGTCATACATGGAAGAGTCAAATACCAATGAACATCAAAGGAGCAAGCAAGGGTTCATACACTATAATTTTCACAACAGTCACAATATAAGCAGTAAGCAAAGGCACAGTCTGCAGCACTGTAGTCTAAAGGGCCTAAGTAAGCCTCTGGGTCTCCTGGTTACCCAATCATTAGGCAGGAGGCGGGATCAGCAAGGGTAGGGCAGGTCAGCAACCAACAGATTGCAGGAACCAACTGCAGTGGGCGGGAAACATTAATGGACACACCTCATCTCACCACCAGCAGAGACAAGCAGGGACACAAAAAGCACAAAACACAAAAACTCAATATCATAACGCCCACTCCTTTAAGAGTGAACATCCGGTTCACAACTATAATCATGGCACAGACATGATGAAACCTTGGATGATTAAACACCATCACATAAGACGTTGGTTGCTGTTTGATCAGTAAAAACAGTAATGGTGTCAGTGCTAGAACCAATCAAAACTTCAAAATGTTGAAGTGTAAGCAAAAGTGCGAGGGCTTCATTCTCAATAGTACTGTAGTTCAACTGATGATGATTAAACTTATGAGAAAAGTACAGTAGCTGACAGGATTATCTATACCATCTGCATCTTCCTGAATCAACACAGCACCAGCCCCTGGACCACTGTCATCCACCTCAAGTTTGAAAGGCCTCAAAAAATCAGGAGCAGAAAGGACACTTTTCGGTCTTTGAAAAATCAGGTGCACTACTTAAAAGTGATTTAGCAGACTCAAACACCGCTTCACAACTAGAGGACCACACAAAAGGGACAGAGTTACGGAGGAGAAATGTGGGAGATAAAACAACATCTGTGAAATTTGTACAAAAGCTTCTGTAATAGCCAGCCATGTCAAGAAAGTGCCAAAGCTCTTTTTGTTTTTGGGGCCAGAAACATGACAATTGTCTTAACTTTGGCAGCTAGTGGGCGAACCATACCTTTTCCTACCCGTTTACCAAGGTACGGAGAGGTCTCTCCACCAGCCCTCTGGAGAGAATATATGCAAATACCTGAGGAGATAGCACCGTCTCGACACACTTTGTGAACATGTGTCACTAGGTACTTGTAGGCCCTGCTCTCAGATGCAAACCTCAGAATTTTTTGTGGCCTGGAAAGATCTCAGGACCCCAACATCAAAATAATGACTTCCAAAGGAGAAACCTCCTGAATCGCCAACTTGCTCAGAGTATTTATCTTCTCTGAAACAATTGTCTGAAACAATTGTGTTGTCCACAGATGAGAAATGAGGTGGGAAATGCCACTGGAGCTCTGGGCAGACAACAAAGTCTCTTGCTCGTCCTCCGACAAGTCGTGCATATCCAGAAAAATGTTGAGCACATCATCATCCTGTAAAGCAGGCTGGTTGAAACTATGCTGCTGGCCAGCACTACCAGGGAGCTCCCCAGCTAAGAGCGGGGACTTCGACAACAGCTGTTGCTGCTGATTCAGATAGTAGGAGGTCCTGTTGGGCTACCATTATTTTCCCAAGGACACGCTCTACAAACGTGAACCACCTTTCTAGGGTTGAATGCCTGAGATAGCAACAAAGTGCACATGATGCAGGCTCAGCTAGTGCTTTCCTAAAAAATGGAGAATTCCCAAGCAGACGGGGCACACTTCATGCTGGTCTTGATCATGCAAAAAGAAGCCACATTCTTGAGGACAGGGCGAACGCCATACTTCTTCCTTGCCAAGTTAGCTAAGACTAAATTCTTGAAAAATGGTTGTAATTCTTGAATGGTTAATGCCACACTTTTGCAAAACCTTGAATTGAAGCTGAAATCTTGCCTTTGCTCACATCTTGAATGTTTCATGTCAAACTCAAAGCCATAGTGTATGGGGGCCAAATGCCAAAATAATAATAATAATAATAAAATAATTATTTTTGTTTCAAAGTTTATGGACCTGACTGAGGGTTCGAATTTGTATTCATATATAAAATCTTTACACACTTCAACAGTTGTTATCTATGTTTATTTTAAAAATTTTAATTGAACTATGGCAGCACATACTGGTGTGTAGTATTAAAGATGTCAGTAGTTGCACCATCATTGATGCTATCATGTGACCATCTGAAGAGAGCAAAAAAAATAAAAAAATGGCGGAGAATGTGGTGTACCATAAAAGGTTGTGTACTACATACACAAAAGAATGTGGACAATAAAGGAGAGGCAAACTACTGTATGAGCAGCATTGACTATAGTGTTCACAGAGATTGATCTGCATGATACTTGGTGATCACTTTGAGCACATAATGTGATTGCATAATTCAAACATGACTTTCAGCTACCCTTACTCACCCATCGCTTATACACTTTATCCTGTATTCAGCATCACAGGGTGCCTGGAGCCTATACCAGAGGCACCCTATACCTAGGGGGAACACCCTAGACAGGGTGCCAATCTATCACAGGGCACACATAGACACACACTAGGGGCAATTTGAGAACACCAGTTAGCCTAACCTGCATGCCTTTCGACTGTGGAAGAAAACCAGAGAAACACGGGGAAAACATGCAAACTCCATACACACCAGACCCCGTGGCGGGAATCAAAGCTGGACCCTGGAGGTGCAAAATGACAGTGCTTATCACCACGCCACCGTGCCGCCACAGCTAGCCTTTGATGTTTATATAAATTTAGTAATAAAATTATATTTACACATAATTTTGATGTTGAAGTGTGTATACATTTTGGGGCCCCTCATTAAATGTATCTTTGAAGTTTTAACGAGAGTGAAGTAGTAAAATGTTTACTGGGTATGTTTTGCAGAACATTTAAAGAGTTTGCCAGAAGTTAAATTGAAAAACAAAAATGAAAGGATATGCCTTTAAAATGGGTTAGGTAAAATACAACCTAACTTTAATTATGATGAATGGTGTGTCCGTGTGAAAAACTATGGGTAAGGGTGACAATATGTTCCTGGGTGAAGGAGAAATCAAAGAATGCACCCAGACACTAGAGGGCATCAGAGACATTCTGGGTTTACTTTTTAACTTCATTCTTTTTTTCTTTTCTTTAATATGCTGTTTACCTTCAAAATGTATGGTTTAGTCTAAATTTCATTTAATACCGTTCTTAGACAAGATCTTACAGTTTTCTTTTGTTTTTACTTCCGTATTCTCTTCCTCCATCTCCTGTCACTGTATGATAGTTATCAATTTATTCCTAAAAGTTTTCATTTTATTTATTTGTGTGTTATTTAATTGTGATTTATTATTCCCCAAAATTATGAAGTTTGTATTTAAATGTGGATTACGTCATTAAATGTAACCTATATATTTTGTTACAGTGGCTTAAATGTAGACAGTTAATGAATTTGTTTACGTTTTTGTTTACATAAGCCATAGCTGGGAGCAAAGGGAGTAAAATTTTTCATTCTTTTTTTTAAATAGGACAGCCATATGCTCTCTTCCCTGTCAGTCATGGCTCACTTGTACTAAAGATGGTCGAATGTGTTTTCCTCCAAGTGTGTTATAGTGCTTTGCGATGCAGCATAAGCAGCAATTTAAAAAGGCTTCACTTGTCTCAGAGGAAGCTTGTGTTAGCCTTCACCCTGTTCGGATTGTAGCTGTCATATGACATAGGAGTGCTAGCTGGTGGGTGGGAAATTGCCAGGTAACCACATTAACATAATCTTTACTCTTTTTGTGGACAACTGATGGATGGCTTCAGATTTCAAAATGTGGGGCATACTTCTCTTTACACAATCATTTTTAGTTCATTATTCACAAGGAACATTACGAGTATAAAATAATACTACTACGGCGATATGCTATGTGGTATATTTATTCTGTGTTTGCCATAACACAGTTCACTGGTTAAGCACAAAGACAGCAAGATGAACCCTTCTGGCATCATAGTAAGTGAATCTAGGTCATGTCTTCAGTCCAGTCTCCATAAGGCAATGCAGTGGCATTTGTTTCTCTGGGCTAACATACGGAGTACTTCCCACATATTTGCTAGATCCATACAGTGCCATAGCATTTTAATACACAAATGCGGTTTTAAGAATGAAAGAAAGAATATATATATATTTTGCATTTTGCATTATATATATAATTTTTAATGCAAAGTTTATTGCTATATGTTATATATTTATATATATGATATTATGATTATATAATATAATATACATCATAGTATTTTTCTTTTCCTGACGTGTGTATAAACGGCTGACTCTTTGTGTGTGTGTGTGTGTGTGTGTGTGTGTGTGTGTGTGTGTGTGTGTGTGTGTGTGTGTGTGTGTGTGTGTGTATATGTATGTATGTATATTGTGGTCAGACGTTTAAATAAAGTTAGGCTAAAGAAATCCTTTGTCTGTTCTTCAAAACTCCACCTACATGTATTCCATGCTACCATATAATTCTTTTGACAGCCCATCATATGTGTCACATCACCAAGGGCGTTAATTCACTAAAATTGTCTTGTCGTGATTAGGCTATAATTGGGAATGTACCTGTGACTGTATTTAATAGTGCCTTTTTGGTCTTGTATACATCAATTGTATGCAGATATATTGCCTGGTCAAAATATATTGCACCATTTTAAAAATGGCAAATTATTCTTGCCTGTTAAGCATCAAATAGCAACTATTTTGAAATGACTGGAATCTTGTTTACAACATTCCAAAACTTGTAAAAACCTGGAAGAACAATGCCTAACGGTCATGTGATGGTGCTTTGTCCACATTCAGAGAAAAGTTGCTGGCTCTGCATTGGCTTCTTAGGTTCTACCCCTCCACTCTGTATGTTCAGTAGCTTTTCTTGCTGAGGAGAGCCAGCAAATTCATGTCACTGGCGAATTCGATGAGGTGATTCAGGCTGTGTGTTGCTACACAGTTATGAGTCATCAAAGTGAGCAGCAGTGTTTTAAGCACACTGCCCTGGAGAGCTCCAGTGTTTAGTGTGGTGGGGCTCAGACAAAACCAACCGTTTGATACACTCAGAGTTGGGAGGGCTCTGTTCTCAGTCTGTTCTCATCACACACTTGCAAATTCAAGTTATAGATTTTTGTGCCAACTGGTTGAAACTTGTGCAGACTAGGGCGAACTAAATCATATACAAAATCCTGTCTAAAGTCATGTACTGTGTCTCCAGTCTTAAAAGTAGTGTATGATGATTTGACAACACTGGCTAAAAAATGAAGCACATACAGATAAATATACACGTCATCCATCTATTCATCTATCCATCCATTATAATGGATAATATCCATGCACCATTAAATGTCCTGTGTACGATTGCAGGGGGATTGATCTTATCCCAATACAGTCTGGTCGGGGTGCCAACCCATCACACATGCACACACACTCAAACAACCAGTCATACACTACAGGCAATTTCATATTATATTAACAAACACAAGCTAGGAAAATATGGGAGTGAACATAAATCATTTTATTTGAAAGAAGAAATCTTGATAAAACCGTGCTGTATTTTAAACACAATGCAACTAAGAAGACAAGAGAAGGACAAGAACACAGCGATAAGAAGTGATCTGCATTGTCACAGCATGTGAATACAAATGGCGGGGGACACTGTGTTCAGCCCACTTTTGAATAAGTGCAATTTACAGACGATTTGCAATCACCGACATTGTGCCGCCGGCGCTCTCTCTACAAATCGCTATTTAGTATTCCAGCATGCTCTGGTCACGTGACCGCAGCACAGCGAGCCACGGTTCTACTTTACATCTCTCATCAGATGCATGTAATGTTCTTTCTGGAAGAAAAATCATTTCTAGAATTGTTGTGGCCATTTGAGTGTCAGTAAGAAGCAAGAGAAAACATAACACACATGCTCTTTGCGCATGTCTTCATGCCGCACCACACGTATGTCGCAAGAAAATAAAAATAAAAATCCCTGCGCGTTATTTCCAAGGCACCATGCAGGAGAATCGCTCAGACGTGGACAGGCTGCAGAAAGGGGCTGGAGAAATGGAAGTCCGGCTGAACATTCTGCTCGATGTGTTTAACTTCACACATCGATTTTGTGCATCAATTTGTCTGCCTTTTAATTAGCGGAAGTGTAGAAGTGCTGCCAGGTGAGGGGATTGCTTAAAATGCATGCATTTTAATAAGAGTGCAGGTTGTTTTCATCAATCACTATATCTTTCATGACACAGCATTTTGTCATATGTAAAAAGCAATCATTTCAATCATTTTATGGGCTAAAGATTTAATTGCATATCTTTGTTTTTTTTTGTTTTTTTCCTGATCATAAGACTTAATGGCCCGTATCACGCGGAGTCACACTAAGCACGGGTGTTTTTGACTCATACACATTTTTTTTTCACGTTATACACATTTCCATAAGTTCTTTTGATTATGTAAAGCTGCTTTGCAACAATGACAATGGTTAAAAGCGCTCTACAAATAAAATCGAATTGAATTCAAGTGTTGCTAGAAGTGAGGCTCAACTGGGACATGCGCGGCGCCACTCAGATCACTCAGTTATTTTTTTCTTGATAATTTCTCTGTTAAGTGTCTAATGTACTCACCCCACAATTTCTGACATTAACACTCTGCTTTTAAACCTGCTGCACGATTGCATTTTTTAAATTCCACATAATAATAATAATAATAATAATAATAATAATAATAATAATAATACAATTAATTTCATGAACTTATTCAGCTATTTCAATTCAAGACAATACACATCCATTTTAACAAGGAACCCCTGTACACCTGCGCATTTATGCAGTTCATTTCATGCATTCAGTCAGCCAATCATGTGGCAGCAGCACAGTGCAGAAATGCACAAGTCAAGAGGTTCACACCACACGTCAGAACGGGTTAAGTGCGTTCTCTGTGACGTCATCCACGGGCCGGAGTATTTTCAGGTCTTTGCTCACTGTCATCTCTCTTTACTGCTCTATCCAGTCATTTTCTGAGTCAAAGTGACATCAGTATTGTTGAAAAACTCTGGTTCAGTCATGTTAACATGCGTCAGTCCTGATTTCTGCTTCGCGCTCCGATACGGATTGCTGCAGTACACCGGGTACCAAATGCACACTGCAGTGTGTGAACTCAGCTTGTACACTGGGTTAAATGCATTGCAAGCACGTGGCGGATTAGGAAAAAAGTTATTTCTCGTCATTATTACATATAAATTATGGGTTAGTGTTAAAACGTGAATGTGATATTTCGACTGGCACAGCTGATCATCCCTGGGAACGAGTCTCAGGAAACGGGGTCTAGCGAAGCCCTAGAGACCACAAGACTAACTTGTATTACTGAACGCACTCTGCATTAACTGATGGTTAATTTCATCCGCATCGCGGGTGCGTGTTGCTGCTGCATCATGTTCCGCTTTGCGCTTTGTCTGCTGACCTGGGTATATCCAGTGCGACGGCGTTACAGAAGGATTAGGCGCGGGGGAAAAGAGAAAGGGCAATGCTATTTATCTTGGGCAGGACAGCGCTTAGTGTTTGTACAGTTCTCAGAGCGGCGAACAAGGTGAAAGTCAGATAGGCAGGTGTGAGACAGATAGAAAAAAAAATCATGAATAGAAATCAGGATCTATCCATTATTTTTCACCCCGCCCCCACTCTTTCATCAAGTCTCCCCATATCTCGCAGTGCCTGTGAAATGCTTTCGTTTATCTGTAGAATCCAGACCTAGTGTTACCTAGCAACATGGCATGGATCATTAAGTTGCCCATTTCCTTCATCCTATTGTGTGCGCGCGCGCGCGTTTGTGTGTGTGTGTGTGGGGGGGGGTGTTTAGAGGGGACTTTACTGCGTGTGCCAAGCACATTTCTACAATGAGCCATAGACGGATAATTAGCATTTAAATTAACAATGTACACAGGCTAGCAAAATGCTACATCCAGTCATTCAGGATGGCAGCATGGACAGTACAGTACAAGATGGGATCAAAGCCTGTCAAGATCAAGTTTAATGATATTTAAATGAACCATAGGGAATATGATTATTCTTAAATGTAATCTATTTTAGAACAAATAGTTACATTTCTGTTTTGTCTAAGTATGTCTATTAATGTTTAAGTACATTAAAGAATAAATTCTCCAATAAGTAAATTGTAACAAATGTACTTCAAAACTATATAATCATATGCATAATTTTTATTCTTTTATTAATATTACAGCAGAATTAAAATTAGTTATGGTCACAGTGCATCTAAAAAATAGAATATCATGGAAAAGTTATTTTTTGTAGTTTAATTTAAAATGTGAAATCACATACTTTAGATTCATTACAAGTAAAATGAAGTAGTTCAAGCCTTTTTTGGTTAAAATTTTTATATAATTTGTTTAATTTAATATTTATATGAAATTCAAAAATCCAGTAACCTAAATATTAAAATATTTCATAAGATCAATCAAAATGGCTTTATGATACAGAAATTCTGAAAATTTACTTACTCAGTACTTGGTCAGAGCAACGTTTCTCATCTTCCTCTTGACAATAACCCATAAATGCTCTATGTGGTACAGGTCAGACAAGTTGCCTGGCCAGTCAAGCACAATAATATCATGGTCAGCAAACCAGTTTTGGCACTATGGGCAGGTGCTACTGTAAGCCCTAATGGAAATCAGCATCTGTATCAAACTTATCAACAGACAGAAGCATGAAGAGCTCTAAACTCTCATGATAGAGGGCTGCATTGACTTTCGACTTGATAAAACACAACGGACCGACACCAGGTCACATAATACCCTAAATTAACACCAGTTGTGAAAACTTCCCACAGGACTTCAAACATGGATTTTGTGTCCAGACCTTGATTTCCAAATGAAATGCAAAAAAGATGACCTTTTCTGTTTTTCCTTAGCCAAGTTAAGATGTTTCTGGTGTTGTCTCTGGTTCAAGAGTGGCTTGATACTAGGAATTCCCATTTCCTGAAGATGTCTGTGCATGGTGACCCTTGATGGGTATTAGCTTATGCACAGCTCTCCTAAGGTCTCACCACAGCATTTTAGCTGGGTTGAGGTCTGGACTTTGACTGGGCCACTCCATAACCTTGATTCTTTTATTGTACTGGTGTACTGGTGTTGTGATATTACATGACCTAACTTTGACCAAGTTGAAGCTGTCGGACAGGTGGTATCACATTTGCCTTCAGAATACTCTGGTATACACTGGCATTGCACCAGCAACTGCAAGGTGTCCAGGTCCCCTGGCTGCAAAACAAGCAAAACCCATCACCTCTCCACCACCATGCTTGACAGTGGGTATAAGGTGTTTCTGCTAAAATACAATTTGGTTTTCAAAAAACATAGCACTATGCATTAAAGGCAAAAAACTTCACTTTGTAGGGTCCTGAGGCATTGTGGTCAGTTTATGTAGAGACATGTACTGCTCATGTTGCAACATTAAATTTTATTTAGATAGCGCTTTTAATGACCTTTAACAGTGGTCATTGTCGCAAAACACCTCTACAGGATAAATCTTGTGTCTTTCCATTTTCTGGGCACTTGTATGGGTCGGTATAAATAAGAGAGACCAAGAGAGCAAACAATCCAATTGTTTGTGATGAATCCTGATGAACAGGATAATGATAACAATGCACATCCATTAAAAACACAATGGCAGAATGCCTGCAAAATCCAAACAGGTAACCCAGGATGCATTGGGAGAAAGTCATAATTATGGATTGAGACAGAGGGGACAGAGTAAAGAAACTTTAAGCTGACCATACAGACCTCAGGCCAGTTGGCTCCCAGATATCTTAGTTAATACAGTGTGAGATGATCTATATTGCCACCAGGTCCCTAGACACAAAGAACAAGTAACAAGGAACCCAGTTGAGTTTGAGGGTCTAAGTTTCTGAGCCATTTTTAAGTGGTGTTCACACTCTAAGTAAGGTTCTCTGTTATATGTACTTCCTTTTTTTTTTTTTAACTGCAAACATGCAACTGCATGTAATCATCTTACAGTAGTAGGCTATCTTACTACTGTAATTGATTTAGCTTCCAGCTAGCATATATTGTTTGTGCTTTGGGATTTCAAGAAATCTCCCAACAATCTTAAGAAAATGGCATAATAAAATAATAATAATAATAATAATGCAATTCAGAATTTCTGCTCTTTGAAATGACAGGGGAAAGAAAACGTAAAATATCAACAATGTTTCTCCATATAAAATGCCAGTCAAATGTTTGGACACAAGTTTGGATTAATTTTTTATATGCTTGAACAATACTGGATTTTTAAAAAACCTATGAAATAACATCTTGCAGTAAGTAATTAAGTAACAACAACAAAAAGTTAGTACCGCCTGTTTTAATTTTATGTTTGTTTTTTGTAAAAACAATAGAAATCATCTGATCGTAGTGGATCATGCCATTAGGCAAACATAACAACATGTAACGTATTTCACTTTGTCACTGAAAAAAAAAAGAATCCAAAAAGAAAATAAAGCATGTGGGCCATACTAAGTACCCCTTTCTGCCTCCACAGGATGATTTTGCTATCATCAGCATTTATTTTAATGATAATCAGCAGGTCAGACCTCTGTAAAATCAAAACATTTTGCGGGTCTGAAGCATTCAGAAGTGTGTTAACACAATGCTAAGAGGCAAAGATATCAGCAATGGTCTTAGAGAAGCAACTTCAATCTGGAAAAGGTACTTTTGGAGTTCAACGCTCTACAGTGAGAAAGATTATTTACAAGTGGAAAGTATAATTCCAGCCAGTTGCCAATCTTCTCAGGAGTGGACGTTCCAGCACATTTAATTAGAGGAAGACTGAACAAACATGGTTTGTTTGGAAGGGTGCCAGGAGAAAGCCTCCTCTGTAACAAGAACACTGAAGCACGACTGAGGTTCACAAAACTGCATCTGAACATTGTTCTTTCACTTTTAAGCTGTAGACATTCGGCTTGCGTTCTTATCAATCAAATATTGCATACATCCTCCTTCTCACAGTTAAAGCATTAACACTCTCGGCCATGGACATTTGGGAGGTGCAGGACCTCTTGTGCTTCAACCATCAGACCTCTTACAAAGCAAATGAGGAGGGTCATTGTTCATCCAGGCAATGGATATGAGGCTGCCACAAAACATCTTCAACTTAAGGCAGTCATAGAGTGGCTGAGTACACCACTGCACTCTGTATACTGATTGCTGTGAGACAGTGGAACCAGAAGGCAGTTATTGTGGAATTCAAGAATGACATGCAAGGTCTCTCAGACCTGAACAAGGATTGGCTGACCACAAGCAGTGCAAAGATGAACTTGAAAGGTTATCTTTGGAAGGAGAACTGGTGAAAAAAAGAGACCTGGTGAGAGATAAAGGGAACAATATTCTTCAGCGAACAATAAACTTCATCTCGAGACCATAAATTCTTCATAAATTCTTCATGACTCCCAAGTCACTTCATCAGCAGTACCCATCCACTTGGTAAATATATGAATATCTGGGACTGAGCACATACAAGAGAATATTTTTCCCACCATGGGATCTGGGTAAATTCAGCTCCACTGGCCAGAGTTATTGGGAAAATCACAGTCAAGAGGAGCAAGGGCCTATGAAGCGATCCATATTTACACTATCTTATCCTGTGGGGGCCTTCTATCCACCTCTTTTCCATGCAGTGGTCAGTAGCACATCATTCAATCACTGGTGGACACCCTTGTCCATTGGTAAAAATCCCCAAATCTCCATGGTCAACCTTGAGTCACTTGAGTTCACTTATTCATTCATCAAGTGCTTGTTTCCAACTGTTTTAGGCTTTCAGTGGCTATACTGTCATAGACATAGACTGGTCCACTGGGTTGGTGCTTGAGTAGGGTCAAACCTGCCATGCCTCATGCATTTTCCCACAACTTTGTCTTCACCTCCTGAGTGTTTATTTGTGGTGTGTTCCTCATGGGTATTATGATGTTTTTATTGCACTTTTAACATGCAAAGCAACTTTTTATACATATTTTCTTCATAATTTATTTATTATATTCATATAATTTGACATCACAGGTTCATTATATGTCACATGAAATATTTCAAATATTTTTAATGCTGGAAAAATTCCTTAGAGATTTTGGGCCATTTTGACATGATAGCATCATGCAGGTGCTGCAGATTTGTTGGCTATACATCCATGATGCCAATCTTTCATTCCATCATATCCCAAAGATGTTCTATTGAATTAAGATCTGGTGACTGTGGAGGCCATCTGAGTACAGTGAGTACTCTCTGTCTCTCTGTCGAGCTATACATGTTTCGCTCCTGAGTTGCCAGTGATCCAGACCCCTCTGCCCTCTGGAGCCGTCTAACCCATCCTGGAGTCCTGCTTCTGGTTGGAGATCTCGTCGCATGGATGCCCCGTGTGGTCTGCCTGGATTCGTATGGTGGCTGGGGATGGTTTCCATGAAGACTGTCCTGTCATCGAGTGATGCTCTGGGGACCTGTGACTTCAGTTGTTCGATAACTCAGGACCGGAATCCCCTACAGTCTACCTGAGCCTCCGGGAACAAACTGGACTCCTTTTAATTTTAAAACATCTCCTGTTATACTGAACTTCCAGTCTTACACATTATTATGCTGAGCAATTCCTGCTATCAGTTATCACCCAGATGAGGATGGGTTCCCTGTTGAGTCTGGTTCCTCTCAAGGTTTCTTCCTATTACCATCTCAGGGAGTTTTTCCTTGCCACCGTCGCCCTCGGCTTGCTCATCGGGGACAATCTTGTCATTTTGATTCATATACATTGCATAAAAACTTACTTCTTTTTATTGTGTAAAGCTGCTTTGCGACAATGTCAATTGTTAAAAGCGCTATATAAATAAAATTGATTTGACTTGACTTGACTACAGTGATCTAATTAATATTCAAGAAACCAGTTTGAAATTATTTTAGCTTTGTGACATGGTATGACATTAGCTCATGTGATTTGTAGCCACCATTTACTGTTCTTAGCTGCTTTTTCAAGGTTTGACGTGTTGGCCATGCAGAGATGCTCTTTGGCATACCTCAGGTATGCGATGTTATTTGAGTTGCTGTTGCCTTTCTATCAGCTTGAACCAGTCTGGCCGTTCTCTTCTCACCTGTGGGATCAACAAGGCATTTTCGCCCAGAGAACTGCTGCTCACTGCATATTTTACTCTTTTTATAACCATTCCCTGTAAACCCTTTGAGATGGTTGTGTTTAGAAATCTTAGGATAAAATATATCTGGTATAGCATGATAATATATGAAAGAATATGAATATTTTAGAAACGCTATATAATGTGAGAAATTTTATATGCACAGAGTAGAAGTCTATAATATAATAAGTTATAGATTGCACACACAAGCATACTGACTGTATAGTAAG
The DNA here is from genome assembly GCA_030347435.1 of Clarias fuscus. Taxonomy (NCBI): domain Eukaryota; kingdom Metazoa; phylum Chordata; class Actinopteri; order Siluriformes; family Clariidae; genus Clarias; species Clarias fuscus. The sequence goes on from CM059206.1 coordinate 29,674,502, forward strand.
TTGTATTCTTACACTTTGAAATGTGCTTTTGAAGCTTTAAATAAATTGTTATTTATTTCAATTGAAATGTGCTCCAGGGTTGTATTTTTTATTTTTTATTTTTTCTGACTTCTATTTTTTAAGCCCTTTTTTACTGCCCATTTACTGTAACCATGGCAACAATCTTGGACTACAGCCCAGAAAAAGCTTCTGTAATGCTTTCCCCAAAATTCTCTCTATTCATCCCTTTTTAGCCACCCCATTTTCACTAAAGCCAACACTGACCAAACTGAAGCATTTTCCTTAATGGTTTATAATACTGACTGCTAAAACCAAGTTTTCAAAAATATGTACTTTTCTATCATTCTTTTGGCTACTTTTTACATAACGGCAGGACAGTCTACTATGTTCTGAATGTTTTCCTTTCTTTTTTTTTCTTCCTCAATTTCAGCTCCTTTCTTGTGTTTTCACTGTTTGGATATATCAAGTCGACTTTTCACACTATTACACTTTTGCACTCTATATTCCAAATAATACTCAAGTAAGAAATATTAAGCATGGATGAATGTCTTTTTATTTTTGCATTAATTTGTGTGCAGACATATTGATGCATGAATGACTGCAATGAATTTATGTATTTTGTATCCATGTGCAGCTCTCTTGTGTTGGGATACAATGGGGGATGGGTAAATACAGTATCCTTCTGGCATAATGGGGACCAACTCATGCACTCAAGCACACACACACACACACACACACACACTCTATGCACTCACATTGTGTGGGCACAAATAGCTGCTCACTAATCAGCATTAACCAGCTACTCCTATCTCCTTTTTTATTTGTCAGACTGCCTGTCTGTCTTTCTTTATAATCTAAACCAATCCTTTACTGCCTGAAGTCTAATTTCCAGGCCTTCCCCATTTGGTGACAAACAATTGACAGCTGTATTGACTATAAGAAAAGTCTTGCTTTTGTCTTCACTAAAAATTATTTATGTATTTTTAACATTTTAATATTAATATATATTAATATATTAATATTTTAATGGTTATTTTGGTTTCTTTTTTATCAATTTTATTTAAGTATTATTTATTTATGATTTGCATGTCATCGAATATCATTATATCTATGTATAACATTTTAATTTCACTGTGTACTATATCACATGTATATGATTGAAAATACAATAAAAGCCATTTGACGTATCTTGATTTGTAATTAGATTTTTGTAATTCCATACATGATAGCTGTCTAGCCAATAACTGAAACCATTTTCTTGTTATTTACACACTGTGTAAACTTGTTCAGCTTTTGGATACATATTTAAACTGAGGACTCTGGAGTAGGTACCCTGGCTCATATTGGCTAGACAAGAACTGAGAACAGGAAAATGTCATTTATATGTCAAATAAAAGGCTATATCAAATATATAATATAATGTAAAAAAAAATATATAGTGATATTAAGTTCAAACATGCCCATTCAGTTTAAGAGAATCATTTGAATCAAAGAATAGATTAAAACAACATTCAAATATTATTAAGTGGAATAGGTTTGGTAAATATCTGAAATGTTAGGACAGACTTGGAACATTCCCATGAGCTAATTGCGGAAACTAGGAATCATGAGTCTTCTCCTTTACAAATACCAGCTGGAGAAAAGAGAAAAGAGAGAAAGATAGGAAATGAATGAAAGAAAGGAAAAAGCTATTAATGGTGTTCCCTTTTACACTTTTATTGAGTTGCAGCTGCAGCTGCTGATAAGAATGGTGGATGATTGTCTATTATTAAGTGCAGGGGATATAGGTTTCTAGGTTAGATAACATGAGAGAGAGAGAGAGAGAGGTGGGGGTGGAGGTGGAGGGAGGTAATGTGCAGTGAGACTACAGGGGGTACACCCTTTAGAGCAGAATGTGAAAAACATGCTATTTGCTGCACCCCCTCTCTCCTGTGTGTGTGTGTGTGTGTGTGTGCGTGTGTGTGTGTGTGCGTGTGTGTGCGTGTGTGTGTGTGTGTGTGTGTGTGTGTGTGTGTGTGTGTGTGTGTGTGTGTGTGTGTGCACACGCCCACATGTATTTCTGATTTGCTCACATTGAGGGATACAAAAGACTGAAAATACTGGTCATTACAGCCAGGGAAATACTTGCTTCCAAATTACCCCATATGTCCCATAATCACAAGGGAAAAAAACACAGAAGAAAAAGAAAATGAAAAGAAAGAAGAAAAGAAAAGAAAAGAAAAGAAAAGAAAATAATTACAGAGATGCGCAACAAGATCTGGACCCAATACTAATGTCGACCAATGTAATGGACAGGCTTTCAGGTCAATTTATTTGTATACCGCTTTTAACAATGGAAATTGTTGCAAAGCAGAAAATTATGGATATAAATTTGTGAAATTTATCATTTAAACTGATAGTAACTTATAACTATCAGTTTGTTCATGTTGAGCAAGCTACGGTGATGGTGGCAAGGAAAAACTCCCTGAGATGACATTAGGAAGAAAGCTTGATCAAAACCAGCCTCAAACAGAACTCATTCTCATTTGGATGATATCAGATGGTATGACTATAAATCAATCCCTGCTATATCTGTGTGATATAAGGATGAAAATTCATTTATATAACAGGAAAGGTCTTTAAGTTGATATAAAGTCCACTTTTGGTTATATAAACTCTGTTTTAACATTCACTCAAAACTGTTTGTGGCAAATTCAGTTCTATTGAGCAGCTGCATCAACAAACATTACAGAAAAACTCCCTGCAAAAGCCCAGTTCAAGACCATGTCCTCAGTCACGCACATTCCCAAGCACACCACACATGACCATCAGCAGCGAGCCAGACAATAACTCCAACCAGAAGTCACCAGGATGTGTCAGACACGTCCCTAGGGTAGATGGGGTCAGGATCACTGGTAACATTAGAGTGCCATGTGTAGCTTGACAGAAAGAATGATGGAGAGGGGAAAAAACAGACATACTATTCTTTATATAAAAGGTCATGTATATTTGGACACCGACAGGACTGGCTATTACAGCGTACAGTTGATGTTGGAAGTTTACATACATACATAGGGTGAAGCCATTAAAACTAATGTTTGTAACCACTTTAAAGATTTCATGTTAACAAACTATAGGTTTGCCAATTTGTTTACATCTACTTGCATGAAACAAGGAATTTTTTGCCACAATTGCTTACAAAAAGGGTGAATTATAATCTATCACAATTCCAGTAGTCAAAAGTTTACATACAGTACAGACCAAAAGTTTGGACACCTTCTCATTCAAAGAGTTTTCTTTATTGTGTTCTGTATTGTGTTCTTTAGCCCAAACAAGTCTCTTCTGCTTGTTGCCTGTCCTTAGCAGTGGTGTCCTAGCAGATATTCTACCATGAAGGCTGATTCACACAACACAACACTCTTAACAGTTGTTCTAGAGATGTGTCTGCTGCTATAGAACTCTAACCTGCGAATTCTGAGGCTGGTGACTCGGATGAACTTATCCTCTGCAGCAGAGGTGACTCTTGTGGTCTTCCTTTCCTGGGCTGATCCGCATGTGAGCCAGTTTCTTTGTAGCGCTTGATGGTTTTTGTGACTGCACTTGGGGACACTTTCAAAGTTTTTCCAATTTTTCGGACTGACTGACCTTCATTTCTTAAAGTAATGATGGCCACTCATTTTTCTTTACTTAGCTGCTTTTTTCTTGCCATAATACAAATTCAACCTCTTTGAATGAGAAGGTGTGTCCAAACTTTTGGTCTGTAATGTATACTCAGCAGACTGTGCTAAACACACAGTATGCTAAACAGCTTGGAAAATTCCACGAATTATGTCATGGTTTTAAAAGCTAATTGGTGGTGGTATACCAGTCAGTGTATTTAAGGCCTACCTTCAAACTCAACACCTCGTTTTTTTGGGAGGGGGATTTTCCTCCCATTTTCTCCCTAATTAAGTCGTGTCCAATTCCTCCCCGTCACTAGGGGGCTCCCACATTAAGGCTACTACTACCACTCAGCCGGGAGGGCCGAAGACTATCAAGTGTTTCCTCCGAACTACATGATGCCAGCCGACCGCCCCTCTTTTTTTTTTTTTTTTGGATTTTTCCCCGATTTTCTCCCTAATTTAGTCGTGTCCAATTCCTCCCCGTCACTAGGGGGGTCCCACATTAAGGCTACTACTACCACTCTTCGGAGGAAGACTATCACGTGTTTCCTCCGAACCACGTGACGCCAGCCGACCGCATCTTTTCGAACTGCTCGCTCGCGCACCGTTGGGGGCGGCGTAACACACTCGGAGGACAGCGCTATCCGCTCCCTCCGTTGCGCGAGCTCACAGACGCCCCTGATTGGCTGTAGAGCCGTGATTAATGTGGGAGCACTAAGTACCTCTCCTCCCTCCCCTCTGAGAGAGCTCGGCCAATCAGCTCTCTCTAGACCTCCGGCTGCGAGAGGTTACAGCACCACCCGGGATTCGAACTAGCGATCTCTGGATGATAGGGCGAGCGCTTTAACCACTGCGCCTAAAGCCTCTTTGTTTGGCATCCTGGGAAAATCAAAAATCAGCAAAGACATCAGAAAAAAATTGTTGACCTGCACAAGTTCATCCTAGAAAACAATTTCCAAACCTGAAATTGTACCAACATATTATCTATAGAAACAAGCATATGATAGTATAAACACAATGGGACCATGCAGTCATCATACTGCTCAGGAAGGAGATTCCGATCATACTTTGGTACAAAAAGTACAAATGAATCCCACAACAACAGCAAAGGAAAACTGTCATAAAAATCTAGACTTTCGTCTCCGAGTGGCCCAATGGTAAAGTTCTCGGCCTATCATCTGGAGATTCCTGATGTGATGCTGTAGCCTCTCGCAGCTGAGGGCTTAGAGAGAACTGATTAGCCAAGCTCTCTCAGCAGGGTGGGATGGAAGGCACTTTGTGCTCTCACATTAATCACAGCTCTATAGTCAATCATGGCTGTGAGCTCATGAAAGCAGAAGGAGCAGATAGCGCTGTCCACCGAGTGTATTACATCTCCCCCAACGGTGCATGAGTGAGCAAGTCGAAAAGATGCGGTCAGCTGGCGTCACATGATTCGGAGGAAACACGTGATAGTCTTTGGCCCTCCCTGACTGCCTGGTAGTAGTAGCTTAATGTGGGAGTCCCCTAGTGATGGGGAGGAATTGGGCTCGACTAAATTAGAGAGAAAATCAGTGGGAAAAAGCTAGACTACAGGTTGCAGCTACACATGGGAACTCCAGTCTGATGGAACAAAATTAGAACTTTTTGGCCATAAGGATTATCAGTGTCTGGAAGAAAAAAACAGAGGCTTTCAATCCAAAGAACACCAACCTACTACACGGGAATAGCAGCATCATGTTGTAGGTGTGCTTTTCTCTAGGAGCGACTGGTGAATTTTACAAAATAGATGGCATCATGAGGGATTTATTGAAGCAACATCCCAAGACATCAGCCAGGAAATTAAAACCTGGTTGCAAATGTTTGTTTTTTTCCAAATGGAGGATGACCAAGCCGGACATAGTGACATGGTTTAGGCAGGAATGGCTGCTCCTGGAACAAGTGCCTATCTTTACTGATGAAGTGACTGATGATGTTAATAGCAGAATGAATTCAGAAGTCTACTGAAACTTTCAGACTGACAATCTGCAGAGAAATGCATCCAGTATAATTTCAGATTACACACTGAATTATGCAGCATTGACCCAAAGACAATGACACAAAACACATTGTGTACTATGTGTATGCAGTAAAGGAGTTCATTTGGGGGGAAAGGGTTTTAGACTGGCCAAGACAGTCACCAACCTTCACCCAACTGAACATGCATTTCACCCCTTGAATGGAAGACTTAATGTAGAAGCTCCACAAAACAAACAACTCCAAGAGGCTGCAGTTTCACACTAGAAATTAATTTACAAAAAATAATGCAAAATGGTGGTAATGGCAGGTTGTAAATATTATGTGCTGTGTACTTTATTTTACTTTTTTTACTTTATTTTACTTTATTTTATTTGAATCTGTTCCTACTGTTACTGGCAAATTGGGTGGTCTGCCATCAAAGATGCCTTTTTATTTTTGCTGTCTGGTAGCTTGTTTTACAGAAACAGGAAAATGCATAATCCCAACTAAGTTTTATTAGAAAATGTTGGCCCCTTCTTTTTCCAATATTTTTTTTATTCTGATCTCAGAGCCTAGGTTATTGGTATTAGTTAATAAATATGTTTTTTTCCTTTGGTTTGTACATTACTTGATCCTGGCTTGTTTTGTGTCCATAATCATGCTTAACATTGAGGATATGTTTGCCAGTTTTTAAATAAGCCAATACCTGCACCTACCACCATCTCTGCCACTTGATGGAATAATTCATGCTCACATGGAGGCAGCAAGTATGCAGGCTGAAGTTGACCAACATGAGCTCCTTTCAGCACTCAAATTTTAGTCAGCATTTGGTCAGCATTTTTTTGCACATCTAATTCGCTTAATTCGTGCACATCATTTAACTTAACTTAATAAACCAAACCGATCTAGGGAAGCTGTCACAATTTAATTTGCTTTAAGGGATTTTGCAATTTTATGCATATTGTGAAAATGCCAGGTTTATTTTGTTTTTTGCTATGGTACCTAAAGATCATGCCATATTGGTGTAGGCAAGACTGGCCATTAACAAGTGCAAGTAGACCTGTTTTTTTACTTTTAAAAACAATTTTGTTGGCAGGGACATTGTATGCAGAATAGATGGGCTAGAGTTAGTATAGAATAGGGTCAGTAGTTAGACTTTAACTGCTGTGCAAGGTGCAATAGAGGATGTATGTATCAGCATTAGGCTCATAAACTAAATTGCTTCCACTGTCAAAAATAATTAAGTGTCATAATGAATAGATCATCAATGGATATTTTTTCTTCCCTGGAGGGACAGGTATATTGCAGGATGCCAATGACAAGATCTAGCTCAAATTGTAAAAAGAGCAAGCACAAGGACTTATTTCACACATTACACAAACTTCTTGTCTGGCTGTTTTGTGCCAATGATCTTGCTTAAAGTCCATGATTTTTTTTGCCCGCTTTAAAAATTATTCTAACTAGCAACTGGCACCTTCTGCCACCTGCTCACATGGATGCAACAGGTAGGAGAGTTCCCAATTTGCCAAAAATTGTCATTGGCTCAAAGGTTCTTCTACCTTTTTTTTTACTTTAGCCAACACATTTTTCCATGTCGCCTGCAAAGACTCAATAGACTAGGCTTTTTTATTAGCTGATCTGGTCTGAGATTTTTTTTTTCCCATAGTGCTTTGATGTTTGAAGCAGTTTGAAGTTTGAATTTCTTAAGCTACCAGATAAATTACTCTTTTAACAAAACCCTGAACCCAAAACTGAATGTGTTTCATGCTTTAAATTTGTTGAATCCTTTGTGTACATACAAACAACTCCATTTTTCTTTAGTTACACAGTGTGTTCATTCTGTCATTTTTAGAACTGGATATAATTAACTCAAGTCATCCAAACCTAAATTCAATTAACACAAAATTCTTCACACACAAAGTGCGAACAGAGCAAACCAAACAGAACCTAAGGACGAATAAACAGAGTGATAGGGCTGGTCACAATGGATCTTGATAATGAAAGAACAGCTGGGAGAGGGTTAGTACCGTTTCAGAAACCTACAGGGACTCCAAAATTCTTGGGAAGTCATTGCAATATGTTACAGCACTCTGGATAAGCTCTTGCTGGGGGCCCAGAATCTTGCTGAATAATCTCTAGAGTACTATCTGTACCAGGTCACTTTTTTTTTTTCCTGTTCTGATGTTTAACGTGGCCATTATCTAAAACTCTTGACCTGCATCAGTGGGATTTTTTGAATTACATCGAAAGTAAATAACAATTTGCACAGTGGCACAGCAGACAGTGGCGTAGTATTTAACACTGTGGCCTCACACCTCCAGTTGAGGGTTGATTCCCACCTCAGGTCTGTGTGCATGGAGTTTGCATGTTCTCCCTGTGCACAGTCCTCTTCAGAAGGTGAGATGCATGTTCAGGACTGGAGTTTAACTATATTACCTATCATTCAGTTTTTTTTTTTAAGTTTTCTAACTTATTTGTTAATATGTTTAGCCTCATTGAATGGCAAATACAAAAGAAATTAGTTTGCTATTTTAGTGTTTTTGTGATGTAAGATTCAGATTTAAGTTAGATTTAGAATTTGATTTTATCATTAACATTTTCATCTGCACCTTGTTCTGAATAATGAAATTAGCAATTTCAATGTTATTTGTGCTGATATAATTGAAATTCCATCAATATCAAGCTGCACATGTGCATCAATTTACCTGTGGTTGCACTTTTCCTTCACTAGGGGTCCCAGTATATGCATGGTCAGGAGTGTATATAAACTTGCACACATCCTTACATTCAGTACAAAAGGAAGTTTATAAATCAAATTATATATTAGAATAAGGCGTATGTTGGAAATCATACATAAAATAGGTTCCAAAATAGAATAAATTGATTCAATAATGCAAGACTTTATAGTTTTAGTTTACTATTGTCTATTCAGTGTATTAAATTAGAGACAACATGATCTCACACTTTATAACAATTCCCATGTCTCAATTGTTATTAAAACATTACAAAGTTTACGGTTACGACTTAAATCTTATATAATCTGGAATTGAGGAAAATCCATTCCATTTCACATGAGATCACATTCAATACTGCTGACATGTCAAAGTAATAGCCCGGCTATAGCCTTAGGGTTGCTGTCTTCAAGAAGTGACCATATACACACATGTATACACAAGCGCGATCACACACGCACACACAATAATTCTTATTGATGGCTTTTAGTTTTTACACATATCCCAAGATTGGCTCTAGGGCTCTGCACCATTTCCTCTGGGATTGAGAACTAAAGTGAGCCCCTGAGAACAATTTATGTTAACGTTTTAAAACTGCATAATATATATATAGATGATCTGTGTGATTCTTAAAATAATCTAAAATATATTGAATATAATTATTGAGACATTATGAATTATTGCATAGTTACAGATTAGCCAGGTACCAACATTGTGTCTTAGCAACGTATGTGGTCACCATCAGCTCCTTGCCTTGCCACACCATCAGTGTGCCTTGGCATAGATTCCTAAAAATTGGAACTGTAGTGCACAATTTCTCAGCATGCCCTATAGATGGAGGCCTTCTGAAAGAGACCATTCCATTCATGATAGAAATGTTTCACAAAATAAAGGTCATTTAGTCAGTATGATGTAAAACCATACCTGCAAAATGACTACTCCACTACATAAAATAACCCATTTTCTTGTAGATTTGTCATCCATGTGTATTTGCTGATGTCATAATCACAGCATTTGTTGTTTTATTTTTTAGACATTATTGTACCTTCCTCCTTTAAAACAGTGCTATCATATGATATGTCACATAAACCAAACATTTTTTATCTGGAGATCATGAATTAAGTTGCTGGACACCAGATTAAAAGCAAGGTATTTCTTGTAGCAAAAAAAAAGAAAAAAAAAAGAAATGAAAAAAGGCAGTGTCAGTCACTAATTTACCCAGATTACTAGTTCTAGCTGTTGTGTTTATAAGAAGCAGTTAGGAGGAGAACGTGATGAATATGTACATTGTCATTCTGGAAAAAACACAATTCTACTTCAGTACGTAGACAGTGTCTTGCAATTTGACACACAAAAAAAAAAATCAATGACGCTCTCACAGTGAAGCTTTGAATTATCTGGCAGGTGGTATGATTTGAGAGGGTGTTGTGCTTTTAGATAATAATGGTTATTGATTGATGGATTCCTTACATTTCATCCAAGCTTAAAGGTTCAGACACTTTATAGCTACAAGTAAAACCTAAAACCTAAAATCTTTGTGCCTAGAACACATCACACCATGGAGTGAAAACCCTTCAGTCACTGTGCATGGGCAAAACAGGAAATTTGAATTTCAATGAGTCATTCATGGAGCACTCCAATTAGACAATATATGCAAATAAAATCAGACTGCTGTAAATGTGGGCAATAATGCCGATTCCAAAACAAAATGGATTACACTATCACAGTGTTTTTTCTTGGCTTGGTAAGTCCTTGTTAAACAAAAAACTTTCGGGACCTATTTTGAGTTGCAGTACAGGTAGAAAAAAATACAAAGTTAAAAATTGATATTTTGTACGAGCAGTTTTGTACAGCAATTATTAAGACTTCTATACTAATCAAAAAATTTTGTGCTTATTTTCTTACATACTATCAGGTACACCACCCCTTTACATGCTCGTATTTTAAAATTCACTGGAGATCATGAACTGCCAGGTAACAAACTAAAACCTGTCATGATTGGTTATTGACTATTTCAAAATAAAAATTTTCACATTTGTTAAAATAAAAACCTTGTTTTAATTGTAAGTCTTTACAAGCATCTGAGGGTTTACTCTGGAGTTCTTAAATAACAAAAATAAGTAGATAAACATTAAAATGTTATATATGCATTTGATTCTAAAATAAAATGTTACATTTTATTTTTTTAAAATTATGTTAAATAGTATCATAATGCCAGCAAATGGCAACTTGGTTATGAGTAAATATCATTTTGAATCTGTTTGAGTTTATTATTCTTGTAAGTTGTAGCTGTAATATGTGTAAAATGGAAACAGATTGCTATGTTCATTGTGTAGGCCTCAGGCTTCAGGTCCCCAAAGACTCGCCCTGTTTGTCGTGTGTTCAAAAAGGGCTAACAGGCAATTACAATGTTAATGTGATCGCAGAGAGGGGTGGAGTGAGTGAGTTTGCTGAAGAAGGGGGAAGGGTGAGACAGAATCTGGACAAACCACGGCACAAGTAGGGCTAAATATAGGTCACTGAAGTAAAGCATGAGAAATATTATTATTATTATTAAGTGTATAATATATATAATATATTATGTGTGTGTGTGTGTGTGTGTGTGTGTGTGTGTGTGTGTGTGTGTGTGTGTGTGTGTGCGTGCGATGTTTTCCGATCCCATTTTAACATGAACTATTGATATTCACGATTGACATTTTTGTTGTATGACTTTACATTTCATGAGTCAGTTTTATGAATTTTCAATTTATAGCTGTCATGGAACCATGTGTTTACTGAGTTATGATGGCATGGAAAGACCAGCATGAACAGGGTTAATATAAGCTGCATTTCTCCTGGGAACGCATAATAGCTCATTAAATAATCCCATTAGGACTAATGAAAAGGCTTTTAAGTGGTCACCACAAAACCACCTGGATTTCACTCTCCTGGGTTTTTGAGTGTTTTTATAGTGTGTGTGTGTGTGTGTGTGTGTGTGTGTGTGTGTGTGTGTGTGTGTGTGTGTGTGTGTGTGTGTATCAAAACACAATTTTTCATAAGGGTATCTGAAAGCAATGTGCAATTGCAATCTGAATATCAATGATTTATTGCACTGTCATTCACTACAGCAATTGTTCAGTGTTTAAACAACTGGTTATTATTATAACAGCAACTATAGAGCCATAATGTATAAATAAGAAAATAAATATTTTCAAATCTCATTTTGACAATGTTTAACAAAAAAAAAAAAGATTACACAGAAAAGCATCATGGATCTTGTTCCATGCTTAGGTTTCCAGATGTTTTATATTTTTTCAGTAAGCTTTATAATGTAGATGTTTGATTTACATTTGTAATGCAAATCATAATGGATTCAAAGAGCACCCAGTGTGCGGTGGCTAATTGAAAAGTACCTTAGCCCCCAGAAACATGAGTCTTTTTAGATTCACTCTAATTGAAGCATATTATGTGTTATTTTCTGCTTTACTGCACTGGCAGGGGGAGGGAGGCTTTAAAGCCTGGCAGTATTTTTAATGATGCATCACAGGTACAAATGGAAATAACAAAACCAGAAACAAAGCCAAATGTTTTACTAAAGCAGATATACCCATATTTTACTAAAGCAATTACAACCCAAACTGTCTCCCCAAAGTTAATTAAATGCTAATAATACTTTTACAAAAATGTTTTTACACACCCAAGCCAGTGGCCTTGTGTTAATGTTTTGTTGTCTATATTTTCTCTGTTCAAGTTCTGCCTCTGAGGATTTCTATTCATATTTAAGTCAGCGCACTTCCATGCAAGCACAAATCAAAGGATAAACTTGAATTTTAATAAAAATCCGTCTTGTTTTTGCCTGGATATCATATGGTGTGTTCAACCTTTTCACACTCTACCCTGTCCATGCATCATGAATGTCAGTAAATAACCCTTAATATAGAGAAAAGGGGACAACAATGAGTATCTCCGATGCAGCTCAGTCAACTGTGTAATGGGAAAAAACAGAGCAATGGCTACAGACATAATGGTTGTGATGGGGGTGGGCTTGCCATGGACTCTCAGTTATTAGGATTTTAACTGCTGATGTAGCTCTGTACTTGATTCATTGATTCAGCTAAAGAATAAAAGGAGATTGTAAAATATTACTGATTGAATATACAGTGACAATTGGAACTACTGTGGAATCCAGGATCAAGTAAACTATTAGATCATTGCAGATTCCATTCAGGCAGCTTAGCAGAGCCACACAGAACACTCTTGGGACCCGTCTCAAAACCCGTTGTTTTGTGTTGTAAAATAGGTTAAAATCAGTGCTGTGTGGGAGAGATAAAATATGTGCAGAAAGGGCTCATGGGACCAACTCCCTGACCCTGTGATGTCCTTCATAATCTCCTTTCAGATTAATATACTGACTTACATTATTTAAAAGAATAATTGTCCTACATTTCTGAGCTGCACTGTCAGTTCAGTGTCAAGCTTGGGATTTTCAATCTCTCTCCCTCTCTATCTCTCTTTCTCACACACACACAACACACACACACACACACACACACACACACACACACACACACACACACACACACACACACACACACACTCACTGACTTAAAAATTTTGCATTCAACATATCAACTACACCAAACTACACCAAAGAGGGTTACCACAAAATATAGATAGAACTCTATGTAGTGAAGACTTAGTGACGTTGCATGGTTAAAAATTAACTTTGGAAACTATATCTATGTTATTAATAGTGAAAGCAAGAATATTTCCATATGCACAGAATGTGATGAGAACTCAAAGGATAGGAAGTAAATAGCTGTGTGGCCATAGGAAAACCACTTGTTAATGAGACTAATAAAAAAAGTCTTCAATTTGCTAGGGAGCATACACATTGGCATAATAGACAAAGGTCATGTGGTCTAATGAGTTCAGAATGACCCTATTCAAGAGCAATGAACACGTCGGGGTCAAAAGACAAAAGCATGAAGCAATGTGTTTATCATATACCGTGGGTACAAGCCTCTGGAGGCAGTGTTATGATCTTGATTGCTTTATTTGGTCAGGTTTAGGCTCAGCAATGTTATGTGGCAATAAAATGAAGTCAGCTGAAGACCTGAATGTACTAAATCACCTCAATAGAAATTTTCTTTTCAGATGGCACAGGCATATTTCAGGACTCAAATTGTGAAAAAGTGGTTTTAGGATGTTCTAGACCCCCATTATCTAAAAGAAAACGTAATTCATCAGACCAGGCCACCTCCTTCCATTGCTCTGTGGTTCAGTACTGATGCTCACATGCCCATTGTGTTTGCTTTTGGAGCTGGATACATATCAGCATGGACACCCTGACTGGTCTCTGGCTATGCAGCCCCATTCACAAAAACTGTGATGCACTGTGTGTACTGACACCTTACTGTTTGGAAAAACTTTAACTACAGTAGCTTTACTACAGGATAAGACTACATGGGCCAGCCCTTGCTTGCCACATGCGTCAGTGAGCCTTGGCCACCCATGACCCTGTGACCAGTTCATCAGTTTTCCTTTCTTGGAACACATTTGGTAGGTTCTGACAACTGTAGACCAATAACATCCCACACCATCACAAATTGCATTTGGCCATTTCATTCTGCTTCAAGATGTTGGCAGCAGATCATTTGGCTGTTTTGGGGCCTCCATGGATTGGATTTGTGTATCCAGCACACAAGATCTTATATTTGTAACTCATGTGTGACAAAGAGTTCTTATATTCCTAAAACCAATGTTTAGCAAATTAATTAATGGAATATCATGGAATCTAATAAAAAAAATCCAAAGTTGGAAGAACCTCATTGTTCAACACATTTAGGTAGCCAGCTGACTTTAGTGTTTTGCCATATATTATAGGAGCCTAGGCTTGACCTGAAGCAACCCCATATGCATCCATATGCACACTGCATCCATGGAGGCTTGTAAAGTGGCCACAATGATTGATAGATGCATGATATTTTTCCATTGCTTTAAAGTACAATATTTATGCTTCCTAACAAATTGTAGATATTATGTTTCATTTAGCCATGCGTTTTATTACGAGGCAACTTCACCAAGTGGTCACGGATCACAGTTATTCATTTTCCCCAAATAAATTTCTTCAGCAAAATTGAGAGTTTAGCACTATCCTTCCATGTTTGAATAATAATTTGTAATCCAATTCCATCCATTCCACCGCTGGAATGACGATTGATTTCAAACATTGTTTTATGCAGCACAATAATTTGACCCTTTTGAAATGGTGATTTTTTTTTTGGCCAGCCAGTGTATGTACATTCACTATGTATTCACTAGCATGGCCAGCAGTTTGCCTGGTGGACCAATGGACAATGTTGATTGTTCTTACTGCTGTGATGTGAGTTCAATGCCCAGTGAGGGCACCTGTGTAGCTTTAAAACAAATAGCATTATTTATCCCGTATTACAATTAAGAGATTAAAAAATAGTTAATTGTGGCGAGACAAACGTTGTTCTGAAGTCGTATTTCTAAAATTGTGTTAGTCATTCTTTCATCCCAATGTCATGTAATCAATGTTGGTCCAACATCGTTTTATAAAAGTAATTCTATTTAAAAAAACAAAACAACCGAATGCCAATTAAAAACTACCTGATGGGATTGTGTGTGATCGATGTATGAGACGTGTGTATTTTTCACTGCTCTGCTGCACAATTTCCCACAAATGAAAACAATCTGAACAAAAATACAATCCAGAGTCGCTCGGAATTGTCTCTCCACATCGCTATAGCACACAGAGGTAAGGTCAGGTTGCCTAATATACAGCCTTTTATATAAATAAAAATCATTAGAAATAAAAATATATATTAAAGCTTTTTCTCTTAACACCAACTTCAGGCAATCCTTTCCAAAAACAAACAATAACAAAAATAACAACAACAACAACAACAACAACAACAACAATAATAATAATAATAATAATAATAATAATCGCAGTAGTGGGATGTTAGTAGCAGTAGTAGTAAATAAAGCCGCTATAGAGACCAAAGCGCAAAGGAGCAGGTGCTCGAGCCCTATCCCCGCAAATTATAACCATGACAACCAACCACAGACTACCCCCCCACCCCCACCCCCGCTGCGTCCCGCCCCTTTGTCCGCGTCTGATGTTTATTCCAAGACACACGACCAACACCGATGCTCATTTTGCAGTTAGTCTTTTTGACAACTTAGCTTAAAGACTACAAAGCAGGTAGCGTGAAACGAGAGCAAATCTTGGTAATCAAAACAGGCTGTTAGAAATCGAAATAACAAGAGACAAATTTCCTTTTCACGAACACTACTTCTACTAAAGAAAGAAGAAGAAAAAGTAGAAGATAATAATAATAATCATAATAATAATAATAATTTTATTATTATTATTATTGTTGTTGTTGTTGTTGTTGTTAAAGTTGTTTATAATTCTTATTGTTATTGTTTTTTATTCTTATTTAAGAAAATCAGTAATAAATAAAAATTACTACAATTTCCTCTTCGATTTAATAGAATATTAAAGACAAAACAAAGAAGGTCTGCAATATCCTGATAAACGCTGCTGTGATTGCACTCCCTCTTTCCCATTCTAAGCAGTGAGCAAACCCCACAGGCCGAACTGAAACGACAGGAATGGGATAATAAAAGTGTTTAAAGGTAATGGCATTGTAACTGCTGGAGATATGTATAACAGGTATAACATGTTTTTTTTTAACGTTCCCTAACGAAAAATATAGAGCATTTCTCTCACACAGTATTTGTTTCGGCGTTTATCATCGGTAGGTCGCAGTCCAGTTAATGATGGCAAAAACGGGAAATTATCCAGAAGCATTGAAAAGATAACATAATCGTAACTGTCCTATGTTTACCCTTTAATGTGATCTGGGAGTGATTTATGAAAATCTGCGCATAATTAGCCTAATTTATATAATTTACTTGTTATACGTCGATATTAATAATTCTACACATTTGGTCCTGATAAAACAGCTATACACTTAATGTTTCATTTATTTATAAACTCACTATTTGTGAGATTAGTATTCAAATAACAATACACAGATTCCGCCACCCCCCCCCCCGCAAAAAAAATAAAATAATAATAATAATAATAATAATAATAATAATAATAATAATAATAATACAATTACATATTAAATAAATAAATAAATAAATAAAGCACGCTCCCAGAACTATTTAACATTCATTAAAGAATGGCCTCGAAAATTGGATGCGATTACAAGTTTACAAAACCATGGAATTGTTTTTTTTTTGTTTCTTTTCCAGTTAAAATGTGACTTTAATAACGTTTATATAGTAAAGCATATGGTCTATTTTATATAAACAGTAACAGTGAACACTCAGAATTATATGTCAAAATAATCATTAAAGTAATTACTACATATGCTCCTGTATTTTATCACAGAAGATTGCTGGGGAAAATTTCGCTAATATTTCGTGAATATTTTTATAGGCTAGTGAACAGGAGAGGTTTGTATTCAAATATAGTAGAAACTGTCTTGTGTATTTACAATTAGACTAAATATGACTTATTTTACAGCACTGAAAAAAGATTTGTGGTTGTAAGATATTATGTACAATGTAGAAAATACATCATTTACATTTATTGTAATGTGCAGCTATTTTTCAAAACCTGCCAAAATCTAAGCCATGTTAGATGGCTAAATCCTTGTTTTGTACATAAAATGTAAATAATTAAAATAGCCGAGACTGTGAGTTATTGAGGGAAATACTGTTGATTAATTAGATCTTCTTCTTTTTTTTTAGCATAAAGCATAAGTCGGTGTTCAGGTATTTAGTTGACACAATCTGATTCTGTTTACAAAGGCTTATACATAAAGTTATGCAAGACAGCAGTCATTGGATATTAAAATAAGGTACATTTTGTATTATAAGAAGAGGGTGTATGTTGGGATCCTGTAAGCGCCTCCTCCAGAAATGCACCAAATCTCTTTTATTCTGTGGCGGGGTGGCTGCGCGCGCCCGAGTCTGGAGACGAGCGCTTGATCCCCCCCCCCCCCCCCTTTTTCGCATTGGCAAACTGGCGTTGACACGTGCCTCCTCCTACTCACCACCCTCAGGTTCTCCCGTGCTGCAGTGACATCATTAGCGGTCACGAAAGAACAGTGCCAGCGACTGACAACAGAAAATCCATCGATTTTGGTCTTTTTACGCACGGTCTGAATAGAAAGTCGTGTTTGCATGCGCGCATTTCCAGAAACCAAACGAGAGAAGGATCATACCGGGATGCAGAACCTAAACGTCGACCTCTAAAGGTGACATGATCCACCGGATTATCAAACGCACCTCGCACTTTCTGAGCGGAACCACAAGGTAACACCTAAACCGACTAATACGAATTTTTCGCGGTGTTCCCTGGATGCGCAGACAAAAAAAAAACTTTTCTCATAACTAAAAGTAATATATTTTAAAATATACGCAAGTGTCTGTGAAACTGCTCCAACGTTTACAAAAATATGGCTACATTAATTCGAAGCAAGATTTCCAACAAGCTGTCCAACGCAGCTTCGACGGTTACTAATAAATCCCAGGCGAAGGTAAGTGGTATCTTCGCCAAAATGGGTTTCCAGGCTGCCACTGATGAAGAGGCGCTGGGATTCGCAGCCTGTGATGATCTTGACTATGACCACAGGCAAGGACTGCAGATGGACATTCTAAAAAATGAGGAAATAGGCGAAGATGTCGGCGGCGATAACGTGGGAGATGGAACTATGGAAGGGGACAGTCATTATCAGAGAGATGGCACAGGTCCCCCACCCTCTGTGGCAAAAGATGGCAGTGTCTGTAGTGAATTTGGGTCTTCAGATAAGCCGAAAATCACTGCTTGGGAGGCAGGATGGAACGTCACTAATGCCATTCAGGTAAGGCTTATAAGGTAGGCTATTCCAATTTTAGGGCTTTCATATCGATGTTTGGATTTTGTACTGAATCTGCGATCACTGGAGCTAAATGTGAAATAATTGCCAAGTGGATACCTGCATTGAGGCATTCTACAAAGTCGTGTCAGAATGTGATCTTTTTATAATTCAAGAAGTCAGGAATTTGTATTTTATTTGCCATGTCCTCTTAATGTACATGAAAATCACCTTAAGGCATTGTGCACTGGGTTTTCGGTTATGCATAAAGCATTGTTGGATATATTAATGTAAATGTATGGTAAATGAGTATCCTAGTGAGGTCATCGGCATTTATTCGTTAAACATGCGCACAGACAGTCTGTAGATTTAATCCCCTGTAGACCAAACGTCCTCTGTGCCCTTCAGTGTCTCTATGATCTCTCTTGACGACGTAATTGGTATTGTGCAAACGCACGCTCTGCTACAGGCTGATAGATCAGACACGCGCGTTCACGTGCATGACTTCGAGCATTCCCCTGTAAAGGAAACAACCTCGACCATTTGTGTCATCAAGATTAACCAGTAACCCAGTGCTCAGTATCATGCAAACTAAATATCATATTTTCCTCGATACTGTTTGCTATGACGTTTAACCATTCGTCTTTTCACAGGGAATGTTCGTACTTGGCTTACCATACGCCATCCTCCACGGCGGATATCTCGGACTCTTTCTTATCATTTTTGCGGCAGTTGTATGCTGCTACACAGGGAAAATCCTTATCGCTTGCCTCTATGAAGAAAACGAAGACGGACAACTCGTGAGAGTGAGAGACTCGTATGTTGACATTGCCAATGCTTGCTGCGCGCCCAGATTTCCGGCACTAGGAGGTCACATTGTGAATGTAGCCCAGATAATCGAGCTCGTCATGACATGCATTTTATACGTTGTAGTAAGCGGTAACCTATTGTATAACAGCTTTCCAACCCTTCCCGTCTCCCAGAGATCATGGGCCATCATCGCCACTGCCGCGCTTCTGCCTTGCGCTTTTCTCAAAAACTTAAAAGCCGTCTCCAAGTTCAGCCTGCTTTGCACTCTCGCTCACTTCGTGATCAACATAATTGTGATAGCCTACTGTCTGTCTAGAGCACGGGACTGGGCCTGGGATAAGGTTAAGTTCTACATAGACGTGAAAAAATTCCCTATATCGATCGGTATTATTGTCTTTAGCTATACATCTCAGATCTTCTTGCCATCGTTGGAGGGCAACATGCAGAAGCCCAGCGAGTTCCACTGCATGATGAACTGGACTCACATTGCCGCATGCATTCTCAAAGGCCTGTTTGCTCTAGTGGCGTATCTGACGTGGGCAGACGAAACCAAAGAAGTTATCACAGACAACTTGCCTTCTGGAATCAGGGCCGTTGTCAACATGTTCCTGGTGTCTAAGGCCCTGCTGTCATATCCACTCCCGTTTTTTGCTGCTGTTGAAGTACTGGAGAAGACTTTTTTTCAGGAAGGACGGCGCGCGTTTTTCCCAGACTGTTACGGGGGCGACGGACGCCTTAAATCTTGGGGTCTATCACTGCGCTGTGGCCTTGTGGTGTTTACCATGTTGATGGCCATCTACGTGCCGCACTTCGCACTGCTCATGGGTTTAACGGGCAGCTTGACGGGAGCAGGCTTGTGTTTTCTTCTCCCTAGTCTCTTTCACCTCAAGTTACTTTGGAGGAAGTTGTTTTGGCACCAAGTTTTTTTCGATGTCGCAATATTTGTTATTGGCGGTATATGCAGTATTTCTGGTTTTATTCATTCAATGGAAGGTCTCATAGAAGCGTTCAAATACAACATACACGATTAGTTGCAAGAAACACGATCGGTGACGTGTTACAAGAGGCACCCAACATCTAAACCAACTAATGTTTCGTAAATGTAATGTCCTCAGTTTGCACCTATGTTCAAGCGACATCAAGCAGAACCAATAAATCTAAAACATAGACACTGATATATATATTATTATAAACTGAAATATATATATATATATATATATATATATATATATATATATATATATATATATATATATATATATATATATACACAGTATATAAAAATGTGTGTGTGTGTGTGTGTGTGTGCGCGCGCATGCGTGCGTATGCGTGTAAGATATAATAAAGATGCATTAACATATTTTTTTCTGTAGGTCAGTCGTAATTGTACGGAATATATTGAAAGGAAATTATATAATTTTACAAAGCACAGCATTTCGAAAGACTTTAAGATAATATCTACTTTACAGTTCCATAAACTGCTCGAATTAAAAGTATATAATAATAATCATCATCATAATAATGATAATAATCGGGGATTAATAATAAAAAATAATTATATGATAAAGATTCCATCTGGACATAATAATGATAATTATTATTATAATGAATGAATAAAAAAAATGAAAAAGATAAATAGGGCTGCGTACGTACAAGACTATAGCTATGCATTGTAAATGTATAAGGTTTCATGCAGCATTTAATACACTGAGAAATCGTATAAAAGCAGCAATGTTCTTCCGCACCACAAAACGTACACGCTCGTATGGAAAAGAACTATGGTGCACCACATGCACACTACAAAACTGCTCACATAAAACAAAGAAGGAATGAGGTAAGGATTGAAGGAAGAAGAACATTTCAATTGGTATAAAATGCTGGTAAGCGGTTGCAAAGCCTATAATTTAATTAATTGCTTTCCCTGTCAATCGGACCGTGTGGTAGGCCTATTTTGGCTAAAACTGACCTTTTTCAGTGGTATTGAATGAGACTGAAAGTAATACGTGTACGAATCTATATTATAAAGAATAGACTTGCGTGTGACATTTTTTCAGTTTGTCAGATCTAATGGTTGCTGTGAAAATGTAATAAAACCGTATGTGTACTGTTATTGTGGTTCACCTTACGAAGATGGAATGTACTTAACAAAGTCGTTATAATATATCGTGATCAATAAAAAAATAAACAGGATTACATATTGTACAACTGTGCCTGTCCTTCTGTAAAAGCGAAAAAAACACAATATACAATTACATACAATCCATCTTTACGAAAACGAGCAAAGAAAGCACTATCAGATGATATTATTTGTTTTAATTAGGGCTCAAAGATTTGACTGTATCTTGAGTATGCGGAAATTCATTTTTATTATATTGGTAGACCAAGTGCTTATTCTGTACGAATTCGTGCTGTGCATTCCGCAGTGCGCAACTGCTTTCAGTGCACAGGACCCTGCAGTGCGCTTCACTCGATTCCGTGTCGGATTCGACATCTAAAGAAATCGTGGGGAAGCAGCAATGTTTCTGTTTAAGTACTTTGAGTTTGCACCGTTGCACATTCAAAAAACGCTCATATACAAATATGTGTTATGTAATTACGTGTAGTTGGTAATTATGTGGCGTTTTCCCCAACTAGAATGCATTAAATTGGAATCACTCGTCTTAATCTCGTAATGGGGAGGAAATGGGCGTGTTAAATTCGGATGCAGTTTTTTCCCGACATTGGTACGAGTGATGGGCCACAGTGGAAAAAATCTGAAAGAACAAAGTGTGCAAAAATAAGGAAAAATATAGGCGAAATATAGGCGACATGTTATTATATTATATTATATTATATTATATTATATTATATTATATTATATTATATTATATTATATTATATTATATTATATATTGATGGATATTATATGAACTAATTCCATTAATTACCATATTTAAGAAAAGTTGACCAAGAAATGTAGCCTGGTTATTTCACTTTGTCCAAAAAATATGAAAAACAGTGTATTTGTCATTCTATAGTCCCTTTAAATTAACAATTTTATCAGATAGCTTGATTTTTCTCTTTGTTCAATAATTTCCCCATTTATAGTTTATTTTTCGTTTATTGTCTATACTGCTTATCCCGTGTGGTGGGAGTAGATGCTACACCAGGGAACTTAGGGCCCATGTCGGCTACATCCACGGTGGTGGGAGGAACACTGGAGTAACCCACCAAGCACAGAGAGAACACACATGAACAAAGATCCATGCACACAGGACCAAAGGCAAGATTTGAGCCCCAAGCCCTGGAGATGCGAGGCTTCAATGCTAACCTCTAAGCCACTCGACCACTTAAAAAAAAAAAAAAAAAAAAAACCTTCTCTAATATATAAATCGAACCCCGATCTTCCCTTTAACATACAAATCTGCCATTTCACAGTTTTTGAAAGCTTTGAATTTGAGTGCTGTGTACTCCGAATACTACTGGCCCATGATGACATTTTTGTGATGTCCTGAAGAATACTCTCTCTAAAACTTTTGGGATATGAAATGCAAAAGGGGGGATAATATTAGGACCACACATAATCAAAATAAAATAATAAGAAAACAACAAAAAAAGCCAGGGTAGAAGGTTAAAGCGACATCTAGTGGACACTGGTTAATGTAAAAACTACAAGGAGTAGGTTCTGCTACTACAATTCCTACTGCTCTTATTACTACTACTAGTAGTAATAATAATAATAATAATAATAATAATAATAAGAAGAAGAATTATTATTATTATTATTATTATTAAACCAACCAGTGAAGGCACCCTATTTGTTTTTTAGGAAGACAAACATGTTTTGACCTATTGCATATATGTTACATGTGTTTCATCTGTAGTTTGATGGGCAGAATGTCTACATACTGCAGAAAGGCATAGATATAAATTATGGGTTCCTGTTGGTGATGACTGGAGGTTGTATATCATATATTTATTCTCACGTAGAATAATCGTGAAATAAATATTTGAAAAACATATCACAATAAATGTCCATGATGTATTTATGTATGTAGTTTAGGAAACCTGCAGTGGTCACTAGTGAAATTGAACTGAGGCTGTTGCTTTCATTGGTGGTATTAAGCTTCTCATAGTTAGCAGTTGACATTCACAATATTTTTTAATTAATTTGTGCCTCAAGTTTGAAATTGGCTAGATTTTTTTCAGACGATTTTTCTAATCGCATTGGTTTATGGCATATGCACTAATCTGCCAATCACACTGGTGGGACATCATGCAGCGGCAATGTAGCAGGTGGATGGCAGGGTAGGGAGATAAATGTCAGAAATGAAAAAAATAATTAACAACAGAATGTAAACAAAGTGTTGATCTTATTAAATGATAGTTAAGCGTTAAATCTTAATCTTAAATGATAATGACCAATTCATTATTATTTGGTGGTGTCTTGTGTTATCTATGGCAGACATGATTGCCTGGAAAATGGCAGATGTTTTTATTCTGGATCACATGACTGAAAGACTTATTAGAATAAGTTACAAAGTGCCTGATTTTGAATTGTTTGCTGGGGATATATTAACTGGATTAAAAACAAAACATTTCTCTACTATCTACTGTTTTTCTACTGTCTACTGTTCTAGTTTTTTTTTTTTTTTTCGTCATTTGTTTTTATATTTTTCACTTTTCCCCTTGGCCATATTTTCGTGTTCTTAAAAACTGTCTTTGTTCATAAAAACAACCAAGTGGAGGCCATCCTAATCAGATGTCTAAAATCACATTTTCTCTAAGGAATATTTACCATTTATGCAAACCATTAGGTTTTTCAGTGTGTTGAGTGAAGGATGTTTAATCATTTTCCCTTCATTTGTGATAACTCTATATAAGTTATATCTCTGAGGAAGAATATTACAGCATTAGAGATGTAGATCAAAATGCTATGTGTTGGTCAGAGTGAGAGCATAATTTCAACAGGGGAAAATCTGGATGCCTTTATTCAGAGATAAAATTTCCCCAAATCTATTAATAAAACCCTCACAACAGGGTGTGTGGGTGTTGACCCAGCAGAATAATCACAAATCCAAAGCTAACAAATGAACATGACTCTTTTTTTTAAAACAGGTTTGCCCTCCTTGCTGAAGCACCCACTGAGCACCCTGAAAGAACTCCAGTTATATGACATCTTATGGCAAGAAAAAATTATTAAATTTTCAGGGCCACCAGCAGCACCACAGTGCCAGACAAAGCAGGTAATCTTTGAGTCTTAAGCAAGCACATATTTTCAGTGATAATTTTTCATGTAGGAGCTAAAGGTACATGCCTTATTGTCAGTCAGATGTAACATTATAGTTGTGTAAAAATAATGACGATTTGCTCTGAAAAGCAAATTATTTGTTTTATTCAATAATTTTGTTATTATCGGTTTACTTAGTTATAAATGCAGATCTGTGCGGTTGATGATCTTAGAGTGTTTTGGATGTTGTCATCCAGTTTCATACATTTCAAGCATGCTTTATATCCTAAGAATCCCATGTACTGTGTGTTACCTTCTGGTCCTCCTTTTTAGTTATGCTGTCATAGCTCCTTTGAGTCCCTGAATACACCTTGCACACAGTGTACATTACCTTAAACTACTGAGGACAAGAGCATACAGTTAATTTCAGTTAATTTACATTAAATTAGTTAAAATATATTTGTCCAAATATATTTAAACTCAGTTTGTCACAATTCCTGACATTTAATCCTAGTAAACATTCTGTCATAGTTCATTTAGGATCACTACTTTATTTTAAGAATGTGAAATGTCAGAATAATAGAGAGAAAATATTTTTCAGAATTTATTTATTTCATTAGATTCTCAGTAAATCAGAAGTTTAGAAGCTACCACTTAGTGATATTTGGTAGCGTGTTTCTAAATGGTTTAATTTGGGTTGAACATTTCACAATCTTTTTATAATGATCTGCTAGAATTTTAGATTTAACAATCATCTGTTTTTTGGCGGTTTTAGAGCAGTGACTTCTTCCTTGTTGAGGAGTTTCAGGTTGTGCCGATATAGCACCCACTCATTTTACTGTGAATACAGATACTTTTGTATCTCTTTCCTCCAGTGTCTTCACATGGTCATTTGCTGTTGTTCTGGAATTAACTCGTACATTTTGTTCCAAAGTATGCATCTCCTTCTTGAGCAGATGGTGGTGGTGTAGTCTCATGGTATTTATACTTGCATTGTTTTGGTTATATATGATCGTGGTATCTTCTGGCATTTGGAAATTGCTCCCAAGCATGAACCAGACTTGTGGAGGTCCATTTTTTCCCCACAATGTCAAAGAAAGAGCTTTAGAGTTTCAGAGCTTCAAACTGAGTTTGAAGGTAGGCCTTTAACTCCTTAAATTGACACAAATCATGTAAATTAGCCAGCCAGAAGCTACAATACAAATTTTCTGGAATTTAGCTAATTAAAGGCACATTGAAGTGTATATACAGTACCAGTCAAAAGTTTGGACACTCCTTCTAATGCCATGGTCTTTCCTGATTTTCTTTCTTTCTACATTGTAAAATAATTGTGAAGGCACTGATGAAGGCTGAATGACTTTATATTCTAAATAAATTCTATTTGCTTCACCTGCCATGCATTAATCTTCTTTGAACAGTAAATATTAAGATGTGTCTGCTACTTATAATCTGTAGCCTTCATAAAAGGCTCTAATCTGAGGTAAAGGGATAGGGATTTTTGCAGAGGTTTTGGTCTTGCTTTCATGGGATGGTCTTTATCCATGGTCTTTATGGTCTTTATCATCATGATGCTTGATGGATTTTGCAAAAGCATTTGTCAATAATGTTCTGCAAGAACTATTCCAGAACAGCTGACATTTATGTCTTAAAATAACAATTGATTGTTTCTGTTGTTGAAAAGTTTAGAAAATAAATTTGTGTAAAACATTTGACTGGTACGTATGTAAATGTCCCTCCCATTGAAATTGTGAATTATGCTTGAAAGAATCTTTCTGAAAAAATTACTTGTGTCATGGATAAAGTAGATGTCCTAACCAACTTGCCAAACTTTAGCTTGTTAGCATGAAGTCTGTGTAGTGGTTACAAAGTCAGTGTGTGTAATATTTTGTGTTCTCTCCTCCCACCACCAAGCTCTCTTTCTCTGTCATGCTACACATGTACTCCTGAGATATTACTGATCCTGACTCATTCTGCTCCCTGCCTACCTGCCAGATTTTTCATCATCTAAAAAAATTTACTTACTAATGCTAAGGATCAGTTACTTACTGTGGATGGTACCACATAGAAACCATATAGATGAATATGCATGTTTTTCTTTTGACAACATTGGACCTTCACTTACTAAAACATTTTGCACTCAAGTCTACGTCCCTTCAGTTAACAACATCAATTTGATAAAAAGATTTTTAAGTTAAAATCATAAGAAATGACTGTGATGCTCATACTCAAGTTTCTGTTAAGACAATTTGCGTATATGGAATATACTCATATGAGTCTGATTTCTGTCATTCCATTATGTTTTTAGAGGGGTTTTTTATTTGCCACCATTGCCACTATGTTGCTCATTAGAATAACTCTATTATTTTATTGCATTTATTATTTGTGACAATGTCCTTTGTTGAAAGCTCTATAAAGATAAGATAATATTTAATTTGGATTAGGACTCTTATATAAGATAGCCAAGCTCAACAGTTCTGCAACCCCCTGCTGTTTTTATTAGGATTTATCCTATTATTATCCTATTATTATTATTATTATTATTATTATTATTATTATTATTATTTAATTATTTGTTTATTTATTTGTTTATTTTAGAACTTTATTTTACACTACTACTAATAATAATAACAACAACAACAACAACAACAACAACAACAACATTAATAATTAAGCTCAAATAATAATAATAATAATAATAATAATAATAATAATAATAATAATATATAATAGTATAATAATAATAATAATAATAATAATAATAATAATAATAGTATAATAATAATATAGTGTGTGTGTGGGGGGGGGGTAGTGAAATAATTTTTGGAAACCTTTGTTTTCCTTGGCATGTAACAGGGCACTAAGAACAGAAGGTGCTGGAATGCTTGTTTTTGTTAGATTTTTCAGGGGAACTATAGGGCACACATATGAACAAGGATATCTCTTGGGAGAAGAGTGTATAAATTATTTTTTAGCTTTTACTGATTACACCTTTTGGATCACTGGATTAAAGATTGGGGTGTGGTTTATCGCAGAGTTTAGGTTCAGTTTCTGAAGAACCACAAGGCTGAATTAATGAATTATTTAAAACCAAAACATACCACCCCTGACCAGGGGCCACTGTAACCAGATAATAACTTCTATTTGCTTCAGCTGCCCGTAGTTGTAATATTATAGCTAATTAGTGTGTTTCTATGTGTGTGTTGAGATAAAATGAACAATATCTGAGTCATGTGCCATTGCATGACTCACTATAATACAGCTATAATACAGGCTTTTCATTTAATCATTGGCACCAAATTTCCTAGTTAGGTCTCATATCCCACCCAGCCTTTACTTTAAAGAAGCAGATTTTTTTAGTCCACATGTGGTTTTCACACTGTAGTAAACAATATGTTTCACTAGCATCATTTACTTTCTGTATTAACGCTGTGGAGCTGTATTATAGCTGACCCTGCGCTCTGATCCCAGGTTACTAACTGCAATATGTGAAAAAAAACATTTTCACTGTGCTGTAAGGTACATGTGACAAATATAAAAATGATTTGTTTATTTATTTATTTATTTATTACTGTAGTTATTTATTAGTAGGGGCTGAACATTCCTACTATTATTATTGGATATATTTCTTCCTTATATTATTATTATTATTATTATTATTATTATTATTATTATTTATTTTATTTTTTTTGGCAATATATAACATTGCTATTACTTTTCTAGGGAATCAGACCAATGATTTTCCAGAAATTCCAGAAAAATCTGAAATTGAGAATGGGATTGATATTCTTATGGCTGTTGTGGAATCATTTTTGGTCTAATTGCAAAATGAGACTGGGAGGAAAATATCCTATCCATGTGAAAGAATGCCTGGCATATTTCACTTATATTACACTAACTCCCACAAAACTTAAACTAAACCAAAGAGACCAGTCTCTTGACTGCACTCAAATGGCCATTATCTAGAGCTGTTTGGGACCTTACACCAAACCAAAAATTTAATTCAAATGAATAGGCGCACTCACTCACTCATCATCTATACCTCTTTATCCTGTATTCAGGGTCGCGGGGGCCTGGCGCCAATGTCAGGAGGCTTACATCACGAGGCAAGGTACATCCTGGACAGAGTGCCAATCCATCGCAGGGCACACACATACACACTCATTCACACACTACGGGCAATTTGGGAACAACAATTAGCCTAATTTGCATGTCTTTGGAATGTGGGAGGAAACTGGAGTACCCAGAGTAAACCCACCAAGCACGGGGAGAACATGCAAACTCCTTGCACACAGAGAATGGAGCACAGAGCATGCTCCAGCACAGAGCATGGAGCATGGAGCATGGCCCGGAATCGAACCCAGACAGGTGCAAAGCGACAGTGCTTTGTTCATTAGTGTGGTTAGCACAGTGGAGTGGTTAGCACAACACCACCGTGCCTCCTAAATGAATAGGCTGTACACTCTAATGGTTTTCAGGGCAATTTTTTCAATTTTTCAACTTTTTCTAGCTTTCTCAAGAAACCAAAATTTTTGGACTGTACACACCAAACTTCAGGATATGCAAGGGTAAGGCCTCCTCTCAATGACAAAAAGCTATAAACCTAACAGTTCATTGGGCCACTTTGCAAACTTGAACAAAGCATGATGCCTTGGCCTGGGGACAGCACCCACAAGGGGCATAAGATTTAACCACCAACCTTTGTAGGCAGGTAGAACATGTGGGACTGAAAAGAACTCCATTTCCACTGAGCCTCTCGAAGGAGAGGACAATTGTTCAATCTCAGTGCCCCTCTAGTGCACCCAAGGAGCAAAACATTTAAACATCCATAACCTCCAGATGGCTTGACCCATGAACACCAATTTTTATAGCCAAGATAATGGCCAGGGAGAATATTGCTGTGTTGCTTGTGTTTATCAAATTTTTAAACCTAAAGGAAACTTTACAGCTGTTTTTGCGAATAGGTCCAGGAAAAACTGTGCTTCATCTTTCAGCACCTCTCCAGGAATTGTATCTAGTTATGATGATGATAATGATGATGATGATTATGATGATGATGATGATTGTTATTATTATTATATTTTGTGTTTGCATAACTTTGACAGAAAATGCAGGTCACACAAATGGAGAGACTGGGCTAAAAAGCCTTCCAATCATTTAAGAAATGAAACTAATCCTCCAAATCATGTTTTCCTGATGATTTTTCACCAAATTCATTCATTATGGAGAGTAAAAGTGCACTACATTTTGTGCTCACCCCCAAAAACTATACTATATCAAAAAGGAGTCATTGTTTCTTGCCTGCTTCCAACAATGAATGGAGAAGATTGGCTAAATCGTTGGGGAGCAAACAAACATTGTTTTCCGTTATCCTGTGCTCATTTTGAATACATTTGACATAGTAAGTTGCTACCATGTATAATGCAAGTATTTTATTATTTCAAAGCCTGCTGCAAGCATACATAATACAGTAAGGTTAAAGGATGCACCAAAATATTATAAGATTGTTAGAAAAAATGACATTGTTATTGGTGTGAAACACAAATAACAAACGCATAAGAGTTCATAAGCATTAGCATTTCTGCCCATTTGACAATTTATGGACTAACCAAGCTTGAGGCAGAGCCAGCTCCTTCCAAGATGGAGACTAAAAGAACGCTCACATTTGAGCTTAAAACCACTCTTCTGAAAACCTATGGGTGATGTCACAGAGGGTTTGTCCAGTTCTTTTTATACCATTTATGGTTCATGCATAACACAGCTAAGGGGTTTGTTTGACCAAGTGTGACCAAGTACACCCCTTCATGAAAATGGTATGCCCTGATGAAAATGGCTTCTTTCAGTAGGATAATGCTCCCTGCCAATCTACAAGAAATGTTCAAGTATGGTTTACTTAGACCATTCGCCATAGATTCTCTATGGGCTTCAGGTAAGGAAGGTTGCTGACCAAGCACAGTACCATAGAGAGCAAAACTGCTCAGTGTAAGGAACAAGTGATCAATGATTTATTATCTTGCCAAAAGAGGACAATAAAAAAATCATCCATCAATGCACCTCGCTGGAGCACTTCCATGAGACCTGGCATTAATTAAGTAGTTAATTAAATAATTTGCTAATTTAATTTCATTAATTGGATTATTTTATTTGTTAATTGGATGATTGAATTTGTTAATTGGATGACTGAATTTGTTAATTGGATGAGTTAATTGTACTGTTATTGAAATATTAGTTTTACTAATAATTTGTAAGTAATCCAAATATGTTGTAAGCAATAATTTGTAAATGTAGGGTATTCATCTGCTTACTATACTGGTGGCGATGACACAGGGTGCTTGGGCCCGCTCATTGTCGCTTGCAACTATATTCATTATATAGGGTGGGCCATTTATATGGATACACCTTAATAAAATGGGAATGGTTGGTGATATTAACGTCCTGTTTGTGGCGCATTAGTATATGTGAGGGGGCAAACTTTTCAAGATGGGTGGTGACGATGGTGGCCATTTTGAAGTCGGCCATCTTGGATCCAACTTTTGTTTATTCAATAGGAAGAGGGTCATGTGACACATCAAACTTATTGGGAATTTCACAAGAAAAACAATGGTGTGCTTGGTTTTAACGTAACTTTATTCTTCCATGAGTTATTTACAAGTTTCTCTTTGTTCACAGCCATTGACATGTCGAAGAGGTTAACACGTGATGAGCGGATCGAAATTGTGTTGATATCTGGTGAACGCAGTAACCGGGTCATTGCAGCAGATTTCAATGCAAGACACCCTACGAGACCACCCATCTCCCATGCTACAGTTAGCAAACTGCTTGCTAAGTTTCGTGAAACTGGTTCAGTGTTGCATTTGCCACAATGTGGATGCATAAAAAGTGTCACTAATGAACAAACATCAGTGGCTGTTCTAGTTTCATTCAGCAAGAGCCCACAGCATAGCACTCGCAGCATGTCACTGGAGAGTGGCATTAGTCGAACATATCCCTTCGGCAGATATTAGCTACTCACAAATGGCACCCTTACAAACTCCAGCTACTGCAGCATCTCAACGAGGATGACCCAGATCGGCGCACACAATTTGCAGAATGGGCAAAACAAAAATTGGAACAGGACCCTCAGTTCACGCAGAAGATTTTGTTCAGTGATGAGGCAAACTTTTATGTGAATGGTGAAGTTAACAAACAAAACCACCGCTATTGGTCTGACACTAACCCACATTGGATAGATCCCTCCAAGGCTGTTGGAACAAAAAAAGTGATGGTATGGTGTGGTATATGGGGTACAAAGATAGTGTCCATTCTTCATCAATGGAAACCTCAAGGCCACTGGATATTTGAAATTGCTACATGATGATGTGTTTCCCTCTTTATGCACTGAAGCTGGCACGTTCCCTGAGTTTTTCCAGCAAGATGGTGCACCACCACATTATGGGTGTCAGGTCCGAGCATTCCTAGATGAACAGTTTCCTGAAAAGTGGATTGGTCGTCGTGGGCCAATTGAATGGCCCCCAATCTGACCCCCTTACTTAGACTTTTATCTTTGGGGTCATCTGAAGGCAATTGTCTATGGTGTGAAGATACGAGATGTGCAGCACCTGAAACTACGGATACTGGAAGCCTGTGCTGGCATTTCTCCTGCGGTGTTGCTATCAGTGTGTGAAGAGTGGGAGAAGAGGGTTGCATTGACAATCCATCAAAATGGGCAGCACATTGAACACATTTTATAAGTGGTCAGAAACTTGTAAATAACTCATGAAAGAATAAAGTTATGTTAAAATTCCCAATAAGTTTGATGTGTCACATGACCCTCTTCCTATTGAAAAAACAAAAGTTGGATCCAAGATGGCCTACTTCCAAATGGCCACCATGTTCACCATCCATCTTGAAAAGTTTGCCCCCTCACATCTACTAATGCGCCACAAACAGGACGTTAATATCACCAACCATTCCCATTTTATTAAGGTGTATCCATATAAATGGCCCACCCTGTATTATATTACATTATTATATTATTATTACATATAGTACTAAAATGAAAAGACGAACAATACTACCTTGTTATTTATTTCTCCTGAAAGAGAGACAAAAACCACTATTGTAATGTAAGTGTAATGTGTGTGTAATGTAAGTGTTCGGCATGTGTGTGCAACGCCTCGCTGTAGACAGTGTATCGTTCCTGCAGATTCTCAACCTGGAATCCTGGAACAAACGTTGCTATAGACTCTTTCAAAAGAAGACGGTTTGCTTCATGGGTTAAAACGTTTTTTTTTTTTTCTTTTCTGAATAGCATGCTATATAGATATGATGTTAACAACTAAAATATATTACCACTTCTTTGTTTAAGAATATTTTCATGTAATATCAAAATGGTTTCATTCATTTCAAAACTTGATTTGACTTTGTCCTTTGTCAATATATTACAAAGTCAAATCAAGTTTTGAAATTTGTAATACTCCTTAATTTTCTGACCCACTTTACCAATAACACCTTCTCCCACTTTACAAATACTGAATTGGTAAAGTGGGACAGAGGGAAATGTGCCCCTAACAAAAATACATTACATGAAAATAATATTTTTGACTCTTAGTAAGAGATAACAAGAATGTTCATATGTAATACAAACCCTAAATCAAGCTTTACCTTTTTATATTAATGTATTTTTTCCACCTAACCATCCATGTAAGGAACCTCTGTAGTCCAACTAGGGATTGTGGAAGCCAATGATGACCATTGTATTTATTCCCATTTTAAACAACAGTAGCAACAGGCAATTCGGGAACACCAATTAGCCTAATCTGCATGTCTTTAGACTGTGGGAGGAAAGCAGAGAACCCAGAGGAAATCCACCAAGCATGGGGAGAACATGCAAACTTCATGCACACAGACCCGACACGGGAACTGAAACCAGGACCTGGAGGTGCAAGGCAACAGTGCTAACCACTAAGCCACAGTGCCGCCAATATAATTTCTATATAACCTTAAACATTATCGTTTACCTCAAAGTATTAATTTCACTGGAAGTTGACTGGACCACGGAAGAAAGGAAGACAAGGGAAATCACGACCAGAAAGAAGATGGCTGTAATGCAACGTGGTAGATGTCAACCGCTGGTAAACAGAAAGAAGACAAGATTAACTAATCAATAGTTTTTGATCAGTTAAAGCACAACTACATGAAGATATTAAATGTCCCACTTTAGCAATACATGTATTAACTCTAATCATATCATGATTAGTTACAAGTTACATACATTTCAGTACTGCATGTTCTGTAATTTTTTCTGGGTTTTTTTTTTTTTACAGTACTTGATATATGATCAATATTTCATTTCAGAAGTGTGAAATTTTCACAGTTTCAAGTGTAACTTACTCTGTTACTTCAAGTGTAACAGAATAAGTGATGTCGGCGTTTACAAAAAATCCAAAAATCAGATTGCAGTTCTGCAAAAATCCAAAACTCCCTTTGGAATTTTGCACCCTCAATGTGTTGAGATCATATGGGCCGGGTTTGGTGGAGATTGTGTTGGTGCAGGTGCTTGGGCCGGTCATCATTTGTGTAAGATGTATAGTGTGTGTGTGTGTGTGTGTGTGTGTGTGCGCGCGCGCGTGCGTGTGTGAAGTATGTGTGTAGTGTAGTGTAGAGTAGTATAGTGTATGTAATGTGTGTCCATTATGTGCGTTTTGCAAATGACTCAAAATATCTGACCAGTTGAGTTGACCCATGACATGCGTAGCGAAAACTGTTTAGCTCAATGAGATCTAGAAGTGTACCGAGTTTGACATGTATACATGTACAGTAAGTGTGTATGAGCTATGCAGTAATATCTCCTGTGAGCCACGCCAAAGAGTTTTTGACCGGATAATTGAAAAAAAAAAAAAAGAAAAGACATCTGCACTATTAAAACAGCATTATCAGATCGATAGTGATGACATCATAATGCTTGGGCCGTGAGTGAGTAAAACACGCGAGTTTGAATTTTGCGTCATAAATGAATCACGTAAACTACCACCTATCAGTAACTGCGAGTCACGCGCTGCACCCGCCGTCCACTAGGTGGCGATATACCGATCTGATCGGTACAATAAGCCTAAGAATAGGAGCGGAGCATTTGCCGGGTCAAGTCTTCAGAAGCGAGCACGAGACACGATGAAGATCTGGGCATCGGAACACATTTTCAAGTGAGTACTGATTTTGTTTCTAAATGACGATTAAATTGTTTGTCATAGAGTGTTCTTATGTAGTGCCTATCAGAAGTTATTCAGGTTGAGGTTATTATAGCTTTTTTTGGCTAGCCTGGCTAACTCCAACTTTTCGACCTTGGTTTCATGTGACCATTGATTCAAGAAGCCGGCTGCCGCTAGCTAGACATAAGCCTAATTAGGAATATATGTAACTGTTTTTAATATATTTAAAACCAGTTGCCATAATTAGTTGTTTATTGTCTTTGTGAACTTACCTGTTTTGGTTAGCCTGCTCTAGACATTCAAAGCTCTTTACTTACAACAATTATCTGAAAGTATTTTATGTATTTCAGTTAACGTATCCTATTATGTATGTCAGTCACAGTATCTGTGTAAAGTAGATTGTATTAAACAGTTGTTTTGGCGCGAGAAACGAATGTTTTTTAGCGTTCTATCATCTTCGGGATGCGTTTCTAAACAGACATTGTGGTTTTCCGACGCAAATCATGCCATTAAAGCTGTATTTCATTATTGTGAAATACTGTGTATAGATTAGAGCTAGACACTGCGTTCTTGGTGATAAATGGCAGGTCACCTTCCAGCACACAGCGCATACTGTACATTCAGTCTCTCTCCGTCAGATTGCGTCATCAGCTGTAACCTTTCCCCTGCGGAAGCCTGAGGCGCCGCTCGCGCGCGTTCAGAGCCTGCACTGGTGTAAAGCTCACGCTCTCATAAAGGCACGTGTGGAGCCTCTGGATCTCTGTCACGTGACACATTAAACGTAAAATTAACGTATAACTTAACAACTTAAAAAAAAAAAAACCTCTCTAGTCTTTATTTCCAGCTTGTTTTTCTTTGCCCCAGTACTGGTTTTCTGTGTGATTATTATACATTGGAGGTTTTTGGTAACGAAACATAAAAATTGACCTTTATACTTATGTGTTTTATATTATTATTACATTTTTATATTATTAATATTACATTCGCGCCATTGAGTCGTGGAGTGGTAGAGTAGCTCGTGGTAGACATCTACATCTACATCTAGGTATTTGGCAGACGCCCTTATCCAGAGCGACTTACATTTTTATCTCATTATACATCTGAGCAGTTGGGGTTAAGGGCCTTGCTCAAGGGCCCAACAGGGACAACTTGGTGGTAGTGGGACTTGAACCTGGGACCTTCCGAACCGTAGTCCAATGCCTACCCCTGACGGCACACAAAGCTGTGTAGTTTTCCCATGATGTGATGGTTTGCGGGGTGTTGCGTCTGATTAAATGCACTGCAATGTATTAACTAGAGAGGTACATTTCCTGAAGAAAATGTGAGTGGTGTTTGCCGTGACATCATAAAACTTGTCATGTCATAGATATAGCTGACGTCATAGCTGATGTTGGTCTCAATGTTAAGTCTATGGGACTTTTTGGGGCGGTTAATTGCAGCCTGTAAGATAACAATAGTAGTGCTTCGCTTCACAAGCACCACTAATAATAATAAGCCTGTGAGATTATAATAGTAGTGCTTTGCTTCACAAGCACCACTAATAAGAGATTATGATGTCTGCTCATTTATTATTATCAGAGTAGAAGAGAAACCTTAAAAAGCAAGGTGGGGAGAGGGAGGAGGAGTGTTACTGTGTAAAACGAGGCGAGGGAAGGGGTTAATTCCACACACACACACGGCGCCTGCGTACGCCAACGGAAACACTTATCTGTCAGGATTTATTTGTACTTTCTTTTAAGGTAAAATGCAGATTAATTTGTTTTATTTTCATTTTATAGATTGTATTAATTATTTTTTTGCATTTATTTTTTGTGGCTGTGAAACGAATAATTTGAGTTTTCATTATTTCTTATGGGAAATGATGATTTGGTTTACGAGTGTTTTGGAATACGAGCCCACTTCCAAAACGAATTATGCTCGTAATCCAAGGTTCCACTGTATATTTAAAAATTATAAAATATTTTTAAATTATTGAAAATTAAAAAAAAAAGAAACTGGTGAAAATGAAAAATGTTTTGCAACATTACAGGGATCATGATTTTCTTCGAGGTTATAAAATATTCCTCTATAATACTACAGATACCTGGCGCTAAACATTACATACATTACAACACTACTGTATGTAAACTAATACTACATTGGCAGCCAGCACAGCAGCTTGTGTAATAATAATAATAATAATAATAATAATAATAACATCAATAATATCAAATCAGGAGATTTAAAATCATGATACTAACAAAATTGCTATACAAATCGAATTGGCACCTTCGCCTACTAGTTAATAGTAATAAAAATGACTAATGAATAGCATGTGTGCTTTTGGACAGCTACAGTACTTCATCTCAAATTCAAATTCAAATTCAAATTTTATTTGTCACATACACAATCCTACACAGTACGATATGCAGTGAAATGCTTAGGCAACTGCCCTGACCTAAGAGAATAAAATTAAATAAAATATAAAATATAGAATGTAAAATGTAAGAATATAAAATGTAAGTAAGTAAAAAATTGTAATTGTACAAGTGGAAAATAAAAATATAGAAATTTTGAAATATTGAAATTTTTATTTTAATATGCAAATATGCAGTAAAGTGACATGTTAAATGTTAAAGTGGCTTGTGTGCATATTTAAAGTGACTTGTGTGCATACTACCCATGAGTGAGCAGGTGTGCAGTGAGGACAAGTGAGCAAATGTCCTGAATGTCCAGAGTACAGTACATCTGTACAGTACAATCATTAATATTTTTATTAGCATACGGTAAATGTCACAAAGTTTGTTAGGTAGTTTTAAATTAAGTACATAGTGCACACTGTAGAATTTATTGTTGTCAAAGGTTTTGTTGTTGAATATTACCGTACTTGGTATACTTCTGGGCAGCTAGGGTTAGCTAGGTTGTTTTCAGAGTCTCTGAGAACAGTCAGAATCAAGGCCTCAGGTTTAATTCATAGTATATCCTAATTAGAATTGTACATGCCCTTCTCAGAGGATATTCAGCATGCACACACACACACAGTGGAAATATAATTTGATTGCGCGGGTGGAGCGAGTGAAAATAGAATCTGAGCACTACACACACAGTTTTACACTCTGGTTTTTGCCATGGACATGTCATACTACTCCAATTCCACCAAGTAAACTAGACACGTGACTTTGTTTCACGTAGGCAGACTAGACACATGATCGAGTTGTATGACTAAAAAAGTTTACAATCTCTGGCTTGATTGGTGAATTAATAGTG
Organism: Clarias fuscus; assembly: GCA_030347435.1. Lineage (NCBI taxonomy): Eukaryota > Metazoa > Chordata > Actinopteri > Siluriformes > Clariidae > Clarias > Clarias fuscus. Next base: position 29,712,188 of record CM059206.1, read on the forward strand.
TTTTGTTTTTACTCTGTGTGAGTGCGCTCACATTCTACACGTCTCAGTCCTTCACCTTGTGTGATGCCCTGACTTGCTTGCAGATATGCCTCACTAATGCAAACATATGTGCTCAGACTAACAGGACATGAATGTGAGGTCAACATTTCATTATGTGCTGTGCCCATTGGCTTAATCAATTCACATGTGATGTTTTGAGTCTAAAAACAATATATGTAATATATCAACAAAGTATCAAAACATTTTGTATGATATCAGCCCTGGGTAAATCAAACGCAACACTGTAGGGTCAGTAGGGATCGCTTCCCACAGTCCGTCATGTATGTGAAACAATGTTTAATCATCACAGACTGAACTGATTCCTACTACGGCTGTATGGCTTTATATTTGGGCCCATTCTTGAGCAAAAAAATTAAATTTTTATGGACACACACAAATACGTTTTCACTCAGTTAAACTCTGATGCACACATGAATTAATTGCATTTTCACAGACTTGGACTCTCCTTCTCTCTCACACATGGTTGTATAGGCCAAGGTTGCCAGCGCACACAGACAAAATCCCCCTTTGCCTTGCTGAAAATCCACCCACTCTGGTAAAAACCAGGCCAAATAAGATCTGTACTAGAACTCCTACTCTAGCCCAATTATATACACACATGTGTTGTTTCACTAAAATTAGCGTTTTTACACAGATGCTTTGTGCACTCACACAGTAAAATCCAGGAGTGAAAAAGCTAATTTTACTATTTACACGCCTTTCAATGCCTTTCTATTGTGTGTGTGGGTGTGTATAATAACTCTAACCCTGAACCTTAACCATTGTGTGCTGATGCTTGACTCAACCCCCCCCCCCCCCCCCCCCCCCCCAACCTTCTGGTTAGTAATCTGGTTAGTCTTTACCCGTTGAGGCAGTAGAATCGACCAGTAGAAGGGGCACAGGGTTAGGTGTAAAAAGATGACAGCTGTCACGTGCCTCTTCTCACTAGGGTGCAAATAGACACTCGGAACTTTTTAACACATAATTATTTTTTTATTCCATTGTTAAAATAAGCATTTAATCGATCACTCTCCCAAGTCTCATGCTTTTTACTTTTATTCAGGCCTTCTCTAAGCTGTAAGCACAAAGGTGGAGGCCACAATTCCACAGCATGCCTTTCTATTCTGTAGTAGTACAGTTTTACCTCAATGAAATAAAGGCACTAGCACTAAAACATGTCCTAGCATGACAGTTCGTCTGTACACAAGGGCAAGGTCCATGAAGGCAGGGTGTGGATGTGGCAATGTTGGAGTAGAAGAATTGAAGTCCTAACCTCAATCCCATCGACAACCTTTAGGATAAATTAGAACACTTGAGTTATTATAAGAGCAAAGAAAGACTAAATCCGTTTCAAAAAGCACATGGACTTGATGGTCAGGTGGCTTTCCCACCTTTACTGTATGTATATCAGTAACATTTATGCAAACTGAATGCCAAAATGGCCACACAGTAACAAAAAAAAAAAAGAAGAAGAAAAAAAGTCTATTTTTCTTCAAAAATGAATGCTATTTTAATATATTCTCTACAGCCACCCATGGGAGACAGTGACCAATGCTGCTATGCAGAAATACCCCAACCCCATGAACCCCAGTGTATTTGGAGTAGATGTGTTGGATCGACGAGTGGACCAGCAAGGCCGGCTTCACAGTAAACGCCTCCTCAGCACAGAATGGGGCCTTCCGTCTATCGTCAATTCAGTAAGAGCTTCCTCTCAACTTTACACGTGTTTCTCATTGCTGAAAAGTGTAAATCACTACTATAAACAATTTTACACTTTTCAGGTAATGCATTAGAAACTTTCATCGCATTATCTAGAACAAAACTCGAATAACTTTTCATTCTGTTCCAGCAGTAACATGATCCTTAGAGCTCTTGTTTATCTTCACACACTGCATTGTTGGTTGTGGCTGTAGACATCATAAACAAGTGAATGCACTAGGGCTACAGTATAATCCAATTAAATTCATTAGTTTCTGTTACTTCTGTTTCTTTGCACTGGTTTTACCTTATTTATTGTTTGACCTGCTAATCTGTGCAACCTTTTTAAAGATTTTTATGATTTTGTTTAAGAATGATAAGTGGTCATTTTCGTATAATAAAAGAATCCCATCTTCTTTTCTGACAGCTGTAATGACCTTTCTACAGTTAAATTATTCATATTTATTGACTTGTTTTTCTGTCTTTCCACAGATCATTGGTAATGCGCGTGCGTGTACATATGTTCAAGAACATTCGCTTGTGGACCCCAAAGAGAAGACTTTCGAGCTTCGGTCTTCAAATGTAAGAACTGAATGTTTTCCACTTACCAGACGCTAACATGAAGAGAAACAGTTTTCTACTCATTAGGGCCCAAACACTACGGGGACTCGGGACCCTCTTGTTTTCCTAAGGATTCAATTTTTCCCCCCCAACCTTTTGGGCTTTTTGTGGGTCCTGACATGTTTGTGACATAATGTGATGCTTTTTTCCAGCATTTGCAGCCTATTCTACACTCACTCACACACGCACAAACACACTCATACCACACACACATACACACACACACACACACACATAGACACAAACATAGTCACACATTACAATTGTTAAAACTCTCACACACGTACACACACATACCTGTACAGACACGCACGAACACACACACCCATCACAAATGTTAACACTCACACACTTGCATCTCTCTCTCACATGTACGCAGAAACACACACATACATCACACACATATACGCACACATTTCTCACACGTAAACCAAACCAAATCAAATCTTCCCATAAGAAATAATAAAAACTCAAATAATGAAAACTCAAATAATTCGTACCACAGCCCAAAAAATAAATACAGAAAAATAATTGATACAATATATAAAGTAAAAATAATTAACCTGCACTTTACCTTTAAAAAAAGTTAACATAAATGCCAACAGATAAGTGTTTGTGTGTGTGTGTGTGTGTGTGTGTGTGTGTGTGTGTGTGTGTGTGTGTGTGTGTGTGTGTGTGTATTATTATTTAAACAAAATTTAACCCACAGTTATGTAAATGTACAAAGATGCTGAGTGGGCAGCTAAAATGTGTGCAAGTTTTTAAACAAGCAGACTTTTAAAACCTTTTTTTACAGTGGTAATTTTTTGTAAAGACATGCAAATCTGAAATATACTCTGTATGTTTGTTTTCCCAGATCACGTTTACAAATATGGTATCTGTAGACGAAAGACTTGTCTACAAACCACACCCAGAAGACCCCTTAAAGTAAGACCTGGCTATTTAGTGTATAACAAATCACAGAATTCAGCTTTCTTATTTTGTGCATGCTTTTTCTATTTGCAAGAGGGTAAGAAAGCCTCGATGCAACCTTTATGTTTCCGACAGTTAAATAAACAGGATGACCCATATTGAAAATGCATGCTCGGCCAATAGAACCGTGCATGCATTTGTCTCAAACGTCCGCAACCTCACATGCGTGTCCCAAAACTCATGACGTCTGAATTTATTTATTTTTTTTCCTGAATAAAAAGTACTATAATGTTTACAATTCTCAACCAATTTCTATCACTCTTTCACAAATTTAAGTCCTGGAATATGCGCATGCCATCAGTTCATTCTGGTATCACCTCTAACAAGTAGGTGTCTTGTGTCCATACGGCCATTAATCCTGTTAGTTCTTATCACATTCTGTGTGTGAAAATGCACTTAAGCAATCTTATAAGCAATTTGATTCTTTTTAGATGTTTTCTTTACTTGATGCAGGCTCTTCTAAAACAATACTAGTGTACTGTATGTTCAGGGTTCCAGGAGCTCTTGACTTCTAAAGTCAAAATAGCCAAGTGATGAACCAAAATCTACCCTTTTCATGGCATAACCAGCTGTGTGCACAAGAAACTTACTTTATCAGCATTATCTGTCAATGATGACTGAATACTGAGTCCAACTGCAATGACTAGACCTGAGAAAAGGGTTCACTCACTCTCTGTATGAGGGTCTAAATCCAAATCTTTCAGTATGTAAGATAAACGTTGGGCGCAAAAAATAAAACATTGGATGCATTCGTGACAATTTCAGTTGCTAACTGGAGCCCTGATGTTCACTGTTAACTTTGTCTTGAGCCTAAACTTGTCTTAAAATTTACAAGTTGTCATACATGTGAGTTTTAAACCACCAGCCTTTACAGTGATGCTATTTCATCTGATTACAGGACTGTGCTGACCCAGGAGGCCATCATCTCAGTGAAGGGAGTCAGTTTGAGCAGCTACCTAGAAGGACTTATGGCAAAAACGATCTCAACTAATGCAGGAAAGGTTGGGATAATTTGCTTTTATCCTCTTCTCTTTTGGTAGTTTTCATCTTGTGATGTTTTTTTGTGGGCCTTTTGGAAAATGAAGGCTTATCAGCATTTGTCTTGTTTTCTAAGTATTAAGTATTTTGTTAGAATTTGGGTCTGTCTAATTATTTGCTTATTTATTTAATGGGGGGGGCATAATAAAATCTTAAGTACCATAACAAACAGTTTTGTTTTACCAAAAAGGTTATTCCAAAATAATTTAGTTATGCATGATATGAGCTTATATACTGAAAAAAATATTTCTATTAACCTACAGTTATTTATCAATCTGCTTGGATACTGTTATTCTTTTCATATACACATCATCTGAGCTCAAAGTAATTATAACGTTTTATTACTAAGGATTAAATTAAGTAAATGGTGCTGTCATTAACCATTAATGTTTATAATTTAAACAATATGTTGGGTTTTTACCATCTTTTCCCAGAGTTGTGGTTAAGTTATGGTGTGTTTCTTCCTCACTGCAGGGCCGTGAAGCAATGGAGTGGGTGATTAGGCGTCTAAATGTAGAGATTGAGGAGCTAGCCATTACAGCAAGAGGCTCGATACGGAAACCCATGGCTGCAGCAGTCACAGAAAAATGACCTTTTTATGCCCCTGCGTTCTTTAGCATCTTTCTTTGCCAACTATTTCAGTGTATCTTTTTCATTCTATCCTACATTCTTTGCTCTCTTTTGCATTTGTGGAACAGAGTTTTCCACATCTATCTTGTACAACTGACTCTACATTAGAGGTTAGCTGGACACAAAAACTCTTATTGATTCTGTCAGTCTGTTAGCACTGAAGAACAAGAAAGATGTGGTTTGGACTGTTGTCTATAACTCATTTATAACTCTAAAGTGTGATCAGAGCAAGCAGTCCTTACTGCGTGTTTATATTTATGTGTACATCTAGGCATTTGTAGATGTATAGATGGATAGATAGATAGCATTTTATTAATTCTTTTATATATTTTCACCATAAAAATGCCAACTTTATGTGATGGCTGTTAGTTTTAATTCATTATAATAAAGTTGGCATTTTTGTGCACATGTACTCTTCAGGTAATAATGGAATTGTGATAAAACATCTCTGCCTTATTTATGCATAGGTCTAAGGTCAAATTATTATTATTTTTTTATTTATTTTTTTCTTTTTTTATATTTATCGCCAAGATAAAATGAAGTCAGTCAAATGTACTTTCATCATGGGATGAGCGTCAAATTTAGAGAGTAAGCAAGTAATGGAATGGTAGGTAAAAAAAAAACATGAAATTAATTGCGATAGTGACGCGTCACTGTTTTGCACATGATTTTCAATGCTGCTGTGACCTTCAATTTTAGGGTTTATTTTAAATCACACAAAGATACAGCTCTGTTCTTGCCGTTCGGTTCTTATGCCACTCAGCATACCAGCATTGTCTCATCTCCTTCCTTTAAAATTTCACCAGCACTCACTGACAAACAAAGCTCTTGTTGAATCACGTATGGGTACACGCTCATCCCCTCCATTCATTCTGCACTCCACCGTGCTCCCGCTGCCACAACACACTATGCTGCTTTATGCAAGCATAGCATTTTACACACATTTGAATCCTTTAAGTTATTATATAATTAAGGGAACAAAGTTCTTGGATTATTTGACATCAAGGCAAATACTGACTTTTTCCAAGGATCTTATGAAATACTGAATGAATTAAAAATTTTAAATGAATTTATTTTTTTAATCTTGGTGTTAAAATGGGCCTGATTAAGAACAACATATGCTATCAGGCCTGAAGTTTGTGTATGTGTGACCGTCATACACAAAACTGATAATTGATTTTCAAAACCTTTTGTAAAAAAAAAAAGATTTCTAAGCGTTATTGTGACTACAAAGAGGGGCAACATCTGGCACATAATTAAAAAAGAAACTTGTTTTTAATGGTCAAATGTCAAACTTTTGGCCACACAGTGTGATATCGTAATGCCATAATGCATCCTAGGTATTCTGAAACTGTTGAGCTAATCTGGAAAAAAACACACTAATCAGTACAGCCAGGTTCTGTTTAATTCATTGGCTTTCTACAGTTTATTAAATGTAAATGAGGAAGTTGTAATGAGTATTTTAGTTAAAATGCTATGTAAGATGTTCTGGTAGAATAGAGCTGGATGGACCAATTATTTATTTACAGGTAGAGAGGTGGCTCCTGAAGTATTTTTTTTCCTTGAGACTAAGTAATAAGGTATTGTCATATACTGTGAGAAGTATTCATTTGCATGTATGTTTCTGTAACAAAAATGCAATTATGGAGGGTGAAATACATTATATTTATTTATTTTATGTCAGAGGGTGTTTGTTATGGTATACAATGGTTGGTACATAAACATTAAATTACTTTCTTTTTTTGGTGTTTAGATTTTATCTAAAGGTAATTGTACTGATTTTCTCATCTTGGACAAAAAAAGCTCTCTAGAACCATGCAAACTGGGACATGTTTTATGGCATATAATCAATGCACTCTAGATTACTTCTTATTTACCTGATATGTAAAGTAATAATGATTATTATAAAATTAAAGGCAGTTCTTGTAAAGCCCCTGTGTTGTCTTGTGTGTTTTTCATACTACACTACCTCTGCAAAAAGGTCTTGTAGACTGACTATACGTGTCTGTGACCCAGTGAACTAATTTCAGAATTTATTTATTGTTATAGACGTCCGAGTAAGTCTGTAAATCGTTCGTGATAAGGCCGCCTTCCAAATGCCATAAATGATGCAAGTTATGTAGACCTCCTTAGTTAAATCTTTGCAGTCCAAGAAACAGTATTTATTTATTTATTTATTTATTTATCAACACCACTACAATTTGGAAATTCATCGTTTCCGGTCTTCTGCAACTGTTTCAAAATTATTTTCCTAAAAATGTCATGTGCTGTAGTAGTGCTCTAGTTCCTTGATTCAGGTCTGAGCAACTATTATTTCATCACTGTGAACTTCCCAACTACAAACTATGACGGATAGCAAAGTTATATTTGAGGAAAAACTTGAATGTTTCTTCAAACATTCAAAACAGATTTGATGGTTTTTACAGATTTGATGGTTTAACGTAAAAAGTCTTTGCATGATAAATAACCTTTTTTTACTTGCCAGTTGCCAATTTTGATTCTGTATAACTAAAAATGAATAATAATCAGGTCTAACAAAAAATCTCACATGAAAATGCTTAACATCTAAAGTTCTTGCCAGATATCGACTCTCTCTTAGTTTAGTCTGATTTTTTTTCTCTCTCTTTATTTAATGTAAAACATTAGAAAGTGGCATTTCTGGTTTCAGACGTGGTAGACACGGTCAGTGACAAGTCACTGAGATTTTAGAGGCAGGACATTGTGCCATACAGCACCCTGATAAGGAAGTTGAGCACACTCAGGACGTTTCTAAATCTCTGCCCAGCTAACCACTTTTCTTTTAAGCAATTTCCCTCTGGGATTAATAAAGTTCTTTAAATCTTGAATGTTCTATCGTGGTTGTCGTTAACAATGTCCCACTGCCTCCACCCTGTATTCCTTTGGGACACCTCTATGATTAAGGTCTATAGTAATATACCAATAAATTCAAATTTTATTTATATTTGATTTGTTACCTACACAACTCTACACAGTACAATTTGCTGTGAAAGCCTTATATATATAAGTACAGACTAAAAGTTTGGATACACCTAGAGTTTGAATTTGTATTATGGAAAGAAAAAAGCAGCTAAGTATAGAAAATGAGTGGCCATCATTACTTTAAGAAATGAAGGTCAGTCAGTCCGAAAAATTGGGAAAACTTTGAAAGTGTCCCCAAGTGCAGTCACAAAAAGCATCAAGCGCTACAAAGAAACTGGCTCACACGCGGACTGGCCCAGGAAAGGAAGACCAAGAGTCACCTCTGCTGCGGAGGATAAGTTCATCCGAGTCACCAGCCTCAGAAATCGCAGGTTAACAGCAGCTCAGATCAGAGAGCAGGTCAATGCCACACAGAGTTCTAGCAGCAGACACATCTCTAGAACAACTGTTAAGAGGAGACTGTGTGAATCAGGCCTTCATGGTAGAATATCTACTAGGAAACCACTGCTAAGGACAGGCAACAAGCAGAAGAGACTTGTTTGGGCTAAAGAACACAATAAAGAAAACTCTTTGAATGAGAAGGTGTGTCCAAACGTTTGGTCTGTACTGAACATGTATATGTCTGTGTACACTAAAATGACAATAAACATAAAGATAGAAATTGCAACAAAATACAATTCACACTGGAAAATAAGTTTACAAAATAAAAGAGAATTAAAAGAGAAACAAATATACAAAGTAAATGTATAAAGTGTGAAAAGCTTCAAAATATAATTCAGGAGTATAAAAAGATGACCGCAGCAGTATAAAAATGATATAAGGTATGCGTCAGCAGCAGTGTAATATTTTAAGGGCTAAAGTGGAGGAAAAAGTTTTTCTTCTTATGTGCAATAAAGAAATGTGCAACATCATAACTTAAGAATTAAGAAAATGTCTCATGCAATTGTCATGCGATCATCACCTGACCATCATCCCTTTCAATCCATTACTTATTGGATAGCTCTCTCAAAACCCTAAACACATAGAAAGGAAATAATAGATATGTTAATAACAATAAATACAATGAGAAGAGCTCGTAAATTGTCATAATTATCTTACAAGTCCATACATCTTTCCACTATCAGTAAATGATCCCCCAAACCTTTTAAAACGCTATTTGAAAAAGATTGTTTGTCATTGTAATATTTAAATCACCATTCCTGAAGGAAAAGTTACTAACATCTGCCTAACCTAGTTGGTCTATTAATATTTGTACCTGGAGTTTTTTTTTTGCCAGTTTAGCCGTTTATATTGTATTCATTTATGTCTAGAGTTGATTGACTTGTGTGTCTGTCTCAGTACAGATTGACTTCTGTCCTCTATTGTTCCTAGGTGTGTTATAAACAGAACGACATCCTCTGCATATAGGGATTTTAGTGAGCTTACGTTCTCACCCACTCACTCACCCATCGTCTATACCGCTTGATCCTGACTTAGGGCACGAGCCGTTGGGGGGTACACCCTGGAATCAAACCCAGACCCAGGTGCAAATGATTTTGAGGTCAATTTTAAATAAACGTATTGGCCTTATGTAATCACTTTTATTACAAAGTTTTCCTGCATTGGGCAACAAAATAATAAATGCACCAGTCATTGATTTAGGGAACTTCCCTGCATAGAATGCTTCTGAAAACATTTCCAATGATGGTTTTATTCATTTTAAGATTTCTGTACAAATCAATTGGGATGAATCCTGATCCTGCCATTTTCCAGATCTCATGCCATCAATTTCCTTGCCAATTTCTTCTACTCCTTTTAATGTTTGGCTCCAGTTCCTCATTTAATTCCTTAGGAATAGTTGGTATATTTAAATGATCCAATAATATATTATGAACTTGTAAACTAAATGTAATCTTGTTCTCATAAGCATTTCTAAATGCCTTATTTATTTAAATAGTGTCTCCTATTTCCTCACCACTACTGTTAACATTTGTTTTTTATTATTATTATTTTCCGATTACTTAATCTGTCATGCTAGCTATTTACCAGACATTTCCCCTTAATCATGCAATGATTGATTAAGACTCAGAATACTGGAGGCTGCCATGTCTGCAGATAAAATATTATATTTAGCCCTCAATAGCAACAATGATCTTTCTGCTGAGGACATTTTGTTTTTCTAAATTTGTTTTCCTACGTAGAAAGATAACTGTTAAAATAAGTTACATAAGGATCAGGGCCCATATTCACAAAGCTTCTTAAGCCTAAAAGTTGCTCCTAGTGACAAAATTCTAAGAAAAATCTTAGAATTAGGGCATTTTCTTAAATCTTAGTAAAGATAAAAATTATTCACAAAACATCTTAGCCCTAAAAACAGCTCCTAAGGTAAAATTTGTTAAGAGTAGAGAGGAAGACTTTTAAGAGGTTTAAGAGTTTCTCTAGCAGAGGACAAAATGGCGGAAGGAAGAAATATTCTCCAAACACTGAATGTAAAGCTAAAATTAAACACTGCTTTTCTGTCTAATTTGGTTTTCTTGTTGTTTTACTTCCTTCCATCTCTCTTGGATTGTTGACTACATACCATCCAAAAGTGCAAATTAAACAGACTGTCCCGCAATCATGTAAATTGTAAAAGCTGAGACATTTCGCTCCCATCAATCTAAAATGGATTACAAGTAATAAAATCAGTACGGTAAATAAGTGTGAGAACTTAAATGTAGTAACTACTGTGTGGAAATTGGTTCCTTCAAAAGCATTTTCAACATTTAGCTGTTTAATTATTTTTAAGATAACTTTGCATAAAGTAGGCTGTACTCATGATTATACAATTTCTTCATATACAAAAACTATGATTCACTGTTGGTTCTATTATCATGTATTCTGTTTCCACAAAGAGCACATTTCAAAATCTTTGCAGAGGTCAGAGGTGATTTTTTATTAACCAATCACAGTCCTTGAATTGCTGCATCATCCCTAGCAACGGGGTCGACAACACCCCCTCACTAAGATAAAAGTTTTTCTACTTTCCTTACTCAGAGTTGCTCTAAAAGGTTTCCTAAATCACTTTTAGTCTAGGACTCCAAGCTAGGACTTTTTAAGCTAAGATAGGAGCTCTCTGAGAGAATTCTAAGAAGCTTTGTGAATACAGGCCCAGAAGTTCTCTATCTTGTCGCATAAGTGATGCTGCATGTACATTCTCATTCCACCTGATTATAGGTACTCACATGCTAGAGAATCTCTTTCTTCAATTTGGATGCCTTTCTTAACAGTATTTTATGTTTATAATTTAAAAAAAATCATTCTAAAGTTCTCAGTAAAGCTTTAGCTTCTCTCCTCAGTCCAAGGTAGTGTGTGTCTTTCCAGCATCAATGGGCACCGCAGGGGAGCCAGGTTTCCAAAAACATGCACATATCACACATCAGTGTCTCTGGCTCCTTCCAGGGTAATCATCCAGACTAACAACCTTTTCTTCCAAAGTGTTTTTTTTCTCGCAAGACCATAGCTTGTTATCTGGTTTGTTTTCCTTCACTGAGGACAATACACCTCACCTTGTGTCATTCTCCTCGCTAGCTTTTGGTCCTGTGCTTTGTGCCCCTGTGACTGTGATGCTATTTTGCCTGCGGCCTTCAGAGAACCACAGGCTGGTGGGGGGGTTTCTGTGAGGGCAAATCCCATTGTCTTAAAAGGGTGTCAGGCGTGAGGTTTTGGTGCGTGGCCTATATGATAATCCAAAATCAAAACAGATCACACCCACTGTAGCTGTTATGGGACTCAGTGCAACATAAAGACAAGTGCAGGACTGGGGCCAACGATGCCAGGAAAACCTCTGAGATGGCAATAGGAAGAAATCTTGAGAGGAACCAGACTCAAGAGGGAACCCATCCTTATTTGGGTAAAACAGATAGCAGGGATTGATCTGCATCATACTGTGTGAGGCTGGAAGTTCAGTATAACAGGAGATGTGTTTTAGTTAATATGGAGTCCAGTTCGTTATTGGAGGCTCAGTTACAAAACTACTGTGGGACTTTGAGTGTTAATCTACTAAGCGACTAAAGTCCGAAGCAATCAGAGAAAAAACTGCCTGCACATTTTAGAAGTCAGAAATGGCCGTCTGCCCGTCCTCTCAGTTCTTATATGACTGATCATTATCAGCGTACTGCTCTTTTCTCCCTCTATGCTTCTTCTGGGCAACAATTTCTAAACATGGTTTACACGGTTATGCTGATGATGCACAGCAAAGCCAAACGAGAGACAGCAGTTTAATAAAGTTGAGGAATGTGTAAAGGACATTTGACACTGGATTCTATTCCTTCTGCTAAATTCTCTAATGTTGGGTCTGATGGACTTTCTGTTTCAGGTGTGCAGCAGTAAAAGACCTTATTGTGGTTATTGAGTCCAGTCTTTCATTGGAAGCTCATGTAGGTAACATTATGAGGATAGCATTTTTTTTTTCATCTCAGAAATTGCCAAAATAAGAAATATAATGTCACTACACAATACAGAAAAGCTAGTTTATGCCTTTGTTACATTTCTCATGTCTGTGTTTCCATCTGGCTCTCCCTTTTAGTTATGTTTGCACTCTGCACAAAATCTACACTGACATTATACATTATATGACTGTGAGCATATCCGTCTCCCTCTCACTTTCTGTCAAGCTGCACATGGCACTCTGGAGTGACCAGTGATCCCGACCCCTTCTGCCCTCCAGACCTGTCTGACACATCCTGATGCCCGCTTCTGGTTGGAGTTCTTGTCACATGGAGGTCTCTGGTGAGGATGGCCCTGTATTAAAATGTGTCTGAACGACTGAGTACAATTTTTCTTGATAGCTTGTGACTGCATGGCATCAGTGGTTTAGGCCTATTTATTTATCTCAGGGAATATTTTCCTGCCACAATAACGCCCTGGCCTGGTCATCAAAGACAAAATATTTTCTAATTTATATCCATATATATATATACATATATATATTTTTTTTGACAATGCTGGATGCAGGGCCCGGATAAAAGGGGAGGTTTGCATCAGGAAAGGCATCTGGCGTAAAACCTGTGCCAAGCAATGTATGTGCGGACCGGATGGTCCAGTGTGGCGACCCCTTGCCGGGAGAAACCAAAAAAAAAAAAAAAAGAAAGAAAACCCAACAACAACAGCAACCTTTTTTTAAAGAATAATAATTTTAACCATTGTTAAAAATAAATCGAATTTAAAAAACAGTCCTCAGTTACAGAAGTTTTATTATATTATTTAAAACTCAACATGTTTTTGATCATTATTGAGACAGCCAAATGATTGGAAGGAAAAAGAATACCACTATTAACCTTTTTAATACTGTCTTCTCTGAAAGTTTTGGAAGAGCTGGCTAAATTTAATATTTATATATACACTGAAGACATTTGAGACTGAGATTGAAAGCTAAATATGTGACAGCTGATCAGAATTTCAGCTTTCATTTCCTGATATTTGCATGGAAATGTGTTAAACAATTACCCTTATAACCATTATATATATATATTAAACATCTTATAACCATCTATTTGGTTGTTTGAGTTCCAGGAGAGAAATCTGTCTACAGTATATGTTAACCAAAAATGAATCCTGCAATAAGTAGAACAAATTGCATATCTACAATTAAAAGACATTGTGTATTAGCTTTAAGCACAAGCCACCCACATAGATGTGCATCTGTAGTGGGATAGAGTGTGGATCTTCTTTGACATTAGAACTAGCACTAATTTCAAACAGGCAATTATGAATAAGTCAAGTCAAGTCAAGTCAAATTTATTTATAGCACATTTAAAAACAACCGAAGTTGACCAAAGTGCTGTACAATGATAATAAATAAAAACAAATAAAAATAAATAAAAATAAAAATAAATAAATAAAAATAATAATATTAATAATAATCATCATCATCATCATCATCATCATAAAACAGAATTAAACAGCATAAAAAATAAAATGAAATATAACTATGTAAAAAGTAAATAAATAACACATCAGAATCAGGTTTTGATTGCAACAACATTTAAAAAAAAAAGAAGAAAAAAAAAGGGACTGCAGGTAAATTATGAGAGGTAATAGCTTAATGGTAAAATTTTGTGTGCCACATACTGTAAATTAGCCTTATGCCCTGAGAGGCTTTGTGCTGTCATGGCTTGAGTTTTAATGTTAAAGTAGTGTGCGCACAACTTAAAGTATGTGCAAAATGAGTGGATTGAAGAGAACTACGTTTTCAGTGTCACACCACAGGATAATAATCCTCCTGATAGGTAGGCTCAGAGTGCAAGGGAGCAGAGTGTTTTTAAAGGTACATGACAGAATCAAATCATCATTTCCAGACACGACTTTTCTGCAAGGTTGCCAGCAGGCTGGGACCCAGTGATACAGTAATTGTGAAGTCGTAGGAAACTTATCATGTCTTTCTGTTTCACAGGTGGAGTCTCTGATCACATCTTGTCTGTCAGGAGAGAAATGTCTTTCTCCAACAGATACGTGACCGAAGGTGAGCACACTGTTGTAGCTTGCAGGGCCGACGCTGTACATCTGAGGGCCAGTTCTAACCTTTATTTACACCTCTATCAACATGAGATCTTTTACTGCTAATTACAGTCACTCACTGAAACACTCAAATTAAGGCTGACTGACTGACTGACTGCACTTGACGGTTTCACTTCTACTTCACATTTATCTGAATGCCTAATGTTGAACAATTTTAAATGGTATTAACTGTGTTTATCCACTAGGCGGCCCCAAACATGCATATTAAAACACTGAACTAGCAGATATTCTACAAATATTCTACACAAGATTCTAGTTAGATTTTATATTTATTTTTTCATGAACAGAAATCTGCAGTCGTGCAAATACCAGATTTTATAGGTTCAATCATCATTTTATTCAAATATTAAAAATAAAACCAATAAAAACTAAATAATAACTAAATATAAAGCTATGAGGCAGCACGGTGGTGTAGTGGTTAGCACTGTCGCCTCGCACCGCCAGGGTCTGGGTTCGATTCCCGTCTCTGTGTGCATGGAGTTTGCACGTTCTCCCTGTGCTTGGTGGGTTTCCTTCCACAGTCCAAAGACATGTAGCTTAGGCTAATTGGCGTTTCCAAATTGCCTGTAGTGTGTGAATGAGTGAGTGTGTGTGTGTGTGTGTGGCTGTGCCCTGCGATGGATTGGCACCCTGTCCAGGGTGTAGCCTGCCATGTACCCTAAGTCTCCTTGGATAAGCTCCAGGCTCCCCGTGACCCTGAATACAGGATTAAGCGGTATAGATGATGAGTGAGTGAGTGAGTGAGTATAAAGCTATGGCTCAGTAATAAACTGAACTCTTTAACAAGTGATGAAAAGAAAACAAACCTGATGTACACAATTAATTCCAAACAAAATGGACAATTAAGATAGAAAATTCACTGCATAATATATAAAATACTTTTTAAATTATATGAATTATAAAATTATATAAGAATTCAAAAAATGAACAATATTGTCTAAAACCCTGATAACATTTGCTGTGATTGTTTTCTTAATTTTGAAGAGTTACTGTATCAATTTAAAGCATTATTGTAATCATTATAACTAAATAATACACACAAGGTCAATTTATTGTAAACAAATATATATTCATTTACCATTTGCAACAGAAACTTACAAACAAAACAATCTGTTGTGGTATTCTCTATACCTTAACCAGGACATACAGTAGAGGTATCTCCAGCTGCTGTGTGGAACAATTACAGTCATAAATAAAATGCAGAGTAGAGAAAACAAGCTTAATCACACAAGTATATTAGAACAAGGAGACCTTTAGTCAACTGTGATTTTTAAAACATTTTTATTAGAGGACAAGTAGCTATGAGAGTAACGCTACAGAATGCACAGAAATCTATTCAAAGAGAAGGTAGTGGGAAATTTTCACGTTCCTCTTACCAGGGCTTTCACCATCTCTGGTGCACATGAGATGGCACTGGCACTCCACCAGCGAAGTACTTCATTACATATTCATTCATTTATCTTCTATACTGCTTTATCCTGTACAGGGCCAAGGGAGGCCTGGAGCAGGAGATTTTGGGCACAAGGCAGGGTACTCCCTGGACAGGGTGCCAATCCATTACATGGCAGGCACATACACACACACGCACACACACACACACACACACACACACACACACACACACACACACACACACACACACACACACACACACACACACACACACGGCAATTAGCCTATTCTCCATGTCTTAGGACTGTGGAAAAAATCGGAATACCTGGGGGAAACCCTCAAAGCACAGGGAGAACATGCAAACACCATGCACACAGACCCGAGGCAGCATATAACATATAACACCTCTGAATGACTACTTTTGGTTTCTGATCAGAGTACAGAAACATTGTGAGAGCTGTGAAGAAAACCCCATAAACAAAAGGCAGGGACATCACCAACAACCTGAAATAGGCAGGGGTGAAGATATGAGGGGTGAAAAGAGGTCATAGCAAAATATCCAAGTGACTCATTGGCATTAAAAAAAAGAAAATTTTGAATTCACAAAAAATTCAATGCTGATCTATAAAAAAAGGCCCGGAACCAGGATTAACCTCTACCAAGATTATGGAAATGCCAGTTACACTGATTATTAACATTAACAAATTACCTTATCAATAAACTGGTGAAAGATCATGGGGTCCCAAGGCTCACCCATGTCTGTGGGGGCCAAATGCCAGTCTGTCCGGTCTAATCGTACAGAAAAGCCAATGCAGCAGCAAAATCCAAAAAAGTAGATTGTTAGAGTCTCCTGGTACGTATTACCCAATAATTTACTTATAAGTATTGGTCTTAATATTCATTTTGCATAATTGATATACACTTACCAAAAGGATTATTAGGAACACCATACTAATACAGTGTTTGACCCCCTTTCCCCTTCAGAACTGCCTTAATTCTACTTGGCATTGATTCAACAAGGTGCTGAAAGCTTTCTTTAGAAATGTTGGCCCATATTGATAGGATAGCATCTTGCAGTTGATGGAGATTTGTGGGATGCACATCCAGGGCACGAAGCTCCCGTTCCACCACATCCCAAAGATGCTCTATTGGGTTGAGATCTGGTGACTGTGGGGGCCATTTTAGTACAGTGAACTCATTGTCATGTTCAAGAAACCAATGTGAAATGATTCGAGCTTTGTGACATGGTGCATTATCCTGCTGGAAGTAGCCATCAGAGGATGGGTACATGGTGGTCATAAAGGGATGGACATGGTCAGAAACAATGCTCACGTAGGCCGTGGCATTTAAATTATGCCAAATTGCCACTAAGGGGCCTAAAGTGTGCCAAGAAAAGCTCCCCCACACCATTACACCACCACCACCAGCCTGCACAGTGTAACAAGGCATGCTGGATCCATGTTCTCATTCTGTTAACGCCAAATTCTGACTCTACCATTTGAATGTCTCAACAGAAATCAAGACTCATCAGACCAGGCAACATTTTTCCAGTCTTCAACTGTCCAATTTTGGTGAGCTCATGCAAACTGTAGCCTATTTGTAGTGGAGATGAGTGGTACCCGGTGGGGTCTTCTACTGTTGTAGCCCATCCGCCTCAAGGTTGTGCGTGTTGTGGCTTCACAAATGCTTTGCTGCATACCTCGGTTGTAACGAGTGGTTATTTCAGTCAAAGTTGCTCTTCTATCAGCTTGAATCAGTCGGCCCATTCTCCTCTGACCTCTAGCATCAACAAGGCATTTTTGCCCACAGGACTGCCGCATACTGGATGTTTTTCCCTTTTCAAACCATTCTTTGTAAACACTAGAAATGGTTGTGCGTGAAAATCCCAGTAACTGAGCAAACTGTGAAATACCACCAACAACCATGGCACACTCAAAATTTCTTAAATCACCTTTCTTTCCCATTCTGACATTCAGTTTGGAGTTCAGGAGATTGTCCAGGACCACACCCCTAAATGCATTGAAGCAACTGCCATGTGAGTGGTTGATTAGATAATTGCATTAATGAGAAATTGAACAGGTGTTCCTAATAATCCTTTAGGTGAGTGTATTTTACAAAATTTCCACCAAAACAAAAAAAAATGTTTCACTGCCCTAATGAATATAAATGCGATAATGAAAGAGGTTCTAACTTCAACACTGTTGTATCAAATCTTCAACTTGTGCTGTCTTGGTATAAAATGTGTGCAATGATTAATTATGATTTTTTTTTTCAACCTCAAGCAATAATCAGTATGACAGAAAAAGATAAGGAAGAAATATGAATTTTAATTAATCATGCTGCGCTAAAATCTTACTATCAAAATAATGATGCACACAAAGACAGGTACAGTTTGAAAAATTCTTGTTTTAATCAGGTGACAGAAGATTTTGGTTTAGTACTATAGCTATCCTTAGGCTTTTAACCTAATTGGAAAGTAAAGGTAATTAAACCAAATGTATTATTAAGAACATTGTGTTTGTTCATGTTTTATCTATTCTGTGAAGGTATAAATTACCCACATTAAGCTTAGCCTTAAGATACTTCATGTACTAATGATCATCAGTACATGGTCTGGATGAGATCAATCATACACATTACATCTGGCGAATACTTTCTCAGTTCTTCTTAGTATTTTTTCCTTCACATTTTTACACAGATTCAGTTTGAAGACCTTTTGCTGATCAAAAACAACCCGCTCCTGACCCAGCCATTCAGAAAGCAATGATGGGAAAAGACAGCTCTTGGTATAAGATAGCTCAAAATGAAGAACCGCCCCTCCCCCTTACCACTCCCGCCTCTCTTTTAAAAGGTTCCTCTGGCAGCATGTGACTCTATTACAGCATGGGAGGGAAAAGGGCAGAGTGTACAGTGAAAATTTAGAATCAGACCCACAGAGTTTGTATTTAAAGAAGAACTGAAACATTTCTTGAGCCAGTTCTACGCACTGATCGGCTGTGCTGTAAGTACAATATCTCTTTTTTTGCCATGGATTTGCAATGTAGATAGTCTAGTAATAGTTACGCTTTACCAAGTAAAACAGTTTGTAGGTTCAATGTCATGTCTCAAACAGTCAATCACAACACATTAAAATATATTTGAGATGGCAGGTGAGGAGAAAGGAACTGGATGACAGTGTGGTAGTGGGTTATAGTAATGTGTATGTGAAAAAGAGGCCCATTCATGCCACACCTGGCTCTGCATCAACTCTCTGAAAGTGATCACTCCTTAAACACAGGATGGATGCCATGCAGTGGAACTGCGGAGGGATTATGAACATGTTTTGCATGCCATGTCATAATGAAATTTCTTACCAGGTTGTATGACAGTCAAGTGAGGAAGGTCAAAGGGGGAGAGGAAAATCTTTCCTTCCTTATGGCCTTTTTCAATATATATCTTGGTCTCAACTTGAACTTCATTCAAGTTCAATTACTTTTCTTAATCAATTTCAGTATATACCTTATAATTACATCGCAAATTCTGCCTCTGTCGTATTATGTCTGTGTTGATTCAAATGTAATAGGTATAAAAGAGGTACAACAACCTAATGTTTAATCTTTAATGAGGCGATTCCATAACAAAGTAATGCTTAATTAGTAATTATAATGTTATTTGTATATATCTTCCTGTAAATCCCTCTATTCTACCAAAGAGATTTTTTTACAGTTAACATTTCAATTGCAACTAATTCTAAATTTTTACATTTTTCTTCCTATTAAAGAAGTTAATTTAAATTGATTGATTATTACACAAATAAAAATGTTATTATCTAACTTTTGCATTTCTGCATCTAAGATATGATGCCATTGCATGCTGTCCTTGTCCCTCATGAAATGGTGACTATCTTGACAGCCATAGCAGTTGTGTGTGAGAGCGCGAGGGAGATAAAGAAGAACAGAGGCAAGCCATGAGGGTGAAGGGTAAAGTTTAAGCTTATGAACAAAATATATTAGTTAGTCAAGTAGGTCAATCAGTGTATAGTGAAATATGGAACATTGCTGCTGGTGTCAAGATAATATTCATATCATTTTATAGACTGACAATAACCCATGCAATCTAGATTTTTGTTCACACATCTACTTCAACAGAAATGAAAAAATGTTAATAGACAAGTTGTGTACTTTAAGTCAAGCACTAACTATTTCCAACATTTTAACTCTTAGCACAATCTAATTTGGTCTACATTACTAGATGTCACATAAATGTTCATCTTGGTGGGAGATCATCATTAAGTGAAGACCTTACACGCTGATATATCACTGATACATTTCTAATTCATCTCAGTCACATATATTTAGCATGCTTTACAGTCATCTCAAATTTCTAAACAGTAGCTTTGAGTTCAGTGGCATCTTACTAGTAACTGGGCCAATTTGTAGAGCCTGAGCCTAGAGGGAGGAAATAGGTCAGTTAGGAAAGAGAAAGAGGCAAAAGTGTCAGTAACTTTAAACAGTAAAACAAGAGAAAGAGATTGCTTACACTCTATGGTCATGGTTCCCAAGGTTCAGCCAGGCCTGTCTGTGGTAGTCTAAAATGTATGTCAAGTGAACAATCCCCTATTGTCTACTGCAGTGCCAGAATCAGTATAAATATATGATGAGTATAATATAATATGGTTTTGATTTACTGAGCCACTGTTTAGAGGACAAAGGGTATTTATAGAAAAAATAAATCATAATATTTTGTGCAAAAATGTAATGTAATATTATAAAATAATAATATACAAAATGTAATGTGTTCCATAATCAATACAATAATGCTCCATATCAATACAATACATATAAAGAATGTGTTTATTTATAAATAAATATTTTTTATTATTTATAAACAAATAAACACTTAATCTTGTACATATCTACACCAGAAATGTATTAGTATTGGATCTCTGTAACAATTGTGCAAAAATGTGCATGTTTGGAAAAAAGAAAATGCCTTTTTTTTGTTGAAAGAGAAATTAAAGTCAGTTTAAAGGTTTTACATTGTTACATTTGTGGCATAAAAGATACATTTCCAGCATGCTCAATACAGCAAGTCCACATGTGCCACATGCATGATGATACACAGACTTGCCATTATGCTTCACTGTAGTTCATAGTCATAGTCCATATGCCATAACCCACTGGGGAGTGTGCCAGATTTCCATTTCTTCCAGATTGATCAATTAGAATTTCTTTAAACCTTTTTTTCGAACTTTATCTTTATGTCACAGATATGTTATTTAAATAGCCTTGAAGGGAACGTTCAACAAAAAAAGCAATCTTTTTACCAAATCCTCAATGCCCTAAAATTCAAACACAAACACGATATGTATCTCAATATTTTATTCCTAAATCTAGCAAGTTATTTTTTTTTTTTTTTGAAGACAGCAGCCTTAAATCCAATGATAAGTGGAAGATGGCATCTGTTTAAAAAACACACTTGAACATTTTGGCGGAAGAGTTCTACATGATTGTTTTTCCTACATACACCAGATCTCTTCATCATGCCGACTTCCTCAGCCTTGGGCTTTTTTTGCTGATTCATGGAAAAACGTGATGTGTCATGTGTCGTCACAGCCACTGACATCACGGAAACCGGCAATGCAGTAGAGCAGCAGTGGAAAACAGGAACACAGCAACCTTCGGATAGGCATCACAGTTCAGGGGATGGAAAAAAAAAAGAACAAGAAAGGCAAAGAGAGAGAGAGAGAGAGAGGGAGAAAGCGAGCAAGTAGGGGAAACGGGAACGATAATAAGGGGAAAATCTCAATGATATGCCCTTAATTACCATACTGCATATGTTTTTACAGATAATGTTTTGTAAGTCCCATGCAAATTAGTTACAGAAAGCGATTGGTAAAATCTGTAATGATCAGCTGTTCAAGTTGAAGAACAATTTCTCAAACTGGAGTGAAATTAATTGCTTTCAATAATTTGAAGTGTTAAAATTTTATTTAAACTCCTCTTTACATTCCCCCAGCCTGAGCCTAAAGCCACCATATGTGTCTGCTAGATATAACTTTTCCATGTTACCTCAGCCTGTCTCACTGATAAACGGCACACTAATACTATAAAGAGGATAAGAGCTTCTTATTTCTGGGAATGCAGTGCCAACTTCTTTCATGTTTTGCAACAGAATGTAACATCTGCTACACTGAACACTGTGAACTCTATTAACACAACTTCATTATAACATTTCTGAAAAAAATTCTGAATAACAAACATTACTCCATAATGTTAAACCTCACTATATGCATGCTTTAATTATCTCAATCCAGTCACCTCACTTTGCACAAGTTTACTATTGCAGGTTGCTCAGGAGCCCCTCAGTAGCTCAGTAGTCAGTGTAGGTCCTGTCCACCTGCTAGCAGCTACATCCGGCTACTGGGTCTCTAATGGGTTCATTCATTCAATTCAATCTGAGAAATGTACAGCATCTTCCCAAGACACAAATACAAGTTTCATACTCCACTGAAGGGTAATAGTCAATTACTTTGACATGAATGAATGAATGAATGATAAAGAAAGAGTGATAAAGGAAGCATTATTATTACTGTCTATTAATTAGAATTATTCAGCATGGGGTGTAGGGAATACTCGCACAGTGTTGATGAAACAAAAAGACTGATGGTCTGAAGGAGTCAGTGAAATCAAAATAAATAATTTATTCAGAGATGGTTTTGTACCTGGCATGCAGTGTAGATATCTGTGTTAATGAACCTACAGCTACATTGTCTGCTGGGTTTCAGATCTATCTTGTAAGCATCTTGGGAAATCATGTTCAGTGCAGAAATACTGTTCAGAAATGATAGTTTACATCATGAATATGTTAAAGTGTTTAAATAATTACATTTATTTTAAATTAAATGGACTGCATTTGTAACTGTTATTTTTTAGCAAAAGAAAGTTTTCTACAGGGGGTGCAATCAGTATTCAATAGCCTTTGTGTGCAACTACATATAAGAATCATTCAGATACACAGCTCAACCGTGTTACATGATTGTTTACAAGGATCGTGAATCAATCCTAAAGAAAGAGTGATAAAGGAAGCATTATTATTACTGTCTATTAAGTAGAATTATTCAGCTGTGAAATATACACTAGGTTATGCCAAACAGCTTGCCTTAATTTGTATTAATGAAGTTTTTGTTTAGTGACAAAATGTTTGATACTGTATAAAAAAATATCTGGGGAGTGAAAATAAAAAATAGCCATCTTACAGTAACAAATAGAAAACTAGATAATAAATATCAAAATCTCACATAGTATCTACGATCCTAAAACTATAAAAATGTGACAATTTTATAATATTCCTGTTGTGGTAGTCAAGCTGTGTACTGACCAACAGAACAGACGTTAGACTTGTCTTACAACTGCTAAAATCTGATACTGCAGATGGCATATGAATCAGCCATTTAAATTGTCAATTAAATAGAAATGAAGACAAGATGAGCGGAATTGTCTGAATACGAGTGTTGTTTAGATAAGATAGTAATGCAAGGTGACTAATCTCATAATCTGGCTAAGCAATGAAGGGGTGCCTTGAAAATGAAGGGGTAACACCACAAAGTAAATAACTAATAAGCACCAAACCCAACATTATGGTCTGTACTATAGGGCTTTGTACTTTGACAGGAAAGGAGCCAGCATACATGTATTTGCTCAGGTAAATTTCACTACATTTACATACACCTATTAAATATCAATGAGTATTCACATGCGATATTTATAAAAAAAAAAAAAAACCACCAACATTGACCGTTTGTGTACTCCATTATTACTGAAATACACTATTTTATAATACTATAACGGTTCTAGCAATAGCATTATAAAGGACCTTATAAATTTTGATCAAACCAATACGACCCAACAAGAACAACCAACAGAATTAAAACATGACTTTGCAAATTATTAATATAATGTGCATGTACATATTATCAACTTTTAATACCTCAACAGGTTTAAAAAAAAGAAAACAAATTAATGGGTTCAGTACAATGCTTGCTTAGCGGTTTTATTATTTTTTTATATAGAAAATGCAGGAGTAGCATTTAAATGACAAAACTCCTTCAAATTTATTAACAGGTACTCTGGGAAAAATAACGGCATTCCATTAACAATTATCTTCAAGCAATAAATATGCATTTATAAATAGTAAAAATGTACATCAATATTAAAAAGTGGGCATTGGGAGGGATGTGTGTGTGAGGGATAACAGTTTAAACTTTACTTCTTAGTCTATGTGCAATCCATTTTCTTTGTGACATTGTGGCTGATATCTTTTTTCTTCCTCATTATTTTTCCTTTTCCTTACATAAAAACAAAAATATTTAATATTGTTTATATAATAACAAGGCCCATAAAACATAATATTAGTAAAAAAAATCATCTAAATGTTCACATTACAACTTTCTTGTAGGATTTTGTCATCTAAAGATGTGGTAAACGTTTTATCTATCATACAAAAAGACAAGCTAGGCTTGTGCCCCCACAAAAAAGAAGACGTATAGATCAGCTCATTAACAGAAATACAAATAAAAAGAAGAAGAGAAAAGGGGGGCTCAGTACAAGTCAGTAGTCTTGAAGTGCCAGTTGCTTAGACAATATATACAAAAAAATCCCCCCATAATTTCCCCCATGTTCTGATTTAACTTCACTGAAGAAGCAGAGCCAAGTCATATAGGAGGGAGAAGTCCTGTGAGAAAGTGCTTCCATTACTGCCCCCTGTAGACCAACATGATGTGCTGCATTTTAACAACATGTTGCATAGACACATAGAGCTGCTTCAGCAGGCATCCCTGGGCGGTCACTATGGATACCAGCCATGCACAGCACAGCCTTGACTTTCCTGAATATTAGAAATGGTCCATTTTTTACCTTCCTGTAATGAGATATTGTTTACAACCACAGTCTTAATGTCAAGATGACGATGAATGCAGGGGAGGCGCCTAAAAAACAGAAAAAGGTGTTATGTTTTCCTGAGCAAAAGAAAAAAAGAAAAATCATATATATATATATATATATATATATATATATATATATATATATATATATATATATATATATAAGGTATGCATTATGCATGCAGAAGTGTTTTACCAGTATTAAATAATGTAGTTATTTGCCTTTAGACATTTGTAAAGGTGTGAATTATCTGGACTGCACATTAAGAATGCTTTAAGGCGTTATTTTTTGACATTGTCTGATGAACAGCATGAAAATCAACTTGAATGGACAAAAACAAAAAATTAAGGCAAAATTTTGTCTAAGCTGCTACTGGGCAGATTCACAGCACAACACTTCTTGCTCAGTAGAAATATTTCTGTCTCATTTTAGTAGTTTACATGCTCAAAAAAAATGTAAACCTCGGTGTTATACACTGACCAGTCATAACATTGTGACTACCTGCCAAATACTGGTCCCTATTTTGCTGTGCCCCATCAAGGCATGTACTCCACACTAAACCTCTGAGGGTTACAGTGGTCTCTGGAACAAGCTGTTTGCACCAGATGCTTAAAGTCCTATAAGTTGCGAGATGGGACCTCCATCGATCTCCATGTGTTCCCAGCACTTCCCACAGATGGAATTGAGATCTGAGAAATTTGAATGCCAAACCAACACGTCAACTCTTTGTTGTGCACCCACACACCATTTTTGAACCATTTTTGCAGTGCAGCAGGGTGCATTATCCTTCTGAAAGAGGCCAATGCCATCAGGGCATATAGTTTCTATTTGTTCAGGAAAAATGTTAAGGTAGGTGCCACATGTCAAAGTAACAGAGACGAATGGCAGGACTGAGGGCTTTACAACAGAACCCTGCCCAAAGTATCACACCACCTCTCCTTGCTTGCCTTCTTCCCATAGTGCATCACTTCCCCAAGTAACTTTACTGTAAGTCCACATGATGTAGAAGAAAACGAAAAAGAAAAATGATAAAGATTCATCAGACCAGACCTTCTTTCATTGTGCTATGGTTCAAAGTAGGTGCTTTTGGCGGGAAACACATGATTGTGGGCATCCTGACCAGTTTCCAGCTACTCATCCGCTAAGCAACAAATTGCAGTGCACTGTGTTCTAACACTTTTCTATCGGAACCAGCATTCATTTTTCTCAGCATTTTGTGCTATAGTAGCTCATCTATTAGATCAGACTACAAGGGCTAGCCTACACACCCCATGTGCATCAATGAACTTTGGTTACCCATGACCCTCCGGTTCACCTTTCTTGGACCACTTTTGGTAGGTACTGACAACTGGAGACCAGGGACATCCCACAAGAGCTTATGTTTTGGAGCTGCTCTGACCCAGTGGACTAGCCTTCACAATTTGGCCATCTTGCCCATTTGGTTCTGCAAACAGATCAACTTTAGGGACAAAAGGTTAACCTACCAGTAAACTGGTGACAGGAGCATAAGACTCCAATGCTCATGGATGCCTGTGGAGACCAAAGGCTAGCCCTTCTGGTACGATCCCACAGGGAATCCAAAGTAGCACAAATAGCAGAAAATGCTGTAAATGCTGGCATGAGAGAAAAGTATCAGAAGACCCAGTGCATCACAGAATGCCATGTATGGGGCTTAGAAGGCAAAGAGTTCAAGGTTATTCATATGGACTCAGGCCCAACCCCACAGCAACCAAAGGATCCTACACTAACATTCCGGTGCTAGATACCACAGCACACCCACGGAGGTATGGTAGAGTCATTCCCCAGAACTGCCCAGGGCAGCACCATAGGAACCCACACAATACTGGGCTTAATGTTTTACGTTTTAATGTTATGGCTGACTGGTGTGTATATATACAGTGCATCTCAAACAAATATGAATATCACTGAAAAGTTATTTTAGATTCATGACATTTTCAATCCTTTTTTGTTTTATTTTCAATGATTGCAGCTTATAGCTCATGTTTATCAATAATCCACCATCTCAAATTATTAGAATTTTTAGAGTTAGAGTAAATCAGTATTCATACAGTATCTAGTTCAGTACACCAAGCAAAATCTGCTGTTTGACAGCTGTCCAGAAAATGTTCATTTTCAGATTAAAGTAAATTTTGCATATAATTTCAAAATCTAGGTACTATCGCCAGGAGTGGAAAGACACATAATTAACTTGAAGTCCAGTGTGAATTTTCCACAGTCTTTGATGATTTGGGGTGGCATGTCATCTACTGGTATTGGTGCATATTGTGTTGTCTTAAGTCCAAAGACAACGCAGAGGTCAACCTATAGGTTTTAGAGCACTTCATGCTTTCATCTTCTGACAAGCTTTATGAAGATGCCAATTTCTTTTTCCAGCAGAACTTGGGACCTAACAAAACTGGCGATGATATTACTGTGCTTGACTTTCCAGCCAACTCGCCTAATCTGAACCCCAGAAAAATCTAATGGGTGTTTTCAAGAGGAAGATGAGAAACACCCGACCAAACAAAACAGACAAGATAAAGGTTGCTATCAAAGCAGCCTAGTTTTCAGTAAAGCCTCAGCAGTGCCATGCTATACTGCACAGCTGCAATAATTTGTGTTAAGGTGAGTGCATAAATGTACATACTTTTCAAAAGGAAGACATTTCTAAATTGTAAATCCTTTTTTGACTGATCTTAGGAAATAGTCTAATATTTTGAGATCTTTTTATTTTCATGACCTGTAAGCTGTAATCATCAAAACCAAAACAAACACTTTTTCACTGTACATCTAGAATATACGAGTTGTATTTTTTAAATAAAATTTAATAAAATGAAATAACTTTTCCACAATATGGAAATTTATTGAGATGCACAGTATACACAGTATGTATAACAATCCAAACCTCTTAAAATATCAGGGGGTAAACATGTTTCTGCAATAAATGAATGCATAATGAATAAGTAAATGCTAATCTAAATATAATCTCGGGAGTAAATTTCTGACAACTGGCAAAAAAAATTAAATGCAGTACTGTGTATTACATATTGTAAAATGTAATAATTATATTTTATGCATAAAAGTATTACAAAGTGGACTTACTAATGAAAACTGGTCATAGATCTGCATGAGGTCCTCCATCCTGTACTGTTCAAGCACCACAAAACCATTCAGATCACTGCTGCCTTTGCGCGCACAGTCCTGGCAGTGAACTACAAATGTCTTTTGGGAGTAGCTCTCACTCGTGACAAAGAGAAGATTGAAAACTTCCACCTAAAAAGTTCAGCATTCATTATTATTTCAGATTGCATTAACACTGAATGAAGTTGTATGAATGAAGAAAAATTTTCATAAATAAAAACAATGGAAAAAATACAGAAAAAATACAAAATTAAGCAAAATAAATGACCCTGGCTGATCCTCTGACCCCGGCCTACTAACAAAGCTGGGATATGTGAAGAATAAAGAATTTCACTGTGCAATGATGTACATGTTATTTTATTTTATATATGTTAATTGCTTACATTTAGCAATTAGTTTAATTAATTGTGGGAAAAAGGGGCCATTGTGCCTATTCTGTATGCAGTATTAGGTGAAATGATGGAAACCTCTTCAGGGATAGGGAGTATTTCCAGCCTAATGTGCACATGGGCTGACACACCACTTTTTAAATTAATATTTAATCAACATTTGCATTTAACAACTGATTCATAACTGGATTCCATAACTGACTAACTCAGAAATCCATAACTGACGTAGGGTTTATGAGACAACCTGCTGAATCTCATACTTCTTAATAAGATGAACTGCTCTCACATTAATCACGGCTCTGCAGCCAATCATGGGTGTCTGTAAGCTCACGCAAGCAAAGGAGCAATGATGAGTGAGCGAGCAGTTCGAAAAGATGTGGTCGACTGGCGTCACGTGGTTCAGAGGCAACACGTGATAGTCTTTGGCCCTCTCTGACTGAGTGGTAGTTAGCCTTAGTGTGGGAGCCCCTAGTGACGGGGAGGAATTTGACATGACTAAATTAGGGAGAAAATCTGGAAAAAATCCAATAAATAATAATAATAATAATTATTTTTTAAATAAGATGAACTGTGGTTCTCTACACAAGAAACAATAAACTGATGAATGTAAACTTCTAAAACAATTTGCCAACTTACTTTGTATTGTGAAACTAAGTAGTAATATTTTTGCTTATAACATTTATTAAGGCAACTTCTGACTGTTCACAATACTAGTTTTCTGCAAATCCTTAATACGTTGTGCATCGATAGACAGTGTTATAATTACAAACTATTTTCTGGTTAGCTGACATAACCAGAAAAGGGTAAATGGGTGTCTTCCACAAAACCTTCAAATAAAGGTTGTCAGAATGTTGCAAATAAAATGGCACAGCAATAAGGCACATGGAATCATCCCTATATACTAGTGATGGGTCGTTCATGAAAGATTTGTTCTTTTTGAACAAGTCTTTAACGTGACTACTTGAGAAGAATACTAGTCCTCTGACACAGAGTCACTAAAATTACCCAAACTATATCCCATCACTACTATACACATAAAGTACAGCATTAATCCATGTGAATAGTATAGGCATACAGATCTGGCCATTAAGAATGCGCGCTTTTTCCCGCGAGATCCCGCAATTTGGCGCATGACATGGGATTTTATTTTGTTTTACAATAATAATATTTTATGATGAATCTGCGTATATGTGCTTCATATTATGTTCATAATGATGAAAAGAGATGCCCCAAATTATTAGGTGCCATATAGGGCTTAAATCAAACTTCACTCATGCGCACACACGTGAAACACTTGCATACACATATATGAAACAGTCACACATCTATATATGAAATGCGCGCACACACGCCTATGATACGCACATATACACAAACTCTCCGTGCACATACACAGACACGCGCGCACATATACAGTAATTATGCGAATGTCCTGATTCGTGAATATGTCAACATGTCTTCGTTAAAATGTAAAAATGTGTCGAGCACCATCAGAAGACATGAAGGAACAAATATAACATGAAGTGCTTCGGGCTTTTTATAAAAATAATCATCTGGCTTTTTTGCTGTTTGTGTCCAGCATTGAATAATTATTTCATCCATTATTTGACCACGGCTGGAAATAATAGCTGGAATGTGATTGTGGATTTATGACTGAAATAAAGCTGTTCGTCTGCATGCGTGAACCGGCGGCTCGTACTTTCACTTTACAAAAGGTGCAGACATACTCCCCCAGAAAGTCATCGCCTCTTGCAATAATGCAGATCAAACATACTACACCAGACCATAAATAAAAAGGAATATTTAAGCATATACGCAAAATGTATTTCACTTAAATATTACAGACTAAAACAAGGAAAGTAGATGTGCGGTCCAAGAAGGAAACGGGTTTCGTTATTTTACAAAATGTGAATATATTCAGTAAATGTATGAATTACACTGAAAGTATCAAATCCAACTATGAAGTCTGATTGAATTGATATCATTAAACATTTTATTTGTTTCTATTTATGTTGATGGTTTGCTGGTGAAATACATTTTAGGCAGAGACGTCTGCTCGGTCTTGTTCATTCTTTTTAAACCCCTCAATTCTGCCAATTCCCCCATCAGTGAAACCGTTTTGATAAGTTCACACCTATCATGAATGAAAGGTGAGAAGAGGGATTACAGTAACTGTGGGTCTGCATGTGTTCACCTCGGAGCGCGCTGTATTCAGCGAGAAGACTAAAATAAAAACAAAATAATGTTTGCTTCATGAGTGGAGACAATATTGTTTTAGGCCAACTTTTAATAAAAATTATACACTTTTGCATTTTGTTTTACTTCCTACTTAATATTTTTTATTATCTTTAAATTCGAACAGAAAATAATAGTGGGCTGGTAGGCACGTTATTTTTTCATGTAATTTAAACAGCTGAATGAAGTTAAATATACACAATAAATTAATAATTGCGTGTGTTTTACATTTGAGCACTCGTGTAAATAGCTTTTTCATTGTATATACTCACATATCATATATGTGTGTCTAATACTGTTTTATTCATATTTTACAGTACATGCAGTTTGTAATTTACTTGCAATTGTACTTTTAAAATATAACCTACGTATCTACAGTACAAGCATATTTAACTACTTCAGCGGTGAATGGGAAATTTGGTCTGGCTTTTAGATAAAGACCTTATTTGATATAATTGTATTATTTAATTAATTATCTTATTAGAAATAAAATTATTATTCTCTATATTCTTGTCGAATATAGTCCTTCAGAGAAAGCACGGTGTCAGAAGATTCTGCTGAATCTCTTCTCACCTTTCATTCAAGATATTTGTGAATTTATCAAACTGGGTGCGCTGTTGGCAAATACTGTAGGGGGTTTTAGATGAATTAACAAGACAGTGCGGACGTCTCTGCCTAAATTTTATTTCCCCAGCAAATGAAATCAGAGTTCATAGTTGGAGTTGATACTTTGAGTGTAATTCACGATTGACCTGTATATCAACTTGATAACTAGCGTATGCTTTAGTAAAGGGCTCTAAAACAGCGGCAATATGAATGACAATGGAATATTACAGAACGTGCGAGTTGATGCCCATGCACCTTGACGCACATTAAAATGTTGGATTTGAATTAAAATGAATTCACACACACACACACACACACACACACACACACACACACACACACACACACACACACACACACACACAAATATATATTGGGCTTTTAAATAAAAAATTCAACATTTTAACACATTAAGGATATTCGTGTTTAATTAAATTATTAAATTCTCGTGTTCCAGTGTTTATGGAGTAATTTGGTCATTTGAGAGATTCAGTTTGATGCAGATTGGTACATGATCAAATGGTACCTTTACTACCATTTAAAACTATTTATTATATGAAGTGGTGCAGAAGTGTATAATAAACCGAAAAGATAAACACAAAAAAGATGGACAGCTATTTATTTAATTATCATTTTAAATATTTATCAACAACATCCATCCATCAATGCAGTATGTCTGCATTTTAATCGATAAATCGCATATATTTATCACCTTTTGATCAAAACGCTGCCCTTTGTAAACTGAAACTGCGAGCCGCGGGTTTGAAATGAATTGTAGATTCATTTGAAAGCACGATTTAGGGCATCTCATTTCATTATTATAAACATAATTTATGAATTACACTCGAACGGGCGGTAGAGCTCTGATTAGACTACGTACAGTAGGAAATAGGCTCAACATATCGGAGCCCAAGCCTCATTTAAATAAAAAATTAATTAACAAATATTGTAAGTAAACAACAGTAGCACAAGTTTAGAAAAAAATATTTACACTCTAAATACATGCCGAATTATTTTTTAAGGTGTTGCTGGGTTAAATGTTAAAGTACTGGGTTATTTCATCTATTTGTTATTATTTAGTAGATTGCCTGTTAGAAATAGCCCAAGTTAAATTAATCCCCTGTTATAACTACTGCAGAGATAGTTCATCAGCGGTAGTTTTCACTAAAACTAATGATGGATAATAATACTGAATGGAGAAAGCGCAGTCAAAGAAGAATCATCATTGAAAAGAAAGTGAAGAATAAATACATATCAGTATTTAAAGTTTGAGCTCGACACGTTTATGAGCTCTGTCGCTTGTTATCAATGGGCGCATAGGTTAGAGTTAGAGAGAGAACGCATTTTTGGCTTCAGTAGAGACACAATACTTCAGACTGAAACACGACTGCCCCTACAGGTAATGAACGGCATTTTCACAGCTTCCCGCGAGCTGCCACGGAAGCGCGCAAGATCCCTTTTCAAGAAACGTGCATTCTTAATAGCCAGATCTGTAATATAAATCTACAGCACATGACTTCTTATTCTCTATAAAAAGCCCTGCATCTCTAAGGGGTAGCTATAGAGCAATCTCAAACATGAGGTCTACTGATGAGACAGGGCTTTGGGGCTTGAGGAGAGGACAAGCCAGATAAACCCTAACTTCCAGGTTTGTTTAGATATAAAAAAAGAAAGAAAAAAAGAAGAAAACTCCCCACCGAACCACAAACATAGCCACATTTGAGTGGTACACATCATAGCTTTATTCTGAGTATCATTTCCTAGATAAAAGCACAAGAATCAGCCTAGAAAGCACAAGAATGAGATGTACAGTCGTGGCCAAAAGTTTTGAGAATGAGACAAATATTAGTTTTCATAAACTTTGCTGCTAAACTGCTTTTAGATCAGTTGTTTCTGTGATGTACTGAAATATAATTACAAGCACTTCATACGTTTCAAAGGCTTTTATCGACAATTACATGACATTTATGCAAAGAGTCAGTATTTGCAGTGTTGGCCCTTCTTTTTCAGGACCTCTGCAATTCGACTGGGCATGCTCTCAATCAACTTCTGGGCCAAATCCTGACTGATAGCAACCCATTCTTTCATAATCACTTCTTGTTTCCTTGTCAGAATTAGTGGGTTTTTGTTTGTCCACCCGCCTCTTGAGGATTGACCACAAGTTCTCAATGGGATTAAGATCTGGGAAGTTTCTAGGCCATGGACCCAAAATTTCAACGCTTTGGTCCCGAGCCACTTTTGCCTTATGGCATGGTGCTCCATCGTGCTGGAAAATGCATTGTTCTTCACCAAACTGTTGTTGGATTGTTGGAAGAAGTTGCTGTTGGAGGAGGTTTTGAATTCTTTATTCATGGCTGTGTTTGGGCAAAATTGTGAATGAGCCCACTCCCTTGGATGAGAAGCAACCCCACACATGAATGGTCTCAGGATGCTTGACTGTTGGCATGACACAGGACTGATGGTAGCACTCACCTTTTCTTCTCCGGACAAGCCTTTTTCCAGATGCCTCAAACAATCGGAAAGAGGCTTCATCCGAGAATATGACTTTGCCCCAGTCCTCAGCAGTCCATTCGCCATAGTTTTTGCAGAAAATCAATCTGGCCCTGATGTTTCCTGTCTAATCTGTCCAAAAGTTTTCGCCTCACTGTGCGTGCAGATGCGCTACCACCTGCCTGCTGCCATTCCTGAGCAAGCTCTGCACTGGTGGCACACCGATCCCGCAGCTGAATCCTCTTTAGGAAACGATCCTGGCACTTGCTGGACTTTCTTGGACGCCCTGAAGCCTTCTTAACAAGAATTGAACCTCTTTCCTTGAAGTTCTTGATGATCCTATAAATTGTTGATTTAGGTGCAATCTTAGTAGCCACAATATCCTTGCCTGTAAAGCCATTTTTATGCAACGCAATGATGGTTGCACACGTTTCTTTGCAGGTCACCATGGTTAACAATGAAAGAACAATGATTTCAAGCATCACCCTCCTTTTAACATGTCAAGTCTGCCATTCTAACACAATCAGCCTGACATAATGATCTCCAGCCTTGTGCTCGTCAACATTCTCACCTGAGTTAACAAGACGATTACTGAAATGATCTCAGCAGGTCCTTTAATGACAGCAATGAAATGTAGTGGAAAGTTTTTTTTTTTTCGGGATTAAGTTAATTTTCATGGCAAAGAAGGAATATGCAATTAATCTGATCACTCTTCATAACATTCTGGAATATATGCAAATTGCTCTTATAAAAGCTTAGGCAACTTTTCCAATTTCCAATATTTATGTAATTCTCAAAACTTTTGGCCACAACTGTACAGTCAAAATTTATTTTCCACATTCTAGAACAATACTGGACTTTTTCAAAATTACGAAATAACATATGGTAATAAAGTTTTACTTTATGGTTGTAAGATTTTTCCCTCCTATGGTGAATTTTAGTAAAAGATTATGAGGTACTAAAGGGAACCTACTCAATCCTACCATTCAGGTTTCTTGATCAGAGTTCAGTTGTAAACCAATGTAAAACTCGTATCAAACCCACCTCACAGATGGTGCAGTAGTGTGCAGGTTCATCCCTGCTCCTTCCATGCCATATGGTCTCTTTTCCTGCTGTTATCAGCACCTCCTTTACTTTCTGACACTGTCTGAGTGTCCTCAGCAAACAGAACCTGGACACAACATACCACATTTAAGCTGCATCAAAAACACAACTGTGGTTGCAGAAGTTAGGGCAAGAATCAGATGATTTATGTGTCTCAAATTAACAAATTTTTTCGGAAAACTTAAAGATGCAAGTAATAAAGCTGCTTGAGTTATTAGAAAGGAAAAGGAAAGGAAAATAAATAATAAATAAATAAATATGTGGTACCTGTATATGTACAGTAATGTGGACGTTACCATGCAACAAGCCACCAAGCACAATTTTTTTTTTCTAATAACGAAAAATATTTTTTTACTTTTTACTTTGACATGGGCTTTAAAAAGAAAATATTGCTTAATTTTTGCATTAAATAAACCATTGCATGGTGACACTGAACAACAACCAAAAATATGAATAGTTAAACAAAAACAAAGAGAAAACTAAAAAAGACACTAAAAGACACAAATAAAATGCATGATTAACAAGTGAACAGGACTAAGGCACAAGGCCGCACTGCTCATTATCGCTTCTCTTATTTGCCATCAAGACAGGCCCTAGATATTTGGCTATGCTCAGAGGAAGGCTTCAGTTCAGTTGTCACATGATTAGTCATACTGGTTTGGTGCAACAGTTTGGTGCAAACTTGGGTTATACGGTCAACTATCAGAAGAGTGAATTACTACAGATTATCCTGCTTGCTAAACTGCTCCCAAAATCTTTAACACCATACAGTATAAGTGTATGGTTGAAGGATGTCGTATTTGGTTGTTTTTATCCTGACCACTGTAGGTGACATGTTCTAAGCAAACCTTCTGCCTCTGGTCAAAAGGGTTGAAAACATTGTCACAAAACCAACAAACCCCACACCTTCAAACCTTCAAAAGTATAGACCCAACATTTAGGTATCAATAGTGTCAAAG
Source organism: Clarias fuscus (assembly GCA_030347435.1). Classification (NCBI taxonomy): domain Eukaryota; kingdom Metazoa; phylum Chordata; class Actinopteri; order Siluriformes; family Clariidae; genus Clarias; species Clarias fuscus. Next base: position 29,747,900 of record CM059206.1, read on the forward strand.
AGTTCTCGTATAAATATCACCTACAACTCTCATTGACACATCCATGCAGTCTGTCAGGATGGTGATGGTAGACCTGTAAAAGTTTTTGATGCAGCTGTGCCTATTTAAGATTTCTGACCTTGTCGTTTTTTTGACCTGCCAATTAAGCAATATTGAATTCGAAAAAGAAAAAAAAAATAGTTACTTAATATAATCTTGTATAGTCTTGGGTGGGTAAAATAAATAAAAGTATGTGCATAAATAATTAAGCTACATATCAATTGCACAAGTACAAAATTTTCATACAGAACCACGTGGACTGATTTGTCCTCGTCACGTATCAACTACAGTCTATTACTCCTCTAATTTCGACACTGATTCAGTCAAGTCCTGCAAAACTGATAGGAAGACATAACAGGAAAGATGAATAATGATATAAAACATATCACAAAAGCAACCCAAGAGCTTTTTAAGTCAAATGTTTATAAATGGACAACTGACCTCAACCCCATTGAGCATACTTTTCAAGACAGAAAGATGCAGAAACATACAAGAACTAAACAGGGACTATTTTTCCTTTGACTGTGTAAAGCTGCTTTACGACAATGACCATTGTTAAAAGTGCTATACAAATAAAATTTCATTGGATTGAATAGGATTGAACTAAAGACTCAAGTAAAGGCCTGGCAAAGGACTTCAGGGGAGGTCCAATAATGTCCATAAGTTGCAGAATTCGGGCAGTCATATGTTGATTGCTTAATGCAAAATTGTGATGGTGTAAATAAGCTAAATTAGATTACTGTCCAAAACTGACCTGACTATATTGTAGAAGAATATAGCAGAAAGAGAAATAACAACCTAAGCCAAATCATCTGTCCTAAAATGATCATCATTCTTTCTGATGGGACAGTGTAGCACCACTACTACTGTACTTAATACATCTTGAACACTGAGACAAACTAGGTGCTAACAACAGACTTTGAAGAAGCTCAGCCCACATGTTGCTCTTTGGTCACCAAAACAGCACGGGTACAGTATAGATCACTTGCCAATGAGCTTAAAACAAACTCACTTGATCATCTCAAAGAGCTTATGGTCAGAGACTTTGATGTTCCTTGCCATGTTCCAGGAAAGATGCACCATAGGAACTGCTGACTTGACGGTCTGGAGTTTGTTCCATTCGTACCTTTCAACAGCCAGTTTGTACTGATGTGCTGTGAACAGATATCACAGATAAGTACTATGGAAAGTTCAAGAAGAAGTTTTTATTTGTCAAATATCTTAGTTTGTTAGTCTACCCTGATTTATGGTTGATGGGTAGCAGGCGTTGAAAATGCAAATGGATCAGAATGAACACAGTTTTGCGAGTATGATTATTGCAAAGCGAGAAGGTGCCTTTTTCTCTTTTAAATTTTGCTATCAGGGGGTGAGTTCAGTAATTAAAAAAGCATTGCTAGTAAGTACAGATACATACGCCAAATAACATTTTAATTAGCACCATAATTGCATAACCAAAAGCAACACAATAATTACATTTGGGAAATAAAACTTTAAAGTAAAAGGTAAACAGGAAGCATCCAAATGCCCATGTAAATGAAATCTTAATAGTATTACAGCAAACAGCAAATGTAAATGCAATAAATGACTTTTTTTTTATTTTGAGCCCAAAGATGGAAACAGAATTTTTTTTTTTTTACTATTGCATTGCCATTTGACAAATTACACATAAGAATTTTGAAATAATAATACCTAGGTATTTTTAAAATATCAATAGTAGTACACCAAATTGCAAATGGAAATGGAAGAACTGAATGTGAAATTGAATTCTGAGGCTAAAGTTGCTTGTTACAAATTTATAAAAATTACTAAATTATTTTAATTGTATAAAATCAGAATGCATTATGGAAAAAGGCAATAAAGTGGAGGCAAAGTGATGCACTGGGCAATGTTCTGCTGCAAAACGTTGGGTCCTAGAATTTATTTGGACCCACCTAAATACCTAAACATTGTTGCAAACCAAGTACTCACCTTCATGGCAATGGTATTCCTAGTTTTACATTTCTGCCAATTTTATTTCATCATTTTTTTATTTATTAGAATGGATAAAACATTCACCACCAATAAATGGGAGCCATGTTTTTTTTTTAACCATGCGACTGAAATCAAATTGAGGTATTCTCAAAGCCGAGTACTTCCCCTATTTATGGAGGAATGTCCACTTAACATGGCACAACATTGGAAATGAGCAAAGTAAAACTTCTCACCTTTAAATTAGTTATCCTGCTTCATTTAAATTAATTATGCATTTAAGTTGTAGCATTAGATTAATGAACATACAAATATTAATTTGTTAAACATGCTGACTATACAGTTGGCTGTTTGAAAAAGAACTTGTATATCACACCTCCAGATAGTTGCCTTGCTTGTTGCTTAACAAAATATTAACATGGAGCATCCAGATCCCCATTTCTACTATCGTCTGTGTTCAGGCTGAAAATGATCAAATTCTAACTTGTGAATCATCACTTAAAATGTAACAATGCATGAGATTTCACATAAACTTATCTGACTTCTATCTGATCAGTACCATTTGCATATCTCGAAAGTCTGTGTAGGAGGCATTTATCAGATTAAGAAGGCTGCAATAAAATTTTTATTACTTTAACAAACAATACAAATTTTGGAATTAAAAAATGTGTATAACAAAGGTTTTCATTCCAGTCAAACATAAATATGCACATTTATGGGACAATGCAAAAATATATTTAATAGCTCCCTAAATACATACCAGTCAGAGGGCCCACATTCCAGGAGATGTTATTGCACCAGCCAATGGCCTGGACCCAGTGCACAGTGCCTGTGTTGAGCCAAACCAAGTCTCCAGGGCGCTGGATAAACCGGTACACGGGAACATTTGCCTCATACATATCTTCCAGGTTTGGCCACCATGAGCCCATCAGGAAGTTGACGTTGTTCTTTTCACAGAACTCGCTCATTACCCCCCAGTATGGCTCAGGCACTGCAAACCATTCACAGTCCCCTGGCCCAATGTTGATGTTGACAGAGCAGAAATTGTTATGTTCTTGATGACCTACAGATATATTCATGTTTAATTATTAATTCATAAAACCTAACAGGGGTCTATTTTGTATTTCAATGTTATGAATGAAAAAGTTGCAATTAAATAGGCATTAATTAGACCTTATGTGGGCATTAAATCTGAGGTAGACTGTAGAGTTAGACATCAAAGTTGACTTAAATGTCATATTACTTACCAGGTATTCTGCTACCAGGAACCTTCATAAAGAGTTGGACAGTGTTCATGCCTAGGATGGTGTGACCCACATGGCTGAGCAGGTTACCTGCAGACACCACTCGAGCAAATGCAGGTAGTTTACCCAGCTCCTGTAGCTGAAGTTTCCATCTGTAGGGGAAGTACAGATGTCAGCACCACAGTGCATCCATGCATACTGTGTAACCTTCAGATATCTGAAGAATTTATAATTAGTATAAATTGATCCACATACTTTTTCTCATCTGAAACATCAATATTAGTCCCAAACTTAATTTGTTTGAAAGGACTTTTACGTCTTCTTATAATACTAGTGAGAGAGGAGGGGATGTTTAATAAATACATACAGCAAAAACAAAGCCATTTAATAAAAAAGCAACAAGCTAATACATTATTAAACATACTTTTCTGATGTTGACAGGTCAGAGTCTGAAAGTTCTTTTTGGCCTTTTTTTTCACTCTCCTCCTAAAATACAGAAAGAAAAAAAATTAAATAAAAAAAAAAATAATACCACCAACACAGTTATAACAAAAGAGAGCAATGAATTAATACCTAGCATATTTTAAATCGGATCTGTGGCATTCAAAGTTTAAGGGTTTAAATTTAAGCTTCAATTTTAAATTTGTAAACAGAAGTGTCTTTACACCATTAGATTTACAAGCAGGTGTAGTGGTTGTTTAAACCTACATGAAAAGGAATCTATTATGGATTCTATGAAAATTAAGCTCCAAAGAAAGAACAGCAAGCATACTCAGACAAAGTCAAACTTCTTAACATTGGGCAACACCAGAACCAATTTTATTCCAGTTTCCCACTATATGCTGTTGCCGTTTTCACTCACTCATTCATCTTCTATACCGCTTTATCCTGTATTCAGGGTCACGGGGGACCTGGAGCCTATCCCAGGAGACTTAGGGCACAAGGCGGGATACATCCTGGCTGCCAATCCAAGGTGCCAATCCATCGCAGGGCACACACACATACAGTCACTCACACAAACATTCACACACTATGAGCAATTTGGGACGTCATTGTGGGAGGAAACCGAAGTACCCGGAGGAAACCCACTGAGCACGGGGAGAACATGCAAATTCCATGCACATAAGAATTGAGTCAGGAATTGAGCCTGGCCGGGAATCGAACCCTGACCCTGGAGATGCAAGGCAACAGTGCTAACCACTACACCACTGTGCCGCCTGTTACCGTTTTCAACAAACATAAAAAGGAACACTTAATGATCTTGTTTGTCATACCCGTAATGACTCCTGAAAGGATGTAGCCTGATACTGGGCATACTTGGCAATGGTGGTAAGAGACCGGCTGCTCTCACATCGCCACTGCTTTCTGGTGCCACTGGCATCCCAGTTTTCATCTGCTGGCTGACACAGCTGTGTCCACACCTCTACAAGGTGATCTGGGTTAGCCCCCACTAGAGTCTTAGTGGAAAATAGACCCAAGTCTAAAGAGATCAGCAAGGAGAAAACGTAATAGAAAACATCTGTATGCAAGTTGACCTGATGCAAGGCCTCTGTAAATAACCTCTGTAAATTCATAAAACATTACAGTTCAACACATACTGATAAAACCACAACCAACAGACTACAAACGTGCATATGAACAAGGACGTTTATCATTTCTAATTGTAACCATGTTTAAAATGTAGGATTTTATTATAATATTTTATAGGTATTATAAGTAATTTGCACACACAAATGTGTGTTTGTAAAATGCAATTGAGCAATTAAAATGTTAAATTTCTAAAATAAGCATTAGTCTACAAAGAAGCTAATCTGTGATGCAATTAGACAGAAGCAAGCCAAACAAAAACAAATAAAAAAACAAAAAGAATTCTCACCCAGTTTGAGAGCTCCTGCCAAGCCACGGATGACAGTGACAGGGTTGGATGGGTTGATGCAGAACTGGTGTAGTGGAGGAAAGAACGCGTCTCTCTTATTTTCCAACTGCAAAGGTTACAAATGAAGATTATACAACTAATTAATACGAATTCGCCAAAAAAGTAATACAAAAAAAAAACACTTGCATTTATACAGCTTAACTAATTAGTTAAATCCCACTCACATAAATGCTGGGCGTGGGGGGGTTAAGCTTGTCCTTTGGCAGAGGGGGTGTTGGGGGAGGAGGGAGGCAGGGTGGAGGGCACTTATCCAACAGGATGCGGTTGTTTGAAAGACCATTCTTTAAAATGTTTCTGCACAAGTACAAAAAGTTTATTAACAAATTCAGGTATGTTACATGTTGTTGTAAACACAACCATCAGAATGAAGGAAAAGTGGAACCCAATGTGATGATCTCCTGCTGTAGCACATCCATCTCAATGATGTTTTGTGCATGCTGAGATGCTCTGAGAAGATCTTTTTAGCCACCAGGGTTATAAAAGGTGTCAATGGTAAATACTATACAGTATCTTTCCTGGCAGCTTGAACCAATCTGGCCATTTCCCTCTGACATCCCTCCTTTGCACTATTCTCTATAAAGGTCCAGAGACTATTTTTTGAGCACGAGTTCATGCAATACTCAATCCAGCCATTCACACTTTTTCTTCATTCTAATGTTTGATGTGAACATTAAGCAAAGTTTTTGATCTCATGATTGGCTGATCAAATAACTGCATGAATATGCAGGTGTACAGGTATTCCTATCATACACAGGTGTATCTCAAAAAATTAAAACACCATAAAAAGTTAATTTTCTTTTGTAATTTAATTTAAAAAGTGAAACTCATATGAAGTGAAACTCAAGAACGAGTTCCATTCAAAGAGCTCATTCGTAAGTCTAATAAACATTGTTTAGGTACCGGGATACTAACACAAATGGCTATAAGTACTGTATTATATTACAATACATACAGTGCTCTTTAGAATTATGCCGATGGTTGAACAATTCATAAAGAACCAGCTTTATCGTCACTGTTATTACGCTTGCTTCCGGACGTCCTGGACTTCTCTTGCACTTGCAGAGGATACATGCTGCACTCATGTGACAATGCACGCCAGACACATGATCTAACTTCCACAACTGAACATGCATCAACACGTGCTCGTATCTTCAAAAGTTCCTAACTCCAATGTCTCTATGTAGGGGACTTACTGTATGTTCTAGATTCATTACATGTCAAGTGGAATATTTTAGACCTTTTTTTGTTTTAATGACTTACAGGTCATGAAAATGAAAAAATACTGTATCAAAATCTGTACTCAAATTATTAAAATATTTCATTTCAAATTGAGTAAATTACTGCAGTACTACGTCCACAACTTGCACAACAACAAACGTTCCGGGAGCACTTTTATAAGTCAGATTCGTTCATAAGTCTGACAATGTGAGTTCTATATACCTATACACACAAATATACAATGTGAAGTATAACGAAACCAAACAAACAGGTTTGTTGTTTTGGATTTCCCGAAAATCACCATCAGGACATTACAGGACAGCCATTTTCTATCCCCAACACCCCCTACCACACACACATAGACAATATAGTAGACATTTTATACATTCACTTACACACTGAAGATATTGTATATAATTGTTAATTTTGTAAATCTGGTGCTTTGTAGTGTCTACTTGCTGTACAGGTCAAGTGAGCTACTTCCGCTATTTGTTCACATCTACAAATGTTCGCAGATCCGCGGTCAGTTTTTATTTGTGGAAATCTGTTATTCATACAGTAGAAATATCTCTTGGTCAGATTCACTACACGCATGGGGAAGACATGTTGATAAATGTCTAGATGATGATCATCGACACCCTTTAATTGAATTATTTAAATGTATTCCCGGTCTAAGTACTAAATTAGACATTTCTAAAGTATATTATAAATCTTAGGAAATATTCTGACGTAATGGATTTTTGATTTCATGAGCTACAAGCTAAAATCATAGAACCTAAAAAAAAAAAATCGGAGGAAAAAAAGCTTGAAATATTTTACCTAGAAATTAATCTTTTCACTTTCTTTTCAACCTTTTCCATGTGATTAAAATTTTTTGGGATGCACTGTACATCTAGTACATGGTGAGTGTACATTCCAGTTCCATTCCATATAAATTCGATATGTCTAATATGTTATTTACAGTTTAATAGATAATGTATTTCTTGGTAAGTACACCTACAGTACACTGGCCAAAGGTGGGTAGACACCTAGAAGCAAAATTTGAAGCACATAATTGTCTAGATCCTGTCTCAATGCTATTTCACTTCAATAAAACTTAGAGGGTTCCTGTGCCTGAAGTGAGGTCCATAAAGACATGGATTGCAAATGTTGGTCTGAAAGAAATCGAGCCTGAAAACTGACTGCATGCTAGACCTGCATGATCAAAGTCTTACTTTGTGTTCTGGTCTGTAGCTGCCAACCACCCACCTAAACAGCAGCAAACTTTCTCTATATTATATTTAAAGTGTACAATACAGATTCCATGTTTACCATAAAGATAGTGACAGATATATTACTTTATTCTAACAGTATCTTACAGGAAAAGAGCAAACATCCCATACAAAAAACAACTTTCTAAGGGAATGTGAACATTCAGTTAGCAGCAAAAATATCTGCTTATGAATAAGTCCTGTGACTATAGATGAATACACTAGACTAGGCTTCTCCTCACCTCCAGTCCAGCATGCCCTGTTTATCTCTGAAAGCAACATCAAAATGCTATTCAGTTGCGCTCTCAAAGTGACAAAAAAGTTATTGAATCTTGAATTCTCTCGTATTTTCGTATTTAGGTTTTTAGAGGTCATCTCTTCATTAAAACAATAAAGCAGTAAACATGTTTATGTGAAATATGTTTTGACTATTTCACTGAACATAGGTTAGGTATGTGTAAAATTAAAGTCTATTTACTGTACATCATTAGCTTTGTGAGAAAAAGTTGTTGTATTTGGCTTTTTATCTTTTAATGCTTAAAATAAAATATTTTAGAAAGTAAAATTGGTGTTTGAGTTGTCGTCATTATGGTAATGAAAAAAAAGCTGGGGTTAATAGCAGTGCATGCAGTGTCTAGCTAACAAACAGGATAAACAGGAGTAAGCGTGTCCCTCCTTCATCTGTGGAACTGACGGCAATACATAACTGCTTGCAAAACCACTGACAAAGCACAATTTCTGAACTCTATATGGCAATAACTGGCATTGTTGCTGACCATAGTATAGTATTGTTAAAGAGCACACAGGACAGTGCAACACCGCCAATCTCACAAGCCAAATCTGCATAAAAATTGGAATATCTTTCCTGCAGATGTTTTGAAAGTGCGGAGAAGGTTGCTTTACTATGAATAAATCTGACCGCATGTTAAAACAAAAATGGGCAACATGTACATGAAATATCTTTGATATGTATCTGCCATAGTAATTACGAGTACATGATACGCAAGAAAGCAGGGTAGCCAAAAATTACACGTTCTGACAATTAAATCTGTGAAAATTGCTAATGAGCAACATATTACTTCAGAACGTACTTTAAACATAAAGAATTACCACATTACCATCTTCAACAAATGTTTGAAAAAGGATATACAGGAGTGTTACACTTCTAGATGTAGAGATATAGTTAAGGTCATAAGTTTACATACCCCTTAGCCAAATATATTTAAACACAGTTTTTCACAATTTCTGACATTTAATACTAGTAAACATTCCCTGTTTTAAGTCAGTTATGATAACTACTTTATTTTAAGAATGTAAACCGTCTGAATAATAGTAGAGAGAAAGATTTAACTCATCTTTTATTTATTTCTTCACATTCCCAGTGGGTCAGAAGTTTACATACTTCCAGATAGTATTTGGTAGCATTGCCTTCAAATTGCGTAAAGTCAAACCTTTGGGTCAACAGTTGTTTTTTTCTGACGTCTTGGTTAATTTCTTTTTATTTTCCCATGCTTTCCTACTAAGAGGGACTGAGTTTGAAGGTATGCCTTAAAATACACCCACAGGTACACGAACAGTCCGCAGATTTTATGTAGCATTCTGACCCACTAGAATTGTGATATAGTGAATTATAACTGAAATCCATCTGTAAACAATTGTTGGAAAAATTACTTGTCATGCATCAACTTGCCAAAACTATAGTTTAATATGAAATCTGTAGAGTGGATAAAAAAAATTTAGTCTTAATGATTTCAACGTAAGTGTACGTAAACTTTTGACTTAATAATATATATAGCTAGCTATAAACCGAGAAGGGTAAAGGCCAACGTTCCATCTGAGACACAAAGCCAGCCAGCCACATTTTTTTGAGCTGTTCATTCTCCATCATAAGGCAGTGTAACACCCTCAAAGGGAAACTGCTATCCACTCTCTTTTGGATGAAGAGTGAATGCCATCCCTCCCACCCAGGGTCAATTGGTCAACTTTCCTCTCTTGGCCTCCCGGATACGGATGGCTACGTCATCGCCAGTATACAAACTTGTGACCCTCCAGATGATAGAGGGAATGCTTTTCTGTTGTGATATTCTGTAGCCCATAAATAAATAAATGATAAATTTATAATAGTAATTATAACCTGCCAGAAGTAGGAGATGCTCATGTAAGCACAGAAATATCCTACCTACCTGCATGCTTTGAGGATGTCTGATGAAGTTGGATAGATGGATACAGTGGAGGATGAGTGCATGCTTCTGAGAAGAGGGCCAGGTTTGAGACATGCCTCAGGTGGCTCAGCCTTTACTGGGCTCTGAGAGTCCTCAGAACATGCCTCTCGTACACTGCCATTTACTGTGGCTGAGTCAGGCTTGGCAAAGCTACCTGTGGGCTCGTTGGTCTGGGGTGAGGAGGAAGTTGCAGATAATGCTGAAGCAGGTGAAGAAGCAGTTGAGTTGGCACCCATGTGCACATGATTAAGCCCGAAGCTTGCTGGCAGTCTCTCCTTGCCCGTCACTGGAGCACACAGCTGTGGACTGTGTGAGAAGTCATTAGCTGGTGATCCAGATGTGTGCTTGGGGCTATGATGGTTGGCCGCGGTGGCACAGATGTCTTGTGCATGCTCTCTCTCTTTGGTCAGGGGAATGCCTGAGGTAGATGTGTGCACGGAAGCAGTTGATAAAGAAGCTGACGAGGAGGATGAGGACGAAAGGTGACTAATAGACGGCTCAGAAGAGTTGCTAGGGGTCGCAGTGGAACGTCCAACCTGATTATAAGAACCACTACCAGCCCAGCCACTGGAACAGTGAACTCCTTCTCCATTGAGACCTGCCCAATGTAAACCTGGGCCTTTTTGGAGCCCCTGCAAAATAGAAAGTGTGGGAATTTTAATTGTGATATAATATGAAACAGAATCAGCAACAGTATTCACAGTTCTACAAACCCTGGGAAAAATTAGGGAATCACCACAATGGACATTTTTACCCTGTAGCAAATAAACAAATCACAAATACAATACACAATTTTTGTTAGGTCAACAGTCTGGTCCTTTACCCGACATGCAATCCCATACCATAAATGACTGAGGAAATTTGATTGATATTTTCCCCCAGGCAGTCATCTTTATGTCTCATTAAAATAGGACAAGATAAAAATTCTGGTATCCCATCATCACTGAATATCATCAAATCATCCACACCCTATGATTTCCTTCTCTTTAGTCCATTGTACTGTACCACTTGTTGTTAGTGCTGTTAGGTAGTGTTAGTTTTTTTCACTTGGATTTTCTATATGAAAATCCCATTTAATTCAGCTTTTTATTTTTTGCTGTGCATTTTCTATTTTCCAGACTTGATTTATAAAACATATGAGATTTCTATCCTGGTTCTTTGACATCTTTGTTGGACTACCTCTATTTTTTATTGTTAAACCTTCCCACTTTGTTTGTTTGCACCAAATCTTTGACACAGCTGACTGATTATGGTATCTTTTGCTATAATTCTTCATCATAATTTTAATTAAAAACTCCATTGTAAAGGACATGTGTCCCTTCAATTAGCCAAGTACAGTAGTTTGTTAGGATGTATGCAAATTACAAGGTGATTACATAATAATTTTTAATTACTTCTCCACCAGATCTGGAAAAAATTAGAAATTTGTAATAATAATAATCATTTAATTCGAAATTTGTTTGAGGTACACCTAACAAAATCAAAATTTCTATAGAAAACTGTTGTGTTATTTTCTGTCATTTATGTGATTTGTTTAATGGCTACTGAGTAGAAAGTGTGGTGATTTCATTTTACTGGACAGTGTTTGAAAAAGAAAGACGCAAGGAGCACAAATCAATTGCAATAGAGCAGCAGTTTCTCCACACAAACCTGAGTGGTACTAAGATGCTGGCTCTTCCACACATCCCTCAAGCTTGTGCAGTTGTGAGGTAGTATGTTAGAGTGCATGTAAGGCACATCTCCATTGGTTCCTGTTTGTGATGTTTGATTATTGCCAACTGAGGGGAGCTGTTGGTTAGGAGGAAGTGGCCCATTGGACAATGGCTGAGAAAAGCAGCGGGAGTGGGGCAGTGAAGAAGCAGGTGTGGGGCCATTGGAGAGGGGGGACTGCATTTGCCCAGCTGCATTCTGTTCTATCTTTAAAGGAAAAAAAAAACATATACAGGGAGTATAAAGGAGCTGACCAATATGTAAAATTTAATAATATCAATAATAATAATAGTAGTAGTAATAATAAATTCATCTATCGGACTGCAAACATTAATACAGAGCCCCCCCGCAGGAAACATTTGGTTAAAAAAAACCCATACAAACTGGATTAATAAATCGTGTGCATGGATTAATAAATCAAGAGTTTACCGGTGTTGTGTCAAAGTTGGTTCCCCCATTGAGATGCGTTTTTCTTTGCACCACCTCCATGAAAATGGCACTGTACACCGTTTTCACAGGGGTGGGGCTAAGAACACCAGTAAACCAAACAGTGCTCACGGTTCATTAATCCACGTTTAGTATTATTAATCTACGCACTCAGTTTAGTAATCTGCGAGTTTTTTTTTTTTTTTTACCACATGACCCATGGGGGATTCCATAGGTTCATTATGCTAACAAGTAAAGAACTAATATAACTCAAAGCCAATGGAATGAATGCCATTGAATTCCCTTCCAACAATTTGACGCTGTCTGAATGAATTCCAAAATGTTATTAGTTCACCTGATGTTTATTGTGATTATTCCCTACAAATTCTGACACCATTCAAAAGCTTATTCTTTATATTGTATCAAGCCAAACATTGTATCCTCAAGAATCTTAGATGGATACAAAGATGCAAAATCCCAAAACATAATGCATCCATTACCTTGTTGAATGTGTTCACTACAATACAATAGTATACTGCAATATTGAGAATTTAAGTTTTGACATTGCATAAGTTTGAAGCAATGTCATGACAACCTTATTCTTAGGCATGCAGCGTATCTACCAATATTGACGCACTTTGAATAAAGTGAACAGGCAAAAAAGAAAAAAATGGAGAAGCACTTCACATACGACACTGCTAAGGAACAATTATGAGCAGTCTAAGGGAAATGTTTTATGTTTACACTTACTGATTTGTAACCATTTTTTCCCAGTATGAAACACTTAAATCATAAGGATGCTTCCATCATAAGGAAACATACCTTTGTTTTCTTTAAAAGCCTGCTAAACAAATAGTGATTAAAATGCGGTGGAAGACCGCAACTATGCACATTTACATTGCCCTAATTTCTTCATAAATGGTAAAAAAAAATAATTTCCTCTCCTATTTGAATGAAATATGCTTGTAAATGACATTCATAACATTCAATTCTTAATGACAAACAGCTGTTTTTCTGCTGCCATTATAAGGAAATACCTTCATTGTGTGCTTGATTCTATGTTCTCGTTAGCAATGAGTGTGGCTCAAACGCATCAAATCAACAATTAGGAAAAGTAGACACTACATTTGACGTATTGTAAACTGATTATGGATTATAATGCTTATCGTTTAAGAATATCTTATTATCAGATTTTGTGACATTTGTACATGGTGATGGTACACGTGAAAAACAAGGTGGCTTTTCTGATGTAAAATGAGCTTAAAAATATCATGAGCATGGCAGCACAGCTGTTTTTAATACAGTATATTCCCTGAATAAGGTATGAAGTCTTTTACACCAGAAGCATGTTCACAAAGTGTATTCTTTTTTAGTGAAAAGTTCAGAAAAGTGCAACCTTGTAAACCTGTTGCTGGTGCAACTGAATTGCTGAGAGCTGAGCTTCCAGCTGTTTCAAAATCTGCACTTGCACTGGTTTCAAACTTGCCCTGTTAGCCCGCATCTGCTCCAACAGCTGGAAAAAGAAAAGAAACAAACGGAGAAAAAATATGAATAAACAGAAAAGCAGTCTGATACATTACAATGTAATTCGACTGTACTGCTGTACGGTACTAACTGCTACAATGGCCCCATGATGTATATTTTTGTCTGCGATATTTTGGCTGATGTGGTTCGTCTTTTTCTTCTAATTAGCTTGCATTTTTCATTTTTAAACTATTAACATGATGAATTATCAATCTTGCCGCATATTTTTCTTTGGGTCAGTGAATCACCACTGCAAGAAAATCCCAGAAGTGAATGGTTTGAGGGTACACGAGCCTGAATATTTTTGCTTCTATACATTTCTTTTTATATTGTATTAATGCAATGTATTCTATTAATAAGATCAGTGCACAAAACACAATTTAAAACCAACGGTATACAATTCATTTAGAACTTACCTGTAGTTAAATGTTTTCATCTCTATTTTTATTTGAATGCCTTTAAAAAATGATCACAATTTTGTGTAAATGGACCATATATAGTCCACTCAGAAAAAAAAGTAGTGCAACATCAAGTCCAATTATTTTGTTCTAGCTAAACATCTCTGTTTGAGATAAGATGAATAAATGAGATAACCAGTCTGTATTTAATTTTCTGATATTTACATCTAGATATATTAAAAACGTGGCTCAGTACAATGCTCTTCTAATGGCTTACCACCAATTTCCAGTGGCGTAAGAACACAGTGTCATGCACTAAATATTTGGTATCTTATTCCTTGCTGGCAATAACTGCACAAGGTTGGTGGATTGTGATTCTGTTTATTGATGTTTCTGAAGTCAATAAACTTGTATATTTTTTCTTTTCCTTTTATTCATAGACCTAAATATACACTGGCTCACACACACACACACACACACACACACACACACACACACACACACACACACAGTAGAACTTCGGATTTGAGATTAGAGAGCTGTTCATGGGAGTAAAGCAAGTAATTTAATTAATCAGAAAATAACCAGAGCCAGTGCAAAACTGCAAACACAATTCAGCATGGTCAATACAACAATTTGTATTGACTATGCTCAATACAAACCCTCACAAACAAACAAACAAACAAAAAAAACGTTGTATTAAGACAAACAGCACCAGATAGCAAGGCCTGCAAGAGATGGGAATAAAATCCCATAAAATTCCAACTAACACAGGGAAGGATGAATCACAATCCACCACTTGAAAAAGACTTTAAGCCTAAATACAAAGGCCATGCCACATTAAGCAAATACTAATCAACAGTAAGGACAGGTTGAATTTACAAAAAAATACAGACATGAGCCATGAATGCTTTACGGAAGGATGAAACCAGGATTAACCAAAGGCCAAAATGTGGAAAGGAGGATTTGCTCATCTACAATCTAGGAACTCATTGGTCAAGTATGGTGGAGGTAGTGTCATGGTTTGGACTAGTCATGGAAGCATGGCTGCTGCTTGAATAATCTCACTAATCAGTACTGATGTAACTCTTGGTGCCTTTGGAGAAGGAACAACAAAGTCTGCTCACTTGTAGTGTTTGTGGTGAAAAGTGACAATTCAGAGAATGGTGCTCAGCTGGGTTATTGCGCCACTCTGCACAATTCTACAAATAAAACACAAAATTGTAATATTTTATTTTATTTATACCCTGGGGAAAAAAACAAAAAAACTTGTATATCAATAACCCACATGTCCCACATCAACATCATTTACTAATGATATTGAGCCACACTGAACATAATCACTTACACAGTAAGAATGTGATTTTAAAAAAGAAGAGTAAAACACTAAGAAATCCCCGATTAATACCTTAACAAGACTGGATGTCCTCTTCCTCTTAGCAGGGTTTGACTGCTCATCATCTAGACTAAGAGGACTGATGTGGGGGGGCAGGGACTGCCCAGAGTCGTGTGCCACCATTATAGGACGTCCTATACTCAGGTGGGGTTTACTAACCTGGAAAAAAAGGCATTGGAGACAATATAATTCTAAATGAACTTTTTAAATAGGCATACTGGAAAGCTGCTAAATAAATAGTAATTTTAAATGACTTAAGCAAGCCACAAAAATGCAAGATTTGAGTCATACAGGACAGTCAAAGACTGATCATTCTTCTTATGGTTTCAAAACACCCTCGTGGATAAGTTGATATGAATGAGATGCATAAAAATCAGACAGAAGGTATGTTAGTTAAAAACATTCTGCAAGTGTGTTATTTTTATGTAACTTCAACACCTCATATGCATTCAAAGCAAGCAAATAAAAGGCAAATATAAATAAATTAGATTGCATCAAATATAAAAAATATATATATAATACCAACACATGGTTTTGAAAAGTCAAGCTGGACTGCTTTGTACAAATTAGAACTGAAAACCTTTTTTCTGATTTTGTTGTTTTTTCCCATTTCATCAGCCAGTCCTACCCCCATCATACAACGGGCACCAGCTGGGGAAGGTAAAGGTCAGCACTCCCATGATGCATGATGCCAGCATATTTTTGAACTGCTGATCATTTTGTCACAATCTATAAGTAACTTATTATTTCAATATTATTTTGTATGGGCTATTTTCTGAACTTAGTTTGATTTCATTAGTGTGCCAGAATTGCGTGAATGCACATGTTTGGGAATATGCAGATGCTTTATTAAATATTAATCTCCAGAAAGTAAAAACAGTGCTTGGAAAGGGTAAAAAAAAAAAATAAATTCAACAAGCAAAAGAAAAAAAACAACAAGAAAAAAAAAAAAAAAAAAACTGTGGTTGCAAAGTTATTCCAGGTGATGGCTACAGTGTCTTGCAAAAGTATTCATATCTCTTGAACTTTTCCACATACAAAGCAAACATAAATGTATTTTATTGGGATTTCATGTGATAGACCAACACAAAGTGGCATATAATTGTGAAGTGGAAGGAAACCTTTTTAAAAAAATGAATAAATTAAAAAAAACCCCGAGCTCTGGATCTCTGTAGCTCATCCTAAGTAACCACGGGATTCTTGGCCGCTTCTCTGATTAATGCTCTCCTTGCCCGGCTGTTAGGTTAGTGTTCCTTGGGCTTCATGGTGCTGTTTGTTAACTAATGTTCTCTAACAAACCTCCGAGGGCTTCACAGAACAGCTGTATTTATACTGAAATTAAATTACACACAGGTGGACTCTATTTACTAGTTAGATGACTTCTGAAGGCAATTGGTTCCACTGGATTTTAGTTGGGGGTATAAAAGGTAAAGGGAGCTGAATTCAAATGCATGCCACACTTTTCAGATTTTTATTTATTTTAAATTATTTATTTTAAAAAATTGAAAACCATTTATCATTTTCCTTTCACTTCACAATTATGTAAACTTTGTGTTGGTCTAACACACAAAATGGCAATAGATAAAAACATTGGGATAAAATATATATTTTTAAATTACATCTGTGTTTGTAACATGACAAAATGTGAAAAGTCCAAGGGGTATGAATACTTTTGCAAAGCAATGTAGTATGATGTAAAGGTGGTTGCTATAGGTAGAGATGGGGGAAAACTGATTCAGTTATGAATCGTGATTCTTGTTGTGCCGATGTATGGAGCACATGACTACAATATCTATTTTTAAATCATTTATTACATTTATAATAAAGATGCACCCGTCAAACAGCCAGTGACCGGAATTGGCTGTTTTTCAGATTGATCAGCCATGACCAGTCTAGCAAAAGAATCCGAGCAGTGTAACAGAAGCGCATTTTTATGGCGTTACATTATCAAAAAGATCACGCAGGTTAAAAGCCTCCAATCACCCTTTTTCCTACATACTGGACTTGATCTCTTGCTGAGAATATAAACCCAAATCACTGTCCACTCGTATAAGGTGGCACATGATGGCTAATAATGGTCATGTTTTGAAGAAACCCAGTCATCAAAAGAGATTTCTTCATAGATTATTACCACAATGCTGTAAACCAAATCCTGAAAAGAAGCATTACCCTCCCATGGATGACCAAAGCAAAGCACATGGCCTCAGAAACTAGTCCTAAACAAGCCTTTCAAGTTTTTTGCAAACGCATACACCGATTAGCCATAACATTTAACCCACCTGTGTAGTTCCCCTGTTCTCCAAAACAGCTGAGGTTGAGGTTGAGGTTGGACAAGACCTCTGAAGGTGTGCTGTGGTAAGTGGCACCAACATGTCAGCAGCAATGTCTTTAAGTCATGTAAAGTTTTTGAAGTGGGGCTTCAGTGGATCTGGACTTGTTTATCCGGGACATCCCACAGATTCTCAATTCAATCGAGATCTGTGGAATTTGTCTGAGTCAATACCTTGAACTCTATCATGTTCCTCAAAACGTTACTGAACAATGTTTGCAGTGTGTGAGGGTGCATTATCCTGCTGAAAGAGGGCATTGCTTCTGAGGGAACACTGCTGCCACAAAGGGGTTGGCTTGGTCTACAATGTTTAGGTGGGTGATAAATTAAATTAACATCCAAGTGAAGGCTAGGACCCAAGATTTCCAAGGAGAAATGCCTCCTTCCCATAGTGCATCTTGGTGCCACTTCTTTCCCAGGGATGCATGCACGCACACAGGAGTTTTACCAAATTAGGCCACCTTCTTCCATGGCCGAGTTCTAATGCTCACATATTAATTGTAGAAGCTTTCGGGGGTGGACAGGGGTCAGCTTGGCTTCTATGATCACTCTCCATCTGAAAAGCGCCATTCAGTGGTTGTTCTAATGGGATTGGACCACACACAGACTAACCTTCACTTCCCCTCCGCATGGGGTGCCCATGCTCATGTTGCGTCCACTTTAACCCCACATTCAGGGAAAAAATTTCACTTGATAACTAATGCATCTCACCTACTTCCAGATAGCTAGGCCTTTAGGGGCGCCAGCGGCAGTGGTCAGGTGTATCCCGGGAGCCAGAGCACCGGACATAGCAGGTAATCTTAGGGCTCTAGGACAGCATAGGTTCTCTAAGATAGTGGTACATGCTGGAGCTAACGATATACGCCTTCGTCAGTCAGAGGTTAGCAAGCATAACTTTACAGAGGTGTTTAAAATAGCGAAGGCGATGTCCGAAGAAGTAGTTTGCTCTGGTCCCATCCCAATGAGACGTGGTGACATAGCTTACAGCAGGTTATGGTCGCTGAACCGCTGGATGTCCAGGTGGTGCTCCAAAAACAACGTGGGCTACATAGACAATTGGAAGACCTTTGAGGGCAAAACTGGCCTGTTAGGGCGGGACGGTGTCCATCCCACTCGGGAAGGTGCTGCTCTCATTTCTTGCAGTATAGCACATAGTCTCAGAAGAGGCCTAGTTAATCGGTGATAATCCAGAGCCCAGGCCAGGGAGCAGACAGACAGGCTAAACCAACCGTCTGCTAGCTGCAGAGAGTCGTCACTCAGGGTTCATCATATTGAGACTGTGTCTGTTCCCCGAGCTAAACATAAACATAAATTTAAAAAGACTCAGAAAGTCTGTTTTAGTAATTTAATTAACATAGATACCACAAACTCAGAGTACACTGAATTCGCAGCCAGCACCTCTGATCTGAAGCTAGGACTGTTAAATATTAGATCTCTTGCATCTAAAGCAGTTATTGTTAATGAAATTATCACAGATCAGGAGTTTGATATATTATGTTTAACAGAAACCTGGATTAAACAGGACGAGTATGTAGCTCTAAATGAAGCAAGTCCTCCTGGATACAGCTACATACACCAGCCTCGGCTAACTGGTAGAGGAGGAGGAGTCGCAGTTATTTATAACGATAATCTGTCTCTCGTACAAAAACACGGTTTTAAATTTAATGCATTTGAAGTTCTCTATAGTAACAAAGTCAGCTCAGTCGATCCCGCTAATCATCATTTACAGACCCCCAGGGCCGTACTCGGAGTTTCTCTGTGAATTTGCAGATTTCCTCTCAAACCTTCTTGTTTCTGTAGACAAAGCGTTAATTGCTGGAGACTTTAATATTCATTTTGAGATTCCAGAAGACCCTCTGAGAACAGCATTCTTGTCCATACTGGACTCAGTAGGAGTAAATCAGTCTGTAGTAGGACCCACTCATAAAGCAGGTCACACTTGAGATTTAATATTATCCTTCGGATTAAGTATAGGAAATATAATCACAATTCCACAGTCTGAAGTTATCTCAGATCACTACCTTGTCTCGATTAAAGCGTCTCATAGTAATAATGTATGCACAGCACCGCGCTTCCACCTTAAACGTACATTTACATCAAATACCGCACAGAGCTTTATCAATAATCTTCCAGAGTTATCAACTTTGATTGGATCGCCATCTGACTTCACAGAACTCGAACAGGCGAATGAATATCTAGAGTCAGCACTTCGTTATAGCTTAGATAATGTAGCTCCAGTTAAAAGGAAAATGATTAGAGATAAGAAACTCGCTCCTTGGTATAATGACCACACACGTGCGTTAAAACAAACCGCTCGAAAATTTGAACGTAAATGGCGCCAAACTAAATTGTTAGTATTCAAAATAGCTTGGAAGGAGAGCATCCTGAACTATAAAAAAGCTCTCAGTGATGCTAGATCAATGTATCTCTCCACTCTTATAGAAAATAACAAAAACAACCCGAGATTTTTATTTAATACCGTAGCTAAATTAACTAAAAACAAGACCACTGCAGAAATCTCCACAACAACATCATGCAGTAGTGAGGATTTCATGAACTTTTTCAATAACAAAATCATAAATATTAGGCAAAAAATTCAGGCTTTGAAATCAAACAATTTAAATAATTCAGATGAACTAACCACATCACATCAGAACTTAGAATACTTTACTCCCCTTGAAGCGAGGGAACTAATTTCACTCATCTCTTCAAAATCGTCAACCTGTATATTAGATCCTATACCGACACATTTTCTCAAACAGATAGTACCAGCAATAATAGAACCCCTGTTGAAAGTAATTAACTGTTTAATTCTGGAAAAGGTAGTATCATAGCAGCTATGTTCACATCTACACAGAAATAGCATAAATGAACTGCATCAGTCAGGATTTAGGCCTCATCACAGCACAGTGACAGCACTTGTTAAAGTAGTAAACAACCTCCTATTGACCTCTGATCAGGGTTGCGTCACTATACTTGTGTTATTGGACCTCAGTGCAGCTTTTGACACCATTGATCATAGTATTCTCCTTCACAGATTAGAAAAGGTAGTAGGAATTAAGGGAACTGCCCTCTTGTGGCTCAGATCCTATTTGACTGATCGTTATCAGTTTGTAGATTTAGATGGTGACCATTCCTCATGTTCTCAAGTGGAGTTTGGTGTTCCACAGGGTTCAGTTTTAGGCCCACTGCTTTTTTCCCTTTACATGCTTCCTCTGGGCAACATAATTCGTAAACATGGTATTAGTTTTCATTGTTATGCTGATGACACACAATTATATGTCTCAGCAAAACCAGATGAGAAAAACCAGTTTGCTAAAATTGAGCAGTGTGCAGGACATAAGAGAGTGGATGTTAATTAATTTTCTTCTGCTTAATCCTGATAAGACAGAAGTTCTGGTCATAGGACCACAAGTAGCTAGAAATAAGCTTTCTGATCACACTGTAACTTTAGATGGCCTTTCTGTTCCATCTAATGCAACAGTAAAAGACCTTGGCGGGATTATAGATTCCAGCCTTTCATTTGAAGCTCATGTAGATAATATTACCAGGATAGCTTTCTTTCACCTTAGAAATATTGCCAAGATAAGAAACATATTGTCACTAAATGATGCAGAAAAACTAGTTCATGCTTTTATCACCTCTAGGTTGGACTATTGTAACGCCTTACTGTCTGGTTGTTCAACTAGGTGTATAAACAAGCTTCAGTTAGTACAGAATGCAACAGTAAGAGTCCTCACTAAAACCAGAAGATACGAGCACATCACCCCTATCTTATCTACACTGCATTGGCTCCCTGTGAAATTTCGCCATGATTTTAAGATACTACTTTTGACATTTAAAGCACTAAATGGTCTCGCAACACAGTATTTGAGTGAACTGTTAGTGTCTTACGATCCGCCACGCCTACTTCGATCAAAGAATGCAGGCTGCCTGTCAGTACCACGTGTTATTAAAACTACAGCAGGGGGCAGAGCTTTTTCTTACAAAGCCCCAAAGTTATGGAATAGTCTTCCTATAAATGTTCGGGACTCAGACACAGTCTCAGTGTTTAAGTCTAGGCTAAAAACCTATTTATTTAGCCAAGCATTTTTGTAAATAGATTAGCCTTAGGTAAAGGCGCAGATCTGGGGGACTCATGGACGTAGAGTATTCTGGTGAATTGGTATGTTTAGATGCTGTCTTCCCCACTCTCATTGATCACTCAGGTTTGTTGACGGTGAGGTGATTGGTTGCTTTACATCACACGGAGCCCTCATGTCTGTGTTTCCTCCTGGCTCTCCCTATTAGTTATGCTGTTATAGTTAGTCCTGCCGAAGTCCCTGCTTGCACTCTGCACTAAATATACTTTCACCTTATACATGTTGACTGTGACCATACCTAACTGCCATCTCTCCTTATTTTCTGTTCTCTCCTCTTCTGCTCTCTCCTCTCTCTCTTTTCCCTCTCCCTGTCTCTCTGTCGAGCTATACATGTCGCTCCTGAGTTGCCAGTGATCCAGACCCCTCTGCCCTCTGGACCCATCTAACCCGTCCTGGAGTCCAGTTTCTGGTTGGAAATCTCGTCGCATGGATGCCC
This sequence comes from Clarias fuscus, assembly GCA_030347435.1. Taxonomy (NCBI): domain Eukaryota; kingdom Metazoa; phylum Chordata; class Actinopteri; order Siluriformes; family Clariidae; genus Clarias; species Clarias fuscus. The sequence continues at coordinate 29,770,138 of CM059206.1, forward strand.
CGTGTGCTCTGCCTGGATTCGTGTGGTGGCTGGGGATGGTTTCCACGAAGACTGTCCTGTCCTCGATTGATGCTGACAGCTGTTCTCTGGGGACCTGTGACTTCAGTTGTTCGATAGCTCAGGACTGGAATTTCCTACAGTCTACCTGAGCCTCCAGGAACAAACTGGACTCCTTTTAATTTAAATTTAAATTTTAACACATCTCCTGTTATACTGAACTTCCAGTCTTGCACATTATTATACTGATCAATCTCTGCTATCCGTTATCACTCAGATGAGGATGGGTTCCCTGTTGAGTCTGGTTCCTCTCAAGATTTCTTCCTATTACCATCTCAGGGAGTTTTTCCTTGCCACCGTCGCCCTCGGCTTGCTCATCAGGGACAATATCATTTTGATTCATACACATTGCATACAAACTTACTTCTTTTGATTGTGTAAAGCTGCTTTGCGACAATGTCAATTGTTAAAAGTGCTATATAAATAAATTGACTTGACTTATGTAAGGGGACTTTTGAAACACCATGTTTAATGATTGTTTAAAACTACAGGTGTGATAGGAAACAGGAAAACTAAGGCCGCTTTCACACTTGGCACGTTTGATCTGTACCATACCCAGAAATTATTGCTCCCTCTCCCCACTCTCCCACTGGCCAAAGTTCACATTATTATTGTTATTATTATTATTCATACTCGGGTACACTTGCGTATTTTTCACCCTCCGATACAGTAGTTGGCAGTATGCACCTATTTAGATTGTGAGTAGCCATTAAACATGGCTACTTTTTTGATATTTCGGGTAAAATGTCAAGAATAACAACTTGGGCACGGTTCCTGAGAGTGGAACCCCTTGTGTCCTCACTGATTATAATGAACTAGATTTTGTGGTCAAGTCTTCTCAGAAACGATCCTGGGTCCCTGATGTGAAAATTCCCTAATGCTGCACCAGTGAAGCCCAAATACATAAACCTTGCTCTTCCTTGCTTTGCTCTGGTTCCATGAAAAGAGTAAAGTGAAAATCACGGTTGAGACGGTCATACCATGTGTCAGATGTGAGAGATGTTTGTGTGTGTGTGTGTTTGGGGGGGTTTTATTGTAATCAGCATGTGCATCTATCTGTTCTCACCTGCTGAGCTGTGATCTGGACGCCCTGTCTTGAGGTAAGCTCTGCGGGGATTGGAAGGCTCCATGCTTCCTCAATACTAGGAAGCATTTTACTTTTACTCTGTAGACTAGTGTGATGAAGGTTACACAACTGAGCCTAGGATGAAAATGTGTGAAAAACAAATTTAAATAGCAAGCTATTTTTGGACGACGGAACAATTTACGTAAGTGCTCTTAATTTGAAAGGTGCATCTAGATAGGTCACAATATAGCGCAGAGGTCACAAAGCATGGGGGCTTCAGATTTAGGATGCAATTCATGTCCATTACCATTAATTATGAAAACTCATTTATATGCAGAGAGAATGAGGAGGATAAAATGTGCATAAAAAAGAAAATACTAAGACAAAGTATAAAGCAAAATAAGGAAATGTTCAGGATCAGAAAACAAATTCATCAGTACTTGAGTAGCAACTACAAAAAAAACAAAAACACTAAACACTTACTGCCAGCCAATTACATCCATCTAGGGGTAGACCCAGACCCACACACACAAACACACATAGGCTTAGGAAGAACTGAACTTGTACAGTTGTCAGTACTGTTATGCTGTCAAAGTTACCTGCAGATATTTGATGCGGGCAGTGACTGCTGCACTGTTGCTGCAGACTTTGCTGCGTGTGGCGTTGATATAGCACTTGATGGCATCTTGGGGCTGATAGCAGGACTCATAAAGTGTGCCCAGGTCCATCCAAGCTGCAGCATGACTATGGTCCAACTGCACAGCACAGATGTATGCCTGAAGTGCATCCATGGGCTGATTCTGCTGCTGATACAGTACCCTAAGTGAGAATGAGGACAATATAGCGAGCAAGTTGAGCAAAAATAAACAAAATTTGAAATAAAACAAAAAAATTACAAATGAAATAAAAGCAAACAGCATTCCAGATTCATACCCTATAGAGCACCAAGTGTCTGCGCTGGTCTCAGATTTGTCAATGGACTGCCTGTAAGAAATGAATGCATCTTGCACTTTCCCAATGCTTGAGTAGCACCTAAAAAAACATAATAAATAGAATGCAATTGAAAAAGTTCATACGGTTTAGCATGTCATATGAAATTTGTTAGTAGCTGCATGTTATTTGAACATGTTCTAAATCATTAGGACAACTACCTGCAAGATTCACTACAAAAGTAACGTTTTACTAACCATTACGTCAGACCAGGTATGCTAATCATGATAAATTTTGTTATTAAACTGGCGGCACGATGGTGTAGTGGTTAGAACTGTCGGCTTACACCTCCGGGGTCCGGGTTCGTTTCCCGGCCAGGCTCGATTCCCGTCTCTGTGTGCATGGAGTTTGCATGTTCTCCCTGAGCTTTGTGGGCTTCCTGCAGGTACACCGGTTTCCACCCACAGTCCAAAGACCTACAGATTAGCCTAACTGGTGTTCCCAAATTGCCCGTGTGAGCAATTTGTACACTTTGAGAGTGTGTGTATGTGTGTGCCCTGCGATGGATTGGCACCCTGTCCAGGGTGTAACCTGCCTTGTACCCTAAGTCTCCTGGGATAGGCTCCATGCCCCTGCAACCCTGAATACAGGATAAAGTGGTGTAGACGATGAGTTAGTAAGCTAACTGTTAAGACATTTCATCAGGTGCTATCCAGAATTTGACCGCTGCATTTCGATGCTCAGTACCTGTGTTGCACCTACCTACACAAGTCATAAATTCTAATACAACGCTCCCCAAGAAAACTTTCTAATCTAAAAACATCAACGCTATCAACCTTTCAATACAATAGAAATTTACCCAATTATACAGAAACATGACAATTTAGAAAATGTTTGCCTCTAACCTTCCTAGAAAATACCAAGACTGGCCAGAGTTGGGGTCAGCTTCGAGAGATTTCTGCAGACATTGTATAGCATAGCTGTCTTTATTGGCTCGGTCTCCCAGCTGCTCCACTGTATGATGCATCCAGCCTAGGATGAGAATGACATGGTAAAAGATGCTACAAGCTCAGTCATTTTTAACTTTTCATCATCACGGCAGAATTACTTGGCGAAAAAGAAGAGCCGATATTTGAGCCCATTTTCTTTATATTGACCCGGAGCAAATTGTTGCCGCAATATCGTTAAGTTGTTGCCAAACACATTACGTTAATAGGCTAGCAAATGATTGTGACCTAAAGGAGCTACTACAGTCCAAATGTGTAAATTCATAATAATAAAAAAAAGATTTAAGGTTCAGAACACTGTATTGTCCATACTGCTCCTATTGTTTTGTGGTTAAAAAAAATATGGACATGCAGCAGTTGTTGTGATGGTAAAAAAACTTTTTTTAATTACCTGGAAATGTCAGATGGAAAGATGCATTTTAAATGTTAAGATAATTATTTTGTGAAAATAAAACATTAAATATGTGTTTGGCTAGACTAGACTGACTGTAAGGTTAATTCATAATAATCTTATTGCTAAAATGTTCGTTTGCATCAACTAAAACTAGACTAAATAAAAAAAGGATAAGGTAAATAAATAAATATGATAAAAAACTAACTTTAGTCTTATCCTGGGACTAAGACTAAGAATAAAATTGAAAATAGCTGCCCAAGTTAACACTAATTTCCATATTTAAAAAAATGACCATTGTTAAAACTGCTATATAAATAAAGCTTAATTGAATTGAATTATGAATTCTGTTTTCACAATTACAAAGGATTTCACATTGGACAACTGCACAAGGTAGTCCACAGAACACAGATTATTTAGTAGGCAAAGTGTTAAATGTCGAACATTGAGCGAGCATAGACTGCTATGACTGATTTGATCAGCGAGCACAAGAAGAACCTGGTATGATGAATAACGTAATGAGCTCCTTGGTCATGAAAAAAACTCTGGCTGAGACAAGTACAATTTCAAATGTATGTATTTTTGTACTTACCTTCAATATACTAAGCTTAACATTTAAGCCTGGGGTTAGCAGAGATACATAACAGTAGATAGATAACATTGAGAAAATATTTAAATAAAAAAAAAAACATTTATGTCTGTCCATATCTTGCAGAACCGAGGAATAATGCTGTTTGCCATTTCAGTTAAAAGTATGTATGTAGTGTATAAGAAGCATGAATAATGTGAAAAGAGCATCACAAACATATAAACACTACCGATTAAAAATAGATGGGGCATTCAAGTAAAACCGGAACTTATAATGAACCATGACATGACGGCAGCTTTACCATAAATCAGGCCTACAACTACCTCCTTGGCTCCTTCATCCATAACGACTAGATGACGCTTATATATTACGCATTAACTTGCCCACAAAAATCTCTGTATGGCTACAGAGTATAATAAAGGGTTAGATACAAATTATTAATTATAAAATTAACTAAACCACTATATATTTTCGTCCATACTCCCTACCTTAGATATATGAATGTTATAAAATTAAAAACAAGAAATTTAGATGCAGGCACTTGATGGATCTTAACATCTAAAGTAGTGGTTCAGACGTGTCATTGAAATTTGCATACATGAATATGCATGGAGCCAGACATAACGGTAGCAAGATAAAAATCGCTACAGGGATTATCATGACCAAATATAAATACCATCTACTAAATATAGATTTAATCCACAAAAAAATAAAATAGTGACCCCAAGTTTCTGGTACAATGTTGGGTACAATCTTTGGCATGTGCGCCACTGAACTAGAAAAGTTTTGTTTGTGATCTGGAAAACAACAACTTGTATCCAAAAACTCCTACACACTCCTCTCTCCTTTGACATTAAGAAATCTAATACTCACCCATGTTGGATAACATACCTCTTGTTTCCTCAACATCAGTCAAATACAAAAAATTATCTCTGAGCATCAGAGCTGATTATAAATCGGAGCCGTTTTGGCCAAAACTTTATTTTGAGAGATTATTATGAGATCATTATTTTAAGAGAGGACATACCAACATACAGTTAAACCTTGGATTGCAAGCATAATTCATAAGCATGCTTGTATATCAAAACACTCTAGGGCTGTAGCTATCGAATATTTTACTAATCGAGTATTCTACCAAACATTTTATCGATTAATCGAATAATCGGATAAAATTTACTTTTGCTTAATTAAACAGCAATGTAAAATATGTAAGAGAAACAAAGATTAATTGGTTTTCTTTTTAGAATTTTTTTTTTTTAATGCATGCAGCATTTTATCGTAAATAAACATTATTATTCACAATGCAAGGAATAGCTTAAATTTGACTGAGATGAATTAAGTGCATTACAGTCCCATACATTCTTATTTTAAAGCCTTTCCCAGATGCAAAAACAAAAAAAAAGGTATTTCAAACGACAAAGTATCAAAAAAACTAAGGCACACTTTAAAATACATTTTAATATATTTTTAATCGCTCCCTTCCATTTTGCAGCCCGCAATAGAACGCTCCCTCAAATCAATACACAGCTAACTGTTTTGGTCTCCTTCCGCTTTGTTGGTGATGTAAGCACTTCTTCTTCGTCGGTGTTTACTGGCGACTTGCATCCGGAAGCGCGCTGTCACACCAAACAAATAATTGCGCAAAAACATAACGCAAGCTTTTAAAATTAATTAAAAGAAGCTTCAATGCAGAATATTTTGCCTCAATCATTTGTTGTAATCGATTTACTCCACTTTTATTTGAACGTTAGACGTATAAAAAAAAATGTTGTATATGCGTGATTTTAGGTATTAATGGTGCTAATCATGAGTTGGACTTACCAAGCTGTTGTAAAGTAGCTGCTTTCACCTGGGTAGGGAGATTTTCTGTCTGCAAGAGACTTTCATAAGCTTCTTTTGCTGCACGATATCTTTTCTGAATGCATAAAAAAAAGAAATATAATGAAAAAAGTGTGTGTATATGTGCGTATAAGGTGTCTGAACAGTTGCACATATCTGACTGGTCCAACAAAGCTCTTACCAAAAATCAACCAGCAGAGTCATTTTGGATGTAAATTACATTTCTATGTGACAGACAAAGAAATTGCCGAAGCTTTAATTGAAATTGAAAAATGAAAGGGAAAGAAAAAAACGGCTAATATATGTATCTCATCTTACCTTTGACATTTAAGTACTGTAGTTCGGCCAGAGGCCGATCAGGCCTTTGAACTGAAAATCTTTAAACCTCTCTCTTCAGTAAGAACTACTTGAACCAGTAAAATGTGTGCAATAATAGTAAAACTACACAATTAAATACTTTTTATTTATTTATAGCATATGATCTACATGTTCACCCTTACAGTCTACCCATTTTCTCATCTGCAGCTTCTCATCATTATGTTTTAAGCAAGTTTCAAATTGCGATGACTAGATGACAGGTTAGAGCATTTCCAAAACAGCAAGGCTTGTGGGAGGTTCAATCATTAGTATGTCCCAAACCAGTGTATGACAACCAGTGACCTGGCAATCAAGGGTCGCTTGCTTTTTTTTTTTTTTTTTTACATAATATGGACGGTCTGGAACATGGTTTAAGGAGCATGATAACATTTTATAGCATTGACGTTGCCTCCAAACACCTTATAACTTACAGGACTTCTGAGAATCTGCTTCTAACATCTTGGTGCAAGATAACACAGCGCACCTTGCCTCAATGGATCAGGGCTGTTTTGGCAGTACATTGGGGACCTAAACAATATTAGGCAGGTGATTTAAATTTTATGGCTGATCTGTGTATATACAATATGTATTTATGTCTCTAACAATGTATCACTGCTACACTATCAATAAAGAAACATTTACATTACGAGCCATATCGTTCATTCAGTTAAAGCAAAATTAACAAATAAATAATTACACAAATAAGTGTATAATATCCGAAACTGTATCTACACACGCACACACTGATATATCTGTTTGCGACATCTAGGCTAAAACACATCTTAGCCAAGCCACTACCTCTACAGTGCTTGAGCAATGATCTTGTATGTTTTGAATCATGAGCATACAATTTCTCTCTCTTCACCTTTTCTACCATTTTGATGGCGCTTATTGGATCCAGAGCTTTGAGAATCTCTCTTTGCAACCTGTTTAATGTCTGGTTGTTGGTACAGCAATGGATTCTTTCTTTTTCATAACATTTCAAAATGTTGTATTTGTTATGCTCAATGTTCGTGCAACGGCTTTGATCAATTACTCCTTTTCCTAATTTCAAAATGGCAAGCGTGTCTTCAATACCTTGCCTTGTTCTCCAGTTGGTTTATCCTTTTCAAAAACAAATGCAGTCTTCACAGGGAAAGTCCAGGGATTAGACCAAGTTTAGACTACACATTCAGAGCTAAGTCTTATTTAAGCAAATCACTCTAAAAGGACACACCTTGGGCAACAAGAAACACCTTTCCATCAAATGTTCCAATAATGTTAATTACACGAAAACAGACAAAAAAAGTGTCATGTTCTTGGTTTTGTGCATCTACACGTAAATATGTAAAATAGCTAAAAAACCTAATCTACAGTCTCAAATCTATCTATCTTTTTGACCTCTAATCAAAATGTCTTTATTGTAAAGCAAAAATATATACTTAAGTAAATGATAAAATAAATATATAAAACTTTCAGGTCTTTCAAAATATACAACAGGGCCGCATGAAAATAATTTTGGCTTTAACAGCAGCACTGGAAAGAGACAGGGATTTCCTCTGTTCTAAAAAATAATCTTAAATAAACTGGATAGATGCATACTGCATGGATGGACACATATTGCTAGTCTATAATACACAAAAATATACAGATTTATGTAGAGACATGGGAAAAAAAAAACTTTAAAAAAGTTAAGAGAAATGATATATATATATAGGACTTACCTGTATTTCATACAAATGGGCAATATGAAACTGAACTGTCAAGGGAAAAAGAAAATAGACATTTTAAGAACCTCTTAACAAAGTAACTACCATATTAGGAAAAAAATAACTGATCAAACTGACAGCTTCTTTTACGAACAAAAAATTATGTCCACAGCTAACCTGTCTTTCAACACAATACAGTGGAACCTCGGATTGCGAGTAACATGGTTTTACGAGTGTTCTACAAGACGAGCAAAGATTTGTAATAAATTTTGACTTGGAAACCGAGCAAAGTTTTGGTTTACAAGTACCGAGTATCATGTAACAAGCATGCGCCTCTTATTTTGACACCGAGCATCACATGATCACAACTGAGCCAATGATTTTTCTCTAACCTGCACTGCGGAATTGTGGATAATCGTCTCCCTGTAGTGCTCGTCTCTTACTGCTATAATCAACATCTCTCTCTGTTTCACTGTGTTTGTGTGCGCGGGCATAATTTGACACCAACACACGCGCACACACTCTCTCGCCTTTACACCCCCCTCCCCGGCTTCACACACACACGCAGACACTCTCTGCTTTACACAGAAAACTCTGCTCGGTCGCGATTCTTTTCAAAAGGTAAGGTGCTGGTTCATTTGTTTTTTTAATTTTTTTTTATTTTACAGCAGTGATTATGTTAGTATGCGCTCACATGAGTGTCATTAGAGAGGTTTCTTTTCCCCCCCGTTAAAACAGTGTTTCCGTTGTGTGTGTTTGTTGTGAAACTTAAAAAGAGAGGTGGGGGAGGGAGGAGGAGTTAGGGAAAGGGCTAATTCCACACACATACATACAAATACACAACGCCTGCACGCACAAACGGAAACACAAATCTGTCGGGATTTATTTTTCCTTTTTTTGAAGGTAAAGTGCAGGTTAATCTGTTTTATTTTTACTTTATATATTGTATTAATTATTTATATGTATTTATTTTTTTGGGCTGTGGAACGAATAATTTGAGTTATCATCATTTCTTATGGGAAAATCCAGTTTGGTTTATGAGTGATTTGGAATACGAGCTCTCTTCCGGAACGAATTATGCTCATAATCCAAGGTTCCACTGTACATTGTTCACTCAGAATGAGAGGTGAACCTAGATGTCCTCTGCCATGAACTCTGCCATCACCAATGTCAGGCAATATGATGCATTTCTGCTGAAATCTGTCCAAGCAGACATTTACATGAGTTGACACTTTTATCCAAAGTGACTTACAACTAAAACAAGCTTCAACTGGGCAGTTGAGTGTTAAAGGCCTTGGCTCAAGAGCCAAACGGTGGGAGCTTGATAGAATACAAACTCACAACCACCCAGTCAGTCTTTGTGTTTGCTCACACACTGAGAGGTTCGCTTTGGTGCTCCACGCACACTGCAAGAGTGGTCAACACAGCAAGTAGTTCACCGAGTCACAAATTAATCAGCAATTACCGTTTAGTTTAGTAGCTGGTACAGGACTGATCCTGTACACCTGTAAAGAAATAAATTGATTGTGGTACTTACTTTCAGCCTTAGACAACGTGCAGTGGTTTGAGTCGATCAAAGCCAGCTGAAAATGCTAAAAGCCAGAAGAAGAGAGGTACAGAGTTTTAAACAAGCTTAAATTATAACATGTGCTCACCAAGTTATAAACATCTGTACATTCATGCAATTAAATAAATCATATGACAGCAGTCCAAGGTCAAAAAACATGTAGCTACATGTAGAGAGCTTCCGCTAATGTTTTTGGCTGACAAGAGGAACCTGATATGGTCTTCTGCTGTTGTGGTTCATCCACCTAAAGCTCTGATTACATTACGTCTGTTCTGAAATGTTCACCACAATTGTAAATAATGCTCAAATAAATCTGGTCATTCTACTGTAAAATGGGAATGGTTGGTGATATTAACGTCCTGTTTGTGGCACATTAGTATATGTGAGGGGGCAAACTTTTCAAGATGGGTGGTGACCATGGTGGCCATTTGGAAGTCGGCCATCTTGGATCCAACTTTTGTTTTTTCAATAGGAAGAGGGTCATGTGACACATCAAACTTATTGGGAATTTCACAAGAAAAACAATGGTGTGCTTGGTTTTAACGTAACTTTATTCTTTCATGAGTTATTTACAAGTTTATGACCACTTATAAAATATGTTCAGTGTGCTGCCCACAAATTCCCAAATTCCCAATAAGTTGGATGTGTCACATGACCCTCTTCCTATTGAAAAAGTTGGATCCAAGATGGCCGACTTCCAAATGGCCACCATGGTCACCACCAATCTTGAAATGTTTGCCCCTCACATATACTAATGTGCCACAAACAGGACGTTAATATCACCAACCATTCCCATTTTATTAAAGTGTATCCATATAAATGGCCCACCCTGTATAAAAAAATCAACCTTGAAAAAAAAAAAAATTAATTCATGTCACAATTCAACAGATGGTCCTGTATAATGTAATACGCACTCGAGTGTGGAATTGAAATCCACTTAATATGCTCGATCTCACATCATCCGCACACTTCACAGTAACGCGAAAATTTTAGTTAATTCCAAAATACAACATAAAATTTTACACGCGCTTATGAGAGCAATTAAGTTCCACGCAAATGAAGTCGTGTTCACATGTAGTTATATAATATATGGTCTACCACCTTATATTTTATCTTAATTTAAAACCAGTTAAACATTGGATTGCGCACAAAATTCCTTCCAGAAGCGTGCTTGTATATCAAAGCAAATTCTCCCATAAGACATAACGGAGACTCAGATACATTATGAACTCCCATGATACATTATGAACACGAGTAAGGTAGAATTATTGTCAAGCTCAGCAGAACTCATGCCTTAACGGTTCATTTCTGGTAAATTTGGAATGTATATCTAAGACCTAAACAATATTAAGCAGGTGTGTTTGAAGCAGATTTATAGTCCCACCTTGTGGTGTAATATGACATTGCATATATTTATTACAGACATAATAGCAAATAACAGATCAAATGTACAGAACATTCATAAACAACAAACTTCTCACTTGCTGCCTTATATATATCCCACCCACTTCTAGGTGCCTTTGTAACAAGATAATCAGTGATATTCACATCACCTCTCAGTGGTTATAATGTTATGGCTGATCGATATATGTCAAGAAAACGCAAGATTACTTGTTCTTACCTTTAAGCTTGACTCGTAGTCTGTGTTCACTTTAAACATTAGTCCAAGGCGCAAGTGAATCTCCTTGGCTCGAATGAAACTGGGATCAATGTACAGCACCTCCTGAAATACTTTAATCCCCCTGCAAAGACAAACTACATTTCTCTTACTAGTATAAGGATGTTGATGTTTGATGAGAAGTTCTTAAACAATGCATTGTGCTGCTGCCACCACACTGGTTAACTGGGTGACTGCATAAATAAGCAGGTGTACCTACTAAAGTTTATAGTGAGTGTATATTGAAAATGATTTTAAAATATAATTTAGCCCTAGGATACACTCCATGCTATCATGTAACAGCAACCGTTCTACTAATACAGTCTATTCAAAATCTGTTAACCTGCCCTGGTAGCTCATAAGCAAGCTGAGAGTTGATGAAATAACGTAAATTATATACAGGAGATCAATCACACTAGGCTTAAGGATACATCGTCATTGTAAATAAATACAATGTTATATTTTCACACAATTCAAAACTAATTTAACAGTGTACACAAGAAAAACGGTAACAACTGTAGTTCTTGATATTTAATTAATTATTTATTAAAATTATTCACTCACTCTTAATTGGTACTTACCACTGAAAAGCACTGTAATGAAAGTACACCATACCAAGGCCATATAAAAAGGCAGCATTCTAAAGAAAAAATATACATTGTTATAAGGTCAAGAAAAAATAAAAGAGGTAAAAACCTTACATCACATTGCTGAAACTAATATTTAAGACCATATACCTGTATAACCATCAGAGATTCTTATGGTTATTTTTTTAACCACTGGCAAATACATACAGTATATTATAAATACATAAATTAAGTATAAACATGCTTTTTTTTACTTTAAAACTTTTAATTTTTATGTTAAAAGTCAAAAACATGTATGTGTCTTGGGTGTCTCATGCTCACTGCCTGGGTGTCTCATCTCTGTGTCTTGGGTGTCTCATGCTCATTTTAGTGGAAAAAGGCATTGCATTGAATCACTAAACATAAAAGCCATAGGAACTGTCTTACTATAAACTAAAAACCTCCATTTCCTCTTAGCAAGATTTTGGTGTTAATGTTAAAGTGTAAATTTTTCAAATATCAGCAAAACAAGCTTGCTTGTGCACATGAACCATATAACACGCATATACAGCCATTAAAACCATACGGTATGAAATTTAATCAGTGTATGAAATTTAAAAAAAAGTATAAAATTCAATCAGTGGTCACACTTCAATATCTGTGTTTACCTTCCAGTAGTCTGACTGTAAACTGTAGTACCTCTGGTATGCCGATAATGCTGCAATAGAAAAAGAATTAAGTTTTTTGCAACAAATACATCTCTCTCTATAACAGTGAGATAAACAAATATGATTAAAAGAAATTATTATCCCTAGAAAATTTGTCCCTGCACATTCAGGAACATGGGCAAGTAAATAGAAAAGCTATGTAATGTAATAGCAATATGATCAAAATAAAAAGAACAAAGAGAAAGCAGTCACTAACACAGATGAAAAGTACCAAGTATGGAATACTTGGAATATAAATCTCAGAGAAAGCACAATCAATTGGCACAGACAAATTGGGCAAGTACAACCCCTGGGAAAAATGGATGAAAATTTCCATTTTAAAGAGAAATAAAAAATAAAATAAAAATAAAAAACACTCTCCACATAAAATATTAACAAGAAAATCACCCAGTCATTTATTATATCGAGCTGCATGTCAATGAAGACATTTTTCATGGATAATGCTACAGAGCAGCTAAATAAAATGGCCAGCAAACAGCTCAGGTCTCAATCCATTAAAACTTCATTTGGGATATTGTAAAATAAATTGTCCATGACAAAGCTCCATTCTTTAAAGCGTATCCGTCAACCTCTATTTTAGACAGTTGGGCCCAACTTAACCTAGAATATTTAGTTTTTCGTTAGTAAAGTCAGTGCATCAAAGAATTCAGGCTGAGGAGCAACAACGTATTAATGGTTAGTTTCGTTTTCGTATTGTTGATGAGCCCAAAAAATTTTCCCAACACTGAACTGCTTCTCATCGTTTCATTACACTTGTTTGTTTTATTTGCGTTTCCCAAAGCCATAATGTTCATCTATGTTTTGTGTAACATGAAAGCATGTGTGGTGATTCCATGAAATCCAGTATTTTTGCCAGGGGACTGTATACTGCATCTTGAAAAATCAGAATTGCATGAAAAGTAACTCTTATACGGTGCAATGTGAAAGTCTTAGACGGGTATAAAAAAAACGCTGTAAAGTAAGAATGTTTCCAAAAAATTGTTTTTAAGTGTTTGTTGTTTTTGCTAGTTTACATTTAGCTACTGAGCTACACATGGTGCTCCTTATTTGAATATTTGAATATATATTCATAATATACTGTACGTTTCACAAATGCAAAATACAATTCACAGATGTACAGCTGTGTACAAAATGTTTGAATGTTTAAAAGTTGCATTTGTGAAACGGATATTATATATGCATATATTTGTGCACGTGTGAATGTATTTTTTTTTCCGTGCACGTGAATTGGGTTTCATGCATGTGAATTGCGATACGCGCGTGTGCATCGTGTCTTTTGCATGAATTATTATTGAGACTGATCTGCTTCCATAATTTTTCTGCTGCAGAATAAATTTGCGCCCAATCAGAGACCTCCCTGATGGTATTACATGATGGATACGTATTTGTCTGTATTTCTTACCACTGAGGACACCATTAGTCCTGACCAAATCTCCAGCTCCATTTGCAGAAATGCAGCACCCAAACATGCAAGGAACTTCCACCATGCTTCACTGTTGCCTGCAGACACTCACTATTGTACTTCTCTCCAGACCTTCAGCAAACAATCTGCCTCCTGCTACAGGCAAATAATTACAATTTTGACTCATTAGTCCAGATCACCTACTGCCATTTTTCTGCACCCCAGTTCCTATGTTTTTGAGCAGAGTTGAGACACTTCTTCCACAAAGACCACTTTCGGCCAGACTACGCCTGACAGTATTGCTGTGGTCAATAGTTCTGAGAATGACTCAAATATTAATTTTCTGCTGCTTTAGTGTTTTTAGATCTTTTTGTCAGATGTTACTATGGTATACTTGGGTATTACACGCATTTCACAAGTGTCAAAGGTTTTTACTGACAATTATATTAAGTTTATGCAAAGAGTCAATATTTGCAGTGCTGATCCTTCTTTTTCAAGACCTCTGCAATTCACCCTGGCATACCGTTAATCAACTTCTGGGCCACACCTGACTGATGGCAGGCCAGTCTTGCATAATCAATGCTTGGAGTGTGTGTTTTTGAATTTGGTGGTTTATTTATCTTGAAGATTGACCTCAAGTTCTCAATGATATTAAGGTCTGGGGAGTTTCCTGGCCATGGACCCAAAATGTCGATGTTTTTCCCTCCGAGCCACTTAGTTATCACTTTTGCCTTATGGCAAGATGCTTATTCATGCTGAAAAGGCATTGTTCGTCATCAAACTGTTCTTGGATAGTTGGGAGAAGTTGCATTATTCCAGACTGAGAAGCAACCCCACTCACGAATGGTCTCAGAATGGTTTCCTGTTGGCATGCCAACCTTGTAGTGCTCACCTTTTTTTCTCTGGGAAAGTGTATCTCTCGTGTTAGTTCAGTACATGCATAGAGAACACTTGACAGTTGTTCACAAGAAAATCACTGACACCCACCATAAAGGGAATAAGCCACAGGAGGTGCTGTATTAAAACATTTTAATGAAAAGTTGACTGGAAGGGGAAAGTTTGGTAGAGAAAGGTGCACAAGCAACAGGGATGGCAACAGCCTTAAGACAACCTTCCAACAAAGCTGATTTAAGAACATGAGAGAGCTTCACAAGGCATGGAGTGAGACTGGAGCTAGTGCATCAAGACCCACCATACACAGACATCTTCAGGAAATGAGCTACAACAGATGCATTCCTGGTATCAAGCAACTGCTGAACCAGAGACATCACAAGTTCTACCTGGACCAAGAAGAAAAAAATGGGGCAGCAGCTCAGAAGTCTCCTTTTCCAGCAGAACTTGGAACCTGCCCACAGTGCCAAAACTACCACTGGTTTGCTGACCATGATAATACTGTACTTGATTGGCCAACTCTCCTGAACTTCACACCTCAGAGAATCTATGGGCTATTGTCAAGACCAAGATAAGAAACACAGACCTAACAATATAGACAAGCTGAAGGCTGCTATCAAAGCAACCTGGTCTTCAATAATGCCTTAGCAGTGCCACAGATAGATTGCTGCCAAGCTATGGCTCACTGATTGAGTAACTTGTGCTAAAGAGCCCAACCAAGCATTAGAGGCATAAATGAACAATTTCTCAGATGTTAAGTACAGTAAATCCTTTTTTGACTGATCTTAGAAAAATATTCTAACATTTTGATATACTAAAAATATATATTTTCCTATAAAATAAAATTTAGATTTTCATTAACTATAAGCGACTGTATAATAATCAAAATTAAAATAAAACGGCTTGAAACATTCCACTTCACATGTAATGAATTTAGAAAATATGGAGTTTCTATTTTTTACTTAAATTAAGATAAAAAATTAACCTCTTCCACAATATTCTTATTTCTCGAGATGCACTGTATAAGAGAGAGTTACAAAGCAGAGAAACAAAACAGAGAAGTTGAAAGACAGACAATACCAATAAGGATAAAAACAATAGAGGGGAATGTAACAAGAAGCTCACCTTTTGAGTAATCCTCCAGTAGAAGATTAAAGTGACCCAGCTGGCAAAATAACTCTGGGTCAACTTTTCCTTCAGCTTTCAAGATCAGAGATTCATAGCAGCAAACAGCCTAGAAAGGAAAGAATATGTAAAACATTAGCAACAAACATCTTATATAGATTAGGTTGGACATACCCACCAAACTTCCAGATGCTAAATAGTGGTTTTCAATCCCTCAACACAAAGGCATAATTAAAAGAAAAGATATCTTAATTTTCATTACACTGGGTCTATAAAACTTTACATAACATCTCTCTTATAAAGATAAAGAAGAAGGAACCCATGCAAGATATGTACAAGATGATGTTCAATTAGCCTAATCTGCATGTTTTTGAACTGTGCGAGTAAACAGGAGTACCCAGAGGAAACCCACCAAGAATTGGGAGAAAATACAAACTCCATGTACACAGACCCAGGGCAGGAATCAAACCCAGACCGACAAGATGCAAAGCGAAAATGACCAACTAACCACTAAGCCATCGTGCAGCCTACAAGAACAACTGAATAAAAAAACAAAAATAAAAAGCAATGTACAACTGACATGTACAGCAGCAATTGTAGTAATGTACATCCTGTACAAAAATGACATAATTAAAAGAATTGTTGGACAGGGAGAGTTATTTGCAATGGTCTCCACAAGTTACATAAATATACCAGTTGAAGAAATCAGCTGTTACAGTGGATTAGATGTGTGCAGTAGGGAACAAAAAAAATAAAATAAAAATGCACCTCTTATTGTTAATGAGTTTAATGTCCCAAACATGTAGAAATCAGTTGGAACAGGATCAGGATTATATAGGGGATGTCCCAATAACTTTTAGTTAAGGTCCTGTAAGGTCTTGCATTGTCCTGCAAAAACAGAATGACTTTGGTGATCAAACTAGCCGGTTTTTCATACTAAGAAAACTTTCTACTTTGAGGTAGTGAAAAACTGGGATAACTGCATTAGTGTGTTAGGGGGGTTACATAGAGAAATAAAGTGATTTTATGCTCATATCTGTTGCTATGCTACACAAGCAAAACTCCCACCACTTGTAAATATATTCAAAGAGGGGATTAGAGGATAACTGCTATGGTGTTGACATCGGGTTGCTTTTATAGCAGCTTGCAGCTCATGGTGCTCGACAATAGTCCACTGATTCTCCAAGGGATTCAGGTCAAGCAAAGTGGCCGGCCAATCGGGCACAGTAATACCATGGAACGCAAACCGGTAATTTTGAAACTGTGAGCAGGTATGTGCTACTGAAAAAGGAAATCGGGATCTCCATAAAGCTTGTTAGAAGAATGGAGTGCTCTAAAATCTCCTGATAGACAGTTATGTTGACTTTGGACCTAATAACTTGGTGGTTTGGATTTGTTGGTAAACTAACACCAGCAGATGGCATGGCACCCTGACTATAGAAACTTCATATGGATTTTAAAGCAACTTGGACTCCACTGCCTATGGCAATCCACTCTTCCTCCAGATTCCTCAAACTCCAAACAAAATGCAAAATTTACTTTCATCTGAACAGACAACTTTGGACCACTGAGCAACTGGCTAAGGACAAAAAAAAAAAGTCTTCTTTTTAAATGAATGTAAATTTTGCATTTAATTTGAAAAATTGCTGCTTCCTTCATATTTCAACATACCATATTTAAAAGTCTACAATTACATTAATGGCAACAAGTCAATACATTACTTTAATGAACTTTGTGATTACATCGATTATAAATTATTTTAATATTATGGCTTCCAATGCAGATGGATGTAATTTATTAAACCACAAACATGACTGCTCATCGCACTTTTTAAATAGGCACATTAAATACAGAGCCTATTTGTGAGCATGTTTATAATAATGTGCAATGTTTGGAAGCACACAAGAAAATTAAAAGCAGTGAACTAAGCATGCATATACTTTACTCTAAATATGCCCAGCAGTGCAGCTACACTCCGATGAAGTCAAGATCATTTTTGAGATTTTGGGGGCGGGAGCAAAACACATTCCCATAAGCATGGGAATAAGCAGTCTCAGTCAGTAGTCTTTGTCACACTATATACATATTTATTTGGCACCGTGAAATTCTTTCTTTGCATATCCCAGCATAACTGGGGTCAGAGAACAGGGTCAGCCATGATACAACACCCCTGGAGCAGATAGAGTTAAGGGCCTTGCTTAAGGGCCCCAACAATGGCAACCTGGTGGAACTGGGGATCAAACCGCCAATCTTCTGATCAATAACTGAGTAACCCAGTGCCTTAGCCCTATGAGCTACCACTGCACTCTACTTTTAAATTTTCTTCTTTTAAATTCCCCAAATACCAAAGATAAACAAGATAAACCTTATTTTAATGATTATAAGCTATAACTACAGTTAAGGCAAAGTCACTGTATGACCATAAGTGTGTTTACATCGGACCATCACGACCATCTTTTTTCAAAAACAGTCACAAAGTTGAAAGTAATCTAGGGTTTGCAGAGGTTTTTTTTTTATGGACGTTTTCTGATACAAAATGACTGTACAACATTCAAGTTGTGATTTATTTTGGGTTTTCTTAAATTAACACAAGATCAGAACATACAGTCAAAAATACATAGCAAACTAATATTTGATTGAATGTCACTTTTGGTAGCCATTAACAAGCAAAGTCCACATATTTCCGAAATGGTTGAAAATAGATAATTTCATATTTAGACAACACCACATACCACCACACATTGTAATTTCCGTTAATTTAAAGAATAAATCATTTAAATGAAATGACCAAAGGGAAAGGCCTATGTCTTATTACGTCCTACAGAATCTATATATTTTATTATATACATTAAAAATAAAGTTTTTACTCCATATGTTTAGCCCTTTTGCACAAATGTTTTATATCCACTATTTAATTCTAGATACAAACAAAATAAATATAGGCGAAAAGTCTGACTACGGTCAAAAACATAACTCCATAAATAATACCCTCTCACAGTAGAACTGTTTGAATTATAGAAGAAAACAAATGAGTATAGGCGGAACAGACACTAGTACAGCATGTCCCCTACATTTGAAAGAGTTCCATTCCGAGAGCTCACTCGAATCTCCAGTTTGTTCCCAAGTCCCACAAACATTGTCTAGGTATCAGGATACTGACACAATTGGCTATACAAAGGACAGTGTTCTTTAGGATTGTGCCGATGGTTGAACAATTCATGTTAAAAAAGTGAGCAATGTCTGCCATATTTTCACCTCGCTTTATCCTCCACTCAATTATTTTCACTTTTGTCTCCATCATTATTGCTTAGAGTTTCTTAGCAGTACCAGCTTCAATGCTGCTGCTTTTACACTTGCTTCCGGAAATCCTAGGATGGAAGGTGCATGCACAACGTATGTTGGACATGTGATCTAACTTCCGAGGTTAAACAGATCAGGGTACCATTTTATTGTCCAGGATCTGCAGATGAAAAACAATTGTTTGCCTAACTGTAGTACGCTTACAGATATGTAAATTAATGTTCCTGTCAAAAAAATGATATGCGTAACACATGTTAATATCTTCAAAAGTTTGTGACTCAAATGTTTGCATGTAGAGGACATACTCTATATAAAATATTAAACGTAAACTATAGCAGCAAAATAAGGCACACAATATAAATATACATTCTTTGAAATACAGAAATACTTCTTTGCTAGCTTGGCATGCTGGGAAATGCACCTCATGCTGCCTGCAATATTCCAGTGTATTTTGTCTCTAGACCTGGTGTGGAGATAGATACTGAGTTTCTTTTCAACATGCTCTCTATTTGACTGAGGGGCTTTTTAGCGTTGCAACCTTTTTTTTTTGCTTCTATGCAAGACCCTCTGGTTTATCCCTAGCAACTGAGTGAAGGGATCTGCCTATGCTTAAACTGCCTGTTCAGCCACCCGTCACCTTCATCAGCTGTTCAGACTCTTCAGCTCTATAGTAGCATTTGCCATAAATGTAGTCTACCCTTACCTCTATAATGTATGTTGTTTTAAACCAATGGCCAATAAGTGAAGGAATGTTAAGCAGCTACTCTGAGACCTCATCATCATACGTCATATTAAAATGGATAAAACTGCCTCTTTAAAGGTCATGGTAAGCTGAGTCATCATCCTGAGGCTTCAGCAGCTGGTTGCTTAAAAGACTGGTGTTTAAGTAGGAAACTTGTATTCTGCATCCCAGCAAGTGATACATAAACTCAACAAGAGGACCTGATGGTTGAACACTGGAATTTCTAAGTCCTGCCAAGTAAGACCAGATATTCTCAGATTTTCTCTCCTTTCAATCATTTGGTGCAGAAAGCTCCCCCTAGTAGGGGTGGTTGATCAGACGAAAAGCTTGTAAAGCCAGTTCTGTTTGAGCCTTGGCCAGTTCAAGTCTTCACTTCTATGACAGAAGAGTTGCAGACACCAATTGCTTGTTCCACTTGGTGTAGATTTACACTACAATCTGTGTAAATAAATGAGAAGATAAATGTAACAAACATTTACACAAACAAGTAATTATAACATTTATATTCATTTTCAATATTATATACTCACATTATACAGGGTGGGCCATTTATATGGATACACCTTAATAAAATGAAAATGGTTGGTGATATTAACGTCCTGTTTGTGGCACATTAGTATATGTGAGGGGGCAAACTTTTCAAGATGGGTGGTGACCATGGTGGCCATTTGGAAGTCGGCCATCTTGGATCCAATTTTTGGTTTTTCAATAGGAAGAGGGTCATGTGACATCAAACGTATTGGGAATTTAACAAGAAAAGCAATGGTGTGCTTGGTTTTAACGTAAATTTATTCTTTCATGAGTTATGTACATGTTTCTAACCACTTATAAAATGTGTTCAATGTGCTGCTCATTGTGATGGATTGTCAATGCAACCCTCTTCTCCCACTCTTCACACACTGATAGCAACACCGCAGGAGAAATGCCAGCACAGGCTTCCAGTATCCGTAGTTTCAGGTGCTGCACATCTCGTATCTTCACACCATAGACAATTGCCTTCAGATGACCCCAAAGATAAAAGTCTAAGGGGGTCAGATCGGGAGACCTTGGCGGCCATTCAACTGGCCCACGGCGACCAATCCACTTTTCAGGAAACTGTTCATCTAGGAATGCTCGGACCTGACACCCATAATGTGGTGGTGCACCATCTTGCTGGAAAAACTCAGGGAACGTGCCAGCTTCAGTGCATAAAGAGGGAAACACATCATCATGTAGCAATTTCAAATATCCAGTGGCCTTGAGGTTTCCATTGATGAAGAATGGCCCCACTATCTTTGTACCCCATATACCACACCATACCATCACTTTTTTTGTTCCAACAGTCTTGGAGGGATCTATCCAATGTGGGTTAGTGTCAGACCAATAGCGGTGGTTTTGTTTGTTAACTTCACCATTCACATAAAAGTTTGCCTCATCACTGAACAAAATCTTCTGCGTGAACTGAGGGTCCTGTTCCAATTTTTGTTTTGCCCATTCTGCAAATTGTGTGCGCCGATCTGGGTCATCCTCGTTGAGATGCTGCAGTAGCTGGAGTTTGTAAGGGTGCCATTTGTGAGTAGTTAATATCCGCCGAAGGGATGTTCGACTAATGCCACTCTCCAGTGACATGCGGCAAATGCTACGCTGTGGGCTCTTGCTGAATGAAGCTAGGACAGCCACTGATGTTTGTTCATTAGTGACAGTTTTCATGCGTCCACATTTTGGCAAATCCAACACTGAACCAGTTTCACGAAACTTAGCAAGCAGTTTGCTAACTGTAGCATGGGAGATGGGTGGTCTCGTAGGGTGTCTTGCATTGAAATCTGCTGGAATGACCCGGTTACTGCGTTCACCAGATATCAACACAATTTCGATCCGCTCATCACGCGTTAACCTCTTCGACATGTCAATGGCTGTGAACAAAGAGAAACTTGTAAATAACTCATGAAAGAATAAAGTTACGTTAAAACCAAGCACACCATTGTTTTTCTTGTGAAATTCCCAATAAGTTTGATGTGTCACATGACCCTTGAAAAAACAAAAGTTGGATCCAAGATGGCCGACTTCCAAATGGCCACCATGGTCACCACCCATCTTGAAAAGTTTGCCCCCTCACATATACTAATGTGCCACAAACAGGACGTTAATATCACCAACCATTCCCATTTTATTAAGGTGTATCCATATAAACGGCCCACCCTGTATATACAGGTGAAACTCGAAAAATTAGATTGTCATATAAAAGTTCATTTATTTCAGTAATGCAACTTAAAAGGTGAAACTAATATCTGAGATGGACTCATTACATGCAAAGCAAGATAGTTCAAGCTGGGATTTGTCATAATTCGGGTGATTATGGCATACAGCTCATGAAAACTCCAAATCCACAATTTGAGTATTACATGCAATCAATAAAACAAGGATTGTACATAGAACAATATCGCACCTCTAAAAAGTATAAGTATGCATATGTACTCAGTACTTGGTTTGGGCCCCTTTTGCAGCAATTACTGCCTCAGTGCGGCGTGGCATGGAAGCTATAAGCCTGTGGGACTGCTGAGGTGTTATGGAAGACCAGGATGCTTCAATAGCGGCCTTCAACTCTTCTGCATTGTTCAGTCTCATGTCTCTCATCTTTCGCTTGGCAATGCCCCAGGTCAAGCGAGTTTTGCTGGCCAATCAAGCACAGTAATCCAACGGTCATTGAACCAGGTTTTGGTGCTTTTGGCAGTGTGGGCAGGTGCCAAGTCCTGCTGGAAAATGAAGTATCCCCATGAAGCTTGTCTGCGGAAGGAAGCATGAAGTGCTCCAAAATCTCCTGGTATAGACGGCTGCGTTAACCCTGGACTTAGTGAAGCATAGTGGACCAACACCAGCAGATTACATGACTCCCCCAATCAACACAGACTGTGGAAACTTCACACTGGACTTCAAGCATCTTGCAGTGTGTGCCTCTCCATTCTACCTCCAGACTCTGGGTCCTTGGTTTCCAAAGGAGATGCAAAAGTTGCTCTCATCAGAAAAGAGCACTTTGGACTACTGAGCAACAGACCAGTTCTTTTTTTCTTTAGCCCAGGTATGACGCTTCTGACGTTGTTTGTTGTTCAGGAGCGGCTTGACGGGAGGAATACGACATTTGAAGCCAATGTCCAGGATCCGTCTGTGTGTGGTGGATCTTGATGCACTGATTCCAGCCTCAGTCCACTCCTTGTGAAAGTCCCCAACACTTTTGAATGGCCTTTTCCTGACAATCCACTCCAGGCTGCGGTCATCCCTGCTGCTTGTGCAACTTTTTCTTCCACACGTTTCCCTTCCACAAAACTTTCTATTAATGTGCTTTGATACAGCACCTTGGGAATGTCCCACTTCTTTTGCAATTACCTTTTGAGGCTTTCCCTTCTTATGGAGGATGTCAGTGATGGTTTTCTGCACAACTGTCAGGTCAGCAGTCTTTCCTACAATTGTGCTTCCTACTGAACCAGACAAAGACCATTTATAGGCTCAGGAACCCTTTGCAAGTATTAGCTGATTAGAGTGGGACACTTTGAGCCTAGAATATTGAAACTTTTCACAATATTCTAATTTTCTGAGATTGTGGATTTGGGGTTTTCATGACCTGTAAGCCATAATCATCTCAATTATGACAAATCACGGCTTGAACAATCTTGCTTTGCATGTAATGAGTCTCTGTATTAGTTTCACCTTTTAAGTCGCATTACTGAAATAAATGAACTTTTGCACAATGTTCTAATTTTTTCGAGCTTAGATAGACTAAGCTTTAAACACGTCTAAATAGGAAAAATGAGATTTGCTTGGTAGTAACCTGCTCACTTTGAAAATTTTACCATGAATACACCCCCATTCATTCAAGCTTTTAACAGGCATATCATAACATAAAACTACATGGTCTACTATAAGGTTTATTATTACATTGATTTAGACACTCACCAATGGGTAATAGAAGATGGCGGCCAAAACATCTTATGCGTATCCATTCATTCATCTGAAGTGCAAGAAATGTTCATGGCATTATACTTGGTGACACAGACTAGATGATCCTCACACAGTCCAGACCTCTGCCATCATTCCTCCAGTGTGGTCATCGGGGGAACATCTCGTCTGTCAACTGACTGCATGGTGTCCAGTCTCAGATAAAGTGTATCGTCCAGCTCATACAGGGATGTGTTGTTTGGCCCATTTACATATGATGCCATAGTGTAGCACAATACCTTGTGGATTTTCTCCTCTACTTTGGCCAAACATTGGATAAACATGAAAGAATCTGACTTGAGCAAAATGTTTTGGTCTGGCATTGTGTTCCTTGGGTAGAGTATTAGCAGGAAGACTCACAGAGCACTAGCTTCTCAAGCATGTACATTGGGGTCATGTTTAGCAAATGTAAAAAGCAATGGCAACGGTTATCCGTTAGGCAGAAGCCTCCACGACTTTTTACCACTAGACTATACTTTTGTAGCCCTCATCCATACTCTCCCTTTACCATTAGACATAACTCTTAGAAACCTTGTAGCAAAAAGAGTTTAGGGGTGTTCAAGTATGTTGTGGGGACAAAATTGCAAAGGACAATTTTCTGGTCTATGCCGATTTTCCATACCGAAGTAGCTCTCCTATTAGGCATGAGCTCCTCAAAGACTTGGCTGGTCAGAGTCCAGCTACTATTTGGAATTACTAGAAGAACTAAGAAGAACGCAACGAATGATGAAAAGTATTGCTGGTAAGTGTGATTTTCAACACAACAAAACATAATTTTATAAACAATGGAGTATATTATGAAACAGATTTTTCCTATCACAAGATTTTATAGATACACTATATCACACAGCCCTAGTTGAAAATTGGTCAAGACTTCTCCCAAGGCATTTCTTTGTCCATGTGAATAGCTGCACACTTTAGTCAAGTTTAAATGTTTTGGGGCAAGGGCTTGTTTCTAAGATGGCAGTCTTTCATTTCATTGCAATGTAAAAGGTGGTGTTGCAGCAGTTTCCACTTGATGGTAGGAGTGTGCCTTAGTGGCTTCTGGGTTGTTCCTCACCAAACAGAACCAATTCCCTTTAGCCGAGAACACAAAGTTCTTGAAGAAGACTCGATCTTTCAATCGGCCCATTAATTAGTTCTTACATAAAACTGATTTAACTGATCTTGGAAGCTGCAGTTGTTTAAAAATGTTTCCAAAATACATTCCTGACTTGTGCAAAGCTACCATCCTTTTTCTCAGTTCTGTACCAACTTAGAGCTTTAGTATTATAACATTTATTATTCACTCCAATAAGTGCCGTCAAGTAAATCCATTTTATGTTGGCACAGAGAAGCTACCAGCTGTAGTCAATCATGTCCTCTAACAGGAAGTTGCAGGGCCTTAGGCTTGGCAAATAAAAAGTCCTTACAGAACTTTCAGCTCAACTGAATTAATAAACTAAATGTTCAGATATTTTTGCGGGTAGAATTTTTACCTTGTTTTTGATTTAGAAAACCCCAACCAAGTTCAACTTTGTGCTCAATGTTAAGTATACATAAACTTCTGAACACAATTGTACTTCACAGACAAATTATTTTACAAAAAATAAATAAATAATAACTTGTTGCATTTGGACTATGCTGCGTGTGGAAACTTTGGCACAATTTGGACAAAGTCTGTGGGAGGAGAAGTAAAACAACTGTTAGACACCTACTCAAGGATAGCAGAATAACAAAATGGCAAATGACATGGGTGCCAGACAAACATTTTTAGAAGAAAGATAAACATATTTTTGTATAAGTCTTTACTGTAACTTGAACCAGCATGGCGATATTGGTTATTTGAAAATCAGATAAATCAAATACATTTGATATGGTTGTTCAGAATCTACAGTAGCTAATATCTTTGAAATTTGATAGCAATTTCCATCTATATTTGAATATTCTGAATTTTGATTGACGACTCATGACCTAGCATCTTCATATTGAATAGCCAGTTAGGACCATTAGCATCATTACTAGTGCCCATGACCTCCTCCATAAGAACAACATGTTAGGGTCATACAAAACAATTTGAAACAAACCAGTAACAACCAATACAGAAGAATTCACAGTATCTGGGTAAATATCTGGGCACACACATAACTATTCACCGGGTATATACCGTGTACTTTTTTCTGTAATCTTCATAGAAAATATAGTATTAAGTTTAGCATGTGTTGTAATGTCCAAAAATGTCATTTATTTTAAAAACAATGTATTATTCTAAACTATACAAAAACAATTTTTCTAATTATATTCCAAATAAAATTCTTCAAAAGATATGACCATATTGAATGCATTTATATTGGTCTATGGCATCATGTAGAAACTTTTTAAGCATGCTTCAGCTACAGTATTTCCCGCTGAAGAGTGGGCAAACAAACCAGAAGTGATCTATACAAAAGATGACATTTAACGCTTTAAGACTGACAGAAGCACTTTTTATTTTACTTTTAATTTTTATTAGGGGCTAATAAAATCATTAAAAAAAAAAACATACAGTAGCATAATAATTGTTTTGTTTTTTTGGATACAAAATTACAGACTTTCCACATTGATAGCAAAATCTGTGTCAAATGTTCCTATGACTCCACCCCCCCATACATTTGTGTCTTTGTTCATTACAAAAACTTAATAGTCTTAATAAGAATATCTTGACATGGGCTTTTTTTTCCCATTGCTTTACTGTTCACCATTTGTGTCTGTTCATGCACTGTTTATAAAAATTTGTGCATCTTAAACTATTTGATATAGATGAAAGTATTTTCTTCAACTTCAAGTTTAAGGTTGACTTTTGTGTGTGTAAAAATACTAAGATACACTCCAGCTGAGCTTTTCTATAGTTTATACACACACACACATACAGTATATATATATGTATATATACACACACACATTTGTATAAAGTATATATTGTATACATGAAAGTTGCTCTTTCGCAATAATGACCTCATTTGTCAAATAAATGCAAACCACCAAACTGAGGTAAATTACATTTTTTTAAATTATACTCAATGCCTTTACAAGACAAAAATCAATAGCCATTTTTTTCATTATGTGCAGTATTGTAATGTTAATGGACACTTGATGGAATGAGCAATTTAATAAAATATGATTTCTTTATTTATGTGACCATAGTGAGCCTAGTGGCTCAAAATAAAGTTACCAAAAGATGAGGCTCTAAATGTACAATATTAAGACAAGGCTTTTAAATGTACACTGCCCGGCCTATTAAAAAAATGGTTTTAACTAAGCAAATAGTTAAGAGCGTTCTATTAGAGAATTACCTTCAGTGATTGATACTGTTCAGCTGGCAACAAGTTATTTAACCTAACTGATGCAGTGATGCATTTCTTAAACAACCATGTCAGAAGTTATATCCTTTAGTTGTGACAAATATGTTCCTCTCTTTCAGAAGGGCTAAATTATTGTCCTGCATCAGGCAAACAAAACAACTGAGGAATTGTTGAAACTAGTAAAATTGGGTTAAGAACTGTAAAATGCATTATTAAAATCTGGAAGGATAGTGCCAAACCATTATCATCTTCAAGAAAGAAATGAGGTTGGAAAAATATCCTGAATTAATGTTGTGTAAGATCACTGAAATGCCTAGTAAATTCAAATCATAAAACAACAACCTTAGAATGCACAGCTGTGTTTAGTGAAACACATGAAGCATAAAGAATATATCCTGGAGCATTGGAAAAAGGTCATGTGGTCTGATGAGTCCAGATTTACCCTGGTCCAGAATAATGGGGACATCAGGGTAAGGAGAGAGGTGGATGAAGTGATGCACACATATCATGCCTCGTGCCTACCTTATAAACCTCGGAGGGCAGTTTTATGATCTGGGGTTACTTCAGTTGGTCAGGTATAGGTTCAGCAATGTTATGTGCCCAAACAATCCGGTCAGTTGACTACCAGAATATACTGGATGACCAGGATTTTTCATCAATGGATTTTTTTTCTTCACTGATAGCATGGGAATATTGCATAAGCACATGGCATTACTTAAGCTTATCGAAATATTGCTACCGAGAATGCATGCTGTAATCAAAGCAATACGTGGTCAAATAATATACAAGTGTGTGACTTTTTATTTTTTTCAGCCAGGCAGTGTTTGTGTTTACCCACTCTGTAGCGTATAATGGCCACAACATGTTGATGCAACACTGTACACCTCCAGGTGACTGACTAACAAACGAGCTGAGTTCTAAAGTAAACTAAACATTTATAATAAACATTAAACAATAAGTGTACAAGTCAAATATGCTGACTTAAGTGTATACAGCACTTTCTTACTCTTGACCCCGCCATCTTGGGTCGACCCATGCTGTCATTAATACTAAACACAAATCAGCGTCTCTTTCCAAAACTGGCTTCAAAGCTCATATAAGAGGAGCAGTGATTGGGACACGCGTGCACACCGCTGCACAACACACACAAGTGCAAAACCACTGGCAGATTATTAAGATGCACGGGTTCAGTCCAACCACACAGGGGCTACATTTATAAATCAAAAGAAGGATGAGGGAATAAGTTCGACTGCAATAAGCACTGCATATGGCATGGTGCATACAGCTGAGCTAAAACAAGCGATCCTGAACATGTAAGGCAAAAATCTAACGTAGGTTATCTTATTATATCCCAGTTTGGAGTGGAGTGGTTTGCTGCGCTAATCTTGGTTAGCTGTCCAACACCGAACATCCTGCAGCCGCACAGTTAGAGTTAGCCTGGGGGAAACAAGCCGGGTTCCACATTCACATTACACTCAGAGGTGTCCTCTAACAGGAACGGTTAAGGGAAAAGTTCTAACTGCACCAAACTCAACCGCACAAAACTTAACACGCAAAAAGTGTCATGTTATTTTAAAAAAAGTTATTTTGCTTGTCTCCTCGTTTTCAAACTTGCTCATGCAGTGAACCTAATAATGGCTTGCTTTTACCAGTACCAGGTCAGGACCAAGCGCAAATGTAAGATCTTTTAGTTTAATACCTCCATAATTGTGCTATTAGGTTAGCAATACAACCAGTCTTGAGAAAATACAGACGCTGTGTTGCTACAGGGCTGCTCACAATTTTACTCGTCTCATACTTCCTTTAACAAGCAACGTGTGAAAATGACAAGCTCTATAAAAAGCTATAAGCGTGGGTGTGCGCACGCATAAATAATAATAACCGGCTTGTGCAATTTACACAACTTGCTAACTACCTTTAAAAGCAAGGCCTTCGTTCTGGCGCCATCTTCATGAAGCCTCAGAAATCCAAACAGTGAGCTGCAGGCGAGAAAACAACACAGAAGGCTCGGGATCAGTTGGTGTGTTTTTTGGCAAGCGCACACACAGGAAAATACTTTAGCCGAAACCAGAAACTTTGAACACGGTTTCTAACCTGTCAATTCCTGCTAAACTGTCCCTCTCCTGCGCTGTCAGCCTAGGAAAGTCCTCCTCGGTCTCACTGGCTTTTCCCGCCGCCATTTTCTTTCCCTCATCACCAGCAGCGCCGAGGCTCCGGGCAGCAGCACGCGCAGCTACGGCGAGCGACACTCGGCACGGTTGCATGGAACTGCACCGAGGAAACGAAACGCAAAATCCGCAATGTCCAGGAGGCCACACGGAACGTGATGAAATATGAAACTTTTGCCTAAATACAGACAAAAATTCAGCCAGGGATGTATCCTTGCGCGATATCTTCAGCTGATCCCCTTTTTTCTTACATTCTTATAACCACCAGTGGGATGCAGAAAATAAATGTGTCATAGTCATTCGAGCACGATTTCAAACTTCTATTTGCCTCCAGATTGCAATTGTTATAATTGTCACATATGTGAACCCATGCCGTTGGCTTGACCACGCCCACTCTCAGTCGTGTAGCCAATAGTTGATGTAAAAGATAATCATGTGACTGACCTCCTGTCTTAAAATTCTTCCAAACAGTTTTCGACTCTGCGTACTTGTCTGTTTTTTGAATTGTTACAGTGGAGGAAAATACAACTTTTCTTTACTCTATTTTTAATAGAAAAAAATAAACGTTTAGTGATGATACAATTACATTTGGAATAAGAATTCCGAAAGTTCATAACCTACCAGAGCCACAATATTCATGCACTATTGACTATAAAGGTGTCTGAGAGAGGTCCCACCACAGCATTTCAATTAGGGTGAGGTCAGGACTTTGACTAGACCATATATATATATATATATATATATATATATAGGGTTTTTGTCAGTCATTTTGATGTAGATATACAGGTGTGCTTCACATCATTTCCCTGTTGCATGACCCAGTTGGCCTCTGGAATACTCTGTTATACAGAGGAGTTCTTGGTCAAATTACTGACTGCAAAAACAAGCCCAAATCATGACCCCTAAACTGCTGTGCTTGACAGTGGGTATGAGGTGTTTCTGCTGAAATACCGTTTGAACATTGCCAAACATGGTGTTGAGCATGAAGGCCAAACAAGTCTACTTTTATCTAATTTTGTCCATAGAACTTTGTTCCAGAAGCCTTATTGGTTCAGATGCAGTTTTCCGAACCACAGTCGTGCTTCCACGTTGTTTTTAGACATAAGAGGTTTCTCCTGGCAACCCAAGTTCCAAGTTCAATTTTCCTCTTATTGTGCTGTCATAGACTTTAACAATTAATATGTTCAAAGAGGCCTGTTTTATAGCGGTCTGCACACCTGCTGATGACCACTTAATCAAGCACTGATGATTAGTAGCACCTGGCTTGAACTTAACCTCCTAAATCCTGTAGTAGTAGTAGTAAGGCTTCATTTTTGTTAAATAACGGCACTGTGAAAAGAATTTGTTCGACGGAGGTTGTATTTGTGCAAAACTCAGACCCACTATAATCAGATGATTTTCCTTACGTTTTTACACAAAACACACTGAATTAAAAAGGTGGTACTAACATTTAGACCTTTGGTTGTATATAGAACTAGGAGCGTTAGTGTAGAGGTCTAGGTGAAGCAAAAATAAATAAAAAAAATTGGTCAGTAAAATCAATGAAAAATATGGTTATTTGGTGAAGTTGCCAGTCAGATTTCTTTGCATAGTTTGTCTTAGGCATAGATTCAGTAGCAGTTCCATTGTGCATGGCCCCCTGCGTCAACTCCCATTCACCACCTGCCAAAAAGAAGAAAAAACACAACTCTGCTCTAACTTTTCTCTTTACAGAAGCTGACAATGTAAGTTAACAAACATACGTGTTCTAGCCTATTTCATTACAATTTTATACTCACAATGAGATACCGTTATTGCATACTGCTCTCTTGTAATGGTTCCTCCTCTTCTTCGTTCCTTTTTTTCTAAACTGGCCACCTGATTGCTCTGACATTTTCTTATTATTATTGTGATTATTATTATGACTGATTTTACTAACTGCACTTCTGTAGTAAACTATGTCCACCTATTTCATACTTCTGAGTGGAAGACACTTCCTAAATCTGTAGCCCCACAATCTAGAATGACTCCCGTGTCACACACACCCACACTACGGGCAATTTGGGAAAGCCAATTAGCCTAATCTGCATGTCTTTGGAGTGTGGGAGGAAACGGGAGTACCCAGAGGAAACCTACCAAGCACGGGGAGAAGCACACAGAGACGGGAATCAAGCCTGGCCGGAAATTGAAACCGGACCCTGGAGGTACAAGGCGACAGTGCACAAGGGTACAGACCACTTTACAACCTGCCGTCTGTAGAAAACCAATCGCTTATAAATATATATGAACTAAATTATACATTTGCTCTTGATGAAAAGATTTAAAATGTTTACAATTAAACCAAAACATTACTGGCCATGACCGAAAAGGTCGTGTCATCTCATATTATATCATATTTTAAAGACAATTAAAAAATGATCAAATTTGGCATACAAATATGTGGTAATCAGGGGTCCTTTAAAAAAATGCTTGTCACATGGTTGTCTTGTATGTGGTTCCTTGAATGTTTGTTACACTACCCTGACATTTCATGACATACAGTAGTTACCCAAACTATTTATTAGACCATACATTGATGCTGTTAAATAAATGTACTGTAAGAGTATCCTAAACCGCTTTACTGTTTTGCTAACTGGTACTGTACTTCTTGCTAACTGGTAGTTCTTATGTTTACACCACACTGAATTTTTGGGTGTTAGGCACCAAACATTATATCAAAATATTACAATTTTTTGATTAGGTCTGCAGAGATATCAATTTATATACTGTATCTATTTTTATTTTTAACCCTTTCAATCTAAAGTAAACTAAATCGACACAAAAAATGCACCCCCGACAAAATGCTACAATGGGCTGCTGCCCATGTCACCCATATCAAATATGCGTCTAATGTCTCATATCAAATATAATATGAGGCGGATTAAAAACATTTAGAGACTCACATGACACATATCCTGTGTGACTGTTGCTTTGTCTCATACACATATAACCAAGTTTAATCACCAGTAATGATCCTTGACATGAAGCACAGGTCATCCAGCTGACGGAGTTCTGCTCTTCGGTCAGCATCCTGAGGACGAGCTTGGCAGCAACCCGCACGTGTTCAAATCAAAAGTGATCATTGCCTGGACTGTTCCATATGACACACTGACAATGACAGCAATGTTGAGGCTTGGTCTCTGACAAGTTGGCGAAGTGTTTCAACATTTTCGGGAGTTGAGCTCAGATCTTGATACGATCAGGACTGTTTTGGTATTAATACTTAATATTAGGTGGGTGGTTATAATGTAATGGCTGATCAGTGTTTATTAGGGCTCTGGAAATTAAATGAGGATTGTTTAACACACAAAAAATGATGTTAACATTAATGCAGCATCCTTTTTCTTTTCCAGAGTCTTCTCTGTTGCGGTTTTAGCTGTCATCGTCATGGTAACATCCTGTTCCCTGTAACATTGCATCTCTTGCAGTGAAAGTAGCACTTTCCAACATGGCAATTCTGCTCAATCACTGAAGCTAATGCAATAGGCTGAGTATATCCTATATACTGTATAAGAAATGGAGTTCAGGAAGGGCTGTTCAATTGTTCATGACAGCACTGAATTTATGCATGCAGGACAGAAATGCCTCCTCATGAGAATGTTTTTTGCTCACAGAAACATTTCTGAGCTCTAGCATTACATGTATGTGTTTGGTTTTTAATGTGAGCGAATACTATGGAATCAGATTTGTGTCAAATAACTGAGCAAATTTTTTTTTAAATAGTTTTTAGAGAGATAACTGATCACAGATCAAGGTTTCCAGTTTGGTTATAGAGTTTGTTGATTGCACTTCTTATACAAATCTTCTCTGTGGGCAGGTGTTCAAGGGGTGCTTCCTCACTGGCCAGCGGCTTTTTCAATAGAAGGAGGAAGTTGCTGAAATGACAGAAACGTGTGCTTCTAAAAGCACAGAGTGATATACAGGAAATGATGAAATGACTACAAAAAGAAGCACTTATGTTGGGTATAATGAGTGCTTTGTTTGCTTTCCTTGAGGTTTATCTTGTTTCAAGTCCTTTCTGGGAATCCCTTTATTATTTTATACTTTTGTCATATCTTTTATCTGTTATTGGGAAAGTTTTGATTAAATCAAAGCCCTACAAAGGGTGATTTCTTTCATTAGAACCTGAGTTGGGGGGGAGACAGGAATTTTAAATAGGGTAGTAGGGTGGTTAGTAGTGATTAGCGCTGTCGCCTTGCACCTCCAGGGTCCGCGTTCGATTCCCGCCTTTGTGTGCATGGAGTTTGCATGTTCTCCCTGGTCTTGGTGGGTTTCCTCCGGGTACTCTGGTTTCCTACAACAGTCCAAAGACATGCAGATTAGGCTAATTGGCGTTCTCAAATTGCCCGGTGTGCGCGAGTGTGTCCTACAATGGATTGGCACCCTGTCCAGGGTCTACCCCGCCTCATGCCCTAAATTCCCTGGGATAGGATCCAGGCTCCTCGCGACCCTGTATACAGGATTAAGCGGTATAGAATCTGAGTGAGGAAGGAATTTTAAATGTGAAACTTTTGCATTGTACAAACCAAATAGTGACAGCTTGTATCCTTTTCACTAATGTCCAATTGTTTTAATCACTTTAGAAACACTACCAGTACCAGTGTTTCCACCACCCATCCCGCCACAGCTTCTGTCGTGACATACCTGTACTTTGATTGTGTTCTTATAGTGAAGATAGAGTGCCAGTATGACTGCCAGTTGATTTTTCCATTGTGTGAAATCTGTGGGACATGCAAGGAAATATAGCATTTAGAAAAGAAAATTATATTTATATAAATCAAAAATTCTGGCAAAAATATTGGGGCATTTGTGCTTTTTAACACTCTTGTGACTCACAGCAAACGTGCACAAAATATCTGTGAGCAATACTCCTTGCGTCGTAAAAAAAAGAAAATCTCAAAAGTGCAGCCAAACATGTTCAGCAGTAACACTTATCCTTGGCACACACACAAGCACTTCATGGCCAATTTAACAAGGAAGGGGTATTCACTGTAATGTTCTTTTCACCACCCTGAAGAATTTTCAGACAATGGCAAACGAGCGGCTTCTTTGTATTACTGACTTTGTCTTATTTCTGGACTTTTCTGGTGACTTCCTGACATCTTTAAAAGTAAGTAAATAAACTTCTTGCACAGCTTTTCTTTGCAGTGCCGGCCCTGTGGCACCCTTTACTCTTTAGCATCCTTATGTTCGCTGATAAGCTCCTGGTCCTGTGGGGTACAATAATGGTACACAAAAGTACATCAGACTGAATTGCTTAAGAAATTTCCATATTTCATTATTTAATAATTTAACAATAGCAAAATCTATATTTTGTACATCATGAGATTATCACAGATCAATGCTAGATTCAGCTTAAATAATAGTTAATACATAAAAGCATATTATGAATGGTACACTAGATTCATTAAACTGCATAGGTAGAAAACTTTCTGTAAGCTTCACAAAACACCTTTAGACCATAACACTTCATAAAGGAACACAGAGTATGAATTATGTGTTTGTATTTTTTTGCAGTTGAGCATACCTTTGCTTTGTTTTGGGAATGCTAGCTTCAGCATGCCAGCTTTTGTATGTTTTTATTATTATTATTTTTTGCCAGGCATTCTCTGACAGGAATGGCAGTAATATTAATTGTGGATCATTCGTTGATGTGATGTAAAGTGCAGTTAATTCCCGCTCTCCTGCATACCTTGTCTTAATGTCCACGTGAATGGCTTTTCTTACCAATGGAGCTTACAAAAGAATATGGAGCATATGCATATGGAGGAGCTATAACAAAGTGTTTGGGGTTAATCTCATCCAAGATAACACTTGTTGCCACCTAGTGGTTACCACCGGCTGTTGCTCCAGAAAGTGTTCAACTGCATTCATTGTAAGAGCTGGTCCATCTTGTCAATACATCTGTTGTGTGTGTGCTCGAGGAGGAACAGTAACTAACTTTTTCTTTAATGTACTTCGGTGGAAAAATGTGGTTACTTGTTGCACTCATCCTAGGAGTCGCGCAACAGCTGACGGTGCATGTTGTTAGGCTAGGTTCAAGGTATGACCGTAGCACTTAACATAGAAAAAAACAGCCTCATTAGGCAGTAACAGCCACATTAGCTGCAGTGTACACTGCACACACACACACACACACACACACTATGGGCAATTTGGGAACGCCAATCAGCATGTCTTTGGACTGTGAGAAGAAACCGGAGTACCTAGAGCACCCAAAAAGCACAGGGAGAACATGCAAATTCGATGCACACAGACTTAAGACAGGAATCAATCCTGGACTCTGGAGGCGCAAGGCAACACTACTAACCACTACGCCATAGTGCTGCCGCTGGCTCTTAGTATCTGTGGAAAAAAGCACTCTTTGGTCGTTTCATCAGCTACATAAATTGCCCCCAATCTAAAACACTGATACACAAAGAGCCTAACTTCATGCCTTCTTGTACTATTATTCGGAAAACTACATTTTGCATGTTGAGTCGATGGTTGTTTTTTGAATAATATTAACAGAAATACATCTATGAAGCTGCTTGCTAAATAATGCTGAACCCAAAGCCATACCTCTACTAGCTCAATGTTCATGATCTTAAACTATGTGAAGCAGTTTACAGCATTGTCAGGTTCCATCACGTTCAAACTCCATATCCACAACTTCCCTCAGATTGCTGGGGTCACCCTTAATTAGCGAGTTGTTTTGCTGATTTTCTGCAAGAACAAAAAAGCCAGGAAAAGAGAAGCAGACAAACTGCTGTACTAGGTAGTATGTGACATGTCCCATACCATTTATATCCATTAAATTGGTGAATACAGTTCACTTAATCTTTTTTTTTTGACTACTCATAGATGTTTGTGTTGATGGTGCAGGATGTTTGTTGGTACTTCATATAGAGTACAACAGGGCCATTCCCCCCCCCCCCACACACACACACACAAAGCCACACACTTATGGAGCAGCTTTCCAGTTAGTGTTCAGAACAGAATCTCGGTGAACACTGTGTGAATATATTTTTCTTAGGTGAAGAAGCAGATCTGGGGGACCAGACATCTGTTTGATTAACTGGTATGTCTGGATTCACATAGCTTTGTTGGCAGTGAAGTGGGTGGCTGCCCAAGGAACAATCATGGTTGTTGCCTTCTGGTTTCCCCATTTAGTTATGCAGTCTTAAGTCGTGTACAAAAACGCATGTTAATTGTATCGGTTATGTGACCGTGATAATACAGACTTATGGGAAAATACTCGCCAATGCTCTACTTATCACATGGAACCAGCCACGGTTGCTGAGGATGACCTCATATTGTCTGCTTACAAAAAACATGTGACTAATAAACATTTAAAAACCATGAAGATGGCTTTAGAACATATTGATTGCGTTTAAAACCCATCACTCAATGTATTCACGCAATTTATGACATGTTGCACATCATATTAAGCTGATCTGCCCTAAGGTACATTGGACACATTGTGCATGTTAAATAGTTTTGCTCAAAAATTTTTCAATCCATCTTTAACCAATTTGGGGGAATCAGCTATACTGTGAAGAATATTTTGATGAGATTTCTGTTTTCACCAAGCATGCAATCAGCCACTTCGAATAAGCTGATTTGAATCTTCCTGCCAAGCTGGAATTACACAGGAAATAATGGTTAAATAGCTTGATCAGCAGACCACTCAGGAATTCCTTGAGAGAATATAGATTTTTGCAAGCGATCAGGGACTGACACACCATGTCATGTGTTTTGTCCTTACGGTTTGTTTCTTTACTCTGGCTAGAAAAGATGGCAAAGGACAAAATAGATTAGACTGATTTGTATTTCAACACAAACAATACATGTTAATTTTTCTTCCCATATATCTTGGTACACATGCAGTATTTTTATCTCATAAACTCACAGGTTTCTGCACATTGCGGTTTGCCATTTCTAACTTTTATTTAATAAAACCAAATAATGAACATACAGTGCACAACTTCTGAACTAGTACAGAAAGCAAATTTGACTCTAAGGGCTCCACTGAAGTTCTTGGTCATGTGTTTGTAGATCAAAATCCTAGTTTCTTGTCCAATACACATTTCTTATACTACTTCATAATTAAGAATAACTGAATTTAGCACCAAACCAGAGAACAATGTTTCCAAAATGCCAAATTTTTGCAAATGCAATAGAAGGACCACATGTTTATTCTTAAGATTGCCATTAGCCAGACACTTATTGGGGCAAAATCAAATTACTTATTAAAAAAAAAAAAAGAAGAAGAAAAGAAAACAAAAGGAACAAAAAACACACCCTGGGACAATTTGCACTCATACAGTTAGAAAATTATTTTTGTGTTGACCAAACCTTGGCATGGTGTTTAAAAAAATTTTGACTGCCAATTAATTTATTTCTTTGATAGGAGGAATATTTGGCCAGAAGTCTCCAAGTGAGGATTTTGACTGACTTCAAAATTACCTTAAACATTAAAAAGCTCACACTACCCCGAAAAATAGAAGTTTCACGCATACAGGTGGCATTCATCATTCAAGTACCAGTGTTTTCATATGTTCTTTTGGTCAAGTTAACATGAAACAATCACTTTTAGGTTTATAAAAATAAATATTTCTAAAAAATGCTTAATAAATTACACAAACTAGCAGCAAAAAAGTGGAATCTAGTAATGTGTGTGCAAGTAGTTAAATACCCCTTTGCCAATTCCCTGGTCCCAAATTAACCCTGGCTAAATAGAGAACCCCTCCGTTTTGTAAACAAGTTGCATTCTTACAGTCTTTACACAGAATATTGGAAGCTTAAGGACACACATTGAAGACGCATGTAAAACTCTTGATGTGCAATAAAATTATTTTTTTGTTAAATGTAATGGGCATAACATACAAGGGTCTAAACCTAAATAGCACCATGTGTCTCAATACCACGATACTGGTCAAGTGCACCCACCACTTCAGTTCTGCCTTTTACACCTACTTTTTTTTTTTTATGTCAAAAGGCACATATGCTTGAGGAAATGTATTGCACTTCAGTTAAATGTAATATCATGCCCCCCCTCCTTCACACTACTTAAAGGGAGCTGAAATCACTGCCAGCTGCAATGAGTGACAGCCAATCTCATCTCCATACTATTAAACAGGTCCTCAAATTAACTTGAGGGAGAGAGTGTACTATAATTTCTTTGGCCAAGACACCAAGAAAACAAGCTAGTCCAAAAAAAAATAAAAAAAATAAAAATAAAAGTGT
Organism: Clarias fuscus; assembly: GCA_030347435.1. Lineage (NCBI taxonomy): Eukaryota > Metazoa > Chordata > Actinopteri > Siluriformes > Clariidae > Clarias > Clarias fuscus. Next base: position 29,808,743 of record CM059206.1, read on the forward strand.
ATTAGCCAATCCTCCAATGTCACTAGATTTTGCTTCTCTCTGTGCAATTCCCCTTCCTGTGTACATTGTTCCCAATCACCCTTCCTCCCGCTACATCCTTCAGCAGTCTTGGAAGGAAGCAGTGCCTCTAGGCCACAGATGTCAATCTGAAATTCAGTGCCACTAGGGGAAAAAGTGGAAATGAACATCTCCATAATATTCTGTTACGAAAAGGTAAACCTGCTTCAGAAATTTGTCAGACTATCTCCTTGACCAAAAAAACAAGAACACTTGCCATGCAAATTGCTGCAAAAATGGGCCTGTCCACTCATGCACCAGTCCTAAAATATCAACTTGAACTTCTCACTAATGCAGTAGCGAATATGCCACTGGTTTTCCAATTTCAAAAAGTACTTATTAAAAAGTATAAAAACTGCCACTCCATAAAAGTCCAAGCAAGGAACAAATGGAGAAGCTGCCCACCTCCAAAATGCTAGCCTATGACTGAACTAGCTGCCTGAAACAAACAAGTGGTGTGCTTCCAAACACTGGTGTGAATGGAGGTACAAACTGCTCACTTCATGGTAAATGATATTACTTTGGAATGGCTTGTTAAAGACATCCTTTTCAGATGACTACCACGTCCCTTAGAGGTACCTCTCCAGGATAGAGTGAGCAAGATTAACATTTTCATTAAGATCTTCCTTCCCTTGTGAAGCAAGGGTAAAAACCAATGTAAGGAAGGGCAGGTACATTTGTGAAATGTACCTGGTGACCCCATCATAAATTTGATTTTCAGAACAAGGTTTTGACTCCAGAGCCCAACCTTCCTGTAGTTTGCCAAGGTTTGTGTAATCTTAATTCGTGCCTTCAAAACAATTTATAAAAGAAATCAAACAAATCGTCAGCCAATTGTCAGCCACTTGATGTTTAAAAGGCAACAAGAGAAATATCCAAATTTATAGGCACAGTACATTGACAAATGATTCTCTTTTACTACAAAAAAACAAAATATGATGTAGTGGAAAAAAAAAAAAGCCAAAACAAGTAATGTTTCCATTTCCTTCCTTTTTGTCTTTGCACAGAAAGCAAGTCTCAAGACAGGTTCCTCCCATGGCCAAGGTCTCCCATCTCCTAGAGCAGGTAATGCATTATTCCAGGATGTGATCAGAGAATCACAGGAGTTAAGGTACTGTATAGTTCTTGAATGCTACACAGGGTTTATAGCCTGGCTTAATTACATGTGGTTTCCATTCAGTGAGTTCGGTGTGGGGCCCACTGTTCACGGCGAGTGGAAAGGTGCATGTTGGTTTAAGAAGTTAGTTTCCCCACCAGTCCACCTGAGAGTAGTTTCCTCCATAGCCATCACTGTTGTAGAAATTTCCAAATCCCCCTGCAGGCACAGAAATCTAGATTGAGGGCAACCTAGCAAATATTGGAAAAACTACAAATGCATGCTCAAAACTGAGGGGGAAATCATATAATGTAAACAGTATACTAAGAAACTTGGTACACATCAACTTAAAAAGAAGCAACTGTTGCTCCTTCCCCACAAAGAGAGTGAAACTAACCCTTAGCGCCACCAAATGCACGGTTACCACCATGGCCACCAGCACTACGAGTGCCCCGACTCCCAAATCCTCCGCTAGTGGTGCTGCTGCTAGTTTGCCGGTAATCCCTAGCTCCAAACCCTCCAGAAAACCTACGAAAATTTTATATGATTAAGCAAAACATGACAAATCTTTACAAAAAGACCAAGTGTTACAAAATATGAGATCAGTTGCTCAATTTCTATCAAATTACTAAAGATTAACCACAGAAAGCAGAAACGTGTTACCTCTTTGAACGGCCACGGCTGCTACCCTTGTGCTGGTGCTCATAAGCCAGGCTTTCCAGCCAGGATGGCACTTCCTGTTTGGCCTCCACCAGGATGTCAAGGAGGTCTTTCGTAATGTTGCTATTCTTGTCATTAAAGAATGAGGTTGCAAGACCTGTGGAGAGACGGGGGGGCGGGGGGGGTGTTACAGCCCAACAATCCTTACTCAGGAAAATATTTAATTTGTATGAAATGCACCAAGTTAACTGACTTTACAAACAGCCAAATAAGCCATTACCAAGATTTCCAACACGGCCTGTACGACCTATGCGATGAACATATTCCTCAATGTCACTGGGCAGATCGAAGTTGATGACATGTTTCACATTGGAGATGTCTAGACCACGTGCAGCTACCTGCAAGACAAATAAAATTGCTCAGAAATAGAGAATATACTTTTCATTGCAGAACCAATAAAATACATGCAATATAGTAAAAAGTAAAGTAAAAAAAAAAAAAAAAGAAGCATACAGCAGTGGCAACCAGGATTGGGCATCTTCCAGAGCGGAACTGAAGAAGTGCCTCCTCCCGGTCTCTCTGTGAACGGTCACCATGAATACTTGTGCAGGCATAGCCCTCACGGTACAGAAAGTCCTCCAGTGCATCAGCACCTTTCTTGGTTTCCACAAACACCAGTGTCAAAGAGTCTTTACCTGAAATTGAAGGGAGAATTGTTCAATTATGATCAAGATCATAGTGACCGTTACGTGCAACTATAATTGGAGGATGTTGGCACAATTAAGAGGTATATTAAATGGATGCATATTTTCTATGAAATGCAATGTGTAACTACAAATGACCAAACGTTTCAACTAAATCAGAAGTTTGGATATAATGTACGAAGTAACAAAACAGAAATTTGGCCGCATAAACAAAGCAACTACTCTCCCAACAATTATAACAAACACAATGGACATGTTTAGACTGAAAAAAAAAAATTTCATGCATATAATGTTTATCAAAACCACACAAACATTTGAGCAATGTAACAATGTGGTGGGCAAAGAAGGGGGGAAAAAAGGACATGGTAATGAGACTTGAAGTGGGAGTGAGGGTGGGGCAGGTAATTAAGACTCTACTTACCAGGTTTCTCACCGTTTTCCCAAGTACTGTCCTGAACCTCGCCCGGTATGACTTTGAATAAAACCAGATCTGCTGATAAGTTTTACATATGCCTACAATCTTAAACAGTTTTTCAATTTACACTATGATTAAGTGCTTGGGAAAATAATGGAATACTACCATTTAGTCTGTTTAGTGTAAACTACCTTGCACACGCACGTCTTAGATTTTCTTTGAACCAGACAGGCTAGCCTCTGCGTCCGACAAGCATAAACGCACATTGGGTGCCCTTGAGCTCATCACCAGTTTACTGGTATACAATTGATGAATGTTAATGTATCAATGTTACATCACATACACCAGCCACAGCATTATGACTACCCAAACATTGAGTAGGTCCCCTTTTGCAAAAAAGCCCTGACCTTGATTGGTTGGACCTTGCATGGATTCTAATAGACATCTGAAAGCATGCTGTGGAATGACACTAAGCAGTCAGTAGCAAATCCTTTAAGCAAGTTGCTAAATGTGGCCTCTTAAGAAGTGCTGGGAACCAGTCAGATCCTAGAAGATGCATGACCTGAAGCAGATCTAGTGAATTTGGAGATCAAGTCAACACCTTGAACACACATGATCCTCCAACCATTCCTTGCAGTGTGGTAAGGCACAATCCTGATGACTGCATTTTCATGAAGGTGTGTACATGGTCAGGAACAAGGTTTAGAAAGGTGTGACATCTACATGAATAGCAGGATCCACATAGCCTCTGCCAGATCCATAGTGCATGCTGGTGTAATGTCTTCCACAGGTAAGAGAAGCATCCCCAGGTAATGCAGCCCCCTACGTAACAGACTGAGATGCGTCATATGTTCCGTTCCGACACCCATTTGAGCTGAATTGGATTCCATTAGATTGGACTACATGGGTCAGTTTTGCCACTGCTCTGACCGGACACATTGCCCATCTAGCCATTTAGCAAAGTTTTGGTTTTAGCATTTTTCCCCTGCCTCAACACATCAGCTTCACGTACAAATGTTAGGCAGCAACTTAATATAGTCCACCCACTTCTAGATATGATCATAACGAGAAAATGTTATTAACTTCACCCGTCAGTGGTCATAATGTTATGGCTGATTGGTGTATAGTGTATTGTAGGTTTTTTTTTTTTACATGGGGAAAAAAGCAGTTGGTCCAGAAGGCTTTTCTTATGACCTGTTAACATTAAGGAATCATATAGTTTAATTTTAACACATCTCCTGTTACACTGAACTTCCAGTACACATTATTATGCTGATCAATCCCTGCTATCCGTTATCACCCAGATGAGAATGGGTTCCCTGTTGAGTCTGGTTCCTCTCAAGGTTTCTTCCTATTACCATCTCAGGGAGTTTTTCCTTGCCACTGTCACCCTCGGCTTGCTCATCAGGGACAATCTTATCATTTTGATTCATACACATTGCATACAAACTTACTTCTTTTTATTGTGTAAAGCTGCTTTGCGACAATGTCAATTGTTAAAAGCGCTATATAAATAAAATTGACTTGACTTGATCTAGTTAGAAATGCTTCAATCACCTGTGGCATTCAGAAGGTCAAGCAAGAAGGATCTTTTATCATTCTCCTCAACCCAAACCACTTTTTGGGTAATGTTCTCAGATGTGGAGCCCACACGGCCCACAGCCAAGAAGATGTAATCTTCCAGAAAGTCACGGGCCAATATCTAAAAAAAACAAAAAACAAGCTAGTATTGGTCAATTCCAAAAAGGCTAATTTAACAAGTCTCATCAAGAATCACTAACGTATTATAAATTTTAATAAGAGCAAAAAGCAAATATGCATGCAACAAATCTTAACCCAACACAAGTGATGTGGAAGTCTGAGGAATCATGGTCTTTATACTTTGACTTAAGAGACAAGAGAACATTATATTAACTACATGGACCAATGTCTACCTGAATCTCCTTAGGAAAGGTGGCACTAAACATCATAGTTTGGCGCAATCCTTTAAGAGGCATAGTGTCTTGTTCCACAATACGACGAATCTGTGGTTCAAAACCCATATCCAGCATCCTGTCAGCTTCATCCAGGACCAAGTAGCTTTATAAAAATAAAAAATAAAAAACCTCACTTATTACTTATTTCTCAACAATAAATTCAAAATTCAGATTTTTCAACCCAAGCATGTATTCACAGTTTAAAAAAAAAAAAAAGGATTTGTTTTCCTAGACAATAGAGGTTGGCCTCGTGTACAGCATGGCATACGGTGACCTACTCACTTGCAGAAATCCAAACCAATCTTGCCCCTCTCCATCATGTCCACAAGACGACCAGGTGTGGCAACTAGCAGGTGGCAGCCCCTCTCCAGGTCACGAATTTGTTGGCCAATGTCAGCTCCTCCATATACTACACATGGACGCACCCGAGAACGATACGCAAACTATGGAGACGTCAAAGGGGGAAAGAAAGGGATTTAGAATGGGTTCGTCAAAAACAAATTTTGTTCAGTTATTTGAATTTTCTAAGTTACCTTTCTAGCTTCATCATAGATCTGAAGAGCCAATTCCCTAGTTGGAGCCAAAACCAGAGAAAGGGGGTACTGCTTACGGCGTCCGTATCTACCATTTTCCTAGAACAGTGAACGAGTCAACTTGACAAATTAATAACTGCTACAAATTGCACAAAAGAACAACCCTAAAGGCAATCACAAGCATTAAACTCACCTGGACGTTGTTCTTTGCAGCCTGTAAAGCCTCTCCGGGTCCATCTGTGTATATTTGACTCAGCACTGGCAGTAAGAATGCTGCAGTCTTACCAGAACCTGAGAGTGGAAAGAAAAACAGTCATGAAGTCCACAACTTTCACACAAACAACTCTGCTCAGATCACATCAACTTGGCATCTTACCAGTCTGTGCACACGCCATCAGGTCTCTTTTGGATTTGATAATTGGAATGGCGTGTTTCTGGACTGGAGTGGGGCGAGAGTAGCGACTAAGGGTGATGTTCCCCATAATAATCTCACCCATATCTAGGTCCTGAAACTGCATCACAAAAGCAGTGTCAATTCACATCACACAGACAACACTAACACCAAGTCAGTCCTAAAGGTAAGGCAAGGATAATGGTGAAAAAAATTGGCTCAAATTACTCACACTCTCAATATGCTGTGGGCAGTTGTGGCCAGTGGCTTCAACAGGAATGTCATCATATTTCTCAAAGTTTATCCCAGTGTTGCTTCCAGAAAATAGCTCACTAATAAATAAAAATGCAGTCAGTGCCATACGCAGAAAAACTTGAGATTCACGCCTTAAAAATGTAGTCTCTTTGTACCATCTTGAGCCGAAAGTAAATTTTAAGACAAAAATTAGATGGTATGTAAACACAGGTTTTGTTAATCCCAAGTTCTATAGGCCTATTTACACCAGCCCTGGGTGTGAACAAATCTGACATTTTGCAACCAAGTTGTTGGATGCTTAGTTTGTTCACTCACTGTTCCAGCCTTTCATTGGGAGTGAGGGGTTTGGACCAATCCTCTTCATCCCTGGAATCCTCAACCCACCGACTATTTCCGCCACCCCCGAAACCTCCACGCTCGTACCTACGAAATTCAGTTAAGAGTTTAAGGAAGTCTATGGGGCATCATTAAAAACAAAGAACCATTAAAACAGCAGGAACAATTCTAATCAGAAGCTCCAAGAAAACACCTTACCTTCCCCTAGAAGATCCACGATCATTATAGAAGGCGGATTTGTTCCTGTCAGAACGCCCACTGAAGCTATTATAAGCATTATCCTTTGGTGCATTCCATGCTCCGCCATCTTTGTTGTCATAGCCAAAGCCTATCACCAAAATATTCAAAATATTAAAATAAACACCAAATAATTACACAGTTAAAATGTAATTTACTCCAGTATACACCCCACTGTTACTATAAAATTCATAAGCTAGGGTGTTTGTTATTCACCTGTGTTTTGCACTGGTTGGATGACATAGGAGCCATTGCCTCTGCTTCTGTAACCACCTCCTCTGCCTCCACGGTCATTACGAACGGGTGCACGATTACCAAAAGTGCTGCTCCCATTCATGTAGTTGTCACGGCCATCGTGGTAGCCATTTACAAATCCATTGCTTCGTCCAGCATCCCATCCACCCGGAGTGTCTTAAAGTAAGAATAATTTACAATGCATCATTTAAATGAAAATGTCTCCAGGGGAAGTAGGAGGAGAAATAAATCACCCATTATGGGTAATGTCAATTTTTTGCCATAAAATTCTGAAATAGAACAGTTCCTCTAAAATGCTACAGGTGGTGTGCTCTAATCTATTCACACATTGGGGCGCAGTGTGTGTTACGGGTAACTATTTGCCAAGTTTGTTTGGAATCTAACAAAACATATTTATTAAAATGTGATACTAAATACACATCTAATCAGCACCTAGATAGAGAATGTATGCCATGGGCCCCGATGATTCCCATCCCCAGTTGTCTGAATGTTCTGTATTTGGTTAATGAAACTGTCTATATAAAATGCAAACAATTCCCAGTTAACATGTAAATTATAAAGCTGCTCAAAAAAAAAAGAAAAAAAAAAAGAAGGTGTAATAGATCCTCTGTCTGCACCTTCTTCGGTTATTACACCAGAATCAACTGCTATTGATGCTTGGTTGACCCTTACCTACAAATTTTAGGAAAAGGGATCACTTGCCCACTAAGACTATAACGCACAAGACAACCTTGACCACAGCCACTACACAATGAGAAAAATTACTTACCGCTTTTGGAAGCCTCCTTGTTCCTTAAATGAGGTGGAATGTAACGCCCTAGTGATAGACACCTTTTGTTAGTTTAACAATTTTACAGAAACATTCACTGCTTACTCAATAGTGTAAATGCTCAGGTTCCATTGTTGTATTAAATAAATAGCTCTACCTGAATGTTGAATACATAAAATGCTAAAATATGCTAAACTGCAACATGTTTGCTCTCCCTTTTGGACTTCTAACCAGTTTTGTTGCAATAATTCCACTAGGTCCAACCCTGTGCGACACTTGCTTAACTGCTTAACAAATACATTCTAGTTGTTTCTAGTGGTTTCATTATCACCACCTCCCCAAACTGAGCAAATGCATTTCTGTAGGGTTCTTTTGTTCTGGTCCACAGGCTGAAAGATCCTTGAGATGATTGTGGGCCAGGAGTCCTAAGGGGCAAAACTGGCTGTGCTCCCATGGGGGGGAGGGGTGGCACACATTGACACAAGACAATAATGGCAATCTTCGAGTTAACAAGGGTGAGGGGAAATTTAACATTGTAGGGAATGACCACAAACCAATTAGCCAAAAATGAATACTCACTGCCAGTGCCTCCTCCTTGAACATCAGATTTCAAGTCTAGGGCAGCAATCTAAAAGCAGAAAAAAAGCAATCAGAGACTTAATGTCAACCATTTATTTCACAAATGTGCATAGCAAACATTAAAGTTATACTTTGTCTAATGAAATAATATATAGAAATATTACTTGGATTCACATTTAAATAAATTGGCAACAAATAATTAAATATTTCTGCTGTCCTAACACATTGTACCAGTACAAATGAATTCAGGTCATCCATCCAAGGCAAACCACTTAAAGAATCATGTCTCAAAATGCATAACCATTCACCATTTTACATGGGTTTGGATGAACACTACCTAGTTTTCCTATGAAAGTCAAGTGCCAAACACTTTAAACCTCAGACAGGATGCATTAGCTCTCCAGTGAACATCACAACTTTGGTCCAACTGGAGGTGTAAATGTCAGCACCACTACTTGTGTTTTCGCTCCGGCAATAAGTCGGCCAAGTCACGTGGCAAACAAACCAGGCTCCTTTTTTCAGGTTGGCCTGCATCACAGCACAATGTCATGGATTTTCCTAGTACACAACACTTCCCAATAAGCTGGAAAGGAGCACTTGCATTAGAGAAAAGTCCAAATGTTACAGCAGTCCTATATTACAAACCTGGGAGTCTTGTGTTTATAAAGTCATATTGTGCATTTGATGGTGTTTGCCTCTCAAAATTGGAAACCTGCATAAAAGGGACTCTGTGGACTAACCATTTAAGCAGCCGAGATAACCAAGTGATTTTGCCCCAGATTCCTTGGACAATTGTAAAAAATATTTAACTGGTATTAATAAAAGTCAGTAACCCAAACAAAAAGCAGAAAGGGCAACCGTAAAGAACCCTGATCTTATGTTAGCCATTTCTCAATTCTAATTGGTCTGAAGTCAGTGTTGGAACATCAGAGTGGATTACTAGCAGGGAGGTAGAAAAAAAAAAAAAAACTTGGTTTAATCACTAAAGGCGTTCTGTTCCCCCCCAGGACAATGCACCAAGTGCATATTACCGTTCTGTCCTGAGCTTGCTCCAAGTGTCTCTGCATGCGTGTGTCAATTAATGGAATTCATGGGCGGCCAGAGTTTTAGAAGTGAAGCAAGCAGTCTGATCACGGCTCATACTGAAACTTTTACCTTTATAGTATCCAAGCACTAGTTTAGCATTGGCGAAGCTCATCATAGCGAGAGATAGAGGGAGCCCCCCCCCGCAGAACTGTTATTCAGAGGAATCAAAAGTCCCGGTTTGACTTGAACACCCGTCGCATTTACGGAAATCTTGTGTCAGCACTTTCAACCACTTTAGCCATCGCAAGTGCTAGTTTTAACTATACAAATTTTATAACATGTATTATATAATACATAAACTAGTTGAACTGAACGGGTGTCACCAATAAACTGATATTTGGTTTACATTAAATACAAGTGCGCGGTTAATGCGCAACGTGCCACGTTACCTAAAGCTAGCAGTGCTTAGCGGCTTCTTGTGACGCCACCGCGTCAGGCAGAACCGGCTTACACAATCCACAAAAATAGAATCATACACGGAAGAAAATACTTGACTTTATTTCCCCATAATTGTTAAACAAGAAGTGTCGCGAAAACAATTGGTAACTGTAGGGAAAATAAGCGGCCCGCTGAACTATGCGGCTCCGCCGCCATCATCAGCTTTAGCGCTACCTCCGTCTACACACTCAGCCTCCATTTTAGCCAGCCGATTAAGACACGCAGTTACAGACGGCCCGGTTAGCATAAGCTAACTGACACAAGTACCGTTTACTTAACTTCAAACTTCACCAAATCTCTGTTGTTAAATAGACAAAAAACTATGATTCAGACTTACCTGCTGTTCTAGACCGTGTGCATTCTCAACGGCCACATGACTCATAACTAAAGAGTGTTGAAGATAGGTTTCTTTGAGAAAGGGTTTCTTTGTTTGCCGGTATGATATCTTCTGCCCTCTTTGTGCGCTTTAATCGACACGTCTTTTATATCGACTTTGAAAATAATCTATTTACTTGATCAAAAATATATTGAGGAAAAAATACAATAACAAATGCTATAATTTTATTACTATTTTTCTATATAAAACTACGGTTGCTTCGTCTCGACCGGATCGTAACTCGACCTAAGCCTTTCAGCTAGCCTGCGTCGGTGATGAAATGAAGCCGGAGGCGAAAGCTCGTAATTTTATTGGCCAAGATATTATTACGTCATTGTGTTCAAATCTCGCGACATTCTGCGTAGACAGCATAGTGACGTGCTTAGAGTTTGTTGAAATACTGAACTACTACAGCTACCATGGTTTACTCTGTCTAATTACATATTCTTTAAGTCTGCTTGAACTGTATATCTTCTAGTTATTTTTTGTTGGTAACTGTAAACAGTATGATTAACGTTTTTAAGCCTGAATTTTGTGTTATACTTTTATTCTTTCAATACTGTAATATTAATTTTTGTTATTAATAAAAAATAATAAAAACCCATTCCAGCTACTCAATCCTCAAAAAACTAACAAACAAATGAATGATCAATCCTCTACGTCTCAATGCATGATGATTTTCTTTTTAAAAACAGTGATTTATTAGGATATAAGGATCCTGTTTACTTTGTCTCCGTACAGCAACTTGCCAAAACAAATAAAGTTATCAGCAACACTGAGTGAGAAAAAAAAGCACCCAATTACTGCTCATAACTCTAATAAAGCCTCAATAACTTTACATACAACAGAGAGCAAGTTTTGCATACCTGTTTTTTAAGAGATTTTTTTTAATTTATCTATAAGAACATAATATTTTTTTTAAAGAAAGAAAGAAACGTAACCATATCCTGCACCAGAATTATTTAAAATTATTTTAAATAAAATTACAATTATTGTAACTCAATAAAACTTTTGCCCTAATTTCATTCAAACTTTACATTGAAAAGAGTGCTGTGCATACACACGTGGACAAAATTGTTGGTACCCTTCGGTCAATGAAAGAAAAACTCACAATGGTCACATAAATAACTTTAATCTGACAAAAGTAATAATAATAAAAAAAATTCTATGAATGTTAACCAATGAAAGTCAGACATTGCTTTTCAACCATGCTTCAACAGAATTATTTTAAAAAATAAACTCATGGAACAGGCCTGGACAAAAATGATGGTACCCCTAGAAAATACTGAACATAATGTGACCAAAGGGACATGTTAATTCATGGTGTGTCGACTAATTAGCATCACAGGTGTCTACAATCTTGTAATCAGTCAGTGGGCCTATATATAGGGCTCCAGGTAGTCAGTGTGTTGCTTGGTGACATGGTATGTACCACACTCAACATGGACCAGAGGAAGCGAAGGAAAGAGTTGTCTCAGGAGATTCGAAAGAAAATTATAGACAAGCATGTTAAAGGTAAAGACTATAAGACCATTTCCAAGCAGCTAGATGCTCCTGTGACTACAGTTGCACATATTATTCAGAAATTTAAGATCCATGGGACTGTAGCCAACCTCCCTGGACGTGGCCACAGGAGGAAAATTGATGACAAATCAAAGAGGCGGATAATCCGAATGGTAACCCAGAAAGACTTCTAAAGAGATCCAAGGTGAACTTCATGCTCAAGGAACATCAGTGTCAGATCGCACCATCCGTCGTTGTTTGAGCCAAAGTGGACTACATGGGAGACGACCAAGGAGGACACCATTGTTGAAAACAAATCATAAAAAAGCCAGACTGGAATATGCCAAACTACATGTTGACAAGCCACAAAGCTTCTGGGAGAATGTCCTATGGACAGACGAGACAAAAATGGAACTTTTTGCCAAGGCACATCAGCTCTATGTTCACAGACGGAAAAATGAAGCATATCAAGAAAAGAACACTGTCCCTACTGTGAAACATGGAGGAGGCTCTGTTATGTTCTGGGGCTGCTTTGCTGCATCTGGCACAGGGTGTCTTGAATCTGTGCAGGGTACAATGAAATCTCAAGACTATCAAGGGATTCTAGAGAGCAATGTGCTGGCCAGTATCAGAAAGCAGGGTCTCAGTCGCAGGTCATGGGTCTTGCAACAGGACAATGACCCAAAACACACAGCTAAAAACACCCAAGAATGGCTAAGAGGAAAACATTGGACTATTCTAAAGTGGCCTTCTATGAGCCCTGACCTCATATATACTGTAAGGTAAGGTCCAGAAGCTATGTAGAAGATACAAAAAGATGTTCAATGCAGCTACAGATTTATCCAAATAAATATACAAGATATGAAAGAACAATTGAAAAATGGATAACATCACTATAAATACCATAATATACAATCTATCATTTGACTATTTTATCAAAAGACATGCTTTATATAACACATTGCACACAAGCATTTAAATATACCTTTTATTATTTTTAAATACATTTTACAGTGTTCTGGGCTTTTAGAGCCCTCTAAGGCAAATCAAGGAATATATTCATGCATGTCTCGCAAATTGAGTTGTAGAACAACCAAAATCCAATCCAATCCCAAATCAAAATTTATGAATATAAAATGTGCAAATGTAAAACAAACAAACAAATACATAAATAAATAAACGAAGCATAGATAATTGCAGGAGGAAGTATAAACAGATGTGTTAAAAGCAGTAGGGCTAATCAACTGGCTTCATATCATACTCCCCACAAATTGGTGAGGATCTTTCTCAGCTCTTACATTACATTGTAACACATTATGGTTCCATGTCTCACCAGCCTTAGTCACATACTGTATATTAAGTATTTAGCTTGGTTGACATTAAGTCTCCAAGTCACTGGTTTGGTTATAGCAGTTGTTTCTGGGCAGTAAAAAATTAGTCATGCAGTCATCAGTGGACATATTTCACCACAGATAGAAATAAACTTTGATATGCCTTTTTCTTTTGTGTGCAGTAGCTATTTACAAAATATGCCACAAATTAAGCATCAGAAATCTAATAAAGTTTGCATCACATTTGTATGTTTTGTAAACTTTTTTTTATTACAAGTGGAGCAATAAATGTATTATTTGTGCTGAGAAAAAGTATAAAAACCTTGCATTGCTATCAATCCTCTAGAACCCTCATGAACGCAAAACAAAAAGCTCCCATTTTTTCTCTACAGTAAATATATTTTTGTAATAATAAAATACACTTTTCCCATTTCAATCAAATACCCGTTCTTAACAAATTCAGAAATAACCTTTACTTAAAAAAATATACATAGAATTTGGGCTCACATCTTCTTTTTGGTATTTTAAACAAAAAAATGAAATAAAATCCACTCACTCATGAAATAATCTGGTCTAGTATGTATGGACACCGATCAATACCGCAGAATGCTAATCATAGTACATCACTGATGATGCACTCTCCTATATCTATGTAATTCCTTCAAGTTTTAGGTATATGGATGCTAACTCACTGTAATGAGTTTGGACAAGTGGCAAGTGATAACTAAACAAATCACTAGTTTTTGCTAATATTATATTAATTGAAACATTCAAAATTTATCACTTTTCTGTTTAGCTTTAGTTTAGGACAAATATGCCATTTCACCTTATGACCGCTACAACTGTGGCCTTTGTTGGGAGTGTAAGGCTGGCAAGAAAAACAGAATACAGTGACTAAAGTGTAGTAGTAGTGGTAAATTTTGGACCAAAAATGAGAGATGTTATACAGGGTGGGCCATTTATATGGATACACCTTAATAAAATGGGAATGGTTGGTGATATTAACGTCCTGTTTGTGGCACATTAGTATATGTGAGGGGGCAAACTTTTCAAGATGAGTGGTGACCATGGTGGCCATTTGGAAGTCGGCCATCTTGGATCCAACTTTTCTTTTTTCAATAGGAAGAGGGTCATGTGACACATCAAACTTATTGGGAATTTCACAAGAAAAACAATGGTGTGCTTGGTTTTAACGTAACTTTATTCTTTCATGAGTTATTTACAGTTATTTAGAGTTATTTTCTCCACCCTGTATATAAATAATCAGAACCAAAATAGTTAATGTGAAATTAGGTGTGCTACAAATGAGAACCCACATCTACACTGACCCTCTGCAAATAAGACTAGGCCCCTCATGTTTAGATTTATATATTTTAAACCTAAAAATCTCACAAAAAATGACTGAAGGGCATATGTTTTTATTTTTGTATCAGTGTGTCCAGTTTCACCCTAACCAGGTTTTATTTCCTACAATCAGAGGCATGAATACATATCCTCATCCCTAGATAATCCATACTGAATTCACAATTTGGCAGCCACTATTCCAGTTGGTAGTTATTTCACTGTCTAGATTTATACACATGAACACCATCTTCACATAAAAAAAAAATACTCCATGAAGGTGATACATTTTTACACAAAGTGATGTACATAGGCAGTATGGATGTATGTCCACAAGCATGTGTACCATGCTCAGCAGGGGACTTGAGACCCAAATCCACCCTGATTTTGAGGTAAACTTTCATACTTAATAATAGGTGGGTGGCTGATGATGTGGGAGAAGGAGGTGACAGGGTAAAGTGGAGCAGATGTAAAGTGTATTTGGAGGTTATTCCCTTGAGGAGATCTGGCACCTCTAAGGCATGGGCATGCGCTGAAACAGCCATCTGAATCATCAGGAAAGTCTTGGTGAAGGTGACTACTCTTTCATCTGGACAGGGAGCACCTCTTCTGTGTCCTCCCAGTTGTCCTGAGCCATGCGAGGGGCATCCTGAGGGTTGCTCATGTGGGGGGCAGCGGGACCCATGCATGGCTGCCCATGGGTGTGGTTGTTTGGCTATGCAGAGGAAGAAAGACAAAAATGTAAAAAGAGAGACTGCAGATTTTAAAGAATGTATAAGAAAAAAGTCAAAGGGCATTTTCACATTAGGAACAAATACATCTTACTGTGCCAGAAGTCAACATATAACATTTCTGTACAGCCAATCAAATAAACCTTAGGGTCAAGTGTATTCGTGCCCAGGCCCAAGTGGTTAATGTGAAAGAACCTTAAAACCAGCTAACAAATATACCAAATGACCACATGTAGAAGTACAAACATAACTTAACTTAACAGTTTAAGTAACTGAAGTACATTTAGTTTGAATCTTACTATACAGTAACATTATATTCTACCTTGTGTTTTTGCATGTTTGCCTTAGTGGGTTAGGGGAACTTACCAGCTGATATTGTGTCCCAGCTGAGTGAGGGTAGAGTGTTGTGTCCTCTGGAGGTGCGGATTCAAGGTCATCAGAAGTCTCCTGTTCATCAGGCTCCTGTCAATTACATAGTCACTGGCCAGTTAATCCAGCAGAGCGTTATAAAAATAAAAATAGTGCATTAAAGGGGGAAAATAAATACAGTGGTGGCCAAAAATATTGAGACAAAAGTAAAAGTCAATGTTTTAACGACATTCTCATAAAAAAAAAGTATAATCCAAATAATATGAATAATTTGTTATTTTATGTAATGAAATTGCTATACAACAATCAATATTTAGTATGAAGTCTTTTATTCTTAAAAACCTGCTTCATCTGGCTGGGCACAGGACCAAAAGACTTCTGCAGTACACTGGTGTCACTCAATTCCTGCCTACTTAATTGCTTCCTGATGATCATGTACAGAAATTTGCTATAGAATGTTAAGCATCAGAAAGCTAATAAAGTTTGAACCACTTAACTTTTTTATTACAAGTGAAGCAATGTTTGTAGCCAGGTCTGTGCAGAAAGTAAAAAAAAATCCTGCCACATATTTTCTCAATCCATTAACTAAACCAACTGAATCAAATTAGTGCAACTCTTCAGAGAGATAGGCTAGAACTAATTAGTGACATCATCTGCTTTGCACAGGGAGAACTAATACATGGTATATGTTGTCTCAATACCTTTTGGCCACCACTGAACTCATTAATGGAGATTAACTGTTTTTTGATTAATTGACAATTAACTGTCCCTGATAGCTCACCTCCTCAGGACAGAGTTCACATGCTTTGACCAGGGTCATTTTGGCACTGTGTGATCGTTCAAGGAAGTATCCATTAGAAGTTTCATTACTCTGCACTGGAGGAGACCAGTTGTTGTAACTGTATTGTGGGTTGCCTGTGTATGGCCTCCTCTCCAGCTCATCACCCAACCACTCCACTGCCCATGTCCATTTCCTTTTTAAGTCGCCATTACTCTGGAAGCCACACAGGAACAATATGATTTTACTATTATTAATAACACATGAACGTTTCAAACACCTTTTTTTAAATCTCTGTTATGACATTTGCTGCTCTGTTTGCTGTGTCAACAAAGCCTTAAAACTAATTCTCTGACAACATTATTTTTAAAAGCACCAAGCGGTGACCCAAGCTTAAAAATTTAGATGCTACTTTTTCTCACTTGTAGGATCTGGCAGGCCACAGGGCAACTACAAAAGAGAGCTACCATGCACTTAATGCACTGATAAGCCCTCTTCTGGTAGTGATTCTTGGAACGCTGAATAGTATCAAACAACCCATCCCTGTCATCAGGAATTCCTTTTAGCACATTGTGGATTCTGCAGACATAAAAATAACGTGAAGTAAGTAAAAGCATATATGATAAATTAGGCTTGTAAATGGAGTGTAATGATTGCATAACGCAAAGAGAAATATTGCACAGGGTGGCCCAAGTGGCATTTTTCCTTATAAATTGATCATTTTCTTTTATTTCGGGGAACCATCCCTAACACCAGTTATCTTTGTTCTTCTGGGTAATCTGAAATAAGTAACCTATTGCCATCAGCCCAGGAGATTTGTTACACCAAAGGAGGAAATCATTCTTGTACTTAATAAATACAAGTGGCGCAAAATCATTTAAGCAATTGCTCTAATTTATGCTTACAAAAAAATGTTTTCAGTTTATTGGCGGTTTGGTATTTCAGTTGTTTCAGCTGTTTTTTCAAAGAATTGTTTCAGCCCTAGTGTTTACATTACTGGCTGTTATCTTTGATAACGATATGCCCACCTCTTTGCAAGTGTTCTTGACTTGACTATAGATATTGTGAAGGAATTTATCTTCACTAAGCAAAGAATTCGTTCACTTTCGTTGTTGTCGGTTTTGGTGCATCAGATTTGTTTCCGCAATCTGGTTGCTAGGTCTGTTGTTTTTCGGTCTTATGGCCTCTTTTACTTGCATACGTATCTCTCTGAACTACATATTAAGAGATCTCATGAACAGCTACCCAATGCAAATTGTAATGGCAGATCTTTTATCTCCTCTCCTTGAAAGAAGTGTCATGAAAAGGAGGACACAGGTGGCCACAACGGTCATTAAACTGGTTATCAGAAAATGTCTGTTATGGCTACACATATGTACACACACATGCACACGCCATTCTGCTATGACTACTGTATATGAGAGACAATATGAGAGAGAGATTTATGCTTTGCATAAAACGTGAAAGCCACATGAAAAAAAAATAATTACCTGTGTGTCTGCCATGAGTCCTCAATCAACAGTATCTGAAGTAGCAGGTCCAAATAGGGCCTTAGCTCATAAGTGTAGGAATATGCCACCTAAAGTAATGAAAAAAAAAAAACTGTCTTAATGCCACACAAGAAAATAAAACATCAGTCTTCTTACAGAAAATCTCCCAAAAATGACTTAAAGGACACTCCAGGCAAGAAACCTAAAATGTAACTATCAATACAAAAAAATGTCAAACCAATATACAGGGATCATGTAGCAAAATGTACTGGGTCTGAATACTACAGAAACAACCTCCTGGTATTTCTGAGGTGGCTGGGAGTGGAATTGGGTAGTGTTTGCCACATAGTTGTATGGTCAAGAATGAGAGATAGCTACAGTAGCTGTCTACTACTAATGAGCAATCACAATGCTTTGTACATAACTTATTATAATAGAGTGAATGGATTAGTCAAGCTACAGGAATGACTGAATAGAGAAGAAATTTTGGGTTACTATTTCACAGTGACATCCAACCATGCAGGTTTCAGCAAGAATATACAAAAGAAGAATGGCATCAGCATCAGACACAATAATTGGTAGCTGTACACTTATAAATATCTACAAGTTTTCATACCACTTTAGTGTTTGAAAACATCAATTTCTAACCTGGTTAGAAGCGCTGTGACTAACAAAGCAAAAGGGCTATTTTGTTAGTACTGACGTTTCTGTTGAGAAATCTATTCAGAAACTGGACTGATATAAAAGGTTATCCACATATTATTTTGGATTAGTACTGGGTGCTATTTAATGGACACTTTCAAATGATGTAACAATAAAAGATCCGTAGTCTTTTAAGAATAAGACTTAAGAATCGCCAAATCATCTGCTATGAACCATGTGAAATTCATGCTGAACTGAAAAAAAAAATGCTTATTCTCCTCAGCGAAACACACTTTGAGAAGCCTGAAATATATATAAGACTCTATACTGAGACACATGAAATTTAGCTAGGCCTTAAGAAGCACCAGTGGCACTAGCTGGTGACCTGGGAGCCAGCTCACCAGACACTGCAGGCAATCTTAGGGTCTCAGGCAAGGATTGGTTGTCAAAGATATTCATATATCCAGGAGCTATTTATATACACACATCAATCAGAGGTAAATAAGAGAAGCTGTAAATGAGGTATAAAATAGTTATGACAATGGCTGGCCCCAGCCCAATGTGGTGTTACAACATTTTATAGATGCAGGATATAGATAATTGAAGGAAAAGCTAGTCTGTTAGGGTGGGATGCTGTCAATTACACTCAGGAAAGTGCTGCTCTCATTGCTTGCACAGTATAGCTGGTAGTCTCAGAAAAGGCACAGTTAATCTGTGACTATCCAGAGCCCAGGCCAGGAAGCAGACAAACAGGCTAAACCAAGTATGTGATAGCTGCACAGAGTCGTCACTCAGGTTCCACCAGATTGAGACTGTGTCTGTTCATCAAGCTAATCAAAAATGTAGAAAGACTCAAAGGCTATTTTATTAATATAATCAATATAAAATTAGACAACACCAAATGCACAGCCTGATCTGAAGCCAGGACTGTGTAAGTGAAATGTGATTTAAACACAATGAATATGTATGTGGCATTAGATGAAGCTAGTATTCATGGATATAGGTACATAAAATCAGCCTTGTCTAACTGGTAAAGGAGGCGGACGTTAGTTAGATTATAATGATGTATATAAATGTGTTCCATTTGTTTTTATCCAAATCATAACCAATGTAACCACAAGTAATACAATTGTCTAGTTAATTCCACTAATCATTATTTACAGAACCTCAGGGCTGTACTATAAATTTCTTTTGTGGATTTCTTCTCAAAGCTGGTAATTTCTTTAGACAAAGCATTAATTACTGAAGACTTAATAATTCCTTTTGTAGGGAGGGGGCTTCCTTTAAACAAAGCCAAATCTGATCTGATAAACAATACTAATAATGATGTAGATGATACTATAGCTATATCAGATCAGCAGTTAGACTGCTTTACCCCCCTTCTAGAGACTGAACTAATTTCACTTACCTCTTCAACAAAATCACCCTGTACCTAGACCCTGTACCCAAACAGATAATACATGAAACTACAGAAGCCCCTTTTAAAATACTAATTTCGGCCTCCGAGTGGTGCAGTGGTAAAGTGCTCGCCCTATCATCCGGAGATCGCTAGTTAGATTCCCGGGTGATGCTGTAACCTCTCACAGCGGGAGGTCTAGAGAGAGCTGATTGGCCGAGCTCTATCACAGGGGTGGGATGAGAGGTACTTGGTGCTCCCACATTAATCACGGCTCTACAGCCAATCAGGGGCGTCTGTGAGCTCATGCAAGCGGAAGGAGCGGATAGCGCTGTCCTCCGAGTGTTACGCCGCCCCCAACGGTACATGAGCAAGAGGCGGTCGGCTGGCGTCATGTGGTTCGGAGGAAACTTCGAAGTTGAGTGGTAGTAATAGCCTTAATGTGGGAGCTAGTGACGGGGAGGAATTAGACACGACAAAATTAGGGAGAAAATCCGGGGAAAAATAAAAAAAACTAAACACATTTCCTCTCTCAGGAATGGCCATAGACCCTCCTTCTCTGTCTTTCGGCTATTCCCTTTCAGGGGTCACCACAGCGAATCATCTTCCTCCATATAGCTCTATCCTATGCATCCTCTTCTCTCACCCCAGCTAAAGTCATTGGTCTTCCTTTAAAATTGCTGCCTGGCAGTTCCAACCACGGCATCCTTCTACCAACATGCTCACAATCTCTCCTCTGAACATGTCCAAACCACCTCAATCTGGCTTCTCTGACTTTATCTCCAAAACATCTAACATAGGTTGTCCCTCTGATGAACTTGATCCTATCTATCCTTGTCATTCCCAAAGAGAATCTTAACATCTTCATCTCTGCTACATCCAAATCTGCCTCCTGTCTTTTCTTCAGTACTACGGTCTCCAAGCCGTAGAGCAACTCTGGTCTCACCACTGTCTTATACACCTTTCATTCTCGCTGATACTCTTTTGTCACATAACACACCTGACACTTTTCCATACACCCAAATCCTTTAAACTAGCAGTTATTAAAACCCTGATTAAGAAACCCGATCTTGATCCAAGGTTATGCTCAACCTACAGAGGAATAACATTCAGGAAATGCATCAGTGAGCATTTGGGCCTCATCAAAAACAGACACAGCGCTAGTTAAAGTGGTAAATGACCGGCTACTGGTCTCTTATCAGGGTTGTCTCCCTGCTTGTGTTGCTTGACCTTAGTGTAGCTTGTTATACCATTAATCATACTACAATGGAACCTTGGATTACGAGCATAATTCGTTCCGGAAGTGGGCTCGTATTCCAAAACACTCTTAAACCAAATCATCATTTCCCATAAGAAATAATGAAAACTCAAATTATTCGTTCCACAGCCCCCAAAAATAAATACATAAAAATAATTAATACAATCTATAAAATGAAAATAAAACAAATTAATCTGCACTTTACCTTTAAAAAAAGTACAAAAAAATCCTGACAGATAGGTGTTTCCATTGGTGCGCGCGTGTGTGTGTGTGTCTGTGTGTGTGTGTGTGGAATTAGCCCCTTCCCACGCCTCGTTTCACACAGTAACATTCATCCTCCCTCTTCCCACCTCGCTTTTTCACAACAGTTTCACAACAAACACACACACACACAACGGAAACACCGTTTTAACAGGAAAAAAAGAAATCTCTCTGAGACCGACATGAGCGTATATTAACAGACACACTTTTTAAGTTTTACAACAAGCGCATAAACACAGCGGAAACACCGGTTTAAAAAAGCGAGACTGGCACGAGCGTATACTAAAGGAATCACTTAAGTTTCACAACAAATGGACACACACACAAACACGGAAAAACCGTTTTAACAGGAAAAAAAAGGTCAGAGAAAAAAATCTCTCTGACCTGGCGTGAGCGCACACTAAGGGAATCACTGCTGTAAAGTAAAAAAAAAAAAAAAAAAAAAAAACAAATGAACCAGCACCTTACCTTTGAAAAGAATCGCGACAGAGCAGAGTTTCTGTGTCTTTGTGAAGCCGGGAGGGGTGAAAAGGGGAGAGAGCGTCTGTGCGTGTGTTTCAGTTTCAAATTGCGCACGCACGAGCAGAGTTTCTGTGTTTGCGAAGCCGTGGGGGGAGGGTGGGAGGGGGGATGGGGGGGAGGTGAGAGAGTGACGCTCGGTGTCAAAATAAGAGTCGCATGTGTGAAGCATGATACTCGACGCTCGTAAACTAATACTTGCTCGGTTTCCGAATAAAAAATTATTTAAAATCTTTGCTCGGTTTGCGGAACACTCGTAAACCACGTTACTCGCAATCCGAGGTTCCACTGTATTCTCCTTGATAGATGTTAAGGAAATTGTAAAATGAGTTAAGGGAACAGCCCTCTCCTGGCTCAGGCCCTATTTGACTGATTAGGAACTAATACAATATTCATTTAGTTATTGACTACATTTGAAAAATTTTTGGTACATACTGCGCCACGCCATACTGAACTCTTAAGAAATTCCAGACAATCTCCACACGATTTTCTACAATCTTAAAATTATACGAATTTGGGATCAAATTTGGAAATGTGGGAAATGTCTTGTTATACCATCAGTGGCTCAATCATGCTAAGTAGTGGACAACCCTGCAAACACAAGATATGCATACATATCTCACAGACGTTCTGAATGTTTATACAGTACAGAGGAGAAATTATCATACAGGTCTCTTAATGCTTACAACTTAGTTGGTGGAAACTTTACGGTTTAACGATTACATCATTATGGATGCTGGAATCTATCAACTGAAGGCTGTGGCTCTGCCCATCCAGATACTATAATCTCTTTTATACAGTGGAACCTCGGATTGCGAGTAACGTGGTTTACGAGTGTTCCACAAACCGAGCAAAGATTTGTAATTTTGTATTCGGAAACCGAGCAAGTATTAGTTTACGAGCGCCGAGTATCATGCTTCACACATGCGACTCTTATTTTGACACCGAGCGTCACTCTCTCACCTTCCCCCTTTTTTCCGTTAACGGTGTTTCCGTTGTGTGTGTGTTGTGAATCTTAAAAAGCGAGGTGGGGAGAGGGAGGAGGAGTGTTACTGTGTAAAACGAGGCGAGGGAAGGGGCTAATTCCACACACACACACACACACACACACACACACACACGGCGCCTGCGCGCACCAACGAAAACACTTATCTGTCAGGATTTATTTGTACTTTTTTTTTAAAGGTAAAGTGCAGATTAATTTGTTTTATTTTCATTTTATAGATTGTATTAATTATTTTTATGTATTTATTTTTTGGGGCTGTGGAACCAATAATTTGAGTTTTCATTATTTCTTATGGGAAATTATGATTTGGTTTACGAGTGTTTTGGAATACGAGCCCACTTCTGAATTCCAAGGTTCCACTGTAATCTGAATTATGTTATATAGTTAAATGTATATATTCTATAATGTTATATAGCTATGTAGCTTTGTTACCATAAAGAAAGCGTGCCACTAATCTGAGATCACATGGGAACAGAATTATCCCTCCAAACTACCTGCAAAAACACCCGTCTTGTTTGGTTTAGGAATGTGTCTGGTTCAACAGTGTGCACAAACAAAATTGTTTAGATACCCCAGTCCCAGTATCTTGTAACTGAGATATCACAGTGTTACAAATACCGTGTTTTTCGGCAGTTTTTTTTCTTTTTTACTTCGTTCAGAGTATTGTATATTTGGAATGAAAAAAGGAACATGATATAAAATCATGCATTGTGTTAAAACACAGACAGTAAGCTACAGTGGAACCTTGGATTACGAGTAACTTGGTTTGCAATACGAGCAAAATTTTGTAATAAATTTTAACTTGATAAACAAGTGAGGTCTTGATATAAATCATATGAGTAGTACGCATGCGCTTTGTCTGCAGAGCGTCACGTGATCACAACTGAGCCAATGGTTCTTCTCTCTCGCACGGGATTATGGGTAACCGTCTCCTATGCTCCTATGTCTCAGTCCGCATGCATATAATTAACATCAAAGCGTGCCTGTACTGTTTATTATAACATTGTGAGCACGTGTGTGCGCGCATGTATAAAAAAAAAAATAATAATAAAATAAAAAAAAAAGGGGGTTATTTGTTAAAGATTCAGAGTCTCTCTGGAAGCACTTAATTCGTTAATGTGTATGTGAGCACGAGTGTCATTAGAAAGATTCCTTGTTAAAGAAGTTTCCGACAGAGCAGTGTTTCCGTTAGTGTGTGTGTGTGAGAGAGAGAGAGAGATCCTGCACAATAGCCCCCTCCCTTCTCTCAAATAAGAGAGTGAGTGACTTCAGCTTCACACACACACGCCCATGTGCGCACACTCACTCACTCAAACAGAAACACTGCTGTCTGAATTCTTTTCAAAGGTAAAGTTGATTTGTTATTTTTTCTATAAATTATTTTTATATGAATATTTTTTGGTTGTGGAACAAATCATCGGAGTTTCCATTGTGTTTTGATACACAAACACACTTCGTGAACAAATTATGCTCGCAATCCAAGGTTTGACTGTTAAGTTTGTTTTATGGATAAATAGCTGACCTGCCAGAGAAGCTCGCTGAGCACAGTGGACGAGAACTGAGGGTTCTCCCAGCAGCAGAATCGCAGCAGTTTAATAGTCTCCTCAGAGTTACTGCAGTCCTCAATAATTTTTTTCACATAGCTGGCACGCACAAACAAGATCTCTGCAACTGGGTGTTGTAGAGGAATGATGGGAACTTTAAGACTGGAATCACCATATCGGTTTGGTAGAGCGGGGTTACCTAAAGAAGGATGTGGGTAAAGAAATAAAATGAGTATCAATTATAAGCTTACAATGTAAACCAATGTATTTTTAAGGTATAGCTTCAGCTTATTTAAAAAATTATTTATTTAGACTGGGATTTTAGACACAGAACCGTATGTACAGTGTTCATTCTGGTGTACTGAGAGTGAGATAACCTGCTAGTAAACACTCACCATTAATTGAGGACTGCATGCGTGATGATACATCACAACACCTCAGCAGCTGAGACACTACTGTATAAAGCTTACTTAGCTCTACATACTGGTACTTAATGGGGGGGCCAGGGCCTTCATCCAAAGCCACCAGCATGAAGGTAGCTGGCACATTCAACTTCAGCAGCTGCGTCTTTTCTGCTAAACCTATAAACCCCAAAAAGGACATCATGTACATTCATGATGAGGTAAGCATTGTAAAATAGGGTTAATATATATTGGGATGGGCAAGATGTGCATTTATGCAATGAAACAATATTATAATATAACTATTAATTAGTAACAAGCTCATACAGTATTGCATCTCTAAAACAAGTTGTTAAACACTTTAGGCTACTAATCACGGACATGTGTGGTTGTTGACAGTGTAGTGTAGTATATTAAAATTATATTTTAAAAGACTACACTGTCACACCGGTCAATTTGTCAAAAACCTTCTCTGCACTCCTACTTGAAACAAACATGGTTAACTAGACACACCCTTACTTTAGGACATCAAAATCATATTTCTTAAAAACTTACCAAGATTGGCATACATGACAAAAAGGTTGAAGTACTGCTGAAGATGTCGGCCATGCTCAGATACCTCCCTCCTTAGCAGGTTAAGCACAGCCCGCAAAAGGTGATCACTCAGTGTCATACTGTCGCAGGCCTTTAGTCAAGAATATGAAAAAGAGAGGGAATTTAAAAAATACTCAATGTCTAAAAACAATGTGTTTGTTTATTAAGCAGGCAATGTTTGTATAACACATTAAGCTACAGTAGGATAGGCTTAGGATAGCTAGGGCTGAGCGATGTGTCAAAATATGATCAAGATTTTTGCCCTATTGATCAATATTCATATTTATTACAATAGAAGATAAGAGATAAGATGGAGCTTTATTAATTAAGAAGGAAATTCCGAAGTTTTGCAGCAGCACAGAATAACACAGTAACACACTGGACAAATAATAGTAGTTAAGCTAAAAAAATTTTTTTAAAAAGTTGACAAATAAACCAAATATGCAAAAAAAACCTATGCTGAAATTAACGAGTATGCTTAATTGTTTAAGGAGGTAGTGTATGCTTAGTAGACATTTTGTACAAAATTATGCATATTGTGTGTAAGATTGCCCTGCAGACAAAGGAATTAACGTATACAAACTGAGTTTACTCCTCATTAGCAACACGAGGGTCGATAATTAATCCCCTGCAGGGACTCATTAAAGAGCCTAAAGGCTGCAGGTATAAACAATCTCCAATAACGCTCCTAAGAGTAGCAAACCTGCTCCAGTCTATTACTGAATGTATGCTTTTGTATTGTTAAAAAAACACAGAGTGGGTGAGAGACATTGTTTAATATGTTCTGTATTTTTTTTAAGTGTCCTTTTTTGACTACAGTCCCTAGTGAGTTAAGACTGATTCCCACACCTGAGCCTGCTTTCCTGAGCAGGTTATTAAGCCAGACAAGTATATTTTTGTTCCACACACCTTTTCCTTTTTTCTTCAAATGTCGTTTTCTTTCTCTGTAGCTCAAACAATGCTTTGGGGTAGTCATAGTTATTGTAATATCACCCAGAAAAAGCTACAGGTCTGTAGATGTACATGATTTAAAAGCTTCAGTAATTTATCACTTATTTGGGTGTCTTGTTTATCCTCTTACTAACCTGTGTGGAAGAACCTGGTGAGGTGATTGGAGCAGGGCATGGGCCATCCTGCAGTGAGAAGTGTGCAATGAAGACTAGGAGCTTAGCAAAGGCTCCACGGACCTCTGCACTTGGGCACTCCAGCAGATATTCAGAGAAGCGCATGGGAAAT
The DNA here is from genome assembly GCA_030347435.1 of Clarias fuscus. Classification (NCBI taxonomy): domain Eukaryota; kingdom Metazoa; phylum Chordata; class Actinopteri; order Siluriformes; family Clariidae; genus Clarias; species Clarias fuscus. The sequence goes on from CM059206.1 coordinate 29,835,306, forward strand.
GCAAATAAGGCATTGTGTGCTATCCAGATGCGGACATTCTTACTATGACGCAGTAGGATGCACAACGAATCATACCTTGATGACAAACAGAAATCAGGTGTGAGAGTGAAAGCTTAAAAATATAAATAATATATCATCCACACACTTACCAGTCACTAGCAGGGCCTCTGACTGCTTTTTTGGTATGTAATCCTGTAGTGAAAAGGAATCTAGCAGCAAGCTGGATACTTATCATAGCTATTTCTTCAGCTTCAGGTACCAAGTAATTTTGACCTTGACGATGCAAATAGAGCCAAATACTTAGTTATTGGTTATATACTTATACACTATAAACTACACTACTACAGTGCTCCACTTAAATTGAAGTTTCACGATTTTATACCTGGGGGTGGGTTCAAGTAGATGCTATTGCAGGTGAGCAGTTTTTTGACAAACTGGAAGTACTCTGGGCTGTACTGCATGCGGCTGTGCATGAACTGCACATTCTGCTTGCGCACACCGCACTCAATGGCTGAGGGCATTTTGAGATGGTGAGGTTTTGGCATCAACGTCATCTCTGCTATTTGTTTCAACAACTCGCCATTAACGCTGACTGTATCAAAGCGCTCATAGAATAAGATGTAAGCATTCCACCATCGCTTTTGCCGTCGGTATGACATACGCTTCATCATGTGGTCAAATACCTCACCCATGTACTCTCCACCAAAGCACTGGTTCTTCAGCTCCTCATCATCATCCATCTTGCACTCAGTGACATCACCATCATCAAACTTATACCAGCGATCTCTCTGGGCATCAGCACTGCTGCTGTGCCGTTGAACAATGTAGGAGTAGTAATGTCCACCGCTGGCCTGCCCTGAGTGCACCAGCACTCCTACTAACCGGTAATGAGAGCTTCCATCCAGCACTGACTCCAAGGGTGCATTCTGGTGGACGACTTGACTCTCTGAAGGAATCTTATTGCTCTCCAGCTTGGCCACTCCTGCCACAGTGTATGGTTCCATGTCCAACTCACGTGGGAACTCAAAGTAATCATTAAATTTAATGGCACACTCGCGTTCCCAATCATAGTCAAAACGCTTCAGCTGAATGGCCAGTACTGGAGGAAGCTTCTTAATCAGGAGGCGTTTCACTGTATCAACCTGTGGCAGACACACAACAAAATTAATGAAAACACAATCTAGTTTTTTTTTTTTTTTTTTATGAAGACAAATACTTGATCAACCCAGTCTTTTTTCTTAGTAGTTCTAGATTAGTTTTCTGTGGGCGTTCGATAAATTGTCATGGAAAAAAAAGAAAAGTGCATTATACTTAAATTCTATCGATGTCAAGGAGTCGTACCGAACAAAGGTGGAGAATAAACTGAAGGAGAACAACATGAGTGAAGTCTGGGATGGTATGAAAACTATTACAAACTGCAAGAACAACAACAATAATATACAGTAATTGAAGATGACATTGTGAGGGCTAATGAGGTAGACCGGTTCTTCAACAGGTTTCATAGTCCTGCCCCTATTGTCCCCACAGCCTGTTCACTTCTTACTTCCTATCTTCCTCAACTACAGTCTTTATCCCCCCCCACATCTCACACCTTGGACCACCCCTCCCTCCCCCATTACTGCTGATCAGCTCAGAAATGGCCTGAAGAGGCTCCGTCTCAGTGTAAGCTGCCCCAGATAAGGTCTGCTCAAGAATGCTGAGCGCCTGTGCTGAAGAATTAGCTGAGCCTCTTCAGCACATTTTCAACCTGAGCATGGAGCTAGGGAGGGTCCCTGACCTCTGGAAAACATCTCGCCTCATCCCAGTCCTCCCAAAAAGGAGCTTTCAGGCCAGTGGTGTTGACTTCACACATTATGAAGACCATTGAGCGACTGATTATTAGTCAGACCTCCGGGATGTCATGTCATGTTTTATTTGGTTTAAAGGCATTTTTTTGATAGTTGTAAAATGCTTTAACAATTAATTCCTAAAATTCATCAATTAAAAAAAAAAGTAAAAATGTGAAAAAATGAAGTACCTTCTTGTTGCACTTCTCACAGTGATAAGCATTGGCTCCTTCCAGCAAATCACCTTTAACATACTGTTCCAACGAATCTAAGAGGTTTTGGTGGTTTCTGATGTCAACATTCAGTGTTGTGAAGGATTCTTCACACTCATATCTACCAAAATATTAATATGACACTGTTTCATCTCCAAATTTTGTAATTAGAGAGGACAACAGACATTACCCTTACCTGTGAGGACAGTCCTGGCAAATTTTCTGGTCTGCAAATGAGCCACCCAGCACCTTGCTAAGCATGCTAGGATGCCCAAGGGCCTTCAATGCTTCATCCAGGCTGTCTACCAAAGAGTTAAAAAACTCCAGGGCATCATGCTGCTCCCTCAAATTAACCGGCTCCCCCCATAACCTGTACACCAAATATTTGGTTGTGGTTTACAACACAAAAGAACAGAAATAAAGGAAAGTGCTCTAATTAAATAAGCGGAATATTTTAGTGGAGTTACCTGAACTGTTTCCAGAATCCATCAGGTACATAATACTGTAGCCGGGATGCAGCCAGGTGCCCAAATATAACTTGCAGATGGCGCAGCACTCCAATATTGTACTCCTTGCGATCTTCAGCCTTATTGACAGAGGTTGTGTCATCAAATTGCTGATGATAATTAAATACTTTATCCCTGGGGTCCACATTACGATGTAGCACAGTGATAGGCTATGCTTGCACAATGGGGTTGCTTCCTTTAATTTGGGGGATGGCAAAAATATGCCAAGATAATAATTTGGTAAATGCTTTAACAGTCAAATTAAATTAGGCCCAGTATCAAACCAAATGTTTGCTATGTGATGAAACACATTTAAAAATAATTAAACCAGTGGCAGTCATTGTGCATATCTGTATTTTACCTCACTGTCCTGCTTTTCATCTCCAGACATATCATCCACATCACTGCCAGCACCCTCTATGGCCAGAATGCCATTTCGAATAGATGGAATCATGTACAACTGCTGGATCACAGAGTTCATATAGCATGTGGCTCCAGCATTCTTCAGACCTACAAATCCTTTAGTCGGTCGTGGGCCCACAGGTGGGAGATATTCCCACTCTGTAAATGCCTCAGAGCCTGAAAAGCAAAAGACATTATTATATTATTTAATGACAAAATTATACAATGATTACGATCGTAAGTTTCATAAACTACAAAACATAAAAAATACAGTTAAACCTTGGATTGCAAGCACAATTAGTTCCATTCTTGTAATCCACTCGTATAGCACTCATATATCAAAGCAAATTTTTGCATAAGAAACTCTGATGATTCATTACACAGCCCAAAAATATTCATATAAAAATGATTAATACAAAATATAAAGTAAAACTAATCAAACTGCATTTCACCTTTGAAATGAATCGATGAGACAGTATAAGACAGTATAGGACGACTTTCACACACACGTACACACTGCTCTCTGATGGAGACTCTGTCTGCAAACTGGAATCACCTTCATTTTGCATGATGGTAGTTAACAAGGAACCTCTCTAATGGCACTTGCTTTTGTCTCCTTTTAAGGATTTTGCAGAGATGTGATATTGCAAGATCATCGCTCACACTTTCTTTTTCTTTTTCATGTTATTGTAGTACAGTTACTAAACAACAGTCACAACACAAAACACGCACACACACGTGGTCACTATACTTTAGTAAACAGTACACACGTACACGGATGTTGACTATACGAGTGATGCACAAGCACTGAGACTGAACATGAGAGACGATTAACCATAATCACAGTGTGTGAGAGAGAAGAACCATTGGTTCAGTTGTGACAGACAAAGTGTATATGTACTACTCGTATTTCAAGATCTCGCTTGTTTATCAAGTTAAGATTTATTTCAATTTTTTGCTTGTCTTCCAAAACATTCACAGACCAAGTAACTTGCAATCCAAGGTTTTATATTACAAGCTTTTAATTTGTATTTAATCCACTTAAGCCACTTGATGTCTAAATTTAAGCAGGCTAAATAAAATATTTTTTAAAATGTTGATTCAAAGGTTGTACCAATTATACTAGACTGTTATTTATACTATAAAATCTTACATGCCTTGATAGTACATTTCTGTGAGAGCATCAATAATCTGTTTAAGATTCTGTACGCATCCCACAGCAAGGGCCACGAGAAGTTCAAAGCCAGCATTAATGGAGGCAGGGCTGCTGCATACTGGGATTGCCTGCTCAGCAGGGAACTTTCCAGTTTTGACATACCGTAGGAATACATTAGATGCTGGGAAGATGAAATCATCTATTAACTCCTATGTAGAGAGAGAGGAATGGGAGAAATTAGTGAAATTACTAGACGTATAGAACGTATCAGTTTTCAGCTAGGTCACCAGTGAAGCAGTGGTAGCTCAGAGCTCATTTACATAATCTAATATGTTGGTTATTGTGATATCTCCGTTTACACTCTAACCAAAAATTTCAACCACTCATTTGTGGGATATCATGTTGACAAGAATCATAGATAGATGGACAAATACGCAACGCAGAAAGAGTATGTCTCATAATAAAACCTATATGGAGAATAACTAAATAGCATGAAAATAATAAAATAATAAATAAATAAAACACAAAAATGGCACTAACAGAGCATAAAAGATTGCTGTATCATTATGCTGCTTACTTTAACAAGGTTGGCCCCACCCTTTTCACAGCCAATATAGTATTTTTTCTCAGGTGTCTGGAATGCTAAAAGCTCCTTGGTGACTCCCAGATGACCTTCAAGAATGGTCTCGTCCACCGCAGTCTCCCCTGTTCCCATTACTTCATCCTAGTAAAAGTAAAAAAGTAAAAAATACTAACTTGAATCAATATGAACAAAAATATGCTGCATGTGTTCAGTGTATAAGCAATTAACATTTAAAAGTGAGTGAACTGACCTTGATTCTTTTTAACCAATCAATTTCATTGTTAAGCAGGTCTTCTGCATTAGGTAGGTTTATATTGCTGTTGTGTGCATAGTTAAGTAGGTTTCTCAAAAGGATAAAGTAATCATTAGCATGCTTTGCTCTTTCCTTTACAGTGCTCTGGAGACAAAAAAAAAAAAACAGGTAGGAGAGCAGATCATCACTACAGCACTTTATATATATATAAAATTGTAACATTTTCCTCATGCTGCAGTACATCCAATTTTAATTCTCTCATTAAATAAAGAATTGCTTCAGGGGTTAAAATTATTGGGGTGGGAATAGACAGGTGACCAAATTAATGAGAAAAATTTGGAAAAACACATTTGTAATGACTAAGACCACGAATTACAAATTATTACATTTTACTTAATCAAATATTATACTCACACCCAGAACAGTGAACAGGAGGGTGATGAAGAATTGGAGAGGTCGGTTGCCCATACAACATCTGGTGGCCATGAGGAAAAATTGCTCCTGAGCCGTCTGACGCACTAACCTGAATAAATTACAGAGTACAGTATTTTAATAGCAAGCTTCTAAAGACGAGCAATGTACAAAATTTACTTGCATTATAAATCATCTTGCTTTTTCTATAATCTCCATCAATGGGTAGAAAGTGTCAAACGAGCAGGGTACAAATGCAGCACAAACTGGTTTGAAAGCAACATTCAGGAGGTGATTTTGAAGAACAAATCCTGACAGAAAACTTGACAACATGGATAGGAAATATATATATTAAAGCAATGCATCTGTGGGTGTGCTTGACACGAACTTGCTCTGGCAGTGTAATAGCAGGTCAATGATGAAGGTCTGCCAAGGCTTCTCTTTGCTGAGTGTATCCAGGGCCGTTGGCATAAGAGCAAAACAGAGTGTCATCGTCTCCAGGGCTTCGCAGCACACCTGCTCATCTTCCATATCAAGCTTATTTCCCGCATTAGTCTGTAAGGACATTAGTCTGCTGTGAGGACAGTAGCAAAACTATTCAATTATAGAAACTGAAGGAAAAATGTTGGGGTGATTTTACCTTTTCATATATCTTACTGATATCCTCATTTGAGCCAAAGACTAGCTGAACGCTTCCACAACCTGAAGCCCACACAATTTTCTGCATTGCTTGTATCACACTGATGTCTGGGAAGTACTTTGATGCCTGGAAGAAATTCTGAGGATGGTGAAAAATTGGAATGAAATTATTTTAAGTAAAATAAGTGAATCTTGGTTTGATAGGTTTTGAAATTTGTATATAAATATTTGGTACCTCATCAAAGATCTGCTGGGCCATTCGGACAGACACATTTCGCAACATGCATTCTGTTGCAGGATTAGGAATGTTCTGGAGAGCATTTTGCAGCACCAGGGCCTGGTCATGAGTTACCTGATTTACCTTAATGACAAATTAATAGTTCAGTACATGCACAAAGATTTAATTACTTATTTATAGAGAAAAAAACATAATAGTGCAGTACACAATATCCAATTTAGTACTTATGTCCCTTACTGGTGATGTAGGGTTGGTGCCCTCCACCATGGGGTGGCAAGCCTCTGCCACTGCTTTAACATGCCCAAAACCAATGGAAGTGAGCAGGAGCTTGCCAATTTTCAAAGCATTTAGGTAGGCACCACGACGTGTCTCCATGTCAGCGTTGGGCAGGAAGTTATTTCTGGTGAGCATGCCCAGTACCAAAGGGAGACCACCACTTTTAAGGAAGTTGTACTGAAAATCATTGGAATCTTCACCCAGAGAGCCACTGGCTGGCATAAGAAGGGCATACACAACCTACCAATTGGAAAATCTAGTTAGGTTCTCACAAAGTATCCTTTGACAATTTTTTGGCAAGCAGTGTAAGCTAGTGTTTGCATGTTACCTACTAAGAATATTCATAAACAGTCTGACACACTGTACTATTTAGAATGACAATACTGTATGCAGTTAACATATTTTTTAACAGATTAAAGATTGTAATGTATGTAATTTAGTTAACAAATCGCCTATTTCTTGGCAACTATTAATTAACAGCAAAATACAAAAAACAAAAAATTCTCTGTGTCCTGTATTTCCATTTATGTTTCTTTAGACATGGATGAAAAATATTTTTTTGGTCAACATACAAATATATACTAAGCACACAGTGTGCATGCATGCATACCTCAGTAAGGTAGAGAACTTGTGAGGGTGATGGGTCGAAGAAGTGAGAATCTAAAGTAGGACTGAGACTGTTCTCACTCAGCTTAGCATTGTTCAGACAGATTGTGCGTAGGTTCTCCACTGTAGTGTTGTCTTGAGACACACAAATTTCAATTTGTACAACCAGCTGCATTCACCTTAAATGCCAATTTCCACTTTTTAATGTTTTTTTTTTTTGCCACGAACCTGAAGCCCACACAATTTTCTGCATTGCTCAGATCACTCTCATCATTATAGGTTTAAAATTGTTCCTTGCTTTGGCTCTGACACAATGACATCATTAGCTACGGCATGGCAATATGGCACTAAGGCAGAGATGGGGTGAAATACCGTAGCACAATTTAATGGCTTGGAAAAGCAAACTATTTGGTCTGTAACTATTCTTATTACTTGTTCTATGGCTCCCTGCGAGGGTATCCCTACGAGAAACCTGCTACAGTGCCAAAGTGCTAAGGTTATTCAGTATCAGTCAAAAGATTAGGCACATCTACATTGCAAAAAAATGCTGAAGGCATTCGGCAAAATATGCAATAATTTCCTTTGAATAGTTGATATTGAGATGTGTCAGCTACTTATGCTCTGTACAGCCTTCGTAACGGCTCCGTTAAAAACAGGTGCTGTTTTTGGTGATTTCTGATGCAGGTAACTTTAAATGAACTTCTCCTCTGTAGCAGAGGTAATTTCTGGTCTTGCTTTTCATGGGAAGGTCTTCATGAGAGCCAGTCATGAATCATCATCATGGTGCTTAATGGGTTTTGCATATGAACTCCGCAGTACTGTTCTTGCAAGAACTATTTCAGAACAACTGACCCTAAAATAAATTCCAAATATGTTATTTCTCAGTTTTGAAAGAATGTAGAAAATAAATCACTAAACACAAAACATTAAATTAGAAGGTGTTCTCCAACGTTCGACTGGTACTCTAAATCATGGTTACCAACTAAAATTACAGAACAAAATTAAGCACATTAACCAATGATACCATTCTGCCATTACATGACATGGTGCCACTATGGCTGCCTATTTTTGACGACCATAAGATGTGGATAACTACTGCTCACCCAGTAAGCCATCTTAAAATCTTGACTATCCATGACTCATCATGATATGTGAATTCATAGCAATCCTCAGCAAAAAACATGAAAGTGGGAATTGGGCTTGGGTAACATAGTTTATGACAACCTTTGCTCTAACAAACAGAAACCTGGAGGTATGAGCTTCATGAGACTCCTGGCTCCATCCCGCAGTAAAGCCAGTTTTAAAGTGCAGCCCAAATCAGCAACTTGACACAGGAATGAGATATACTGGGGGTGCAGCGACATGATCTGAGAAAGGAAGATACAAGTTAAGATTACTACACTTTTTTTTCCGGGTCATCTGCCATGCCTACCAACTAGACAGCTCTCCTCTATCAAAAGACACCTACAAAACAAAGTGGGCGAGGGCAAACTCATGCTTCTTCCAAGACACTTGAAGCCAGCTAATAGCATTGTTAAAGGAGAGTTTAACACATTCGGTTTATGTGACCAAAAAATAAATAAAAATGGACAAACCCAAGACAGCCCTCCCCAACCACCCAAACCCCTTTATCCACATTATCCATAATGAAGTAACATCTGTGCTTAGGCTGATAGCTAAAATAAAAGTTGATAGAATGCACTGCTATGGTATGGTACTTTGTATAGGATGCTTTCTGAAGCATCTGTTGCATGTTGATTTTACCGGTATGGCTTTTAGATACCTGGCAGTATCAGGGTTGAAAAGGGAAACGAGTATCCTCAAGCACCTACACAGCAAAGGCAATTTCAGTTTCTACATACTGAATCTTAATTTGAAATCAAAAAGTCATTTGAAATAAATAGAACTGGGAGACCACGCAAACTCTATGCACATAAAACCTAAATGTGACTTGAACCCCCAACCCTGTCAGGCCACAAAGCCAACCATGATGTCTTGCAAGTTACTGCTCTACCAAATCACAATCCATCAATATAATTAACATTTTTAAAGAAATTTCTACATGATAAATTTAAAGATGAACTAGCTTCAATTTCTACAGTATAATTAATTTTAAGTGAAAGCTCAGACTAGGTCACAGTAAAGTGAAACAATTAGGGTTGATCTTTTAAAATGTAGAATCAAAGTCGCCCCTTGGTGTAATTATACTGGCAGATCATGTGACTAAAGTGCAGTTGCTTTAAAATTCTATAGTAATATTTTATCTTTCTTTCATTGCATAAATTAGATCACTGTGAACCGATACAGGCAGGTTTGAGATTTGAAATAAACTTCAGAGACAAAATAAAGTAAAAAACGTAGGTGTCAGATTTCTTATCTATTATTTCTTATCTTATCTATACTTTTCAAAATGTATTTATCACTAAATTTATATAGTTGTGGTAGTCGTAATAATAAGAATAAGAATAATAAGATGCATATGGAGAAAAAAAGAGATTCTTAAAGTATTTTTTGTAAATATAATTTAGCTTAAAATATTAGAACTTCTCTTTAAACTCGACTAGTCATTTTTAAACGTAAAGGATTAAAAAATATTTAGCTTGTATATTCACAAATACTGTCAACTGATGTGTGTTGCTTTTGTTACTCAGTTAATATAAATGATCATTTAGTACAAAGTTAAGTTATGTTTGCTGCATTAAAACAAATCATATTACAGGTAAGTCTCAAAACCTAAATAACTACACATTATTTTTCTATGCACAAACGAGCATATACTGCACAAACAATTACAGTCTAAAACTATTTAGACAATGTCAGAGGGCTGAGTGAACATAAATGTAAAAAGCACAAGGAAACTATACATGGTTTTATCAATTTTCTCTCTATCCATATACATAAACACACAGACTGCAGTGACCAGATAGCTTCACACTGATTGATAAGAGAAAACACGTTGGTGGCTTACCACTCCTGGAAGGCAGCTCTCCGCCTCTGGGTTGGGCCCATCACTGTGGTGGTTGCTATGAGTCGCAGCTGAGCCTGTGGATGAGTCAGAGGAGCTGTCAGGGCTGGAGGGCATGATTTGGGTCAACTTTGCAGTGACCAGCTACAGAGAGAGAACAATAAAAAATAATAAAGTTAGCCATGCCGAACATGTTAAAGCGGTTGCTTGTATGCAAACAAAACTGTGCTCACAGTTTTGTCTTTAAGATTGAGTTGTCCAATTAGCTTGCGGTCATCAGCTGGGTCCACAATCTCTCCTCCAATGAAAAGCTCAATTTTGGTATGAGTACTGTTAGTTTTGATGCGGTTTAGGATGTAGCGGCGTACTGAGCCTATAGTGTCATTAGTATGAGACCAGATGTCCAGGTCATCCACCTGCCGACCTTGGTTAGGAAATCGGACCACCAGGGTAATATGCTTTCCACAAAACGCCCTAAAGGACAACGAGAAATGGAATATCAGAATTTAAATATTTCAACCCTCAGGCTCTGCTCATTACTTACCAATACATGTTGTATTAAATTTATCCAGTTCTAAAATGTACATTTTAGACCATAAATACACACATGGACAAAATTGTTGGTTCCCTTCGATCAATGAAAGAAAAACTCACAATGGTCACATAAATAACTTTAATCTGACAAAAGTAATAATTTTAAAAAATTCTATGAATGTTAACCAATGAAAGTCAGACATTGCTTTTCAACCATGCTTCAACAGAATTATTTAAAAAAATAAACTCATGGAACAGGCCTGGACAAAAATGATGGTACCCTTAGAAAATACTGAAAATAATGTGACCAAAGGGACATGTTAATTCAAGGTGTGTCCACTAATTAGCATCACAGGTGTCTACAATCTTGTAATCAGTCAGTGGGCCTATATATAGGGCTCCAGGTAGTCAGTGTGTTGCTTGGTGACATGGTATGTACCACACTCAACATGGACCAGAGGAAGCGAAGGAAAGAGTTGTCTCAAGAGATTCGAAAGAAAATTATAGACAAGCATGTTAAAGGTAAAGACTATAAGACCATTTCCAAGCAGCTAGATGTTCCTGTGACTACAGTTGCACATATTATTCAGAACTTTAAGATCCATGGGACTGTAGCCAACCTCCCTGGACGTGGCCGCAGGAGGAAAATTGATGACAAATCAAAGAGACGGATAATCCGAATGGTAACAAAAGAGCCCAGAAAGACTTCTAAAGAGATCCAAGGTGAATCCTCAAGGAACATCAGTGTCAGATCGCACCATCCGTCGTTGTTTGAGCCAAAGTGGACTACATGGCAGACGACCAAGGAGGACACCATTGTTGAAAACATATCATAAAAACTGACTAGAATATGCCAAACTACATGTTGACAAGCCACAAAGCTTCTGCGAGAATGTCTTATGGACAGATGAGACAAAAATGGAACTTTTTGCCAAGGCACATCAGCTCTATGTTCACAGATGGAAAAATGAAGCATATCAAGAAAAGAACACTGTCCCTACTGTGAAACATGGACGTTACTGTTATGTTCTGGGGCTGCTTTGCTGCATCTGCCACAGGGTGTCTTGAATCTGTGCCGGGTACAATGAAATCTCAAGACTATCAAGGGATTCTAGAGAGAAATGTGCTGGCCAGTGTCAGAAAGCTGGGTCTCAGTCGCAGGCCATGGGTCTTGCAACAGGACAATGACCCAAAACACACAGCTAAAAACACCCAAGAATGGCTAAGAGGAAAACATTGGACTATTCTAAAGTGGCCTTCTATGAGCCCTGACCTCAATCCTATTGAGCATCTTTGGAAGGAGCTGAAACATGCTGTCTGGAAAAAGCACCCTTCAAACCGGAAACAACTGGAGCAGCTTGCTCATGAGGAGTGGGCCAAAATACCTGCAGAGAGGTGCAGAAGTCTCATTGACAGTCACAGGAATCGTTTGATTGCAGTGATTGCCTCAAAAGGTTGTGCAACAAACTATTAAGTTAGGGGTACCATCATTTTTGTACAGGCCTGTTCCATGAGTTCATTTTTTTAATAATTCCATTGAAGCATAGTGTCTGACTTTCATTGGTTAACATTCATAGAATTCTTATTTATTATTACTTTTGTCAGATTAAAGTTATTTCTGTGACCATTGTGAGTTTTTCTTTCATTAACCGAAGGGTACCAACAATTTTGTCCACGTGTGTATAAGATGAAAAAATTAAACCTGAACATAACTTACCGGGACATGGGAAGAATGGTTCTCTCCTCATGGTAGTCACTGTCACACTCATTAATATACTCTTTAAGCACAGTCAACACTCTGACCATACGAATGCTCTCCTGTCGAGTGCAATTTATGCTGTCCTTATCCCCATCCAGCACACAAGGTGTGTCATATGAGGCTTTCAGACGATCGAAACAAGACTGGATGAAGTCTTCATGGATCTCTACCTGCGAGTCACATAATACCATTTTCTTTTAATTAATCCAGCATTTTATGCAGACGGTAAAAGGCAAATCCTTTACCTGGCTGACTTGTAATTTTGGTCCAAGGTTGGTGTAAATCTCTTTCAGCAAATCTATAGCCTGATTGGCAATGTCATCACTTCCTTGAATCACAACCTGTTGAAAATATTTATAGATTACAAAGGTTGTGTTAGTACTTATAAATGGCTTTTATAATGCCTGCAATGCTAATGCTTTCATGTCATATTTGCAGATCTTACCCTCCAGAGGTAATCAAGGCCTATGAGCTCGAGATCATCCATCATGTAAACCCTACGCTTTGCTACTAGCTTGCCCTCTCTGCAATTCACCGCTTTAAAGAAGCGCTCAAAGCACTTCATCCCATTTTCTGTCAGTAGTGAAGGGTCCAGCTGTAGCACATTGTTTTCAAAGAAGTCCTTGTTGATATCCGGGTCAAGGTCAGGCTCATCACCCATGAGTTTGGAGTACCATTTGAAACAAGCCTCACGATCACAGAGGAAAACTGCATTTTCTGCCAGGCCCTTCCATATCTGCTTAGCTTGAGGAGCACACAGCCATAACTGCCCATCCTTTAACAGAAATCTGAACACAAAAAGTTAGGAAACTTTTCATGTACACTCTACAGCAACCTGATACATTATTTTAACCCTTGAAATCAACATGCTATTTCCTTTATAGTTAGATCATACCATACTACTACTATAATACATTTTTTATTTGACTAAACATATGTATGTACCACCAAGCAATAAATGGTAATCAAGGCCTGTGAGCTTGAGATCATCCACCTATGCTTGGCTATCAGCTTGCCCTCCCTGCAAAGGTTGAGGAAACTACAGGGCATACATGGCGATAAAAATAAATAGAAATAAAATTGCAGTCCATAAGCAACATTAATACACAGTTTTTGTATAAAAACATAAAAAAAGAATAATCCTCTGATCATACTGGGTCTTGGTATTAGACAAATACAAAATAACGTTTTATTAACCCTGCCATTTTTTATGTAACAAAAATGAAACCAAAAAATGGGGATGACGCCAAGTAACCCCTAACGGTTTCCACAGAATTTAAGAAGTTAAGTTGCAGCCAGGTGCTACTAATCGTCAACCCTAAATTAGATTTTTAAGTATTTTGCAGGTCTGGAGCATTCAGGTGTGTGTTATCACAAATGCCAAAAAGGAAAGCTATAAGCCATGGTCTTAGAGAAGCAATTGTTGCTGCACATCAATCTGATTAAACAATTATTCACAAGTGGAGAGCAATCAAGACAGTTGGACAACCCAACCTATTCACCCCCAGGTAAATACAACGCTCAGAAAAATTCATAAAAAAGCAAGTTACATCTAAGACGCTACAATTTGAATAAAACTGAATAAGTAAAATTTGTTTGGAAAAGTCGGTTCTGTCTAAAAAGAATATGAAAGCATGACTGATGTTCGCAAAACTTCACCCAAACAAAGCACAAGACTTCTGGAACAATGTCCTATGTACAGATGAGACAAAAGTGGAGCTGTTAGGCCATCAATCATTAACTTCTCTGTATACCACAGGATTTTAGAGGCAAATGCCATATGTCCAATAGGTAAAGCTTGGTGGAAATTCGGTCATGCAACAGGAAAAGGATTCAAAGCACACCTACACTGATGTAGTAAATCTACATCAAAATAGCTTAAAAAATTCCACACCCCAATCTCAAAGAAATGCTTTGGGAGACCTTAAGAGAGCTGTGCATAAGCAAATGTCCCAAAACCTCAATAAACTGAAGCAATGTTGTGAGGATATTGGGGCGAATGGGTTTACACAAAACAAACAGAATAAAAGGGTGTGTGTGGGGGGAGGGTACTAATTTTGAACACGACTGTGCATTGGTAGTATTCTGGTAATGGGTTTTAATTACATTTCTACAAGCAAAGTTTTAGAACTACGGTAAATAAACTCACTGACTTTATTTAAGCTTGAATAGGTATGAAGGAGACCATTTCTTGCCTCAGGAAGTTGAGTCTCTCCTGGACTTCTTGTACATGGCTGTAGCGACTGCCCGTGCGCACCGTCTGTGGGTCAAAACCTGTATGCTCTGTAGACCATGTATAGTTTTAGAACCAAACTTTTTTCTCTCTCTCTCACACACACACACACACACACACACACACACACACACACACAACAGTGCAAAAAGTTTTCAAATAAGATACCATTCCAACTCTGAAATAAACATGCCTTTAGAAACCTGTCGCATGTTCTCCATGTAAGCAGACAGGTTTTCTGCGACCAGTGTAACCAGTGCATGATTGTGCTGCAGCTGGTTGATCAAGTCATGTTGGTAGAACACATGAGGACTCCTTTGCGTCTGGCTGTCAAGATGAACACAAACATGCAAAGACAATGTGAAGAACGCTATAGAAGCAGACTAAACAGAAATTACGGGAATTCCAAATGAAATATGTAATCATACAGCAAGTACAGTGATCCCAGTGTTTTCAAGGCATGATTTATCAATAACAGGAAACTATCAGCGGAGTCCAACCATTGTAATTGATATTAAGTTGGATGATTTTTTTATGTCTGTAAAAACTTGTGCTGTCCACAGCTTCAGCTAAAAATGGTGTGTTATATCTTGTCATGAGCAGTTTATTTTCACATATTTTGTCTTCTATACTCACCATCCACTTCAACCTGTACTGCTCATTGATGCAGTTATTCAATTAACCAACCGTGAGGATGCACATAATCATGGCGATAGAGGTCAAGAGGTTCAATTAATGTGGTCATCATGCATCAAAATAGGAAAAAGTGTGATCTTTGTGACTAACTTTGGCATGGCTGTTGGTGTTAGATGGTTAAAATTAAGATTTTTTCCCCCATTTTGGTTTCACTGGTTTTCATTTTGTCACCATAAAAATAAATAAAAAGTTATATGGTGTTATTCATCTGAGGTTGCATTTGCCCAATACTAAGACTAACTATGATCAGATGATTTTTATTATTTTTGTTACACAAAAATACATTACATTAAAAGACATGTCTTTAGCGTGATATTTCTGGCTTGTGCTAACTAACAATAAAGACAATCAAGACGAACCCTTCGTTTTAAAATAAGTCTTTTCTTGATCTTTCCTGCTGATACAAAAAAAATATATACAAATCAAAAACATTTTTTTTTCTCAGGCCTTAACAATGGATCAGCAAAGTAGGAGCAATACAAAGTAAACATGGCAGATGGCAAGTACGGCATCATGGAAGGGAGTGAGAGTCTATAAGCTGTGAGCCATCAACCTACATATCAGAGCATTCATTAACATAAACATGTGCAATAACTAAGATAAGATAAGGTGTACCTTTATTCACCCACAGTGGGGGGAAAAAACAACTGACATAAAAAACTAAGTGACAAATTCATTAGCCACTACTTTGGTCTACAATTTTAGTTGACTACGTTGACTACTTGTTGCACATCTATGATTAGCAGAGATAATACGGGTTACTGACCTGAGATTCTGTGGGGCCTCTCCAAACAGGCTGCAGATCTCTCGGATCTGTTTTAAGGCTGGGATCACCCAATTATCGTTGGTTCGCAGTTCTTCAATAAAATTATCTATCCACTGAATCTTCTGCGTGTCCCGGTCCTACAGAGATAAGAAAGTAAAGTCAACTTGAACAAACAGAAAAAACATTGGTCTTTTGTAAAATGATACAAACGATTTGTCATTAATTGGCTGGCAAACAGAAAGTTGTGAATTCGAATTAAGAGGATACCTGGGAACAACTGTAGTCCAAAATCTTAATATGGGCACTTAGGGCCTGATCCATAATGTCAACAGGGACATCCTCACTGTGCGCCAGATTCCACAGCAAGTTAAGCACCTTATGAGCCAAAACACCATCCTTGTCATCCTCTGCCAGCCGGCGGATCAACTCCAGGAGCTTCTCCCTCTGCTTCTTACTTGCATTGGTCCAGCTTGCCTATGAATAGAGAAAGCAGGATTTGCTGCTGTAATCCTACCCAAGAAATAAACAAAACCAATGAAATTTCTAGAGTTTCTAGCAGCACCTTAAATTTTTGCATTTAATGTGGAAATACATAAAAATGCTGCAGGGAAGGGGACATTTCATTTGTCTTAACATGTATGATTCTACAAGGTACAAATGGCATGGTACACATTCATGCCATCAGAAACTCTAATGCTCCATCAACATTTTTCATGTCTCTCTAATTACACAATGTCAAACTCAAATACCTTCAAAGACTTATGTGTTGCCCTTCTGATTACTGTAATGTTGGAAAGTAAGCCCTCGATTCCGTCTCAGAGCCTGACCACTTTCGAGCAGGTTTTTCTCAAGCATGTCTTTATGATAAGAATTAATTTGCTTTTCATTGATGAGTGGCTATGACTAATCCCTAATTGGTACAGTATAGTGCTGCAGAGATGGTAGTCCTTTGGACAAGTTCTATTACACTACAAATTATCCATACGTAAATTAAAGCCAGTGTCATATAGTCATCTTCTAATTTCTTTTCTCACCTTATACAACATCAGACCCCATATATCCACTTGGCAGCTTATGACTCAAGTTAGAAAAATAGGCTTCTTGTCCTTCAAAGCTCTCTTCCTTCCTTGAAAGGTATGGTGTTATATAGAGAGCCAAATATTGTGTGGATGCATTAGTTAGCCCATGTCGCATCGATCCCCTCATTCTGAGAACTAATCATATAAAAAAGGTAAAAAAAAAAAAAGAAAGTACTGTACTGTTAAGAGGAATGCTTAAGTGTTGCCTACTGAATAGGTGAAGTCAGAAGGTTGCTTCCAGAAGATGATCAAAAGTTTTTTGTAAATGCACTGAATATTGAGAATGTTTTGCTTTTAAAAAGACATCTGTAAATGATCTTGCAATTATCTTAAGTTCTAACTATAGTGTTTCTGACCTTAAAGCAGTCAAACAGGTAATCAAGCTGCTCTGGTGAGAAATCCCAGGCCAACTTAGCCAACAGGTCATGGACATTCTTCACAATGGCTTCATGCTTACCAGCCTAAAATAAATACAAGAAAACATTGGGTCTCAATTAACAATCATTTAGCAAAGTAGTGTGTAAAATGCTTGCATAAGCCAAAACAAACTACAAATGTCAGCCAAATGTACATGCCCAGTACAGCTAATTTACATTTCAGATGGCCAGGGTACTGTGGAAAAGACAAATCAAATCTCAAGTGACGAGCAAAAAAAGGTAAATATTTGTCTATACGTCTGTGTGAGCGTGCAGTGTTGTGCAAAGGTTTTAGGCAGGTTCGAAAAAAGATGTAAGCTAGGAATGCTTTCAAAAATATATTTATTTTAATTGTGTATTATATAAATTTACAAAATGTCATACCAAGCAGCTGCTGATGATTATTACTACGGACATGAAACAGAAACAGTTGTGTAGGAGGCTTCAAATTGGTTGAGGAACAGCTAAACTCTACTGAGGTACTAAGGTTGTAGAAGACATTGTCACACCATCATGGCAAGACTGAGCACAGCAAGTGTGACAAAGTTACCAGAGGAACTTAAACCTAATCATGTTGTAATCAAGTTGTTTTTCTTACAATACTGTGCAAAAGTTTTTGGCACATACAAAAAGCCATAAGCAAAAATGCCTTTGAAAACACTTCTATGAACAGCACCAAAGAGTAATAAAATAAACACAGTCAATATGTGGTGTGAAAACTGTTTGAAAATATTAAGTAGTGTTAGATACAGATGCAGTAAAACAGCTGGGATGTTTTACTGAGAATGCTGGAGAATATGCCAGTTCTTCTGGTAACTTTGTCACACTCGCTCATTTCTATTTTCATGCAAAACACAGGAGCCGACATTAGGTCTTTTTATCTTTTGCTTTTCATCTGAAAATTTGTCCAACATTATTATCTACACACCCATGGGTTCCTTCTAAGCAGCTGTGTAAGACTCAAATGAAAGTTATTAATGCACACAATGTAGGAGAAGGCTCCAAAAAGATAGCAAAGTGTTGGCAGCTTGCAGTTTCCACAGTGAGAAATGTAATTAAGAGATGCCAGTTCAGGGGAACTGTGGAGGTCAAGATGAGATCTGGAAGACCAAGAAAACGCTCAGAGAGAACTGCTTGTATGCTGGTCAGAAAGACAGATCTAAATCCCCATTTGACTGCAAAAAACCTGCAGGAAGAATTAGAAGACTCAGGTGTGGTGGTGCACCGTTCCACTGTACGGCGATGCTTGCACAGACAAGACCTTCATGGAAGAGTCAGCAGAAGAAACCTTACCTGCGTCCCGATCATAAAATCCAACGTCAGAAGTGTGCAAAAGAACATCTTCAGAAGCCTGATGCATTTTGGAAAGTGCTGTGGACTTATGGAAGTTAAAATTGAACGCTTTGGCCACAATCAGAAAAGTCATGTTTGGAGAGAAAAAAGAGCAGCATTTCATGAAAAGAAAACCTTGCTAACTATTAAGCATGGAGGTGGATCCATCATGCGTTGGGGTTGTGTTGCAGGCAGTGGCACAGGAAACATTGCACGGATGGAGGGAAGAATAGATTCCA
Organism: Clarias fuscus; assembly: GCA_030347435.1. Taxonomy (NCBI): domain Eukaryota; kingdom Metazoa; phylum Chordata; class Actinopteri; order Siluriformes; family Clariidae; genus Clarias; species Clarias fuscus. The sequence continues at coordinate 29,854,433 of CM059206.1, forward strand.
CTAAATAGCAGCAAATTCTGGAAGAAAACATCACACCATCTGTAAAAAAGCTGAAGCTGAAAAGAGAATGGCTTCTACAACAGGACAATGATCCTAAACGTACCTCGAAATCCACTATGGAATACCTCAAGAGAAGCAAGCTGAAGGTTTTGGAATGGCCATCACAGTCCCCTCATTTAAACATCATTGAAAATTTGTGGGTAGATCTTAAAAGAGCTGTGCATGCAAGAGGACCAAATAATATTACAGAACTAGAAGTCTTTTACAAGGGTTTTACAAAAGTCTTTTTTCTGCCAGATGAGGTGTTACTAAGTACTGATTATGTAGGGTGCCCAAACTTTTGCACAGTACCACAATAATGTTTTTATCTTTGTTCAATTTATGACATAAAATTTAACTATGCACCAGCGTTTGCTGAAAATACTGTGCATTTCTTCAATGAGAGACTGTGTTAAAAATTTTCAATTAAAAAGAAAATCACCAAAATCTGTTATTTATCAAGGGTGCCTAAACTTTTTGCATAACACTTTCGTGCATATACACACACACACACACAAAATATGTGTTTTATCTTATTCACATGTTCTTCCTACCTGCACTTTTTCCTACCTGCACTTTTGTCTGCGAGTTGCTGTGACCGCTGAGGAATTTAAGTTTTTCTTATCATATAGATACTGATTTGCTCTTTTTATATACAGTAGTGTATACACCAGTCAGCCATAACATTATGATACTGACAGGTGGCGTAAATACCACTGATTATTTCATTTTAATGGCCTAAAAATGAGTGGGATACAACAGGCAGCAAGTAAACATTTTGCCCCTGAATGTGTTGTCCGTTAATAACATTAATGTGTTATAAGCAGAAATGATGGGCAAGTATCTGAGTTACTTTGACAAGTTCTAAATTGTAATCTATAGACAAGTGGGTCAGAGCAACTCCAAAACTGCAGCTACTGTGGGATGTACTCAACAACAGGTGGGTGGTCCTAATGGCTGTTTGGTGTGTGTGTGCATAAAACAGTATACATGGAAACAACACAAGCATGGCTCCAGACAGCAAAAAATAACATCACTAGTGTGCCTAATGTTTTTATTTCGCGACTAGCTTTTAACCACACAATCGCCAGTGTCCCCTCCTAAAAAATACAAATAAAAATAAATTAAAGGCAAGCAGTGATTTTTAATCCTTTGACAGACTCTCCCCTCGCCTTTGTCTACCTTTCTATACTGCACGTGAAAGTACGGCATTCAATAACAAGAGCATTCAAAAACATGACGTAAAGTATCAGTTGAACTGTGTGATATGTCATGTTATTAAATTCTCTTGTTAGTACAGCAGGGCTGCAATCAATAATCAGTGTTCCAATACATGACATATCACACAGTTCAACTGTCGCACGCAAGTCATTATTGAACGTACCCCTGATGTGCCACGTGCACTCCTGCACTTTTGTGCACTGTCCATGGTGAATGTCCTTGGATACTTTAATAATTTAATAATATACCATTTAATTTGGTAGTGTTAAATATTATTAATGGTTTATTAATCATTAAGATTGATCAATCATAACTGCTGTATTTAATTTTTTCCCCTTATTTAACCTCAGCAGCTTTTGAAACTCGTCCAATGCCGTGCTAACTAATGTGCAGTGACGTAGCTAGGACGTCTTCCTCACTCTTTCCCTGTCAAAATGCTGCCTCCACTAAACTGGATGTCACATAAACAGATAATGCAAGCAAAGCAGACTCTGTTCATTTACATATCTTTCACATTCTATTTGGAAGCAGACTTTTTTATTTTTATTTTTAATAAAATATTTTAATCACCATTTTGATACCACCTTGTATTTTGAGTTTTAAACCTATCAATGCTACACAAACTGCACAGGCACCATTAAAATAACAACCAAAATGTATTCCTTGTAGAAATGCCCCTATGAGCGATTTATGAGCAATTCATTGTTGTCACTCTAATCTCTGAAAAAAAAAAAAAACTCAATTCAAGTCATTATAGCTGAAGTACCTGGGCAGCCCAGATGTTGTCCAGGTCCTGCAAAGTAAGCGCTTTTTCTTTTATTACGAAGCGCAATATCTTCTCTAGTTTCTCTACATACTGAGGCTGGTGCAAGCTGTCCCTCAGAACAATAGACAGAATGTTATTTTGCTGAATCCATTCCTAAAAATATGGGGGATGAAGTATTAAAACAAAAAACAAGACTTAATTGAGGCCCAAATTAACAATAATAATAACAACAACAACAACGAGCAGATAACAACCCCATAACTGATTTGGCACTGGGAAAAAAAATAAAAATAAAAATAAATAAATAAATAAAAATAAATAGACAAACAAAAAATAAATACCGCCATCCGTTCAGCAGTCAGCCAATCCTCTTCCTCTGGGTTGCCATGGCGATGGGTGTAATATGAAATACTTGAGATCACCTTGTTCACTTCATTTAGTGCATTCATTTTTCCATTAAATGAAGAAATTTGCAATAACCTAAAATGCCACATGATTTGTTTGGTTTAAGCAACTTTCTTCTGGGACCAGTAATTTACAATCATCATTGCTAATCTGAACCAACAGCCCTAATGTTGACTTGTGGTCACTTACCTAAGGATCATTTTTAGCCTAAAGATTTCTAAGTTCTTGACAGTTTCTTCTTCACCTGGTAATCGTGATGCTAAGTTCTTCAAGGATTTGATTATCATAGAAAGAGCATCATTTTTGGCTTCGTTTTTAAGTTCTTCATCTGTGAGGTTCTCCAGAAACTGTGGAACCATTTCTATCATAGGCAAGAAGAACTTCTTCACTATGTGCAATGTCAAAAACTCATAACACTGCCCAAATGGCCTGTAGGAAGAAAATAATAATAATAATAATAATACAAATAATATTCCTTCCTTTAACAGCATATGAGATATAACAGATAAACTTTCTGTAAAACTAAACACCTTACTTTATGAGAGCTGCAATAATCTGGACATTAAGTGTCTGGCCACTCATAAAACGATCATGTAGGATCTGGAACCCCCCAAGTATGCCAAACTTATTTATAAGATCCACCAGCCAGCCCTGGATGGACAAATACAAACAGTTCAATGAATATTGATGAAGAATGCAGAAATATTTAAAAAGTTACACATTACATCTTTATACTAAACTTGGACACATCTAACTTAAGTAGAACTTACTTTAGGTGAATGAGGGTCTGGTGGGCGTGCAAAGAGCTCATCATCAGGAAGCTGGATACCAACAGGTACACTCTCAGATGGACGTGTTCCATTATGGATATGAAATTTGCAGTGGGGGTTGGTCGCCATGGCCAGGAGCTCCAGCAATGGAAACCAATCTTGAGACAGCTTCACCACACATAGCTCCACCAGTCGATGTGTGTTATTCATAATACATCTCTGTGAAAGGCAATCAGAAGCTCACCATAGAGTAGACAACATTAATGGAAAACCATGCGACATCAGCATCAATGTGTGAGGGCATATCATGGGTTCACAAGATAAACAATTGATCTAAAAAAGCTACTTACATGAATTTCAAATTTCCAACCACTTACTGCCTCATCCGTCAGTATTTTTGTGAATGAAATGGTCAGGCCATCTCGAAAAAACCTCTGACATGCCTCAGACTTTATATCAAGCCCTTTAGTGAAAAAATACAGAAGGCAAAAAACACCTCAAAATCCAAACGAGAGCCATGCATGTAATGTATGTGTAATACAGCATGGATTTGTTAGTATTACAAATCATTAGAATTCCTTTGTACCTTTTTTACTTAGATCGATAGCAGCTTCAAGTAGTACTTCTAGTTCCCCCTTTGGCAAGACTGGAACCACCCAGCGAGGCCTAAAATATTGAGGACAAAATTATAAGGCACTATATTTAATATATAGTACATTACATTAATGAATACTTCCATGCCATAACATAATAATAACAATAAATAAATGAATACAAGTCTAAGGCCTGAAACATGGTTTGCTCATGTACGCAACCACAAATGACAAGTCTTGGAACAGTATGTGCATCTGCAGTAAATATATTTGCTGTTATGAACCAGTGGAAGTGACCAACATTAGTCCATTTATCGTAATCCAATTAGAGTGCAGAAACTAGAAACAGCTGGGGAAAATACCCCCTTTTATTCGCCTGTTCAGGTCATTATACACGCGTGGACAAAATTGTTGGTACCCTTCGGTCAATGAAAGAAAAACTCACAGTGGTCACATAAATAACTTTAATCTGACAAAAGTAATAATAAATAAGAATTCTATGAATGTTAACCAATGAAAGTCAGACATTGCTTTTCAACTATGCTTCAACGGAATTATAAAAGAAAAATGAACTCATGGAACAGGCCTGGACAAAAATGATGGTACCCCTAACTTAATAGTTTGTTGCACAACCTTTTGAGGCAATCACTGCAATCAAACAATTGCTGTAGCTGTCAATGAGACTTCTGCACCTCTCTGCAGGTATTTTGGCCCACTCCTCATGAGCAAGCTGCTCCAGTTGTTTCCGGTTTGAAGGGTGCCTTTTCCAGACAGCATGTTTCAGCTCCTTCCAAAGATGCTCAATAGGATTGAGGTCAGGGCTCAGAAGGCCACTTTAGAATAGTCCAATGTTTTCCTCTTAGCCATTCTTGGGTGTTTTTAGCTGTGTGTTTTGGGTCATTGTCCTGTTGCAAGACCCATGACCTGCGACTGAGACCCAGCTTTCTGACACTGGCCAGCACATTTCTCTCTAGAATGCCTTGATAGTCTTGAGATTTCATTGTACCCTGCACAGATTCAAGACACCCTGTGCCAGATGCAGCAAAGCAGCCCCAGAACATAACAGAGCCTCCTCCATGTTTCACAGTACGGACAGTGTTCATTTCTTGATATGCTTCATTTTTACGTCTGTGAACATAGAGCTGATGTGCCTTGGCAAAAAGTTCCATTTTTGTCTCATCTGTCCATAGGACATTCTCCCAGAAGCTTTGTGGCTTGTCAACATGTAGTTTGGCATATTCCAGTCTGGCTTTTTTATGATTTGTTTTCAACAATGGTGTCCTCCTTAGTCGTCTCCCATGTAGTCCACTTTGGCTCAAACAACGACGGATGGTACGATCTGACACTGATGTTCCTTGAGCATGAAGTTCACCTTGGATCTCTTTAGAAGTCTTTCTGGGCTCTTTTGTTACCATTCTGATTATCCGTCTCTTTGATTTGTCATCAATTTTCCTCCTGCGGCCACGTCCAGGAGGTTGGCTACAGTCCAATGGATCTTAAATTTCTGAATAATATGTGCAACTGTAGTCACAGGAGCATCTAGCTGCTTGGAAATGGTCTTATAGCCTTTACCTTTAACATGCTTGTCTATAATTTTCTTTCGAATCTCTTGAGACAACTCTTTCCTTCGCTTCCTCTGGTCCATGTTGAGTGTGGTACATACCATGTCACCAAACCACACAGTGACTACCTGGAGCCCTATATATAGGCCCACTGACTGATTACAAGATTGTAGACGCCTGTGATGCTAATTAGTGGACACACCTTGAATTAACATGTCCCTTTGGTCACATTATTTTCAGTATTTTCTAAGGGTACCATCATTTTTGTCCAGGCCTGTTCCATGAGTTTATTTTTTTTAATAATTCTGTTGAAGCATGGTTGAAAAGCAATGTCTGACTTTCATTGGTTAACATTCTTCGAATTTTTTTAAATTAGTACTTTTGTCAGATTAAAGTTATGTGACCATTGTGAGTTTTTCTTTCATTGACCGAAGGGTACCAACAATTTTGTCCACGTGTGTAAGACATTTCCCGCATGGTTTTTCGGCTTTTCCATTCGTGACAGAATTGCCTTATAACGTCTGTTTCTTAAGAGCTAAAGAAGGCGAAACATTAGAAGTAAGCTGCCAACCTCCCTATCTTTAGCTCTTAAGAAACACAAGGACCTGTAATGTAGCTTCAAATCAGACCCGTTTTAAATTCTATATTACATAACAGCTGAAACTGAGGATATCATGGTAAAATAACTATTTTATAACCACACACAATGGATCTACTGTTACTAAAAGCCAAGTTAGTAAAGTTAAAAAAGGCGTCTACAAACTTACAGTGTACGTAAACCCAGCAAAAAAAAACCTGAACATTTTCACTAAACCATCTTGAAAATAGTCCCTCTGAAAGCAATCCGATGTGAAATGTTAAGCAAACTAAATAACACTGTGTGTCACTCGCACACGCACTCACACGCTTTTGTGAGATGTAAATAAACATCCTGCTTCATTTAGAAAAATGATAAAATGAAAATCTATAAAACTCCTGAACATTGTGTGTCTTCACAGAAAAAAAAAACAGTTTAAAGAGAAGGATGTTTTAAACATTACTTAGCAAAGACTTGTGTTGGATATATTCATTTGAAATTCTGGTCCATATGATAAACCAACTATCATGTTGCATGATGTCAGTGCAAAAAAAAATCTTCTGCATTACCAAAAGAAGCTGTTGTAACCACCAGTATACACAACAGTGCTTACTTGAGTCACCATAGCTTTCCCATCAACCAGTCATGCCATTTTATTCCTTTATTGGCTCTATTTTTCGAAACATGGTTTTCATTTGCTCAATATTAAAAGACCACAAACCGATTAATCATATCGTCCAGCTTGGCCAGATCTGTGTGTAAGAATGCTGGCTCTTCCTCTTCCTGGGCCTGCTGAGCATCACCCTGCTCCTGTTCCCCTGATTGGCTCACTGGAGATGTTTCAGTAGAGGATTCAGGAGAAGGCGTCTACAGACAGACAGACAGACAGACAGACACACACACACACACACACACACACACACACACACACAGTGTTGTACATAAACCAGCATAACATCCACTTTCCAAACAAAAAGTCATGCACACCAATATTAAGTTTGATCGCCTTTGGCTTTGATTATGTAGGATTGCAAATTTATAAGATGTTAAATCTAGGTTCCAACAAAATAGTATATAAACTGAAAAGTTATGTACATTGGGTTTTACATTTTGAGGTAAAGATTATGACATTCTAAGTCTGGTAACCCAGGTGTCTCAGACATTAACCTTTTGTCTTCATGTACTTCCTGACCACTGGGTAGGGTCCCAAGGTAAATGTGAATGCTAATCTCAAGGCCAGACTGTGCCTTTGTCTCTATGATAATGTGAAGGTCTGAGCGATACGGTCAGGTTGATTAGATTAGCACCTATACATTTGAAAGGCAGTGTTATGCTGATGAGATCAGGGCTGGGGAACTTCCGTTACCAGGCTGATTCCTGTACTACACTATGCTTTGTTTACATTGTCTCCACTATCTTTGTATCTCTTTGTATCCCTCCCCCTTGTAAAGTATAAACTCTCCAGAGCTGAGTTATAGTATAGTTATAGTATTAGACTTGGATGACTACAGCGACACGCGGCGAGTTCTCAATAAAAAGTAACTTCTGCTGGAAAGATATCCCAACGTCTCCTGGTCTCTGATTCGACAAGGGTAAAAAGTTCCCAACAGTTTCAAGAAACACTTACCATGGGATTGTATCAATAGGCTTATGAAAAAATTACAACATTTATTTCCGTCCTAATCCATAACTTTTTAACTGAGATCTTGCATTGATAAGGGGAAGGTCGATGGCCTCCGTAAAGTCTTCATCAGCTTTTTTGCCAAAGACTCTCAATTGGGTTAAGGTCAAGCCAATTTATGTGGGAAAATAATTTTTCATGCTCCAACAACCTTGTTATTGTTGTCATGAAATATTCTGATGCCATCATGGTAGGAAAAATCCACTGACATGATGACCCTGGTCATTTAGTACTTTCAGTCAACTGACTACATTTTATTGCAATATAACTTTGCTGAGCCTAGACCTGACCAACTGATGCAAACCCAGATCATAACACTGCCTTCAGAGGCTTGTCCAGTGGACACTATGCATGATGAGTGCATCACTTCATGTGCTTCGCTTCTTACGCACCCACCGCTCTGAAATTGGGTCAGTCTGTATGCATTAGACGTGATCATCCATTTCCTTTGCTCCAAAGTCGAATCTGCTAATTAGCAATTAAAACCTTTCCTTCTGATCACGTTCACTAACATTAAGTGTTTTAAGCTGTTGTCCCAATCCTGATAGTTCTCGTAGCATCATGCATGTGGAAATTAGTTCACTTTCACGGTTAAATATAGCTTTTTAACAATGCTTCACCAAGCATTTAAATTGTCTCCACATATGTTCAATTATGATTTTTTCCAATCACATTTATTTCATCAAGTTGACAGGTCACCACCACCCCTCCAGGTTTTAAATAGTTTTTTGGTTTTAAAACAAATTCAGTAATTTTCATCAATATCCTTAGTTGTTTTGGTTGCTTGATGCAGGTCAATAATTTTACCTTTCTGAAACACAGGAACATATTTTCCACAACCACAGGATACAACTTGGTTGTTTTAGAAATGGAAAGCTACATTAGGGATAAAAAAAAAACTGTTTCCAGGTGAAACATATTTATTGCTACAGAAATTATCCAACTAGAGTCTCTTATTCTCTTAAGGATTCTATTAATTTTTTTTTTTTTGACCGGGAAGTGTAGATAAATAATAAACAGTAGATCATGTTCACTGGTGGACCATCATATTATTAGCAATGATCTTTACTAACAGAGACTGATTAGTAAATTAGAAAAAAAATTCCAAATGAGATTTCCACGTAGATATGAACTAATAGTTTTATGACTGATCAGCAATCTTGCTGGACATCTGGACATTGCCAAATGTATTGAAGTCTCAGGGACTTTTAACATTCTAAATAATCTTTTTAATATGCATGTATGGGAACTTTCCAGCATCTGCATGATAAAATGTCCTTTCTTTTCCGATGCAAAGTGGGTTATTATAAACATAAGTAAAGCTTATACTAACTTTAGGTTGTTCAACTTTGCAGTCAGATTACATTGTAATGTGTAATACTACAGTCGTGGCCAAAAGTTTTGAGAATTACATAAATATTGGAAATTGGAAAAGTTGCTGCTTAAGTTTTTATAATAGCAATTTGCATATACTGCAGAATGAAGAGAGATCAGATGAATTGGATAGTCCTTCTTTGCCAGGAACATTAATTAATCCCGAAAAAAACGTTCCACTGCATTTCATTACTGTCATTAAAGGACCTCCTGAGATCATTTCAGTAATCGTCTTGTTAACTCAGGTGAGAATGTTGACGAGCACAAGGCTGGAGATCATTATGTCAGGCTGATTGGGTTAGAATGGCAGACTTGACATGTTCAAAGGAAGGTGATGCTTGAAATCATTGTTCTTTCATTGTTAACCATGGTGACCTGCAAAGAAACGTGTGCAGCCATCATTGCGTTGCATTAAAATGGCTTCACAGGCAAGGATATTGTGGCTACTAAGATTGCACCTAAATCAACAATGTATAGGATCATCAAGAACTTCAAGGAAAGAGGTTCAATTCTTGTTAAGAAGGCTTCAGGGCATCCAAGAAAGCCCAGCAAGCGCCAGTCTCATCTCCTAAAGAGAATTCAGCTGCGGGATCGGAGTGCCACCAGTGCAGAGCTTGCTCAGGAATGGCAGCAGGCAGGTGTGAGGGCATCTGCACGCACAATGAGGCGAAGACTTTTGGAAGATGGCCTGGTGTCAAGAAGGGCAGCAAAGAAGCCACTTCTCTCCAAAAAAAACATCAGGGATAGATTGATCTTCTGCAAAAAGTATGGCGAATGGACTGCTGAGGACTGGGGCAAAGTCATATTCTCGGATGAAGCCTCTTTTCGATTGTTTGGGGCATCTGGAAAAAGGCTTGTCCGGAGAAGAAAATGTGAGTGCTACCATCAGTTCTGTGTCATGCCAACAGTAAAGCATCCTGAGACCATTCATGTGTGGGGTTGCTTCTCATCCAAGGGAGTGGGCTCACTCACAATTTTGCCCAAAAACACAGCCATGAATAAAGAATGGTACCAAAACACCCTCCAACAGCAACTTCTTCCAACAATCCAACAACAGTTTGGTGAAGAACAATGCATTTTCCAGCACGATGGAGCACCATGCCATAAGGCAAAAGTGGCTCGGGACCAAAACGTTGAAATTTTGGGTCCATGGCCTGGAAACTCCCCAGATCTTAATCCCATTGAGAACTTGTGGTCAATCCTCAAGAGGCGGGTGGACAAACAAAAACCCACTAATTCTGACAAACTCCAAGAAATGATTATGAAAGAATGGGTTGCTATCAGTAAGGATTTGGCCCAGAAGTTGATTGAGAGCATGCCCAGTCGAATTGCAGAGGTCCTGAAAAAGAAGGGCCAACGCTGCAAATAGTGACTCTTTGCATAAATGTCATGTAATTGTCGATAAAAGCCTTTGAAACGTATGAAGTGCTTGTAATTATATTTCAGTACATCACTGAAACAAAGATCTAAAAGCAGTTTAGCAGCAAACTTTGTGAAAACTAATATTTGTGTCATTCTCAAAACTTTTGGCCACGGCTGTACATTTCCTATGTTTTTTAACACGTTCACACTCGTAGACACACACCTGGTTCTGGGGTAATGGGGCTTGACTCTGGCCATCCGGGGCTTGACTCTGGCCATCCGGGGCTTGACTCTGGCCATCCGGGGCTTGACTCTGGCCATCCGGGGCTTGACTCTGGCCATCCGGGGCTTGACTCTGGCCATCCGGGGCTTGACTCTGGCCATCCGGGGCTTGACTCTGGCCATCCGGGGCTTGGTTTTGTCCTTGGTTGTCACTGTTCCCCATGCGGGAGCCCCGGGTGGTGGCGGTCTTGCTGGCCACAAGGCAGGTTTTTGCAATCTTGTCTGCTTATGTAGCAGGACCAAGAGACATCACTTTCTAGACGACAGTACTATGTAACCACAAAGGAGAAAAGCAGCACCTTGAGCTTAGGTTGAGTTGCAGTGACCATTGCATAACCTGCAACATACACACAGAGATACAGGATTAGCATGCAGATGGAAGCAGGACATCTACATCTATTTTCTTCTTCTTCTTTTTTTTATTCATAACATTTTTTCATTCCTTTCTTTAATGTTAAATTGTTAAAAAAAAAAATTAAAATACATTCTTAATCTGATTTAGTTTAAAAGTAGTCATTTCCAAACATAAGAATGCCAAGGGCCAACTGAAAATGTGGAAATCTTCTGCAAGATAAATGAAGAATAATATAATTTAAATATCATGGCTTCATTTTATTAGTTTGGACTACTTTTATGTAAATATTTTTTTATAAATGTATTACAAATACAAATAAGTAACTTAATTTTAAAAAATTATTTTAAAAAAACATTATTTATGTAAAGGGAATGACCTATCACAGGCCACCAGAATTTGGAAAACACTTCTTTTTCATCTTCTTTGAAAAAAAAAAAAAACAAAGAAGAAAAAGTCTTCTCAGAAACTGATGCAAATAGTTCAGCAACACGCCTAATCAATAAACAATTGTCTATTTTTTGTTGGACCAAATTTAACACGGGGAATTGTCCGAATAAACCAACAAACATCAAGTAGCTACATAGTCATTCTGCTACCTACAAAGAAGTGTTAACATGAAACTTTGTCTTTATCCAGACTTTCCAGATAAAATATATTGGACGGTTTGTAAAGTAATTTCCGTTAGATTGTCCTGTAATCACTACAGTCAATATCCAATCACAGGTTCTTGATTGTATTTGCTTATTTAAAGTCAAGCAGCATGTAATGCAATATTTTGACTGTCATTTTGCACTCCTTGTGGAGGCTCCAGGAGATGCAGCACATTTCCTCATGAACTGTTGAGGCTCAGAATCACCACTATCGCATTGCTATCCGCAGGGAATAGGGAGGAGGACAGAAAACAGGTGTTCTATCAATTCATCTGTCGGTCATCATGTGCAACATAAACACACAAACACCTAAAGCCTGTTATTAATGCCTCATACATGTGAATTACAAAACACCAGATTATTATCTTGCTGTGAGTAACTCGCAAATATCTTCAAGCTGAAAGTTATGTGTACGGACAGTCTAACCCCCAGCTCCCGTACACAGAGAAGCGTCTGACACGAACGTGTTTGTAGCTCTTCCAAAACCCACAGGTCCACTCGTTAAGGCTGTGTAGCATTACTCTCCCTTCCGTCGAATCAAGCAAATCTGCCCCGAAAACTATCAACCCAAAATCATAACACCGTTATCAGGTTCATCCGGTTTGTAAACTTTTATTAATACTAAAATACCCACAAACCTTTGATGTAAACAAACTACACAAAAAGTATACAAATCCCTCGCTATCTTGCTAATAATATGTCAGGCACTTTATATGTCAATGTTTATAACCTAACGTTGTTTGTAATACACAATCTCGATTAGTTTAAACAGTTGTCTAGTCCTTTCGGCCCAGTTAGCTGCCTGGCTAACATGCAAGTGTTTACACCTGGCGGCAGCCTGCTAGCCCGTGTGCTCTTGTTAGCATCCTCAAATCGGTCATGCCAGCGGTTTCACATCTTACAACTGAGCTTATACTTACATGCACAGCACCAACTCGTATAGTCATTATCGAGCAGGTTTGTCTACAAACGTGTCAGCCATTTTACTTTAAACATAAACGCAGACACCGGCTTCTAAACCACAACAACAGTTCATTCTGCCAGGATCCGAAACGAACCGAGCCGAGCCAAAGCGTTCTGACCTGCCTGGTGTGCTGCCTGCATATCATATGTGCATGACACAAAACTAACAAATCAAAACAGAAAATATATCATGTTATTCTGCGATAATCTGTGCACGCTTGCTTCCTGGCAGCACGTTAGTTAAATTTTACTAACCCAGAAATGTGATGCGATTTCTTTATGGCCATTAGTCCGGTTGATTTTGTTCTAAAATAAACAATCCAAGGCATCAACAACGTCTCCTTATTAGTAAGTCGTTCCGGGAATACACTGGGTCTTCAGGTGCTCTGGTTTCCTTGAATTTCGTCAGTGATTTCCCTGCATCACCAGCAGGGGCGCTAAAGCCACGATCTCCGTGCTTAACAACTCAGGGCCTGGATTGAATATCACTAGTTTCCGATACAAAGTAATACTAAGGATAGTATCGCGATACCGATATTTTACAACCCCTCAGCACAAATATGTCATTTTTATGCCTTTTTAACAACATGTTGAGAAGGTGAAAAAAAATGGACAAAATCGAATAAAAAGTGAAAGACTAAAAGACGTCTTTTTGTGGCTGTTGAAAAGCTGACGATAAGAGAACATTACAGAATCTGTTGTTTAACTGTTTATATTGTGAAAAGTGCATTTTCTTAATTTAATTTAAACAGTGAAACTCATATTCTAGATATAATAAATACTCATAATTTATTTTATTATTGTTTCAGTGATTATGGCTTACTGCTCATAAAAATAAGAAATCCAGTATATCAAATAATAAAATGTTTCCTATGGTCAATCGAAAAGATGTACAATACAGATGTTCTAAAAAAAATTCATGGCATGGAGGCGATTAGCACTGATGAGGTGTTGTTGAAGACCAGATTGCTTTCTTAGCAGCCCTTAGCTCATCTTTGTTTCACATCTTCTTCTTGACAATACCCCACTGATTCTCTAGGTCAGGCAGGACAGCTGGCTAATCAAACACAGTAATATCATGGTCTGCAAACGGTTGGTGGTAGTTTTGGCACTGTGTGCCGGTGCTAGATTCTGATGGAAAAGTAAATCGGCATATCCAGAATGCCCAAAAGAAGCATGAAGTCGCTTTTTGATTTTCATGATCTCTAAGTCATGAAAATTTAAACATTTCATTTGAAACTTTCAGAATCTAGAATCACTTTTTAAATAAAACTTAGTGCCCCCTCTTTTGATCAAATTCACTTGATCATATTGGGTCTTAGCATTAGGCAAATACAACCTCAGACAAACAACAACATATAACTATTTTCACCTTGCCATTATTTATTTAACAAAATTGAAGGCCAAAAAAACAAAAAAAAAACAACAACAACAACACGAGGGCAAAACATACATATGGAGAAATGAGTAATGGCATGTAGGAAAATATGTATTCAATCAAAATGATCAGGTTGTCCCTGATGAGCAAGCAGAGGCCGACAGTGGCAAGGGAAAACATCCTGGGATGGCAATAGAAAGAAACCTTAAGGGGAACCAGACTCAACAGGGAACCCATCCTCATTTGGGTAACAACAGAATAGTTTTGCAGTCAAACTATTGTCAAGTCATATTGTGTGTTAGGCAGCCTGAAGTTCAATATAACAAGAGATGTGTTCAAGTTAATATGGCGTCCAGTTTTGTTATTGGAGGCTCCGGTACGAAGCAGTAGAAATTTCCAGTCATGAACTATTGAGTGACTGCCATCACAAGTTCTCAGAGAACAGCTGCTGTGAAAGCCAAGGCCAGAACCGTCTTCCTGGTAAAGTGGAACCGTCCTCAGTCACCACAGTGTCACCACCTCCATGCGACAAGTTCTCCAACCATAAGCAAGTACCAGGATAAATCAGACAGGTCCAGAGGGTAGAGGGGGTCTGGATCATTGGAGCAGCATGTGTAGCTCGACAGAGAGAAGAGAAGAGAAGAGAGATAGCAGTTAGGTATGATCACAGTAACAATGTATAAGGTGAATGTATATTTAGTGCAGAGTAAAATCGGCGACTCCGGCAGGACTAACTATGACAGCATAACTAAAAGGGAGGGGCAGAAGGAACGACAGACATGAGGGCTCCCTGGGAAGAAAAGCAACCAGTCACCAGAGTGGGGAAGACAGCATCCAAACATACCAGTTCATCATAATACTCTATATCTATGACTCCCCAGACCTGCTCCTTTACCTAAGGGAAATCTATCCACAAAAATTCTTGGCTAAATAAATAGGGTTTCAACCTAGACCTAAACACTGAGACTGTCCCAAACATAAATTGGAAGGCTATTCCATTACTTTGTGACTTTGTAAGAAAGAGCTCTGCCCCCTGCTATAGTTTTCATAATATGCATGACAAGCAGCTTGCACCCTTTGGTGTGGTGGATCGTAAGACACTAGCAGTTCACTGAAGTACTGTGGCAGAAGATCAGTAATTGCTTTATAGTTCAATAGTAGTATTTTAATATCAATGCAAAATTTCACTGGGAGCCAAAGCAGTGTGGATAAGATACTATAAAGCCTGCATTGTTTTCAGAGCACCACCTGGACATCCAGTGGTTCAGGGACCATAAACTGCTGTAAGCTATGTTGCCATGTTGCATTGAGATGGGGCCAGAGTGTATTCCTGCATCGCCAATCACCTTCGCTAATTTAAACATCTCTGGAAAGTTATACTTGATAACCTCTGACTGACAAAGGCATATATTGTTAGCTCCAGCATGTACCACTATCTTTGACAACCTATGCTGGCCTAAAGCCCTAAGATTACCTGCTTTATCTGATTATTTTGCATACATTATTTCAATAGTTTAATTCAACAAGATCACAAAAGGACATTAAAATGAAAGAGAAATCCTCATTTCATCCAATATAGCGTGTGCCAGAAATAATTTTGATGCATGAGGATTTTTTAAGTAATCACTGCAAGCACAAACATTTCAGGCCACTCCAATAACATCCACCTCTAATGTACTCATCTGTTGACCTTTCATGGCTTACCTTCCTCCTAAAATCTTTCTTGTGGAGTGATATGTGATGTGTGTGTGTGTGTGTGTGTGTGTGTGTGTGTGTGTGTGTGTGTGTGTGTGTGTGTGTGTGTGTGTGTGTGTGTGTGTGTGTTGTGCTGAAACGGATGGTTCATATGGATAAAAAAGCTCTAGTCAGTTGTTGAAAAAGTTAGAGAACAAAGCCCTCCCTGTTGAACATAATGCAACCAAAAGGGAACCCAGTGCTGATGAGTGATTTCTATCAAAACTTTTTATGGGCACTATCCAATCACTGACTGCAAACTTTGACTGATCTAGTTTTTTCATAGTATCTGAACAAGAAAGAGGGAGAGAATTATGCATGCTTACTGTTTTGAGGAGAGGAGCTCCACAGTAATCAAAACTACATGAATTACATAAGAGTTGGGGGGAATCAGCATCCAAACATCCAAACAAGTTCACAAAATGCCTTTATGCCCATAAACCCTGCATCAGTCCGGGCCTGACTAAACAAATGAATTTCCAGGCTAGACATAAACACTGAGACTGTATTTCAATCCCAAACACTACTTTTATAGTTTTTACATTTTATAGTTTATATTCTTACATTTTACATTTTATATTCTATATTTTATATTTTATTTAATTTTATTCTCTTAGGTCAGGGCAGTTGCCTAAGCATTTCACTGCATATCGTACTGTGTAGGATTGTGTATGTGACAAATAAAAATTTGAATTTGAATTTGAATTTTTACTTGGAAGGCTGTTCTAAATCTGTGCATCAAAAAGTTTTAATTGTAGTAAGCATGACAGATCTTAAAATACACAGGTAATATGGCATAAGACCATTCTATGTACAATAGATTGCTCTGTGCATGCACATTACTATGCACATTACTTTCTTTTTTCTTCTTCCTTCAGCTTTCTCTGGAGTTCTCTGAATGATTGGTGGACTGAGCACCAATCGTTATAACCACTAGGCCAATCAAACACAGGGATGCAGGTCAAGTGGGAAGAGCCCAATCTTTACAGCATGTGTGATGCAAGTCACCAACAGTGTCACCAATAAAGCACGCCCACACCAGCACAATTCCTTTACCATGCTTCACAGAAACCACACATTCAGCAGCTATCTAGTCAGTTTAACCTCCCTACACCTAATAAAGGCATGGTAGTTAGACAAGAATCTAATGTAATAGATTGTAACAGATGTAATCCATTTCTTATGTTTATTGCTGCAATTTCACCATGTAGGCCTGACTCACACAGTTTCCTCTGTCTGTCGCTTGATCTTTGAGAAGCATTTATGTGGGCTCTAATCTGAGGTGCTGTAAATTGACAGTTTCTGAGGCTGCTCACTCTAATAAACATACAGTTCCTCTGCAGCAGAGGTAGCTCTTGGTCTTCCTTTCATGGGACAGTCCTCATGACAGCCAGTTTCATCTTACCGTTGAATGGTTTTGGCAACTGCACTTGAGGATACGAGTTCTTGAGGTTTTGCGGATTGACTAACCTTTATTTCTTAAAGTAATTTCTTATTCTGGTCAGACTTGTGGCAGATCCAGGACCTATCCCTGGAACTCAGGTGCAAGACAAGGGTAGACAAATCACACATCCACACATATAGGGCGGCCAATTCACCTTGAGAGCCATGTCTTGGGAGCTGAAAGGAATTCATAAACAATTAGAAAACCAACAAAAAAAACCAACAAAAAACCAACACCAACACGGGGAGGACCAAGGACACTGGAGCTGTGAGGCTGCTACCCACCACCACCATACCACACAGAAATGACATAATTAATTTGAATGAATAAAGTATAGCACTGTATAACATATTTTGAGATTAAAAGGTAATCATCAAACCTGTATGCACATTAAATTGTATGTACATTAGGTATGTAAACCTGTATGCACATTAGTTGATTATTTGAATGTGTGTAATTCTCCAATATTATGTATAATAATGTATCAGAGCAGATTGAAAATACATGTAAAGTCCAAATAAAGAAGCATTTAGATTCTTGCTACACCATTTTGATTAACAACATTTTTAACGTTATTACCAATGGATAGAAATCTAATCTATACATGTTTTAAAAAGAAGTTTTGCTTCCTAAATGTACAATACTTTTTGTAAGGTGTGTTAGAAAGTGTGTTTCATACATAAAGATTGTTTTATTAATACTATCCACTGCAAGCAAAGACTTTTCAGGCCCCTCCAATAACATCCACCTCTATTGTGCTCATCTGTTGACCTTTCATTGCTTACCCTTCCTCATCAAATCATTCTTGTGGAGTGATGTGTGTGTGTGTGTGTGTGTGTGTGTGTGTGTGTGTGTGTGTGTGTTTGTGTGTGTGTGTGTGTGTGTGTGTGTGTGTGTGTGTGTGTGTGTGTGTGTGTGAGAGAGAGAGAGAGAGAGAGAGACTGTGTTTTGGTGAAATTGATAGTTAATGTGGATAAAAAAGGCTATTGGTCAGTTGTTGAAAAGGTTTGAAAACAAAGCCCTCCCTGTTGTATATAACGCAACTAAAAGTGGACCTAAGGCAAAACAACGCCAGCCCACATCACATCCCCTGGAAACACTGCTACCCTGACATAGTGACCATAACCATTCCTGACTTCTACTTCTTTTAATAACTTTTGACTGGTGAATCATGGCTGACTTCAAGTGATCTGGCTTTGCTCATATCTGAACTTATCAGTCTGGCAAAATATGGGGAAAATGGTAACAGAGATTGTTGCTTTGCTGCTTAGTATATCAGGCTGGGTTCTCATCTCCTCCACACTGCCCACTGACTACTGGAAAGTATCCTCCGTAGATGGAACAGTCATCACTACAGCAACATTTTGGTCCAATCTCTGGAAAACATGTGTGACAGATTCAACTGGAATCTCCAACTGCAAGGATTTCCCTTCCATGCTGGCTTTAGATGGTTTGTTATTTGCTCCTTTAATGACCTTCCTTTTCACTGCTAGAGAAAATTATTTTGTAGTGAGTTTATAGTAATGTATGTAAAGTAAAATGACTTTAAATGTGCTTATACAACCTTGTAAAAAGATGTTAACTTCTTAAGAGGCTGGATTTCATTTAGCCAGGCTTTCCTAACAGGAAAGGTAGATCACAACATTTGTTAATGAAAATGAGAAGCAAAGTATCAAATAGCCCTAATGTAGTTTTGGCTTGAGTCACGTACTCTCCAGCAAAATATCCTTGGCCAAATATCTTAATGTAGCATTTAGAAAGGGTCATCACTGTGCCAAAGCTAAATTGTGCCAAATGCACTTAAAGTAATCCTAATACTTGATTGGAACATGGTGGGCTTTCCGGTCTGTGGTGCTGACATACAAGTAAGTAAAATTTTTGGAAATTATATAAGATAAGTTAACTGTGCTAATAATCACATTCAATAAATATGCCTCATGGGCACACACAATAATATACACCACAAAGCCTTAATCACAGCATGAGAAAACGTCCTAATATGTGTTAAGATAGACTATATGGTGAAACAACTGTGGACACCTCACCATCAATTTTTGAACACCTTATTTTATAAATAATCTATCTTTGTTACAATAATTAATACTCTTCTGAATGCTTTCCAATAGTTCTGGAACATGACTTTAAAGATTTACCCATTATGCTAGAACAGATTTGAGCTAGGATTCTTAATTACATTGATAGGGAATGCTACAGTGTGGCAACACTTTGAGAAAGGCCCATACATGGGTGTGATGGTCAGGTGTGCACATACTCTTGGCCATATTGTGCAGCAGTTTCTAAATGGCTCACCTATAGTCAGATTATTACTTTAACATTACGTGATTAAAAATACTGCGACAATAATTGTCATCTCTGTCCTGCTTTATATCATTGATTAGCCATTACTTTGGTTTTAAGATGTACATTGTATACCTCAGGGAATTCAAGCATCTGTTGTGTTGGTTGTCCAGCTTATATCCAGGTGTGTCGTGGGCTGATGATCTCTGCAGTGTTCCTGGGTTTCTTTGGAGCCATTCTAGCCCTAGTTGGAATGAAATGCACTAAGATAGGTGGTTCTGAGACTACTAAAGCCCGGATTACTTGCCTCTCTGGACTACATTTCATCATCAGTGGTAATTGTCTAGATCTCTACCACCTTTATACTAATGTTATATTTACTACAGTCAATAGACCCAGGGTCAGGAAGCTATTCAGTCGTATTCCTCAACAACATAGGACTAAGAAAAGCATACATTTATATTGTCGCTAGAAATTTTTTTTAGTGCAACAAAAGATTAATGTGCAAAATGAGTTTTGGTGTAATTTTCCATAATAAATTTAAATACAACAGCTCAAGGGGCAAAAAAAAAAGAAAAGAAAAGAAATGTGACCTACAAAATGCCAAAAAAAATTTAAAGATGAAAAATTTAACGGAATGAGAATTTTGCATTGGGTGAAAAATCAAGATTTGTAACAATAACTATACCATGAACATAAAATATCAAATCAATCTCTGGGTATATCAACCTGCTGAGTAGTAAATCTAAGCTGAGCGTTTTTGGGTTGTTACATGGTTCATGCATCATTTATCCTGTGTAACTTTGTAACTGTGCAAATTAATAATAATGAAACCTGTTTTTTCCAGCAATCTTTTGGACAGCTATCCATTGAGCTTTAAGCGCTGTTTTTAGATGTTTCTTTGTTAGGATGAAATACCACACAGAGGGTCATGCTGTTATTTGAAAATAATCCATGTTGGGGTCGTGTGCTACTATGTGTGTTAATGTGAATCATTTGATAAAGTAGATAACTGCATGGCCCAGAGATCTCTTATACCACAAATATTTGATGCTAATAAAATTAGCATCAATTGTATTTAAATAGCACTTTCAAGAATAGACACAAAAAGCTTTACAACAATCGAAGTTCTGAATGTAAATGTAAAAATACATTTATAAATGAATAACATTATCAGTTTGTGCTTCTTGATCAATCTGTTCAAAGGAAAAACTCTAATTAATCGATTTTAACTGTGCACACATACTATACCTTTAACAGTTTGGTACACCAGGTGGTGTAGTGGTTAGCACTGTCGCCTTGCACCAGGGTCCGGGTTCGATCCCCGGCCAGGCTCGATTCCCGTCTCTGTGTGCATGGAGTTTGCATGTTCTCCCCATGCTTGGTGGGTTTCCTCCGGGTACTCCGGTTTCCTCCCACAGTCCAAAGCCATGTAGGTTAGGCTAATTGGCGTTCCCAAATTGCCCGTAGTGTGTGAATGAGTGAGTGTATGTATGTGTGTGTGTCTGTGCCCTGCGATGGATTGGCACCCTGTCCAGGGTGTACCCTGCCATGTGCCCCAAGTCTCCTGGAATAGGCTCCAGGCCCCCTGTGACCCGTGATTAAGTACACCCATAAAGGTAGTTCACGTTCTTACACAGATCAGTCACAACATCAACACAACCTCCAGGTGAACTGAACAATCACCAACTATGCACCACCAAATTAGTGATAGGATCATGATCACCCATGCAAGAATCAAGACCAGCCTGTCCATTTTGAACCCACAGAAAAGCCAATGATGCATAAATCACTGAAAAAAGGCAATGCTGGCAGAAGGCAATAGAACAGCCAGTCCACTGCTCTTAGGCCCAGCAGGCAAAAAGCGCAACGCCGCTGCCCCAGCCTCCAAAATCCCCACAGGGGGAACCCAAAATTTGTCTGGTTTAATGTTAATGTTTCTAATGTTATGGCTGATTTGCATACTCATGGTATAATCATTAAAAATCACATCACTTCTTCATCCCTCTTGAAGTTTCTCCTTAGATAACAGTAACTTGTGTCATGCAAAACCTGTGTTTAAGATGTTACTATGGAAAGAATAATGTACAAGACCAAATGCAATATATATAAGGACTAGTAGAGCCATGCAGTTGTAGAAAATATATGCATATTGTACCTCCTGTTTCAAGAATTCATCAACATTGTTGCACAGCTACTACGAGTAATGTGAAATTTATATGTTTTAATGTGTGTTAAATTAAAACCTTTCCCTTTCTATTTAATTTAATTTTTATTTTTATTTGGCCCTTCATGTAAAAAAAAAATGAACAAAGTACTCAGCATTGTAAGTTACTGACTCTTTGACAGATTTATTTTGCGTACCATTAATTATGCATGATCTAAAGGGTGCATTTGAAATCTATCTAAGACCTATCTCTCATTTTCTTTGCAGGTCTTTGTTCATTGACAACATGTTCACTATATGCCCACAGAATAACGTCAGATTTTTTTGATCCATTATTTGTAGCACAAAAGTAAGTAATTGTAGCAAAGCATGTTAACTAAGTATTCATTAAAACATAATCAGATTATCAGCCTGTTTCCTATTATCTGTCCAAGGTTTGAGCTGGGAGCTGCACTGTTTAT
This sequence comes from Clarias fuscus, assembly GCA_030347435.1. Taxonomy (NCBI): domain Eukaryota; kingdom Metazoa; phylum Chordata; class Actinopteri; order Siluriformes; family Clariidae; genus Clarias; species Clarias fuscus. The sequence goes on from CM059206.1 coordinate 29,876,515, forward strand.
TGGATGGGCCGGCTCTGTCCTTTGCTTTCTCGGGGGGACGATCTTCTGCTTCTCAATGACAGAGGGATTTACCCTGAGGTATATAACTATTTATCTGAAATATTAAAATGTTGTTATTTAAAACATGATAAAAAAATTGAATATTTAATTTCTTCTTTTTCTTATTAATAATAATAATAATAATAATAATAATAATAATAATAATAATACTGTGGTACAGATTATGAATTAATTGATTATTCTCTCTCCACATTTAAAGAGAGTACACCTACACTGGAGTCACCTCTTTCATGACAGCTCAAGGCAAAAATGCCAACAGTCCTGTAATTTCTGAAAAAGATGTAACAGATCAAGGTTGCTCTGTAAGGCAGTTTGGGAGAAATGCCTATGTGTAATATATCTTCACAGGACCATTCTATCCAAAACTGACACTGATAGAGCTAGTAAGAGCAAATACCTATATTATAGGTTGTAGGATACACATACTTTATGCACAAAAATACTGACTACAGGAAACGATCACAGATATCACATAAACCCTTACTAAAGCAAGTAGGTAGTAAAGTGAATATGTTCTTAAGGCAATTTGTACTTAAACATTTGTTTTTTGAAGAGCGCTAATCTACAAAGTAATATCTAACCATGTATCTTTTCATACCTGTGTATTTTAAGATGTTTACAGATATTAAAGATTTTGCATGGGTTTTTCAGGTCTGGACTTACTAAAGGTTTCTTTAGTAAGAAAATTTTGTAAGATGTCAGGACAACTGAGGGAAAATATAATAATAAAAGACAGCAGAGACTCTAGAGAAATTAAATGAAATTAATATTCTGTCGTTAATGGATGAGCCCATTAATGAGTTTAGACTAGGTGGATTTAAAACAGCATTGTATGATGTTGGTTTCTGTTGCATAATCTGGCTCTAGAATATGTTGTCTAGATCTGGAAATTAGATCAGCCTAGTTGGTATTCTTCAGGACGTAGGATCTGTCTCCACCTAATGATGAAATGAAACCTTATACTTTGACCCCTGCATCTCAAAGATTTCTGTTGCATTCCAGAGCTCTGGTTGGCTGGCAGCATTGCCTTTCTTTCTAATTATATATTTATTAGATGAATGTTCCAGTACTGACTGTAGTGTCCAATTATTGTTGTAGTGGTTAGCAATGCAAGTATATGTTACATTTTAATAAAACCTCTACTTCTGAAATTTACCTGCAAGATAAGTTAACTGTATAGATTGCTGTTTAGTACTGTTTAATCATTTTAACCAGTTACAGTATATACAGTAGGATGCATGTGTGGTTGATGTTCCAAATGTATTTTTACAAAATTGTACATAAAGGAAATCTTGAAATGCTTTCATGTAATTCTCATTATAGAACATTAATATTTCAAATTTTTTATATAGACCTAAATGTCTTAAAATCTCTGAATGATGATGAAATTAGGCTATTACATTATAAATGTTGTAATAAGTAAGTAATGTACAAATATTTTGTTTCTGTACTTACATATTTTTTTCAGTGTATCTGCATTTTACTGCATATCTTCTGTATGCAACAATTTTTACTTCTACCTACTACATTTTTTTAATGAAAGCCTGTACTTTTACTGACTACATTTTTAATACAGACTTGTTACTTTTCATATGACGATTACACAAAAGTGCATTGATTTTTGAATCTAAACATAAGCATTTACACTGTCAATTACACCATACTGTGAGCTTCAACCCACGTGGGAAGCTCTTGAAAAAAAAATATTCCCCAATCCTAGTTTACAGAAATGAATGGCAGGTCATTATGGAAGCACTGATTGGTTAGCGTACCGAAGTGATTGACGTTTATCTGGGCAATTGGTCAACTTGGACTCCGAGCTGAGGATTCTTCTGGATCCTTATCAAGCATCTTGAACAGACACACTTGGTTCAGGTAAGATTACAAGTTCATTCATTCTTTTTCCTTCTCTACCACTTATCCTGTACAGGGTTATGGGGTCCTGGAGTCTATCCCAGGAGACTTTGGGCACACACACACACACACACACACACACACACACACACACACACACACACACACACACACACACACACACACACACAGACACACACACACACACACACACACACACACAAAGCAAATTTTGGGGTAACCCCAGTTAGCCTGTGCCAATTTTCATAGGGGAAAAAAGATAAGCACACACTTTTTTATTTTTGGTGTTCAAAGCCTTGTGAAACACCTTGCGAGACAACAAAAAGGCTGCTTGACCCAGGAACATTCTTATAGATGTCATATAGATATCATTCTGTTTACGTTTGTACATGTACTTAATATTTACTTTAAACTATCAATAAATCTAAAAAACTCTGAACATTAAATCTTGTTTTTGCATTTAAAATATTTTTATTGATAGAAATATTTTTATGATTACACAAAAAGTTAGAAAGTTATTCATCTTCAAATAAGAGAATGTTTATTTCAAGTCACACAATTTCTATGGTTTTGTTTTCTGGTCAATGAAGAAAAATAAATTAAATTCACTATCTGTAAATATAACTTTTCATGATTAAATGATAATTTATAGATCATTTTATTGCTTTTTTTTTTCATTTAAAGAAATAGCTATCTATGTTATCACACATTTCTCTATTAGCTCAAGCTGTGGCACCGTCATAATTATGGCAAATTCCAGCTAATCAGAAAATAGAGGAGGGTACATTCTGGAGCAGAAGTAACATTGTGTTGAAGAACTCAGCGTGCCATGGATGATCCGTCCTTTATGTCGTGGATGATTTCCGGTGACAAAACTTGGGTGAATGGGTACAACCCAGAGACGAAGCAACAGTCTTTCATAGTGGAAGAGGATATCATTTCCAAGTCCGTATAAGGCGTGGCAGGTCTGCAGGTCAATCGAGTGCATGCTTATTTTCTTTTTTTGACATTCATGGCATTGTGCATCAAGAATTTGTCCCAAGGATCATCTTGTACATGGTTTAAAGTATAGAATGTGTTGCTGTAAAAGGTTTTGTATACTGTATATGCTGTAAATGCCCCTCTGTTCAGACAGTAGTTTGAGGGAGTGTTCCCTTCTAGTGGGAACCTAATTGCAGCCAAAAGGTGAGGAAAATATGGGCATGTGTACTAATACCATTAAAGTTTGTTTTTTTTAACACAAATAATGATCAATTGTGGGGGGAAATGTAGTACAGATTGCTGATCTGGATTCTTTTTACAGCACTATGACTCTGAAAAGAACAAATCATGCAGAAATATATAAATACTCATCTGTAGTGAAAAAAAAGGTGCTAATGTCCAAATCTAAGGGTAGAGAATAGACATAATACACAAGAGCAGAGTAAACATTATAGGTCGATGACAATTGTAAAAAAGTGCTTATTAGTGTAAGTTAACAGGGAAGCAAGCATCAGACATCAAACTGTGCATCTATAATGCACAATCCTGAGCTCTATGTATGTTTATTTAAAAAAAAAAAAGCAAAACTAATAACGGCTAAATGCTCTGAGCTTTAAGGGTTACGTGATAATAGTGTCCCTATTTGACACAGATAGGATTTTCTTTTCTTGACACACAGACTTTTCTCAAGAAAGGTACAATGTGCTAGTGAGGCAGAAATTTGACCTACATGTCCATGTCAGCATTTTATTAGTTCTCTGTGCCTCACTTATGAGTCCAGCTATGAGACTGTACTCTTGGACAACAATAAAGACACACTGTCTCCTCAGACAGTTTTAGCAGAAAACCAGGCTTTATATTAATTAGGATTATGTACAGGGCAGACTAGTTTAAAACTTCTTGAAAAATTTCTAAAAACAGAAAAAGAAATTCTTTAAAAAACACTGAAAAAAAAAAGAGACTAAAACTGGACACTGGCATGCTCGGTAAATTCAACCTAAAAAGATTTGAAGAAGAGAAAAAATTGCTCAAGCAGTACAGGCAAGAAAGAAGGAGCTAAAACAGGAGAATTGTGAACTAAATATGGAGATCCGTGTAGTACAGATCTTTGGATTTTTTCTGACTGCTTTGGGCTGGATTTTCATTGCTTGCTCTTTGGCCCTAGAGGGCTGGAAGGTGGCTAGCGTTGGTGGCCAGGGTGGCAATTCTGTTGTCTACATTACTTGGTACTGGTCTAGCCTGTGGCGGAGCTGCTCCACGTCCTCTAATGCTATCTCCAACTGCTACGACTTTCCGATGCTCTGGTCCGTCGACAGTAAGTACAGGCAAAAGTCTGTTCAAAATGACTGCTGCTGTGGTGATATGTATGTGCCATTATGATATGCATGTGCTGTATGCATAAAACTATTCAGACTTAAAAGCTATATATTTTCAGGTTATGTACAGATTGTGAGAGCACTACTAATAGGTGGTGTATCCACTGGCATGCTAGGGTTCATTCTGAGCCTAATAGGGATGGAATGCACTTATATAGGGGGCAAAGAGAAGAAGAAGAACAGAATCATGTTCGTTGGAAGCCTCTGTCATACTACCAGTGGTACTAAGATATCTATTTTTTAATTATTATGCTTTTGACCATTACAGCATAAAAATGGTCTCACAAGTGACAATAACCACTTTATTGTTCTGTTTTTCATCTCCCACTTTCAAGGTTTGTTAGCTGCAGCGGGGTATGCAGTCTATGCTCGCAACGTCACAATGGATTTCTTCAACCCCAGCTTTGATTTAAAGTAAGCACTTTACTTTAGGCATCTGGGCAGTTCTATAATCCTTAAATGATCAAATAACTAGGACTATCAGTGAAGTATTACTGCAGATATTTTTACTGCAGACTTATTTTTGTCCAGTAAATTGTGATATCCAGTATTGTTAATTAACTGAATTGGATAATAGGATAGCTTTGTCTTGCTTGTCTGACTAATTTCAGGTTTGATCTGGGAACTCCATTGTTTGTTGGATGGGCTGGAAGTATATTTCAATTCACTGGAGGAATCTTCTACATGGTTTCAATTTATAAGCTCTGGTGTTCAGACAGGTCAGTTTCATTTAGATACTATATGACAAGAGCAGGAGAATCTTTGCGTTATTAGGCAGCTTTTTCATTGTTAATAATAATAATAATATGACAACTTGAATAATGTGCAGATAAAAGACTGAATATTCAAGATACATAGGTTTACTTTGTATTCATATTCTAACAATGCTTAATTAAAACCTCTACAGAACAATCACTGAAATAACTCCTGCTGATGAAGCCGAAGTCCTGCATTCCATTCCTACAAATATTTCCATCTCATCTGAGCTTACGTCCAGATCCAAAATGTCCACTGTTTCTGAGCTCTCCTCAAAGTCATCTCCCACTATATCCAATATCTCACATAAGTCTTACCATCTTTCCAAAGTCTGATGTTATTTTTAGAAGCAAAACATATTTAAAGATCATAGGATTCTATCATAGCTATCTATATGGGACTTTATATGTTTGGAATATTCTTGAGTTCTTTCATGTCATCTTGATCTTCTTAAACTTCTTCTAACACTTTGGAACCTCTAAATCCTGCTTATCAGGAATAACTGGAAAATCTATACCCATTTCCTTCTCTCTCTCTCTCTCTGTCCAACCAGCCCCCCCCCCCTCCCCCGCCAGGGTTTGAACAAAATAATGACAAATAGCATAAGTCCATGTAACTTGGCAGACAAATACTGAATTACGTACCTCCATGCACTACCTTCACGCACATACTAAGATGCTACTGGTTGTAACAGTTATTGCAACAGATCATCGTGTCGGTTGACAACACTAGGCCTATTTAGCATTAATGGATAAGAAAAGTAAAAAGTTTTTATTTTTTTATTATTTTTTTTACAAAAAAAATGCCCTTACAAAATTCACTCCTTATATAATTAGTTAGAACTTGACAGGTTGTAAAATAAGAACTAATCCTAAAGCATGAAGGCAGGCTTAAGCATTTTTCAAATCAGTCAAAATGGGCAGTTTATCAGTGAGTGAGTGAGTGAGATTCCAGAGTTCCTAACGCTCCAACACTGAGCAGAGCATTGCACTTGGTGAGTGATGAAAATGAAAAAATAAAAAGAACCTCAGGACTCAGTTAACTGTCGTTATTGTTTTAAAAGCAATAGTATGCACATTCTTTCCAACATGTCACACTAGATTCTGATGGCCTTGTTGTGTCATCCCTCCTCTGAATCTGAAACACCATCACGCTCCTTTAAAGCACACGCTGCGGTCACTTAATGTAACTGGTGGAATAAACTGGTGGGCTCAGCGTGAATTACCAATTGAGAGTGAAGCCAGAATGTTGAAAGGGTCTTCTATTTGGTTTTATGATGAGCATGCTTTCTTTCCTACTATGGCAGTTCTTTGCAGCAGAATTGACCCAGCATGGTGACATTTTCCAGAATCATGACAGAAAATCAATTAAAAAACACAATCTCTAGCTCGTTAGCCCAACATGAAAACATACAGTGTATTATCTAACATTTTAGGATTATATAATTGCATACATGTTTAGGCTGGCTTATTAATGTAGCTTGCTTTGTGGAATACCCCATAGTTGCCATAGCTGTGATCTTTATGAATTCTGTTGTTGTTTTGTGGATTTTAACATTCACTAAAAATCTCTCTGTACACATAAATGGACAGAAATGAGATCAATTGGCATTAGAAATAAATCAGGTTTATCAAGGGAAATACCCCCAACCTTCACCCTGTATTAACCTTTTAATTGAGTGAGTGTACAAATCATCCTCTGAATGTTCAAACATACACTGAAAATTGCTCTGGAAAAATAAAAGTGAGTAAAAAAGTCTGTTGAAAACTTTGCTGTTTCCTGAGTCTTCATCCACACACACACACACACACTGGCGTGGTTTAGCCTGGTTGCCATAGCAATTGCCCTCTGTGCACAGCTAACACACAAACACAGAGAATGTAATATCATCACTTCCATTTACTTGAATGGGACAGTGACTGTGCTGTTTCTGAGTCAGGCTGGGAAGCATTAATGCTTGTTTGAGAGAGGGGGGGTAAATCTTATTTCTTGTGAAATTTGGTTTGTGTATTCCAAAAATGTGGTCACTGGAGCAACTTTAAACATTTGTGCTTCTGGTAGATTGTTACAGTCAATGCATTCTTATGAAATTTAAACTGAGTTTGATATTCAGTGTGTAAAGTCCCAAACAAACATTCATAACTCCAAAATGGATAAAACAATATTCTAATTTTCTCATTCTCAATATTCTAACTTTCCCGAATGTTCTGCTATCACTCTTTGATGTGATATATTTTGTTTCAAGATCTGACCAAAATGCTAGAGCAGGGGGAAAGGGGTTTGTTGCAGGTCCCAAACAACCCACTGAAAATTGAGAGAGATATAGCTGTCTAGTTAAAACTAGAAAAACAGGACATTTGGGAAAACTGTCAGTCCTATTCCATAGAAAAGTATTGGGGAAAGCTCTATCCATACAATGCACATTAACTGCCAAGGTTTTTAATACAATATTTGAATAGCCCTGTTATTGACACTCAGGGAAGTTGTAGTGCATTGGGAAGTTGTAGTGCATACTGGAAAATAGGGCTCCCCAAAGGTAATACGTAGAACTAAATTGAAATAGAAAATAAATAGAAATAGTAATAAAAACAAAGATCAACACAAAATAACCAAGTTACTTGTAAAATAATTCCTGGCATTTTCCCCTTTGAGATACATCACAGATGTTATGGATCTTCAGGCCACCAACATGATTGGCAGCCCATACAGTAGCTCCATCTCTGTATCTTTTCTTTATACATTTCTTTTGGTTTCAATTGCTTGTTTTTATGTTTAAAAGTTTTCATAGTCTGTCCTGTGGACATTGAATTAACTTTTGCACATTTCAGCTGTAATCTTTTCATTTATTCAAGAGAAGAACTTCTTACTCTTACAAAAAACAGCTACTCTGCTACTACAGTCCCTATTCCTGACAGACACATTAAGACAAGCAGCAACTGCAAGACTGGAGGGATCACTCTGTTTATTAATATCAGATGGTGCAACCTTGACATATCACTGTGAAGGAGGTTATCTGGTATTGGGACATGCTAGCAGTAAGTCTCTGTCCATACTTTATACCCAGGAAATTCTCCTATGCCATCATTGTTTGTGTTTACATGCCACCATAAGCCCCAACTCCTAAGGCTGCAGAGGTTCTGAATGACTGTTTTGAATGTACTGATTGAAAAGTGTTACACTTGATGTGCTTGATGTACTGATTGAAGTGCAGAACTCATCAACTCATAATGCTGAGATTGATGGGATCCTACACTACATGAAAGACTACCTCAACTTCTGCATGGACATTATTGTGGCTGTTAGAACTGCTTCCCTAACAAGTATAGGATTACCAGAAAAGTCATGCTTTTACCCAACATGAAAAAGAAGGCTTTTACTCTGGATCTACAGACTACCTCACCAGAAATCCACAGTATGTCAGGATGAGGGATTGCATTTTAAAGACTATAGACAGTTGCTCAGGAGCTCTTCAGGGGACTGTCCTCTTCCCCTTCCTGTTCACTCTATACACCTCTGATTTTAAGTACAACTCAGAGTCATGCCTCAACAAATTGGATTTTTATCAACTAAAACTATTTACCTGTTAAACAAAAGCCGTAGCACACAATTATGGAATGGTTCTATTTATAACCTCTTTATGGCCACAATTTAGAGGTAAAGTGCAGGTTAATTTGTTTTATTTTTACTTCATATTTTGTATTAATAATTGTTATATGAATATTTTTGAGTTGTGGAACAAATCTGAGTTTTTGTTATTTCTTATGGGAAAATTCGCTTTGATATACAAGTGTTTTGATATACAATGGAACCTTGGATCACAAGCATAATTCATTCCGGAAGTGGGCTCGTATTCCAAAACACTTATAAACCAAAGCTAATATTCCCATAAGAAATAATGAAAACTCAAATGATTCATTACACATCCCAAAAAATAAATACATAAAAATAATTAATACAATATATAAAGAAAAAATAAAAAAATTAACCTGCACTTTACCTTTAAAAAAAGTAAAAATAAATCCCGACATTTGTGTGTGTGTGTGTGGAATTAGCCCCTTCCCTCACCTCGTCTTACACAGTAAAACTCCTCCTCCCTCCCCCTACCTCGCTTTTTAAGTTTCACAACAAACACAAACAACGGAAACACTGTTTTAACGAGAAAAAAAGAAGTCTCTCTAATGATACTCACGTGAGCGCATATTAACGGAAGCACTGCCGTAAAGTTAAAACAAACAAACAAATGAACTAGCATTTTACACCTTTGAAAAGAATTCCGACAGAGCAGTTTTCTGTGTAAAGCAGAGAGTGTGTGTCTGTAAGTGTGTGTGAAGCCGGGGAGCGGGGTGTAAAGGCGAGAGAGTGTGTGTGCTCGTGTCGGTGTCAGTGTCAAATTACGCGCACACGCAAACACATAGGAGACACGCTGAAACAGAGAGGGAGATTGTACCAGTAAGAGACGAGCCCTAAGACCCAGCAGGGAAGAAGATTACTCATAATTCCGCAGCGCAAGAGAGAGAAAAATCATTGGCTCAATTGTGATCACGTGACGCCCAGTGTCAAAACAAGATCGCATGTGTGATACCTGATATTCAGCATTCGTAAACCAAGACTTATGAGTCTGTGTGACATCTCTGCCTCTAAACCATGCATTTTTATTATTTCCGCAGTTCCAGATTAGTGAGTTGACTTAGGGTGTCTGGGCAAGGATGCGACATGCCTTAAATGCCATCTCACAGAGAATCTCATGAATTGTTTGGGTGAAATAATTACTATGTGTGGCAGTCCAGTGGTCATCAAGAATAAGAAACTCTGTCAGTAGAGAAAAAAAATATATGATTAAAATCTGCCATTGACATTTTCGAATGTCATGTGACATCATAGGTTGCTTCACCTCAGCTCATACATATTCATTGCAAGAGCAATTTGCAAAGAATAAATAAATAAATAAATAAATGAATTTTTATTTTTGCCTTCCTATTCAGCCAAAAATCATTTTCTGTGCATGTCTATACCATGACTCCCTGGCAATTATTAAAAGCGTATACAAATGAAATTGAATTTGTGATTGGTTTGTGGTTTGTTTCTGACATGAGGATCTCCTTGCCATATACAGCTGCGGTGGAATCTTTATTCTTAATTTGTGCAAAGTTCTGTTTGAGTGGTCTTGAGGCAAAGGCCACTGGCTGACCTGGACAAGCATCACCCAGTCCTGTCATGCTGGCATCACTCTGAGTTGTAACAGGTTGTTTGTAATACCACAGTACAGTAAGTATATCTCCATGCTTAGGTAGCCAGTACCAAAGCCTGGTATGTTCAGGAGCCAATAGATTGACTCATAGAATTCTGATATTCTTTTTTTATTATTATATTTATTAATTTTACATTATTAACAACCAACAACTTGAAAACATAAATACACATTTAACACAGCACCTAATAAAATAAAAAAAAATGTAAAGAAAAAGAAAAAAAAGAAAAGAAAAAATAAACACAATAAAACTAACAATTCAACGATTGCGCACATACACTTAAAAGTAAATAAATAAATAAAACTAAAAAGTAAATAACTAACTAAGCTGCCAGGGCAATACAATAAATGTACAACATGCATCAGTAGACTATGAGTAGTTAAATATGTACAGTAGTCCTGCCATTATCCAGATATGCAAGAAACGGACCCCAAATATCTAAAAATTTATGCAAGGATTTGGTTCGTGTGTACCTTAATTTTTCCATCCGGATAATAGACACCATTTCCAAAATCCACCTTTGAAAAGATGGCGGAGAGTGGGATTTCCAATCTGTTAAAATTAGCCTCTTAGCTGTGTTCATACCGAGCATCAAAGATTTCTGTAAGGCTTTAGGGAGATTCAGCGTTGATTCTGAACAACCAAAAATTGCTAGTTCAGCATGAGGACTGATATCTTTGCCAAGAGCTTTGGAAAACCAACAAAAAATATCTGACCAATATCCTGCAAGTGTTTGACAATGCCAGAAAGTGTGTGACAAAGTACCCTCTGAAATTTTACACCTGTCACATTCAGCTGAAACAGATGGATAAATCTTTTGCAGTTTAGACTTAGAGTAGTGAAGACGGTGTACGACTTTAAACTGAATTAAATGATGTCTACTGTTAATGGAACAAGAATGTATTCTGGCCATGATTTCAATCCACAAGGATTCCGACAGGTCAATGCTCAACTCACTGCTCCATGCCTTTCGTAGATGATCAGTGGGTGTTTTAGTATGACTGATGAAAACAGATACAAACAATGAGACCAACTTTCTGGAATCAGGGGGACGCACCAAGACGTCAATAAAAGGATGCTGAATTGGTATATTCTCAAAGTTTTTAATTTTGTCTCTGACATAATGCCTACCTTGTAAATAGTGAAAAAAATGTGAATTGGGAAGCTGGAATTTGTTCCTGCATATACTGTATTAAGTAGTCGTCTGACATTAAAGAAGGAAAACCTTCCTCGGATGAACCCGGTCTGATCAGGGTGAATAACAGATGTAAGATGTTTACTTAATCTGTTTGCCAGCACCTTTGTAATAACTTTTCTGTCAACGTTTTGAAGAGCAATTGGCCTGTAATTGGCAGGGTCACGGCCTTCTTTTCCTTTTTTCAGTAAGAGACAGATATTGGCCTCATACAACGTTTTGGGTAATATTTTCTCTTTTCCGGAATGACGGATCATTCTGAGTAATAGTGGAGTTAATAAATGTGAAAATGCTTTATAATATTCGTTAGAAAATCCATCAGGCCCTGCAGCCTTCCCGGAAGGAAATTATTTAATTAATGAAAGTAGTTCTTCTTTGGTAAAATCAGAATCCAATTCTTCCCTACCCAAATCACTGACCTTTGGATTATCCAGAGAGTCAAAAAAGATATCTAGGTCAGATTGCATGACGTTACATTTAGAGGAGTAGAGGTTGCTATAGAACTCTCTAAACCTGTTGTTGATATCCTTAGGGTTGGTAAGCAAAACACCTGAATTTGATTGAATTCTATAGATTGACCTAGTAGCTTGAGAGCTTTTAAGTTGCTGTGCTAACAGCTTCTACGGCTTGTCTCCTAATTCAAATTGCTTTTGTTTCAGTTTAAGAAGTGAATTATTAACCACACATCCTAGGATGCAGTTATATTCATATTTAAGCTTCACAATTTCATTAAAATCTAATGGAGATTTTGAAATTTGGTATGCTGATGCAAACATGGGAAGGATGCTTTCGATTTCCATTAGACGTTTGTCCCATTCCTTTCTAACAGAAGATTCATAAGAGATTATATGACCACGCATTACCACTTTAAGTGTTTCCCAAAGGGTTGAATCTGAGACCTCCCCTGTGTCGTTTGTTTCAATAAACTCACCTATCTTCACTGCCATGCTTTCACAAAACTTATTGTCAGCTAATAAAAAGGGGTTGAAACGCCATGAGTAATATTGTTTGGGAAGAGAAAAATCGATGGTCATTAGTAGGGGACTATGATCAGAGATAAGTATGCTGTGATATTTGGTGTTATTTACACTTTTAATTAAATTAGAATCCATCAGGAAGTAGTCGATTCTACTGTGGGATCTATGAACGTGGGAATAGTAGGAATAATCTTTATCTGTGGGATGTTGAAGTCTCCAGATGTCAACGAGATTCCTAGATTTGATTAAATTGTTTAAAGTTTGAGGTGATGCAATGTTGGGTGGAGGACAAGAGGACAATCTGTCTAAATAGGGATCCAAAACACAATTAAAGTCTCCTCCAATTATAATATTTGTTTTCTTGTCATCTGAAAGCAGATTAAAAACCTTTTAAAAAAATAATGGGTAATCAAAATTTGGACCATATATGTTGATGAAAGTAACAGGGATTGAGTTGATACTTCCGAAATAATAATAATAGCATGACCCAATCCCCTGACGTTCCAGGAAACCAAAGTGAGATGATGACTGCCCACCCTAAGACCCTGTTGAGAACTGTGAATTTAAAAGAGATAGAGAAGACATTACGTCCAGTGCATGCTTACAATGAGAATTATTATGAATACCTGGCAGCATTGTGAAACTAAAGAAAGAGGATAAATAAAAATAAAATAAAAATAAAAACTCTGGGACAAAGACAACATATATCCACATATGCCTACTATGCGCAACTATTTTCATCAGAACAGAAGGAGCTGCTGGGCAATTACTACGGAGCTACTTATGAACAATAACTGCAAAAAAATTACCTAAATACCTATCAAACAGAACCTCTCCATAAAGATGAAAAGAAATTATATACATACCAGTATAAAATAATTAAATGTAATGGGAGTGTAGTATAAATTACAGGCTGAAAGAAAACAATTATAATATTGATATAAAACATTGTGAAAAAGAAAAAATATATATATATATATATATATATTGATGCTTCTTTAGTGATATATACAAATGATAAAGCTGTAACTTGTGAAACATCAGTTTAAAGCCTATAAATGCTACATTAGGCTCAACTGAAGACTCCCATCCTTAAAATGAATTGGACCAGTTCCATGAATAAAAATCTATATATGTTATTATTTGCCAACCTCAGAACGAGAATAATTATCTTCCACGAACCGTGTTGCTTCTTTTGGATCTGTAAAGATGGTGGGTGCTCCGTTTGGGTGATGGATGTGGAGCTTGGCCGGGTAACGTAGGCTGTGTTTGACGCCTGTGTCTCGAAGGACTCGCGGCATATCACGAAAAGCGCGGCGCTGCGTCAATACCTCGTTTGTATAGTCCGGGAAGATGAAAATCCTCTTCCCGTTATATTCCAGAGGTTGTTGTCTACCGAGGCGAAGGATCAGTTCTTTTTGTTGATAATGATGAACACGCGCCATGATCGTGCGCGGATTTGCCGGCTTTGGTTGGAGCGAGCGGTGAGCACGGTCAATAGACACAGGCTTTGGGAAATGTTCCGCTGAGAACAGTTTAGAAATTAACTTGGAGACAAATTCTGTGGGTTTGCCGCTTTCTTCTCCTTCAGGAATGCCCACAATTTTAATGTTGTTTCTGCGGGAGCGTGCTTCCAAGTCATAAACTTTAGCCTGCAGTTGCTTGTTAGCGCCGGTGAGGTCGGAACATTTATTTTCCAAAAGTTTATCAAATCCTGGTTTCATGGTCATGGATAGCTTGCTCTTGAGTGACTACCCGAGATTCCAATTCGGCTTGTGAGGTCAAAAGAGACTGAAATTTTGTCTCGAATGCGTCGAAACGTTCGTTAATGGCGCGAAGAATGGTCTCTGACATCTCTTTACAAAGTTCTTTGCACGTGGCCAGTGACATCCCCGCTGAGTGAGAAGGCTCCGAGCGCGTTGATTTGCTAGCCACGGTGGGAGAGCTAACATTAGCCTCTTTAGTTTTATGGCTAGCAGTAAGCTTAGACTGAATTGTCTTCGACATGACTGACCTTACGGCTTATTTATGTCAGTCAGAGATTCAGGGAGGTAAAATTGTTTGACTGGCCGAAAAAAAGATATCTGGTATGTAATACTAATTTATTAATATCGCGAAGAGGAGCTGTGTTAACACACGTCTACTCCATACGCTCGCACACTAGCGCCCCCCAGAATTCTGATATTCTTGCCACAAATTGGCAAGGTATAGGAAAACCCTATCATGTCACTAAGAGAGTGTGTGTTTTCTCCAGATCAGTCCTTAGCCCTTACAGGTCATGAAATGTTTTGAATTGAATTTGAATTGCAGTTGGACTAGATTTTGTTTCCTTTTAAGCAAAATCCAATCAGTTGTATAGAATTCTCCTATTCCTACACTAAAATATCAATACACCAAAAGTGCAGTAAAATATCAAGTTCCATGAGAACTCTTCTTGCCCTTGCCACTATTAAAAAAAAATGCCAAAAGATCTAAAAAAGCAGGATGATCTAAGGAAATTCAAAAACAGAGAAAAAGAAAGTAATTGACATTTTAACCCTCAGAAAAGACTTAAAAAGCCATTTCTAAGGCTTTGGGACTACAGCGAATCACAGTGCACAAATAGGGAAACCTTGAACAGTGGTGAGCCTTCCCTGGAGTAGCTGGCCTACCGAAATTACTCCAAGAGCCCGACAATGACTCATCCAGGAACCCAGAACAACATCTAAAGAACACCAGGCCTCACTTAAAAGTCAGTGCTCATGATTCCACAATAATAAAGACACTGAGCAAAAATGGCATCCATGGGAGAGTTCCCAGGCGAAAGACACTGCTTGGCAAAAAGAACTCCAACCCTCATCTCACATTTGCCAGAAAAACATCTTTATAATCCTCAAGCATTTGGGGCAAATATTCTGCGGACTAATGAGACACAATTTGAACTTTTTGGAAGGTATGCATCCCATTACATCTAGCATAAAATGAACACAGCACATCATAAAGAGTCACACCTGGTGGTAAAGACCTGGATGACTTGCCATATTTAATGGAAGCACGAATTCTGTGATCTTTTTTTCCCTTCTTTTTGAAAATCCTCAAACTCAAGCGCACTTGGGTAATGCAGCACGATACTGAGTCCACCTCTGAATGGCAAAAAAAAACATATTAAGGTTTCGGAGTAGGTTTAGGGGGCAGTTAAGCTTTTACATAAAGCTAGACAGGTTTGGAGAGCTTTTTCCCTTAATATATAAAATTATAATTAAAAAAACTGCATACTGCATTTATTCATGCTATCATATAGTAATATTAAAATTTGTTGATCTGAATCATTCAGATGGCACTGGGATACATTCAGTAATAGGTGTTGCATGGTGAACTGACGCATTGATTCCCTGGGAAAGAAATGAGGGAATCTTGTCTCCCCCCTCTCCTGACCCATATGATATTCTATGCCATGGTGGTAATGTCCTTTTTTCATAGTAAACAAGCTGTAATTGGAGAAGATGCCCTCATCTGAACATCTACCACAGTTTTGGGTAGATACACCCCAGATATGAAAATCTGCTTACTATGCAATACCACAGACTATTTGCAGTTTCAGGCTTCAGCATGCATATCAACCTAGGGGAGGTTGTCCTTCAGAGCCAGACGCCACAGTTAAGCAGGATAGTCCTTTCTCTTAGACTGTGGTGCAGACAGCAAAATGAGTCGCACGGCTGTGATGTATACTGAAATTGGCTGCTTTGTGTGTTGCTTTTGTGGGTGGATGCTGGTCTGTTCCACTTTGCCTACTGAGTATTGGAATTTCTCTGAGGTAGGTGATGCTGTACTCACCACGGTCAACTACTACTCCAACCTGTGGATGGATTGTATATCTGACACTACTGGTGTTTCTGACTGCAAGTACTATCCTTCACTGATGGCTCTTCCAGGTATAGACCTACATAATACTTGAATTTCCATATTAAATTATATTAGCAACTTATTCTAATGAAATCCCTACATACTGTAATATACAGTCTGGTTTTTAGTCCATTGTTATTTTTCGTTGTCTACTTATTGTGGTTAAAATATAAAAATAAAAAAAATGAATGAATGTGGCCTCAAAGTACAGCCTTTCTACATTTATTAAAAGCTATATAAATCCTAATAGAGTTAACAGTGTAGGAGTTACAGCATTTTTATATGGGGTGTTTAGATGACCAAAATTAGTTGGACAAACCAACAATCATAAATGAACTTTTCATTTGTTAATATTAGATTGCAAACCCTGATATCTGGCATATCCAGCATTTTTACTTTTTTTTTTTAAAGGTAAAGTGCAGGTTTATTTTTACTTTATATATTGTATTAATTAATTTTATGTATTTATTTTTTTGGGCTGTGGAACGAATAATTAAGAGTTTTTTTATTATTTCTTATGGGAAAATTCAATTTGGTTTATGGATGTTTTGGAATACGAGCCCACTTCCGGAATGAATTATCGTAATCGTAATCCAAGGTTCCACTGTATTTAAATCTTTTTTGTGTCTCTGGTTAAATTCTTAAATTTTCCCAAATTCAGCTCTGTACTTTTAACTCTTATTCATTATTTAATTACACTTCAAATATACTTTGAAGTGTAATTAAATAAAACAGATAACATAACTTGCAGTGTACACTCACTGTACTATACTGTATATGGAATGTTGTAGGAGCTGTATTTTGTGGATTTCTTGCTTAAGCTCTGCACTCTCTCTTTCCTCAGTTTTCTTGCATATCTGCCGTGCCCTGGCCGTTGGCTCTGTAATTTTGGGATTTTGGGGGAATGTTCTCACCTTAATTGGAATGAAGTGCACTAAGATTGGGGGTTCTGAAATTGTTAATGCAAGAGTAACATTAGCAGCTGCAATTATCTATATGGCATCAGGTAGGACATTATATTTACTTTTAGATTGGACATTCTATTAATGTCTATGAATACACTAATACAACCCCTTTTATTTTCAGGACTCACCGGCATGGCAGTGTTCTCCTTGTGGGGAAACAGAATGCGGACAGAATTTGTGGATGTGAACTATGCACCACAGAAGTAAATGATTGTGGGAAGCTGAATAGTTAATTGTTTTAGGCTCTTAGTAAAGTTATAGAGTAAAGGTAAAAGTGAAAGGTAATAGTGTAAATAGTAAACAAAGTAATAAATAAACGTTGGTTAAAAAAATCAACTTAAATAAACAAAAAAGTCAAAAAACGGTTTAAAATTGTAAAATATTCTAACTGAGCAAGGTAAGCGCTTCCACGTAAAAACCTCTGTCTGATGATGGTAAATGCAGAATAGTGTCAGCACAGTTTGACATGACTAACACAATGACACCTGGTCCCCCCCTTAATAGGTACATGTACAGTAGTTGTGTCTCGAGTGTGCAACATTTTGTGAAAAGCATTTGATCTCAGTGATTTTATCAGTCTATGGTTAATGGTTGAGGAATTGATCAGCCTACAACTGTAAGCACATCAGAGAATGCACTGGGACTGGAATTACCAGATAAACTTTGGATTTTAAAAGAATAAAAGAATGGATTTTATTCTTTAATAACGTTCAATAATTTATAAGATAAGCAATATAAATTCATGACCCAATGTGTTTGATTTTCGTCTTTTAGTGAATCTTGAGTTGAATCATACATAGCTTACAACATATGCAACACAAGCATAAAGCTTTGTAATGACATACTTACAGTAGATAAGGGAGAAGTGATAGCAGTTGATATGCCAACAATCATGTGCTGTCACGTGACCAGATGCTGCCATTCTGCCTCACTGACGAACTCTTCCAGAGTTAACTTACCAGACCTTACTACTTACCAGCCTGAAGACTAAGATTATGTGACAGACATAGCATACCGAGATCGTCTCATTAATTTATTCAGTAACCAAATAGACACAAAGCTACAGATATGATTAAAGAAAGAAAAAGGCAACAGACAAGAAAATAGACCACTGAAGTGGATCGAGGCCAAGCCTTCACATCAACTGCAAAACCTACAATACATAATTCATGTGAAAGCTCAATTAAATTGGAATTTTACCTTCACCTTTCTATTCTGATCATTTGAATCTGGCTTGTTTTGCATAAACCGTGTCATACACCTTTTTCTTTTGTTCTTTTTTCAGATTTGAACTTGGTGCAGCATTATTTGTAGGATGGGGAGGTTCGAGTCTGATAATATGTGGAAGTGCAGTTTTGTGTTATTTCTCTGGAAAAGAGGGACTCCGCTCAGGGTAACATTAAAAGACAGTAAACAGAATAATTGCAGTATTTCGCAGAAAATAATATAATGTTAACAAAAACATATTCTTGGTAAATCTATCCATTTACCATAAACATTGTTCTGCCCATAACAAAAAGGATAACTAATGCCATTCCTCAATACTTTTCCAGATCAGAAGACACACCTCTGCTTCGGGCAGATGCTTACACTAGAGCTCGATCAAGAGGGACATATGTAACAGCTCGAACCAGAGGGACCTATTTGTTGCCCACCTATTCTAAATCCACAACAGCAGTCATGCCCCCCTTATTTTATTCAGGCAGACAGAGCAGGGGAAACAGGACACAAAGGACTTATAGAACACAGAAAACAGCAGCTTCCATGCTGCCGAACATGGATTCATATGTGTGACGCCACTTTTTGTAACAACACATTGAATGAATCACACTCAGATGCTTTAAAAGGTGTGATGTACTCATCATGGAGGAAATATATTTATTGGAATTCATAGTGCATTCCAAAAAGACATAAAAGCAAACATTATTCTTTGAAACGATAATTATCAGCCTATCAGGAAAAAAAATCATGTACTTTGAACTGGTCTTTTTCTGGGGTAGAAGGTAGAATGTACAACATACTAGGAAATTGCTAAAAATAAATAAATAAATAAAAATCACGATCTTCAGTGACAGTGATTCACTTGCAAGTATTTCTCCTGCATTCAAATCCCTCTTTATTCACTCCGTTGTCACTTACTGTATGTGACGTGTAACAAGGAGGCATACTAGACTAATCAGTTTACTTTGTGGAACTGGAGAAGTATGGATATATTTTTTCTACTAAAAACCTGAAGCACCAACCATGCAAATAATTAATATAACTTGTGTTAAAACTTTAAATACATTTACATTTTATCTTCTGTAATACCTACAAGGTTTCGTCAACTTGTGAAGCATCTAAACACAGCTAATGCATTGTACATTTATTTATTCATGATTAATTTATACTTTCATAATAATAAAAAATATTTAAAAAAAGATTTTTAAAGAATTGTTTTTTTTTTGCAAATAATCTTTTATTAGATTTTTATTTGAAAAGTTTAGATTTCTGCAGAAAAAAAATTCTACTAGACATTCATGTTATCACAGCATTAACCAGATTTGTTTAAAATCTTTTTAAATACTATCATCAGTAAAATAGGTCAGATAGATTTTCTTGTGGAGTACTTGTACTTTATTTTAAAGATTAATTAAAACTTACCAATTCTATCATTCTTCCCAAGAACAAGCCAAGTATATAAAAACGTTCATGATGAATGTATGCAAACCTCTGACCACAACTGTATCTCATGCCTTTCAACAGATAGTTAGTCAATGTTGTTACAGTACAAGTGTCTATTCTTAACGATAGAGCCCTCTCTTTTCCCCAGACCTTAATCACTTTTAGGCACTCTTACAACTATACAAATAAAAAGAATTCGTGTAATCCATTCATAGATTTCTTATATTACTGAACGCTAGATGACAGTCACAGTCTTTATAAAATAAAATAACATGAAAAGGTTAAGTTGAATCTATTAGTTGGATGGATTAGTAATCCATTGTTTATAATAGTAGGAAGAGCAGTATCTTTTAGTCTTTTTAGCAGTGTTTTTGTAATGTTTTTTTTTTTCTTTTCACATGACTTAAATTTACATTTAAGCATTTGGCAAACATGATTAGGTAGATATGAAGCTTACTGGACACAAAGAGGGGCAATAAAGCAAAAACTTGAGTACAAAGGCATATTCAGGCAGAAGTGCAAAATGTGTTCACATGTTTATTAATTCTGTAGTAAAACCTTTTTTTCTGCTCAGGGTCACTGTGGTCTGAAATACTTGCTTGCTGATAAGTACAAAAAAAAAAAAAAAAACTTTTTGCAAGAGCAGCAGGAATTTAGCCAGAATTGCTTTTAGAAGTGAATGAAAAATTCATGAATCATCTCATACGGTAGATGTTATTCTTCATTGATACATATTACAAACATTGAAATGAAAAGTAAAGAAAATTAAACAATTGTAGTGTTTACACCCACTTTATTGTATTATTAAAATTCAAATTCACTGGTCAAAAACTGGTGTAAAAAGCTGTTATCTTGTTAAAGACAAAGAAAAGATTATATCGCATTGTGGTACCTGAATAGCTTTGAATTTCACCACACATATTAAGGGCCTTAAGTATCACTACAGCTATGTGGATCTTTATTTGCAGCATATTAGCACAACATCTCTCAGTGTGTGCATTCAACAGCCTTTATAATAAAGAATTGTGTTTGGTCCATTTTTTCCATGTGATGTTTTTGGCATTATTATTGCTTATTACTAAACTCTATTATATTTATGTGCCGTCTGAATCGTCCCAGTCACTAACTGTCACAATACTGCTCTTCAGCGTACTCCCCGTGTCTTTAAGACCTGAAAAAAAAGCAGATACAAAGCATATAACTACACACAAAATTCAACCCCCTTTTGCCAACAAAACATGTTACTGTATCTTCTCTTATAATGTTTCACAAGATTAGAGAACACAGAAAGAGGGATCTTCGACCATTTCTCTTTGCACAATGTCTCTAAATCATCCAGTGACCTGACTCTTCTCCTCTGCACTCTCCTCTTCAGCGCACTCCACAGGTTTTCAATGGGGTTGAAGTCTGGGGACCCAAAGAGCTTGTTGGCATGTAGATAGCATCTGATATTTGTTTTGGAGACTTTGTGACCCCAAGATGCTATCATTTGTTGCAGCTCTTTAACAGTGAGCTTTGGAGAATTTTTTTTTTCTCTTACCATCCTCCTCACTGTGCGTGGAGGCAAAATAAACTTGCGTCCTCGTCCAGTCGTGTTTACTACTGTTCCAGTTTTTTTAAAACTTCTTAATGATTCCTCTCACAGTAGATATGGGCAGGAGCAGGCGGGTGGCTATTTTCTTGTACCCATTGCCTGACTTGTGAAGGTCGACACGTATCTGCCTTACTTGAACAGTGTGTTCCTTTGTCTTTCCCATGTTGAAGAGTGGATAAGAGAAATATGACCCTCTGTGTCACGTCATATTTATACCCCAGTGAAGCAGGAATTGGTAAATTATTAATTAAAGGTTCCTTGATTCTCTGATCAACTTTGTAAACTACTGTAGAAATGACAGAAATACTTCAATTAAATTTTTTTTCTAGGAATTGTTAGGGGTGCCAATAATTGTGGAATAATAATAATTTTATGAAAATAATAATAATTTTATGAAAAATAATTATTTGTTAGTCAGGGATTTTTATTTCCCCCTTAAAATTCACTTTATATTCTTCTAAAATGTTCAGTGTGACAATATGCTTCTGCAATAAAAACTGAACTTATTTTAAGGCTTTTAACACATTTTAACCAGGGGTGTCAATAATTATGGAGGGCACTGTATGCATTATTGCATTATATTGAGAGAGAAATATTTCTTTCCCATTTACTTAGCATAAGCAATTGGGAAACAACAACTAATGCTCATGAACAAGAAAAGGTTTTTGTTACATAGTCTTATTTATTTGTTATATAGTGTTAACTGTGTTAACTGGAGAATATTGTGACAAGAATGTTTATAGCTTTGGGATGAATAACTGTTCTGTTGTGATGCATCAATTCTGAACAGGGAATTTAAGATTTCTCTAAGTTATAGCCAAAAAAAATTAAAAGTTCTCAGTTTCTTTTTCACTGTTCTGTATCTGCTCCTGTACCTGAGTTAGGAGGACTTTTAATATCTAATGTACAGTAAAAATATAAATAAGTTAATAAATCTAATATTGATGCAAGTAACTCAATAGTTTCAGTTTATATATTACAACAAATGTTATGCCTAAGTTTACTAGTTTACCCTATATTTGATTTATTTATTTATTTTATTTTTTTTACCTCAAATAAAACACTGAACACACAAATTGATGTTGCCATGCTATTCATATTTCCACTACATTTTAATTTCCACACCTCAGGAAAAAAAATACTCCCCAAGCTGCCCCTATTGTCTGACTGAGGATTTCACCATTGAAACTATGGAATAAAATTACTGTCAAAAAAAAATAGTGTGTAATTCTGTGTTCTGTCCGAGTTGGATTCCAAAATCTGACTGTTTACAGACACAAAACTCATTTTTTACTCCTCTGTTACACAAATGAATTGCAAAATTATGTCCATGAATGTACTGTGTTACACCACTGTGAAAAATACGTCATCATGGTTTAAAATGGTGCCAGGGCGCATGCGCCGATTCGAATTCTCTTTCCTCGGATAGTAATGCCGCATGTGGCCTTGATGAGTTTTTTGCCAGTGGTGTAACACACTACATTCATGGACGTAATTTCATAATTCGTCTGTGTAACAGATGAGTTGTAAAAACGAGTTTTGTGTCTGTAAACATACATTTCAGAGTTGTACTGTAACAAACACACAAAATCTCATATCTGTAAACTGTTGTTGCCGTAGAATTTGGAATCCAACTCGGACAAAACAGAATTACACACTAATCTTTTTTTTTTTTTTTTTTTTATACGCACAATTATTGTTGACAGTAATTTTATTCCATATGAAACCATGCCATGAAGAACTGATGCTCTTTTAAGAGAAAGTGAGACCCTACAGTGATTTAAACCTGACACTGTTATGACAATGTTTTAGAATACAAAATGTCTCATTTTCTTTTCTTTCTTTAATCGTTTTTTTTGACTTGGTCATATTGTTATAACTGTTTAATAAGTTTTATAAGTTGTGCATACCTGGCTGTTCTCCTTTGCCAGTAAAAGTTCCCCACACACTAGTGCTGGTGTTGAGACTTTTGTCCATGCTCTTTCTCACAGGGGCAGAACTAGGTTGGTGTGCAACAGGGACATCCTCTAAAGAGGAAATGTCCCAGTCATCATCGTTATTGTCCTCAAAGTCAGTGTGCTGTAACACATGAAGTTACAAAGTTAAACATCCTGTACAATCTGCATCATAAAATGTTTAAATCATGAAATCATATTTGGACATTTTCAAGTTAAAATAGAATAATATAAAAAAAACAGATATCTGTACAGACTGTATATCAAAATAATCTGACCTATCATAGTGCAAAATGCGTAAGTAATTACACTATACAACAAATTTTTCTACCTGCATACTATGTAAAGTGGGCAATGAAATAAAAAAATACCCTATTACCTATGAAAAAACAGGCAAATGTACACATTTCCATTTACATAAGGTTTGAACAAAACCAACATATAAATCAAGTTTTTTTAACGTACTTATATTAAAGTTATAAAAAGTTATATAAATATTTACAAGTGTTCAGTTTTTGAGATTTGCAAGTATAATGTAAATCACTTGTCTATCGGTCCCAAAACAAACTCCCATCATGTTTTACATATACATTTAGGCATTTGGTAGATGCTCTTATGCAGAGCGACAAAAGTGGTTAGGTTTTCATTATACACTCCTTGGCAACTGTGTTCAAAGTCCTGTCTGCCGAAATATATTTATGTAAATATGTAAATATATACTTACATATTTTAGCAGATGTTGTCACAGTACGTTTTCACTGTTGTCTTGATAAATTGGCCACATACAAAGCATAATGCATATGCTTGCAGCTTATTAATGCCATCTCTGATAAACTCAAATAGGTCCATGTATTCACTTAGGCAGCTAGAACTAGTATCTGCTGGTGTTATTCCACTGTGTGTTATGCTTCCATCTGCTGGCAAGCTTTACAGAGATACCGATTTCCTTTTTCAACAGGACCTGGAACCCACAGTGCCACTAACTGGTTTGCTGACCAGAATATTACTGTGCTTAATTGGCTAAGCAAATTGCCTGATCTGAACCCCAAAGAGAATCTATGGGCCAACAATACAGACTAACTAAAAGCTGCCATCAAAGAATAAAATTAATTATGCCTCTGCAGTGCCACAGGCTGATCGTCTCCATGCCACATTCATTCAATAATTTATTCTAATGTAGCCCCAACCAAGTACTAAGTGCATAAATTAACATCATTTTCAGAATTTCTGTATCAATCCTTTTTTTTTATTGATCTTAGGAAATTGGATTTTCTATGTACAAGAATTGATCAATACCTATACATTTACAAGTACATCAAAATAATCAATATTTTTTGTAGCGCTAATGATCACTTAATGTAAACCAACAGGTCTTACTTTCATCTCCATCACGTCATCATTTGTGTTAATCACTTCAGTAGGTTTATCTGGGATGGCAACCCCTGTGACAACCCCTAGGTCTGCAAGTTGGTGCTCCAGATTATTGCTTAGTGCCTTAACATAACCTGCGAAAAAATAAACACTGGATCATATACACACACTCACACACACACACACACACACACACACACACACACACACACACACACACACACACACACACACACAGTCTTGTGCAAAGGTTTAGGCACCCCTTGATAAATAACAGATTTTGGTGATTTTTTCTCACTTGGAAATGGAAAAAATGCAGAATATTTTCAGCAAACGTTGATGCATAGTTACTTCTTATACCACAAATTTAACAAAAACAAAAAAATAAAAACATTATTATGGGACTGTGCAAAAGTTTGGTCACTCTAGGTGTTCCAGAGTCTCAGATCCTTTTTTACAAGGTTTCAGAACTTAATCAGCTCGTTAGATCTGATGCATGGCAACAGCCATCATTAGTAAATGCCAATTTCAAAGCTTTAGAAATACTTTGACTCTTCAAACCTTGTGCACGACAAATCAAAACCCCCATTTGACAGCAAAAAACCTGCAGGAAGATTTAGCAGTCTCAAGAGTGGTGGTGCAAGACCTTCATGGAATAGTCAACTGAAGAAAACCTTCAGCCCCATCTTAAAATCCAACATCAGAAGTATGCAGCAGAACACCTACAGAAGCCTGATGCGTTTTGGAAACAAGTGCAAGTGCAACTCTTTGGCCACAAAGGCAAAGGCATGTTTGGAGAGAAAAGGAGCAGCATTTCATGAAAAGAACACCATGCCAAAGCTGAAGCTGAAAAGAGGGTGGCTTCTACAACAGGACAATGATCCTAAACATACCTCGAAATCCACTATGGAATACCTGAAGAGACACAAGCTGAATGTTTTGGAATGGCCTTTACAGTCCCCTCATTTAAACATCACTGAAAATTTGTGGGTAGATCTTAAAAGAGCTGTGCATGCAAGACGAGCAAACAAGACAATACAAGACAATCATTTACAATTCATTTGAATTGTAATTCATTGTAATGATAGAAGACTCCACACTTTCACAGGATAATCATTTAGAACTCTAATGTCTAGTATGTCTGCATCATCATTTATTATACAGAATGGTTTTCTTTTGTTTAATAAATTATACATTGTCTTTAAAGATTATATTAAGACCTTTTTTCAACCCTGGCATTGCTAAGGTCCACCCTGTCCTGTAATTGTCCACCATGTCATCTTCAGGTTTTATGGGATATCAACAAATTATTTAATTTAATAATTAACTTTTTAAGGTAAAATCAATGTGCAATGGAAATCTATTCTCTCATCTTTTTATTATATTTTATTACTTATTATTTTAGTACAGGTAGCTGGGAGTTCACATTGACAACAGATTGGAAATGCAACACAGATGCTGTCTACAGGAAAAACCAGAACAAACTCTACTACTTGAGAAAACAGGTCGTTCAATGTCCGCAGGAAAATATTGCAGGTCTTTTAACAGTATCTTGTTCCAAATGCAATATTCTTTGATGCTATCTGCTGCGGCAGCAGCATCAGAAGCAGTGACTCTAGGAAACTCAACAGAGTAATCAGGATGTCTAGCTTGATATTAGGGACTTCCCTGGACTGTTTTTGATCGAGTTGATGGTGGAGAGAAGGATTCTACACAAACTGTTAACCACCATGTAAAACCTCTCCACCTACTGGCTAATCGTTGAAGCACTTTCAGTAAGAGCTCTGCTGTGACAAAGAACACTACAGGAAGTCTTTTTTGCAAAATGTAATTAGGCTTTACAATAACTCTGCACTGTGTCAGAAGAGGAGTCTCTTTCTCTGAAGAAATATCACTATAAATCATCACTATAAATGGGTTCATATACATTCTGTTTTCATTGCATTGATATGATCATTTCATTCTCTCTTCTATTAATATTTCAACTTGCTGCAACTCATGTACAGTTAACTTAAGTTCCCACCTGTATATGCAAACTGATGTACCTGTACAGTATATTCCTATTATTTTACACCTTTTTTAACTTTACCCTTATGCCCTTTCGAAAAATATTTTTGTAGTCTGACATATAACAACATTATTGCATACTAAAGCACAACAACTACATCAGACACCCAACACTCAAACAACACCATTCCTACCATCAAGCATGAAAATACTTATACATAACGTATTTTTGACAGAATAGCATTCTGTCAAAAATATGTTATGAATAAAAAATGGCAGTGTGGTAAGATACAGAACCCTGTCCAGACTTATCCAGTGGCTCCCTGTGAAATTTTGCATCGATTTTAAAATACAGTAGAACCTTGGATTACAAACATAATTCGTTCCGGAAGTGGGCTCGTACATCAAAACACTCATAAACCAAATCGAATTTTCCCATAAGAAATAACAGAAACTCAAATTATTCTTTCCACAGCCAAAAAAATAAATACATAAAAATAATTAATGCAAAAAGTAAAAAAAAAACTTTAAAAAAAAAATTAACCTGCACTTTACCTTTAAAAAAAAGTAACAATTTATCCTGACAGATAAGTGTTTCCGTTGCAGGTGCTGTGCGTCCAGGCGCTGTGCATGTGTGTGTAAAGCTAAAGTAAGAGGATAGAAGGGATAAGCCCCACCCCTCTCCCTCTTCTTCACAACGGAAACACTGTTTTATCGGCAAAATTAAAAAAAAAATCTCAACTGACACTCGAATGAGCACACACTAACGGAATCACTGCTGTAAAGTAAAAATAAAACAAATTAAAGAATCGCGACAGAGCAGTGTTTCTGTGTAGAACAAAGTGTGTGTGTGTGTGTGTGTGTGTGTGTGTGTGTGTGTGTGCGCATGTTTGTGTGTGTAAAGCTGAGAGGAGGAGGGGTGTGTGTGTGTGAAGGCGAGAGGAGAAGGGGTGTGTGTGAAGTGGCACGCTGTCCAATGATGCGCGGACACAAAGTGCAGGCTGATACAGAGGGAGAGAGAAAATGGATCTTTAACCTCTCTAATGAGACTTGTTTGCTTTACACGTGAGCACATGTGTTACAATAACTGCTAGTTAGAAACAATCCAAGAACCCTTTACAAACAGGCCAGCCATGAACTAAAAGCAGCTGAAAACCAGGGGGACTCTCTACTGGCAAGTGAGTTTTAAATTGCCATGAAGGTGGTATTACCTTGATATTACAAAAAAAAAAAAAAAAAAACCTAATACTTTTACTGTTTATCTTTTTCAAAACCAAAAAAACTGAAAGAAGTTTCTTACTACATGAGGTCTTAGGGACATTTCTGTTCTCTTCTGCGTTCTCCTGCAGCTCATCTAAGGAAATCTCCTCCATCTCGCTGCCTTCTGTCCACTCGCTTGTGCTTTCAGGTAAGGTCACTTCCATCTTGCCGATGCTAAATGCTGGGGCCTGGTGAGATCCAGAGCTTTGTGTTACTTTCTGAAAAGTGGCTAGAGCTGCAGAAGCAGTGCGCCACTGAACTCCTAAGGAATGGCTTTTTACTGAGGTTTTTGGTGCCTGAGAAAACTCTTTGTCCAAGTCGTCGTCTTCTGAGGAATCTTGATCTAGACTGGATCGAGCAGTTCTGTTAAACAAGAAGGTCAGTGGAAACGGGTAATATTTTATGTTTTTATTGATCTTTTAAGACTTTTTTGTGCTATATAATATCTTTCCGGCAAAAGAAGATCATCAGAAGTCATGCATACATAATGCTGACTCTGAGACTGCTTACCTGTGAGGTGTCATTTGTGTGGATGTTGTGGTACAAGTGGCAGTGTTGTTATGATGACCTGGGTGGGATATGTATTGCTGGCTGGCAGAGGGGTCTGACACCACTTGGGTGACTATAATGGGAAGACTGTTAGTCCGTGGCCGGGCCTGAGGTAATGTTTGAACTGAAAACAAAACAATTTAAAGTCAGTAATTTAAGGCTTGCCAAAGAAAGAAAGAATAAAAGAAAGAAAGAGAAAGAAAGAAAGAAAGAGTCAATAAAAGCCATTTTTTTCAACCTGTGCTAAAAATAACAAATACCGTGGGTTAAGGGACAGAATTTTTTATTTGTTTGGCATTCAATATTGGTCAAGTAAATTTTGGAGATGGCTACAGCATTAGACCTTGTACTTATGTACATAATCATTTTATCAGGTACATCTACTATATTCCTTAAAATGTTCAAGAAATAACTTTGTCACCTTGCTGCTATGTATAGTTTGTCAGCCACATGGTTCCCTGTTCAGAAGTGAGCAAGGATCGCAAATGTAAAAAAATTTTTTTTTTAAATCCACAGGCCAAATTTTGACTAACCAACAAAAAGGGGAAAAAAAGAGAAAGAGAGAAAGAGAAAGAGAGAAACATATGTAGTATTGAGAGAATCATCAATTGTAGTCGATGATCACGTAAACAGATTTTCCTATGCATTTTTAAAAATCTGAAAAATCTAAAATTGCAGAAAGTTCACCTTGTCCTGATTGTTTGGGCTTGGTGATTGTCCGTGTGCTTCTTTCCTTAACTCTCTTATCTAGATTTTTCCTGAGAAACTTCTGTATCTTTTGGTACTCGGCATATTCCCTCTGCCTCTGCTGCCTCTCAGAGAGCACATAAACCATGGCACTCTTATATTCTGTCTTAGAGAGCCCATCAGCAACCTGTAGTAAAACCGTAAACATAAGCATATCTGTCTTACTTCATTAAAAAAAAACACAGAAATAAAGATTTCAACTGGTAGCCTCCAGAGTAAGAGAAGACTCACAGACTTGATGCCTATATGTAGCAGCTTATCATGCAGGCTTTGCTGCACAGCAATGTGCATGTCCCTCTTGAGGCTGGGATTCTTCAACAGCTCATTCACTTCCTGCTGCCTTGATTGGCTGTTAGCCGGACCTTCTGAGTAGCTTGATGAATCTGGGCAGAAAAAACAAAAAACTATAGACTGTTATTACAGCAAGACCAAAAAATAAATAAATGCATGTCACAGGAGACAGCACAAACACCCAGAGCAAGGAACTGGGGGTGCAAAATTAAGTTCCCAACAAATTTAACTGTTGGTTAATTGGTGACGATATCTCACAACTTTTTCACACTCACTCAGAATATTCCGACATGAGCAATACCGCTTACTGAAGTAAAAAATAACAGGATGGCATCACCTTCACAACACAAAAACTTCTAAATTATGAGAGCGTTTCACTCTTAACATTGTGAACTATAACATTTGCAAAGCTGACCTTGCCTTTCATGAGACTGCATGCGTTATGATGGTGGATCTGAGCCGAACACATGTTGACTCTCAATGTGATTAAGTTGCATCTCAGTTAGCCTATTAGCTAACTAGCCAGTGCACAATATTAATGCTTGCTCAAACTCCGTTTTTCAAAATGCTTCTTTCAATAGTCCAATAGGGCAAGCAAAAAAATATACGCAATATTTTTATCCATTTTGTTAACCAACCAGTGGTTGTGTTCTTAAATTGTTGACCAATCAGAGGCTGATCGACAACTGATCTCAAACGATCAAACAACCTACAACAATAAGCATCAGGGAAATATATATATTATTTTATATATAAAATCTACTGTATATATAAAAATTCTTAATATTATCTTTATTATAAAATGCCTTTAAATTTCATGTAATTGTTACATTTCATTACTGCTACTTTGCTTATCTGTTGATTTTAGAATTTGATAGACAACAGGAATATTGGAGTTTTTGTTCATCTTTTGTATCGGCAGGAAATTAATTACTGAATTTACTGAATTATGTATGTATTATATATTACAAACATATTGGTACATGCTCAATGACTGGACAACACAGACCAAAAAACAAACAAAAAAATGACAAGGCATTCATGCAGAGTCCGTGCATACATGCCAATGACATGGTTTGTTTTTTACCTCTGTCTTCCTCTGAAAGCTCCACTATGGGATCCAATTTATAGACCAAGCTGGACTGCTCTGAGAGCACATCATAAGAAAGCAAAGGATCATACACAAGTGGGGATTAAACGTAGACAATTAGAAGCTAAAACCAGAATCTTTACCCGAACCAGTAAAGACTTTAAACATCACTAGTCAAAATGTATGTATGTATCCATTTTTAAACGGACACATCCTCTCTAATTAAAGATGTTACAGATTTAACACAATTAGTGTGATTATGTGTATGAGCATTTGAGCCCATTGTTAAAAACAAGGTAATTTATATTATAGTGTAGCTATAATATAATATTGTAGTGAATGTAGTGAAGCTATGGTGTAATCTTTTTTCCAGAAACATTCCAAAAAAGTCATATAGCAAATGTTTTCTTCAATTTATTTTGCCAAAGGTTATCCTACATGTAAGTGAATTACATTTAGGAATTTGGCAGATGCCTTTAACCAGAGCGACTTACAAAAGTGCTTACGTTTTTGTCATTGGATAGATCCTTACACTGGGTTACTAGGTTACTAACCATCAGTCAAGGAAGTTGTTGGGAATTTTTTTTTTTATATTAAAATAACAATTAAGTACTTGACTAAGTACTGAAAAAACAGAAATTTCTTAAGTCGTTGTTTGCAGAATTAAGATTAAAGAACCCTGAATTACATGGTGTACTTATTTTTAAACACTGGGTTTCTCATTGTTTTACCTGAGAAAAGACTAAAGATTTTTAAATCTGTGGTGCTTTTCTGTCTTGATGCTAGTGGTTGCTTCCATGTTTATAGAAGCTGATGAGGACCAAACAATTCTTATTTAGGCCCCTAATAAAGAAAATACAAACCCATGACTGTAAGGTTCAGTGTATTAGCACACATCAGACAGTTACCGGAGTACCCTATATTTTCTGTTCCTCTGTTACAGGTGATTTACCATACCTTTATCTAGGACTGGGCGATAAAACGGTAATCGGTATTTATTGACGGTAGACCATTGTCGATAACGATAAAAAAAAAAACATTCGGTATGAAGCGCTATAGTTTTACTAAAATGCGGCTGACTGAGCGTGCGCCTTGCCTTAATCTCAACAACCTATCAGATCTCCCGATGAATGAGCGTGGCACGAGTGACCAGGAAACAGCCAATAAGCTTACGCAGCCACTCTGCGTTGTGTCATCACCAACTCATGTCAGTATAACACACGCGAAAATGAGTGCCGTGCCACGCAGTACGGATGAGATTGTGAATCAAAAATTATGCATCAGCTCACCAGTTTTTGTGGTTTCTTTTCTTCTGATCAACACCAGAACAATGTTGTGTGTAAGCTTTGCAAAAAAAAAACATCCCGGCCAAGTATGGAAACACAAGCAATTTGCTTGTGCGATGGAGAGGTACTCGGCAATCCTTATAAAAAATCCTCCAAGCGATACAATGATATAAACCACGCGATCGCGTACTACATTGCCAATGAAATACTAAAAGAATTACTACAAAGTGTAGGAAAACAGTGGAGAGCGAGCTTCCGTCTGGACAAGTCGCACGTGTCCACAGCAGCTTAAGCGTACATTTTAATGACAACTGGAATCTAAAGGGTAAATGCTTGGACACCGCATATTTTCCCGGAAACATCACTGGTGAATTTATTGCGCAAACCCTAGCTGATGCGCTGCTCCACGTGTGCATCACGACCACATTTGGCCACCGATTACACTCAGCTATCTGTGAGTAAAGTTAATTAATAGTTGCATAATCATCCACATATAGTTTCTTTGGATGTAGTGCTACATGAACGCAACTTCCCAATAGTGAGCAAACTTGCAAAAAAATACTTGTGCATCCCAGCCACCAGCAACCCCTCAGAAAGAACCTTTAGCATAGGGGGTAATGTAGTCACATTCACATTATTAAATCCAGAGATAGAGGGAACCAACTTGTTCTTGCTCACAATTTGTAATGTTGCAATGTACAGGTATATGTGAATAATGATGGTTGGCAGCCCCACAGAGTTTTGTTCCAACCCTGCCCCGACATACATACCATGTAGTTTTCAAATAAGCTTTAATGACTTGAATAGTTGGATCAGGTGTTTTTAATTATGGTTGGAACAAAACTCTGTGGGGCTGCGGCCCTCCAGGAACTGAGTTTGAGACCCCTGCTCTACTCGAAAGCTCATATTTGATTATTATAATTTGTTTTGTTTACAGAGTTTGAGGTTTACTGTATATTGTTATTATTGACATCTTACAGATATTGATCTACCTCAAAGTTTGCTTTAGTGTTCTTTACAATTGCACACACTTTGTAACATTTTATTTATTAAGTTTAAGAGTCTCTTCAACACTTCGATTTAGTTTATTATAGGACATAAGAGACAAGATATTTTTGTTCTAATTTTTTTGTTTTTGACTATTAAAATAATTTGCCTTAGTAATGTTGGTAAATAAAAATAAAGTGGTTAAATTCTAACTTTGTTTCTACTGGTCTTCATTAATAAATATTCAATAATTACCGATACCGAATGATATGAAACATTATATCGTGATAATTTTTTTTTCTGTATCGCCCAGCCCTACCTTTATCTTGTTATACAGAAACACATTGAAATAAAAATTTAAATAATAAAATAAATAAATAAAAGCTCCAATTCCTCCAAATAAAATAAATAACCACACACAATTGGCTGCTGCTAACTTCCCAAAATCTAATAATACACAGGTGAAACCAAAAAATTTTAATATTGTGCAAAAGTTCATTTATTTCAGTAATGCAACTTATAAGGTGAAATTAATATATGAGAGAGACTCATTACATTCAAAGCAAGTATTATGTAATATAGCAAGCTGTGATTTGTCATAATTGAGATGATTACGGCTTACAGCTCATGAAAACCCCAAATCCACAACCTCAATGTTTGAATATTGTGAAATGGTTCAATATTCTAGGCTCAAAGTTTCCCACTCTAATCAGCTAATTAAACCTAAAGGGTTAAAATTAAAGGGTTTCTGAGCCTTTAAATGGTTTCTCAGTCTAATTCAGTAGGAAGCACAATTGTGGGAAAGACTGCTGACCTGACAGTTGTGCAGAAAACCATTATTGACATCCTCCATAAGGAGGGAAAGCCTCAAAAGGTAATTGCAAAACTAGTTGGATGTTCCCAAAGTGCTGTATCAAAGGAGTGGATTGTCAGGAAGCTGGAGTGGATTGTCAGGAAAAGGCCATTCAAAAGTGTAGGGGACTTTCACAAGGAGTGGACTGAGGTTGGAGTCAGTGCATCAAGAGCCACCACACACAGACGGATCCTGGACATGGGCTTCAGATGCCGTATTCCTCTTTCAAGCCGGTCCTGAACAACAAACAACGTCAGAAGCGCCATACCTGGGCTAAAGAAAAAATAACTGGTCTGTGGCTCAGTCGTCCAAAGTCCTCTTTTCTGATGAGAGCAACTTTTGCATCACCGTTGGAAACCAAGGACCCAGAGTTTGGAGGAAGAATGGAGAGGCACATTGCAATGCTTAAAGTCCAGTGTGAAGTTTCCACAGTTTGTGTTGATTTGGGGAGCCACGTCATCTGCTGGTGTTGGTCCACTGTGCTTCATAAAGTCCAGGGTCAACGCAGCCGTCTACCAGGAGATTTTGGAGCACTTCATGCTTCCTTCCGCAGCTTTACGGGGATGCTGACTTCATTTTTCAGCAGGAATTGGCACCTGCCCACACTGCCAAAAGCACCAAAACTTGGTTCAGTGACGTGGGATTACTGTGCTTGATTGGCCAGCAAACTCGCCTGACCTGAACACCATAGAGAATCTATGGGGCATTGCCAAGAGAAACAGGAGAGACATGAGACCGAATGATGCAGAAGAGCTGAAGGCCGCTACTGAAGCATCCTGGTCTTCCATAACACCTCAGCAGTGCCGCATTGATGCAGTAATTGCCAAAATGGGCCCAAACCAAGTATTGAGTAGATATGCATACTTTTCTGAGGTCCAATATTTCTATGTACAATACTTGTTTTATTGATTGCATGTAATATTCTAATTTTCTGAGCTTGTGGATTTGGGGTTTTCATGAGCTGTGCACCATAATCATCTCAATTATGAAAAATCACGGCTTGAACTATCTTTAAAAGGTTGGCAACTACCCCAAACCAAAAAAATCAGCATTACTGTGCCTGTTAATTGCCTCACACAATATTCCCATCATACATAAATGTCCCGCCTTCCAAAGATTTTTTTTTTTTTTTAAGTTTTAGCAACGTTTGATACCTTAAACCCCATCTTCAGTAAAACCTTGTCCATATTGCATAATCTGAAAGAAAAAAAGCCTGCTCTATAGAGGTGGTGCTGCTCCACCAACAACTTTGATTTAACCAAATGTATAAATTAAGATTGTCCATGTGGGAGCATTTCACTCTTCAGACAGCCAAATAAAATGTATGAACTGCAATATTTGCAAAACTCTCCTTGTCTGGCATCAGAGCTGAATGTTTAAAATGTTAATACCATTCATCAGCACACAAACACCTCAAACTAAAGCTGAAAGCATGCACTTTGAGCTTATATTGTTCCAATTTTCTTGGGTAGACATCACAAGTACCTGAATGTAATGGAATACAAATTATTAACTTAGTGGCTTAGTAAAAAAAAATGGAGACAGAAAAAGGATAACATACCACTAACAACTCTCTTTTTAGGTCCTGGACCTGCTGCAAAAGCTGCACACACTGTAAGAAAATTTCATTGAAACTTAATTTCATTTTTCTTAACATGTCAACTTAACTTAAAGATGGCAGATTTTTTCCCCTGGGTTTTAGATTTTCTTCAATGAGGAAATTCTGAGGAAAATTAAGACATATATTTTAAATAAATGTATTGTCTATATTTATCTTTATTGTTAATTACCACATGCACAAAACAACCTAAATTTAAAAGCTGATACCTAAATAAGAGCTATTATGTAATTGTGACAACTGTAACCCGATTGATCGTTCCATGAACCATTAGATGAATTGGAAAAACCTATCAACCTCAGCACTTTTAGTCATGGAGTTGTACGTGTCTGTACACAAGAAGAAGCAAATGTGAGGCCATATTTCCTACAGTTAAATATTGGTCAAAATTGGGTCACATAGCAGCACAGTACACTATCCAAAGCACACCAGTAAATCTACATCAGAATGGCTGAAAAAAATAAAAGAATCAAGGTTTTGAAATGGCTAAGTCAACATCCAGACCTTAATCCAACTGTGGCAGGACCTTAAGAGATCTGTGCACAAGCAAATGCCCAAACAACTCAATGAATTGAGGCAATATTGTTAAGAAGAATGGGAAGAAGAATCACAACAATGTCATAGACTGATAAAGTCATACATTAAATTATTACAAGATATTGGTGCTAAAGATGGGTCTACAAGATGAATCATTGGCTTACATGTTTTTTTGGCTTTATTTTCATTAAATAAATAATGTCTCAATGAAAAAAGGTTATGTGTTTTTTTCACCTGAGGTTGCATTTGCCTAATATACAATAAAATCATTTGATTTTCATTATGTTTTTAAACAAAAAAACATAAAATGAAAAGGTGGGGCCACTAACTTTTGAACACAGAATAAGCTGGTTACCTTTCTGTTGTACTGTTGGTTTAGATGAATTTGCAGTGAAATATTTTATCTGAAAAGCACACACAGTTCAACTTTAAACAAAGTTCAGATGTTTAATCATCATCCCTTATCTAAGTAATGACTAACTGACTAAGCTAAAAAAAAGAAAAAAAGAATGATGGTGACTAACAAGCACTATCAGTACAGCATTGAGGTGCGCCACATCATAGTTATTTTGTTGAAGCAAACAAAGCAAATTACAATATTGGTGCTGCAAAATAATATAAGCAGATTTTTCTTTCTTTCTTCAGATTTTTTTCTCAAGCCATTTTGTTCACAGTATCCATATAAGTATCCATATAATTAAACTGAAAGCTACACTTGAAAAAGCATAAGAAGTATGAAGTACTGTAGCATGTGGAATTTATTACAAATAAAATTACATCTTTTTTTGTCTTACTGCAACAGAAAACACCACAAATTGTGCCACTACTAGGAATCAAAGATCTGATTTCCTGAGCTTCTCGACTGTACACACCTTCATTTGTTGGGATGTGTTGATCTGCTGCTGCTCTTCCAGCCTGAGTTCCAGCTCTGCCACCTGCGCCTCTAACCGTTTCTTTTCCTTGGAGATAGTCAAGTGTGTCTGCGACAGTGCATTCTGGAGCTAAGCCATAAGCCAAATGAGAACAAATGGCAAAAACATTGACACTAGACAGCAGGGCTGGGCGATACAGAAAAAAAATTATCACGATATAATGTTTCATATCATTCGGTATTGGTAATTATTGAAAATTTATTAATGAAGACCAGTAGAAACAAAGTTAGAATTTAACCACTTTATTTTTATTTACCAACATTACTAAGGCAAATTATTTTAATAGTCAAAAACAAAAAAATTAGAACAAAAATATCTTGTCTCTTATGTCCTATAATAAACTAAATCTAAGTGTTGAAGAAACTCTTAAACTTAATAAATAAAATGTTGCAAAGTGTGTGCAATTGTAAAGAACACTAAAGCAAACTTTGAGGTAGATCAACATCTGTAAGATGTCAATAATAACAATATACAGTAAACCTCAAACTCTGTAAACAAAACAAATTATAATAATCAAATATGAGCTTTCGAGTAGAGCAGGGGTCTCAAACTCAGCCCCACAGAGTTTTGTTCCAACCATAATTAAAAACACCTGATCCAACTAAACAAGTCATTAAAGCTTATTTGAAAACTACATGGTATGTATGTCGGGGCAGGGTTGGAACAAAACTCTGTGGGGCTGCGGCCCTCCAGGAACTGAGTTTGAGACCCCTGGAGTAGAGGAACCAACCGTTGCCAACATTTCTTTGGCAATGTAGTACGCGATCGCGTGGTTTATATCATTGTATCGCTTGGAGGATTTTTTATAAGGATTGCCGAGTACCTCTCCATCGCACAAGCAAGTTGCTTGTGTTTCCATACTTGGCCGGGATGTTTTTTTTTTGCAAAGCTTACACACAACATTGTTCTGGTGTTGATCAGAAAAAAAGAAACCAAAAAAACTGGTGAGCTGATGCATCATTTTTGATTCACAATCGCATCCGTACTGCGTGGCACGGCACTCATTTTTGCGTGTGTTATACTGACATGAGTTGGTGATGACACAACGCAGAGTGGCTGCGTAAGCTTATTGCCTGTTTCCTGGTCACTCGTGCCACGCTCATTCATCGGGGGATCTGATAGGCTGTTGAGATTAAGGCAAGGCGCACGCTCAGTCAGCCGCATTTTAATAAAACTATGGCGCTTCATACCGAATGTTTTTTTTATCGTTATCGACAATGGTCTACCGTCAATAAATACCGATACCGTTTTATCGCCCAGTCCTAGCAGGGAATATTCAAACCTTGTTCAACCAAAACAGTAAGATAGCTCTTAAACCTACCTGATTTTTCTCACCCTCAGACTCTTCCTTTATTTTTTGCATTTTAATTTCCTGAAAGAAAGACATTTGAGATTAAAATTATAGCTTTCACTGCCTCGGTACGATATTTCCTGAATAAAAGTACTCTCTTGCTTTTTTAACAACAAACCTTGGCTCAATAGGTCTGATTTAAGAGACCAGAATCTCACCAGAATCGAATTGCTGAATTTGATGCCTTTCGACTCAACTTGACAAGAATCATAAAAGACTTTAATTTGTAATTTGACTTTGACTTTAACAGGAGTGACTTCAATTGGACTTGGAGTGTCTCTACTTGGAATGACTTGACATCATTTTTAATCATCAAAAAGTGTACAGCAAAACATTTTTTCTGACTGTGAAAGTAGCTTACTTTATAATAGTTTTGTGTGTGCAGGAGAAACATAGGCAGTTGGCAACGTTTTTTTTTTTAATGGGCGGCTCGAAAAGTACACTCTGCGTGGAAAACACTAATCTTTGTTTATAATGTAAAAGTGAGCTACACACAGATCTGAAAATAACTGAGGTATAGTTATGTCTCTAAGTGGTAATGCTCTGTAGGTTTGTAGCCAGGCCTGGAAGTTAAATGGAAGATAAAATTAATTGGTAAATCTAGTTAAACAGGAGATTCTTGTAGGTGTATATGGGGGATGAATGTGAATTTAAATCAAGAACTACACATTGGTTGATCACTTATGAACCATTTGAACTGTGAATCTACCAACTGACCTGATTGTGGAGCTTCTGCCGAAGTTGTGCAACCTCCTCCTTGTGTTTGTCTTCACTGTTCTGGACAGAACATGCCTGTCCCTGCTCCAGCTTCATGTTCTCCTGCATCTTACTGCTTTGTTGTAACCTCAACATTTGCTAAAGGACAAATAGAAATTAAATATTAATTTTGTTTCACATAATTGAATAGTGCATATTTTAAGTAATATTAAATGATGTGAAAACAATGTTAACATTTAATTTAATATTAGAAGAATTAAAAGAAGATTCCTGATATATTACTAGGAAATATTTTAGTAAAATTAACATCATTTAAATTTGAAATATTTTTACATTTAAACTAATCAATGGCAGAAACCAGTAATTCCATTTTGTTTTATATTTAGATATTATTTATATACATATGGTTTTATTATATGTTACATATAAGCCAGATTCAAGAAGCGCAATATGCACTATTAAGCCAAAATATAAGGTTGGGGCTATTGAATGGAGTGCTTTCCTCCGCCCAAATTAATATGTCTGAGATAAACTGGAACCTCGACTGCACACAAACCTTGTCACCAGTTATCATTGCTCAACCTCACTAATCAGTGGTGGGCGAAATTAGCACAAATAAGATAACATTGAAGTGAAAGTCAAGTGAAATGCCTTCCCAGAATATTATAGGCTGTTACAAAATCTAATATATTAATGTTGTGCCTTTTAAATCAAATGTTCATCAAGCACATATATCAGTGTCATAGTGAGATGGTCACAAACTTAAAATTATAACATATATTTTATCTATTTCCATTTTATCTATTTATTGTATATTTGGATATTTCTTCACTAAAAATGTGATAATATTTCAGGTCAAACATGAATAAATTCAAGAACTTTACTAAATATAAGAACTTACTTCCTCCAGGTTTCTGTTTTTCTGGTGTATGGAGTCGATCTCTCTCCGACAGGCCTGCTTTACATCATCTATTTTGCTCTTCATCTGTACACGCTCATTTTCCTTCCAGATTTCCAGGTGTTTCATAAAGTCCACCTGTTTCTGAGTTA
This sequence comes from Clarias fuscus, assembly GCA_030347435.1. Taxonomy (NCBI): domain Eukaryota; kingdom Metazoa; phylum Chordata; class Actinopteri; order Siluriformes; family Clariidae; genus Clarias; species Clarias fuscus. The sequence goes on from CM059206.1 coordinate 29,916,690, forward strand.
GATCCTTCTCCTGATATAAGGAATTAATATGGTTTACATGACATTTAACCAATTGTTGGAGGGCAGTCACCAAAGTAAATGATGCATCTCTTCATACAGGTTATTATAAAAATATACCATGTAATGAGACCCAGAAACGCATTTAGATTAAACCTTTTCATTGTCAAACGCTTTCTAGCTCACAATAATCAGGCTGACTGCTTAAGCTATGCAACATTAGGGATATAATTAATGTTCAAGGTCTGTTCAAGGTCTGGCTAGATAAAGTCCAGCCAGTGAGAATGGTTTGCATGACATCCATGTAAAATGGCAGCCAAGGAGAGTTGACTGGAATATTAGTCAATGGAGCGCTAGATGCCATTGAGTGCACACGTGTACTGTGTGGCTATTGCATTTAAAAGGAATCTGCATCAAATCATGTGTTAAGAATGAACATTCCTCCAAGGAAATTATCTGGATAATTCAGAAGGCTTTCTGGGACGATGCACTGAGTGTAGGACAAATAAAAGTGTGGCACAAAGCTTCTAGAATGGTCAAAAATCTATTTAAACGTTCAACATACTACACGTTCTGAAAGGTTTATGAGAATGTTTATGATACTAAAACACTATAGTGTACGAGGTGCTACCAACAAAAATCGGCATCTGACAGTGCGAGGACTAGCATAATTCGTCTTATAAAAAAAATAGAGTTTATTACATGTAATCCAAGCATTACATGGCTAGTTACTTTTTCGGACAGACCTTGTACGCATATCTAATTCATATCATTTGCCAGTGGTTATTCAGGTCGGTGCACTTTGTGATCCGAGTGAATACATTAACTAGTTAATTAATATGGATAATTCAAATTAGCAATTTTTCTGTGGTTTATATGCATGCTGGGGTGGGATTCTTCTGGATCATGAATCCACTTCGGTCCGTTATACCACTAGTGAACAGTATAGTGACCCCGGCCAGGGGCTCCCATTTTATTTTCAGTCAATCTGAAGGACCGGCATGTCTCCATGGTTAGAACAATCCATTGATCACTCTAACCATGGAGACATGCTGTTCAAATCATGAAGAAATTATTCTCTCTATCTGGAAAGATATAATTTATTGAACTTAAAGGTGCAATTTGAGGAAAATATAATCAAAAGCTACATGTTTACCAGAGCTGTGAGTCAAACCCATGACTTTAAGGCTGGACGATCGTATATCGTCTAATATATCAGATAGTTTCTGTTAAAGCATAGGTTCACAATTTTTTCTCGGACTTAACAAAATATTGACATGCATGTATGTTTTTAAAAATAGGTCTTAGTCACTATAACTTTTCCTATTCTCCACACTGACCCTGAATGTCAGTTTCACATATGGGAATATCAATATTGCATTAAGACCAGCTTCAAAAAATTCTGAAGCTATCCTTCACGCTTCTGTTCCTTATGAATACTTCATGAAAATAGCTTCGACCAGTTCTTGTGACAAAGATTGGGAATTTAAAATGCAAGTCAATATCACAAACTCTGCATCATGCCCTTTAAATCTTATTGTAGAATTTTTACAATTCTTACCATTTCTAAAATTTTTACAATTGCATTATTCTGCTGGAAGAGGCCACTGCCATTCACGGATATTGATGCCATAAAAGGATTTACTTGGTTTGCAAGACTATTTAGGTAGGTGGAAAGGTGTGTTCAAGCAACAAGCACATAAATGTCATGTATATATGGGTATAGCCATCAGATTATACTCTGAAACATTCTGTACATCCCTTCTACAGTATATATGAATTAAAAAGTATTTGGAGTGTTTAACATGAGGGATTAAATCAAAACTGTGATAATATACAAAATAGGCTATAATCCAACCTGTTTGACGTTGTAATCTTTTTGCTGTGTCTCCATTTCAGATTTAGCCAGGGTTAACTGATCCTGCAGCCTGATAATTTCTTCCTGTAACTTTATTGTCTGAAGATCCGTCCGATTATCAGTAATCTGTTCTATAACAGAAAGAGCAAAAACAACAAAATTACTATTTAGTTTATATTATCACTGTAATATAATCACTCCTACTTTTCTATCACTGTACCATAAGGAATATCAGTTGTTTGGATATTAAAATATTTTTGCACTCAACATTTCATATTCTACTACTTTCCTGTTAATTTTCATTTTTGCTGATGTAATATTATAGTAGAGTTAAAACCAGTTAAACTCAGTTAGCACTTATTCTATGTTTGTATATACAGTATGTCACAAAACTGAGTACACCCCTCACATCTCTGCAAATATTTAGTTATATCTTTTCATAGGACAACACTGAATAAAATGACTCTTTGACACAATGAAAAGTAGTCAGTGTAACGTTTGTATAGCAGTGTAAATTTATTGTCCCCCCAAAATAACTAAAAATACAGCCAATAATAGCTGAACCGCTGGCAACAAAAGTGAGTACATCCCTAAGTGAAAATGTGAAATGTCAATATTTTGTCTGGACACCATCATTTTCCAGCATGGCTTGAATTCTCTTGGCCATAGAGTTTACCAGAGCTTGACAGGTTGCCAATGGAATCCTTTTCCACTCCTCTATCACAACATCACAGAGGTGGTAGACATTTGACACTTTGTGCTCCTCCACCTTCCTTTTCAGGATGCCCCAGAGGTGTTCTATGGGGTTTAGGTCTGGAGACATGCTTGGCCAGTCCATCACCTTTACCCTCAGCCTCTATAGCAAGCTAGTGGTCATCTTGGAGGTGTGTTTGGGAGTCATTATCATGCTGGAACACTGCTCTGCAGCCCAGTTTCCGGAGGGAGGGGATCATGCTCTGCTTCAGTATGTCACAGTACATTTTAGAATTCATGTCTCCCTCAATGAACTGTAGCTCCCCAATGCCAGCAGCACTCATGCAGCCCCAGATCATGACACTCCCACCACCATGTTTGACGATAGGCAAGACACACTTGTCTTTGTACTCCTCACCTGGTTGCCGCCACACACGCTTGACACCATCTGAACCAAATAGGTTTATCTTGGTCTCATCAGACCACAGGACATGGTTCCAGTAATCCTGGTCTTTAGTTTGCATGTCTGCAGCAAATTGTTTGCAAGCTTTCTTGTGCATCATCTTTAGAAGAGGCTTCCTTCTAGGATGACGACAACCATGCAGAGCAATTTGATGCAGTGTGCGGCGTACGGTCTGAGCACTGACAGGCTGACCTCCCATCCCTTCAATCTCTGCAGCAATGCTGGACGCACTCACCCGTTTGTTTTCCAAAGCCAATCTTTGGATCTGACGCTGAGAATGTGCACTAAGCTTCTTTGGCCGACCATGGCGAGGCCTGTTCTGAGAAGAACCTGTCCTCTTAAAGCGCTGGATGGTCTTGGCAACTGTGCTGCAGCACAGTTGCAGAGTGTTGGCTATCTTCTTATAGCCTATGCCATCTTTATGTAAAGCAACAATTATTTTTTTCAGGTCTTCTGAGAGTTGTTTGCCATGAGGTGCCATGTTGAACTTTCAGTGGCCAGGTTGAGAGAGTGGAGCTTTTATACCAAATTTAACTCACCAGCTGTCTAGTGACACCTGAGACTGTAACACTAATGAGTCACATGACAAAGGGGAAGGAAAATTGACTAATTGTGCTCAATTTGTACATTTTCACTTAGGGGTGTACTCACTTTTGTTACCAGCGGTTCAGCTATTATTGGCTGTATTTTTAGTTATTTATCCAAAGCCAGTACTATGTTAGTTCTGTGTACACAGTGTATGTTTAATATGTTGCTCTGTGTTTTACACTTTTGTTTTAAGGCTGACGCTAGGCATTTCAGTATTATTTATGTTTACCTACCCACATCTTCTGTCAGGGAGAATGAATAGTCCTTTAATCTTTGTGAGCTGGAATGTTAAGGGTTTAAACCATCCGGTCAAGAGAAGGAAGGTGCTCTCACACCTTAACAACTTACCACTGCAATTGCCTTTTTACAAGAAACTCACATTCGCAGTTCTGGTAATTCTCGCTTATGTCGCGTTGGGGAGGGTAACACTACCACTCAACCTTTCAGGCCAAAGCTAGGGGCATCTCAATTCTTATTAATCCAAACATTTCTTTTGAGCACCATAATGTTCTTACTGATATACATGGTCTCTATATCATTGTTTCAGGGAAATTATTTCATACTAATGTAGTGTTAGCTAATTTATATGCCCCTAATTATGATGATGTTTCCTTCTTTGAACATTTCTTTTCTGCTCTACCAGATCTGGGCTCATACTCTCTCATATTAGGGGGAGATTTTAACTGCTGTTTAGATCCATCACTTGACAGGTCATCGCCCAATCCTATACCACTGAGTAAATCTGCCACGCTACTTCAGTGCTATCTCTGCAGCTTTGGTATCTCTGACATATGGCGCTTCCTTAATCCAAAAAAGAGAGAATACTCCTTTTTTTCACATGTTCATCACACTTTCTCCAGAATTTATTATTTCTTTGTAGATAATCAAATTATCCCAATGGTTAATTCTTGTTCTTATCAGAGCATTGTGATATCGGATCATGCTCCAGTTGTTATGTCTATACAACTCCCTGATCTACCTCAAATTAGAAAACATTGGCGCTTTAATTCATCATTACTGACAGATGATGATTTTATTACATTTATGGAATACCAGATAGTTTTTTTCTTAAAAACAAATGAAACACCTGAAGTGTCATGTTTAACTGTTTGGGATGCTCTGAAAGCCTACCTCAGGGGACAGATAATTTCATACACAGCAAATATGAAAAGGAAGGCATATAAAGAACGAAAAGATCTGTCCAACCAAATTAAAGAAATAGATCAGCAGTATGCCCTGCATAAAAACCCTGATCTGTATGAAAAACGTGTAGAATTGCAAACTAAGTTTGAACTTATTTCAACACATGTAATTGAACGTCAATTATTAAAGAGTCAGAGTCAATTTTACATTCACAGTGACGAATCTGGGAAACTTTTAGCTAACCAGTTAAGAGGATTTAGAGCACAGCAATACATTACAAAAATTCGGATGGAGGATGGTACCATTACTACCGATCATTCTAATATCAATGATGCATTCAGGAATTTTTACTCTCGATTATATACTTCTGAGTTCCCAAAGGACCATAGTTCAGGTGAGAAATTCCTGTCTCAACTAGATATTCCAACACTGTCCCCTGATTCTAGATTAAGATTAGAATTAGTTTCAGCTATGTCATCATTGCAATCTGATAAGAGTTTTTTAAAATCATTCTCCTCATACTATCATTCTCATACTCCTCATAAAATCATTCACCACAACTAGCTTTAGTTCTATCTGAATCTTTTAAGCAAGGTAAGCTGTCTGCTTCATTTAATGAGGCTTGTATCACCCTTATAGCAAAGAGAGATAAAGACCCAACAGAGTCCTCTTCATATAGACCAATCTCTCTTCTTAATGTGGATGTTAAAATTCTTGCTAAAGTCCTAGCTCACAGATTAGAGAATGTTCTACCCTCAATTCTATCTGAGGACCAGAACGGTTTTACCAAAAATCATCACACTTACTTCAACATTCGACGCCTTATGGACATCTTGTACACACCATCAGAGGGGATCCCCGAGTGTGTCCTTTCTCTGGATGCTTAAAAGGCTTTTGACAGTGTGGAATGGGAGTATTTATTTAGGGCTTTAGCAAAATTCGATTTTGGTCCAAGTTTTATCACTTGGGTTAAATTACTGTATTTAAGCCCTATTGCCTCAGTTCGGACAAATGCTCAGCAATCTCAACCATTCAGCCTTCAGCGGGGAAATCGTCAGGGGTGTCCTCTTAGCCCATTACTCTTTAACCTTGCCATTGAGCCACTGGCAATCGCATTCCGTAGTTGTAGGGAGATATCTGGGATTTGGAGGCAGGGAAAGGAACATAAAGTGTCCCTTTATGCAGATGACCGTCTACTTTTTATATCAAATACAATTTCCTCCCTGCCACCTTTGCTGTCATTGCTAAGTGAATTTAGCTATTTTTCGGGATATAAATTGAATTTGCACAAAAGTGAACTTTTTCTGCTAAATAATACAGCACCACCAACAGGAATGCATCACCTCCATTTCAAAATAGTGAAAAATCAGTTTACCTATCTTGGGATTACAATTACAAGGAAACAATATAGTTGCAAGCAATGATGACGGGCCCAAGCACCCTGTGCCATCGCCACCCCGGGCGCACCGCACAACCTGTGTTATTCGAGTGTGTTAAGACCTCGAAAAAGCCATCGCCACTCGGTTGCACCGCACGACCTGCACACATCACACACTATACAGGACTAATGTCAGTTTGGGCCCTAAATATTTGTTGTGTGTGTGTGTGTGTGAGAGAAAGTGTTAACATTTGTGATGTGTATGTGTGTACAATAGGCCACAGATGCTGGAAAATAAGCCTCACACTATGATGTTCCTGAATGTGATGTCACTGAACGTGATGTCACAGAAGGTGTCACTGAATATAATGTCACTCAATATAATGCCACAGAAGGTTATTAATCATTTTTTGGTGCAAGTTTAAGACATTATCACGGCTGGCCCGTTTGAGATATTAAAAATCCTTCCGCAATTTTGCATCCTCAATGTCTTTAGATCACATCAGACCAGTTTGGCAACTATTGTATAATTTCCCTAGGAGGAGTATATCAAAATCCATCGGGTGCGTTTTTGCGAGCGACCCAAAATAACCGGCCTCCTGTTGAGTTGAGCCCAGGACATGCAGTGCGAAATTTGTTCGCTCGATGAGCTCTAAATGTGTACCGAGTTTCGTGTGCCTACGTGAAAGTGTGTATGAGCTATGCGGCAAAATCTCATGTGGGGGCCCCTGGGGGCCCCGGGCCACGAGACTCCCAGGCATCCTGATGGCAGCAGATTCCAACCTGTTTCCAACAGATTCCAACAAGTTTCATGAGTTTTTGAGCATGTTTAGACCCCCGAAAAGTCCAAAAGGGTGGGAAAAAAAAAATCCTTAGGAAAACAAGAGGGTCCTGCGCACCTTATAGTGCTTGGGCCCTAAAAATAATAATCCTTAGGCAAACAAGAGGGCCCAAGCACTATGACATCGCAAGAGGGCCCTTCACACTCTGATGACATAGGGCTGATGTCATAGTGCTTGGGCCCTAATAAACACCTTTTTAAAGAAAATTTTATTAGGTTGTTGAACCAAACAAAAAAGGACTTGGGGCAATGGACACCACTGTCCATGTCCCTGGTGGGCCACATTAATGACATTAAAATGAGTATTCTTCCTAAATTTTTATCTGTTTCAGTCTGTACCTGTTTTTATTCCCAAATCTTACTTTGGTGCTTTAGATTCAATTATATCATCTTACATTTGGAAAAGTAAACATCCTCGATTGAACAAATCCCTCCTTCAAAGATCTAAAAGAGAGGGTGGCATGGCTTTACGTAATTTTCATTTTTACTACTGGGCAGCAAACATTCGGTGTGTCATCTTTTGGGCATATTTTCATAACCAACCTAATCGCCCTGTCTGGGTGGAAATGGAACTAAACTCTGTCAAAGACCTCTCTGTCTCTGCACTCCTTGGATCTGCACTTCCGATCCCCTCAATTAAATCAATCAATAATTCAGTTATTAAGCATACCTTGAGAATATGGGCTCAGTTCAGAAAGCACAGTGGTCTTCTCTCTCCAGTCCTATCGTCTCTAACCATCTCTTCCAACCTTCTTTACATGATTCAGTGTTTCAGGAATGGTACAGTAAGGGCATTAAGTTTTGCAAAGATCTGTTTGTTGATCACAGGTTTGCATCATTTGAACAGCTTTCTGAAAGATTTAACTTGCCCAATTCTCATTTTTTCAGATATCTGCAAGTAAGACACTTCATTAGCTCATCAATATCAAATTTCCCTGAGGCTCCTGATGCAAATATTATAGATAATCTCCTGTTTGTCCCCACTGCGTAAAGGCCTAATATCCATTATTTATGGTGGACTGATGGGTTTGAGTCACACCTCTTTGAGTAAAATCAAAACTGCTTGAGAGAAGGACCTAAATTTGACACTGTCAGATGATACTTGGAGTTCAATTCTCTGATGTTGACCAATTTTTTTCATTTCTCTCCTTTTTTTAAATATGCCTGGCGTTTAGCCTTTCCTATACATGTTTAGCTGGCTTGGAGTCAGGGAGGGGTGGGGTGGGTGGTATAAGGGTTTTATAAGGGGGCTATAAAATATATATTGAAACGTTACATGTTTACCCTGTTATATCCCTGTTTAAAATCAATAAAAATATTGTTGAAAAAAAAAGCAGAATTTCATCATTTAAAGTTCCACTTGGGATAAAGAATGAAAATAAAATTACTGTGATTAATTCTGGCTATAATCATATGTTATTTTTGCAATTACACATCTTGCTGCAATTAGACATATCTATTCATTTTAAGTGAGAATGTTACTCTGGGCACATGAATTTCTTAATATATGGGTATTCAATTAGTCTGTGACTGATGTCAATTAACAAAACAGAATGCTTGTAAAAAGAATATACTGGTAAGAAGAAATTGTATAGAAATGAGGAAGACAGAGACAGCATTTAAAAATAAAACACTCTTCTATTTCAAAACCTGAAAATAAAAATCTTATTTTAGTGGACAATGTGAATTCTATATTGACCACCCTTAGGACAAGATGTAAAATAAGTAATATGCTACAGAAACTCACTTATGTCATGCTCCAAAGGATGCCTACGTTTCATGTGACTTTGCAAGAATGAGGTGTTCATGAAGGCTTTTTCACAATGTTGGCACTGGAAGTAAAGAGAATAAAAAAATGGTGAAAATCGTCATTGATAATTAATCATGGGTAATGTTTAATGTTGTTAAACAATCAAAGTAGAGATAATACGCAGAATTATTGTCACCTCAACAGGATATTGGAGGAAAGTTGCAAAATCTTTTATTAAACCATTAATTAAGAAACCTGATGTTGACCTCTGTCAGCTGTCCAACTACAGTCCAATATCAAACCTCCCTTTATCTCTAAGATTCTGGAAAATATGCTCATAAAGTTATGTTCATATCTACATTGGAACAGAACATACGAAATCAGCATACTTTATCAGTCAGGATTTAGGGCTCCTCACAGCACAGACACAGCACTTGTTAAAGTAGTAAATGACCTCCTATTGGCCTCTGATCAGGGTTGCATCGCTATGCTTGTGTTACTCGACCTCAGTGCAGCTTTTGACACCATTGATCATAGTATTCTCCTTCAGAGATTAGAAAAGGTGGTAGGAATTAAGGGAACAGCCCTCTCCTGGCTCCTAGTAGATCCTATTAGATTTAAATGGTGACTGTTCTGCATGTTCTCAAGTGAAGTTTGAGTTTCGGTTCGGTTCGGTTTTAGGGCCACTCCTTTTTTCTCGTAACATGTTTCCCGTTACATGCTTCCTTTTTATTTTCCTTCCGTTACATAATTCGTAAGCATGGTATTAGTTTTCACTGTTATGCTGATGACACACAGTCATATCTCGGCAAAACCAGATAGGAAAAGCCAGTTTAATAAAGTTGAGCAATGTGTGAATGATATAAGAGCCTGGATGTTAATTAACTTCCTTCTGCTATTCTTTTTATGATGTTTATGTGGATGTACAGCACTTTGATCAGTCTTGTGGCTGTAGTAAATGTGCTATATAAATAAACTAAACTAATCTAAACTAAACACTGTAACTCTGGATGGCCTTTCAGTTTTATCAACAGTAAAAGACCTTGGTGTGATTATAGATTCCAATCTCTATTTTAAAGCTCATCTAGATCATATTACCAGGATAGCATTCTTTACTGCCAAAAATATATTGTCACTAAACGATGCAGAAAAAAAAAGTTCATGCTTTTATCACCCCTAGTTTGGACTACTGTAACGCCTTCCTGTCTGGATGTTCAACTAGATTCATAAACAAGCTTCAGCTAGTCCAGAATGCAGCAGTGAGGGTCCTCATTGGAAGCAGAAAATATAAAATACTACTATTGACCTATAAAGCATTAAATGGTTTTGCAGTACCTGAGTGAACTGCTGGTGTCTTATGATCCACCACGCTTACTTTGATCATAGATGAAAACTTAAAAATTAAAATTTATTAAAACTACAGCAGGAGGCAGAGCTTTTTCTTACAAAGCCCCAAAGTTATAGAATAGCCTTCCAATTAATGTTTGGGTGTCACTGTGATTAAGTCTAGGCTAAAAAAAAAATTTTTTTGGCCAAGCATTTTTGTAAATAGATTAGCCTTAGGTAAATCAGCAGATTTGGGGACTCATGGATGCAGAGTATTATGATGAACTGGTATGTTTAGATGCTGTTTTCCGCACTCAAATTGATCACTCAGGTTTGGTGATAGAGAAGTGACTGGTTGTTTTAAATCTCAGAGAGCCCTCATGTCTCTGTTTCCTTCTAGCTCTCCCTTTTAGTTATTAGTTAGTTATAATTAGTCCTGCCGGAATCTCTGCTTGCATTCTGCACTATACAGTATATACATTCACCTTACACATTATGTGTCTATGACCATACCTAACTGATAGGTCATCTTATTTTGTTTTCTCTCTCTGTATCTCTCTGTTGAGCTACATATGCCGCTCCTGAGCTGCCAGTGATCCAGACCCCCTCCGCCCTCTGGACCTGTCTTACTGGTGCGCCGCTTCTGGTTGTCTGGGATGTGTGTGTGGTGACCATGGACGGTTTCATTTACCGTGAAGACGGTCCTGGCCTCGACTGATGCAGACAGCTGTTCTGTGTGGACTTGTGACTGCTCAATAGTTCAGGACTAAAATTTCCTACATTCTACTTGAGCCTCCAATAACAAAATGGACTCCACACTAACTTAAAGACATCAAATGTTATATTGAACTTTCAGCTGCCTGACAGACAGTATGACTGCACAACCATTCCTGCTATCCGTTATCACCCTGATGGGGGTGGGTTCCCCATTGAGTCTGGTTCCTCTCAAGGTCTTCCTGCTCTTAAGGCTTGTGAGGTCAGTGTCACCACCTGACACAACTTGGTTGCACTTAAATCATGAGCACTCACTGTCACAAGTCGATATCATAACTGTGGGAACAGTTCTCATTTATTATAGTAATTTAATCACAGAAATCAGTAAAATATGAAAGTGAAGTCAATTACAGGTCCATCCTTTTTTTTTTACCCTCAGCTTTCCTCACACTAAAGAGAATACCAAAAGGCAACACCAAGCTATGAATGGGGGAGGTGAAATTCATATCATTAACATATTAAAGAAAACATCCCAGGATCAATTTGCACCAACCTTATGGTAATTAGCCAAGCCTGCGCTGATCATGGCTTGCTGAGAGGCAATAATCTTCTTCCGCTGCTTTAGCTCTTCTTTTAAGAGCTTTGTGTCCTCACTCTGCTTCTGCAGCTGCACCTGGAGATGCTGCTTCTCTTTGGCCTCAATCTGAAGCTGCTCCTGAGCAGTCTGCAAATTGAGAGCCAGGCAGTCCTGTGAGTGCAGCAAGTATTGGATTGTGAGTTGGGCTAGCCGGAACAGTTTGAGCAGTGCGGGGTCCACTTGGCTCTGGCAGTTCAGGCATCGTTCACCTTCTAAGCTGCAGAATGCCACAACTGCAATGTGCTCCTGGAGCATCTGAAAGTCCAGCTCACACGACACCCGGTCCACATCAATCGCATTAATCCGACGCCAGTCCACACTCTCACGGCGGGTACAAAACTTAAATGATGCAGGAAGGTTGGTTCCTGACATGGCCAAAACGGCACGTCTGCTCTAGATCTGAATGCCTGAGAATGGCTGGTGCTCAGGGGAGTTCACCAAAGATTGGACCCATGCATGGGTTCTGTGGGGTTCAGATGAAAACAGGTAGTAGACCATCCTGTAAAATTGCTGCAGAGAAAAAGGAAAGGCTTTGTGAAACACAGCTGCAAAACGCCCCGAGTCAGCGCGCGAGCGATCACTATAGTAACTGCTTCATGAATAAGGAAAGACGTTTGTTTTTTTAAAACCCAAAATGAAGCTTGTTTCCCTCACCAGGAGCTGATCGCCCTATTGTGTGTGTCGGTCGTCTTGCCATGATGTGGCTTCAGAATTGATCAATAGCGTGCGTGTTAGTAAGTGACGGCGCTAAATCAGCTCGTCCTGTGGTATCCAGGGAAACAAACAAACCCGCGCGGCGCAAATCTGTTAGCACGGAGTTAGCAATATTCACTTCTATAACGTAAACAAACACGAAAATAAAACAGTGTACAAGATTAGCTTCACGCTACGTCGCATTATGTGTAGATATTAAACATGCACAGCAACACGGTTAGTTTAGACCTAGATTAAACCCGATTAAGCTAAAAATGAACATGTCTTTGTTTCGTGCTGTTAGCTGCATGCTGGTGTTGAGCTTAAACTGCATTTTGTTAGTTTTTTTTTTAAACCTACCATTCATCACAAAGCTAGCCAACAACACTGCTAGCTCCTTCAGTGTGAGAACATCAGCTTAGGAAAGTTGCAGAGCAAAACAAACACGCGTGCAGTCAGGGCAGCTAACAACATCTTAAAAACTAAATAAAAATAATTTTATAATTAGCTTTAAAGATGTAATAACACCGTATAGTATGATATAAGCTACTGTTACATATACTAAAGTAAAATTCTACATCCCAAAGGAATGGCGAAGGAATTCAGCTTAAAGAAAACAGTGTCTTGATTAATTTTCAGAGAACAGACACCGACTTAACGTACTCGTTTCGGTTTTATGTAACAGGATTCTGTACCGATTATTCCGTTACAAAAGACCAACAACGACTAAAGAGGTAGCGAGTGGGGAAACCGTTTGACCCGACGAGACGCGAGACTGCAGTGACGTCGCAAGATTCGAGGAGGAAGAGGAGGCTCACTCCAGCCTCCCCGCAGAGGGGGAAGGGATTCCCGTTCGCCAAATCACGCTGCACGGAGAAAGGCTTAAAAGATGTTAAAACGTAACCCCCCACTCAACAACTTAAACTGAAGCATTATTCTGTTACATTGTCAATTAAGTTTAAAACACCGATTTATGTATCCTCCTGAGACCCTGTTTCTCTTTATTAGCACTTGATAACTACGAGAGATGTTCAATGAGAGAACAGATGAGCTGGCAAAAGAATCAACCAAAAAGGTGGATGTTGAAGTTATTGTCAAAGCCAGACGGGAAACGTATAGTGTGGAGGAAGGCAAAGAGGCTAGATATGATGTCACAGCGCTAAGAACTAGAACTAGGGAGAGTAAAATGCAATGTTAAGTTTTTAGAATGGTCTAGAAAGGGAAGGAAACATTTAATATTGTTTTGGAGAAAGACAGGACTGGAAATTCGGCTTTAAATGACAGGAGAGATGGGGAGAGTGAGATCTATAGGTGGTGATGTAACCTACAGAACTCCAACTAGATGCTGAGTGGTACAGTAATGGAAATGTGTCGAGAAGAAAGAGTGTGTGGAAGTACCAGTTAAAGCAGATAAATAGTTCTAGACATAGAACAAGTCAAGACAAGATCAGGGAAGGATGCTTAGACATGTTAAGGAAGGCTGGTCTAGAAAGATCGGCTTCAAGAGTCCAGGAAGATGATTAAGAATGAAACCTATTGTTGGAAGTAATATAACTAACCTACTTGATTCCAACCGCTGTTAAGAAACGAAGAAGAAGTGGAAGAAGCCAAACCAGGACTTTTCATTGTGTAGAATAAAACAACACAGTTATGAGAGTAAAATCTACTTTTACTTCTCTATATATTCCCATGCTCCACTAATGCATTCATCCCAGTGTTCACTGGTGCTGCTATGATCAGACTGATTTACATCTAAATGACCCCCAGGAACTACTCCAATGTACCAAACCCGTGGACAATACTTGGAGCAATCACTTGGGGATGTGGTAATAACTTTCAGCCGAGTTCCTGTAATGTTGTGTCCGTGAATGATTGCTTCTACAGTTCTAAAGTGACTGTTAGCTTTCAGTGGTGTTCCACTCACTGAATGCTGCTGTGGCTCCGAACTGTAGTGGTCTCCGAGCCACCTTGGCTGAGATAACAGTGTGCCCAAAGTATTCTGGGATAGGCTTCTGGCCTCAAAGACCCTATGTAGGATAAGCAGAGGAGAAGATGAATGAATTCATTTTATGTATAGGTGTCTGTTGCCAGGTTTAAACAAACTGTTGGGAAGATTGTATCTAACAGGTTTCTATCATGACACATAAAATTTAACAGCACTTTATTGAAAACATGTTTGAAAAAAATCAGACAAAATCTCACCACAGGTATTGCTTACTTGTTTCCAAACAAAAGGTAAGCTCTGATTTAAAAAAATTCGGTTGGCATGGACCATCACTGTCAGATACTGTTTCCTTACCGTTTTTAAAGTAAGGAGGTTGCTCCCCTGTCACACTGTTATCGTTAACTTGTTTATAACCACAGATAGGCCTTCTGAATTCCATATATCTAACACTAAATATGTTCATTAGAGCAAGGGAAACACATCCTGATAATCCTAATGCAGTTATTTAAAGGAAAGGAAGGATTTTTTTTTTAAATAAAATGTTTTATAAAAATATTTTTTTAAATGTAAAATATACATTATATTATATTATATTATATGATATTATATTATATTATACAATCAGTAAACCCTGGTAGTTATCCACTATTTATGACGTTTAAAATTAAAAACTCCTATCACAAAGTACCGTGTATCGTGTGGTGTGGTATAAACAATGCAACACTTGTTTCGTTTCAAGGCGCGTCAAAATTTCCCTTCAATTCCATTTCTGAAATGGTAGCAACGTAAAATTTTGTGCTTTATCACTTTCCGTAGAACCTCGGTGGTACAATCACAATATCTCGAGCCTTTGGTTGCATTCCGGGGGATGTTTGACGTTGAATATTCACTATGCTGAATGGATGAAATTAATATTTTAAAGGAAAAGAGATGTTATTTTTCATTTTTATTAAAAATGTTGAGAAGAGTCACAGACGGCATGTTGGTGTAGTGGTTAGCAATGTTGCCTTGCACCTCCAGGGTCCGGGTTTGATTCCCTGCCAGGCTCGATTCCTGACTCTGTGTGCATGGAGTTTGCATGTTCTCCCCATGCTTGGTGGGTTTCCTCTGGGTACTCCGGTTTCCTCCAGTCCAAAGACATGCAGATTAGGCTAATTGGTGTAATTGGTATGTGTGTGTGTGTGTGTGTGTGTGCCCTGCGATGGACTGGCACCCTGTCCAGGGTGTACCCCGCCTCGTGCCTAAGCCTCCTGGAATAGGCTCCAGGCCCCCCGTGACCCTGAATACAGGATAAAGTGGTATAGACAATGAGTGAGAATAGTCTCATTTTCATATTAAATATTTTCATATTAGTAGGTAAATTTTATAAGCACAAAAGTAAATAGTCAGAAAAAACGCACAATAACTCACATTTCAAGGTGGATTTAAGACCTTATTTTGAAACATTACAAGGACTTTCAAGCCGGTAAGCAGCTAGAACTATGGATGCATTCAAATAATTAAATTGTTGCACTCTATTATAATAAGTATACCCTTTTTGTTTTCATTTGTATTTTTTCTATTTTTCATTTCCACTGTAATATTATATGTTTGTAATATTTGTTATTAATGCATATTAAATGCTCAGAATACAAAAAAGTCCATATTCTCTGTATAAAAAAACATATTAATTTTCTTTAATAAACTGAAAATACTCTTCTTCTTCTTTTTTTCAAATGTATGAACAGATATTTTACACCATGTATGCCACTTGTTAAATACATATTCAGAAAGACAAAATTAGGGCCGCCAGAACCTGTAGGACCTCCGAGTCAGAATTTATAGAGTGTTAGAGCACTTATTGTCCTATAGTCACAAACGTTTCGTATCCGACAGAAAGGAAGGAACAAGAAGGCTTTTAAACAGTCATGTTGAGTTTTGGTTTATGTATGGCGGGAAATGCCTTGCAGACACGCTAAAATGTCGTCATATGACGTCATACAAGTGCGCCAAGAGTGTTTAGAGACTCGCAGGATTATTAAGGCAGCTACCATAACAAGTTAGATGCTTTGCTTTACGGCTCGTACATAATTATGGATGAAGAATACTATAGCAGTGTTGGAGACTGGGAGAGACCCGATGCTAATGCGGTGAATAGAGCTGTAGCGCTGAAGATACAATTCTGTTTCCTCTTGTCATTTTAACAGCTGCATTTCTGCTCTTGTGAAATAATGAGTGTACTGTAATAGGGACGAGCATTTTCAGCAAGCTAACACAATTAGTTCACACTAGTCGTAGTTGTGTTATTTTATTTATGTGAATATGATGGATGACATTGTGAGCGTTCTCTTCACTTGTTGTCATACATCTGCTTTCTGCAGGAAGAAGACGGCTACGGGGATGCAGAGGCAGACGATAAAGTACAGGAGGAGTGCTTGCAGAAGTTCTCCAGTAGAGACTACATTATGGAGCCCACAGTGTTTAACACGCTAAAAACGTGAGCAGTCCCTTTACACCACAGTGTAACACAGAAACCTGGGGTTAAGACAACCGCTCTTCCTGACTTTGGTTTTGTGCTTTTTGTTATGATTCATTATCATCCTGTAATTAGTGATTAGAAGATGCATACTGTACATTTTGACCCATGAGGAGATGCATGTGACAGCAACAACACTCAAATATAGGCCATGGGATTCCCTCAGTGATTGATTGGTATTAGCTGAGTAAATGTGTGCCTAAAATACCCTTTCCCACAGCTTTACAAAACCACCAGATTGTTGATCAAGGGCAGTCTACCAGGGTTAATCTGAGCGCTCATAAATGTTAGGGGTGTGGAAAGCGACTAAAGCAATTTACCTTCTTTCTTTTTAAATAAATTAGTAATAAAACACACAAATGAAATACAAGATAGCACGTTGACTTAGTGGTAAGTGTTGTCGCCCTGCACCTCTTAGGTCTGGGTTCTATTTCCACTTCGGGTCTGAGTGCATGGAGTTTGCTTGGTGGGTTTCCTCTGGGTCCAGGGAGTACTTGGGCCATGTTCCCTAAGTCTCCTGGATAGGCTCCAAGTACCCCATGACCCTGTATACAGAATCATGCGGTATAGATAAGGAGTGATTCATAAAATTCTATAAAATATAAAATCAATTAAAATGATTATATAAACCCATAAATATATATTTTTTAATGATGTCTACATGGTATAAATGGTTAATTTCACAGAGGCACGCTCTAGCTGAAATAATTAACTAATTTTACATTTAAAATGAATTGCAGTTCAGAAGATCTGGGTATAAGCAAACCAGTAGGCTATTTTGATGCTTTATAAAAAGGACATTCAAAATTGGTAGACAGTTCTTATTGGTGTTTTTTGGGGGCTTAAAATAAAGACCATTTAATTTTACTAGATAATTTTTAAGTAAGTGCGGTTGAAAGAGAAAAGATTTGATGATATAATTGTGCATTCTATAGAAGATTAAACATGTATTGGTTCAATTCAGTTGACTGATCTTTTAAATTCAAATACAGTAAATTTCTCTTCTTTCTTATCTTTTTTTCATCATAGTGAACTTGGTGGGATCAAATCTTTGATTTGAATTGTCCATGTTAGAGTTGATTAAAGTATGATATGTATTGTGTTATATGGATAATATTAACAGATCTTTTAATGTATATAATTACTACAAAGGTCTACAGTTTTTTTTTTTTTGTTCTATTCTGAGTATAGAGTAACTCACTGTGATCTATGTGTTTGATAATTTACCAGTTTGACTTGTTCAGTTATATGGGTGGATCCATTTGAACTGTGATTACTTTACATTTACAGTAAAATATATATATTTTTTATGAACACAGTAGCTCATTCTAAATTGATTTGAGTAAGTTTGGTCACAGGTTCTCGCCTCTGTGTCCATGGAGTTTGCATGTTCTCCCCATGCTTGATGGGTTTCCTTCGGGTACCCCGGTTTTCTCCCACAGTCCAAAGACATGTAGGTTAGGTTAATTGGCATTCCCAAATTTCCATAGTATGTGAATAATTGCATGTGTGTGTGCCTTTCCACCCTGTCCAGGGTGTACCTCTAACCTCGATTCCCGGCCAGGCTCGATTCCTGACTCTGTGTGCATGGAGTTTGCATGTTCTTCCCTGTGCTTCGTGGGTTTCCTCTGGGTGCTCCGGTTTCCTCCCACAGTCCAAAGACATGCAGATTAGGCTAATTGGTGTAATTGGTATGTGTGTGTGTGTGTGTGTGTGTGCGTGCGCCCTGCGATGGACTGGCACCCTGTCCAGGGTGTACCCCGCCTCGTGCTCTGGGATAGGTTCCAGGCCCCCCGTGACCCTGAATACAGGATTAAGCGGTATAGATGATGAGATGAGTGAGGTTTGGTCACCTACCAGTTTGAAATATTCATTTTATAATGCATCTTGATAGCCTGTTGGTTAGATTACATTAAAAGATGGTTTGATTTTAAATTGCAAAGATGCAGTGAAATGAATGAATCTTTATTGTGAACACAAATAACATCACAGCGAACTGATGTTTCAATGTAATTTTCAATTTATTCATTAAATCTAAAAATGTTTATAATATTTAGTGTCTGTAATTTCTAAATGACACAGTAATTTCAAGCACTGTAATTACTTGTGTGCATATTTTGTTACTTATTTACTTTTTATTAAAATAAGAATTTTGTTGAGATTTCATTTGCTTTGGCAGAGTTGGAGCTCCCAGATGCTCTTTTCCCCCCTTTTGACATGTTTTAAAGTCACAGCCTAAAGTTTACATACAGGTAACTGTTTTTTGAGAGAGAGTAGCTGGCCCATATAACTGAACCACAGTGAAAAACATGCATGTAAATGAACCCCAATAACAACTTAACTCATGTAGTTTGTCTGTGTGTCTTTTGCTACTTCAGTTATTTTCAGGCAGGCGGCTCCCCTGAGCAGGTTATTCAGCTCCTGTCGGAGAATTATTCTGCTGTGGCCCAAACAGTGAACCTGCTGGCAGAGTGGCTCATTCAGATGGGTGAGACTCAATTAAGATTATTGCCATCCATAAAAAAGTTTTTATTATTAATACAAACAATCACAATTGACTAAGAGGAAGAATCACAGTTGTACAAAAAGTAGATTTTGCACTGATGGTTTAGTGTTGAGATTGAGGAAGCTAAGATACAAATGCAGTTATGGTATAAAGTTCTATAATATTAAATTCATTAGTCAGTAGTTTAAGATAGGACTGACAGGCAATTATGTGATGGATTGGCACCCTGTCAAGGGTGTACCTTGCCTCATGCCCTACGTCTACTGAAATAGTATCCTGACCCCCCGAGACCCTGTATACAGGATAAAGCGGTATAGATGATGAGTGAGTGACAGGCAACCAAATGATATACTGATTAACATAACTACATCCTCCAATTATTAATGATTATATGTGAAGTTAAAAGCAATCAAACAAAAGATTGAACACAAGAGGTAGTAAGATGTAACATGCACTGTTTGTCTGATCTCATGATGGCCTCTGTCATTCTGCAAATAACTGCATCTTATTGAACTGCTGCCTTATGCTGTGTCACAGGAATGAAAAGCGGGTTCTGCATGGTATGTGGACTAAATATAGACATCCCACCTCTTTTTGCATTGAAGCTCTTTTCAGATTTAGGGTATGACACATTACTGGCTTCATCAATCTGTAAATGTCATTCAAATACAATAAATACCAACTTGGTCTCTCCTTGATTTGGTCTGTTTATTCAACGTTCAACTCAATTCAAAAATGGAAGTAGAAGAAGAAACTGCACATGTGACAATACCAGGTGCAAAAGTACAACTTTTCACCTCCTTGTTTTCATGGTTTCGCAGCATAATTATAACTTTCACTAGAACAGAAAGTGCTTTGGGGAATTGCACACTGCAACTTTAAAGTTTTATGACCATCAGGTCACCGTGTAAAATAATAATTAAAAAAGTAAAGTACTAAGTAAAGTACACTCTAAAATCCAGGACACACAAGCTCTAAAGCAGTTCTTAGATATGCAACTTTTTTTCTTTTTTTTTTTTTTTTCTTTTTTTTTGTCTGTTCCTATTTGGAGTTACTGTAGTTTTACAATTAATAGTAAATATGTGTTTACTCTCTTATATTTCAGTACTTGCTATGTTTCTGAACACATTGTTGCCATGTTGTGATTATTGCTTTTGTGTTGCAAGAAGCCAAACTGTTACGAATTGCAGAAAGCAAGCCATCTCGACTTAAACTGACATTTTATTCATTTTGATTTAAGATATATTTTTTCCCAATAAAAAATATGAACTAAATATTAACTAAAAATATTAACTTTAATAAATAAAATCAGATATTGTATGTGAACAATCACTCTGAGAATATTTTATGATAATGGTGAATTAAAGTCACAGTGAGCCACCTATATTGATATGCTTGCATTTACAGTGCTTCCTGTATAAACAGTACCATTTCTCCAACACACTGTATGTATCTAGGTGTGGAGCCAGCTCAGGTACAGGAACGAGTAGAGAACCATCTGAAAAGCCTCCTCATCAAACACTTTGACCCACAAAAAGCTGACTCTATTTTCACAGTAGAGGGAGAGGTAAAGTCCTGCTTTTAAATTTAAAAAGATCAGATTTTTTATTATTATATTATCAATAATATGTTATGTTGACGCATATCAGGCAGTTTCTGCAATTACAGCAATTAAGTTGAATACCATTAATTTTTTTGACACAAAGCAGTGTGCTTCATTAAAATTGCAAATACATGATCTCTTGTTTCTTCTTTCTTAGACACCAGCATGGTTAGAGCAGATGATTGCTCACACTACGTGGAGAGATCTCTTTTACAAACTTGCTGAAGCTCATCCAGATTGTCTGATGCTCAACTTCACGGTCAAAGTAACACACACATTTTTCCATAAGAATTTGTATTAAGCGAAATCAGTTTCCTTGTATAAGGAATAAGTAATAAGCTGTTATTTATAAATATATGTGTTCTTTCAATTATATAGTTTAAACGTACAGTATTTAAGCATTAGCAAAGTTTTTTTTATGATTTTCAGCTGATATCAGATGCAGGATACCAAGGGGAGATCACAAGTGTGTCTACAGCCTGCCAGCAGCTAGAAGTTTTCTCGCGAGTGTTGCGTACCTCGCTCTCCACATTGCTTGATGGGGGAGAACAAAACTTGGAGAAAAACCTACCCGAGTTTGCTGTAAGTCTCAAAAAATGCATTACATGGTACTGTTATAGTACCACTTTGTTAAAACCACGAGTAGACTTGGAAAACAATATATTGTTAATTTATATAAGATGCCAGTTCCTTCATTGTGTTCCTTAGTTCTTATTAGAGATGCATCAATTGCAATTTTCTTACCTGATATTTATACTGATCTTTATACTGACTTTTTCCCCCCTTTAGTTTGAGCTGCTCACACTGACTTTGGCTGATTCCGATCTTTTTTTCCTTTTTAGAGCTATAATTGTCAGCATACAACATTTTTGCACCTTTTCTTTAACAATCTTTTTTATTATTTTACAACTTTTACTATAAATGCACGGTTAGGAGATGGGAGTAAAATGCGGATGCCCATCTCTGCACACTAGGATTCAAACTCATGATCGCTGCCAAATGTTTTTCTGTTGCTTCACTCAGTTGACTTTAGGACCATGTGAGTTATCAGCAAATTGCCCGGCATAGCTAAAACCCACCCAATTCCGGTCATTTTATTTTAATTGATCAGTTGGTCAAATTGCTTGCATTTATTTGTAAATTGGCAAGCAGAATGTTTTTCCTTCTGCTGCTACTATCATGAGTTACAACATCAATTAAGTGAGCCTGTTCTATGACACATGTTTTGGATCATGAGCAGGAGTCATATTCATAAACATTTCTAGTACAAAGAGTAGTTCCTAGTGATGAAATTCTCAGATTTTATTTTATTTTTTTAGAAATGTGGGCGTTTACCAAGGATTTTCTTTAAAATGAAAGAGTATACCTTAGAAAAAAATATTCATGAAGCATCTTAACCCATAACAGTGCTCCTAAGGTGAAAAACTATTAAGAGTGGTGAGGAGGACTTTAGGAGTCTCTTAAACTTCTAAGCCTCCTAAAAGTTTAAAAAGCCAGTGCTGGCCATGATAGAAAGGCATTAGAACACCCAATGAACTACAGCGTGTGGTGTATGAAGCTTGGAGGGCAAAGGGTTCAAGGTTGTTGATCAAGCCTCCAAATTCCCCAATTCCAGTCTGATTGAGCATCCATGGGATGCACCAGACAAACAAATCTGGTCTGTAGGATTTAAAATAAGACAGATAATATAACTGTCTCTGTATCGTTTTCTTCACCAAAGCTACTACATTAATTGCATTTGTGCTTTTGTTGAGCAGAAGATGGTGTGTCATGGTGAGCACACATACCTTTTTGCTCAAGCGATGATGTCCATCTTGGCCCAAGAGGAGCAGGGTGGATCAGTTGTGCGTCGCATTGGCCAGGAAGTGCAGAAGTTTGCTCTTCAGAGGTGTAGTAAGATTTGAATAAACAATTGGGCAATATTTAATATTTAAAGAAAGATTCATATTTTTCTAGCAGATTTTGAATGCAGAGTTGTTTAATATTTAATTGTTTTTCTAATTCTATTTCCAAAACTATATATATAAAAAAAAGACAGCCTGTTAAACCATTTAGACCCACCCACCAAAATTTAAGATAAATTGCACAGTATGCAAAAACCCAATTTTCCGGTGGTGACAAAACCTTTTTCAAAATACACAAAACTAAATAATTCTTAAAAACATATGGAAAAACAATATGGCTCCCATCATTAAGTCAAACAAAGTGCAACAAAGATGGTTTATGTAAATACTATTAATTAATTAGTGGTCACATGCCCCGGTCAGCCATAAATTTAACCTTACAAAACATTAACACACTAACATTGATGATCAATTATATACCAGTATACCATGACAGGATCTTGGGCACCCAAGGCTCAGCCATGTTTGCAAGGACTAAAGGCCAGCCCGCCTGCGCCGATCCCACAGGAAAACCAATTCAGCACAAATCGATGAAAAAAAAAAATGCTGGTCACCATAGAAAGTCACCAGAAAACCCTGTGCACCATAACTAAAAACTAAAAGTAAGTAGCTGAGACTTGTCTGTGTGATCCATTTGGCCTTAGCAGCATATAACAAACAACTCTTGTTCTTGTTAATCACCAGTTGCCTACCGCGCAAACCCCTCAGGTGAGGACGCCATGACTACTGCACTCCAGACTGCTTTGATATACTTGCAACCTGTTTGCACATTTAACACTAATCATTACTCACAAACTGGTCATCAAGCTGGATGACCTGGGCTTTGGATCTTATCTGTGCTCATGGACAATGGCCTTTCTCAATAACCAACCGCACCAGTT
Source organism: Clarias fuscus (assembly GCA_030347435.1). Classification (NCBI taxonomy): domain Eukaryota; kingdom Metazoa; phylum Chordata; class Actinopteri; order Siluriformes; family Clariidae; genus Clarias; species Clarias fuscus. Next base: position 29,940,125 of record CM059206.1, read on the forward strand.
TAGGATTGGGAACCTTTTCCACCCTCTTTCTAAACTTAGGAAGGGCTGTGTGCTGTGCCCCATGGTTTTCACACAGTTTCAACCCCATCCTCACTTCACATTCTCATCTCAAACTCCATAATTAAATTAGCTAATGATATCAGGGTGGTCTATGGACAACAGCACTCCTGAATTAAAGGAGATGATCATTGACGTCAGGAGAACAAAGCCCATCAACTACTGTCTATCAATGGCAATACAGTGGAGAGAGTGTATTGCCTAAATACAACCTAAATTTCCTCAAGTCAACCTGGATTGGGTTGTATGCCAGCTGCACAGCCATTGATTAAAAAGACGAGAGTTGCATGCTGAAGGTGGCCCAATGCATTATTGGAATAGAGCTGAGCTTACACATTATTTCTGTTAGCTGAGAAAAAAGGCTAGCAGCATTACCAGAAACGGCACATAATCTGGCTACTCCGTGTGTGAACTGCTGTCACCGGGTGAAAGAGTCAGGTCAATAAGGGCCAGGACAAATACCCTAAAGAACAGTATTTGTCCTCAAAGCTGTGGCCTCAATCACACCAATCCATAAAAACAAATGTAACAACTACCTGCCACTTGCAGTGTTCGTTGCAAATCCTGTGTTGCTCCCCACAACCTCTGTAAATATGAAAAAATTGCATAGCACTGCTGCTCTTACATTTATTCCTTTCATTTTCTTATTCATCTCTCCTTCCACATATAGTACATTATTTCTCTTTCCTTTTCCTTTTTTCTAAGAGATGACAAGCAAAATTTCACTGTAACCAATTAAAATAATTGTACCCAATAATAGTCATATGATGATGACAGTAAAGATATCTTTAAGCCAGATTGAATAATATGAGAGGGACTCTTAATAAATTACAGCAATTCTCTTGTACTCTCTTTATTTATGCCTCAGTCTCTGTCATGCGTTCCTCTTGAATAATAATAAGGTACAGAAAAAGAAAAAAACATTCACTTACATTAGGGCTTCTCCACACATTTGTTGCTTGGCCTTTAATTAATTAAATTAGACATTTAATTAACAAAATGTAAAAATTGTAAATTTCAAATTTGATTGTTTTTGTTTGTTGATTATGTTCAAATTTCTGTTCTTTTGTTTTGTATCTAGTGGTCATGACGCAAGTCAGATCACATTGGCACTAGGGACAGCGGCAGCATACCCACGTGCCTGCCAGGCTCTTGGTGCTATGCTCTCCAAAGGCGCACTTAATCCTGCAGATATCACAGTTCTTTTCAAGATGTTCAGCAGTATGGACCCTCCACCTGTCGAACTGGTCAGAGTCCACTTTGGCAAGATTATTCTGAGCTCACTTTTAACCAGATTCCTATTTTTTCTTTGGTCACCTGTTTACCCAAAGTAAATGAAATAAATATGACACTGTAATAAATATCATATACGCCATCATTGTTATCTGTTTATGACCGCCTTTAATTTTTACATCCATAGTACATGCTTCCATCATGAGGAATATTTACCGGTATCGGTTGCTAGTTAACAAAGGTGATTTATGTGAGCCTAATCATAACGCTGTTTTAAAAATTTAGATCCGTGTTCCAGCCTTCCTGGATCTTTTTATGCAGTCTTTGTTTAAACCTGGAGCCAAGATCAACCAGGACCACAAACACAAATATATCCACATTCTGGCGTATGCAGCCAGTGTGGTAGAGACGTGGAAGAAGGTATGAATATTTGTTTATAAATATGAATACACATCCTGTTGATTTATGTTGGTTAGGTAAAAACTTTGTGCTTATATAAATATTTTAAATAATGTAAAGTTATTTAAAGTCTATTCACTAACCAAAAGACATGTACAGTACAGACCAAAAGTTTGGACACACCTTCTCATTCAAAGAGTTTGAATTTGTATTATGGCAAGAATTAAGCAGCTAAGTGAAGAAAAAAAATGAGTGGCCATCATTACTTTAAGAAATGAAGGTCAGTCAGTCCGAAAAATTGGGAAGTGTCCCCAAGTGCAGTCACAAAAACCATCAAGCGCTACAAAGAAACTGGCTCACACGCGGACCAGCCCAGGAAAGGAAGACCAAGAGTCACCTCTGCTGCAGAGAATAAGTTCATCCGAGTCACCAGCCTCAGATCAGAGACCAGGTCAATGCCACACAGAGTTCTAGCAGCAGACACATCTCTAGAACATCTATTAAGAGGAGACTGTGTGAATCAGGCCTTCATGGTAGAATATCTGCTAGGAAACCACTGCTAAGGACAGGCAAGCAGAAGAGATTTGTTTGGGCTAAAGAACACAATAAAGAAAACTCTTTGAATGAGAAGGTGTGTCCAAACTTTTGGTCTGTACTGTATACCAACTGAGAAAACAAATTATGGATTTTATTATTTTAATCAAGACCTTAACATAAGTATTGCTTACACTTTTGATGTTTTTGTCACATTTCACAAGATCTGCGTCTTATTTTTCTTTCAGAGCAAGCGTGTAAATATCAATAAGGATGAGCTGAAGTCTACATCCAAAGCTATTGAGACTGTTCATAATTTGTGCTGCAATGAGAATAAAGGAGCTACAGAACTCGTGGCAGAACTCGGCACTCTGTACCAGTGCATTCGGTGATTGCACATTTTGTTTATTATATACATAGACATCTTTTAAGATTCCATATGAAATATGACTTTTTAGTTGGTTATATTACTGTATTGTAACCTGAAGGCTTCTGTGTGTCAGGTTTCCAGTAGTAGCAATGGGGGTGTTAAAGTGGGTCGACTGGACTGTATCAGAACCTCGCTACTTTCAGCTGCAGACAGATCACACCCCTATCCATTTGGCCTTACTGGATGAGGTAAAATTGTTGCTCGGTATATACACTACTCTTACACAGTCATTTCTTTTTCTTTTACAGCAGTTTTAGGTATAGCTCAAGAGGTATGTGGAGGGGAATTAAAAACTAAGAAACTTTTATTTGTCTTGCATTTAGTTTAGTTCAGTATGCATTAAATTCTTTTTGTTAAAAGAATATAAACGACTATACCGTTGTTTAAGACTGTTAGAAAAGGGCACTTTGTTTTCTATTACCTTTTCAGATCAGTACATGCCACCAACTCCTACACCCACAAGTGCTGCAGCTGCTTGTCAAACTCTTTGAAACAGAACATTCACAACTCGATGTCATGGAGCAGGTGATGCATACCATAATCAAATGTTTGCATGCTTTTTGTATCGTTGTCGAAGTATGAGAAGTTTTTTTTTTTCCATTAGTGACCATGGACTACAGGGCACAATTTACTTCCCAAATTCAACAGATGGTGTTGTATGTTAAATTCGACGCAAACAATGTCGCAGGCACATGTAGTGTGTGTGTACAGTGGAACCTCGGATTGCGAGTAATGTGGTTTACGAGTGTTACGCAAACCGAGCAAAGATTTTAAATAATTTTTTATTCGGAAACCGAGCAAGTATTAGTTTACGAGCGCCGAGTATCATGCTTCACACATGCGACTTTTATTTTGACACCGAGCGTCACTCTCTCACCTTCCCCCCTTCCCCCTCCCACCCTCCTCCCACGGCTTCGCAAACACAGAAACTCTGCTCGTGCGTGCGCAATTTGACACTGAAACACACACACGCACAGACGCTCTCTCCCCTTTTCACCCCTCCCGGCTTCACAAAGACACAGAAGCTCTGCTCTGTCGCGATTCTTTTTCAAAGGTAAGGTTAATTATTTTATTTTATTTATTTTTTTTACTTTACAGCAGTGATTCCCTTAGTATGCGCTCACGCCTGGTCAGAGAGACTTCATTTTTTTTCCTGTTAAAACGGTGTTTCCGTGTTTGTGTGTGTGTCCGTTTGTTGTGAAACTTAAGTGATTCCTTTAGTATGCGCTCGTGCCAGTCTCGCTTTTTTTCCGTTAAACCGGTGTTTCCGCTGTGACTTAAAAAGTGTGTCTGTTAATATACGCTCATGTCAGTCTCTGAAAGATTTCTTTTTTCCTGTTAAAACGGTGTTTCCGTTTGTGTGTGTGTGTGTGTGTGTGTGTGTGTGTGTGTGTGTGTGTGTGTGTGTGTGTGTGTGTGCGTGCGTGTGTTTGTTGTGAAACTGTTGTGAAAAAGCGAGGTGGGGAGAGGGAGGAGGAATGTTACTGTGTAAAGCGAGGCGAGGGAAGGGGCTAATTCCACACACACACATAATTATTTTTATGTATTTATTTTTGGGGGCTGTGGAACGAATAATTTGAGTTTTCATTGTTTCTTATGGGAAATTATGATTTGGTTTAAGAGTGTTTTGGAATACGAGCCCACTTCCAGAACGAATTATGCTCGTAATCCAAGGTTCCACTGTATATATCTATATATAAATTATGCATACAGTAATCCCCTACAAACAAATGAGTTCTGTTCCAAGGGCTCATTTGTAAGTGCAACATGTTCAACAAACATTGTCTACTAGGATACTAACAGTATTGGCTATACACAGTATAGAGCTAACATGTCCCATGATTTTGTCCTGGTTCTTTAAAATCATGCCGATGGTTAAACGATTCATGTTAAAAGTACGAGGGATGTCTGCCATCTTTATACCTTGCTCTATTATGTCAAATATTTTCACTGCTGTTCCCATCGTTATTACTTGGCGCTTCTTAGCAGTACCAGCTTCATCGCCGCTGCTTATACGCTTGCTTCCGGACATCCTGGGATCCACGCTGCACACGCGTGACAATGTATGGGGGGGGCATTTGATATAACTTCCACCATTGACCACAATGCATGTTCGTATCTTTGACAGTTGGTAACTCAAATGTAAGGGACTTGTTGTATATATATATACACCTACAGTCATGGCCAAAAGTTTTGAGAATTACATAAATATTGGAAATTGAAAAAGTTGCTGCTTAAGTTTTTATAATAGAAATTTGCATATACTCCAGAATGTTATGAAGAGTGATCAGATGAATTGCATAGTCCTTCTTTGCCATGAAAATTAACTTAATCCCGAAAAAAAACTTTCATTGCTGTCATTAAAGGACCTGCTGAGATCATTTCAGTAATCGTCTTGTTAACTCAGGTGAGAATGTTGACGAGCACAAGGCTGGAGATCATTATGTCAGGCTGATTGGGTTAGAATGGCAGACTTGACATGTTAAAAGGAGGGTGATGCTTGAAATCATTGTTTTTTCATTGTTAACCATGGTGACCTGCAAAGAAACGCGAGCAGCCATCATTGCGTTGCATAAAAATGGCTTCACAGGCAAGGATATTGTGGCTACTAAGATTGCACCTAAATCAACAAAATTTATAGGATCATCAAGAACTTCAAGGAAAGAGGTTCAATTCTTGTTAAGAAGACTTCAGGGCGTCCAAGAAAGTCCAGCAAGCGCCAGGATCGTCTCCTAAAGAGGAGTGCAGGATCGGAGTGCCACCAGTGCAGAGCTTGTTCAGGAATGGCAGCAGGCAGGTGTGAGCGCATCTGCACGCACAGTGAGGCGAAGACTTTTGGAAGATGGCCTGGTGTCAAGAAGGGCAGCAAAGAAGCCACTTCTCTCCAAAAGAAACATCTGGGACAGATTGATCTTCTGCAAAAAGTATGGCGAATGGACTGCTGAGGACTGCGGCAAAATCATATTCTCGGATCTTTCCGATTGTTTGGGGCATCTGGAAAAAGGCTTGTCCGGAGAAAAAAAGGTGAGCGCTACCATCAGTCCTGTGTCATGCCAACAGTAAAGCATCCTGAGACCATTCATGTGTGGGGTTGCTTCTCATCCAAGGGAGTGGGCTCATTCACAATTTTTCCCAAAAACACAGCCATGAATAAAGAATGGTACCAAAACATCCTCCAACAGCAACTTCTTCCAACAATCCAACAACAGTTTGGTGAAGAACAGTGCATTTTCCAGCATGATGGAGCACCGTGCCATAAGGCAAAAGTGATAACTTATTCGCTCAGGGACCAAAATATTTAAATTTTGTGTCCATGGCCTGGAAACTCCCCAGATCTTAATCCCATTGAGAACTTGTGGTCAATCCTTAAGAGGCGGGTGGACAAACAAAAACCCACTAATTCTGACAAACTCCAAGAAGTGTTTATGAAAGAATGGGAAAGCTCCTAATTACCCTGATTCATTGGGAACAGCATTGGGTTTTAATCAACTCAACAGGTGAAAAACAGAATCTCTCCGCTGTTTGTTTGTGGACAGTCATGGCTAAGACAAAGGAGCTCACTGAGGACCAGCGGCTGCTTTGTGGCTGCTCACAAGTCAGGAAAGGGCTATAAGACCATATCTAATTGTTTTGAAGTTCCAGTGGCTACAGTACAAATGTTATTTAAAAAAAATACAATACGTTCCGCACTGTGAAAAATCTCAGAGGTCGGAAGTGGTCGGAAGCCAAAAGGGACACCTGTGCTGGCCAGGAGGATAGTGAGAGAGGAAAAAGAATCCAAGGATCACCACCAAGGCCATCCTGATGAATCTGGGCTCTGCTGGTGGCAACATCTCAAGGCAGACAGTTCAGCGGACACTGCACACTGCTGGGTTCCATAGCCAGACCATGGAGGACACCACGTCTCCAGATAAGGCACACAAAACACCACTGGACAAAGAAGTCCACTTATGGTCTTCTGTTTTATGTTCAGATGAAACAAAAATTTTATTGTTTGTACCACAACGATGTAGCTTTCATTTGGCATAAAAAGGAGAAGCCTTCAACCCTAAGAACACCCTCCCCACTGTCAAACATATGGGTGGGAACCTAATGTTTTGGGGCCATTTTCAGTCGGTGGAACAGGGAACCTAATCACAGTAAATGACATCATGAAAAAGGAGCAGTACATCAAAATTCTCAACAACATCAGGCAGTCTGCAGAGAAACTTGGGCTTGGGCACCAGTGGACATTACAGCAAGACAATGACCCAAAACACCGCTAAAGTGGTGAAGAAATGGTTAGCAGACAAAAACACGTTTTACAGTGGCCCAGCCAGAATCCTGACTTAAACCCAATTGAGAATCTGTAGAGGAAGCTAAAGATCAGTGTGATGGCAAGGAGACCCTCCAACCTGAAAGAGTTGGAGCTCATCGCTAAAGATGAATACCAGTGGAGACATGGAAAAAGCTGGACAGCAATTATAGGAAGCATTTCATTTGCTGTAATGGCCAATAAAGGCTTTTCTATTGATTATTGAGAAGGGTATGAATAATTTTGGACATGCCAATTTTTATTCAAATGTAAATAAAAGATCAGTAATAATTGTTTGCACAATGATGTCTCATGTACATCGTCTTATTGGAGGCGCCCGTGTCATTTCTAATAAAGAAAAAACTTGCTGGTTGAATAAAAGTAACTTTAAGTCAGAGTTTGTATGAATAATTTCAGGCTTAACTGTACAGGTGAAACTCGAAAAATTTGAATATCGTGCAAAAGTTCATTTATTTCAGTAATGCAACTTAAAAGGTGAAACTAATATATGAGAGACTCATTACATGCAAAGCAATATAGTTCAAGCCATGATTTGTTATAATTGAGATGATTATGGCGCACAGCTCATGAAAACCCCAAATCCACAATCTCAGGAAATTAGAATATTACATGCAATCAATAAAACAAGGATTGTACATAGAAATATTGGACCTCTGAAAAGTATAAGTATGAATATGTACTCAGTACTTGGTTTAGGCCCCTTTTGCAGCAATTACTGCCTAAGTGGGGCGTGGCATATAAGCTATCAGCCTGTGGCACTTCTGAGGTGTTATAGAAGACTAGGGGATGCCTAAATAGCGGCCTTCAGCTCTTCTGCTTTGTTCGTTCTCATGTCTCTCATCTTTCTCTTGGCAATGCACCATAGATTCTCTTTGGGGTTCAGGTCAGACGAGTTTGCTGGCCAATCAAGCATAGCATAGCAATCAATCCCACGGTCATTGAACCAAGTTTTGGTGCTTTTGGCAGTGTGGGCAGGTGCCAAGACCTGCCGGAAAATGAAGTCAGCATCCCCATAAAGGCTTTCCCTTCTTTTAGAGGATGTCAGTGATGGTTTTCTGCACAACTGTCAGGTCAGCAGTCTTTCCCACAATTGTGCTTCCTACTGAATCAGACTGAGAGACCATTTAAAGGCTCAGGAACCCTTTGCAGGTGTTATGGTTTAATTAACTGATTAGAGTGGGACACTTTGAGCCTAGAATATTTGAACCTTTTCACAATATTCACATTTTCTGAGACTGTGGATTAGTTTCACCTTTTAAGTTGCATTACTGAAATAAATGAACTTTTGCACAATATTCAAATTTTTTGAGTTTCACCTGAGTTTCATCATTCATAAACATTTCTAATGTCACTACCGAGCAGTGTGGCTTTTCTTCCTGTTGCTATGGTGACTTGTGTTATCTGCGTTCCGCTGATGAGGGCTTTTTCTCTCCTCATGTATGCTGATTATTCAGGGTAAACATGACTCAGAGTTGATTGAACTATTTTTTTTCTTACCTGTTCTGAAACCAAAAACTCTTGAGTTTCGTTAAGCTGCTTCTTGAAATATCCCTCTGATGTCCCTTGACCTGCATCTGCATGGAAATTATTTATTTATTGGTTGCTATTTATTTATATGTTGCCGATACATGATAGCTGCCTAAATATGCTAGTGATAGGTTTTTTTAAATAAATTAAATGTATATTTGCAGCAATGTTAGTTTCCGTTAATCCTCCTTATCCAAAGTTTTTCCTTTGTTTGCCAAAGTATGTACTGAAGTGTGGGCACATACTTTGTTTTTACTTAGAAACTCAGGGACAGCATACACTAGATTTATTTCCAATATTAAGGCGTGTGTGTGTGTGTGTGTGTGTTCTTAGCTGGAGCTGAAGAAGACTTTGCTTGACCGCATGGTTCACCTTTTAAGTCGAGGATATGTCCTGCCTGTTGTCAGCTATATGCGTAAATGCTTGGAGAAACTTAATACGGACATCTCGCTCATCAGATATTTTGTAACAGAGGTGAGGCTTGATGCATATATTTAAAAAAAAAATAAGTGTAGCACTGAAAGCTCAGCAATAGTAAAAAAAAAAAAAAATCTAAAAACATCAAAACCTTGCTCTGTATAATGGTTTTAATATTTTTCCCCTTGAGGTACTGGATGTGATCACTCCACCATATACCTCAGACTTTGTTCAGCTGTTTTTACCAATCCTGGAGAATGACAGTATAGCTGGAACTATCCGCACCGAAGGGGAGCATGATCCTGTGACTGAATTCATTGGTGAGTGATCTACAGTCATGTTCAAAAATTCTGATTAGTGTGGATATGGATTAGAAGAAATATTTTTTTTTTAATAGTGAAAGCTTCTAACAACTTACCTGAAATTAATGTGTTTGCTTCTTGCCCGACACAAATCACTGTTATCAGGTATTGAATTGAGTGTAATCCAACCTTAACCTCTTGAGACCAGAGCATCCTCATCTGAGGACATGGCGTTTTCTCAAAACTACATTGTCTATTTACGCAGTGTTTGCCAAAAGATACAGTACTGAAATGAAAAGACGAAGAATATTACCTTGTCATCTGTTGTTAAACTTGTTTTATCAACTTTGAACTTGTTGAATTCCATGTCTTTTTAGCACACTGCAAATCCAATTTCATCATGATAAACTGAGTCCTGACAACAGCGTCTAACTGGTGGAAACTTTTCAGCTGTTTTAAGCCACGAGGACCAGGATCGTAATGTCTAATCCAGCGGCCAATGAAGCTCTCCTGCATCAACATAAGCAGTTTAGAATAAAAGAGCCACATGCGTTCAAGCTTAGCACAGCGATTTCATCGTTATGGTTACCATTTGCTTTTCAGATGCTGATAAAGAGGTCTTTATTGATAGTGGAGCCGATGTTAAATGAGGTGGTTTACATGGGATTTTTGTAACACAATGTAGGCCATTTTTAAAAGGTAGCATTTTGTTCTTGAAATGTTTTGTGGCAAAAAAGTGATTGCTGTTTAAAGCCTTTTCTTTTAATTAAAAAGGAAATTGACAAACTTTTGCTCTACAGAAATCATTAGGCAAATAGGCAAAGCCAGAACTCAATAATTCAAAGCTTTATTTAAGGTGAAAAAAAAAGTCATAGTTAAAACGTAATTTTTTTCCTTTAAATCTGACATTGTACATGTTTATTTTTATTTAAATAACTTTTTAATACAAGGTTGGTAATGCAATGTTCTACAGTGGAAAATAAAACCACTTTTTACTTTTCTGCTTATTATACTTGGACTACTATAACACATTTTCTATAATCATCATACCTAATAAATTATACCAGCGTTTAAATTTCAAGTCATGTTCTTCAGTTAAGTGTTCAGATGGTCAATCATTTACTAACCTTAAAAAGGTTAAACATCAGTGCATCAGATGTAAAGAAAAAAAATCTATATAAAGGTGTAAAGTCTTCATTATTTAAATCACCTTTTTAGTCCCATGTTGGTCATGAAATTTCTACATTGGACAATAAAAAAAAATTAAAAGTTGTGTTTTCATAGCAGTAGCATAATGGTAGGGCTTCAGATTTACACAATAATAAAACATATTGCACAATGTTTTTCAGTAATTGCAATGGATACACAGACAATCAATGCCCTAAATTAGCTGTATCAATCATTCACTGAATTTGCAGTGCAGTGTTGCAGGTGGTGTAGTTTGAGGGTGTGCTCAATGTATTCTCCAGATCATTGCATGTATCCTTCTGGCAGGATAGGGTCCCCATACATGCAGTCTTCTTCAACCGCCAGGTTATATTGACTCCCACTGCCACCTTTATAAGCACTGGTCACTATCCTTAACCAGCCCTTCTCCCCCTGTACATAAGTAATAAATAAAAACATTTCAAATAGCAGTGTTCCATCTTTTGTATAATTGAATACACTGGCAGCTTAATCTAAATAAGATCAAAATGAGAGACTTTGAGGTACTACTATCATAATACTTAACGCATGTGACACACTCGCTCACTCATTCATCATCATCTATACCGCTTAATCCTGTATTCAGGGACACGGGGGGCCTGGAGCCTATCCCAGGAGACTTAGGGAGACCCGGGAGTCCCAGGAGACTTAGGTGAGAAGTACAATGGGTACAATGTATTGTACCCTAAGCCAATCCATCGCAGGGTACAGACACACTCACTCACACACTATGGCCAATTAACCTTTGGACTGTGGGAGGAAACCCACCGAGCACGGGGAGAACATCCAAATTCCACGTACACAGAGACGGGAATCGAACCCGGACCCTGGAGGTGCAAAGCGACAGTGCTAACCACTACACTGTGCCACCTCATGTAACACACAAACCCTTCAAATCCATGAAATGAGGATGTCAGTGTTTCAGATGACATGTACAAGTAGAAACTTATTTTACTTTAATTTCTATATCCATCCATATATAGATAGATAGATATAGATGTGTGTGTGTGTGTATGGAGTGTTTATTTTAGAAGTTAATAGGTAAAAAATGTTTATTAATTTTTAAAGGAATCCAACTAATAAATTATTTGAAATAATAGATCTGACAAACCCTCATCATTAAGCGTGCATTTAGGAATCCATGTGACTATCAACCGTTAAAGTAAATACATGGATATTTTACAATTAAGTTATCTAGTGTCACACTTACCCATGGCTCACCCCAGGAGTTACGAACAACCCAGTACTCCACTCCATTCTCGTCAACACCCCATCCAACCACGGACACAATATGGTTAATATAGGGATTCTGCACATACTCGGAATATACACCCCCAGTGTATGCATCCAGTTTGTCAGTAGCCATTATTCCACAACTAAAAAGAAATCAAATTGACCTAGTATTACTAAACCTAAAATTAATTAAAATACAAAAAATGATGCAAAAACATTCCACAATCCTATATAAACAAACTGCATTTGATTTGCATTTGCGTCTTGGTGTAGATTCTGTGAAACCATAGGGATGACGTCCTTCCACAAGATAGTTGTTTAGATAATGCCATTTTAGATGCTCAACACAATCTGTGATCTAATGAATGTGAATGTCAAACATTATTTAAAATGATGGATGTATATCCGGATGGGAATAATCTCTTCCTGGTTGACAGTACCTCAGTAGAGATTACGGAATATAAACAATCAGCCATAACATTATAACCACCTGCCTATTGTTGAGTAGGTTCCACTTTTGCAACCATAACAGCCCTGACCCATCAAGGCATGGATTCCAGTAGGCCTGTGAAGGACCGCTGAGGTATCTGGCACCAAGCGGTCTGTAGCAGATCTTTTAAATCCTGTAAATTGCAAGATTGGGTCTCCATGGATCCGACTTATTTTTTCTGCTCGATTGAATTGAAATTTGGAGAACCTGGAGGCCGTAAACACCTCAAACTAGTTATTTTCCTCAAGCAATTCTTGAACTATTTTTTGCAGTCTGTCAGTGCACATTATCCTGCTGATAGAGGCCACTATCATCAGGGAATACAATTTCTTGTTAATTTGACAGGAATTGCTAATTGCCATCTTCCCATGGTGCATCCTGGTGCCAACTCTTCCCCAAGTAAGAGACGCACTCACCCACCTAGCCATTCATACAATCTAAAAAAAAAACTAAAAAAAAACATGATTAATCAGACCAGGTCACCTTCTTCCATTGCTCTGTAGTCCAGTTCTGCTGCTCATGTGCACATTGTAGGTGCTTTTAGCAGTGTACTCAGCCTGGGCCCATACACAACAAACTGTGATGTGTTGTGTGCTACGACACATTATCAGAACAACCAATAACTTTCAGCAAATTGAGTTCCAGTAGCTTTTCTATTCACACGCCAGCCTCCATGCTCCATGCGGAGCCATGTGCATCAATGAGCCTTGAGCCCACTACCCTGTTGATATTTCACCAGTTTTCCTTCTTTGGATCACTTTTGGTAGTCTCTGACCACTGGAGACAGGGGACATCCCATAAGAGATGCAGTTTTGCTCTGATCCAGTCGTCTAGCCATCACAATTTGGCCCTTGTCACTGGCTAACACTTCAACTTTATCCCACTTACAGGCACCATTTTAGTGAGATAATCAATGTTATTCACATCACTGTCAGTGGTCATAATGTTATGGCTGATGTATAGGTGAATATGTGTCATCATTGGATAACCAGTCACAATTTTTAAACACAATTTTACGATTTGTAGATACTCTACCCTTATGGGCAAATAGATCCCAAAAAATAAAAAGAGCCAAGAGTTTTACTCATGATCCATAATAAATAATATTAAATTCTTCTATACACTTGTGTGCTGAATTATTAAACTTTAAAGAGGAATTAAGATTCTGCATCACGTGTTCAAACGCCAATACTGGTTTTGTATGCAAATAGAAAAAGCATAATGAGTAAAACCAAACAATAGAAATTATCAGTCTTTCCAGTCATATTTCTTTTCATGTACCTGATGGGTCCTGAAGCATAAATCTCAGCTTTCATCTTCTCTAGGCCACTGATGGAGCCATAGTCTCCAACCTTCCAGAGAGTGTAATTCTTCACAACATTGCACTGACCAAATGTAGTGCATGTGCCACACTGGTTAAATGGCTTGCATTCTGAAAGCATGCACACAGAAGAAAGATCATTTTTCACTTTCAGTGGAATCAAGTGATGTTAATTGAATATAGGTTTGGTATGTGAATTTTAAACACTCACTGGATGAGAGGTCTGCACCCACCCTGAAATTTGTTAATTCACTTTGTACACGGCCTGGCCAAAAAGTGTCGCACACTACAGGTTCATTGAACAGTCACTAGCTTTGATTATGATGGGCAATATGGTGGCAAATTCATATGTAAAAATTATTCCTTATGCTCCCAAAACAACTTTCACAATTTCATTGGAATACGCCCGTGTCATCAGGAAAGAAAAATAAATCCACTCATAGGATACCCTGGTCATTTAGGCAAAAGTGACCCATTATTTTATTATTTCTTCTTACTTACTAAAAAAAAGTGGCAGAGCACTGGTTCACTGTCCTCTTTCACTGTTATTTTCCATCTTTCCTAGTGCAAATTGTGATGAGTGTCATGATGGATTGATGTCAAATTTGGTTTTGTCACTTTCACTGTTCAGATTGAGGTGGCATTGAACAAGAAGAAAAAAAATTATATAAACGATCTGTATCTGATTTAGGACCATGTATGGACGTGACTGAAATCAGAACTGAAAAGATCAGATTCCCTGTAGCATGAAAAAAAAGAAGAAAAAGGAAAGAAAAAAAAAAGTCTGAACATCTGATGGTGTGAAACTAGCCTTAGTAGGTCCAGGTCATCAGCTGACTTCATTTTATTTTAACATAGCCAAGAGAAACAACCCCAGGTCATAACACTGCCCATCCATAGTGTGCACTATGCATGATGGGAGCATTGCTTCATACCCTTACCCTGACACATCCATCAATCTAAAATGGGGTCAATCTAATCAGACCACATGTCCTTTAACTTTCTCCAAAGACACAACATAACATAACATAAAACACGGCTCTTGAACATGCATTTCAAATAGTGGAGAAAATCAAGCAAATAAGAATTAGCCCAAGTACTAAAGAAACCGATGTGTCTTAAGTTGTTGTTTAAAGATTGCCAGAGACTCAGCTGTATGGACATCTAGAGGAAGTGACCTTGACTGAAAGACTGAAAATCCAATTTCAGTCTTTCAGTCAAGGTCACTTCCTCTAGATTATTATTCCTCTAGATTATTATTACTCAATTATTGCTAGAATATATGGGTATCATATATCATACTTCACATCCATCCCACATATTATTTTTATTAATTTGGTCATTGATAAAATTACCACCCATCAGATGTATGCACAATAATATGGCAGGGTGAAAGCCATCATGTTCTTCATCTGAGGCACATGAAACTAACTGACCACATCTTTCCAAATTGTACCAATATAAGGGGGCTACTTTACTCCCTTCCTTCCATCCATCATGGTCAGTTTTTCTCATTTTGTCTCCTGAGCATGGATAGCCATAGCATCACCAGGATTTAACCTCTTAATCTCTGGATAATAGGCAAACAATTTTTTTCACCACTCAGGAACCCCACCTGTTCATGAATATGAATGCCTCATATTTTAAACAAGCGTATAAGTGATATTAGACTAAATTGTCACTTTGTCATAAAACTTTTATTGTAATTCTTACGTTGATCTTTGGCCTGGTAGTTGTTGCACGTTTCATCCGGAATGCCTTGGCGGTTGGCATATGCCCACACACCTGAGTGATCGCCCCCATGACAGGTCCCAGCATTCCCACAATCAATAACATTCTGAACTGAGAGGTATGCAGATGGCCAGGCTCCCTTCCTCTTGATGTTAATGCGATCTGTATTAAATAACAAAAGACAAGCTTTTTTTTTTATAGAATCAACAATATGAGGAGAACAAAAACCTTAATTAACTGAACAACATCTACCCCAAACATCCACTAATTCTTTGAACTCAGGTCACATGATGGTCACATGATCAATTCTAGTTTCTCTCTCACTTCCTTGTTCTTTTTTGTCAAGGAAGTGTGGTTTTGCCAGTTCATGTGCAAGTCATGTGTTGAATGACTTGACTTTTTTTTTTTAATTGTCATAAAAGTCCCATCCCCCATTATGAACCTGTAGTCATGAGATGGTAAAAATATTACTAAAACCCATTTTACTCCTCATAACAAACTCCCTTGAAAGTTCTGAATGAAACATTTTCCCCTTCTTAAATCATGCGAGTGTACCTGCAAACGCGCTTGTGGATCCATGAGCCCAGCAGGACCCACAGTACTGGGGGATGTGCTGATTGCGAGTAGTACTGACAAAGTTGGTGCCATTGACATTTCTCCAGTCCCATGCTTTGGGCAGCTCCACAACCCTCACGTGATCATGAAGACGCGGAACAGTCCTGAGAAAACAGATCCATTTCAAACTGGCACAAACGCAACCTCACTGGATTATTTGCTCAGTGACGAAGAAAATAGAGAATCGAAAGCTTGATACAATGATAGAATGTGTCAACTTGTGTAAACAAATTAATCGCACACCAAATCTTTCAAAATTCACAGACTATGATTCAGCTAAGGAAGTAAATGAAGGAAGTAAAGCAGGGTGCGTTGTAAAACAAATGAACAAAGGGAAAAAAACTTGGTTTCAACTAGAGACACAGCACATGACCCCCCCACTACACTATTCTGAAATATGATCCACTATACCTGCCATTTTATCTTCCTAATATCTGTTGAGGTTTATTCGAATATTATACAGTATCAGATACTTTACAGATTTTCCTCAGACGTGTTTTGTTCTTCCTTTCCTCACTATTCAGAGGAATACTACAATAAAGTATTATGAATTATAGACATTAAAGAGCTTACATTCTATCTTTATCTATCTTTAGCTCTGAGGCACGCTGAAGTTGATCATGTTTATCAGGCAGCTAAATGAATGTTGCTCACACAAAAGGTGCTAATCATTTCCCCGTAAAACTCACTACACTAACAACCACAAACCACTCACACACGGAAGTCAGAGCAACACTTTTAAAACAGGTTTGGCACCACAAACGCCTCAAACCCGGCGTCCTTCTAAACTAACAAGAAAATGAACTTTAAAAAGTGAATTAAAGGTTTACACGGTCTTACTTGACTCCCAGTTGACTTCTTCTCGGTAAAGGCTTAAAACACGGTTGGTCTTCGTTAAAATAGCGTCCGGCAAAAACACCAGACAGTGTCAACAGGTAGGAAAAGAACAACCACAGCATGATGATGTCCTTTGGGCAGCAACATGAACAGCACATGATAAGACCTGAGCTTTATATAGCAGTAGCTAGGGGCTTGGCCCATGTAATGGGGCGTTGCGGTGATGAGAGTTCCCCTTTACATTAATTAGTTGATCTCTCATATCGCATCCATGTGTAGCAGACGCTTCGTGATTAAACTCAATCACTTCATTTAAATGATTGGTTTTACATCAAGAGTTGCGCAAAAGATTACATCTCCGTATAATACTCATAAATACCTGTCTTAACGTTGGATTACCAACAGCGCCCTCTACTGTAAATATTCAGCATTATTAAATAATATAAATATATAACAAGATTTATCTGTTTATAATGCATCTTTATAATATAATGCATCTTTATAATGCATTTCATTTGATAAATTTCTTCTCGTCAGTCTGCACTTTACCTCATATCTGTTGGGAAATTTGAGGTACTGTACAGAGGTACTGTGCATCAGCAAATTATGTTTCTTAATCTTCATAATATTTTTCTGTTGAGATGGACATGGTGGTCATGGGGAAATTGTAGTACATACTTCTTATTGAAAACTACGCAGCACCATATGTACTGTATTTCAGTTCAGTATTTTTGTTACTTTTTGTATTTATCCTGAGGTGTTTAAAGATTTTCTTCTACTGTCTATTTGGGCTCTGTGTTACTGTCACATGAGACATAAGCTCCGTAAATTTTTTGAGGGTGAAAGGCAACTGATTTACACAAAGACAACACTGACAACTTGCTGCTCAGATGTGCATTGCTTAATAGAGATTGGATATCATGATGACAGAAAATACTGACTGCACATTGTCCAACAGGTGCCTTATCAAATGCATTAGGCCTCCCCAAATAGAACTACCGTTAACATTACTTCTGTACAAGACATTTTTATTGATTTGTGATTTTTTTTAATTTGGTTATTAGTTAATGGGTTAATGCACATCCACACAACCAGAATCAATGTACAACACTTAACTGTATTCTATATTTGTTGTAGATCACTTTAAAGAAATCCTTCAGAACAGAATAAAGCATCAGGCAGAGGGTGAACTAAAGCAATACGGTGGTTTTCACACAGGTACTGGATCCAGTTATACTTTATAAACTTTACTAGTAGTGTGGCATGCCACACTGACAAAAACATAATAAAATTTAACCAAAATCACCTATATCAAATTGAATAATGTTAATGTGATGTATGTGAATAATGGTAATGAGAGCAGTACAAACTAAATAGTGATAACATTTTAGATTTGTTTAATTGTGGATAAATTGTTCTAGTTGCTTTTGCCTAGAAGTGCCACAGTGGCTAATAGGCTGGTAGTGATCATGTTATAACATGTAAACATTTGTTACACATATTTTTCTGGGCAGCAATGCACTTCAATAGTAACATGCAGTAACAAAAATAAACAAACAAACAAACAAATAAATAAATAAACAGTCTGGCACTTCTGGTGTTTACTATGAAATGCAATCCTGCAGATGCCCCTGTCCCCAAGCCTCTTTTGGCAGTAAGGGAGGATGATTTTGGCTTTCACCCCTAATAAATATTCTCAGTCATCCCAGTCATGGTTATCCCAAACACTCTATTTCAGTGACAGCTGGACTTGCTTTCAATTTCTGAAGATGTTTCACCTCTCATCATCACAGTGACAGGAAAATATAGCCTGTGGAGATGGTAAGTCATTGACTAATGGTGATCTGTGGTTTGGTTAACCTGTGTGTCATTAGGGTCACATGCGTGAAGGAATGAATGACTATAACGACAAATAAAACAATTAACAGAGCAGACTTGTCCAGTCAAAGAGATTTCTGAGGAGTGTCCAAAACTGCATGCCCTGGATATTGGTGTAAGATTCTAACAATATTATAGAAATGTACTTTCCAGGATATGTAATGTATGTGAGGATACACTATGAACAGTATTTTATAGCACATATTTTATTATTTATTAATATTGATCAAAAGTTTACTTAATACTGTACCACCGAAAACCGACAATCAGACACAGCAACTACAGAAAAATGCAGTAAAAAGTGTTTTAATTGCTACTTTTTTTTTTGCAAGGAATAATTACAATTCATGGATGTCTAGTGCTAGGCTAATTATTAAAATTCTTCATTGCACTTCATTGGACTTTCACTAGACCAGTACAGATTGTTAAACTCCTAAACCAGTGTTTGCAGATTATTTCTGTGGTCTATTGATTATTTGTAAACCAAAATTATCTCTAACTTACTCCCAATCCTCTATAGTGCTTATCCTGTAGAGGGTCACAGGAGGCCTGTCAGAAGGGTTATTCTTAATGCAACTTTGTGCAGGAAATGTGGTCAGAAAAAAATTATTAAAAATCACTTAAAACACTGTGAGATTGCATTAAAATGGAAATGGCCAAGTTGTCGCTATAAGAAACTACTAGAAAAAGGACACATGGTCTGAAGAGTCCTGACTATTCCAGAGAAATGGGTGTATAAGAGTAAGAAGACTAAAGCATGGATCAAGGTGCCCATCGTGCATAGTGCACTGTACAACCATCAGGAGGTAGTGTTATAATTTTGATGAAGCACTGACAACTGAAGACACATCCAATCAGGTGACTACCTGAATGTACTGAATCACCATGTTATCACATTAATTTTTTTTTTCTTCCCTGATGGGACAGGCATGTTGCAGGATAACCACACCAAAATTCACCTAGATCAAATTGTGAAACAGCGGTTCCGGGGGTATGCACATATGAATTTAATCCTTACTTTAACTCATGTGGGAGAAGACTTTAGAGTGCTTCAAGTCTCCCATCATCAATGCAAGATCTTGGCCAAATATTAAGGAAACGTTGGATAGAAATAAATGTGATGTTGCAAGTAGGTTGTCATAAACTGCTTAGCACATACAGTATATTTTTTCATTGCATTGTGAAAAATAAATGTACAATAAACATCCTTGTAACATCTTATAAATTTATTTTGACACCTTTATTTTATTGAATACAACACTATTACTCGTGTTCTTTAATGAAATAAGGTGAGTAAAAATAGTAATTTTAAGATGGTCAGTGCTTGACGGTCACACAATGAGGGATGCGTGTATTGATGTATTTAATGTTATGCTGCTGCTTTTTGAGTGGTTTCAGAATAAAGAAACTAGTGCAGTTTGAGCTGATCTTCAGACTAATCTTCTCTTTTTGCTGTCTCTCTCCATCTGATCTCCCAAGGAAGGATTTGCAGCAGTGGTGCCCAGTGGAGACACCATTTTGAAAAGCGGGTCTTCAGATGCCTGGCCAAACAGAGCCAAAAGCAGAGCTACTCCAAAACCAGTAGCGCGTTCACCCTGAAATACAGACATAAACTATTTGTTAGAGACTTACAGAGCAATGTTATAAAACCAACTACTTAATTATCATACACTAAAGTTGCCAACATATTTATACACACACACACACACACACACACACACACACACACACACACTATATAAAGTGTGTGTGTATAAATAACGGCTGGTTTTCAACCACACACATTAATTCATTAGTATGGTGTAGGGCCTCCTTTTGCAGCCAATACAGCATCAGTTCATTTTGGGAATGACAGAAACAAGTCCTGCACAGTGGCCAGAGGGATTTTGAGCCATTGTTCTTGCAGAATAATGGCCAGGTCACTAAGTGAAGCTGGTGGAGGAAAACGTTTCCTGACTCACTCCTCCAAAACACCCCAAAGTATCTCAATAATACTTAGATCTGGTGACTGTGCAGGCCATGGGAGATGTTTCATTTTCATCAAACCACTCTGTCACCAGTCTTGCTGTGTGCATTGGTGCGTTATCATCCCGATAGATGGCACCGCCTTCAGGATACAATGTTTGAACCATTGGATGCACATGGTCCTCAAGAATGGTTCAGTAGTCCTTGGCAGTGACAAGTACTGAGCGTCTGGGTGGTACACTTCTTTGGGGCTTCTCCACACCATAACTCTCCCAAATGTGGGAAAGACAGTGAAGGTGGACTCATTCCAAAATTTCTCGCTGCTGGCACCATTGAAACCGACATTTGGCATTGGCACCAAAGGTTTGTCTATAGCAGCCCAGCCATGTACATGGACCCTGTGGAGCTCCCAACGAACAGATTTGGTGGAAACAGGAGAGGTGAGGTGCACATTTAATTCTGTAGTGAGTTGGGCAGCTGTGGTTTATGTTTTTAGGATACAATCCAGGTTAGCACCCAGACATCCCTTTCAGAGATGTCCACAGTTACTCCTGTTGCATGTGGTTCGACCTTCTTGGTGGTATGCTGACATTACCCTGAATACCGTGGCTCTTGATACATGAAAAAGACTTGCGGTCTTGGTCAGAGGCGCACCAACAATTTGTCCTCTTTTGAAATCTGATATGTTACCCATAATGTTGTGTGCATTGCAATATTTTAAGCAAAACTTTGTTACGTATTACTCTGCTAATTAAACCTTCCACTCTGCTCTTACTAGTGGAATGTGCAATCAATGAAGATTGGCCACCAGGCTGGTCAAATTTAGCCATGAAACCTCTGGCACAAAATTTGCAGTGTTTCAGTTTCATTACCCAACCTCTGTATATACACATATATGTATATACTCATTAATGATGTGATTTATTGAAATAAACTTAGATGGGCTGCCAAGTGGTATAATGGAAAAACATTTGCCTTATTGTTAGGTGATTGGACCTTCAGCTGATGTCACAGATGATACCTTGACTACAAAACTATTTGCACTCTCAGGGAGTATAGGATAGAGTTACTTTTGCCTGTTAATTACAGAGAGAAAAACTTGTGAGCTCATGCATGCTAAAGAGAGCTGCTTGGGTTCAAGCTATGCTGTAATGTAGCACGAATTTTGTGGCTGGCTTCACAAGTCTCTAAAAAAAACATATGCCCTCTGAGAGTGGAGTGCTACCTAGTTGATGGGAAAAACCAATCTGGGAAAAAAAAAAACAGTTAAATAAAATAAGACGTTATTGAAATGTTTCAAGTATCGTTAAAAACATTCTACTCACAGAGTGCACAGGTGAGGCGATATCCACATGTACCCACACACCAGGCCAGTCAAAACCCAAGTGAGAACCAATAAAGAGGCCAGCACAGGAGCTCTGAGCATTCTCACGGTCCTGCAAGACATAAAACGCATTTCACATACTGCTTTACATGTACTTTACACATGGTCATTCCCCGTCAAAAAAGTGGCCACACACACACACACACACACACACACACACACACACACACACACACACACACACACACACACACACACACACACACACACACACACACACACACACACACACACACACACACACACACACACCATGGCATACATCATGGCATTGTTTCAGCAACCTTATGCAACATTAAAAGAGTATAAGAATCTTTGTATTGTTGTCTTGGAATAAAATGAAGCCAACTTAAACCTGAATGTACTGAATGACTAGGGTATCACATCAATGGATTTTATTTCTTCTCTGATGTCATTGGCATACTCCAGGACAAGCATGTCAAGATTGATCAAGGTCAAATTATAGAAGACTAGTTTTGGGAGCATCAGAAATCATTTCCCACATCAATTGCCTACATAGTCATGATTTTAACCCGAGTAAAGGTCTTCGGGACGAGCTGGTGAAGACTATACAGTGTGGTCTGACTCTCCTGTTATAAATACAAGACAGCAGCCAAAAATTAATGCAAGTTTGGACTGAAATAATTTTTCTGATGTTGCATAAGGTTGTTCAAACAATGTCATGTACATGGTACACCATATTCAAAGCTAAAGGCAAACATTGAAATATTAGTGGGTGACTTTTTTGTTGGAATTTAATGCAGCAAAACATTTGGACTTTGATCCAAAGTTGTTGATATTTTAGCTGTCTACCACAGCAAGGACCTTATTATAAATAGCAAAACTGATCTCAAAGTGCAGACTTTCAGCTGTGATTCAGTGTATTTGCATTTGTATTGGATTAACAGTAGATGGACACATCATGCATTGTGTATCTATGTCTGAGGAATGCACAAGTAAAAACTGGGTTAGATGGGGCGTTTCAACCAGTGAACAAAAACAACAGAACACTCACTCATCATCTATACCACTTAATCCTGTATTCAGAGTCACGGTGGGCCTGGAGCCTATCCCAGGAGACTTAGGGCACATGGCAGGGTAAACCCTGGACAGAGTGCCAATCCATCGCAGGGCACAGTCACACACACACATACACTCACTCATTCACACACTACGGGCAATTTGGGAATGTCAATTAGCCTAACCTACATGTCTTTGGACTGTGGGAGGAAACCGGAGTACCCGGAGGAAAGCACGGGGAGAACATGCAAACTCCATGCACACAGAGACGGGAATCGAGCCTGGCCGGGGATCGAACCCGGACCCTGGCGGTGCAAGGCAACAGTGCTAACCACAACATCACCGTGCCGCCAACAACAGAACAATAAAACAAAAATATAAATGCAAACAAACAGAAAAAAATAGTGAATTGAATAAAATTAAAAAGAAAAAGCTTCATGAGAAATTCACACAAAAGTGATTCATGCTTCATAACCCACTGGCTGGCACTTTACTGTGCAGCTTGACAATGAGCCCAAGACAAAGCTAAAAAGTTAAATGCCCAATAACAAGCAGAAAGACAGCAGCCTGAAGGCCTAGCAGTGCCAAAAGTTTAGTCTGGTGATTTCTATTTCTAAATATCTTTATAAATAGCCTTCAGTCTTATTTGCTCATTTGCTCTGATGGCAAAAAAAATTGCAACCAAGTATTAAAAATTATAAATTTTTATTATTCAAAATCATCGGCTAACATACCGATAATGATATCAATAATGACTCAATAACCAACAAGTTAAAAACAATGCACTTTCACATCCTATTTATCCTACCGCTACAGAGTTTTTCATGTCTGCAACTGCAGAGGTGAATTCGCTGAAGTGGAGCTCAGGGCAGTAGACAAGAGGATGTGTGAGATCACCACTGCTGCGGCCTGCTCTCACACATGCCATCTCCCACTGCTCACTGTTGGTCATGATAGCAGCATGGTATTTTCCAGTGGAGATTCCCTAAAGCAATAAACATGGACACTGATATTAAAGGGACTCTTCAGAATTCTTTTCTACTGTTCCACACACTTAAATTGAACATATTAAATTATTTCTACTTATTTATATGATAAACATGATATTTACCAGTTTATTGCCCATCAGGAAGCTCCTGATTCCCCCTAGGAATCAGGAGCTTTTCTCAGAAAGTATACAGTGCATGAAAGATGCAATGTTATACCTGATGCTAAAAGAGGCCTCTCAGAACCATGTGAAGCTGTATGAAATGCTGAATGCTGTTTTAAATGCTAACAGCCTGAAAAGACTATCCAAGTGGTGAATGATTCATACAGTTTTGTACAAACAGTAGCTGTAAACTGATGTACTCGCTTTATGTTTTACTTCTGCAAGCATTTTTCTACAACATGTGATTTTCCAGGTTTACTCATAAACCTGTGATCAGCTACGCAATAAAAAAATGGTATCAACTTTGACATGGCCATTACTATGTGCTGACTTGTTGTAGAGGTATTTTAAAAACTTAGAACCCTAACCCTAACCCTTAAAAAAAAAAAAAAAAAAAAAAACTAGACATGCTTCTTCTACCCACCTTTGACATGACTGTTCCATTTCAAAACAGTCAATCGTCAGTTTACAGGCTGAAAATGTTATTTTACCTTAAAAACTTCATACATACCTGACCTCCAGTCAGTGTTGCCATATCCAGGATAATGTCTGCAGAGAGATCCTTGCTGGCATATACAACCCCATCAGACAGCACTAACCTTCCCTCTGCATCAGTGTTATTTATTTCCACTGTCCTAGAGGTGGAAAACGTACAGTAAATATATTTAATTTCCACAGATCTTGGGCCAGAACCAAAACCGATCATTATGCCCAGACAATTGCTTTATTGCATTATAGTGGAAACTAAGGTTTGTGATTTTAAACTTAGTGTACTCCATACATACACTATATAACTCAAAGTATGTAGAAACCATTACACCCCAGAGGTGGCAAGTAACAAAGTACAGCTACTGCATTCTATGTACGTAAGAGTATTGTGTGTATCTGTACCATGCTTACTGTACATACTAAATATTTTTTACTTCTAAAATTTACTACTTCCTAAATTTTAAATAGAGAATTGTCCCTTTGTCCCTCACACATTGAATTTTTAATCTAAACATAAGCGTTTAAGCCATCGCTCACACCACAGCATGACTGAGTTTACCCCCTTGTGCTAAAGACAGTAACGAAACTATTTGACCAGTCCAACTAGTCCAAGTTTACAGTATTGACTGGCAGGTCATTATGCAAGCACAGATTGCTTAGCGCAGCAAGGTGATTCAGGGTTACTTTGGCAATGGATCCCACCTAATGTTTACTTGTGTAGACAACTTGGCATTGTACAACAATAGCAATGGTAGAAACTAGCAGTCTAAGCTACCAAAGTAATAGAAGATGCCAACAAGGCTAAAAAAATAACAAAAAACTTTGGCTCTTCCACAAACTGTTGCTACAATGATGGAAGAACAAATTTCCAAATGTCCAAATCCAATACTGGAGGGCCAGTGTCCAGAATATAGGAATATTTCTATTCAAACTGATTCTGATCTGATTCAACAAATCTGTTACTTTCCCGGTGAGTGTGTTTAAGTGTTGATAAATTACAAACTGTGTTGGACATTGGTCCTCCACTGCTGGATTTGAACACCTCTGGTCTAGATGATATCCATCCATCACAATACTCCAGTGCATAAAGATGTTTGGCACAAAAGAATTGAGGGTGTACAGGACCCTGACCTCATACATGTTAAAAATCTTTGGGATGAATGGGAATGCTGACTGCACATCAGGCTTTCTTGCACGACATATGCGCCCTATCTAACTAATGCTCTTATGGCTAAGTGGGTGCAAATTTGGTGCAAATGTTCTATAAATACAACACCTACTGAAAAGCCTTCTCGGAAGAGTGGATGATGTTATAGCAGAAAATAGGGGACCAGCCCTAGAACTGGATTTCCAACAAGCAGATGGACAGGTGTTCACATACTTTTGGCTACGTAGCATATATATGCATGCTATACTGTAGCTGTTTCTTTCAAGTGAGCGAAACTGTATTTAGAATGATATCAATAAAACTACATGTGCTCTCAGCTAAACATCAGCATGAAGCACTGTGAGATCACTTACTTTCCAGAGTACAGTGTGTGGATATCATCTGGCCGGGTGGCTGTAGGCCCCACGGCATTCTCAGCCAGGCAGAACACTGCATGCAGGTTGTCCTTAAACCCCTGATACAAACAGGAAAAAAATAGAACAAAAACTCTAACACTTCATTTTTAAGAACATTCACTCTTCAAAGTATGGATGGGGGTGAGAATAACTTAAATCATCTTACATGCGCACATGACAAGATATTTCAATAAAGTCAGTAAATACAATTGTAGACAGCCGTCTTTCACTTGCTTCATACAAATTACAATATTGTGACTTATGTTCCCTTATGTTCCATGATGGAAGTTGTCAATAACCCCATCATCTTCCCAACTCTATTATTTTTATTCACCTAATACACCATTGCTCATAGAACACTATGGAGCTCTATGGTAAACATTATTTGCTTGGTTTTCTCTCATTACCAATGCTACACCATTTTTTACTATGCTCAAACAATTTTTTTATGCATAAATCTGTATTCTGCTTGATAACGGAGGCCTAATGTTAGCAACATTACTTCAAGCACTGTAATAATTACTCAAATCTAGAGAAGTAGCAAGGCCGATTAACAACTTAATCCCAACAGAACAAAATAAATAAGTAGCAAATTTTTGGTCCCAATATGGTTTACAAAAACCAAATCTGTTCTGTCCATGTGTCACCTTTCAGACACCACAACTTGATTTCACCCACAAAGATTCTATATCAAACTCACACAAGCACCACCAGCTTGATGCCCGAGTGCCCAATCCACCGTTACAGAGCTCCCCTGTCATTAAATACTCATATGGTGCATGCTGCTGAAAGTGCAGGGGCTGAAAATTGGACATTTTGTAGACGAAAACATTTTCCATTAAGCAGTGACTGCACCACCCCAAGATATTCATGGTTAAGGACCATATCAGATGCAAGTTTGCCATCTATTGGACAGAGGTGCCAAAGTCTAACACACAATGGGATATTCTCAATCCATTAAATGTTTCAGAAAAAAAAAACGAAATGTTCCATAATTTTTTTTTTGATTAAAGCAGACTGATTTTGGCCTTAAAGACACTCCATTTCCCTAAGCTAAGGTTTTCAGATGCAGTCAAAGTCAAACAACCACAGTGGTGGTTCACATTGATGGATTTTTAGCCTGGTTCATTTAATGCCCCTACTACCACAAAACACAATAAAAAAAAAATATTTGCCTAAGAAGGGCAAGCAACTTAATTGTAGGTTTGGGGTGGAAATAAGAACAAGATGCAGAAAAAGCACAATTAGCATTTGCTCACCACTGTGGTTTTCCTGGGCAATATACTGAAAAAATCTATGCCAACAGAATGCTGAATGGTCTTCGAGAAAATATCTTGAAAATACAATCCTGCATCAAACTTTGCAAATATCTGCAGCCTACAGGCATCTAAGCAAAACAATGGAGCAAATATTGAGCATGTACATCATCATCCTGAACTTTAATTTGTTGAAACCTACGATCTGTTCCTGTTTGCTTGGCAAGAAAACATGCAAAGCGCATCTGGCTTTGGGAGCCACTTGGCTCAAACTCGCAGAGTACTTCTTTTAGCTGGTCCAGATCAAGGTTGGATCATGTTCTAATCATGAAAAACAAACTGTTCCAAACTGGGACAAACTGTTCCATTGATTGGGTCCAGACCAAGATCACATCCAGAAGGGGTCTTGTTTGTTTTTGTCATATGCCACTTTGAAACAGATGATAGAACTAATAAATAATAATTCAATCACTTGACTAATAAATATCAGACATTGCTTTTGATTTGAGATTCAACAGAAAAATAATAATAATAATTAAAAAAAAAAACACCCAAACTAATTATACTGGCCTGGATTAATTTATTACCATTAGTACAAATTAGACACTGCTGTTTGGCATCATCTGTGTACCACATTAAATATGGAGAAAGAAAAAAGAGTTATCTAAGGAGACCAGAAAGAAAAATAATGGACAATCATGTTGATGGTCAAGGCCATAAGACCATCTTCAACCAGCTTAAGACTGTCTCCAAGCACATTAATAATGCTGTGACTGCAGCTGCCAATATTATTAAGAAGTATAGCGTTTCAGGGACTGTAGCCAACCTCCCTGGACATGGCAGCAAAAGGAAAATTAAGAAGATAACAAAAAACAAAACACTGGACTATATTCTGATGTGACTTTCTGTGAGAAAGACCTGAAACAATCTGGAGAAGGCACCCATCAAACCCGAGACAGCTGGAGGAGATACTCATCCAAACATCCTGTCAACAGGTGCAGTATCACTGAAAACTACAAAAATAGATTGATTATAGTGATTGTCTTAAACGGCTGTGCAACAAAATATTAGGTTAAGGGTCTCATCATTTTTGTCCAGGACAGTCTTATTATTATTATAATTATTATTTTAATTATTATTTTGAATCACATTCAAAAGCAATGTCTCTTTATTAGTCAATGCTAATTATAAAAACAATTATTACTACTTTTGTCAGTTTCAAGTTATTTCTTTTTTTTATTTTTTTTTATTTCTGGATTTTTCCCCGATTTTCTCCCTAATTTAGTCGTGTCCAATTCCTCCCCGTCATTAGGGGGCTCCCACATTAAGGCTACTACTACCACTCAGGGCCGAAGACTATCAGGGCCGAAGACTATCACGTGTTTCCTCCGAACCACATGACGCCAGCCGAGAGACCGCATCTTTTCGAACTGCTCGCTCGCGCACCGTTGGGGGACGGTGTAACACACTCGGAGGACAGCGCTATCCACTCCCTCCGTTGACTGGCTGTAGAGCCGTAATTAATGTGGGAGCACTATGTACCTCTCATCCCTCCCCTCTAGACCTCCGGCTGCGAGAGGTTACAGCACCACCCGGGATTCGAACTGGCGATCTCCGGATGATAGGGTGAGCGCTTTAACCACTGCGCCACTCGGAAGCAAGTTATTTCTGTGACTATTGTGGGTTTTCCATTCTTTAAGGGAAGGGTACCAACAATTTCATCTGAATATAGCGGATTGTTAACCTGCTTGATAGTGGCTTTAAAAGCTCCCAAAATAGCAGCTGCTCCACCACAATCTCTTTTCATGCCAGGCATTGTGCCCTGTGAAGAGAACTGCTCGCTCGCGCACCGTTGGGGGACGGTGTAACACACTCGGAGGACAGCGCTATCCACTCCCTCCGTTGACTGGCTGTAGAGCCGTAATTAATGTGGGAGCACTATGTACCTCTCATCCCTCCCCTCTAGACCTCCGGCTGCGAGAGGTTACAGCACCACCCGGGATTCGAACTGGCGATCTCCGGATGATAGGGTGAGCGCTTTAACCACTGCGCCACTCGGAAGCAAGTTATTTCTGTGACTATTGTGGGTTTTCCATTCTTTAAGGGAAGGGTACCAACAATTTCATCTGAATATAGCGGATTGTTAACCTGCTTGATAGTGGCTTTAAAAGCTCCCAAAATAGCAGCTGCTCCACCACAATCTCTTTTCATGCCAGGCATTGTGCTCTGTGAAGAGAAGAAAATATGTGATTAAATGGTAAAACATTACAAACAGGACTTGAGAAGGTACAAAAAGGAATAGAATGCATTTCAATGTTTCATATTCTGTCCTTTAGCAGGCATACAAAGAAAGATGATAATTTACAACTTGATATGTCAGGTACATAAATGTTTGGATATTTGATGTAATGGCAAGTGATGGCAAAGTGATGTTATCCTAACCCTAACCCTGCCCCATGACAGAATGTGAAGAAGTTGAAACGCTTGAACATTTTCTTCTCGAATGTTATCGCTCTAAGAAAGTGTGGAAAAAATAAATTACATTGGTGTTAAAATTTATATTAATATTAAATCAGTGTTTTATGGCATACTTATTGGAAAAGTAATCAAAATTAACGTGATGTTATGTGGTACATTATATGTGTAACTAAAACAAAACTTTGGAAAACACGCTCTAGGATGACCACTGATCAACAATTTGTGTCTACTGAAGAAGTTGTTAAAAGTATTCAAATACTTTAATAAATAAGCAAATAAGCAAAGGACTATGAACAGGACATTGGGAGGTTCTGTTGTGTGGGACATGCTTTCCTTGTAGATGTGGACTCTCTGAAATATAGCGAGTGTTGATTTT
The DNA here is from genome assembly GCA_030347435.1 of Clarias fuscus. Taxonomy (NCBI): domain Eukaryota; kingdom Metazoa; phylum Chordata; class Actinopteri; order Siluriformes; family Clariidae; genus Clarias; species Clarias fuscus. The sequence continues at coordinate 29,970,331 of CM059206.1, forward strand.
TGTTTGCAAGTTTGACATTCTCTGGTGGTCCCCCCCCCCCATGTCCAGATGGGTTATTTTATCATTACTCAACTTTACAGTATGGGCCAAATAAAAAGGTCATGTAATAGAATTACATGTATAGCATGTGCATTTGAAATATGATGCTTTTCAAAGTGAAATCCAAAGAACTGTCACTGCAAGTGAAGAAAACAATAATTCATTGAAATAATCATGAATAATTATTAATAAATAATAATGATTATATTAATAACTATTAAGTAATAATAATTAATTGAAACAAATCCACCGGTGATAGCAAAAATAGCCAAATAAAGTATTTAGTGGACTAAAAATAACAAAACCCTTGGTACGCCACAATAAGAAAGAATGCTTTGAGACAGTTGAATAGATTAAGAATACCTTCCAGGAGATCACACAGGCATATCTGTATTAAAATTAAACAATAGTCTAAATAAATAAGGACGGTTGTTAACCACTGGTAATTCACAGATGTTCGGCCAGAGATTAAGGTGGGAAAAAACAGACGGGGAGACAAAGATCAATAAGAATGGTGAAAAAGAGAAGGAGGAATCTGAAGCATACCACTGGTTCTTATGGGCTCTTCTTTTAAAAACCCAAGGGAATTACCCCTTAAAACTCAAGCATTGTGCAATATACAGTAACACATACTTTTTCCAGCACAACATGTCAAGTACAGTACAGGGTGGGCCATTTATATGGATACACACTGTATATCTCAGCCCATATCTATTCATTTATATATTTATTAAAATATAGCAATTGTCAAAAATGTCTAAAAAATGCTCTGCTCTTTGTAAATCAAAGAGTATTTAGCTCTTAATTTTCTAATTCATATTACTCTTCACATATGATTAGATGAGGGTTTGTAGGTTGGATATCTGAAACATGAAATTAATAGAAATGTATTTGTTGGTTGTTGTATGTAGTAAAGGACTTTTGTGCAAACAGGTAATGCCGGTCTGGTCCACTGGCTACCACCGCAAGTATAATACCTCATTTTTCAGGCAGTCTCTTATCTTATATTTCCAGGAATGGCTGGACTAATGAGGAAGTTGGGGTTTTTTTGCCACCAAGGCATCCTCACTGTTTCCAACACTGCACATCTGCATCTCTGGGCATCAGATGTCAATTTTTTTTACGTAACCTAAATAGCAGAGACCATTGGGTGGCCTTAGCATGAAGTAGTGCATGTTGTGGCAGCTTTAAGGATTTCTGCTTGTCTTTTAGCAGTCTTGATATCTTATAAGGGCTTGTGAAGCCAGAGACCATCTCCCACAGCTTTCCACGTGATCAATATGTAGGGATTTCTTGACGGATGTAATTGGACAATTTCCAGATGTAATCAGCAAAAGTCTGATTTGCAGTCTGAATTTGTTTGGAACAATATCTGTTCTGATACTAGACATCATCAGTCAATATCAGCAGGGCCTCTTTTAGTGTGTTAGCTGTATGGTCAGAGTGCAATGCAGGGATATCTGTGACAGACTGCACTGTTACAGCCATGTACACGCTTACAGTACTGTTGGTCCAGAATGCTGTCCATTTGGTGAACACATATCAGACTTCTTGGGAATTACACATAGGGAAATTCCTTGAGTAGAGGAATTAACCAGGTTATGCACAAGGTTTCTGAACTCTTTCACAACTCGGTATGGTCTCAACTAAATAGACCTGTGTGGGAGCAGGTTGTCTTTCTAATCACACAGAAGTCATGCAGGATTCCACCCATTTTAAGTAGTTAATCTTGGCTTTTAATAGACCATTAAGGCTGGAATAAAACCATACTTGGTCTGAATGGAAAACCTCCACTCATACATTTATTTTCTGCATAAGCCTTTGCTACAAAGAACACTTTTATCA